>OX382328.1:976696-3376696 GCA_947507615.1 Hemithea aestivaria
CCCGCAGACCGTGGTGGGAGGGTGGTGCAGGAGACACTAGGTGGCAGGGGAGGGACTAGTGCAGGCGGCAGGGAGCCAGCGTTGTGGCGGGCGCGGTACCGTGCGCGTCCCGCAGACCGTGGTGGGAGGGTGGTGCAGGAGACACTAGGTGGCAGGGGAGGGACTAGTGCAGGCGGCAGGGAGCCAGCGTGTGGCGGGCGCGGTACCGTGCGCGTCCCGCAGACCGTGGTGGGAGGGTGGTGCAGGAGACACTAGGTGGCAGGGGAGGGACTAGTGCAGGCGGCAGGGAGCCAGCGTGTGGCGGGCGCGGTACCGTGCGCGTCCCGCAGACCGTGGTGGGAGGGTGGTGCAGGAGACACTAGGTGGCAGGGGAGGGACTAGTGCAGGCGGCAGGGAGCCAGCGTGTGGCGGGCGCGGTACCGTGCGCGTCCCGCAGACCGTGGTGGGAGGGTGGTGCAGGAGACACTAGGTGGCAGGGGAGGGACTAGTGCAGGCGGCAGGGAGCCAGCGTGTGGCGGGCGCGGTACCGTGCGCGTCCCGCAGACCGTGGTGGGAGGGTGGTGCAGGAGACACTAGGTGGCAGGGGAGGGACTAGTGCAGGCGGCAGGGAGCCAGCGTGTGGCGGGCGCGGTACCGTGCGCGTCCCGCAGACCGTGGTGGGAGGGTGGTGCAGGAGACACTAGGTGGCAGGGGAGGGACTAGTGCAGGCGGCAGGGAGCCAGCGTGTGGCGGGCGCGGTACCGTGCGCGTCCCGCAGACCGTGGTGGGAGGGTGGTGCAGGAGACACTAGGTGGCAGGGGAGGGACTAGTGCAGGCGGCAGGGAGCCAGCGTGTGGCGGGCGCGGTACCGTGCGCGTCCCGCAGACCGTGGTGGGAGGGTGGTGCAGGAGACACTAGGTGGCAGGGGAGGGACTAGTGCAGGCGGCAGGGAGCCAGCGTGTGGCGGGCGCGGTACCGTGCGCGTCCCGCAGACCGTGGTGGGAGGGTGGTGCAGGAGACACTAGGTGGCAGGGGAGGGACTAGTGCAGGCGGCAGGGAGCCAGCGTGTGGCGGGCGCGGTACCGTGCGCGTCCCGCAGACCGTGGTGGGAGGGTGGTGCAGGAGACACTAGGTGGCAGGGGAGGGGACTAGTGCAGGCGGCAGGGAGCCAGCGTGTGGCGGGCGCGGTACCGTGCGCGTCCCGCAGACCGTGGTGGGAGGGTGGTGCAGGAGACACTAGGTGGCAGGGGAGGGACTAGTGCAGGCGGCAGGGAGCCAGCGTGTGGCGGGCGCGGTACCGTGCGCGTCCCGCAGACCGTGGTGGGAGGGTGGTGCAGGAGACACTAGGTGGCAGGGGAGGGACTAGTGCAGGCGGCAGGGAGCCAGCGTGTGGCGGGCGCGGTACCGTGCGCGTCCCGCAGACCGTGGTGGGAGGGTGGTGCAGGAGACACTAGGTGGCAGGGGAGGGACTAGTGCAGGCGGCAGGGAGCCAGCGTGTGGCGGGCGCGGTACCGTGCGCGTCCCGCAGACCGTGGTGGGAGGGTGGTGCAGGAGACACTAGGTGGCAGGGGAGGGACTAGTGCAGGCGGCAGGGAGCCAGCGTGTGGCGGGCGCGGTACCGTGCGCGTCCCGCAGACCGTGGTGGGAGGGTGGTGCAGGAGACACTAGGTGGCAGGGGAGGGACTAGTGCAGGCGGCAGGGAGCCAGCGTGTGGCGGGCGCGGTACCGTGCGCGTCCCGCAGACCGTGGTGGGAGGGTGGTGCAGGAGACACTAGGTGGCAGGGGAGGGACTAGTGCAGGCGGCAGGGAGCCAGCGTGTGGCGGGCGCGGTACCGTGCGCGTCCCGCAGACCGTGGTGGGAGGGTGGTGCAGGAGACACTAGGTGGCAGGGGAGGGACTAGTGCAGGCGGCAGGGAGCCAGCGTGTGGCGGGCGCGGTACCGTGCGCGTCCCGCAGACCGTGGTGGGAGGGTGGTGCAGGAGACACTAGGTGGCAGGGGAGGGACTAGTGCAGGCGGCAGGGAGCCAGCGTGTGGCGGGCGCGGTACCGTGCGCGTCCCGCAGCCCGTGGTGGGAGGGTGGTGCAGGAGACACTAGGTGGCAGGGGAGGGACTAGTGCAGGCGGCAGGGAGCCAGCGTGTGGCGGGCGCGGTACCGTGCGCGTCCCGCAGACCGTGGTGGGAGGGTGGTGCAGCGAGGACACTAGGTGGCAGGGGAGGGACTAGTGCAGGCGGCAGGGAGCCAGCGTGTGGCGGGCGCGGTACCGTGCGCGTCCCGCAGACCGTGGTGGGAGGGTGGTGCAGGAGACACTAGGTGGCAGGGGAGGGGACTAGTGCAGGCGGCAGGGAGCCAGCGTGTGGCGGGCGCGGTACCGTGCGCGTCCCGCAGACCGTGGTGGGAGGGTGGTGCAGGAGACACTAGGTGGCAGGGGAGGGACTAGTGCAGGCGGCAGGGAGCCAGCGTGTGGCGGGCGCGGTACCGTGCGCGTCCCGCAGACCGTGGTGGGAGGGTGGTGCAGGAGACACTAGGTGGCAGGGGAGGGACTAGTGCAGGCGGCAGGGAGCCAGCGTGTGGCGGGCGCGGTACCGTGCGCGTCCCGCAGACCGTGGTGGGAGGGTGGTGCAGGAGACACTAGGTGGCAGGGGAGGGACTAGTGCAGGCGGCAGGGAGCCAGCGTGTGGCGGGCGCGGTACCGTTCGCGTCCCGCAGACCGTGGTGGGAGGGTGGTGCAGGAGACACTAGGTGGCAGGGGAGGGACTAGTGCAGGCGGCAGGGAGCCAGCGTGTGGCGGGCGCGGTACCGTGCGCGTCCCGCAGACCGTGGTGGGAGGGTGGTGCAGGAGACACTAGGTGGCAGGGGAGGGACTAGTGCAGGCGGCAGGGAGCCAGCGTGTGGCGGGCGCGGTACCGTGCGCGTCCCGCAGACCGTGGTGGTAGGGTGGTGCAGGAGACACTAGGTGGCAGGGGAGGGACTAGTGCAGGCGGCAGGGAGCCAGCGTGTGGCGGGCGCGGTACCGTGCGCGTCCCGCAGACCGTGGTGGGAGGGTGGTGCAGGAGACACTAGGTGGCAGGGGAGGGACTAGTGCAGGCGGCAGGGAGCCAGCGTGTGGCGGGCGCGGTACCGTGCGCGTCCCGCAGACCGTGGTGGGAGGGTGGTGCAGGAGACACTAGGTGGCAGGGGAGGGACTAGTGCAGGCGGCAGGGAGCCAGCGTGTGGCGGGCGCGGTACCGTGCGCGTCCCGCAGACCGTGGTGGGAGGGTGGTGCAGGAGACACTAGGTGGCAGGGGAGGGACTAGTGCAGGCGGCAGGGAGCCAGCGTGTGGCGGGCGCGGTACCGTGCGCGTCCCGCAGACCGTGGTGGGAGGGTGGTGCAGGAGACACTAGGTGGCAGGGGAGGGACTAGTGCAGGCGGCAGGGAGCCAGCGTGTGGCGGGCGCGGTACCGTGCGCGTCCCGCAGCCCGTGGTGGGAGGGTGGTGCAGGAGACACTAGGTGGCAGGGGAGGGACTAGTGCAGGCGGCAGGGAGCCAGCGTGTGGCGGGCGCGGTACCGTGCGCGTCCCGCAGACCGTGGTGGGAGGGTGGTGCAGGAGACACTAGGTGGCAGGGGAGGGACTAGTGCAGGCGGCAGGGAGCCAGCGTGTGGCGGGCGCGGTACCGTGCGCGTCCCGCAGCCCGTGGTGGGAGGGTGGTGCAGGAGACACTAGGTGGCAGGGGAGGGACTAGTGCAGGCGGCAGGGAGCCAGCGTGTGGCGGGCGCGGTACCGTGCGCGTCCCGCAGACCGTGGTGGGAGGGTGGTGCAGGAGACACTAGGTGGCAGGGGAGGGACTAGTGCAGGCGGCAGGGAGCCAGCGTGTGGCGGGCGCGGTACCGTGCGCGTCCCGCAGACCGTGGTGGGAGGGTGGTGCAGGAGACACTAGGTGGCAGGGGAGGGACTAGTGCAGGCGGCAGGGAGCCAGCGTGTGGCGGGCGCGGTACCGTGCGCGTCCCGCAGACCGTGGTGGGAGGGTGGTGCAGGAGACACTAGGTGGCAGGGGAGGGACTAGTGCAGGCGGCAGGGAGCCAGCGTGTGGCGGGCGCGGTACCGTGCGCGTCCCGCAGACCGTGGTGGTAGGCGGCCACACGTTGCTCGAGGCGAGGCCGCGCCAGCACCTCCGCGCGCGTCTCCCGGTACCGCTCCATGGCCTTCTCGTGCGCACGCACCAGGGCCGCCTCCTGCACCACACAAATACAGGGTCTTTGGTTATTCAGTACATTGGTGTATAGGGCCTTATTGGGGAGGTCATTGGCCATGTTTTGAGCGCAATATATGTTCCACGAAAATTTACGGTTTTCGAGATATTCATTTTTTTTTCGAAAAATCGAGGTGACTATTTTAAAAAATTATAAAAAAATAACCCTGTACAATTATTTATTTTTTATTATCTCATTACGAGGACAAAATATCAGAATATTATTATAATTAATCAAATTAAATCTAATTAATCTCATTAAAAGAATATAAGAGGATAAGTAACAAATTTGGACAACTTTTATGACTACCTTGAACCTTAATTGCTAAATTTCTCAAAAAAATCATCCGGACTCAAGCCGGACGTACGCCCACTGGGCCACGGACGCTACAACAAAGCAAAGTGGCAGCTATCCATATTTGGCTACTGCGATGTACAGATGTACTAACCTCGACAAAGTCCTTGGTGATGCGTAGATTCTCCCTCAAGTAGTTATAGAGTGTTTCTGCGGCGGCTTGTTTGGCGGCGCGCTTTGTTGTAGCCGTTGCGTCACGCTCGTGCTGACCGATGCGCGCGCGCATTGTAAAGTGACGTAAATGTGGGGGACCCGTGTCTCCCACCTGGAATGACGTACACACTATTTTACTATTATTATTCATTATACTCATCTAAGCCATAGGACGTCCACTACTGAATATGTTCAGTAGTGGGATCTATGGATCCCCTTTGCACCTTCATAGATACCGGTTGGAAGCGACCTGCACTCAGCGTCTTCTGGCGACCTTTATAAGGTCGTCTGTCTACCTTGTGGGTGGACGTTCTACGGTGCGTTTGCTAGTCCGTGGTCTCCACTTGAGCACTTTTCGATCCCATCGAACATCCGCTCTACGTGCTACGTGGCCTGCCCATTGCAACTTCAGCTTGCTAATACGCTGGGCTATATCGGTGAATTCAGTTCGTCTACTATACTGTTATTAATATAGGTACCTTATACCGGGGGTAGACTTCCTTTGCAGGAGGTCGTCTAGGAGGGTACCCCAACAGTGCCAGTTATTCTACCGCCTGAGCAGTGATGTGCATTCATTACTGTACTTCGGTAGAAGGGCACTGTAGCTAGAGAAATTACTGGGCTAAAGAGTCTTAACATCTTATGACTCTTGAGTAAGAAGCGTTGGTGCAGTGCTCCTAGAATTTCACATCATTGTGAAATCCTACGTAGCACTGTACTGATTATAGGCAGCGTTATCTCTTAACATCAGGAGAGCGTTTTGCTCTACTTCTACTTCATCACATAAAAAAAAATACCATTTAATAAAAATAAGTAATGTTAACAGACACTACAACAACAGACACTATGTTCCAGACTGAAGGGCAATGTAATTGGTGACTAGAAATTTATATGTTTTACCCACTAAGATACTTACACTGTAACGTTTTCCGAATAAAATAAATGTTACCAGCTAAATTACTGAGCATGACGAAATTCAATAACTAATATCTCAGAGGGCCTATTTTTTGGCTCCAACACCATAATTCATACACAAACATGCGTAATTAACTTGCTTAAATCTCCCTATTAAACGTGCATTGAAGTGGACATCAACCTAAGTCAAAGGCTTACTTATAATGAATAATAAAAAATAAAGTGGTGGTCAATAGCCAATAGGCCCTC
Source organism: Hemithea aestivaria (assembly GCA_947507615.1). Classification (NCBI taxonomy): domain Eukaryota; kingdom Metazoa; phylum Arthropoda; class Insecta; order Lepidoptera; family Geometridae; genus Hemithea; species Hemithea aestivaria. Next base: position 982,578 of record OX382328.1, read on the forward strand.
ATGGTTAGGCGCAGAGCAGTGCGCAGTATTCTGTATTTTATTGGGTAGCACTGTGTCTACAAGTGTCTCCAAACAGCTGTTCAAAGATAGAACACCAATACCTAAAAGAACCGATAAAATTTTGTATCAGAAAATACGAGTACATGCCCTATCTACTATATCGACAGTGAAAATTTTACAGTGAATTGAATTGGTGTAGGGACTGAGTAGGTAACTTTATTTCAAGTCAAAATGCTTTCAGAATATTCTCGCATTTTTATCGACATGACACGGCTGTGAGGTAAGCTGTGTCTGTCTAACAAAGAGGCTATCAAAATGGTTACAATTTTTAATAACTAAGATACGTGTTCACTTATCCCGATGTGGTGACTCTTTTTACCACTGACGCTTATTTTTCATAATACATCGGTCGCACGAATTTTTATGACCAATCTGAAATTAGTTGAGAGCTAACTTCAACATTTGTTTAGATTACAACACAAAAATATTACAAACAAGAACAAGAAACAGAGTACAAAAAGGGACTATAGCGATTGTCAAACATTGATACGGATAACTCTCACGCTAATTTCCAAAAACGTCAAGTGAAGTTGATGTCACATCCATAAGATGTTAAGTCTACGGCGGTACCCAACCAGTAATCAGGTTACCGCCGTCACCTCAGTCGCAGGCCGCGGCTAACGTAACTAGGTTACATGTGGGAGCACACAATTTCCATATTTATAGGGAAAATCCCGAGGGAAGACGAGATTAATCTATATCAAAATATCGTCTTCGTTTACGATGTGTATTTAATTTATAGCAAGTCAAACACTTGATATTTAGTGTTTGGCTTGCTATTTGCTATAAGGTTAAAAAGCGGCCAAGTGCGAGTCGGACTTGCCCATGAAGGGTTCCGTAGCAGCAAGTTACATACCCCTAAGTTCTTTATTTTTATATTTAAGTTGATTAATTAAAAGGTAAAATGCGGTTTACGATTTAAAACGTATTAAAAAAACTAATTATTAGATCTCGTTCAAACCAATTTTCGGTGGCAGTTTGCAAAGTAATGTACAAATTTTATTTTTACATTTATCATTCCCTTATTTTAGAAGTTACAGGGGGGGGGGGACACATTTTTCCACTTTGGAAGCGTCTCTCGCGATTCAGTTTAGAAGAAAATGATATTAGAAACGTCAATAACATTTTTGAAGACCTATCCATAGATACCCCACAAATATGGGTTTGATGAAAAAAAAAAATTGAGTTTAAGTTCTAAGTAGTGGGGAGCCCCAAAAATTTATTGTTTTTTTTCTACACCGAATACATCTAATTACCAAGTTTCAACAGTATAGTCGTTATAGTTTCGGAAAAAAGTGGTTGTGAAATACGGACGGAATTTGTTAGAATGTATGGATGTCTGGATGTATGTCTGTTACTCTTTGACGCCTAAACGGGTGGACCGATGAGCTGAAATTTGGTATAGTGTTATTCTCTGCATTTATTTACAGGAATTCATTAGATTTGGGAGCAGAAAGTAAAACAACGTGCACTATAGACAGAAGTGGTGTCATAGACAAAAGACATTGACGCTTGCGGCGCAGCCGTGTTCTCGCTCGTACGACTGTCATTCATAACAAGTAGATAGCTTAGACCCTGGAATTAGAAAGGCTACAGTTCACCGTTTGACGCAGTTAGTAATAGATTAGTGTTACATGAGTCTCACCAGATCATATTCGACGGCAGGCAGCCTGTACTCCTCGCAGAGTTCCCTCAACAAGGCGACGTAGCTCCGACAGTCCACGGCCGGCGCAGTCTTCGCCACCCCCACCCCGCCCGCTCCACTTGTACTTGGGGTCTGTAACACAATACTGAAGGTGTATTGAGGGTTTACTGAAATAGCAGCCACCAGGCAGCACTGAGACGTCAGGTCCAGAAGTGTCAGAGTACAACCTTTTTGTGGCTCGATTGGGCCGCAACCACCCCATTTGAATTTAGGCTTTAATTTAAGAATTCTAGAACCTAATTCAATCCACCCCCGCTAAAATAATTGAAGCGCTAGTAGCTAAGGAGTTAATTCATAACATTCATAGACAAAACCGAAAGATGGACCTTCTGTCACAGTGGCGCAAACTGCCGGATTAAATTTTCGCGAAAACCCTCATTCATCTAAATGTGTCATGGAAAGTTTTATTGGTAACTAACAAGTAACAAGTGGAATCAAAATTAAAACCTGATTATTTAAAGCTAATAAATCTTTTTTGTCTCTCATATATCGTTATGTTGACTTCGACCTCGCTTTCAACAAGCAAAAACGACATACATTTTCACCAACTTGAAAACTGCTGAAATGATTTAGATAAAATTTCAATGGGATCTAGGAAGTTCAAACAAAAAAACCCAGCCAGTTTTTTAAACAAAAACGGGAATTATCCAAATCGGTTCAAGCATCTTCAAGTAATTGGTTATATTCACCAATCATAATAATCATAAAATAAATCTGATGTATTTTAAACCTTTCCATCTTCATTTGTGTTACTACGACCCTCTTTTTGCTCCAGATTCTTGTATTGTGATTATTTACATCGACGGGAACTCAATATTGAGGATAGTGGATGTCTTAGGCATATATAGCAGCATCTGATTATATATTTCTTCCTTAGGTCCTTATTTTCAATAAATAATATTTAGGTAGGTAGGTATAGATTTTTGCTTGCATTTTCACTATACATAAAATTGTGATTTGACTCTGACAGTGTAGGTAGGGGTAACCTGTTCTGTTGGAGTTGGTTTTATAAACCCAATATTATTTTTTGTATGTCAACCCTTAGACATCACATGCCATAATTCATTTATTTGCCTAAAATGTTAGTTATCCGATGTTCGTGTTATCATAAAAGTTCTATAACATTTTGCCACATTGTGGCATGCAAATCTTTACATAATAATTTCCCGTTCAATAGTCAGTTTCCCAGTCTTTTGATACGTGTGAGTGGGGCCGAAGCCAACCCAAAAAAAATTACAATGTTTGGTTTTGCTACATGTCTGTTGAGGCACCAGTTGTATCACATTGGTATCTTTATGCTTATTTATCAATAAGCTTTCTTTAATAACATGGCTTCAATACAGCTTTTGTATGTACACCCTCTGTGAGCCCTGTTTTAACATTAGGGATTTTATTATAATGTACATACATACTCAATTCCATATTCATTTGTATTGAATTTTAAGCCATTTTACAGCATCAAACAGAATGACTCCGACATCTTCTATGTACTGGCTTACTTTATAAAAAGTTGTCTTTACTCAACCCAACTCTGTGACCCCCGCTTCTTTTGATATTTTATTATTGAAATATACTCATGTCCCCATTCAATTTTATATTTAATGCCATTTTACAGCGTCTATACTAGCTTGATCCTCCCGCTGCAATGATCATCAAGGTGTTTTCAAAACACTTACCAAGTGAACCGTCACTTGTTTCATATTCTTATTTTCATCAGTTCTATGTTGTAATTTTTCTGGTTGTTCATAACTCGATGGTGAGGATAAGCGTCTTCTCTTCGGATCACTTCCAGGTGTACTCAATATTCTGTACTGAAATTTTAAGAATGTAAAACCTGACATATTTTTATGACATAGAGTAATAAAGCTTAACACATTAAATATAAATAAATATTTCAGAACATTACATACAGCCCCACCTAACCCCAAGCTAAGCAACTCAATGCTTGTGTTATGGTGGTTAGGATAACTAATATAATATTTATATACTTTTCTTTTGACATTGACTGCGGAGAACACAAAAGCTGTGTTTTTGAGGTAGGAACGCAAGTGCTGAAAAACACAAGCATTGTGTTTAAGGGTTTTCAATACAAAATTAATTTACAGCCCCTGGGATAGTTCTTAGAAACGCCGTTGCAGAAAATGTTTTAACAAGACAAAAAACAATCTCTTTTGGATCTATAAGATAGTAAAAGGAAAGGGAATCTTTGTTTTGCGACAGATTTTAGTAGGCAGGTGTGTTAAAATTGCCTGAAAAGCATATGTTAGGAAGAAAGTCTACATGTCAGTTATTATATTTGTTGTTCTTTAATCCTTTACATGACGATTGAAATGATTGACCATAACATATATTTTGAGCTTTATAAGATTATCTAATATATCTTTTTCTTACATAAAATATATGTTTAGAAAATTATAATAAACAACATAAATACCTGTCCAGGCAGAGCTTGGGTGTCGACATTGTATGGTGGTGGGACATCGAACCCTCGTGCGGCCAGTTTCAGCAGCAAGGCCCGAGCTGCCTCCTGCTTGGCATCCTTCTTGGACCGAGCCACCGCTGTCACCTGCTCTCCTTGAGCCGCACAACGGTACTCAAACGTAGCCAGGTGCTGGGGCCCTGACTAAACAAACCATCATCCATAAAAACAAGACTAGAGACTACTTCTCGGTAATAACACCAGCATCGAGCACGGGAGCAGGCTGAAAATCAGTTGTCGGGGTAGCCCCAGGGTTAACCTGACGAAACGCTAAGTCTGTATCCATTGGCGAGTACATTTTTTTTTTTAACATTTGAAAAATCATAAACTGTAAAAAATACAAGTTTTTTTTTGTGTCTTGTGTTTACTACAATCTGTCGCCTTATTTAGGACATTGAAAAACAGGGCCATTGAAAGACAGTGAAAAACACAAACGCAGTGATATGCATTCATCAGCTCAAAGAGCCACTCAACATTAGTCAGGCAGCGGGCTGTGTGCATTGTGCATCAGTGAATAATATAAAAAGTACCATGATGACAAGAGTTCTTCATAACATATTAAACAACTGACATGGCAAGTATTACACATGTTTCTAAACATATAAAAGGACTATGTGATTGACTGTTTGATTTGTACAGTCACAGCTCAAACCGTTGAACAAATTGGGTTGAAATTTGGAACACAAATAGGTTTTATGTAGTGTCTGCTAAGATATACAGCCACAAGCATAAGCCAGATTTGTATAAAATATCATTAAAAAAAAAATAATAGTATACCTGTGCAATATATTCATACTCTGGTATGACTCCAAGTTTTATCATCATCTCTTGAAGAACAGTAATAGCTGTCTTCATGTTTATTATATTAGTAATATGCCTGTAAAAATAAAATAATTGATAACATTATACAAGTGCATGTCGATACATAGTCTAAGGTTATTCTTACGAAGTTTAAACTTTATCATGTGTAGGGTTCAATACTTACCTATTAACAAATTATTAGGTTATTATATGAAACAATAACTTTTTGTAGGAACTTTGTAATGCTTAAATAGAATTTAAATTTCACATATAGAGCAATAAGACGTAAAGGAATGTTTAAAGGTAGTAATTCTGATTATTAATGTTAAATGTTCTTTTTTCTACTTTTTGTACGGCACAAAAGACAATAACACAAAAAAATCCCCGGGTTTTCTTATTTTTTACTCATAAAATGATCTCAGTGTTGCCAGTGCCTTATCTTCAAAAGTAACCTTATCAAGTACAAAAAGTAACGTTTTAACAAGAAAAGTAACGTATTTTTAAAATTTTCGTATTTTTATACAACATATACCCACTTACTCGAATTTATACGCTTACTTATTCAAACATTTCAGTTATTATTTCCCATTAATTCAGTTACGAGCGTTTTTAGTACGTTAAGAAGTTGCTATTCAAAAAAATTTGTGCGTGTACTAGTTTACACACGTAAGAAGTGAAACTTCTTTAATTAAATTAAATTTAAATTTTAAATTTATAATTTTTTTAAATTCATGTTCATTGGAGAAAGTGAAAGTACTCTTCGTCTGAACCAACCGTGGTAGGGGCAAGAAACAAAAGATGGCGCGTAACTGAAAAATGTGACGGTAAATTTTTTCCAACGCCGATGAAGAAGTTTCACTTCAAAAAATAATTAAATCTTCTTACTTAACCAAAAGATAAACGAAATTGCCTTATTCTTTTATCTCTGAGGGCCTATTGGCTATCGCAAAACGACATGTAAAACACTAGAATCCATAGACAAAATTGCGTACATTACGTGCTTAAACCTCCTTATTAATATGAGTAAAGTAACAAAAGCAGCAATGTACATTGAAGTTGCCATCAATCGTAGTAGGTGAGAATTAGCCAATAGCCCCTCTGCTAAATCAAATTAACTATTATTTACCGTTACAAGGAAGAGGTATTCATACATTTAGTTCAATTTAAAATAAAAGATCATTGTCCCGAAAAGTAACGTAAAAATAACTTATCTAAACAAGTAACGCAAAAGAAACGCAAGGAGTCAAAAAGTAACGTAAAACGTTACAAAAGTAACGTTCTGGCAACGCTAAATAATCTACTTAGTGCATTTGCCAGTGTAAGCTGTCAACTGTCATCTTTCTTTGACTGTCACTGTCAGCTGTCACAGCAGCAATTATTATTTTTTACGCATTTTACTAGACATCAGATTCACACGATAGTATATTTGCCAGTATTAAGTAGAATGTTCACTGTTCACCTTATATGCACCTACTATTTGTAAAATTGATTTAAACTGATAAACAAGGGCCACAAATAATACTCCCTATGTGTATTTAGAATGTCTATTTATTTATCATTCGATGCTTTAAAAAATAGACGTTTTTTTTGGCTGAGCAAGCGGGACAGAGATTTTGCGTGCACTGAGGGTCGCGTACTGCTGGCACGGGAGTCAAACTGCGTTTCGGACGCAGCAGCTCTATCAGTTCGAACAACGTCAGCAGGAGCATATAAATACAGATGAGCCACGACATTAAATACAGCAAGTTAAACGTGAATTGCTTGGAGGGCCACGTTATACATTTCTCTCGTTTACAACACGATAGCATCATAGAAAGCTTATGATAAAGTTTGCCAATACTTCGATGCCTGGAAACTTCTGAATGATAACAACTGGTGACTTTTAAATTAATGTTATTGACCAATCCCGGTGTTTCTTGCTCGTTCTTATCATACAGGCACTTTCCGAATGAGTGGTAGTCATAAACTTGGTAAAAAATTACTGGCAAAAGTGCTTCACTGTGTGTGTCCACCTTTATGATTAAGTATTTTCGTATCAGTCCTCGAGTCTCAGTTGAGGTGCGCGCGTCTTCGCAGAAATTGCCGTCCCCAATATAACATAGAGTGCACGAGCATGATGCAGGAGTACACTAGCAGCACGCGCATCACTGCGCACAATGTGAGGGTAGCTGCATCTGGGTAGCTGTTCGGGGGAGGCTGCTTGCGAGCCATGCTGTGCTGTTCACGACTTGCGAAGCTCCAACATATAGGTACCAGTTACCAGCCTCTATGTCGCGAGTAGGATAAGTAGGTATATTATGTAATCAACTTTTATTACATGTGCAGTTTTTTTTTTCATTTTTTTGTATATTCATATACGGTATTATTCTGAATTTGGATTAAAAGCTACGTTTCTACATTTTGGTTTGTTTGTTGTTTTAATGATTGTTATCAACTTAGGTTATCAATTCAAAATCAATTATTGTCAATAGTTTTGACTTTGAATTACAAAGATTATAGAATAAAATTGAAATTGTTTTTTTTTGAAGAGGTGGAGTCCAAGCAGTTCTGTGGTGCAGATATTATGATTCTGGATCACCTTAGATCATACTAATCCATGTGGATCACCGAGTTTGAATCCCAACTTCCAACCAATGATTTTAATTTCTAATGTGCGGTTTTCCACTCGTTATACTGGTCGTTGGCTTCGGCCGTGGCTAGTTAACAGTTACCTACTGGAGAAAACGTGAGAGACCCATTAAAACCCAGGGGTGTCCTTCCAGCCGCTGTTCAGGGGAGACGACAGAAGTAGGTACCTACGCTCTAGCATTTTTCTCCCTCGTCCCGGCGGCATTTGCGTCCTATCTGCTAGACGTTCACAGAACACTCTAGACGTCTTCTCGACTCGACGACGACAGTGGGCTAGTGGTAGTGCGATGACCTTATGGCTCCAACCCTCGCTAGCTGACTAGTATTCACAGTGTAAGAAGATGAGCAAACCTTTGTCGTGGCCCCTTGTGACCGAGCGGGTCAGCATTGGACTCGATCTCTCTGGACTCTTCTTAGTTCTTACTACTCCTTTCGTTTAAGTAAGCAGGACTAGGTACTTTATAGCATATTACAAGTGGAGTGGGGAGTGGTGATATAAAAATCTACCTACTCCGCTTTGCGCTCAGTATGGCAGTATTGTACCTACTTACCTGCCATTTTGGATCAAGTTCTTTCAACAACAATTTTGAAATAAAACCGGTCACGTTTGAGTCGGACTCGAGCACCGAGGGTTCCGTACCAACCCATAGGTATACCAAATTTCAAAATTCTAAGCTCACGGGAAGTACCTTGTAGGTTTTGATTCTGTTGCGAGTTTGAAAATATGCGGCTAAAACCTGTTTCTTTTGATTGCGTTGACATAGAGGTTTGATTTTGTTACAGCTTAAAGGTCTATTATAAACCTGAGTATTTGATATGAATTTCAATTTAATACCTCTACACGTTCATGAGGAAAGGGGTAGTAAATGTAAAATTATTTAAATTTCAATTCAATTCAATTCGTTTATTTGCGTATAAGGGTAAATACAGTTGATATAAGAATAATATTATAAACAGTCCGCCTTATGCTGCCTTTCGGAGTGCAAAAAAAAAAAAAAATCTTAAAACACATTATTTTGACATTATATTGCATGCAAAAAATAAAAATTAAATTTAGTGAAATAGGTAACATGTCATAGTAATTAAATTGCAATTATAATAATTATACAAACAATGTCAAATAGGATTAAAATAAAAATATAACACTCAAAGTTTGTCATCTAAATATTCATCTTCAGAATAGTAAGCTTTGTCAGTTAGGAATTTTCTTAAACTAAATTTAAACAGACGAATATCATTCGTTTCTAAAAGAACTTTTGGTAGATGATTATATATTCGTGGTCCCATACAGAAGACGCTTTTGTTGAATAAAGCAGTGTGGCAGACAGGTCCACATATTTTGTTTTCGTGTCGCTTACTTTTATAATTGGTAAATATTGATATAAAAAGAGATACAGAGAAGAATCACTCTATGTTGGAAAAAATATTGGGGTCTGAAGGAAATAATGAAAAACAAAGAAATAAAAACTAACATAAAAAAGAAAGTTTATGAATCTTCAATACTACCATGCTTAACTTATGCATGCCAAACATGGTCGCTACGGAAGAAAGATGAAGAAAAAATTGCAATCTGTCAAAGAAAAATGGAACGCAGCATACTTTGCATAAGACTTTCCGACAAAATAAATAACAAAACAATCAGGGCAAAAACAAAGGTAGCTGACGTAAGAGAAAGAATCAGGAGACTTAAATGGAACTGGGCAGGACATGTTTGCAGAATGGAAAATTCCAGGTGGACAAAGAGGCTCACGGAATGGACCCCTCGCGACGGGAAAAGGAAACAAGGACGATCAAGGAAAAGGTGGAGAGACATATTTTCAGAAAAAGTTGGACCAATCTTGATGACAAAAGCAAGAGACAGAGAACAGTGGAGAAATCTAGGGGAGGCCTATGCCGTAGAGGCAACTTCTGCAGACTTAGATTAAAAATATTTAGTAAAAAAAAAAATATATTGTAAACACTATGTTTTTCTTAGTTTAATAATACTTTGTAACTGTAGTAGAATAAAGGCTTTTTTATTTTTTTTTTTTTATTTAAACATTGATAGATTGCTTTTGACAAATAATACACACTCGAATATATATAGACTAGGCAATGTTAGGATTTTAAATTGTTTAAAAAATGGTTTACAACTGTCTGTTACCTTCAATTTACATATTGCTCTTATACATTTCTTTTGCGCTCTAAATGCAACATCCTTATCAGTAGAATTTCCCCAGAACATGACACCATACCACCTTAACAAGGAGTCGACATATCCATAGTACGCTGTGATGACAGTGTCAGTGTTTGCTGTTTTGCCCAGCATGTTAAGAGCATAAGAGATGATTTATGGTTTTCGTATTTTTTCCTTTATCTATACTCTAAGACGTTGCTGCGTACCAAATTTCAAGATTCTGAGTTCACGGGAAGTACCCCGTAAGTTTTGATTCCTTGGCAATGTCGAAAATTTGCTGAAATTTGCGGTATATTCGACTATATATCTTTTGATTGCATTGGCCTAGAAGTTTAATTTTTTCACAGTTCTAAGAGGCAGTAGACCTAAGTATTTCCTAAAAATTTCAGTTTGATACCACCACGCATTGCTGAGAAAAAGGGTCAGACGACAGACGGACGGACGGACAACAAAGTGAGTCCCGTTTTTACCTTTGGAGGTACGGAACCCTAAAAACACTAATTACTACGGCATTATAATTACTTAATGAAATAATTAAATAGGAGGTACCAACTTAATATAAAAACAAAAAACCAATCTCAGGTCACAATGCAAATGGTTAATATATGTTTACGAAGTAATTCTGATAACCTCCACGGGTGAATAGTTAAGTAGGCACTTAGGCAAGTTAACTAGTCATAGTTAATTAAAATCCATTATTATCAGTGGTTTCTTGATGAACATGCTTCGTAAGGTTATCTATATAATTTGAGAGCCATATGTACTATCAGGGCCGGTTTTAACATTACCAGCGCCCTGGGCGAGATTTCTACGGCGCCCCCTAAAAAGCAATTCAAACCCATACTAAAAACGAAAAAGGAAAAAATTCCAGAGCTCCGAGAAAATTTTGAATTTTTCAGCACGAATGATGTGCGTTAAGCTTGCTTCGAGTGGCAAAGAAACTAAATAAGTAGGTATTCTTATTTATAAAGGCGCGAGCAGCTAGCTGCGAGCGGCGCGAAAATTTAGAATTTTTCAACACGAATGATGTGCGTTTAACTTGCTTCGAGTGGCAAAGAAACTAAATGTCCTTTTTAATAAAAGCGCCAGCGCCGAGAAAATTTTAAATTATTCAGCACGAATTTTGTGCGTTTAGCTTGCTTCGAGTGGCAAAGAATCATAATGTCCTTATTTATAAAAGCGCGAGTAACTCGGTGCGAGCGCCGAGAAAATTTTGAATTTTTCAGCACGAATGGGCACGCTGCTGGATGATGATTCCCTAAGGGTGGCTGTGGGGCTCCGTCTCGGTAGTAGCATATGTGAACCGCACGTATGTATTTGCGGAAGTAGGGTTGAGGCTGATGGGCATCATGGGTTGAGCTGCCTACGTAGTGCCGGACGAAGACCTCGACACTACGCCCTCAATGAGGTCATCAAGAGAGCCCTGGTATCAGCCAACGTGCCTTGTACTTTGGAACCCCCTGGTCTATCCCGATCAGATGGCAAGCGGCCGGATGGGCTAACATTGATTCCTTGGCAGAGAGGTCGTTGTCTCATTTGGGATGCAACATGCGTCTGCACGTTCGCGTCTTGTCACCTCCCTGGTACGCAACAGACTGCAGGTGCAGGTGCAGAGACTGCGGCCAGGAATAAACATTCCAAATACGCTGACTTGGAATAAACGTATGACTTTGTGCCGTTTGCCGTTGAAACAGCTGGTTCTTGGGGCACTGAAGCTAAGAAGCTGATCCAAGACATCGGCGACCGCTTGAGGAAGTGTGGAGGCGATCCCCGCTCTGGCCATTTCCTTAGGCAGCAAATATCCATAGCCATCCAGAGGGGAAATGCTGCCAGCATTATGGGCACATATGGGCGGGGTTCACGCCAGGAATCAAACCAATATATGATTTAATTACTACAATTAAATCCTATATTGATTTAATCCCTAGTTCATTACAATTTAGGTAGAATAAGTTTTACTTGTAGGTAATTTAGTTTTTAATTATGTGAAATGTATACTCGTATTATAAGTCCATAGTTTTTAATTTTGTGTTTGTTTGTATTTTGTGTTTGTTCGTATTTTGTGTTTGTTCGTATTTTGTGTTTGTTTGTATTTTGTGTTTGTATTTTGTGTTTGTTTGTATTTTGTGTTATTTTGTGTTTGTTTGTATTTTGTGTTATTGCAATAAAAGTCAATAAATGTAGGTGGGTATAGTATTTATTAAAAACGTAATAAAATAATAGAATTGATGACGTAGAACCTAGCGGGCCGCGGACGATTGCTTCTGTGATCAGTGTACCTACTTCCACGCAGGAACTATCGTGTTCCGCAGGAGCATCCCCAGGTTTTCTAGTGAGACTCTTCTAAGACGCCCATACATTATCCCGAGAATCAACCGCAGTTATCAAACTGTTTCCCTGGACCGTATGCGTGTTGGCTGGAGACCCACCCTGCGCCCAGCCCTTTTAAGGGTAAAAAGGACAAGGAGACCAGTAGTGGAACAGAGAGGGCTGTAGAGAACGCTAGTGATAATGATTAATGAGATATATACTAGTAACTAGGTACACAAAAAACTTTTAAAAAGGATCATTAAGAATCAAGAAGGTAATCTATTTTATTAATATCTATAATTTTAATCGCATTTGTTTAAACATCCTGATAATGTACCTAATACCAAGGTCCGAGGTGACACAGAGCAATTTGTTAATAAATTAGATTATTATTGTTATAGAAAAAAGAACTCGGCAGTAGCTCGCACCTCACCTTAAGTTTAATTAACACTAGAGTCGACAAGCGCATCTATACATATCTTTAGATTCAACAAAGCATTCCTTAAAGCCACCGCAGTTGGGATGCTCGCAGCTTACACGGCAACCGATCTCGCAGTTAATCGGATTATCGTACCGAATGCCGTCTGCAGCGCACCGTATTACCGGCATTGTGGTGGATTCGTTGTCATGGCTACCACTTGGCGTCACTGCATCTCCGTTGACTCCATAAGAAGCGATGGTGATGGTGATGATGAAAAATAGTGCGAAGCTCTTCATGGCACTTTCTTTTGAGGTATAATTCTGCAACTGCAATGCAAGTGATTCAATAGGGACTTGGAACTATTTTTTTTGTCCATCAAGTAGATTATTACCTAAATATACCTATTGGACACGTATTTTTATCTTTATAAAAAACGTGTGCGATACATTTAATATGCTATTGGTTGTGACGTCACTAGCGGGACCCGGGTACATTTTGTACCGGTGCGGTAGTGTGGGTTTGAGTTTAAGCGCGTTCCCACCCTAAAACTATAAGTAGGTATAAAAGCGTTACATGTCCGCCATTTTTTTATTACAAGCTTTATATTACTTTCACCTGTCTGTTGTCTGTCTGTCTGTCTGTCTGTCTGTCTGTCTGTCTGTCTGTAATCAAATCTTGCAAGTTTGATTTGACTTACTTCCCGGTTTCCAATTGAGCTGAAAATTTGCATGCGTGTGTAAATCGGATGACAATGCAATATTATTATGACATCGAGCTGATCTGATGATGGAGCTGGAAGGTGGCTATAGGAACTCTGTCATTAAACAACGCAACCCCATCGAGTTTGGGCTCATTTGATTCGTCTTGACGAGTACTATATGATGCAAGATGGTAATGATAATTAAAGCTTGTTTTTAAAAAGTATTTTTAAAATTTCACTTGTTTAATAAACAATATTATTTTTTTAAAATAATATTATTTAAAAAAATTGAGAAAAAACAGAATATCTAGGAAATATTTTATTATCTCACCTGAATCATTGTCGCCACTGCAGTAATTTACGTACACTATTTTACTTCGTAAAAATTTACATGCAATAGCTCTGTTGGAAACTTTGAACAAATAAATTTTGAGTTTGGTCTATTCGACGTCGTTACGTCTGTTCTTGCTGGTGTCTTTTCACAGACTCATGTACCTATTGACTGTGAAAATATAAATTACTGTAAAAATAAAAAAAAATCAAGCTACTCTTTACCGTTGTTATATAGAAGAAATCACTTTAAGCGTAAAGATCGTCTGTATTAACCTAATTTTAACTGTTACACACTAATAATATTTCTAATTTTTGTATGTTGTATCCTTTGTGTTTCTGGCACAGAGCAAAAAGTAAGCAGTTTGAGTGTAAAATTCTTTGTACATCTTAAGTTATATTGCTAGTTGCTCTACTGAATTTAGATTTCCTATTTTTATATTTGTGGTATAGTAGACACCTAACCTATTTGTCTTATGTAGAGGTAGACCCTAGTTGAGATGTACCTACATATATTGAAAAAAAACCTAAAATATTATAGAAATTATTATGGGAATTATAAAAAAAAACAAATTAATTAATGATTCAAATGCAAAAAAATAGTTTATTGATATAAAGTGACATTTATGTTATTAATGATGTGTTGTGATTTTACTTAGTTAACACATTTACACTTATACTTATGTAAAGTGACAGCTTCATCTTCGTTTGGTATTTGAGTACATGTTTTGTAACCACCACACAATGGCTGCATGCATCCTAAACGGCAGGCAACCTCACAGGTTTTTTTGCCGTTAAATAGCTTCCCATCAACGACACAAAGGAAACTTTCTTCAATAATTTGGTCGAAAGACTCGTCATTGCAGCTCCCTGCAGCCTCTGAATCAGCGCATTGAATGACGCCAATCGTCACAGCGATGACAAACAAAACGATGCTGAACTTCATGTTGTTCTTACAAAAGCTCTGGTTCGAGTGATGCCGTATTGAAGACATAGTCCCTTATATATACTGCAAGCGCAAAGTTTATCTTAACAAAATAACCAAATAAAGTTCAGAGGCCCAAGTCGTAAGTCGTAACTAATCTACTCTAAACATTTTTTTAAAGAGGTCACAACAGTCATCGCAACAGTGGCGCAAATATTACACGATTTCCAAGAATCTAATTAGGTAGGTACTGAAAAAGATAAAGAAGTCTTCTGAGGTTAATTAATGATAAGGTACTCCGTGGAACGTGTAAAATGTGGCCAATATCAAGTCAATTTCTTTCCCTTCTCGAAGGATCACACTATTGTTATTAGCCATGGTCGTCCCACTGCAGGGCAAAGGTCTTCTTATCTTCCTTCCACTTTTTGCGGTCTTGAACTATTTTTGACCAGTTTTTACAAAAAGATATACGTAGTCTGGTGAAGCGCAAATGCCTTTTTTATTTATTTTATTTGTCTAGGAGATATAAATTCTTATATAGTCAAATAACACAATACCCTCCCTAATTTACTAGTAATGCCATTTATGCAATTTATGCGGTAAACTGGAAAATTTACGGAGCGCCGCTTGACCGACGCTTCAAGGAGTTGTCTCAGTGACGCTTCTTGATCGATGCAGTGGTGGCGCTGGCCAATGAATGCACGCGCCGCCCGCCGGCACTCTCCCGCCGCTCCCGCTCGCTGCTACACGCAGCAACTATAACCTCTCCTTTACGCTAACGGCGCGCACGCCGCTCTTAAAAAATCGCGCCTTGTGCAAATTCTTTTTTTCTATCATCGCCTGTTTATCACAATATTTTCCGCAATCTTATTTTAACGCCGCTCCGTGTACGGCTTGCCTGAATACTCTCTCTCGGGATACCTGTGCCGTGGTTTGTGGACTTCTGGACTGTAGTGCGTGCAAAGTGCTGTCTACTGGTTGGCCTGAAGCCTAGCTGGATACCCTGGAGAGTGAAGGTAAGCGCCTGCTTCGTGACTTTCCTTGTTCACCGCAATTTAGATACATAATTTGTTTTCTTTAAACAACGCATAAAAAATAATAACCCTTCCCCGCCCCCGTGTTTCGGCTATTTACACGCCGAAACACCATAATTTTGGTCCTTCTTAGCCCGGATATATACCTATTATATACCGAACAATAATTTAATTTGTATTTGTGTTATTTGACTATAGAATCTACGTAATTTTTGGTAGGTAATTCTCGTTCTAGTAATGCAATACAACGCCTTGGGTTTTTTTACGTAATTTTGGTAAAATCCCATCTAAATTTCGCATATTCCTATATTTTATTATTCGTGTAACTTCATTTACACGATAATAACGCTCAAATATACTTAATTTTCATCGAAATAGCTAAAATAGTTTGTGTATGAAACATATTTGTCTACCTTCGAAATTTCACAAAAAAAGAAAACGCTCTTAAATCGCTCAAATTACAGTATTTCTGCATAATCTTACTTATTTTACATTATTATTATTATTATGAGCCTACTGGATCCCACTGCAGGGCAAAGGCCTCCCTACCCTCCCTCCAACTGTCTCGGTCAAGAGCTATAGATTTCCATCCTATTTTACATTAATAATAGTAAATACCAGTGAATTATTGCATCATTGTTTAGTAAACAATTTGTATTTTACGTACTTAATTATTGGTAAAATATCGCAACATAAAAATTTCTAAAAGTCGGTAGCCATTTTATTCATTTGCGTCTTGTGTCAAATTAGGTACTTAGCCATTGTTCTTGATCGAAACTCGCTCACGCATTTTTTGTAAACATCGTTATCTTAACTTTGAATAATTTGTTTACATTGTTATCTTAACTTTGCATTTGTTTTTATTGGTGATTGTTTTTTAATAAATAGTAAACATGTCTATTAAAACGAGCCCAGAAACAATGCTAACTATTTTATCACAAAAACGCGAACTTTTATTCGGACGCATTAATAAATTATATGATATGTCTCGAAAAATATCTACCTTTGACAAAACAATGAGATCGAACGAAGACTTTATGGCTGACTCAGAAACTATAGACAGTATACGGGATAAATACGAATCGCTTGTAGATGATATAAACAAACTTAACCTTTTAATAAATCCCGACGCAACTCTCGACTACGCTTGTTTAGATTCTTTTGAAGATTTATATAATCGAGTTAAACGAGTAAGAAATAAAATTGATGCCTCGCCGAGTCCTTCAGATTCGCGATCGCGCTCCGAATCGACGCCTATAGTGAAGTTACAACCGTTAGTAATTCCGAGTTTTGACGGCAGGCCCGAAAATTGGAACGTTTTCTACCAGAGTTTCAAGGCCAATATTCACTCTAACGAACAGCTGACTGACTCGCAGCGTGTACAATATTTAATTAGCAAGCTTACTCACGACGCTCGCAAATTCACTGATGGTATTGTACCTACTGGTGAAACTTACCATGTTATATGGGATAGCTTAATAATTAAAAAAATAGCACTCTGGGAGTGCCAGCAGAAGTGAAAACTTCAATATTAACGTTGTGTTTAATTATAAGTATAAAAATACTATCATTTATGAGGTAGAATACAATGTTTATTTATTGCGCTATCGTACACAAATATGACAATTTATATGTTGTTATTTATAATATTATATCGTTATTTATATATAACATTAAATTTTATCTCTCAGAAAAATCAACTTCCATCCATAATTTCGACGACTTTTACACCATCGTTATTATCAGAATCATCATCGCAAATTTTTACAACTGATACAATTGGTTTATGATAACTTAAGTAAGAAACAAACAGTTTTGATTCGAACCTATTTAAGTGTCTAATAAAAAAAATATAAAATATAAAAAAAAAATATCGGGCGCGCGCTTGTCTAAGCCCCCTCTGCCGCCTAAACAGAGCAGCACACTCAGGCACGGTAGAAAGAGTGAGAGATACTAGTTCCTCTCCCTTCCCCTCGATCTTACGCTTTTTCGATCAGCATCACGTGACCCTGACGCGAGTTTGAAAGTTTTTACCCATACAAAAAGTGCTCAGCGCCGCTAAAGAAGTTTTCACTTCAAAAATTTCAAGATGAGCGTGCCTTAGGTATTCATTACCTTAATAATATCTTAGACGCAAAGGCATGTACTCATACCGCCCACAGTTTAGATTCCTTTATAAGTAAATATTCCGCTTCGATCTCCGCGCTAAAACAATTACAAATTCCTGACCTGACTGATTTTATAACATTACATTGTGCGTTGCGTAAAATTGATACTCAAACTTTGCAAGCCTTTGAGTTGTCGGTCAGAGATGTTAAAATACCTACGTCCAAGGATTTGATATCATTTGTTCAGGATCAAGCAAAGGTTTTAGAGCGATCGAACCCGCGTAGTTCGGTTAACTACTCCAACACCAAACCGCCCGCGTCCGCAGCGACCTCTCGCGCTCATCAAACGAAATCGTTCGTCGCGAGTGAGGTACCTATACCTACTCGCTCCGCGTCTGCGTGTGTGTGTTGCGCAAGTAGTGATCACACGCATCTATATAACTGCGCGAAATTTAAAAATCTTAATAACGCTAAAGCGCGCTTTGATTTTATAAAATCTAAACACGGATGTGTAAATTGTTTAAGCACCGTGCATAACCTTTTAACTTGTCGCTCGACCTCTGTCTGCGGCACATGTAAAAAACGCCATCATACGCTCTTGCACTTTGGTGATGAGTGTAAAAATGATAAAACCCGCTCGCATACAGTAATTGTAAATACTGAGGTACATTCGACACGTCCCGTGGTGTCGAGCGTTCCTTCAGTTACTCCCGCCCCGCTCGCCGCGTCTTCCCCTTCGCTGGACGTACCTCCGCTCGCCGCGGACACAACTTCGCTCGCCGGTCAGAGCGTACTACCGCCGTCGGTGACGTCACCACATACTCCCGCGGTATTGCTCGCTTCTGATACACAGGCTAAGTCGACTATATTGTTGTCCACTGCACAAGTGTATGCGCGTCCTAAAAATAGTGCTGGGAATAAGAACGTGATTAGATGCCTAATTGATAATGGCTCGCAAAATAATTTGATTACAACAGATTGTTGTCGCTCCTTGAATCTAGACATTATACCTCTGAGTAATTCTTTTGTCAAGGGTGTAGGTTCCAGTTCACGTCCAATAATCGGGTATGTTTATTTGGACATTGAATCCCGCGTTTACCCCGAACACAAGTACACTATCCACGCGTTGGTAGTGGATTGTATTACGGATCAATTGCCATCTCATTTTATTGAGTGGAATCGCAACTTAGAGTTTCATGACTTACCGCTCGCTGATTTAACCTGGAATATCCCCGGAGATATCGATGTTGTACTGGGTGCTCAACTCTTCCCGTATATTTACTTGGGGAATAAAGTCGAACGTGGCCCACGTGTCCCACCCGCTTTGTTGACGACATTCGGATATGTACTAATGGGTGATTATCCGCGCAGTGACGTTGTATCTACTGCGTCTTTTACTGCACTCGCTCTTAATGATATGGTTCAAAAGTTCTGGGAACTTGAGGAAGTACCCACCAAGCGCTATTTGTCTCCCGAAGAGACTGAATGCGAAAATATTTTTACGTCCACTGTGACGCGCGATGATTCTGGACGTTACACTGTTTCGTTGCCTTTTTGTAGGGATCCATCGGAACTTGGTAATTCTCACGCTGTGGCTCTTCGTCACTTCACATCTTTGGAAAGGAAATTTCGCCAGTCACCTGATTTAAGGGAAAATTACAACAAAGTAATTCAAGATTACATAGATAGCGGTTACCTCAGTCCTGTTGATGACTCAGAATCATTCGCTAATGGTTATTTTATACCGCACCACGCTGTAGTTCGCCCTGACAAACCTATGCCGCGTATCGTTTTAGACGCTAGTGCGAAAACGCACACTGGCTTGTCTCTCAATGACGTGTTGCACATAGGTCCCAACCTGCAAGCAGATTTATTCTTGCTGCTTTTGTCGTTTCGCTTATTTCCAATCGCTTTGAACGCTGATATAAAGTCGATGTACTTACGCGTAGGTGTCCCTGATGATCAGCGTAAATACCTACAAATTTTATTCTGCTTCAGTGACGCTGAGAATATTCGCGCTTTCGCCTTCAATGGGCAACCTTTCGGCTTGAAATCGAGTCCATATGTAGCTATGCGCACTGTGCGACGGCTCGCGTCTGACATGGGTTCGCATTACCCAGAAGCCGCTAAGGTTGCTGAAACCAGACTTTACATGGATGACTTAGTTCATTCCGTCCCTGATGTGGAAACCGCTCAACGCTTGTCACAGGATCTGATAGCTTTGTTCAAGCTGGGTGATTTTGACTTGGTGAAATGGACTGGCAACTCACTTGACGTATTGGACAGTCTGCCAGATTCACATCGCAAATCGCTCGAGTTTGATGTCGGGAACGACTCCTCGAAAGTATTAGGTCTTTCATGGGATCCATGTCGAGATGATTTTTTCTTCACCCGCATGGAGATTCCCGAAATATGCACCAAGAGAAATATTCTCTCGATTGTCGCTAGATTGTTCGATGTTCTTGGATTGGTCGCTCCAG
This sequence comes from Hemithea aestivaria, assembly GCA_947507615.1. Lineage (NCBI taxonomy): Eukaryota > Metazoa > Arthropoda > Insecta > Lepidoptera > Geometridae > Hemithea > Hemithea aestivaria. Next base: position 1,002,735 of record OX382328.1, read on the forward strand.
TAATACTCTATGCCAAATTGCTGATTAAGGAGTTGTGGCTCAGTAAGAGTGACTGGGATGATCCCGCTCCTGAACACATTCGTATCCGCTTCGCTGCCTTAGTGCAACAATTTCCTCTGCTTGACACTTTGCGTATTCCGCGCCATGTTGGAGTCGAGTTAGACTGTGTCGTACGCCTTGTTGCATTCTGTGACGCCAGTATGAATGGCTTAGGTTGCGTGATCTATGTACACTGCACCTACTCATCTGGAGTTCAGACACGTCTGCTTTGCGCAAAGTCAAAGGTCTCGCCTACTAAAATAACGACTCTAGCTCGTCTAGAACTATGCGCCGCTTTGCTTATGTCAAAGCTAGTAAAAACTGTTTATGACAATTACGCCGAACGCATTCCAATTGCTGGAATATACGCTTTCTCTGACTCCACGGTTGCGCTCTCATGGATTCATTCTTCCCCACATCGTTGGTCGATATTCGTGAGCAATCGTGTCGCTCAATGTCAAGAGAATCTTGCCGCTAAAAATTTCTACCATGTGGCTGGTGTTGAGAATCCCAGCGATTGTGTATCACGTGGTATGCTACCTGCGCAACTTGTATCGCACGATCTTTGGTGGAATGGCCCCTCGTGGATGCGTAGTGCTCCCGAAGATTGGCCAATCAAACCGTTCGCTCCCACCAATTGTAGTGAACTTCCTGAGCTTAAGACTAACGTACTCGCTACCACCGCTCGCTTAGATCAACCAGTTCTGTACGAGTTGGCTCTTCGCACCTCGTCTTGGGAAAAGTTACTACACATCGTAGCTTACGTGCTTAAATTCACGCGACCGAAGCTTAACTTTGAACCTCGCTCTGTTCAAGGACTGACAGCTGCGGAACACTTGTTGTTGCTTGCTATTCAATCTGTACACTTCGCTGATGATATTAAGCTCAAATCAAATCGAGCAAACCCCCCTCAAATAAGCTTCGAAACTTGGCCGTCTTCTTAGACGAAGTAGGTCTCTTGAGGATTGGAGGAAGGCTTTCTAAAGCTGATCTTCCCTTTGATGTAAAACACCCGATTCTTCTCCCCAAACATGACCATGTTGTTGACTTGATTATACAGCATTATCACGTTGTCAATTGTCACACTGGTCCTGGACTTCTTATGTCCATTTTACGCCAACGCTTCTGGATATTAGATGCCAGAACTGTCATCCGCTTTAAATTACGCAAGTGCAACACTTGTTTTAGGGTTAATCCCACGCATCCAACGCCAATGATGGCTGATCTCCCTGCGTACCGTGTGTCGGAGGCAGGAGCTTTTCAGCACACCGGTGTAGATTACGCCGGCCCAATTCGCATAACGCTCTCACGACGTAGAGGCCAACGCTCTCAGAAGGCCTATATCTGCTTGTTCGTGTGCCTTGTCACGAAAGCTGTCCATATCGAGTTAGTTTCTGACTTGACTTCGGACATGTTTTTAGCGACTTTCAAACTTTTTATATCCAGACGTGGTCCAGTGTCCTGTCTCTACTCGGACAATGGTACCGCATTTATTGGAGCAAAGGCTCAGTTAGATGAACTGTATAGTTTTCTGTTGAGTTCGAATTTCAAATCCGCGCTCTCTAATGAGCTTTTATCGCGACGCATCGAGTGGAAGACGATTCCGCCTCGAGCTCCCCATTTCGGTGGAATATGGGAGTCAAATATTAAGAGTCTGAAGACGCACCTATACCGTGTGGTCGGTACTCAACTTCTCACTTATGAGGAGCTTCAGACTGTATTAGCACAGATTGAATGCATCATGAATTCGCGCCCTCTGTGTGTTCTGTCTTCGGATCCACACCCAGAGGTGCTTACGCCCGCTCACTTTCTGATGTCTACGCCGCTGCAGTATCTCCCTGCCCCTGACTTGTCTCAACAGCATCTCAATCTCGTAGACCGCAAACACTTGTTGGACAGCATGGTCCAATCATTCTGGACAAAGTGGAGAGTAGAATACTTGCACACTTTGCAAGTGCGTCAGAAATGGGCAACCGCTGATAAACCCGTTGAAGTTGGAACCGTGGTGCTTGTGGAGCAAGAGAATTCTATCCTTCTCAATTGGCCCTTAGGCATTATTACCGAGGTCTTTAAGGGTACCGATAACATTGCTCGTGTCGCGATGGTTAAAACCAATTCCGGTCTTTACAAACGCCCCATCATTAAGTTGTATCCAATTCCTACGCAATAATTACTCGTATTTTCTATTTAGTTAGGTTTAGGATCAATCTTATTTCATACGCAAATTATAATCGCTATTTCGCTTAGTTTCTTTATTTTATTCCGCGTAACATTACAATAAGTTAGCCTACTTATGTTAGTTAACTTTCGCATTGTGTTGAAAGTTCCGTGCGACCTTTCAAGGCGGGGAGCATGGTGAAGCGCAAATGCCTTTTTTATTTATTTTATTTGTCTAGGAGATATAAATTCTTATATAGTCAAATAACACAATACCCTCCCTAATTTACTAGTAATGCCATTTATGCAATTTATGCGGTAAACTGGAAAATTTACGGAGCGCCGCTTGACCGACGCTTCAAGGAGTTGTCTCAGTGACGCTTCTTGATCGATGCAGTGGTGGCGCTGGCCAATGAATGCACGCGCCGCCTGCCGGCACTCTCCCGCCGCTCCCGCTCGCTGCTACACGCAGCAACTATAACCTCTCCTTTACGCTAACGGCGCGCACGCCGCTCTTAAAAAATCGCGCCTTGTGCAAATTCTTTTTTTCTATCATCGCCTGTTTATCACAATATTTTCCGCAATCTTATTTTAACGCCGCTCCGTGTACGGCTTGCCTGAATACTCTCTCTCGGGATACCTGTGCCGTGGTTTGTGGACTTCTGGACTGTAGTGCGTGCAAAGTGCTGTCTACTGGTTGGCCTGAAGCCTAGCTGGATACCCTGGAGAGTGAAGGTAAGCGCCTGCTTCGTGACTTTCCTTGTTCACCGCAATTTAGATACATAATTTGTTTTCTTTAAACAACGCATAAAAAATAATAACCCTTCCCCGCCCCCGTGTTTCGGCTATTTACACGCCGAAACACCATAGTCTAACTGTTACCACCAACCTACCACTCACCCACTTATGGTAACTATAGCCACGACTGAAACCTATCACCATTTGCCATTTTTTTAATTCATTGGGGCAATGCCGGGATTCGGAAAATAATCGTGATCCATAATCACATATGCACTACATAATAGTCACTTGGCCACCGGCCACCACCGCTTAAAACTGTTTTTATTGATATCTTGAAAGAAATTAAAAATTAAAACTTAAGGCCTAGATGTTTTGAAATTGCATAAGTAATTTATAAACCAATTAGCAATTTAGTTTTTAATGGGATTCATAAAAGTTGCCGAAATGTGATGTGTATTTTTATGGGGCCCAGAGATTTAATTAGATGAAAATTAATTACAATAACGCTCCATTAATGTATCAGTAAAAAGCGTAAAAAGATTAATACTTAAATTAATTAATTATACCCACAGGGTATGAAAAATATGAATTACCCGATTAACATTACCGTGTTGCGGCATGATGTTCAGTGAAGCCAGGGGGGATTTATCCCGCCTTCTAGGTTTAGTTTACCACCATCTACAGCCGCATCGTCGCTTAAGATCAGGCGAGATTGTGGTCAAAGGCTAAAAAAAAACCGGATTTTTACAGGGCCTAAATTCTGCACAAAAAAGAGACGGCGGCGCAGCAAAACGTAAGCAAAAACAAATACCGATAAACAAATTTTTATTTTCAAAAACGCCACTTTGAGGCGACCAAAAGATGCTAAATAAAAAAAAAACCGGTCAAGTACGAGTACGACTCGAGCACCGAGGGTTCCGTACAAACCTACGGGTTTCTACGGAACCCTAAGGAAAAGTGGGTTTAATATTATATACTGTAGGTTTTGATTCTCTTGCGAGTACTTGCGAGTTTGAAAATATGCGGCTAAAATTGCTGTTTCTTTTGATTGTGTTGACATAGATGTTTAATTTTTTTACAGTTTAAAGTTATTATAAAGCTGAGTATTTGGTATGAATTTCAATTTAATACCAGTACGCGTTCTTGAGGAAAGGGGTAGTCTCGGTAGTACCTAAATACAAAATTATTAAAAATATTTTTTTATATGATGTAACTAAAAATTTACAGTTTTCGCAATTTTTCTTGTGCCTATGATTTAAGACGTTGCTGCGTACCAAATTTCAAGATTCTGAGTTAACGGCAAGTACCCTGTAGGTTTTGATTCCCTTGAGAGTAATCGCGTATTAAAAAATACGTTGCTGTTTCTTTTGAATGCGTTGAGATAGAGGTTTGATTTTATTACAGTTTAAAGGTATTATAAACCTTAGTATTTGATATGAATTTCAGTTTAATACCTGCACGCGTTCATGAGAAATAAGGTAGTAAGTATGAAATTATTAAAAATATTTTTTTATATGATGTAACTAAAAATGTACAGTTTTCGCAATTTTTCCTTTATCTGTGCTTTTAGGAGTAGCTTCGTGCCAATTTTCAAGATTCTAAGTTCACGGGAAGTACCCTGTAGGTTTTGATTTTTTGAGAGTAGTTGCGAGTTTAAAATTGCGACTAAAATTGCTGTTTCTTTTGAATACGTTGACATAGAGGTTTGATTTGATTACAGTTTAAAGGTATTATAGACTTGAGTATTTGATATGAATTTCAATTTAATACGTTTACGCGTTCATGAGAAAAGGGGTAGTAAGTATAAAATTATTCAAAATATTTTTTTCATATGTTGCAAATAAAAATTTATGGTTTTCGCAATTTTTTTAATTTTTTAATAGAAAGTTACTTCGTGCCAATTTTCAAGATTCTGAGTTTACGGAAAGTGCCCCGTAGGTTTTGATTTATTTGGTAATGTCGAAAATTTGCTGAAATTTGCGACATATTCGACTATATCTTTTGATTGCGTTGGCCTAGAAGTTTGAAATTTTTACAGCTCTAAGAGGCAATGGACCTTAGTATTTCCTATTAATAAATTTCAGCTTGTTACCTCCACGCGTTCCTGAGAAAAAGGATCTTGACAGACAGACAGACAGACAGACAGACAGACAGACTGACAGACAGACAGACAGACAGACGGACGGACAACAAAGTGATCCTATAAAGGATACGTCACACTGAGGCGGCACGGCGGCAAAGCGAACTGGCCGCGATCCGAACGCGAACGGTCGCGAACCGAACCACGTCACACAGGACCGGTCCACAGTTCGCGGCGGCAGGCGGGCAATGGATCAGGCGTGTTTGGTCACATTCTCAAATGGACATAAAAAAACGCGGATTGTCATATTAGCAGAATGTCGCAGTAGCATTATAATATTATTGTCATAGCAGCATATCATCAAAGTAGCAATAAGATATTGTAGCAAATATTATCATTTTGGTAATAAAAATACTTAATAATAATAAATAAATAAATAATAAATATTTCAGGACGTTTCACACAGCGCCACCTAACCCCAAACTAAGCAACTTAATGCTTGTAATATGGTGGTTAGGATAACGGATATAATACTTATATACTTTTCTTTTGTAAATACATACTTATAATAGATATTGAAAAACCACCCAGACCAGAAACAAATACCTGTGGATCACACAAACATTTGTCCCATGCGGGAATCGAACCCGCAACCTTCTGCGTTGCAGGCGGGTATTAGCCCACCGCACCACAGAGGTCGTCGATAATGGTAATTACTATTGGTAGCGCAAGAAAACCGGGGGTAGACTTCCTTTTCAGGAGGTCGTCTAGGTGGGTACCCCAACAGTGCCAGTTATTCTACCGCCTGAGCAGCGATGTGCAAACATTACTGTGCTTCGGTAGGAGGGCACCGTAGCTAGTGAAATTACTGGGCTAAAGAGTCTTAACATCTTATGACTCTTGAGTAAGAAGCGTTGGTGCAGTGCACCTAGAATTGCACATCATTGTGAAATTATGGGTAGCATTGTACTGATTATGGGCAGCGTTATCTCTTAACATCAGGAGAGCGTCTAGCTCGTCTTCTTACTTTTAAACATAAAAAAAAATGAAACACACACACATGTCAAGACTTATCAACTCTTACGTTGCGTCAAGAGTACTACCGCTGTCATTGCAAAGAGATTTGTAGCTTTTCTCAATATCATTGTGCATAAACAGAGTAGTTAACAAGTGTTTTTTTTTTAAACAAGCTTTTATTATTATTACCATCTAATATAAAAGTACTTGTCAAGATGAATAAAATGAGCTCAAATTCGATGGGTTTGTGCCGTTTAATAACATAGTTCCTATGGCCACCTTCGAGCTCCATCATCAAATCAGCTCCATGTTATAATAATATTGCATTGTCATACGATTTATACAGGCACGCAATATTGCAGCTCAATCGGATATCGGGAAGTGGGTCAAATTTAACTTGCAAGATTTGATTAAGACAGACGGACAGACAGACAGACAACAGATAGGTTAAAGTAAAGAAAAGCTTGTAAAAAGGGGCGATAATAGAAAGAATACTCTTAATAATCCGCTCTTGGCGAATTTATTTGCCTCGTATGACAATGTGCGAAAATTACATTTTTCGTCAAAATGGCATTTTGCGAATGTGACCAAGTTCACCTGATCCAACAGAAAAAGCGGTTGAGAGTTTACAGCGGTTTGACACTGAATAAATTATTATTATGACATTGAAACTTCAAAAGTTCGCGCTTCTAGATTTTTCTTAGATCATTATACCAGCCAGATACGTAACAGTTAGGCGTCTCCCGCCACCAAAACAAGAAGCGCTGGGCATAAAACTAGTTTAACACTAAACGATTCGTGAGTTGTTGCTTGTGAGTTTTTGAGCTTCTTGTCGACCGTTTCGATCCTGTACGAGGATCTTCTTCAGGGAGTAGCTGCGGTTACGCGCCGGCGTCCGCGCCCCGCTCCTCGTACAGGCACGAAGCCGAAGTAAATTCAAGTTAGTGTATGCCGTTTATTTCCAAAGATGAACATAAAACTAGTTGGCACAATTCAGGTTGTCTTTTTGTGTGTCGTTTATATTTATGTGTACTCGTGTGCGTAGTGCGTAATCATTAGTGATATCATTATAAGTATTAGTGTGCGTTTCCTTTCCCCCTGCAGAAACTAGCAATTTTTTCACATAAAAATTAGATCTGGCTTCGTTTCCTGTTGGTTTAATTTTTCAAAGAGAACAAAAGAAAAACAATGTGAATTTGACATTACTAAAAATGTGACAAACAGGTCGTTTGAGTAGTATACTTTTTTAACTGATGAAATGTCGCTAGATATTCATTTGCCAGCTCTTCAATTTTCGTAAGGTAGTTTCGATAATTATATTACGGCTCATCAGACCCTCTCTACATCATGTGGAATGAACAATGAACAACCGTTCAGTCACCATAGGGTTCTCAGTCGGTGTGTCACGGCTCCATCATCAGTGCAGCTCGATAACACAAAAAAAAAACCAGATTTATTATATATTACCATTATGCTACAATTATTTAACTAATTCTGCGTTATAACTGAGTTGTAAGATTTTTTTTACATAAGTAAGATAATATTAATTGAGTTGCACCTTTGATTTTTAAGCCCAGCAGCGGGAGAGTACAAGCTTAGCTTTAATTATCATAATTTTTCATTGGAAATTTCCATTAGATTCATGATTAAAATCGCACCGAAGTTGTAATAAAATACAACTCGTTCTACCGCACCGCGTGCCGTCGCGGCACGGACGGCGCCCGGTTCGCTCTGTGTGACGGCTTCTATTGACTTCCCTACAATACAGCGTCCGCGAACGCATTCCGCCGCGGAAAGCGGTCCAATTGACAAGTTGTCAGTTGTCATCAACGCGATCTGCACGGCGCGGCAGACCGGACCGCGCCTGTTCGCGTCCGCTTTATGTGTGACGCCTCACATACAAACTAGAACATTACAAAAATTCCGTCCCGGTTCGCGTCCGCTTTGTCCGCTCAGTGTGACGTAAGCTTAAGGGTTCCGTTTTTTCCTTTTGAGGTACGGAACCCTAAAAATGAAGTTGGATTTGAGTTTGTACTGGGATCGTAAAAATGTTCAAGATTTTTTTAAAAATTTTGTTAAAATTTGACAGTGGGCGCTAGCAAAACGAAAAGCAATTTTGGACCGGAATAACCCCGCTGGCTTGTAACTTGTAATTTACTATTTACTTTCACCTGTCTAATCAAATCTTGCAAGTTAAATTTGATCCACTAATTACTAATTATATCCCCATGATGGTTATGAATATGAACTGGTTTTTAGGTCTTTGCGACCGAGTAAAATAGAAAAAAATGTAAAATTGACTTGCAAATGTGTTCCATGTAGCTTAGAATAAATGAATTTTGAATTTGAGGTTCCGTACCCATTACCCAAGACCCAAAGGGCCAAAACGGAACTCTTCTACTAAGACTCCTCTGTCCGTCCGTCCGTGTGCCTGCCTGTCACCAGGCATCTCATGTATCTCATGAACCGTTTGGATTGGTAGCAAGTCAAAATCTTCTCAGATAATGTTCTGTTGCCACTATAACAACAAATACTGAAAACAGAATAAAATAATTAATGGAATTAGGCGTTACTTTGAGGAAATCCATTTTAATTATTTGTTTTTAGGGTTCCGTACCTCAAAAGGAAAAAACGGAACCCTTATAGGATCACTTTGTTGTCCGTCCGTCCGTCCGTCCGTCTGTCTTTCAAGACCCTTTTTCTCAGGAACGCGTGGAGGTAACAAGCTGAAATTTACAGAAAATACTAAGGTTCATTGCCTCTTAGAGCTGTGAAAATTTCAAACTTCTAGGCCAACGCAATCAAAAGATATAGTCGAATATGTCCCAAATTTCAGCAAATTTTCGACATTCCCAAATATATCAAAACCTACGGGGCACTTCCCGTGAATCCAGAATCTTGAAATTTGGCACGAAGCAAGTCCATAAAGCACAAATAAAGGAAAAATTGCGAAAACTATAATTTTTTATTTGCATCATATGAAAAAAATATTTTGAATAATTTTATACTTACTACCCTTTTTCTCATGAACGCGTAAATGTATTACATTGAAAATCATATCAAATACTCAAGTCTATAATACCTTTAAACTGTAATAAAATCAAACCACTATGTCAACGCATTCAAGAGAAAAAGCAATTTTAGCAGCAATTTTAAACTCGAAACTACTCTCAAAAAATCAAAACCTACAGGGTACTTGCCGTGAACGTAGAATCTTGAAATTTGGCAAGAAGCAACTCCTTAGAGTACGGATAAAGGGAAAATTGCGAAAACTGTAATTTTTTTATTACATCATATAAAAAAATATTTTTAATAATTTCATACTTACTACCTTATTTCTCATGAACGCGTGCAGGTATTTAACTGAAATTCATATCAAATACTAAAGTTTATAATACCTTTAATCTGTAAAAAAATCAAACCTCTATGTCAACGCAATCAGAGGAAACAGCTATTTTAGCCGTATTTTTAAACTCGCGGCTACTCTCAAGTGAATCAAAACCTACAGGGTACTTGCCGTTAACTCAGAATCTTGAAATTTGGTACGCAGCAGCTTCTTAGATCATAGGCACAGACAAAATTGCGAAAACTGTACATTTTTAGTTACTTCATATAAAAAAATATTTTTAATAATTTTGTATTTACTACCTCTTTCCTCAAGAACGCGTACAGGTATTAAATTGAAATTCATATCAAATGCTCGGCTTTCTAGTAACTTTAAGCTGTAAAAAAATCAAACATCTATGTCGACGCAATCAAAAGAAACAGCAATTTCAGCCGCATACTTTCAGGCTCGAAAGTACTCGCAAGGGAATCAAAACCTACAGTATATATAATAGAGTATAAATTATACCCACTTTCCTTTGGGGTTCCGTACAAACCTACGGGTTTGTACGGAACCCTCGGTGCTCGAGTCCTACTCGTACTTGACCGGTTTTATTTATTAATATTCAGTGTTAATTCCGCTTTAACGACGAGTTTTTGGGTAGCGATCGGCAGCGGTTTATCATCGTCGTCGTCGTCGTTTTGTACCATTTGGTCTAAGTTTTGCGTAATAACTAACACTAACAATTAGTTATAACCCTAATGCATGCATATGCGGGAGGGCAGGTGGTGCACTCAGTGGTGGAATTAATACTAAATAGTATATTGATATCGTTTGAATTCCTTGCCATCTCTTAAATATTAGTTAGATTCAAAATTTAGAGCGGAATTAACACTAAATATTAATAAATAACTAATAAGAATAAAATAAATAATAAAGGGGATGAGACAAACGTGTTTTTTCGCCACTTTTATGTGTAGAAGCTTGAAATATTCACAGAATTTTTTTGTTTCTAATGTTGTATAAATAACGGTACGGAACCCTTCGTGCGCGAGTCTGACTCGAACTTCAAGGGCACGGTAAAGAGAATACCTCCAAAAACATAACTTGTAAAAAATACCAAGTCTCGCAACTCGCAGTTCTGCTACCGTAAAAAGTTGTGAGATCCATGTATTACCAAGTCGATAAAATCTTTTGTGTTTTAAATTAATTGATTGACTTGGCAATCACACTATTATGACGGTATATAACTTAGAACAGAGACAATTCCAGGTGAAATATGATGAAGATTACTCTAATCTATACGATATCAAAGCCTCAGTACCTCAGGGATCTGTCCTTGGCCCGGTGCTATATTCGATATACACAGCGGATCTACCCGAAACACCTGGAGTGGTAACAGCCACATATGCAGATGACACCGCATGTCTAGCAAGCGACAAAGACCCGAATAAAGCATCTGAAAAGCTACAGATACAGTTGAACAAAATAGACTTGTGGTTAGAAAAATGGAAAATAGAGCCAAGTGTATCCAAGTCTACCCAAGTGACATTTACACTGCGAAAACATGACTGCACACCTGTCCACATGAAAGGCAAAAACCTGCCAATAAATAACACATCTTTTTTTTTCTTCTTTCTTCTTTAACAGAAGCAAACATTCAACTTAAAAGCTTTTCCTGGCTAATTGGCAGACAATCCCGACTCTCCCTCAGCAGCAACAAATTGATCGTATATAAAGCGGTCATAAAGCCCGTGTGGACATACGGAATAGAACTCTAGGGACCGGCCAGTAATTCCAACTTAGAAATACTACAGAGATTCCAGAATATTGCCCTGAGAACCATCTCCTGCGCACATTGGTTCGTCAAAAACTCCGAAATACACGATTATCTCGAAATGCCAACTGTGAAGGAAGAAGTCGCTAAATATAGCAAAAAATACAAATCCAGGCTTGACCGTCACAGCAACACCTTGGCCAGAGAACTGTTAGATGAGCGACAGAACGTCAAACGACTAAAGAGATGGCACATACTGGGACTGGACCAAAGACACTAGAATAAGATAAACCTGTTTTTGGTGCTATTATTGAATGGCTCCAAATATCTATCTCCACCACCTTATGAGAACTAATCTGATAAAGGCTGTAGAGCCGATTGCAGATGAAAATAGGAGAATAAAAAAATAATTAAAAAAACCGTTCTCTTACCCATGTCTGTACAAAATTAAAGCTATTTAAGACCTCTCCCAAAAGCCACGGATGGCCTAAGCGAAACTATAAGGATTCCTTGGGGATTACGCAACCCTAAATGCCATAGGTTAAAAAAATATCGGATATTTCTATCTGTCTAGAAAAATTTAGATTTTATCATTTAATAGTACCTAAATACTTATTTTTGTGATCTTTGACTTTGATATTATGTTATTGTATATTATTATAATTTAGTTACCTAGTGCCTATATCGCACGATTAAAGAAAGACACGAGTATAATTATTAGTCCAGTTTTAATTCAACGCTGTTTACCTAAAAGAAGATAAGAAAATGTTTGATTGTCAAGTGCAGTTTAAAATCGGACGCACTTTACTTCTTTACGCATGCATGTCTTCAGTGCGTAATCAAACAAACATTAAGATATCTACTGCACGCCTATGAAGAATCATAATAATACTAAAGATAATTAACCAACAGCTTTGAAAAAAATATCACTTGATTGTTGTTATTTTTAATAGGTAGGTATGTAAAAATAACGTGATTTTGGTTTATATAATATATTTATGTAGGTACTTGGTACTAGGGATTGCAATCCGGAAAACCGGATCCGGTAATCCGGCCGGATCCGGTACAAATATACCGGATCCGGAGACCGGATCCGGTGCTAGTAGTTTGTGGCAAAATAATATAGCTGTTGCATGCGTAGGTACTTTTAATGCGTGTGGTATTCATGCGTGCGAGTCTTTCGTCACTGAGAGTAAGGTATAACTATTGTATCTATTAAATACTACATAATAATTAATATTGTTACCTACTTATAAATAAATCTGTGAAAGTGAAATCTAGAAAGACTGAGTTACTCGTTGCTTCGTAAAATTATAAGTATTACCTACTCTACTTCGTCATCATCATCCACCGCCCTCTACATCCCACTACTGGGAATAGACCTTCCTCAGGTTATGCCAGTCAACCCTGTCCTGTGCCAATCTAGTCCATGTGCGACCCGCCAATTTTACCAAATCGTCCATCCATCTGGCTGCTGGACGACCGACACTGCGTTTGCCTGTCCTTGGTCACCATTCAGTCAACATCTTACTCCACCTGTCGTCACCTCGCCTAGCCAGGTGACCTGCCCAACTCCATTTGAGTCCCATTACTCTCGTTCCGGCATCTTGAACTTTTGTTCTCCGCCTAATTTCGATGTTTGGAACTTGATCTTGAAGTTTGATGTCAAGCATGGCGCGCTCCATGGCTCTCTGTGCTACCTTGATGCGGTAGGCAGCCTCATGTGTTAACGTCCATATCTCGGCGGCGTATGTCATGGTGGGCAGGATGCACTGAAGGCTATCGTCAAACGATATTATGTAAAACACTAGAATCCATAGACAAAATTGCGTACATTACTTGCTTAAACCTCCTCAATGTATATTGAAGTTGTCATCAATCGTAGTGGGTGAGAATTAGCCAATAGGCCCTCTGGTTGTAAAGCCTGGTTTTCAGACACTGAGGAATTCGACGTGACTAATTCAGAATGTCGTCTAATTCTACACTACCTACTAAATTTTAATTGTTCTGAATGAAAATATGTTTTTATCTATTTGTCTTAACGGTCTTAACATTGGTTAGGTAATAAAGTCGATTTTAACTACCTTCATCTTACTAATATTATAAACGTGAAAGTTTGTAAGAATGGGTGTCTGGATGTATGTTTGTTACTCTTTTACGTCTAAATGAGTGGACCGATTGGTCTGAAATTTGATATAGCTTAGACCCTGGAACAACACATAGGTTACAGTACAGCGGGTGAAATCGCTGGGCGCAGCTAGTATTACGTAATATGAGAGTAGTGACTTGATTAAATCACTTATTGTAGTAAAAAGCAAAAACCGGTCAAGTACGAGTAGGACTCGAGCACCGAGGGTTCCGTATAAACCTACGGGTTTCTACGGAACCCTAAGGAAAAGTGGGTATAATATTATATACTGTAGGTTTTGATTCCCTTGCGAGTACTTGCGAGTTTGAAAATATGCGGCTAAAATTGCTGTTTCTTTTGATTGCGTTGACATAGATGTTTGATTTTTTTACAGCTTAAAGTTATTATAAAGCTGAGTATTTGGTATGAATTTCAATTTAATAGCTGTACGCGTTCTTGAGGAAAGGGATAGTAAATACAAAATTATTAAAAATATTTTTTTATATGATGTAACTAAAAATTTACAGTTTTCGTAATTTTTCCTGTGCCTGTGATTTAAGACGTTGCTGTGTACCAAATTTCAAGATTCTGAGTTAACGGCAAGTACTCTGTAGGTTTTGATTCCCTTGAGAGTAGTCGCGAGTTAAAAAATACGGCTAAAATTGCTGTTTCTTTTGAATGCGTTGAGATAGAGGTTTGATTTTATTACAGTTTAAAGGTATTATAGACCTTAGTATTTGATATGAATTTCAGTTTAATACCTGCACGCGTTCATGAGAAATAAGGTAGTAAGTATAAAATTATTCAAAATATTTTTTTCATATGATGAAAATAAAAATGTATAGTTTTCGCAATTTTGCCTTTATCTGTGCTCTAAGGAGTTGCTTCGTGCCAAATTTCAAGATTCTGAGTTCACGGGAAGTGCCCCGTAGGTCTTGATTTATTTGGTAATGTCGAAAATTTGCTGAAATTTGCGACATATTCGACTATATCTTTTGATTGCGTTGGCCTAGAAGTTTGAATTTTTCACAGCTCTAAGAGGCAATGGACCTTAGTATTTCCTATAAATTTCAGCTTGTTACCTCCACGCGTTCCTGAGAAAAAGGGTCTTGACAGACAGACGGACGGACGGACGGACGGACGGACGGACGGACGGACGGACGGACGGACGGACGGACGGACGGACGGACGGACGGACAACAAAGTGATCCTTTAAGGGTTCCGTTTTTTCCTTTTGAGGTACGGAACCCTAAAAATCATCCTGAATTGATCAATCCGGCCGGATCCGGTCGGATCCGGCCGGATTGATGGAAATCCGGCCGGATTGAAAATGACACCGGATTGCAATCCCTACTTGGTACTCATATCAAAATATACCTATTGACATGTTATAGATATGCATATTATTGTGAATTGTGACATTTTTATTAAGGGCTTCGTCCTTACACGCTCTCTCGTGACTCTCTCGCTCACATGATTTGATAAATTATGAAAAAAAAAAACTTTTTAAAAATGTCTCTGTGTAAAGCTATAATAAATATATAATCTGTTTTTCATTTTAAGAATTTTTTTTATAATTTTTTTTCTGGCAAAATCCTTTATTGAGAAAAACAAACTAACAATACTACAGCTACTACAGCAGTAAAGAACACTTTTAATTAACCACAGATCGGTCACAAGCCAATCTACAGAAAATCCAAGTGCTCCAAACCACTGTCAGATGGCAGAGTGCCCAGAATGCTGGCACCATTGCCACGTTGAATGGCAATACTTTTATACGTTGGGCCAAATATACCCCAGCATTTTGGTCACACGTCGCCTCGACCAAGCGCTCAAATAAGTTTTGGAAAATGCGGTGAGCTCCCGGACCCCAAGGACCCAATGTCTCTACCCCAAACGGCTCAAAAATGTAATTTAAGAATAAAGACTATGTTGTTTGTTGTTCTTAAAATGAAAAATAGATTAGCATTTTGGCATACCATAACACTTTGCCATTTTAAAAAGTGCTAAACTTTACCTACAGTTTTACCGCGAAACTTTTTCAAAACGTTAATTCTACAAATTTATAGATAAAAAATCACAAATTCTACAAATGTATAGATATATATAAAAAATCGTCATATACCGTGCGACTGAGAGAGTTGCACACAAGGAAAAAAACTCTCAACTCTCATTGATCGATCCCTGATTTTGCCGCCTCCTGAATTTGCCGCCCGGGACAAACCCCCGGCGAACCAGTTTTTTGAGCTATGAATGTTTTTTCTAAACGTCGTATTTGTAATTTGT
The DNA here is from genome assembly GCA_947507615.1 of Hemithea aestivaria. Classification (NCBI taxonomy): domain Eukaryota; kingdom Metazoa; phylum Arthropoda; class Insecta; order Lepidoptera; family Geometridae; genus Hemithea; species Hemithea aestivaria. The sequence continues at coordinate 1,018,285 of OX382328.1, forward strand.
AGAGATAAGTATTAATTTATATCTCTACAAATTACAAATACGATAGAGAGAGAATAGATAGAGATAGAAAAAATAATCGCAAAATGACCGCAAATCGCAAATTAATCGCAAATTTGACTAGACTATTAAAGCTATAAAAAAATAGTCAAATATAATATGCGATCAGTTTCGGACATAGCCCTTCATTTTGGCCATACTGAAAACGGTTGAGATTATGAAAAAAAATCAAATAAAATTTGTAGAAAATTGGTTGCTCTACAATTTTTATCCTAATGGTAACATCATTGGGTCAATAGAAACCAATATAATAACGAAAAGCTGTTATTTTTAACTTTTGAACAACTTACGTCGCAGACATGATACGTAGTTTTATATGACTTTTCAGACAATTATTAGAACGCAAAAATGTAGGTATTAATTATATTCTAAAATATCAGCTAATTAGCTCTAATTCTGATATTTACCTCGTTATGGATTTCCTTCCTCTAAAGGTAAAAAAAAATCTTTATAATGAGAACATTCGTGCGTGCGTCTATCTGTCAAGACTCCTTTTTACTCGGGAATACGTGTACTCTACTAGTTTCTATTCTTTGACTCAACGCTCAATTGAAGCTCTTATAAAATAAAATTTCGAAGTTAACGAAGAAGAAAATTAAAATGTATATTTCGACCCTGTCAATTAATCAAAATTCATAGGGTACTTCCCGTTGCCCTATTATCTATGTTTATGAAATTTTACATATTTTAAGTACTTACATATTTGTTAATAATTCACTTTTTTATTTAGAGAGTATCTATGTATATATTCAGTACAAATTATAATCATCTAAGCTTAGCAATGTCACTCGCGTATTTGGATGGGTGACCCCAGTGGTCCCACCACTTTTTGCATAGATTACAATAAAATACATAGATATAATAATAAATCATAGGACAATCCTTTAAAGATTTTTTTGGACGAAACCCTTAGTAGCCAAGTCCGACTTGCGCTTGTCTGGTTTCATTTTATGCTAAAGTGACTGGATTATAAGGACGGAAGGGTTATAGGGTGACTTTGTTTGGGAGGTTTCGTATAACAGAAAATTAAGAAAACATGTTTTAATTCATGAACTTTTATTAATTTTTGTCATAATCTCGTTTAATTAAAGCAATCTACAAGTTACTGATTACATATTGCAATGACATTCGTATATTTGCATTGTTACGTTTAGAATACATGATTGAAAACCACCGCAGCTGGGTTGAGAGCATCCTATTCGACAGCCAATATCACAATTGGTCCTGCTTTTGAACTGGCAGTTGTCTGAGTAACACACAACTACTTCTTCCAGGTTGAAAGGTTCTTTGTCACAATCATCGGCGGCAGCTTCACTGGCTCCGAGTGTGACGGCGATGATCACCAGCGCTAGAGTACAGCTCTTCATCTTGCTCTAAAGTGTAGTATTACCGTATGAATCTTGTAGAGGAATGCGTCAATTTTACTGATTACTTATTTTATATAATATCTATCTTATTTTGTTTATGTAATAACTTTGGTTAATAAATTATAAACTAGATACGCTACCGCGCTGAAATAATCACACTAACGCGGGTTCGGCGAGGCGGAATACTTCATAATATTATCCTTTGATATTATCACAGGATATTTTAGTATAACATTTTAACAATATGTATACCCATACAAAAAAAACAAGTAATAGATTTTGCTCGGTCGTCAGAGAAGCAATAGGGATGTTGACTAATTTTTGGAATTGCTTTTATATGATAGATAGACCCATTTCATACACGAATATCATATTTTTATGCAAAAATATATGAAATTTCAATTTAAAAATACGTAAATAAAAATGATTTTTTGAATACCGTCTAAAACGTTCCGAACTGTCTTCTGATATCGCGTGACGTCACACCACTGGCTGGACTTACGCTTCTTATGAGATGTTCCTGATTTCGACACATTTTAATTATTCATAACTTAAAAACCATTGAACTGATTTTGATGCAACTTATACTGTGCCCTTAGTTGGTCCATACTTAAACCAAAAATAAAGTCAATAACAAAAATGTCTCTCTGAAAATATAAGATCCATTTTGGTTATTGACTTTTTTTTGCTTAAATTCGGACCAACTTAGGGCACAGTATAAGTTGCATCAAAATCGGTTCAGTGGTTTTTAAGTTATGAATAATTAAAATGTGTCGAAATCAGGAACATTTCATAGGAAGCGTAAAACAGCGGTGCGGTGCGTGCCAGTGGTGTGACGTCACGCGCTCTGATTGGCGTTCGCATTCGCGTAACAATGAGTAAAAATTATTGAAATTAAAATTGATTTTATTCAATTTTAGCTTGTAAATAGATCCTTAAAATGTGATTATAGGTTTTTAAATACTGTCTTTTATGTGAAAAACATAAGTTTATATGAATTCGTAACATGTGTCAACATCCCTATTGATAGCCCCCGATGGCAGCAGACAGACACCAGCATCCTCAGGAAGTGATGACCACGATCCTCAGTCATGAGGCAGTGACGTCAGAGAGAGACCTGTAAAATCTCGTTGACATTATGGCAGGGCGATGTGGCATCGTACACAGGTACAGATTTATAATTTATTCGAAGAGTACAGGTAAATAGATTCCGGTAGGATCATTATAATTTGCTTGGGCTTGAAAACGAACAGAAACACGAGCCCTATAGAACGAACGATAACAGCAAATGTTGTCTTAGGACGTCCACTATATAAGGAGGCTGCTATCGATATTATCACCACCGCCCTTATCGTGTAAGGGAGACATATTTTCCTCAAACCTGTTAAACACCCCACCTCGTGATGGAATTCCATGTTCAGGCAAGTTCATACTCATTAACTATAATTAAATACGACGAATGCCATCCAAGACAATGAGGGCCACGGAAACAGTATAAATAGTTAGAATTTCCCATGACCAGGAGGAAACCCACGCAAACTGCGTATCCTATAGCATATTCTATTGCGTATTGCTATCATTAAGTATCCGACGGGTATCAGAGATATAGTAGCCAAAGTCTGCGTATCAATTATCTGGGGGCACGGTAGTGCCCCCGCCAAGTCGAGCGCGAAGCAAGCACTGCCGTACCATCCTTTACAGGAACCATTTCGCCGCATTTTCAGACCCCTATTTGAGAACCTCTGGATAAGACCAGAACACAGAAATTTTCGTCATCCAGTAAGCTATAATTACATACTTAAAATCCAAAATTTCAAGTCTGTAGGTCATTAAGTTCCGAAGTTAAGCGAAAGCAAAGTTTCACATTTTCGACACTCACTCACTCACTCATGATCATCAAAATAGAACTAGTACTTCCCATAAACTCAGAGAGCTGAAATTTGGTACATACTTAGAATTTATTGTATAAGCCATAGGAAAACTAAAAAAACATGCAAATTCGGTCTCGTTTTCGAGATAATGCATCTGCATAAATAACTTTGTAATCTCATATAAATGTATAGGATTACAAAGTTACATTTGCAGTCAATGGTTATAATTGTGTAAAGCTTTTATTTACTTTCACCTGTCTGTCTATCGGCCTTATAGTAACCTTATAATATAGCGTTTCTACAAAAAGAAGTGAAATCCCACCAAAAACATTCTGTAAAAAACTAGCCAAGTCTCGATGGAGCTGCTTGTTTATCTCTAAAAAATAATGAAATCTAGACAAAGTCGTGCCAAGTCTAAGATTTCTTACTGCGATTTCTTTATTATTATAGTTAATGTTGTGTGACTTGGCCGTTGAAGGGTACACAAGGGTACAAAACCAGATGCTCCATGACACCATTGCACCAATCTGTCCGCTAACCATTCATGATAGAAAATTGCCACTTGGAAAACGTTGATTGAATAACCAGTCAATTGTAGGCTTGATAAAGCTGCGTATTTCAATAATACTTATGTTTAGGCGATCCAAGTGTCATGGAGCATCTGGTTTTGTACCCTTGTGTACCCTTCAACGGCCAAGTCACACAACATTAACTATAATAATAAAGAAATCGCAGTAAGAAATCTTAGACTTGGCACGACTTTGTCTAGATTTCATTATTTTTTAGAGATAAACAAGCAGCTCCATCGAGACTTGGCTAGTTTTTTACAGAATGTTTTTGGTGGGATTATCTTTAAATTAAATGTCCAAAATGCCTCTGCGCTTTGGATTTAAAGTTTTCAGTGTATAGTGTACGGCTACAAAAAGTCCATGTCTATTTATGACTAGCTACGACCAGTGGTTTTACTCGATAAAAAGTATAATCACATGCAAGACTTTAAGCTATAATAGAGGTAATTCCAGAACAGATTACATATTGCATGTACATTGATACATTTTACTTGTTTCGATTAAAGTACACGATCTGAAACCATCGCAGACTGGTTGAGCGCATCCTACTCGACAGCCTATTTACAATAAGCCTTAGTTTTGAACGTAGCAAAGTCTGCGTAACACACGAGCGCTTCTTCCAAGTTGAAGGGTTCGTTGTCACAATTATTATTATCATTTGGCTCCACTGTAGCTCCATGGGTCCCGAGTGTGACGGCGATGATGACCATCAGCGCTAACGTACAGCTCTTCATCTTGCTCTAAAAATATTATTATTATTTTATCACACCACAAACCCATGTGAATAGCAATATTCTCCTCTCCCTGCACGGTTGTCTGGAAGAGATCGCTTTTAGCGATAAGACCGCCAATTGTAACACATATATTATGATATTGTGTTTTATTAGGGTTCCGTACCTCAAAAGGAAAAAACGGAACCCTTATAGGATCACTTTGTTGTCCGTCCGTCTGTCTGTCTGTCTGTCTGTCTGTCAAGACCCTTTTTCTCAGGAACGCGTGGAGGTAACAAGCTGAAATTTATAGGAAATACTAAGGTCTATTGCCTCTTAGAGCTGTGAAAATTTCAAACTACTAGGTCAACGCAATCAAAAGATATAGTCGAATATGTCGCAAATTTCAGCAAATTTTCGACATTACCAAATAAATCAAAACCTACGGGGCACTTCCCGTAAACTCAGAATCTTGAAATTTGGCACGAAGTAACTCCTTAGAGCACAGATAAAGGAAAAATTGCGAAAACCATAAATTTTTATTTGCATCATATGAAAAAAATATTTTGAATAATTTTATACCTACTACCCCTTTTCTCATGAACGCGTGGACGTATTAAATTGAAATTCGTATCAAATACTCAAGTCTATAATACCTTTAAACTGTAATAAAATCAAACCTCTATGTCAACGCATTAAAAAGAAACAGCAATTTTAGTCGTAATTTTAAACTCGCAACTACTCTCAAAAAATCAAAACCTACAGGGTACTTCCCGTGAACTTAGAATGTTAAAAATTGGCACAAAGCAATTTCTTAGAGCACAGATAAAGGAAAAATTGCGAAAACTGTACATTTTTAGTTACATCATATAAAAAAATATTTTTAATAATTTCATACTTACTACCTTATTTCTCATGAACGCGTGCAGGTATTAAACTGAAATTCATATCAAATACTAAGGTCTATAATACCTTTAAACTGTAATAAAATCAAATCTCTATCTCAACGCATTCAAAAGAAACAGCAATTATAGCCGTATATTTTAACTCGCGACTACTCTCAAGGGAATCAAAACCTACAGGGTACTTGCCGTTAACTCAGAATCTTGAAATTTGGTACGCAGCAACGTCTTAAATCATAGGCACAGGAAAAATTGCGAAAACTGTATATTTTTAGTTACATCATATAAAAAAATATTTTTAATAATTTTGTTTATTTACTACCCCTTGCCTCAAGAACGCGTACAGGTATTAAATTGAAATTCATACCAAATACTCAGCTTTATAATAACTTTAAGCTGTAAAAAAATCAAACATCTATGTCAACGCAATCAAAAGAAACAGCAATTTTAGCTGCATATTTTCAAACTCGCAAGTACTCGCAAGGGAATCAAAACCTACAGTATATTATAATATTATACCCACTTTTCCTTAGAAACCCGTAGGTTTGTACGGAACCCTCGGTGCTCGAGTCCTACTCGTACTTGACCGGTTTTTTTTAAGTTTTATCTCTGTATATTTTTCTGTGTTCCAATAAAGAGTTATCTATCTATCTATCTAAAATGAGGTGTACACTGTATGAATCTGATACAGGAATGCAATGAATTCAGTTACGATTTCGTTTATCTCATAATGTTTGTTTTGTTAATATAATATGTTATCGTTTACGTTAACGTAGAGCAAAATAAATGAGTTTGTGTCAAAGTTCAAAGAGGCTTCTGCGAATTGTACGCTTATGTAAAGCTCGGGTTTATCCCGCGTTTGAGAGCGACTTACTAATAATTTAGAACAAATTGTCAAAGGGGCCTCTACGTGTTAGCTTCGGTCCCATACAGGCCTATCAAAGTACTATTTATTGGCCCGTGATGCCGGGTTCCTTTCGACCAGAGATGTGTTATGCAGCTATGCTAGGAAGATGTGAAAGCTACGCTACGAAATTATGTGTCCGTTTCCACCAATGCTAAGCTATGTAGCTGTGCAAGGAAGATGCGTAGCTATGCGATGTAGCCATATTAACGGCGCATAGCACGCATCCATAGCACACATCCATAACACACATCCATAGCACGCATCCGTAGCACACATCCATAGCACGCATCCGTAGCACGCATCTTTCCACACAAAAAAACATAGCTTAAGTGCTTGTTCACGTTATAACACGCGGGCGCGGGCGCGGGCGCGACAGACTTTGCTCACACCGCACGTGCGTTGTACACCTTCATAGCACGTCATATATTTGATATTTCGCGCCCGCGCCCGCGCCCGCGCCCGCGCCCGCGCGTTCACGTGAACAAGCCCTAAGCCTGCCACTCACGCTACGATCGATCGTAACGATCCGTCGTCAACGACCGATCGTTACGATGGGTCGCCAGTGTATGTCCAGATCGTCAACGATTTACTTGATCGATATCGTAAACGATGTATCGACAGTGTAGATTTTGTCGCTTTGCGATCAACGATGTGCTACATCGAAGACAATATCGTTTACGACATCGTCTTCGATCTCGACATGCACTCTCGCTCCATCGTCTCGATCGGTCGTTTTAATGGATCGTTGACGACGGATCGTTACGATCGATCTCACCGTGTGTGGCAGGCTTTAGTGGAAACTGTTTCCACCAGTGCTGTGTTCACCAATGTATCGGCCATTCTCCGAGCAGTAAATTTTATGTGTCCTGGCTCAATAAATCCATAATAATAACAAATGTAATCATGCACATATTTTTATACGGTAGTAAACACCCATATCTATCTGTACACAAAACCTTTGACTTCTGCTGTAATTAGTTAACGTGTAATTAATTAATCTTTGTTCAAAAAGCACCTGTTTTCTAATTTCCGTAACGTGTCCTGACACCAAATTCATGTGAAAATATGCCTATATTTTTTATCGTGGACAGTTTTAATATAGTTTATTATTTTTAAAAAATAGTACAATGTTAGGTGTATTACCTAGCAAAATATCTACGTGATAGAACCAGTCTGTAAATAATTATAAAAAAGTAAACGTTTGTCCGTGTCAAAGTTATAATTTCCATGATATTTTGTGTTCTTGGGCGTACATCCCTAAATAACAGTATTTCGTACATCAACATCGCATCCCTAGCGAGCCCTGAGTGTGTACCGCGGCCCATCAGCTGTTGCAGGTCATTAACCTTAGTGTACTACCAATAAAGCAAATGAGAATCTAATTTCCGTACCCGTGGTTTCGAAATTTTATAATTTCCATTTTACTGGTTTTAACACCTAATTATTTATGTTAGAAAGTAGGTCGTATTTTAAATAGATCCAGTTCTTTAGTCTCTCTACGTTATAATAAGCCAGTATTTGCTCTTTGTAAAAGTTTTTAAAATTTTGAAGAAAACCTGTTATATTCTAATTACCGTATACTAATTTCCATATTTTTATAAGTACCGTTGTATGAAAATTTCCTAGTAAAATGAACCAATTTGCTATTGTGAAGGTCCGAGTAGAGAGTTTTCCCATGGTTTATATGGTATGATATACTCACAATACTTTTTTCTTCCTTTCGCTCTACAACCCTTTGCGGGTCTTGGCTTCTTACACAATATTTTCTCAGTTGTAGCGAACCCTGGCGACCTCTTCCAGTGCAGTGGTGAGTTTACCCACTACGCAAACCTTCTTTCGACATCCTTATGTATGCCATGCCTATCTTATTCTCTGAAATTCATAGGACTTGAAGATGAGCTCTTGTTTGATGCGTGATTCTTCTTCGTCAGCTAGTGCTTATGCACTTATGAACGAGTAAATATGGCTTCCAGACAACTTCCAGTGACCTTCCGGATATCGTCACCCTTCACGTTCGCACGTTCTCTACGTTCTCTCGTCGTCTACGTTTGCCGAGACGCTGACTCCACTCTAGAACACAACTACCCCGTCGGTTATCGGTTCAGCCGCAAATGTGACCAGCCATTGCCACTTCAGCTTCCTAATCTTTTCGGCTATGTGGGTAACTTTGGTTCCCTGCCGAATCAACTTACTCCTGATGCAATCCTTTGACGAGACGCCGACTATATCCTGCTCCATAACTCGCTGAGCAACTTTGAACTTGGTGATCAGTATTACCTTAAGTATCCACATTCCACATCCTGGCTTTGTGCGTCATAACAGGTAAGATGCACTAGTCTTCACTCAAAGTAACTTTTCAATAAATGTCGGCCATCCCAGCTGAAACCTCCGATTGGCCTCTCTCTCTCGAAGTTGTTCCTACTTAATTGCACTGTTTGCTCAAGATATAACATCATCAATACACATATTTCTGAACAATTTCAATAAAGAGTCAATTTTTATCGATTAATATGAGCATTTGTTGCAAGTCCTGCAGTGATTCTGCTATGATGACTATGTTGTCCCCTAATCTCAGGTGTGAAAATGTACTCGCCGTTGATATTGATGCCCTCTCTTATGTCCATTCCAGCGTCTCAAATACATCCTCTTGAGTCTAGAGCGTTTGAAAACAATTTGGGGGAAATAACGTTCCCTTATTTCACACCTCGTTTTGTTGGGCTGTGTTTTGTTTGCAGGTTTTAGACTTTGTGGCGGTATCCTGTATAATATTAACAAACCTTTTAATACCTATATTACCAATCAACTTGGTATCGCTGCAAAGACTCCAGCACAGACCAGGTTTTCAAAGGCCTTCTCATAGTCTTTGAACACTAAGCACATGCGCTGTTATATTTTCCGTCTTCTGCATAAAATACCACACTGTCTGTATGTGGTCTATAGTGTCATAGCCTGCTCGAAATCCAGCCTGTTCCGGTGGCTGGAACTCGTCAAATCTTCTTTTTGCGAGATGATTTGTGATAACCTTTGAGAAAAACATAGACATGGTTCAAAAACGTACGTAACATTTATATCACTTTTTTGGAAAAACTTGACTACGACGATTTTACTCCACGCCTTTGGAGATCTCCATGAAAAAAAAAGGGGAAGAGTTGATGAATATTCGCTGGAGTTGTCGCAATATAGGTGCACCTACAGCCTTCAAGAGATCGACACTTCACTAACGCTGACATCCGGGAGGCCTTTGGTAAAGTGGCTTTTGAATTATCATTTTCATCATCATCACGTATATAATATGAAGATTCATTTTATTCTGGTTTTAGGCTGAGTCGCCTGCGAGGCATACAGCTGGCAATAAAAATCTTCCAACTCTGCAAGAATCTCAGACTGAAAGGTGACGAAGTTAACTCTCGATGTAGTCAACTTCGTCAGCAGGCTCCTTCCCAATTTATTCACGAAGATCTGGTTCCTAAATGGTGCGTGTGTTGGAACTTGGAACTCCGGAGTACACGAGAGTAAGACGAGACGTCTTACTCTCGTGGATATTGTTTTATTCGGTGCTTGTTTCGTGTGTGTTTCTTCTCGCTAAATTAAGCGTCTTCTTCCCGTAAGACTTCCATCACTCTATTGAGATCCTGGTCTACGTCAACGACAATAGTGGTCCATTTAGAATCAAAATTAAATATATTATTTGCAGCTGCAAAATTCTCATTTCCGTTGCAGTAATTATTTTTACTTTTCTCATTTCCATAACCATGTAATTTTTAAATCTCAATAACTTTAAAACCACTATGACGGGACAAAAACCAAATAAATTATTAAATTTGTACATTTAATGTCTTTCATATTTTAATGTATTTGAGTCAATCCAATTAAAAATCAAAAAAGGCATAGGAATTAGGCAAAGAATGCTTAATTGGAGAAAGGCCGGTATGTGAATGGTGGATATTAAACGCATCCGTAGCACAGCACACATCTGGTGGAAAAGCACCTTAATAATAAAGGTTGATATAAAAATAATAATAAAAACAGATCTACAATTCATGAATTTTAATTAATAATTTTATGACGCTTTAAAAGTAACACATTACAAATTGCATTTACATTGGTACATTTGGGTTTTTACGACAAAAGTACATGACTCGAAACCGCCGCAGATGGGTTGCGAGCACCCTACTCGACAACCAATTGCACATTTAGCCTCACTTTTGTACTGGTATGCGTCTGCATAGCAGACAAGCGCTTCTTCCAGGTTCAGAGGTTCGTCGTCACAAGTATCGCTCGGCGCCGCTGCAGCTCCATCACCACCGAGTGTGACGGCGATGATAAACAGCAAAGCTAACTTATAGCTCTTCATCCTGCTCTAAAGTCTAAAGGGAGATGTTTTACTGTGTGAATCTGATACAGGAATGCAATGAATTCACTAACAATTCCGTTTATATGTCTTATTGTTTTTGTTTTGTTTATATGACCGTTAAAGCAAGGTTAAAGGGTAAACGATAACCTAGCAAAAAATGAGTGTTTTTGTAATTATAAAAACTACTTGCTACGACCAGCGGTTTTACCGGTTTTAGCGGTTTTGTTAAAAAAAGGACCTTAGCTATCTACTTGTGTATACTAAATTACTGTTCAGTTGGTTCGTTTAGACGTGATGAAGTAACAAACATACACACATCCATTCGTATTTTTAATATTAATAAGATGTCTCTATATACTCGTGATCAAGTATCACGCCTATCAAAGTTCAGAAAATCAACATTTTATTAAAGCAAACTCGATAAATATAGGTACTAATTCTGCTAACAACGAGAACTGCTAAGAATTTATTTATCTTAAAATTATTATGACTGTTGCTAGGTATGTGGATTACAACGCCAATAACTGCCAACTGACTGGAAAGACTGAGACTCTATCGCCCCATAGAAAAGCGGTGTATAATATCCCATTGCCCACATCGATTGCCCCAAGGTAGCAATTTAGTTATTTTATTTTTGGGTTTATACTCCAGGACAGGTTACCCTACTTACACTGTCAGAGTCAAATCGCTATTTATAGGTTGTGTGGCTAACCTATATGTTGCAGTTTCAGGTCACCAAGATTAATACAGGGCCTGCAACATGACCTAACGACTGCCTCCTAAATATCTTATAGGAAACAGCCGGGATCCACCCGTCCAGGCGATCTTTGCCACACCGAGATTTTAACCCAGGACCTCCAGCTTAAAATCCGGACCAATGACCACTGGGCCACGGACGCTACATACTACGGAATGACGACTGGGTCACTTGTCATTGCAATTCGCTTTAAACTGCTGCTGCGTATGTCGCCAAACCCCCTCTTTACGCGGCGTACTTAACTGGGTATTTATTCCCTAATGCAATCTGGTGTAACAACCATTTTTTTGCCAATTGTAACACTTTTTCAATTTTATTAATATAATGTTTGATATTGTTTGTTCTGTTTCTTTTTTACAATAAAGCGTTATCTATCTATTTTTACTATACTATTACTAGGTACATACATACTTCATGATTACAAATTTTTTTTCGGCGTTCGCAGCAATCTGCTCGCGATACCAAAGAATAGAAACTATTACTCCTTATACTATTTGTAAGAATATTTGAATTTTCTTACCATTCGAAACGAGCTGAACACCAAATTTTCGTAGAAAGAATTTTAATATTTTTGCCCTTCTGCACGTTAGTACCTACTACCTACTTAAGGGTGCTACATCTAAACGAAGCAGCAGTAAAATAGTTAAATGTAATAAAACAAAATAAATATTATAAAGTAGGTATATTATTGGCTTTAACATTATGACGTTTGATAAAATTTTAGGTATCATACTTGCAATAACATTGGTACTTTTGACTTGATTCGATTTGCGTACATGACTTAAAACCACCGCAAATTAATGGCTTGCATCCTTCTTGACAGCCAATTTCACATTTAGCTTTACTTTTGTACTGGTAAGCATTAGCGTAGCAAACGATTGGTTCTTGAAGGTTAGATTCATTAGCGCTTGGCGTCGCCGCAGTGTCGCCGAGTGTCACAATGATGATGATGATCACCAACATTAACGTATAGCTCTTCATCTTGGTTTAACTTTGATTCTTCGTATAATGCCGTATAAATCTTATACTAGAATGCTTACATTTTACTTATAGCCCCGTTTATATATATCCTATTACATTTTGTTTATGTAAAATTGTAGGTAACCTAAGCGATAACCTCGCAATATAAGTAATTTCTGTGTCATAATATGTGAAACTCTATAAATTAACTATAATTAACCTATGAGGTGAAAGTGTCTAATGAATAGATATGTAAGTAGATATACATATTATGTTAGAGAATTTTACCAAATGGTGATTTCTGTCTGCCATGGAGGTTCTTGTAAAATGACAATGCCATGCCTATTGAGATGCAGTACCACTTTTATAAGAGCTCTTCACGCTATCGAAGTCACCAGAAAAGTGACCAATGTGGGCGCTTAACCCTTAACATTGACTCGGTTATTAATACATATGTAATACCTTCATCTATATAACAATTGGGGAGTACACCTATATATTGAAAATTCCAAACTTTTTGGAGTTTACTTTAACTTGAATAACAGGCGCCTCGTTTGACCACTCTTCCAAAGGAAAGTGGAGATGCGGTCGAGTATCAAGGGAAATAAAAATCACGAGTGAGGTACTTTTCTAAGTATTCTTCGTGAATCACGTCGACCGCATCTGCACTTTCCCCCCGATTGGATATGGTCAAACATAGGCCTAGTTAGTAAACAGAATCGTTAAATTTTTTTATCACCGGAAAGAATCTCGTGCAAACGTGTCAAAATTAAAGGTGTCCTACAGGATTCGGGTTAAAGATATGTTTATTTCTCAAAAAGAATACAAATTCACTTACATGAGAAACTTATTACGAGTATGCATACTCGTTTGTAAATAAAGATAAATGCTGGGCTTATAAGGTAAAATTAACAATATAAGTAAGTATTATTAAGTATTGAGGTGTAAAACAATATTATTATTGGTAAGTAAACGTGTTTGCAAGCGTTAGGACAGTTTTTAAGAATAATGAATTATTAGTTTAGAATTAATCATCAAAATGAGGGTACTTTTTAAAAACTGACTTGCAGCATGACTAAAAAAGTAAACATTGACATCTACTTATAATACACATTCGCATAAGAGTTAAGAACAATAACTAGATGTGACACATTCGTTAATTATATCTTTTTTGTTTTGTTAATAGATTAATGGTGGTTGGTATATATGTATAATGAATTTCTACGTGTGTATTATATTAATTTTCAAAGTACAAAGTTATTGTATAATTAAATTGTGTATTATGTATTAATATGAGTATTGTGTATGTGTCTTATACTATCATATAAATAATAATTTGAAATATTCTAGCACAAGTAATTTACCTATATGTTTATATAAGGTACTTAACGTTTTTGATTTTAAGTTTATAAAATTATGTTGTCAATAAGTATATCTATCCTATTTAGTAATAGTCTGGTATATGTTATAAATTATAATTAGTGTAGGTATTCAATGTGTGTTCAATTTAGTGTATTCATACTATATAATCTTAAATAGATACATATTTTAGAATGTTTAAAAATAAAAATATAATCATAGATATATTTGTATAGAAAACACATAATAATATAATATGTAATATGTATTTCTGAAAGGTAGTGATAATACATTTAATATATAATAATATATTATTAGATATAATATTTAATGTTGTGTTATGTGTTATGGATATCATATATAATCATTTTGTAATGATTATATATGATTTTCAGTAGCATAATACCCTTTTAATATTATTATTGGGAAATAAATTATACTAGATAGTAATAATACGTACTTTATTAAATCTATTTTTTATCATAACCTACTGCAACTTGCAAGAGCATTGGAACATATCCTTTCTCACTGGCGGTATGACTGGTGTACAAGCCTTGAAGCCACCGCATAAAGGTTGCTCGCAGCCTATTAGACAGCCAATCATACAGTTAACCAGACCATTGAACTGGATCCCGTTTGTGAAGCACACCAACGCTTCTTCCAGGTTGAAGGGGTCGTTGTCACAATTATCGTTTGGATCTGCTGCAGCATAAGTGCCCATTGTCACACCGATGATGATCACCAACGCCAACGTACAGCGCGTCATCTTCTAACTTGATCACTGTGTATCTTGTACAGAAATGCGTGAATTATACTTAAGACTCAGTTTATATACCTTATTATCTTTCGTTTTGTATGTCTGTCCGCAAGCTTAGGTTAAACGATAACCTTGCAATAAGCAAATCCTATTTCATAGTATTACTGAACAAGCGTGCTCTGCTCCGACTAAGGCTGCATCGTCAGCCGTTCAGATAGGTCAAACTCCTGTTTAGTCCATCATGAAAAATACTTATTATATTATATCCAAGCTGATTCTTGGTGCCCTATACGAGAACACTTTTCTTGCTTCTGGGCCACTTCTTGCCACGACTCAGCTTGGAGCGCTTTTAGATCTCTTACCTAGGTTTCATGTTGTGTAAAAAACAGTAAAATAGTTATGTCTAGTAATAGTGTCCAATGGCCCCATTATAAATAGTAAATCTATGACCATGAATTAATAAGCGTTTATTTCTAATGGTAGAGCGCCATCAATCGAGCGATGTCAGCGAATGAGCTAGAATAATGCACGAGGGTCCATGGTATGAAACAGTCTCAATTCTAAATAGTTGGAATTTGCGTAGACCAGGACGAAACCCACGCAAACTATAAAAATTCCTACATTATTTTGCCCTGTACCTAAGAAGGTATATTTTTGGTTTCAGCTTAGAACATAAATCCAACCATTATCTAAGGGTGCCAAATATGGGTAAAGTAAAAAAAAAGATTCAAGTATGTAAAATGATCTTTAATTTTGATATAACGAACAAATGTAGCCAACTATTTAGTATGTTAAACACATTACAACCTGCAAGCACATTGGTAGACTTCGTCAGAGCCTATTTGTGAGCATGACTTGTAGCCGCCGCAGTTTGGTTGCTCGCATCCCACACGACAGCCAATCTCGCAGGTAGTCAGGCCTTTGAACTGGATCCCGTCTGAGAAGCACACTAACGCTTCTTGCAGATTGAGGGGTTGGTCGTCACAATCACTTGGAGCCGCTGCAGCTCCATTGACACCGAGTGTCACAGCGATGATGACCACCAGCGCTAACGTACAGCTCTTCATCTTGACGTGTAGTATTACTGTATGAATCTGATACAGGAATGCATACATTTACTCGTGCCTCCGTTTATATATCCATGTTTTTGTTTTGTTTATGAACTTATTAAAAGCGTAGGTTAACGGTTAAACGATAAACTCACAAAAAATGTTTTTAGTGTCAAATGTGAAAAATAACATGCCTACTAATAATAATAAATGCTGATAATAAGTAGATAGGTATATAATTATACTAGTTACGGATTCCGGCCTGTATGGCTTTATGAACCTCAGGGTTAATTAAAAATTGAATTCAATCCAATAGGACAGATAGATTTTTAGCTACATATGTAGGTACTCACTGTCAGACGTCATTTTTCGTATACGAAACTTCGGGTTTGTAAATATTTCCGATAAGTTGAATTTGCGCATTTGAAAGTATTTCCAAGGAACTTCCAGATCAACAATCAACATTTACCTACTTACATATATAAAGCGTTACTCTTCACAAGGTACTTACTCATCGTACATTACAGAACCATGCCGAACTTACACCATAGTCATCAGAGCTGGAGAAAGTTTAAGATGGTGGTGGCAATCGGCAGCAACTTGGGGCTGAAGGGTCGCGGGGCGGGGTGAACGACCGGTACACGCGAGCTTTTTCACGTGATACGATTAACGTCGAGAAGTAGGTCACCAGAACACTGCACCGCGTCCCCCGCCCCTTCAACAGTAGTTTAGAAGCTGCACCTACCTAAGGCTGCCCTCACACAGGGCCACAGCGACTCTTGACGACATCAATCACACTTCGGCATTGTCGTTGCGACTGTTTGATTTTCCGGAAACTGGCGTGTGTCGAAAATGTGACATCGAGTCGCGGCGTTGCTGACGACGTCATCCGCTTTAGAGTTGCACCGTCCAATGTGGGGTGGGTCTAACAAGGTTATAGGTATTATAGGTACTATAGGTGCCTTATATCGGCCGGCGATGCTGCCCTACAACGGTATACCCACGCGGCCTCCCCGTCTCCCTATCGCCTTGAGGTTCTATCTAAGTATCGTTATTGTTGCCATTTACCAATAAATTGGCTCACGACTATACATGTAGGCTACATTTTATAGAGTGCAGATTAATCAGAAGGGAGGTACATAATTTATTTAACGAATTGTTGATCGTATATAAAATACTAGCTCATGCTCGCCTTTTTATCCGCGTGGTAAAATCCTTTCTTAGCGGGAGTCTACGCCATAAAACCTATCTCTGTTCCAAATTTCAACACATTCCGTTCATTTTTTCGTTTTATATTTTATATATTTAGATAAATGGTTTATTTGTATACCTCCATTGTAAAATCGGTTAAAATTCGTTACGGGTTCATTGGAGAAACAAATCACCACGATTCCCTTATCGCAAGAGATGTACATTGCGTATTTTTCCTTAAAAGTTCGTATTTAAAAAAAAATATTTTTTTAATGCTTACAAACACATAAGTATAATCAATAAAGGCCTTTAAATCATATTACACATTAATTAATGTATCCTATATTTTTGTTTATTTTAACCCTATTATATTGCCTATGAATAAACTTAATGTAGTGATTAGTGACGTGAATAGTGCTAAATCATCTAATATTATAAGGTGTAAATTTGTATGAGATTATGTAAGTATTAAGTAGGTATGTATGCTTGTTGCTCTTTAACACCGCTAAATCGATTGCGATGAAACTTTGTAGATAGATAGCTAAAATCTGGAGGAACATAGGCTGCTTTATATATTCCGATTTTCTCAGGATTACACGAAGGAATCTTCGATCTTCCTTTTCTATAAAAAGAGGTAAATAAAAATGAATCACCGAAATGTATGTAAACATAACTTTCGATCTACTCCACCAAATTGTTTTTTTTTATGTTAGTAATAGTCAAGGCAAGATTTGTACGTATACAAAAAATAGGTTAATATTTTTTTTTATCAATTATGTACTAGAGATATAGTGCGAAGCCGGGGCAGACCACTATATCTTACCAATATTATAAATGTGAAAGTTTGTAAGAATGTATGGATGTTGTTTGTTACTCTTTCACGCCTAAACGGGTGGACCGATTGAGCTGAAATTTGGTATAGAGATAACTTAGACCCTGAAATAACACTTATGCTGTAGAACAGCGGGTAAAACCGATGGGCGCAGCTAGTAGTAAACAAATAAAACACAGACCGACCGTTCATTACGATACAGTCACGTAGCGGCTTAGTAGGTAAACCAATGTTAACTGGAAAACTATTGATTTGCCTAGCTCACGGAATTTGCCACAAAAGGCATGCTAAGCTCGTAGGCGGCTAGATAGGGACGTCCAATAGCAGTGTTGCAAATAGCTTAAGTTTTGCGCCTTCGCTCGCTTCAAGAAATTCTTTCTCAGCGGATGGCTGCATCATAATAATATTTCTTAAATGATGTATTGTGTAATGTGGGTTATTAATTACCTGAATAAAGAAAATTTTAATTTTAATATTATAATAATAATTGGGATTTATATACTCCAACAGAACAGGTTACCCTACATACACTATCAGAGTCAAATCACAATTTATCTATATACCTAGATTGTGTGGTGAACCTATATGTTGCAGTTTCAGGTCGCTGAGATTAGGTACTACAGGGCCTGCAACATGACCTAACTATTGCCTCCTACATATTATTATATTATAGGAAACCGCCGGGACCCACAGTATTCATTATGTTTATTTGTGCCAAATTTCATGACAATCCGTAGAGCAGTTTGGCTACGTATTTATTGTTCTTCAATTAGTCACGTTTTATTTTCATATTATATTCCGCCATTTGTAACACTTTGAAATCATATGTGTTTAATGTTAATTGTTTTGTTTGTAATTATTGTGTGCAATAAAGAGTTATCTATCTATCTATATTTCCAACGATTTTACCCGCTGAAATGTGTTATTCCAGGGTCTAAGTCATCTACGTCCCAAATCTCAGCTAAAGATGAGATAAGATTGTTTCACCACAATTCGTACAATAACTTAAATCTAAATAAACAGTTTACATTATAAACAAGGAGACAATTGGCGGTCTTAAGAGCGTGTATATCGAGTGACGACTCTCTCGCTCGCACAATTTGACAAATTTTGAAATATAAATTCAAGGAATTAATTTATTAAAAATTCCTCTATACAAGTCCTGCATAATATTATTGTACACATTTTAAAAGTGTTTTCAGTGAAATATATAAAAAAATGGGATGATAAGCGATGTCGAAAAAGATTTTTTTTTTCAAAAAATCTCATTATTCCATTTTTTAATATATCTCACTGAAAATACTTTTAAAATGTGTGCAATAATATTATGCAGGACTTGTATAGAGGAATTTTCAATAAATTAATTCCTTGAATTTATATTTCAAAATTTGTCAAATTGTGCGAGCGAGAGAGTCGTGACTCGATATATACCCTTAACTTAATTTAATCGGTTCTCAACCGTTTAGGTACAGTGGTAACTAACACATACTTTCGCATTTAATAATATTATTAGGATTCCAGGGTCTGGGCTATCTGTATACAAAATTTTAGCTTAATCAGTTCAGTCATGTGTCATAACACCCAAACTTTTGCATATTTACGATACACCTACTTATAAGTTGGTTTGTAGTTCGCAATGTGGTGTGCTTAACTAGGTCAAATAACTTTAGACGATTCTTATAGGTACGTAATAACTTCAATATAATAAATTCTAATGACAATTGTTTGTTGTAGTGCTGCCTGCTATTTGGCATTCACTACTGAACCAGTCATCGTGAAACTTTAAAACCAGACTTCAACAAGCGAAAGGAAGCGCATATTGAAATTCATTATTTGAAAACCTCTTAAAACGACTCCGATATCTATAAAAAATAAATAACTTATAACCTTGTGAAACAAAAATATTAATAATTCTTTAGAACGGTTCAAATAAGCCTCTACGAGTAATCTGTCCACATGCCTGGTAGATAAGTATTAAAAAAATCGACTAACTGTGAAAAATTCTTCATTTTTATGGCCCACCAAATGGACATAACAAGTACATCACTGGAAACGAAAACACGCCCAAGTTTCGTCTAAGTTCCCCAAGGCAAAGTTTCTAGGAGTAGGTAAACCAACCAACTGACTTCATAGAACATAATGACCTAGAGACACGTTTCCAAATAAAGGGGCACGTGAAATATTGCCCGAGGCGCGCGTGAGAAGGGACAAATACATTTATCTCATACAGATCACGGCTTTCAGGGAGGGCCAGGACACCATCATAAATCAGGGAGGAAGTATACTTCAATCGCACGTGGGCGAAAATAAGCTGATTACGATTCAGATCATTCGTACATTATAACGGATCGCATCAGGATTTCTCCGTAATACCGAGATAAGCGTTCTTGGAGTTCTCGGAAAAGAAGATGAAAGAGAAAACTTTTTATGCGTCGTGATTTTGAAATCTGCCATCATCGAATATATATTAATGGTGGTTTACACTCGCGACTTTGCTCCCAAAAAATGCAATACAATACAATAATACTTTATTGCAAACCTGGTAACAAGAAATTGTTTCATAAGTAGACAATACACATAAAGCTAAAGGTATACAATCGGCGGTCTTATCGCATAGAACAATCTCTTACAGACAACCTGGTTGGAAGGAATAATGAGAATATGTATAGAGGCGGTGTGCAATACTTCTGGAAATATAGTATATAAGTGGAAAAATTTTTTTTTGCGTCTATCAGTGTTTCTCTACTACATTATGCATAATATATTATTTTAAAACCTTCCCATTGTATTACTCAATCCGTTAAAAAAACCACATTTTTTATAGTTTTTATAGGCACAGACATACACGGGAGGCGACTTTGTTTTTATACAATGTAGTGATCATATTTACTAGCTTATGCTCGCGGCTTTTCCCGCATGCAGTACCTAATCCTTTCTTAGCGGAGGTCTACATTATAAAACCTATCTGTGTTACAAATTTCAGCCCAATCCGTTCAGCGGTTTGGACTATACGTTGATAGATTAGTCAGTAAATTTTTCCTTCACTCTATACTTATTTACAAAGTTATACTTATTTAGAAAGCTTAGTAATTTTCTCATTTCAACTAATATTAAATGGTTCTACCCGTGGGAACACTTGAAGTACACTCGAGTTAGGTTCCGTACAATTACGAGGCCCTTCTTTGGGAAGACGCTCCTTAGGGACGTATTATGAACAACCTCTGTGGTTTCCCATTGTAGGCCATGATAACGGTTCTTTATGAAGTAAGGTTAACTGTGTTTTTAATTGACGAAAAAAAACGGCGTGGTTTTTCAAGTCGACGCTTAAACGAGTGGCTACATATTAGGTTCGCATACATTTTTACAGGGTAGGTACCATGATAAAAGCTTAGAAAAAAAATACAACTCTAGGATATGAAAACAGGGGATGATTAATTGTTCACCCGCTGATTGCAAGGGTAAGTAGGTATATAAATAATCATAAAACTTGTTAGCTACTAATTTAATCGCCGAAAAGGTGAAAAGCTAAAATAAAAATAAAAAAATAAATTCGTATCAAAGTAAAAATACAGGGTTACAGAGGTAAATTCGAGCACAATCCGCGTAGCGACAGGGGTGCTCTCAAGCACGTCAGGAGTCAGGAGTCAGGTGTCTGCGTTTATCTCGGGTCCTCGGGTTCATCTTTAATAAGCTGAACAATTAAGTACCTACCTCTATACATATAAATTATAAAAATACATCAAAATTTGTTGTTTCTCTGTAGGTGAACTTTACGGAATTTTCTTCAGGGTAATATTATAGTAAAATAGAATAGAATAGAAAAAAACTTTATTGTAACACCATAGTAATATACAAAAACTTAGAACTAAAACAATTTAGATTATAGAAAGTGTAACAATTGGCGGTCTTATAGCTAAAAGCGATCTCTTCCAGACAACCAAACAGGGAAGGAAAATAAAGTACGGATGACGGTGGTATCTTATTACGAGTAGGTATCTTCGCGATTTTATGAAGTTCACCAATTATTGGAAGACACCTGAACCAATTTGTTTTTTTTTGTTTTAGGGCTCAATAAATATTTATCTAACTCGGTCGTGCGGTTTTCAAGTTATGATTTATGAATTAAAACGTGCGTGTCTCCCTCGCACATTAAAATAGCAATAATTTTGGTTAAATCGGATGATGATGATTTGTAGTAGATAAAGGAAATTCCTTGATACCTCCTCCATAACAACCAGTAGTTTTGATATTTACGATGAAACGTTACTGGTCTGAAGAGTCTTAACATCTTATGACTCACAAGTAAGAAGCGTTGGCGCAGTGCACCCAAAATTTTTCCTTTGTAAAATCCAGGGTAGCTCTGTACTAATTATGGGCAGCGTTATCTCTTACCAACAGGATCTTGCTCGTCTTCTTATTTCCTAGTAAATAAATAAAATATAAATAAAAAGCTACATTATGTCAGTAGATCGCGAATCGCAAGGGATAAGATTTTGAGTAAGGGTCTTTGTAGGTTTGAAATGGGTTACCTATTGACAGGAAAGGTTGAGATTGTTTCCCCAATATTTATTATAAACTCACATGGACCTAGAATACTAATGGATATGACTTGCTAAAAAGGAACGATGCACTTCTAGTATGCCCACTCAGGTATAATGTGTACCTACCCTGTATGTTTGTGTATTTTTCGGATTATATTGTATATCTATCTAATCATATCTAATCTAATATGCTTGTACTAAACACTTACACTTTAGTACGCACAAATTTGTGACAATCAAAGTTATATCAAGTTACCATGGGCGTACCCAGCTTCTGACCCAGGGGGGGGGCAAGCAAGGACGAATTTTTTTTTTACCAAACTTGAACTTTATGCCTGTATGTGTATATGTTACCTATTTATAAGGGCTTTCAACTCACACAGAAATATACTTCTTTAAAAAAGCGCGAGCAGCTTGCTGTGAGCGCCAAGAAAATTTTATATTTTTGACAAGAAAGGTGCGATTAATTTGCTCTGAGCGGTAGGAAAATTATAATATTGTTCCTTAAAATAGCGCGAGCAGCTTGCTGTGAGCGCCGAAAAAAAAATATTTTTTCGTCAGCGAAAAGAGTCCAGTTAACTTGCTTCGAGAAGTAGGAAAATTAAAATACTTATCCTTTCTTAAAATAGTGCGAACAGCATTCTACGAGCGCCAAGAAAAAAATATTTTTGACAACGAAAAACGTGCGTTAAGTTGCCCCGAGCGGTAGGATAATTACTATTCCTTAAAATAGCGCGAGCAGCCTGCTGCGAGCGCCGAGAAAAATTTATATTTTTGACAAAGAAAAGAGTCCAGTTAACTTGTTTCGAGCGTTAAGAAAATGAATATATCCTTCCTTATTATAGCGCGAGCAGCTTGCTGCGAGCGCCGAGAAAATTTTATATTTTGGACATCGAAAAGAGTGCGGCTGTCTTTGTCTGAGCGGTTAGAAATTTTAATATTCTCACTTATAAGAGCGCGTACAGCTTGCTGCAAGCGCCGAGTATTTTTAATATTTCTGACTTCGAAAGGTGAGCTAAGTTCGTTCCGAGCTGCAAGAAACTTAAACGTTCTTACTAATAAGTGCGCGAGAAAACATCAAAATCTTGATTATGAAGAGTGTAGGAACTACTTAACGGCTAGAAAATTCTATATTTCTGACTACGATCGTTACTTATAAGAGATATACTATAACTACTACTACTTACAAACTTTCCGCAAGTGCCAATTTTGAATATATGTTTACAAAAACTGTTCATTTTTTTAAAAAAAAATAATTAAATATTCTTACTAAAAGCTAAAAAATATATATATTTCTGACTATGAAACGTGTGACCAGCTTATTGCGAGCGCCAAGAATTTTTTTTTGTTATACTCTATAGAATTAATTCAAGAAAATCGATCCCCCCCCCCTGCCCCCCCCCCCTGGGTACGCCTATGCAAGTTACCACTCGATCTTACAATAATTCAGCAAAAGTTTATCAAAATGTTATAATAACAGCGTCGTAATTTGTCGAAGTAGAAACATTTTCCTTGTCGAAGTAGAACAAATTGTCGATATCACACAAATAAAGCTCCACACACCGCACACAACAATCAGAGTGTAGAACTCACAGGAACAGCGCGAACCGTGAAGGCTCACTCATCCATACTTTCGTTTCACAGCTTCTGCGAGCATTCTCGGCCATATAGTGCGGAACAGGCTCAAACCGTCCGCGCTTCACCGTTGTGCTTCTATGCTTCAATAATGACAGTACCCATTTGTAAAATCCTACTCCTGATAAATCCTATCCTATAAACAAGTGAAATTTAAAAAAACTTTTAAAAACAAGCTTTTATTATTATATTACCATCTAGCACAAGTAACTACTCGTCAAGACGAATCAAATGAGCCCAAACTCGATGGGGTTGCGTCGTTTACTTACGAAGTTCTTATGGCCACCTTCCCGCTCCATCATCAGATCAGCTCGATGTCATAATAATGTTGCATTGTCATCCGATTTATACATGCATGCCAAATTTCAGCTCAATCAGAAATCAGGAAGTGGATCAAATTAAACTTCCAAGATTTGATTACAGAGAGACAGACAACAGGCAGGTGAACGAAAATAAAAGCTTGTAAAATACGAACTGCCGCCGACATTGTCACAAAAATCAGGTAAAATAAATAAGGGAAACTAGGTATATGTAAATGTGGGAGAACCATTTTCCATTATATCAATAAAGTCGGTCTTGTTTTTCTTGCCTTCTAAAGCTCTATATTCATGAGGAGGCAAATTGAAATAAATTGTAAGAATAAAAAAGTTGATTATTTTTTGGTAGAATAATTTTTTTGGTTTATCTACTCGTAACCCGATTAGGCATGTGTGTATTTAGTTTTTTACTTTTTTATGCCAAAGGAGGCAAACCAGCAGACAGCCAACACGATAGTGAACGGTTACCCCCCGCCCATGAATACCTGCAACCCCTGGGGCATGGGGTTTTGCCAGTACCTACATACGGTAGGTGAATTTTCTTGATGTAACTTTGTGAACAATATATGCGTGGTCGAAGTCATACAGAACACTGAATAGCCCTATCAATGCTTTCGAAATAAATTAAATGTAGCGTCCGTGGCCCAGTGGTCGTAGGTCCGGCTTGGAAGCCGTAGTTCCTGGGTTCAAATCTCAGCGTGGCAAAGATTTTTGCCTGGACGCTACCGTGTTTCGGAAGGCACGTAAAACTGTTTCCTATAAGATATGTAGGAGGCAGTCGTTAGGTCATGTAGGCCTTGTAGGAATCTCGGCGACCTGAAACTGCAACCTATAGGTTTGCCACACAACCTTTAAATTGTGATTTGACTCTGACAGTGTAAGTAGGTTAACCTGTTCTGTTTGAGTATTCATCCCAATTATAGGTAGCACTGGGATATGTAACTACAAGTTAATTCAAATTATATAATATTAAAATGACTTTAGCTCTATTCATAACCTGATAATCGCTCGACCGAATTTGATAAAACTCAACGTCATGGAGTTCACCTCCTGCAGGTAAGGTGCCTGAAAAAAAGTCCAGGCAACTGAAAATTCTATTAAAGTATAATAGAGCACACTTTTAAAATCTATAAATATAATATGGAAAGAGTGACTGACTGTCCAATAACGCATAGCCCAAACAGCTAACCAGATTTTAGTAGTTGGTAAAATCTATGAATGCACTAAAGATGGATAAACGTTACCTCCTCTAAGAAAGGATTTGCGCACGCTTGCAAAGCCGCTAGCATATAAGAATATAAGCATATATAATCCTTTCGCTATGTCTGTTCCAAATTTCAACCCAAGTCGTTCAGCAGTTTGGGCTATGCGTTGATAGATCAGTTAGTCAATTAGTCACTCTTTTCTATTTAGAGGAACAACCACAGTGGTACGACAGCGGATTCTACGTGCGATGTGACGTCACCAAGCGTCGAGATCACCCACGATGGTCGCGTCACTCTCACAGACTAACAACTCAACTCATCGATCCCATATAGCGATGATGCTGGAGAAGCTACAACAGCTGGCGCCATTACGGCCAGCGGAGCGAACGGCCTTTGTTATACAAACAGTTTTTACGGATCTAGCTAAAATTAGACATCAATCTCTTCAATATTAAACACTCATTTTTATACGAACTTTTTCTTAGGTAGTGGTTACAAGAAAGATGGGCAAATTATGTGCCGTATCTAGAAGTCTAGCAGCAAATAATAGAAACTATATTAAAACATCTATTAAATGTAGCTATACGCATGGACAAGAAGAAGATGATGATTATAATTCTTTAGCCTCAGGCTAATGTAAGAACAAGGTGACTGTGCCCTGCGACTTGCAACTAATTAATAAAAATCTGAAAAGTGACTTGATCTGATCAAGGGATGTTTTCGCGACTTTATAAAGTCAATCTCAAAATGCATTTAAGTATTCTAATAGGCTACAATTCTACATTAACCGAGCTTTTACTTTTTTTTAAATATATATATTGTTTCATATTACCTACAAGGCGCAGTCTTGACGAGAAGATACGACCGTTTTTAGCTTTTAGTACACCTATAAACTTGTTCTTAGTATACATTCTGTGCCGTGAATTTAGCGTGAATGTATGAAGGCCGAATAAATAGGTAGATTTAGTAAAATTTAATTGTTCCGTCGATTCTTTGTCCATTGTCCATATGTAGTTAATCGGCCGTTAAACGACGTGCGATCGGCTCTTAAAGATCAAAGACACAAGATCGAGTGAATGA
The DNA here is from genome assembly GCA_947507615.1 of Hemithea aestivaria. Taxonomy (NCBI): domain Eukaryota; kingdom Metazoa; phylum Arthropoda; class Insecta; order Lepidoptera; family Geometridae; genus Hemithea; species Hemithea aestivaria. The sequence goes on from OX382328.1 coordinate 1,044,705, forward strand.
GTGCCAGCGTGCGATATGTAGGCTGCTCACACACTTGCTCACTGAAACGTAGTTCATACGCGGCTGTAAACGGGTGATGTCTTCCCAACTGTCTGTCTGTTGGAGGTTTTAGTCGCCAGGATTCTTTCAAAGCCTAGATGACCAAACGACTGGCCTTATTATACCTCATACTTTGGTGATAATCGGGATCCTCAGTTTAATATGTGCCTTCTGAAACACTGTAGAGTATAGCAATATGAAAAAATATTACGGTGCCATACTCATCTCTCGGCTTACAGACCGATTGCAGGGCGCACGAATACTTATGCCACTTGGCCCCGAAAAGTGAGCTTAGTTCAGTTTTGTTCAGTTCACCGTGGGCATTTTTTACGTTTTAAAATTTTCTCCACCCTTAGCAAAATTTAAAAAAGTGGGGATATCGGCACAATCATAAACGTACCGTGGAAGCTACATGTGTGCCTCTACCTTAAGGCTGGCGCGGGTATGAGGGCGGGCGGTGCGGGGCGGCGTGGAGTGTCGATGGGCGGGCGGCGGCAGTGCGCGGCGCGCGCGGGTGCCCACCAGCCGCCCGCAAGCTCCGCGCCGCATCGCGGTCGCCACGTGTCTCCTACCGACCGAAGGCGCCGAAATAGATATTTTACGAGCGCAGCGTCGCGACGGCACCGCGTCCCGCCGGCGAACGCTCCGCCGACTGACCGAGCCTGTTTACCCGCGCCGCTGGCTGTCACAGTTCCCGCGGACAATTTGTACAAGTTGCCGTCCCCGCGGCGATCACACCAATTACTGCTAATGGTACATATTGGAACTGAACTTTGCGACTTTACGAACTTTGATCTTATCACGGGATCGTTTCGCGGACGTGGATTTTTTGGATTATTGACGGCCGAAGTTAAAGTTTGTTGACACATTGCTAGGTAACTGCAGTATTACAAGTGGATGATACGATTGATTGGTATAGTGCATGTTTCTGGGTCAGTGAAGTGCATTGGCATGATTGGGACGGGTCTGTGGCGCCGAGTGTAGCCGCCCCGCATGCAAATTATGCTATTTTACTATTGCAGTGAAGCTTAATGGATAGACGGGAACAACCGAAATGCATAAATTAACCTTTTTAATACAAAAACAAGCGTTTCCGAATAAAACGGTCTTAAGAGACAGACAGACGAACGAACGTTACTATATATATACTAAAGGGTTTCGTTTTTTTTCTTTGGAGAAACGAAACCCTAAAAACAGTTTTTTTTTTCCAAAGAAGTAAAAAACCAATTAAACAAATCGCCAGCAATAAATCACGCTGCCCCTCTTGATCTACAATCAAGCCTTATTCAAATAAAAGGCGAATAATTGAAAAGAAAAAGATTGAAACCTTTAATACTTTTACTCACTTTGATGAGATCCTTTTCTATAATAAAGAAAAGAGCTTTCATCTTCCTTTCTTCAATAATAAATGAAAGACTTGACAAAGGTAGCGAGTAGTTTTATAAAACTTCTTAAGCCAAGATTTAAATCTCTAAGGCGAATATCCAATCTCTATAAAATCGCGTTGTGTTAGTTAAACCGTTTATAACTCAAGACCGGATGGACCGATTTCGATGATTTATGATTTGTTGGATTCGTCTCCGGGTTAACAGAATAAAAATATTGGATTTATCGGAAATATAGGGAAATCACTATTGAAATATCGGAAAGATTTACGAGTAAAAAAATATTAAATATCTAACTTTTAGTATTTTAAAGCGTTTTTTTGCGGTAACAAGAAATTTAATTTTAGGCCCTATTTAAAAAATATCCGCCATAGACTGCTCAAAACCTCTTCAAAAATGGATCAACTAAATCGATTTTGATTGGATATTTTAGGAGAATCTATATATTATCATCTCCATTACAGTGAACCGAACATTCTATATTTATATATGTTTTAAATTATACATATTTTAAAATTAATTATATTCATTTTATAAATCGAATTATTAAAATCATGATTTTATATTAGACAGTAGATATCGTTAACTACTAAAACGCACGAAGTTTGACGGGTCAGCTGGAGAGAACATAAAATATTGATAACTGGATTTAACAGTCATACAGAACGATTTTAGCTATTCGAAACTAAAAGAAGAGTGGATTGACTGCATCAATCCATAATTATTAGGGATTTATCCCGCCTTCTATGTTTAGTTTGCCACTATCTACGGCCAAATTGTCGTTTAACATCACGCGATTTCATGGTCAAACATTAAAACTATTAACATTGAAACTATAGGGATAGTAAAAGACCAACCTATTAAACAAAACCAATATTAGAGTTAAACAATAAATAATTCCTACCTTAGCTCTTTTTGGGCAACAGCATAGAATTACAAAAAGAGTAACGAAACCGAGCAAGATGAAAAAATCTAGGATTGTACGAATTAGGTACCTCCAAAAGCACTGACTAGCGCCTTAGAATTTTAGATTTTCGACAATGACAGTTCATCTACCTCCATGTCCTACGTATATCCTAGATCTATGGGGTAGTCTAATCCATCAAAAAATTTCAACCTAGCCGTTTTGGGCTACAGTGACTTGGCATATTAATGGTTTTTGTTTTGCATAATTATGGGCATAGATGATTAGCCCAGATATGGCGGACCTACGTTAAAATACCTAGTAGTTAATGACCAAAATAACCGAATAAGTGCCTTTAACTAGAACCGTGTGTTTTCCGCAAAACGATACTTTCAGGTGTGAATTCAACGATGAGCCAACAACCCTTCGGATCGCACCCTCCGGATTAAAAGCAAATATAATATTAAAGACTGGCGATAACTACGGCGGATCGCACCGTAAGGCATTGTAGAACAAAAAAAACTCCTACGAGCATTTTATATATGAACTAAAAACTATTGAGCGGTGGTGGTCAAGGGTTATGTCGTGCATATGTGATTCTGAATCACTGAGCTCGAATCCCGGCCCCGCACCAATGATTATGCCTATGTATGGGCGCTTTTTCCACTCGCTGTACTGGTAGGTTTCGGCCGTGGCTAGTTACCACCCACTGGAAAAAGTTGTGTCGCCAAGCGATCATAACGAATTACAACCTACCTTCAGTACGATGCACGATGTACCTTCAGTGACGTCATCATAGAGTGATTTATCCCGCCTACTAGGTTTAGTCTGCTACCATCTTCGACCGCATCATCGCTTAAAATCAGGCGAGATTGTGGTCAAAGGCTAACCTATACCTTATGAATAAAAAAATGTACGTACACTACATGCGGTTAATATCCACTATATTAAGCTTGTAACTCTAGGATATATAAAAGGTATGTACGTAAGGAACGTAGGAGGATTTTTGTAATGTGTTGCTTAACGGCGCGACTCACCGTAGTTTACGCCAGCCTTTAGTTCACACAAAGCCTTATTAAGTAGGTACCTACCTCTGTATATATTTCCACTTGGCACAAAATAAAGGCTTCGACGTTCAGCGAATTAATGAGTTTTAGCGAGTTTTATGAATATGTATGAAGTGACGATATTCCCACTCCTTGCCTAACTTTTCAGGAATATTACACGAACTTATACAGGCTGTTTGGGGAAGGGATAGCTATAAAGTTAATCTCGTGCCCTTTGCGTGGGTACTTATCTACTATAGGAAAAACTGCCTAGCTTACTTAAACACATATATTATTCTAATACTAGAGGACCCGCGCGCACTTTGTCGCGCTTAATAGAAAATTATTTTGATTAAATTGTTTTTCTACTAAATTATGCACGTATTATACTTACATATAAATTTTCCTCTTGAATCACTTAAAAACCGCATCAAAATATGTAACGTATCTTTAAAGATATAAGCATACATAGAGACAGAGAGACTCGGGAAGCAACTTAATTTTATACTATGTAGAGAAGAGCTAAATTTAAGGTTGGTACCTATACTTTCAACTTTAATGAGCAATATTAAGTGCTTACCTTTATGTAAATAAATACAGAGACGACAAAATGTATCAAAGATAAAAAGGGATAAAAATTAAATCGATAACGCTCTGACCCATGTGGAAAAATAGCAGCGACAATCAGCCTGTAAGGTATATCGTGCAGCCAGTACCGGATTAGGGTAGCGTGGGGGGTGGGGGGTGTAGTCGTTTCTTTTCCTTCTTTCCTATTTGCCATTGTAAAAGTACAAAGTTATAAAATAGCTTGATTCGGTTTGTTACAAAATCTAGAGGTAGAGTTGAAAGTTAATGAACTTTTATAATATTCATGTTTTAAGACGATGGACGATGAATGATGGTGATGACTCACTAAGATGCCAAGAAAAGCATAAAAACGTATTTAATCTGGGGGCACGGTAGTGCCCCCGCCAAGTCGAGCGCGAAGCAAGCACTGCCGTACCATCCTTTACAGGAATCATTTCGCCGCATTTTCAGGCCCCTATTTGAGAACCTCTGGATAAGACCAGAACACAGAAATTTTCGTCATCCAGTAAGCTATAATTACATACTTAAAATCCAAAATTTCAAGTCTGTAGGTCATTAAGTTCCGAAGTTAAGCGAAAGCAAAGTTTCGCATTTTCGACACTCACTCACTCACTCACTCACTCATGATCATCAAAATAGAACTAGTACTTCCCATAAACTCAGAGAGCTGAAATTTGGTACATACTTAGAATTTATTGTATAAGCCATAGGAAAACTAAAAAAACATGCAATTTCGGTCTCGTTTTCGAGATAATTCATCTGCATAAATAACTTTGTAATCTCATATAAATGTATAGGATTACAAAGTTACATTTGCAGTCAATGATTAAAATTGCGTAAAGCTTTTATTTACTTTCACTTGTCTGTCTGTCGGCTTTATAGTAACCTTATAATATAGCGTTTCTACAAAAAGATGTGAAATCCCACCAAAAACATTCTGTAAAAAACTAGCCAAGTCTCGATGGAGCTGCTTGTTTATCTCTAAAAAATAATGAAATCTAGACAAAGTCGTGCCAAGTCTAAGATTTCTTACTGCGATTTCTTCATTATTATAGTTAATGTTGTGTGACTTGGCCGTTGAAGGGTACACAAGGGGACAAAACCAGATGCTCCATGACACTTGGATCGCCTAAACATAAGTATTATTGAAATACGCAGCTTTATCAAGCCTACAATTGACTGGTTATTCAATCAACGTTTTCCAAGTGGCAATTTTCTATCATGAATGGTTAGCGGACAGATTGGTGCAATGGTGTCATGGAGCACCTGGTATAATACCCTTGTCTACCCTTCAACGGCCAAGTCACACAACATTAACTATAATAATGAAGAAATCGCAGTAAGAAATCTTAGACTTGGCACGACTTTGTCTAGATTTCATTATTTTTTAGAGATAAACAAGCAGCTCCATCGAGACTTGGCTAGTTTTTTACAGAATGTTTTTGGTGGGATATCCTTGTCCGCTACCGCCTAGGTACTGCCTGTATATGCACACAGGGGTTAATAATATTATTATAGAGTAATTTAGGTAGGTGTAACATGCCGTTAGTTTAATTTCAAAACAATTTAAACACAGGAACTGAAAATTGAAATAACGAATTGAATGTAGGCACACCTAGATAATTTTATGACACGGCAAACATAAAACATGTAAGTATATATTACACACCTATAATCCGCGCCGTACACAAAAACATTTTTACGATGCAATAACAATAAATAGGAAGCTTTGAACTCGCGGGCCTACTTCCAGAACGGTGGAGGGAGAGGACAGAGAGCAGAGTGAGAGTGGTGAGGCGTGCAGGCGGTCGCGAGGCATGCTCCTGCGCTGGTAGCCGGCGCGGCGCGGCAGCCGCGGACGGTCCTGGAGGCGCTGCGCCGACACTCGCGGCAGATCGCCGCGCGCCGCGACCGCCGCGTGCAGGTACCCACCGCCACCTGCCGGCACTTCCATCGGCCGCTTCCTCCTTCCGGCTCTCACGCGCACCGCCTTGTTTCAGTTCACGGACCGCGCGCGGGATGGCGCGAGCGGCGGCGACGGCGCCGGTGAGTGTTCAGTGTTTACATCGTTACCGTGGAGCGCGCGCTCACGCCCGCACCGCTAAATATATCCCGTCCGCATTGCAACGCGGTGATTCGTGTGCATGCGGGCGCCTCGCTCACCGGCCGCGTGTTGCAGAGAGCTGCGGCTCGGAGATGTCGGGGGGCAGCGGCCGCGGCCCGGAGCGCGCGTCCGACGCCCGCCGCCCCTCCACCTGCCGCGTCGAGATGAGTGCGCTCCTGGCGACGGAGCCGCGCCCTCTCGACAATAAAGTGAAGGTACGCTTCCATTGTACATGCTGCGACGACCTAAACCCTGAACACTAAACACTGAGAGGCTCCAGGACAGTAACGGCGTGAATACCCAGCTCGTGGTCATTTCCTTTTATTATTATCGCTCGGTACTTCGCAAGTTCAGTATGGACATTTGGCATCGCCTAGGGCCGATGTTTGTTCGGATCACCTATATCTGCTTCCAAGAAGCTTTGGATGCTGGAAGATCAAATTAGACTTGTATATATAAACGTTCACCTTCGTGCCTACGTAATAATGTTACATACTAAACATTAACTGACAGACCATGATTGAGTTATGAGTTTCATGCACTCGGGTGATGGGTGGGACGTTAACTCACGTACGTAATACGTACTCGGAATAAGCAATTAAGTAATTAATTAGAAAATGTATTTGGTGAATTGATCAAGTTCAAGTTTTACTAAACACTTGCATATAATTACAGTTAGTTAATATGTAGTGGTAACATTACCTATAACGTTACACTGCAAGTACAGTAATTAGGTTCGATGAGTAGAACACGAGATAAATATAGACGCAGAGTGTTGCTCGTTACAAACTCTCGTCCTAAAACAAAGTGAGTACCGAAAACAACATCTTTTACACATTTTATGAGTAGCTTTCATTCAACAATATCTTGCGAAAGAACGCGAAAAAGGGAAAAAGCTGAAATCTTTTGTAAATATATCTACTAAGGCTCTTATTTGGTTAGGTGTTGTTTATGTTTTCAACATTCCCAGTCTCGTTAGGGCCCGTTACCGAAGAAAACGTGCCGAGCCTAAATTAATTAATTAATGAAAATAAAATAAACATTGTGTTTACAAATGAGCATGAAGAGATTCTCCAGACTCCAGATTGGATTAAGGCCATTGTTCTAGATTAATAACATTCCAGAGGGATACAATTACACAACTCCAAAAGCCAATTACAAGTTTAAACAACTTTTAAGTAGTAATTCGTATTTTAAAGCTCTATTTAATTATTATCTTTAAAAGCTTTCTCTTTCTTTTGAATTTCTTTATTGGAATAAAATGGTAGGTAATATTAATGATGTCGTAATAGAACCAATTTAATGAGCTCATTTAAAAAGTTCGATGAGTTTCCATCATTTCTATAATATTATTAGGAACTCGATGTGCCGGTGGTTTTACGCGCCGTAAAAAGACTTCTTGTTACTTTTTATTCGACTTTAAAAAAGAAGGATACACAATAATTGTATGTTTTTCACCGATTACTAGTAGATGAATAGTAGAAGTCGCTTAAAACCGATTTCAAAATTTCTTCTTTTTTTCCCTGGGTTTTGTTCATTAATAATTTATTGACACCAATCCAATTGCTTAAAAATTCACCTCTATCATTGAAAACGAACTTCAAGTCTGTTGCTTTTTTTTTCAATATTTCACTCATGTCTCTCTCTCTCTCTCTCTCTTCAAACGTGAATTATTGAAAAAAGAACTACTTTTCACTGTTATATTATTTTTATAGATACAATAATTATTATGTTTAGGCGTGATAGAGTAATAAACATATAAAAATATATGACCAACTTTCACCAATAAAAATTAGTAAAATGTGCGATGTAATAAAACAGGCATGTGTGGCACCTTCGCGATAACTTTATTCCCTACATAGAAAAAACACAGACTTTTGTAATAAATTAATTAGGTATGGAAAAGCGTAGAAAATGGTAAGTTTCAGCGCTGTGTTTCAGCTTCAGAACCTTTATTAAATTAGGTTTGTAAAGAGATACATTGAGTTCTTTGCATCCTTTAGTATTCTTTATTAAGGTACTTACATATAATATTATACAAACATTTGAATGTTTTCATACAGAATTTGTAGTAGACTTTATAATTTTGTAATTATAATCGTTTGTAAGGTATGGTGACATTTTATGCATTTTATTTTTTTTATTTTTATGTTAAAACTTTAAAAAAAATCATTTCAAACTTCAAAGCTCTCAAGGGCAAGACCGATCTACATTATAATTCACAACTTGAAAAACCAGTGAATCGATTTTAATAGAAATGAAATGAGACCTTTAAAACAAAAAAATGGTTATAATAGGTATTGTCCAAATCGTTCGAGTAATCGGTGAACATAAAAAAATCTGAGCTTTTACAAATCTTTCCTTTTATTTATTGTGAAATCGATTAAAAACAAATTTAGTCCTTACAAAAACACCTACCAGTAATAAATCTATTCAAATAATGTTTGTTATCTCATATTCTTGAACGGACACGATGTAGATTAAGGGAGCAAGGCTATAAAGAACCTTTTTGATAAGTTAGGATATAGTAACCAAAGCTATTACTTATGTCGGCGGTGAGGTCGGCCGATGAAGTTACCCTTGGGACTCCCATAAGTTAAACGAAAAGCGCCCAGGACCATAAAAAACATACCTATCTAAATGAATACACAACGTGCTTTAAATATTCAATGTGGTCCTACGAGAATCTCGTTTTCAGCAGGATAAAGAAGATGGCCATTTATCTTATAACCGTTCACCGACTTACGCCCAAGTAGGTACCTATCGATTTCTTGTCTCGAACCTACTGCCTTACACACATTACTCAAAGTCGGGGCATCGTGGCTTTATGGGAGTTTTGTAACACAATCTTGTCGATTAATGAAAAATGAAGGCAGGTTTATTAAAAAGTATTATGTACAAAATAATTTTGAAGAAAGTAGATCTGAGTAAGATAAGATGCTCGTATAAGAGAAAGGTTTTTATTTTTCGAAGGAGAAACTTGAGCACGTGTACATAGATTTTAATTAATTAATTTAGTGGCCAACTTGTTCTGCCTTTACAGTCGCACAAAATTAAGACATAATATGAACATAATATGATGATGTACTTATTATGAATTGATAAAAAGCTGGGTCTTTAAAGTTACACGCGCTGTTAAGGGTTTGTATGTGTCGCAGTAAGATAGTAATAGCCGTTTCATAATTATGTTACTAGGGATATATTTATGAGCCGGAAGTTAGTTATAATGAATAGCTGCCATATTACTAAGTTCCGGCTCATATATAATCATATCCCTAGTAACATAATTATGAAACGGCTATTACTGCGACATATACATACATTGTTGCTGCAGGATAGTTCCTTGAAGAGGTAGAGATCCTTGTGGAGGTTTATCTAATCACTAATCCAAACATTTTATTAAGAAGTAGCGGCGAGAAATAACTTCGACCAGTATTGTTATTCACTTATCCGCGAAAGAACCGAACCGAATACCGATTTGTCAAAAATGTATGAATTGACGTATTATGTAGAACCGAACAACTGTAGAAACGTCAAATATGGTGTGCCACAGGGCAGTATTTTGGGTCCTCTTCTATTTCTAATTTATATCAATGATCTACCTAAAGCAATTGCACATCCTATGATACTGTTTGCAGACGACAGTACAGCCATTTTCACTGAAACTGATCGAAGCAGTAATAGTCTTGAGTATGAAATCAACAATTCCCTAATAAATATTGTAGACTGGCTGAAAGATAACAATTTAAAAATTAATTTAAGCAAAACTAAAATAATGACATTCAAAAATAAAAACACTAAATGTAACCCATTAAACATAGAATATCAAGGAATAAAAATAGAAGAAGTAAAATGTAATAAATTTCTGGGAGTTGACATTGACTCTGATCTCACATGGAAATTTCATATACAAAATGTATGCACCAAACTGAATAAATTTTCCTATGCACTCTATATGTTACGCAAAGTAGTTAATCAGGACGCAGTTCTTAATGCATATCACGCCTTTGCTGGTTCAACAATAAAGTATGGAATTCTGCTATGGGGTAACTCTGTAGATAAGGAAATGGCATTCAGGGCACAAAAAAAATGTATCCGAGCAATTTGTAATCTGAAACAAACTGAGTCTTGTAGACCATTTTTTTCCTCACTTAAAATCTTAACACTCCCCTCGTTGTATATCTTTGAGTCTGCTCTACTAGTAAAAAGAAATATTAAAAACTATAATACTCTTCAAAGTACAAGACATAAATATACCTTACAGATACCAACAACTAGAACTAAAGTACACAGCGACAGTAACTTTTTTATGAGCATTAAAATTTATAATAAATTACCTAACTCTATTAAAACCATTGAAAACTATAATAATTTCAAGAATGTATTAAGGAAATTTTTATTGTCTAAAATTTACTACACTATCAATGACTATCTGAATGACATTTGAAATATTATCTGGAACTCTTATAATTATAATTAATATACTTTAACATTATAAAATTGTACATTAACAAATTTTTGCATGCCAGACGGTGAGACATGGAGTGCTTGTCTAGTTATAAACAACAACATCTGTAAACCTGTATACCCATGTGTGCAAATAAATGATTTGATTTGATTTGATTTGATTTGATGTAGATACAACTTGACATGACATGTCACGTCATTTCATACATTTTTGACAATTCGGTATTCGGTTCGGTTCCCTAACCGATAAGTGAATAGCCCTGCAGTTCTGACCACTGTGCAAGTCCAGTCATCTACGTACTTTTCTTCTTATACATCTATAGTCCAGTCAATTTAGACATTCGAAGTTACATAAAGTCCCAACAAGCTGAATTTCTGTGAAGTTTTTCAAAACATAATTATAAACAATGTCTAGAAGTTCCCCATCATTCCCCTGTAAGGAAAAAATTTAATTCAAGGTCAAAGGTCAAAACAATGAGTTTTTCGCGATTTTCAGCAAAACGGTAAGTTTTATCATAAAAACATCTTAGACAAAATTGTAGATCATAAAATTGTCTACAAAAAATTAGGCTCAAACTATGTCTAAACCAAATTGTAGCTTAATGGGGTCATTAGTTACTGATTTCGTATTCAAACATTGACCTCCTTTATCCCGCCTTAGACGTTGATTTTTGGAATAAAAAGTATCCCATATCATTTTTTAGGACTTGGTCTACCTTTGTACCAAATTTCAACTCAATAGGGCCAGCGGTTCTAAATTTACCATACAAACTTTGACCCCCCCTTACCCCCTCTTTAAAGTTAAATTGTGTCATAAAAACTATTCAATGTTCCTCAACACAATCCCAACAATCGTTTTACAAAATTTCAGCTCAATCGGGTAAACGGTTACGGATTTGCATACAAACGTTTTTCGGGAATAATTCCTTTTCCTGAGGGAATTTCAAAAAATCGCTTCTTATTGCACGATGAAATCTTCCAAGGAATACGCTGTCCAAATTTCAGCTCAATCCGTCCGGCCGTTTGGGCTGTGCGTTGATAGCACGAAAGTGTACGAACGATTTTATATAAGAGATTACAACTTTTTGAATCGTTATATCTCAATCAAAAACGGTGGCTCGTAGAAAAAAAAGTATTAAATATTTTTTTATAGACAATTTTATGATCTACAATTTTGTGTAAGATATTTTTATGATAAAACTTACCGTTTTGCTGAAAATTGCGAAAAACTCATTTTTTTTACCTTTGACCTTGAATTAATTTTTTTCCTTACAGGGGAATGATGGGGAACTTCTAGACATTGTTTATTATAATTATGTTTTGAACAACTTTACAAAAATTCAGCTTGTTGGGACTTTATGTAACTTCACTCTCATTTTTTGGTCTAAATTGACCGGACTACTATACGTAGGTAGGTAGTATAAAAGGCATTATTTGCGTCTATAATAACACAAAGCTATGTCGGACAGCTGTCGTAGGCAGGGGTCGCAAGTCGCAGGGTGTAGGGTAGCAGCAAGCCTTATTTCTTTACATAAGGGCCGTGAAAAACAGTCGGCGACTCCCTCGCGACCTATTTGCATAATGAGCATCGAAGGCACCGGTCGGACGGACGGTGTTCGACGGTCGCTCGTGGCTCGCACCACTCTCACTGTTGACTCTCGCCTAGCGTTCTCTATTGACATGTGACCCACTTACATCAGCTTTTATCGCACCATCGAATGATAGCTATTAGTCGCTTGTCGCCATGCCTTCGTTATTATTTTCGCTGTAGTCTCTTGATAAACAACTGTTATTTTTCTTCCACCCTTTAGGAAAAAGCGAGAATAAACCATAAATCCCTCTTCACAATACATCTGAATGTAGATCGTTTCCTCCCTCGCTTTACATCATAGGCACCTATACTATAAAGTCGTGTGTTTTCTAAATTCTTATTCCTTACAGTCCTTAATTTCAAATCAACGGAAAGCAATCGTAATAAATTAGAGACCTGTAATACTCGTGTACAAAGGTAGGTACTCGATAAAGCGATCAATTATGTAATTTGTCGTGGCGAGGGAGGTTCGGCGCGCCGTAGGTACTAAACAAAACGTTTTACCCATTACGGGCGATAGGTAGGTACACCCGACCCATTTCATTAGCCATCTACTATACTATTCCCAGGGTGGGATCAGCTGAATTAGTTATTTCTGTTTTGTTACACCGCAAAGCGACGCGTCGCCTAATGTGCTCGAGCGGTTTATCGCAGTCCACGCGAAATATTCGCACTCGTAATATCCGTCATTCATCTCTGCGCTCATTTGCATGCAAAAAATAGCTTCCCTTATCAAACGGAGTCATCGTAGAGTGTAGGCACGTCCGATAGTAACGAGCGCGTCGCGGCTGTGGGCGGGCGTGCGAGTCCACACGCCGTGACGTGTGAGTGTTCCGCAGCGGCACAGCATCCATGGCATGACGGAGGAGGAGAACGTGGTGCGGCCGCACCAGGAGATGGCCGTGCTCTCCCTCGAGGAGAAGAAGTACCTGCTGGGCGTGGAGCGCGGCGACGTGGCGGGCACGCGGCGGGTGCTGCAGCGGGCCAGAGACACGGCTCACATCAACGTGGACTGCGTGGACCCACTCGGCCGCAGCGCTCTCCTCATGGCCATCGACAACGAGAACCTGGAGATGGTGGAGCTGCTGCTGGAGTTCGAGGTGGAGACGCGGGACGCCTTGCTTCACGCCATCTCCGAGGAGTTCGTCGAGGCGGTCGAGGCGCTGCTCGACCACGAAGAACGCACCAGGAAAGTGGGAGAGCCGAACGTGAGTTAACCTTTTTAACTTTAAACTTATTTTATCAGATTGGTCACAGGGCTTTCTTTGTGTAGGGACTCTTAAGTAGTTAAGACTTCACAAACATCGTTATTAAATTATTTAGTTACTTTATGTGTTCGAAAACTTGAAAACTGAAAATTATTTAAAAGATAACACTGTGGAAAGTCTGGGAGAAGACAAATTACATTAGTAAGTAAGGCTTCGTAAAAAAATAAAGAAGTCCCAACAAAATATCATTTTGTGCGCGGCGGCTAAGCTCTAAAAAGGCAGTAGCAATAAAACAAAAATAACGGATGTAAGGATATAAACCTAACCAGCCACGTAAAGCGTATTTTTTATGTGTAAAAAGTTATTTTTCCTTCACTAAACCCAGATCCTTTACTGAATTCAATTCTAATGCTTACTGAAAACATTCGGTAAACCTTTTATGTCTTCACCGCTGTTCACCGTTAAATATTATTTTATAATACGAGCTCGGATGGAGGTTCGCGTCCCTTACGGAATAAGGAAAACGTCTCTACCTACCTCAGTTACTTAGTTTCATAATTTGTTTTTGTTCTGTGGCTGTGAAAGGAGATAAGAACTTTTGTATTTTGACTTTGTTAAGTGGTCCAGAATCACAGAATCACAGCTCAGTAGGTACAATAATGGTTTTTCTGGTGATATAGAGCTGGGAGGCACTGCCGCCGGAGACGGCGACATTCACGGCGGACATCACCCCTCTGATTCTGGCGGCACATCGAGACAGCTACGAGATCATCAAGCTACTGCTGGACCGGGGCGCGTCACTGCCTGTCCCTCATGACGTACGCTGCGGGTGCGACGAGTGCGTACGGTCTAGGCGGGAAGACTCCCTGCGACATTCCCGCTCGCGCATCAACGCCTACCGCGCGCTCGCTTCACCTTCTCTCATCGCGCTCTCTTCTAAAGACCCGATACTTACTGCCTTCGAGCTGTCGTGGGAGCTACGACGGCTGTCGGCGCTTGAGCACGAGTTCAAGACTGAGTACCAGGTAGTATTCATTTATATATTATATTCATTTTATAATATTATTTTTATAATACACAGGTACATATATATACTTACTTACTGGATTGGCGCGAGAACCCAAAGTGGGTTTTGGCCTCCGATAACAAGTCTCTCCAACTCGGTCTGTCCTGCGCCACCTCCCGCCATTCTTCCACGTGGAGACTACTCAGGTCCTTCTCGACCTCGTCCTTCCAGCGATACCGTGGGCGGCCCACCGGACGTCGCCCACTCGGTCGTCCCTGGTACGCTCGCTTCACACCCCGATCCACTCCCATCCTCTCTACATGGCCAAGCCAGCGAAGTCTGTGCGATTTTGTCTCGCCGATGATATTTGGCTCAGCCACTAGGTCTTCAATTTCTACGTTCTTCCGCACTCTCCATGTCCCATCTTCCCTTCTCACCTTTCCCAGTCTCTTTCTCCAAATTTTCCTCTCTGTGACGAGGAGTTTTTGTTCTTCCTTGAGCGTGAATGTCCATGTCTCACATCCGTACATCAAAATTGGTCGTATGCCAGTCTTGTATATACGAATCTTAGTACGTCTACTGAGAAGTTTGGACACTAACACTTTATGTAGAGCTGCACTGCAGCGGAGGGTATTTTGCACTCTGATATCTATTTCCTGTTCCCTTGTGTTGGTGTCCGTCACAGTGCAGCCCAGGTACTGGAACCTGTCCACACCCTTAAATGTAGTACCTCCGACAGTCAGATTCTCTCTAGGGACTTGAGTAATAAATAATATAAAATAATATTTTATTGATATTATGTATCAATAAGTTTTATGTGTAATAAGTTCACTCATCTACAAAATACATCCTACTCTGTAATTTCAAAAAACTCCGTTCGTAACTGGTTGCTTGGAAGATGATGATCGCTTTTAGATAGCTCTTTACATTATATAGGCTAGCTATAAGATAAGGCCGTTCATTATGGACGTTAATATTGTTTAATTTGTTTTAAAATCTAATCTGTAAATGTCGGTATCAATAAACATTACTGTGCTTCTTTAGGAGGGCACTGTAGCAATAGGTGAAATTACTGGGCTGAAGAGTCATTTTATGACTTGTGCGCCCAGAATTTTACCTTATTGTGAAATTCTGGGTAGCTCTGAGCTGAATATGTGCAGCGTTATTTCTTACAGCAGGACAGCGTCTTGCCCGTTTTAGAAATTTTATTGTTTCACGGGCAAGCGACCGTAGACCCCACGTATATGGTAAATATTTCAACTTGATAACTCTGCGCATTCTAGAGTTAAAGGGTCTTGACAGACAGACAGACGGATGCATGAGTAATCATATTAGGGTTTCGTTTTTTCCTTTAGAGGTACGAAACCCTAAAAATTGTATTGTACCAGGAGTTGCGCGCTCAGTGCCAGGAGTTCGCCACGGCGCTGTTAGACCACACGCGTACGTCCCACGAGCTGCAAGTGCTGTTGAACCATGAGACTGGTTCCCCGGCCGCGCCTCTCGCCGAGCCAGGCGCTCCTGAACGCATGCGGCTTTCCAGGCTCAAGCTCGCCATCAAACTACGACAGAAGAAGGTAAGGGTTACACATTGCCCATGACTTATAACCATTTTGCCAATGGACATTTTTATGATTGGACTAAATTGCGAATGGACATTTTTATGATTGGACATTTTTAGTCTATTTGACATTTTTCATTATTGGACATTAGTCGTATAAACCATGGGGACCATTTTCAAAGACCTAAAGACCCTGGCTCTACAGCCAGAGATGACTCAACGACGCCCAGATAGCGAAAAAGGACTAGGGCCGACTCCAAACGACATGGGAAATAAGGCGCGGAAGAAGAAGGAGGCTTATGTGGCTAACTTTTACTATAAATATGCAGCTACAGCGATACATAATGTTACATTACTATTGGTATTGGTTATCCGTTGGTAGTGAGGAGATGCCAGGCGAGATGCCTTCTTTTTTTTTTACTCTTTTTCATCCAATTCGTGCCTTTCTTATAATAAAAGTAAACACATTCAATTTCGTATCGGGTCGTGGGGTATAAAAGCAAATTCAAATTCATTCATATTTATTCAAATAGACTAGAATGGAGTCCTTTTGCTAATAAGACCTCATTTTGTAGCTCTTAGATTTTTATATGGATTTAGTTTTTTATGTTTAATTTTTTGTGTAATAATTGTGTTTTAAGTTTTAATAAAGTGCTATCTATATTCTATATCTATGAGGACTGGTCTTCCGCATTTTTTTACCCAGTAAAATACTTTACGCATCCGGGCGGTATGTAGAGCAAAGGTAACAGGTAGGAGTGAATAGGTACCTTTCTAGGCATCTTACGTGATCCATCGTCGACCGCATTTTCACTTTCCGTCAGGTGGGATGAGGACAAACGTAGGACTATTTAGTATAAAAAAAATGTGGGACTCCCCCGCCGAAGAT
Organism: Hemithea aestivaria; assembly: GCA_947507615.1. Taxonomy (NCBI): domain Eukaryota; kingdom Metazoa; phylum Arthropoda; class Insecta; order Lepidoptera; family Geometridae; genus Hemithea; species Hemithea aestivaria. The sequence continues at coordinate 1,061,490 of OX382328.1, forward strand.
GGGCGCGGTGGGGATACCCAGTAAAAACCTGGGGATGTCCATACGGAACGCCATAATGCCGTGGCAGCGGGTACGCCGAAGCACTCACGAAGTCGGTGCTTTTTTAGAGCTCCACAGCGCACTGCATCGAACGGTCATCCTACTACACCACAGTGATGATTCTAGTCTTCTGCGTTAACTAGCTATTTTTATAGAATGAAGCTAGAAGACAAGCAAGACGCTCTCCTAATAGTAAGAGATAACGCTGCCCATAATTAGTACAGTGCTACCCAGTGCACTGCGCCAACGCTTCCTACTTGAGAGTCATAAGATGTTAAGACTCTTTAGCCTAGTAATTTCACTAGCTACAGTGCCCTCATACCGAAACATAGTAATGTTTGCACATCACTGCTCAGGCGGTAGAATAACTGGCACTGTTGGGGTACCCACCTAGTCGACCTCCTGCAAAGGAAGTCTACCCCCGGTAAAAATCGTAATGATATTTGATATCTTCTTTTGTGTGGTGCCATCTCCTACTTCCGGAGGTCAGCAATCATCATCATCGCTTTCTTAACTTTTGAGACAGCCGCACGGAACATGGATCTTGAGTTATTGATATGGATTGTTATCAGTTCGTGGCGCATCCAAACGTGCAGCAGCTACTCGCGTCCATCTGGTACGAGAGCGTGCCCGGGTTCCGTCGCAAGAACATGCTGCTCCAAGCGGCGGAGATGGTCCGCATCGGAGCTATGTTCCCGCTCTACTCGCTAGCCTATATCGCGGCGCCGCACTCCGCGCCCGGACGAACTCTTCGGAAGCCCTTCATCAAGTTCCTCTGCCATTCTGCTAGCTACTTTATGTTCTTATGTGAGTACATTTATTTTATATACGACTCCGTAACAGTGATAAATCTTAATCCTCCGTAACAGTAATATCTTCTGAAAATCAAGTCATCCTCAAACTCAGAATGCATTTATTATATTATTCAAATGGGCTTATAATAATAGGTAGAGCTCTTTAACCATTGATTTTTTATAAATTATTATAAAGTTCGCTACCGCCATTCTGAGAGTAACATCTATGACAAGAACAGACAAGAAACTTTTACGAGTTTAAAGTTTAAATTTCAATTTAATTTTATTTATTTAAAAATAATAATACATTGTATTTGAAATATGCGTACCTATCTATAAAGGTAAATAAAATTGTCAAAATGTATATATAAAGTACAGTATCGTAATGCTTTATCACGATTTCGGACACATACCTACCTTTGCCTTGCTCTGCATCAAAAGCTCACGTACCGCTAACCTTGAATATTATTATATAATATTATTGTTTTGTCGGCAGTTCTACTGATCCTAGCATCACAACGTATAGAGACGGCAGCGAGCGGGTTGTTGTGGGACGCTGCACCACACACGAGCACCACACCGCACGGGGAGCCGCTGTCTCGGCGTGGCGCACCACCCTCGCTCGTCGAGTGGCTCATACTCGCCTGGGTCAGCGGTTAGTTACTTACACGTGCTATATCGTGCACCGATTACTCGAAAATGCATATGAACTATTTAGAAAATTCATTTATGAATGATTGCTTTTTAGGTTTTCCGTTCTAATCGTTCTAATGAGTTGTAGAGTGTACTCTTTATATGCTCAGTGGAGTGTACTTCACTTCCTTTTAAATTAAACCTATTTTATTTATTATGTACCTCTGTTTTATACACTATGTCATAATGTGATACGGCCGGTTTGGCGGACCTATTAAAAAAAAAAAAAACCGAAATCGCTTCAGCGGTTATGGATTTCAGGTATTTGATCGTAAGAACATTTATTGTGCTGAATGGATCGCCGGCTTAATAATAATATCTTAAGCACTAAAGATGTATAGGAATTTTATTAAATTGGTCAATAAATGGTTTTTTATTTATTTCATTTAAATGAAGAGACCACAAGCATTTAGTGGTAGCTTCTATAATTATATTCATGCTGATATATTTACTGGAAAAGCATGAAGCTTTGACGCTTTGCAGTTTGTCTGGAAGTAATAACATTGAGGCGAAAAATAAATAGGTAAAATGTCCGTTGTTGTTTAGGTTTAATCTGGAGTGAAGTGAAGCAACTCTGGGACATGGGGCTCCGGGAGTACGTGCATGACATGTGGAACGTCATAGACTTCGTCACCAACTCGCTCTACGTGGCCACCGTCGCGCTGCGGATCGTCTCACATTTTCAGGTAATGTATAAGTATTTTTATTAACCTATTTTTATATAAGAGAGCTTACCTATTCCCCTGGACGCTCTCTCACTCCAGCGGTATATACAATCTTAGTAAAGGAAATTGTCAATTTAATACGGTGTAATTTTTTTAATTTTATTATTAAACCGATTACTTTTTTAACGATATAATATGACGATTCATCATCAACCAATATAGGTCTACTGTTAAACATAGCCATCCTACCATTTGGATACCTTGGAACCATTTCACACAGTTTTTTGTAGCATTCCCAACATAAGAACTTTTTACCAAATAATCATAATATGAATATTGTCTCAGTCTGTTATCTTTGTCTTTGACAGGTTGTCTGGAAGATATCACCATTACCAATAAGACAGCCAATTGTATGTTTTAGTTTTATTATTGGTATTTCTATAAAAAGTTATCTATTCTACAGGTCCGTCGCGAGATGGCCATGGGTCTACAGTGGAACCAGCCTCGTGAACAATGGGACGCCTGGGACCCCATGCTGCTCTCCGAGGGTCTGTTCTCCGCAGCCAACATCTTCAGCAGCCTGAAGCTGGTGTACATCTTCAGCGTCAACCCTCACCTTGGTCCACTCCAGGTGTCCTTGAGCAGGATGGTCCTGGATATTCTGAAGTTCTTCGTTTTGGACATATTAGTGATATTCGCTTTCTCTTGCGGTGAGTGTTAAATCTTATAAACCCATTATTTTCCGCGCTACCTTAAAATATCGAAATTTACTATCTATCTAGTGAAATTAATAGGCTGAAGAGTATTAACATCTTATGACTCTCAAGTAAGAAGCGTTGGCGCAGGGCACCCAGAATTTTACCTTTGTAAAATCCTGAGTAACACTGATCTAATTATGGGCAGCGTTATCTCTTACCATTAGGAGAGCGTCTAGCTCGTCTTCTTACTTCTTATAAAAAAATCTAAAACTAGATTTCTAACTTTAAAATACGTATCTTGGAAACTCCGCGCTCTACTCGTACGCATTGTAAACGCAAAAGTAAAGCCCTCCAAGAAGGTTTACTTTAATAAATTGGGGTTGTTGTCGTTACTATGAGTCATGGGTCCATGAGGCTGGCTGCTTGAGAATTGAGAGCAGTATAATAAAGAGCTGGCCAAACGTTTAGTAGAGGCCATGTTAATTTTAATAATCGGGACTTATCACGTAATTATATTATGTTAGTGATTGTATTATGAGTTCAAATCGCGGAAGTTTGAAAGTGTAATGTTTTGTAGAGGCATTAGGTGACTAGAGGTAGAAATAGATTTGTATTTTAACCCAAACATTTGCTATTGTATTCAACGGGGCAATACCGTCAGCGCCAACATCCTGGCCACATATTCCTCCGGCAGCTTATTATGATTCGTTTTTTTTACTATATGTATGTTTTAGATAGAGTCCGACCGAAACTGGTTTAACGGCCGAAACCGAAACCGAAACCGAATGTTCGGCCGAGACTTTAGTTTCGGCCGAAACCGAAACCGAAACTCACGTGGTCAAGTAAAAAAAACCTTAAAATACTGAAATTTGGTGCATTTAACCCATTATTCCGCATTAATTAGGCCATAAAATGGAAGCACAGTATAATATTAAGTTTGTTGCATCAGTTGGAATATAAAAAATATAACAATAATATATATATTTTTTTTTTTGGCTACCGTGGTCAACAAGGAAGCCTTATAGTTTCGCTTTGTCTGTCCGTCCGTCTGTCCGCGGCTTTACGGAGAAACTATAAGTCCTAGAAAACTGTAATTTTGCACAGAGGAGGGCAATGATTAGAGTAAGAGAACGGATACAAAAATAAAATTAAATCAATTAATTTAGGGTACCTTTTTTATGCGTAGAAGTAAGAAGACGAGCAAGACGGTCTCCTGATGTTAAGAGATAACGCTGCCCATAATCAGTACAATGCCACCCAGGATTTCACAGTGATGTCAAATTCTAAGTGCACTGCACCAACGCTTCTTACTCAAGAGTCATAAGATGTTAAGACTCTTTAGCCCAGTAATTTCCCTAGCTACAGTGCCCGCCTACCGAAGCACAGTAATGTTTGCACATCACTGGTCAGGCGGTAGAATAACTGGCACTGTTGTGGTACCCACCTAGACGACCTCGCGTATATTGAAACCCTACCTCTATTCAGCACCGCGACCGAACTGAGATGCGGGAGCCTTTCCATACGTGAATTCTCAAAATGCGACTTTAATCCCTTCCGCTATTCAGCACCGCGACCGATCTGAGCTGCGGGAGCCTTTACGTGCATTCATTCTCTAATTGCGACTTTAATCCCTTCCGCTATTCAGATCGACCGATCTGAACTCGGGGATTGATTCCAGGGTAATATTTAAATCTGTTTGATGAAAACGCTTGTCTGTCGTATGTTTGCTTAGATCTTTAAAACTACGCAACGGAATTTGATTGTGATTCAAGAGGAAAGTTTATGTATTACTAGTGGACCCGCGCGCACTTCGTAGCGCGTAAAACAGTCTACAAATACTACATACATTTAGTCATTCAAGAGACAAGACAAGACAAGAGACAGGACAAGAGATAAGACAGAAGAGACAAGACAGAAGAGACAAGACAAAAGAGACAAGACTAAAAAGACAATACAAAAGAGACAAGACTAAAGAGACAAGACAAAAGAGACAGGACAAGATACAGGAAAAAAGAGTCAAAAGAGACAGGACATGAGACAGGACAAGGGACAGGACCAGAGACAAGACAAAAGAGACAGGACAAGAGACAAGACAAAAGAGACAGGACAAGATACAGGAAAAAAGAGACTAAACAAAAGAGACAGGACATGAGACAGGACAAGAAACAAGACAAAAGAGACAAAGGAAATGCGACAGGACAAGAGACAAGACAAGAGGCAAGACTGAGTTTCAAAAGGAAAAAAAATATATTGCAAGGTCTGTACTTTATATTTATACGAGTAGGTATACCATATTCCATATTACGTATATCAATAATAAAAATAAATAAAAGTTTATAGAATAATTATATTTTCGTATTTATTTTTTACATTTCCTTAACAATACGTCAACGTCTCATTCAGAATTAAAATTAGTAGCAAACAAACACTAAACATTGGTCGATCTGAAATCTGAATAGCGGAAGGGATTAAAGTCGCAATTAGAGAATGAATGCACGTAAAGGCTCCCGCAGCTCAGATCGGTCGCGGTGCTGAATAGCGGAAGGGATTAAAGTGGCATTTTGAGAATTCACGTATGGAAAGGCTCCCGCATCTCAGTTCGGTCGCGGTGCTGAATAGAGGTAGGGTTTCAATATACGCGACGACCTCCTGCAAAGGAAGTCTGCCCCCGGTAAAAGTTATAAAATGGGGATGTTATTTTTTCTGGCTCATCCCATCATTTGGGGTATTGTTGAATAGGTATTTTAATGAAGGACATATATCTAAGGAATTTTTTCGATTTAATGATCCATTTGAAAGATATTCAAGTTTATTTTTTTTTTGGTCGTCCCCCGCCCTCTAAAATCTAAACTACTTGCTTTCAAACACTGCTAAAATCACGAATATAGTTTAAACCATGAACTTTCCAGGAAAACCCCATGGTTTTCCTGTTTATCTTAACTGCTATCAGTTAGGTAGTTTTATAAGTTTTACGATATCATCGTTGTTGAAATTAAGTCAGTATATAATATACGATTTGCCAGTTCTACGGAAGCCTACATTGCGCGTAGTCTGAATAGCGCTTGGCCTATTTATTTAAATAAAGTTCTTATAGCAAAATATTTATCAATTATATTCAAAACACTGTTTGTTTCATTAACCCCTTGATCCAGGAAAAACTCCCAGTTCAAATCAAAATTGATATCTATTATTTCTAGCTTCTTTAAAATGAATTCAAATTCGCATGCGCAGGTGCGGCTCGATTGAGCCGCTCGGGGATATACGGGTAAAATACTAAGTATTAGTATTTTGAACTCTTATTAATTAATACTTTGGTTTGTACACCTATTTGTACTTGAATCATCAATCTCTTTTAGGTACCTCTAAATAAAAATAATAATTACTAAAATTGCTATTACACGCTTAGCTCCAGTCTCAACAAAGATAATATTATCAAATCACACATTTAAAATTAATAAACCTATATTACAGTTATTAGTCGTCCGCCAAAGCGTTGTCGCGAGAAACGAAGCTAGGCGAGCGGGCACGACAACTTCCGAAGGGAGTTTCGGTTTCGGCAAAAGTTTCGGCCAATTTTAGCCGAAACCGAAACTTTCGCCGAAACTCGATTTTTGGCCGAAACTTGGCCGAAACCGAAACCGAAATTTCGGTCGGACACTAGTTTTAGATGATCCCATATACTAGAGAAAGCTTTATGATCTTCCGATACCTATGCATGAGTGCATGATTCCTATGCAATTAGTTTTTAAATTTATTTTTATGTAGATATTTCTTTTAAAGGAGAAATAATTAAATTATTTCAATATATTTGTGTGTAGGTTTGAACCAGTTGCTATGGTATTACGCGGACATGGAGAAGAAGCGATGCACAACTGCAAGTGGCTCCACGCTCACCAACGGAACCCTGCCTGATCCTGACGCTTGCATCGTCTGGAGGCGGTTTGCTAAGTAATATAATCCCTTACTTAATATATTTATAATAATAAAATAATTGGGGTTTATACTCCAACAGAACAGGTTACCCTACTTTCACTGTCAGAGTCAAATCACAATTTATAGGTTGTGTGGCCAACCTATATGTTGCAGTTTCAGGTCGTCGAGATTACTACAAGGCCTGCAACATGACCTAACGACTGCCTCCTACATATCTTATAGGAAACAATTTTACGTTTTTTCCGAAACACGGCAGCGTCCATGCGAAAATCTTTACCACACTGAGATTTGAGCCCAGGACCTCCGGCTTACAAGCTAGGCCAACTACCACTGGGCCACGGACGCAACAATTATGATCAATTATGGCTATTTATTACCAGGGACCCGCGCCCACTTCGTAGTGCCTACCATAAAATTATCAGCATTTCTCTACTATATTATTCTTGTATTGAATCATTCTGTTTTAAAAAAACAGCATCAAAATCCATTGCGTAATTTTAAAGATTTTCGCATACGTAGGAACAGACAGACAGACAGACGGAGAAGGCGACTTTGTTTTATACTACGTAGTGATTTTAGTAGGATTCGTAGCGAAATAGCTATATCACTCCAATTACTAAAAATACCTATCCTGGTTACAACGCTTTAACACTTTTATAAGCTTCCAGCTTAAATAACAATAAAGGGAATTGCAAGAACCATATTTTCCCATTGAGTTTAGCGTAGGTACGACTACCGAGTATCATTATCATAAAAGCATTATTGTTATTGTTCTATATCTTGTCCTTCCTTTGACGGTTCGTCGCTCCCATTACATAGAGTGATAGAGCTGGTTTGCCCTCCTTGGCAAGATGCCATCATTCATCGAACTTAGGATTATGCACCATTTGCTTACTAAATCTCAGTTTCATGTCTTTGTAATGCTTGTGTAACGATGATTGCGAATAAAATACTGTCTAGCTTTGCAATTCGTACAGATTTTATTCGTATCGCACTTTCGCTTGTTGACTTTCTTTAGGTTTTTTTTGGGATGTTACGATAACTAGTTTTAGTTCCTACTCTTGGCGTACGGGCGCTCGATAAGATAATATTAAGAGAATAGTAGTTTGTTTTCCTAATAAAATTAAAATAAATAAATATATACCTAATTACTTTTTTTACATGAAGAATAGAATATAATTGGCTGAGTTTTTGGTTAAGGACGCGCAACGTCACACCATGCTATAAAATGTTCCAACCAAGATGTCATTGGCGGGGGACCAAGCAATTCTAGTGCCCTATTTCTATGCCGTTTTTTTTTTTAATTTACAGATACTCGTCTATTTTTAAATAATAATAATTATCCATTGGCGAGACAAACTTATTTTATTTGAGCACATTTTAATAAATAAGACTAGAAATACGAACTAGTACTTCTAAGTTAAACCCTTAGAATGTACCCTCAGAGATTGACTTGTTTTTATCATGACTTGCATTTGTATTGTATTTATCCTAGTTTTATCTTCATTTCAAATTTATTCCTAAACCATTAAAAAAATAACATTTCAGTTTGTTCGAGACGATGCAGACGTTATTCTGGGCAGCGTTCGGGCTGGTAGACCTGGATTCCTTCGAGCTGGACGGCATCAAGATCTTCACTCGCTTCTGGGGCATGCTGATGTTCGGCACGTACGCCGTCATCAACGTCATCGTCCTGCTCAATTTGCTCATTGCCATGATGAATCATTCCTACCAACTGATTTCGGTATGATTTATGTGATACTTATGATATTCGAAAATTGAAGAAATAATTAAAAATCCAAAAAAAAAAACATGAAGTGATGCTTAGCCTAACTTAGACGCAGCGTAGGCCTTAAGGTGGACAGACAACCTAGGTCGCCGGAAGACGCTGGATGCAGGTCGCTTCCAAACGGCGTACCTATATATGGAAGTCCAAAGGGGTGGGCTATATTCTAACAGTGTAACTTTCTATTGCTGAGATGGTGATGATGATGCTACGATAGATTAAGTGCATTTTACCAGGGTAAAAAGAAAACCCTTTTTCGGTGAAAAATACGTGTCACACCTACTAATTTAAAAATTTCGCCACGGAACCCTAAAAAACGCAAGCTGCTTAGTTTGTGAGGTTAGACGGCGCTGTATGAAATGTGCTACTATACAACATGCACAATTCAATACTCTTCATTGAGACTAAAAGTTAACGAAACGGACTTAAGACTAAACTAAATTAAGATCTAGATACTTACAATATTAATTTCCATAATAATATTATAATGTTAACGTAAACAGGAGCGAGCCGACGTGGAGTGGAAGTTCGCCCGCAGCAAGCTCTGGATCAGTTACTTCGAGGAAGGAGGCACCGCCCCGCCGCCCTTCAACGTGGTGCCCTCGCCCAAGTCCATCCTCTACACGTGGCGCTGGCTGCAACGGAGGCTCTGCAGCCAGACCAGGGCTAAGAGGGAACATCTGCGGACTATACGGGTATTAAGACAATAAAAATATATTCTATTCCATAGGCGGATTTAGGGGGGGGGGGGGGGGCAGGGGGCCAAGGCCCCCCCCAGAAGCATTGTAGAATTACGAATTTTGTACATATTTCATGGTAAAGATTATAGTTTTTTTCTCGGCGCTCGCAGCAAGCAGCTCGCGCACTTATATTAAGGATATTTGAACTATCTAACTGTTCAAAACACTCACTTTTCGTAGTAAAAATTAAAATATTTTTGCCCGTCTGCACCTTGGCCCCCCCCCAGGACCAAATCCTGGATCCGCCTATGTTCTATTCTATTCTAAGAAATAGATAGATAGATCTATATAAGGCTTTATTGTATTCCGTACAAAGGCTGGTTGCTTGGAAGAGATCGCTCATAGCGATAAGGCCGCCCATTGTGGACCAAACTGTATTTTAGTACTAGCTATTATACTTTAATGTTATGTTTCTTTTGGTTTCAATAACAAAGAGTAATCTTATCTTATTGTACACCACACAAAAAGAAATACATTACAAGTAGAGAATTATTGACAAAATATAAATTTACAAAAGGCGGTCTTTTCGATATAAAGCGATTTCTTTCAGACAATCAATTAATGGAGATGATTTACAGACAGATAAACACATTAACACACGCTAATAATAAAAATTACGGACTAGTTTTAATGCAATGCAAGGCAATATTGAAAATAAACAAGTGAAATATTTGTCTGTATCCCTTTCGAACTTACTTCCTAATAATGCGCCAGCTACTCAGTAATGTTCGCAGGCGGTTTTTTGTTATGTGTTAACATCCGGTGCGACCCTTTCTTATTTGCGTAACTTTAAATACGTAAGGGTCAGGCTTTTTTACATAGACATATTGCGGTACTTGCTACGACTTAACTAATTCATTTTATTTGCAGAGAAAACAAAAACAAGCCGACGAGCGCGACTTCCGATATCAGGTAAAGCTCCACTTAAACGATATTTTCTCCTCTTCTCAAATACACTTTTAACTTATTTTATGTATCTCTCAGGCTATAATGCGCAACCTAGTCCGTCGCTACGTGACAGTGCAGCAGCGTCGCGCGGAATGCGGCGGAGTCACCGAGGACGACGTGAACGAGATCAAGCAGGATGTCAGCGCGTTCCGCTGCGAGCTCGTCGAGATCCTGCGTAACTCCGGCATGAACACGTCCACAGCTAACGCTGGAGCGCCCGGTGGAGGAGGCGGCAAGAAGAATAGACAGAAGGTAAAACAATTATAATATAATGAGAAGACGGGAACAGTCAAAGCACATTTGAGCACGGTTTTGGGACAATTGCAATTTTCTTTATTACTATCGCGGCGATATTCAACAACTAACAATATACTTATCAGGGCGACAACGGTGCAGTGCCGCGCAGTATTTTGTGTTTCAAATCGGTATGGCACTGTGTCTCATACATTCAAGTTGTTTACTATCACGCGCTTGATTTGCTTGCTCTGTCATTGTCATAAAAAAACTTGTATTTTTTCGCAAGGTAAACTGTTCCGTTTTGTTTAGGAGCGTCGGCTGATGAAAGGGTTCAACATAGCGCCGGGCGGGTCGCTGGCGCCGGTGGACGAGTTCCTGGCGTCGCTGCACCACGGGCACGGCGCTCACGGGGCGCACCACGCCTCCCTCTCCGCCCTCCTCACGGGGAGGCTCCGCACCTCCCAGTCCTCCCTGTCGGACACGGGTGCGGCCCCGCCCGGCATCACGCAGCGCCGCAAACCCACCTCGCACAAGCGCCGCTGGGGCACCATTATCGAGGCGGCACGGGCAGCACGAGTGTCCAGGTTTATAGGCCGCTCGCGCTCTGAGGATTCCGTTTGCGATCACGCGCGGCAGTCTCCGAGGTGAGAATCGGGCGTTACTTTCATTTAGACATCGATAAGCATACGGCCTGTGTGATAGTGAGCGGTTATACTCGCTTATCTGTCTGGGCGCCATTAGTACTACCAACGCGTTGTCGATCAATGACGACGCATTGTCGCTCAAGGAGCAGACCTCTTCCTATATTTCTTCATTGATGATCATGCTGAAACAAGCCCATAGTAAAAGACACGATGATGTAAAGCTTTGTCATAATAGTGAAATGATTCCAGCTCTTTAACAATGTTTTTTAACAGTGGTAGCGAGCGTTCGGACTCGGGCAGCGACTCACAACGCAGCCCGGAGCGCGAGCGGGCCGGCAGCGGGCGCGGACACCCGCTGCACCCGCTGTCAGCGCTGGCGGCGCTGAAGCGCAAGCGCAAGAAGTTCTCGGACTCGCGGCGGCAGGAGGCGACGGCCAGTGAAGCGCTGCAGCGCGCCAGCTCGGTGCCGGCGCGCGTGCCTCCTCCGGCTCCAGCGCCGCGCGTGCCCCCGCCCGCGCCGCCTCACATATCTCCCTCGACCACGGCGGAGAGTGTGGCGGGCCGCGGCGGCAGCAGGGAGCCGCTACTCGCCAGCCTCGACGATGACGCGCACAAGGTAACCAAACACTACTAGCTGCTAATCATTATTCATTCAATTGAGTGTCCCATTTGTTGATGAGATACGACCGGTGAAACACACACAGACTCTGTTGCTCTGTTTTAAAATAAGCTTTTAGAGATAAGCCTGCCAATTGGCAGGCTTATCGCTTACAATTCGTGCTTGTTTACAATTCGTATTTCGTAATTACGAAACACAACACTTTTACGAAAAAAACCTAACAACACTTTTACGAAAAAAAATCTGTATTATTGTGGTTATTTGTGGTGTTACACAATATGTGTTGTAATACAACAAAGAGTTTTCTATTTTCTTCAAATTTGTCAAAACCTGTGTAGTAGCCAGTTCAACACGTTGATATTACGCCTAAGGGTACTAAGCATAGGCGGATCCAGGATTTGGTTCTGGGGGGGGCCAAGGTGCTGACGGGCAAAAATATTACAATTTTTACTACGAAAAGTGTGTGTTTAGCTCGCTCTGAGCAGTTAGAAAGTTTAAACATCCTTAATAATATGTGCGCGAGCAGCTTGCTGCGAGCGCCGAGAAAAAAAATTATAATCTTTACCATGAAATATGTGCAAAATTCGTAACTCTACAATGCTTCTGGGGGGGGGGGGGGGCATGGCCCCCTGGCCCCCCCCCCCTAAATCCGCCTATGGTACTAAGATCTAAGAAGCTACCAAATTTCATCACAATCTAATAAAATTCGGAACATTGTATTGTCATTGCATTTGAAAAGCTTTATAATAATAATAACCTTTACTATGCAAAAAAGCAGCCATTCTCAACACATGTCGAATCGTTCGTAAGTTTTTGCAGGATGACGTCACTAATATAAACCCACAATCAGTAGAAAACGGATCGCACTTGGCTTAGGCCCGTGAGATTCGTAAAAAATACCGAAATTCTTAAAATTTCAAGAGAAAAAGAAGACACTTAACATAATAATAATAAAATTGTTTATTCAGCTAATTGGGACCATAATTTGTTAGTTAAATTTTTCTTAATATATCTAGAGTTATCTTGTTTATATGAAGATGATATTCTTCAACTTGGCCACAGTAGGCTTATGAGCCAACTTGATGAATGATTCCATATTGCAGCAGGAGGCATGCGGTCAGTGCGGCGTGGAGACAGGCAGCAACTCAGTGAGCGTGTCCGGCGGGGGTCACACAGGGGCGGGCGCGGGCGAGACGGACGCGTGCGGACGGTGCGCGGCGCTGGCTCGCCTGGCTGGCGTCACACCGCTGCACGGACACGCGCCGCATCACTCCGCAGGATGGCTGTAACTAGCACTTAGGACCTGGAGGCATCTATCCCGAAGGTTTAACCATCACTCTGCCAGCTGGCTGTAACTAGCACCTAGGAACTGGAGGAATCTATCCCGCCTTATAGGTTAACACCATCACTCCAACTGGCTATAACTACCAACTACTGGTGGTAAGCTTCAGCCGTGGATAGTTACCACCCATTGGACAAAACCGTGTCGCCAAGGGGTCATTATGACCGTGTTGACCGTGTAAGCCCAGGGAGGGATTTATCCCGCTTTATTGGTTTAGTAGGCTACCATCTACGGCCACATCGTCGTTTATCATCACGCGATAACGTGGTCAAAGGCTAACCTATAATAAATTTAAAAAAGGGATGTAACTCGCAGGAATGTCTATCACTGCGATGTGACTTGCTCATAGCTCCTCTTTGCTGGTTGATTGAAGTCTCTTCGCCAGCTGGTATGAGGTACAGGGCCTTTTCTAGTGATATGGCCTGTGGGACAGTGAGAATGCACGAGTGCTCTTATTCCTTTCCAGAAACGAAACCTTGAATCATTGGATCAGCACAAAATGCTTCCAAATTGCATTACAAAACATGACAGCACAAATAAAATATAAAATAAATAATAATATAAAATTGAGATCTCAGCGTGCTTGTTCTGATGTATTCTAGGTTTCGTGTTTTGGCCTAAGTATCATAGTGAAATATGTGTAATTATATTGTGATGTATTGAGGTTCTGCAGACGAACGCACACGCTTCACACAAACTCGCCTCTAGCAGAGAATTCACTAACGATGGAAGGTTCCCACTATACTATCATTGAGCCATAACTTACGTGTCTCCAGTTAATGTTTAGGTCTACACAATCAACAAAAACATAACAACGTTCAACAAAATTATTTATTAACTTATTTATTTAAATGTAAACCAAAGGCTAAAAATAAAACTTAATAATTTACATTTTATACGCCATACAGCCAATTAAAGGTTCACACGTATATAACACAAAGTCTTTTTTGAAAACTGTGAGCTTAAGTATAAAATTATTTTTTTAGTATAGGTGATTTTGATGAATATCACTAACACACTGAGAAGAGCAGGAGAGCGTCCTGCTCGTCTTCTTACTTCGTTGTATAAAAATAAATAAAAATATCGACATTATGTTTCTGTTATACATGCTTTATATCGGGTATGTAAAGCAAAAACATTGTTGGAGCAAACAAAATGTGCAGTTTGACAATGTTTTATGTAAAATGTTGTCATGTTTTGGTGATTGTGTAACTAAAACATGCGCTGGGGAACCCGACATTACGCGGATCAGACGAAATTTGACCGGCCGCGATTGATCTCCATCGGCGTATTATAGCTCCATCATAGTTTACTGGGACTCAGATTAATATCTAGTCAATGTCTGCACCGGCCTCCGATATTAAAGTTACTATAAATTATAAGAAAAATATATTTACTATACACAATATATAAATATTAATTAGTAGATCTTCCTAAATTATATAACGAAGACATATTTTATCGAACACCAATTAGCTATGTAGTTACAAACGAAGTTTAATGTAGTTAGTGTACTTGTTAAATATAAGGACCTAAGATATTTTATATACGATTCAACACAGTGTAAAATTATGTATGGACAACAAGAGAATAACTTGAAGATGGATAATATACGAAAACACCAAATCTTTAAAATACAATGCGAAATTATCAGAACAAAACTTTTAAAACATGTCTACGCGACCGTAGCAGACCTACACGGTTCGTAGCACAAGCTACGGCGTAGCAACTACGAGTCTTGCTACGCGACTCTGCGAAACGCACCGCGACAATGTTTTTTAAATGCATTTTTCGCATAAAATACTGACTATATAAACCTGACAAATTAATAGGACAGTTATATTGGTAAAAAATATAATTTCTGACTTCAAGTGATTCTTCAGTCTACTAGTTTATTTTAGAAAATAAGATTAAATGATATATTGATGTGTTCCATAATGTTTTCCACTAAGTTACTGATCGGCGCAGATGATAATTGTAAGGTCGAACAATATGAAACAGGGATTTTACGCGATATACCCTCCGATACCTGTAGCCCTGGTACTTTACGCTAGTATACACCACCTTATATACCTACATTATGTATAACAGGATTTATGCAAAAAGATATGAAACGTCCAGAGAGGTATTTATCCCACCTTCTAGGTTTAGTGTGCTACTATCTAAGGCTGTATCGTCGCTTAACATCACGCGAGACCTTAGTCAAAGGCCTACAACGAATAAAATAATAAATAAAACACAAGCCCTTTATTTTAATAACTTTAACTTTTATGGCCAAAAATAATCATAAAATAATCCAGGTTTTAATTGAATGATTGGACACGTAAGAAGTGCGAATTAAAAGCCGACGTCATTCAGAACCTTACATTATATTGTAGACCTTATCCAAAAAGGGCCAATTCTTTTGAGAATTTGGTACCTTATTCTCTTTTTGCATAAACCCTAAACATTTCATTAGTTACCATTTACCACCTAAATATCAATATAATAAGGACCTAAATATCTCGAAGAAATCCGTGACAGCCTTAAAAACTTACTCCCCGATCTTTAGAATACTAAACTAACAATAACAATTAAAATATTTTAAATAACAATTGTAATATTATAATAATTACAATTGTTATTTACAATAAATCGAGAATATAATACTTTAAACTTTCGTGATTTAAACTTGTGTTTATTTTATAAGTTGAGACTTATCGCGCAGTTTTTTTTAGTTTTACATTTTTTTATAAAACTCATTTCGACGTTTCGGCTCTGTTACATGAGCAGTGGTCACGAGATGAGAGGACGTCGAGGTTAGTTTTATAATATTATGTTTTAGTAGAACTAATATTAAAATACCTACGCCATAAGTCTCTACTAATAAAACTTACATTTGTAAATCAAGAAGTTTATAAATAATGCATTGTAACTTTTGAGACAGAGTTCACGTGCACATACTATTTACATCCACTGATATATAATATTATTATAGTTTTATACATATTTATTATGGTCCGTTCAATCATTAGTTTATTTTTAATAGATTATTTCTTATTTTTAAATTTGCTTTTTGATTACGCTTATATCATGCCAATTCGAAAATAAAAATTTACAACGAAGTTATGGGGGTCGAATATAGAACTGTTTTGAGAAAAGGATGGATTTGAATCTTTTGAAAATTGGATGAAAGGAAGGATGGATTTTTGCTCGACTTGGCGGGGGCACTCACATGTCACCAGATTAATAATATTCGGGTCTTTAGGATCAGAAAAACATATAAGACCATGATTATTATGAATTTTACATTTTGCACCTTCTTAATATGCTATTTTATTCATTGCAACACATTTTTTAAAATCTTGGTTAAGATACCTAACTTTTTATTGAAATATCACTAATATACAGAAAAACTGTCTGTTATTTTAAAATATGTTTTTTGGCCTTTTAATTTTTTTTCAAAAATTAAATCTATAAAAAATAAACTTAATTATTGAACGGAACATCAGAAGCAATATAAAACCAGAGACAAGGAAATATCGAGCTGTAACAGATAAGTTTCACCTAAAGATTGTAGTTGTAATTGATTTCTATGTGAAAACATTTTATGTGCATTCTGACGTAGGTGTGAAAGTGTGTCGCGCAAATGGACGGGCATCTTGTTAGCGGACGCACTGTTAGGAACAGACGTGGGCGAAATTATGGCGAAGCTAGGGCGAAACATGGTTAGCTACTCGCTTTCAGCCCTACTTACACTCAGAGTTAAAACAATCACATTTAGGTAGGTATAGAATGTGAGGCCAAACTTTTGTCAGGGTTCAGGCTTTTAGGTCGTTCTATCTAGGAGTATCTACTACAAAGCCAAAGAAAAAAAAAGAAAAAAGGTAAAGATGAGTTTATTACCTTCTACATAATATCTTTTAGGAACTTCCGAAACACGTCACTTTCAAAATCTTTATCGGGTTTCCAAAGTGTCAGAAGGCTCGAAGTGCTCTGAAGATTGCCTAAGAAAGGAAGTCTTGTCTAACGCTAGTATAGTACCTAACGGTTGATCTCTACACGAAGTATTAGACACGAAGCTCTTATTTCGCTCACGTTTGTCAATACGAGTATTTTCAGATGCTTTACTGCACACATAGCTTATTAAGGCTATTTAGACAGACGGACTGCGTTTCAACTATACTCCGACTACAAATTTTCAGCTGCAAACTGAGTTCAGTCCGATGTTGACAGCAATTTTGCAGCACGAACTATATTATGTACCTATCTACTTAGTTCAAATGCAGTTGGAAAATTACAAACTAGCTTTCAATCAGTATGCAGTCGTTAGATTTGCACGCTATAACCACTATTGTCATACCTGTCGCCCTTCTGACTACAATTCAGAAGACAGATGATGATGTTAGAATGTTAGATATTGTTTATTCTGTAACTTTTGTGTGTACAATAAAGCGTTATCTATCTTTCTAATCTAGGTTTGGCGACAGCATTTGAAATACATATTATTAATTTGGCCGTGCGGCTAAATTGCAGTCACGATTATATTCCTGTTTGCTGCTCTTCGTAAAATAAAAAGACATTGAATTAAAATTTCAAATTTGAAGTTTGAAAGCAGTTGAAGAGTAGTCAGCCTGTCTAAACCCTAACTCCAAGGCACGTCACGTTAGCAGCTAGGTGTACCTATATTGTAACAATGTCTAATCGTGTCCGTTCATTAGCCTTAGTCTAGAGTAAGTCGGTGCGAACCGCACACATATCGTCCCTCTATTTATATGCCCGCAACTTGAACCTCGATGGAATTAACATGATTGACTTAGGTTAATTTCATTGGGCTCCGCACCCGCTCCACGTAATGCGATTTTCCCTCGACCAAATCGTCCTGTATATTCATGATACTTATCAATTAGTAGTCAGACGTAAATCTGTTAAAGGGTAACATTCCATGCCACATTTTTTTTAATAAAAGTAAAAATTATCACGTAATTTGAATTGTTGTTGGGACAGAAATCTCAGTGTAATAATTGCGTCTACAAATTATTTATCCAGCGCCTTAATTTTTTTAGGTATCCCTTAAAAATTAAAGCCGCGCGCCGTGCTCTCGTCGTTCATCTTTAGCGGAGGAGTCCCACATACCGCCTTGTGCTCCCGCCGCAGGGTGACGATGCGTTACGCATTTTTTCTGGGTTAAAAAACGGGTCTAAGCTACCTATGTACATACCTACCAAATTTTAGCTTAATTAGTTCACACGTTTAAGCGTGATAGAATACCAAAGGGCAACACACGCCGCAGTTCCTCAAATTATTGAAACAAACGGTGGTAAACCCAGGTTTTAGTAGCTTAACCCTCAAGCGACTAAAACCAATCGTATATCCTTAACACCAATTTTTTACCCACCTTTTAAAGTGGTTCCAGATACGTGGAGCGGTGCGCAGGCGCAGGCACTCACGTTTAGTTGTGGTCCACTGACTACTGACCGATTATATTTTGTAATGATTGTTATTTATTTATACATTGTATTTGTATATAACGGTGCGAAGTTTAATAAAATAAGCACTACCTATACTTTGGTTTTATTTCAACTCTGAAGTAGTTCAAAATAAAAATCCTAAATGACATTATCCTATTCCGATACAGAAAAAATATTAAAATAACACGTATAGTAAGCATTCAGAGCTCAAGAAGTACTCACATAATTTTTAGCTTAAGTTATTTCAGTAATTTACCAAATTCTGTCGTCGACCTTTCTGGTAACTTATATAACTGACCTGGTTGATGATAACTGTTAGGAACCTACGAGACAGGCCTTGGCCTAGTGTAGGGTCCATTGGTAAACATACATTATTGTAAAGCTGACTTTGGCAAATAAATGAATTAAATAAATAGGTAAATGATTTGACCATTGATAGTAAAAAATCGGCTACGCTTTTATAACCCTAATTATTTTTTATAGTGTAAAATCAACGCATATATTTCTTTAATTTATTTATTTAATCGTAAACTAATTCTAAAATTTTTATAATTTTTTTAATGCATTAATTATTATTAATAACCGATCCTAAAAAAACTAAGTTAGCTTCAATAAGAGACAAATTTAGATATCAATTAAGATAAATAGGTAGTACCTATTAAAATAAAAGTCATTTATTTCACTAACAGATTTATTAATGTTCTAATGATCATCACATTTTGGTAACTAAAGACTAGGAATGTACCAGACATTTTTATTAGCTTCTATAACAATGTTTTACTATAAATTAATGAGCTGCATACATATAGCATTATCTAGGTCATCTAGTTTTATAATACACATCCTTTTACTAACTTTTAGTCACATTTTACATGGAGAAGAGCGTCGAGGAAAGTACATTTTAAAATGGAGGGCCTATTGGCTAATTCTCACCCACTACGATTGATGACAACTTCAATGTACATTGCTGCGTTTGTTATTTTACTCATATTAATCAGGAGGTTTAAGCAAGTAATGTACGCAATTTTGTCTCTAGATTCTAGTAAGTTACATGTCGTTTGGCGATAGCCAATAGACCCTCAGTATCAGAAGTAAATAATTGAACTACTAACAAGCAGAAGTTGAAGCCCCACGTTTAGACTCTACTCTGCTCTACGTTTGTACTCTTTTCTGGAAATAAAAGGCATTTTTTTTAGACAGACGCACACGATAACTTTCCACACTATAGAAAGAAGAATATGAAAATTTTGTGGTAAGCACTAGCAAATTATTCAGTGGATTTGTGCTTGCTAGGATTAGTTAGCATATGCATTTGTCTGCAAATATTCTTTAATATCATCAAAATAATTGCTGTTTGTGTCACTGGCCGTAATAAATCTTGATGGCTCGTCGAAACCCCCTATTGTAGGCATTTCTAGCCTAGTGTGACGTCACAGAGCGCTTACATGGGGCAGCCTGTAGTCGTTTTTGGACGGAGCCAGTAAGACCCCCCCTCCACGGTAGGGGCCCACTTTATATAACCTATAGCGCACCCACATCGAGGGGCTTATTCACTCTCCCCCGGAACCCTCACAGCGAGTGCGACCCGGCCCCCCCTGGCGGACAATAAGACGGAAGCCCCCCTTGTGTCATATAGTGTGACGTCACAGCGCACCCACATCTAGCGGCTTATAGTCGCTCTCTCCAGGCACCCTCACAGCGAGCGCGACCCGGCCCCCCCTGGCGGACAGTAATACGGCAGCCCCCCCATGTTGTCATATAGTGTGACGTCACAGCGCACCCACATCTAGCGGCTTATAGTCGCTCTCTCCAGGCACCCTCACAGCGAGCGCGACCCGGCCCCCCCTGGCGGACAGTAATACGGCAGCCCCCCGCGGCAGGCCCCCCATGTTGTCATATAGTGTGACGTCACAGCGCACCCACATCTAGCGGCTTATAGTCGCTCTCTCCAGGCACCCTCACAGCGAGCCCGACCCGGCCCCCTCTCGCAGACAGTAAGACGGCAGCCCCCCGCGGCAGGGCCCCCTTGTATGTCATATAGTGTGACGTCACAGCGCACCCACATCTAGCGGCTTATAGTCGCTCTCTCCAGGCACCCTCACAGCGAGCCCGACCCGGCCCCCTCTCGCAGACAGTAAGACGGCAGCCCCCCGCGGCAGGGCCCCCTTGTATGTCATATAGTGTGACGTCACAGCGCACCCACATCTAGCGGCTTATAGTCGCTCTCTCCAGGCACCCTCACAGCGAGCGCGACCCGGCCCCCCCTGGCGGACAGTAATACGGCAGCCCCCCCATGTTGTCATATAGTGTGACGTCACAGCGCACCCACATCTAGCGGCTTATAGTCGCTCTCTCCAGGCACCCTCACAGCGAGCGCGACCCGGCCCCCCCTGGCGGACAGTAATACGGCAGCCCCCCGCGGCAGGCCCCCCATGTTGTCATATAGTGTGACGTCACAGCGCACCCACATCTAGCGGCTTATAGTCGCTCTCTCCAGGCACCCTCACAGCGAGCCCGACCCGGCCCCCTCTCGCAGACAGTAAGACGGCAGCCCCCCGCGGCAGGGCCCCCTTGTATGTCATATAGTGTGACGTCACAGCGCACCCACATCTAGCGGCTTATAGTCGCTCTCTCCAGGCACCCTCACAGCGAGCCCGACCCGGCCCCCTCTCGCAGACAGTAAGACGGCAGCCCCCCGCGGCAGGGCCCCCTTGTATGTCATATAGTGTGACGTCACAGCGCACCCACATCTAGCGGCTTATAGTCGCTCTCTCCAGGCACCCTCACAGCGAGCCCGACTCGGCCCCCTCTCGCAGACAGTAAGACGGCAGCCCCCCGCGGCAGGGCCCCCTTGTATGTCATATAGTGTGACGTCACAGCGCACCCACATCTAGCGGCTTATAGTCGCTCTCTCCAGGCACCCTCACAGCGAGCGCGACCCGGCCCCCTCTCGCAGACAGTAAGACGGCAGCCCCCCGCGGCAGGGCCCCCTTGTATGTCATATAGTGTGACGTCACAGCGCACCCACATCTAGCGGCTTATAGTCGCTCTCTCCAGGCACCCTCACAGCGAGCCCGACTCGGCCCCCTCTCGCAGACAGTAAGACGGCAGCCCCCCGCGGCAGGGCCCCCTTGTATGTCATATAGTGTGACGTCACAGCGCACCCACATCTAGCGGCTTATAGTCGCTCTCTCCAGGCACCCTCACAGCGAGCGCGACCCGGCCCCCTCTCGCAGACAGTAAGACGGCAGCCCCCCGCGGCAGGCCCCCCCGTTCAGCCGCCAACGCCAGTTGGTTGACGACTCGCCTCTCCACCTCGTGTTTAATGGACCGCGCGCCGTAGTGTACGTCGTAGCCGTCTGCTAGAGCACCCAGCACGCCTCCCTGGATAATAAAAATTGGGGTTTATGCTCCAACAGAAAAGGTACTTACAATGTCTGAGTCAAATCACAATTTATAGGTTGTGTGGCCAACCTATATGTTGCAGTTTCAGATTGCCGAGATTACTACAGACTACAGGGCCTAACATGACTTGACGACTGCTTACATCTAAATATATAAAAGGAAAGAGTGACTGACTGATCTATCAACGCGCAGCCCAAACCGCTGAACCAATTGGTTTGAAATATAGGTTTTATGACGTAGACCTCCGCTAAGAAAGGATTTTGCCTTGCGGGCAAAGCCGCGAGCATAAGCCAGTATCTTATAAGAAACAGCCGGTACTAGATACATTAATCTGATTAAACTACACTAGTTTTCGTGAGAGATGGTGGGTCAAAGTTTGTATTCACTCTTCCCTTTTCTGGACATAAATATTTTAACTCCAATATTAATCTGAGAAAAGTGATGTGGGCTACATTATTAATAAGTTTTATTTGTGTTTGTTATTTGTTAAGTCTCATAATATAGTTGTTAACTTTCCTTAAATTTAAAAAAAAAAGTCAACTATCCTTACCTCCCACCGCAGATCGAGGGCATGCCTGCGCTTGGCCGCATCAGCCCACAGCGTGAGCTCGCGAGCCACTAGCGCCAGTAGCTCGCCTCTAGAGAACGGCAGGAAGTACACTATCTCGTTGATGCGGCCCAGGAACTCGTCGCGACCGAAGTGGCGCTTCAGGATCGGACGGACTACGTTGTCCTGAATAACATAATGAACAATTATATTAAAACGACAGGTTAGAAGATCTTTTTTTTTTATAATACATTATAAGCTACAACTTGACCACGATCTCACGTAATGTTTAATTGTGGTCATAGATGTGTAGGTGCACTACACTACATACCTACCAGTACCTCTACCGTATTACGTACCTCAAGAACATTACCTGCGATGTACTGTTGTAGTACTGCTCCGGCAGATTTGTCTGAGGCGTCTTGTTTCTTGAACAATAACAAATAAATGAAGTGAAGTGCTTGATTGTTGTGTTTTCTTTCTTCCCTGGTAACTTGTAGGTATTGGTGCTGTGTTGTAAGGTATGTTGTAGCCATGTCCGGGTATATTGTGGACATGGTGAGGTACATCGCAGGTAATGTTCTTGAGGTACGTAATACGGTAGAGGTACTGGTAGGTATGTAGTGTAGTGCACCTACAGATGGCAGCAGACCAAAACCAAAGAAGGCGATGGACAAATCCCTCCCTGGCTTCACTAAACATCATGCCGGAATACTGACGTAATGATCGCTTGGCGCCACGATTCTGTCCAGTGGGTAGTAACTAGCCATGAGCGAAGGCTACCACCAGTTTAGCGAGTGGATTACCGCACATATGTAACTAATTATAAGACAAAAAGAGTGAGATCTAAACGGGTGCCAAGTTCACATTCCTCGCCACCTCTTAAGCTCAGTTGGACTCACAAATTAGCGCGGAATTAACAATGAATATTAATAATTAACTAATAATGAGGATAATAATATATTAAGCCCAAGGTCGGACTTGGTTAGTAATATACGAATTATTATTAAAGAGAAAGAACGGGAGGTTTAAGAAGTGGAGTAACCTTGAAATGCTTGGAGACCTCCAGCGTCTCCTCCTGTTCCTCCTCCTCATCAGGTGCAGCACCCCCCGACAGCAGCTCGCCCCCCGGCGCCGCCTCCACCGCCGCCCCTCCGCCCGCGTGAGGGGTTGAGGCCTCGTCTAACAATACAATAACTCTTTATTGCAAACCAGGGTACAAGAAATTATTTCATAAGTAGACAATAAAAAAAAATTCACAACATAAGTCTTCTTTTTACGGCAAGTCTTTTACAGTTAAGGCCATTCGTCTATGGAATGCCTAACCTGTTGAAATAGACGGTTAAACCTGAACTTCGTAATAAAAATCAAGTAAAAAAAAGTTTTTACTTTAGAAACATTCTGTTCACACCTAACTTCAACCGACTGCGGTCGGCTACACCTAGGTTTAACCGACTAAACCTAGGTGTAGCCATAGGCGTACCCAGCTTTTGGTCTAGGGGGGGGCAGGCAAGGGCGGATTCAGATTTTTTTACTGAACTTGAACATTATGTCTATGTAATGTACCAATGTGTTTTAACGTTGAGCAGGTAGGACCTATTTAAAGGTACACCACACTTTGATTTAGCCGCTAGAGCGGTAAGAAAATTAAATTATTCTTCCCTTAAATACCGCGAGCAGGTTGCTGCGAGCCCCGGGAAAAAAAAAATTTGGTAGCAAAAATACTGCAGTTGATTTGATGCGAGCGGTAGAAAAATTAAAATATACTTCCATAAAAAAAGCGCGAGCAGCTTGCTGCGAGCCCCGAGAAAATGTTATATTTTTGGCAGCAAAAATACCGCAGTTAATTTACTGTAAGCGGTAAAAAAATTAAAATATACTTCCATAAAAAAAGCGCGAGCAGCTTGCTGCGAGCACCAATAAAATTTTATATTTTTGGCAAAAAAAAGTGCGGTTAACTTGCTCCGACCGGTAGAAAATTTATAATATTCTTCTTTAAAATAGCGCGAGTAGCTTGCTGCGAGCGCCGAGAAAATTTTATATTTTTAGCAACGAAAAGAGTGCGGTTAACTTGCTCCGAGCGGTTGGAAAATTAAATTATTCTTTTTTAAAACAGCGCGAGTAGTTTACTGCGGGCGCCGAGAAAATTTTATATTTTGGACTACGAAAAGAGTGATCTAATCTTTCGCTGAGGGTTTAGAAATTAAAATATTCTGACATATAGGAGCGCATACAGCTTGCTGCGGACCGGGCGGCGAGAAAATTTTATTGGACAGCGAAAAAACCAATTAATTTGCTTCGAGCAGTAGGAAAATTAAAATACTAATAGTCTTTTTCTGAGCGGTTAGAAATCTGAGTATTTTTTATTTCTGACTACGAAAGGTGAGCTTAGTTCGTTCCGAGCTGCAAAAAACTTGAATGTTCTTACTAATAAAGCGCAAGCAGTTTACTGCGAGCCGAGAAAATTTTAAATCTGGATTATGAAGAATGTGCGAACGGCTTATTTCGAGCCCCAAGAAAGTATCCTATTTCTGACCACGAAAGTTACATGTAAGAGATATAGTACTACTACCTCTATAGCTAGTAGCTATAGAGGCAGTAGCAGTAGCTTAGCTACATACAACTTGGTGCAAGTGCCAAGAAATTTTATAAATATGATGACAAAATGTGAGCATTTAGTACGCTCGGAGTGTGAAGAGGTGGAAAAATGAAATATTATTACTAAAAGGCTAAAAAATATATAATTCTGACTACGAAACGTCTGTGATCGCCTTATAAGTTGCACGCCAAGAAAATTTTATTTATTATTTTACAGATATAATATAAGACATTCGATTTCCAGGGGGGGCAGCTGCCCCCCCTGCCCCCCCCTGGGTACGCCTATGGGTGTAGCCGCACTTCGGACTTTAGCCGAAACATATATGTATATGTCTATACCGTGGTAAAATAGAGCTACCTTTTCCATTAGCCGTCCTCGGCCGTGTCCTTATCTGTTGCCTCGCCAGTTGCTCGCGACGCAGCTGCAGGCCGTGTGCGGCGATCTCGTCGGCCGCGAGGTTCGACGTCATCACGAATATCGCGTTCTTGCACTCTATCAGTTTACCCTTGCCGTCCGTCAGCCGACCCTGGACATAACACCAATTAACCCTAAGATAACAACACTATTTCGACGTACATAAACCAGAACTGGCGTTGTTCACAACCCCTGATAATTTAAACTTTAAATTACAGGAAACAGTATATTAAAAATGGACTTATTTGTTATTGAATCAATTCGTTTAATGGTTAACCATAAGTAATGGTTAAACGTACTCCTCTTTTCTCCCCAAAAAAATCCAATACCTAAAGCTCTGACCATAATGAATTTTACCTCAAAAGGTAGCTTGGCACTCCGGTGGCCTTTAAGGCGTAAAGAGGTAACAAATACAGACACGTCCATACTTTTGCATATATTAGAAGTAGGACAATATAATATGACGGATGATAGAGTAAAAAGAATGGAAGAGAAAAACGTGTTGTGCCGACCCTACCTAGTGTGGAATAAAGAGGTGTAGTATGGGATAAGGATAGGAAGACGATGCTGTGAAGGAAGTAGGATATTAATGCTCACCTCGTCAAAAAGCTGCAGTAAGACTGTGAGTACGTCCGGATGTGCCTTGTCAACTTCATCGAAGAGAACGACCGCGTCCTGACGCTTGGCCAGAGCACGAGTCAGCTGCCCACCCTCCTCGTGACCCACGTAACTGTTCCAACATCATCATCACCATTATGATCATCACCGCATTGATTGTCATCACCATCATAATTGTCAACACCATCATGTTTGTTATCACCATCATGATTGTCATCATCATCATGAGTGGCATCACCATCATGATTGTCATAACCATCATGATTGTCAACACCATCATGATTGTCATAACCATCATGACTGTCTTCACCATCATGATTGGCATCACCATCATGAAATTCATCACTACCATCATCACCACCATTATGATCATCATCACCAGAACCATCTCATTCAGTCACCATCACCAACTATTTTTTTAACAAACATGCAACATAATAAGTGCCATACCCGGGTGGAGCTCCGATGAGTTTGGCGACTTCATGCTTCTCCTGGTACTCGGACATGTCGAGACGGATGAAGGCGGCGGGGTCCTCCCGGTGCATGTACCGAGCCAACTGCTTGGCCAGCTCCGTCTTGCCTATACCCGAACTGCCTGCGATCATCAGATAATCATCTATCTATCATAATGAATTCGCGTGAAACAACCTATGTATACTGGGGGTAGACTTCCTTTGCGGGGGGTCGACCAGAGGGCCTATTGGCTATCGCAAAACATGTAAAACACTAGAATCCATAGACAAAATTGCGTACATTACTTGCTTAAACCTACTCATTAATATGTGTACAAAGATCACGGCAGACGGCAATGCGGCATCCCTACTTAGTGGCGCTACCAACAGCCCGCACCAAGCGTTTTGCTTCGTCGTTTCTAATGAGAACTGGTCGCATTTGGAACACTTTGCCGTCATCTGTGTTTCCCGAGCGGTACAACTTGGGTATCTTCAAGGCACGAGTGAATCGGTACCTTTCTAGGCGTCATACGTGATCCATCGTCGACCGCATTTTCACTTTCCATCAGGTGGGATGTGGTCAAACGTAGGCCTGTTATAGTATAAAAAAAAAAAGATAAACGCAGCAATGTACATTGAAGTTGTCATCAATCGTAGTGGGTGAGAAATAGGTGGGTACCGCAACAATGCCAGTTATTCTACCGCCTTAGCAGTGATGTGCATATATTATTGTGCTTCTGTAGGAGGGCACTGTAGCTTGTGAAATTACTGGGCTGAATAGGACTCCTTCAAGTGTGGGAGCAGTGCACATAGAATTTTTAATCATTGTGAAATCCTGGCTGGTACTGTAATGATATGGGCCAGCAATCTCTCACCATCAGGAGAAAATCTTGCTCGTCTTTTTATTTCTTTGCATAAAACAATATATAGAAAATTTCTTTTTCGATTTTCTCTAATTTCATGAGATTTTTCTTATTAATATTTTCTTGACCCATGGCCCATAAGCACTATTTACCTAGGAATAAGAAGACGAGTGGATGTTCTTCGTCTGCCCATCCGTTTTCTTTCCTCCGCACCGCCGCCGCCACCGTCTCTATCGCAGCCTGCTGGCCCACTATGAACTGCTTTAATCTGGAAATGTTCCCCTTAATATAGACTTTCATTATAGCATGTGGGTATTGGGTATTCGCAGAGCACAAGGCACAGACATGAATTGAATAGAAAACTCTTTATTGAAACACCACAAACATACAGAAAACTTAAAACTATAACACAAAATTACGACATAAGTGTAACAATTGGCGGTCTTATCGCTAAAAGCGATCTCTTCCAGACAACCTTACAGGGAGAGAAATAGTGATAATCACATGCTGCCCTCGGACATGTACACTAATTTGAAGACAAAAGAACCTTACAATTGGACCAAGGATGATGACGGTGAAGATGCAAGGTACCTCTGTTCGAGTGGGAAGCGCCTCCTCTCCTCTGCGGCGGCGGCCTCGGCGGCGCTCTCCCAGCGGCGCGTGTGGTGTAACAGAAGCTCGCGAGCGGCGGACGATTCTCTCGCGTAATGAAGCGCGCGCCGACCCGCGTGGTCACGCGCCGTCGGGTCCGCACCACCTGTTACACAATGAAATTACAAAAAAGTTTTTAAAAAACAAACTTTTATTATGATTACCTACCAGCAGCAAAGTACTCGCCAAGACAAATCAAATGAGCCCAAAATCAATGGGGTTGCGCTCTAGCCACCTTCCAGCTCCGTCATCAGATCAGCTCGATGTCATAATAATATTGTATTGTCATCTGGTGTAAACGCATGCAAAATTTCAGCTCAATCGGATCACGGGAAGTGGGTCAAATTAAACTTGCAAGATTTGATTACAGACAGACAGACAAACAACAGACAGGCGAGAGTAAATAAAAGCTTGTAATAAAGAGTTATTGGTAATGCGGTACATTGGTCTCTAAGACGTTATTGAGCTAAGCTATAATTTGAGCGCAATATATTATGTTCCGCGAAAATTTATGGTTTTCGAGTTATCTAGGTGACAATTTCCAAAATACATTTATTTTATCATCGTCATTCAGCCGAGAAAGCTTGTGCGTTCATGCCACCGAAGAACTCCTGTATGGTTGATAACAGACTCTAGTTCCTCCTGGTCATGCCTTCAAGCAGTTCCTTAGTCAGCAAGAGCAGCATACTGTAATGCCGTCCATCCAAGAAAGGATGCTCGGGCGTTCATGTCCTGAAGCACTCCTCCTGTATGGTTGACATTAGGCACTAGTCTCTCCTGGTCATACCTTCGAGCAGTTCCTTAGCCGACTGCATAGAGTCTGCGAGTGCAGCATAGTGTAGTGCCGTCCATCCAAGGAAGGATGCTCAGGGGTTCATACCACCAAAGTACTCCTGTATGGTTGATAACAGACTCTACTTCCTCCTTGTCATACCTTCGAGCAATTCCTTAGTAGATTGTGTGGAGTCAGCAAGAGCAGCATAATGCAATGCCGTCCATCCAAGAAAGGATGCTCGGGCGTTCATACCACCAGAGAACTCCTCCTCGCGCCTCTGCAGCACTTCTAGGGGGTGCAGACCTGTTGTTGATGCTACCATCGATGCTCCAGAGTACCTGCATGGTTAGCATTATCAGTTAAGGCTGGCGCAAATGACAGTGAGCTACTAAATGGCGCTCAAATCAAAATATGACATATCCACCCATCTGCTCATTGTGAAAGTACGTACTTTAATTTAGAGGGTAGTTTTAAGCATGATGAGCTGTCTCAAACTAGGCAGGCCACAGGCCACACCGCAATGCATTTCATAGCATAAAAATCTGCCTTCTTAAAAACACCTTAGAGCTGCATTATTATCAGTCTGCAGTGCGCAAATGTGTGTGAGTGCGAATGGAAATGATTTGTGTGCCATAACATAATACATATTCCACAAGAACAATCTTACTTCTCCTGCAGATCAGGTTTAGCGCCAAGTTTGAGTAGTTCCTTGACAGCTTTAGGCTGGTCATTTGCTGAGGCTACCATGAGAGCCGTCCACCCGAGTGGGTGTCGTCTGTCGGCTGGCCCTTCACCATTGCCGCCTGGTCGCTGACTTTCTCCTGAATGCTGTAGTGCTTCTATTTGTCTGAAGGATAAATATTTATTAAATTAAATTATGGGCAGCCTAAAATCACACCTTAAACTCTAATGATAATATTGATTACAAATCAGCCTAGGTGTTCTTTCACATAGAGTTTTGACATAGACAATATTAATGTTACTAATATTATAAATGTGATAGTTTGTAATAATGGATGTCTGGGTATATATTTGTTAATCTTTCACCCCTGAATGGGTGGACCGATTGTGCTGAAATTTGGTATAGAGATAGCTTAAACCCTGGAATAACACATAGGCTACAGTATGCTGCCGTCCTTATGAAAAGTGCAATAACTCGGTTTTTGGGTCTAACAGAGTTATTTACATATTCATGATCAGCAAATCGAGCTCTATATTTTCTTCTTTGACACTTTTTACGTATCTATTGAATATGCCGATTTCTTTTAAGCATAACCGCAATATTTCTGAGATTTGGTCTTGGTTTACTTAACAAAAGTAAAATAACTTAAGTTGTGGCAAGATGAGCTAAAATAATGCATTAATCTTACTAACGATATTTGCAATATGTGTGGTTACTTTATTTTTAGGAAGTACATTCAAAATTTAAAAGCCTCATTTACTAGACATAAGGACAATAACTATGAAGTAAAAATGCAATAAGTATTTTTACTTAGCTTGTCTTACTAATGAAAACTGCAATAGGTCAGGCTACAGATGTAAATACACCGATTTAAAACGTTATATTCCAAATCTTGTGGTATAATACTCCAAATACACAATTTCAAACAGTTTAAAACTCTCCTACAAATATAAAAAAAAATATTTTATTCTTCGTTATTTTGAGCAATTATTGAGTTAAAACCTACTACGTTAACATTACAGCAATGCCATGTCGCCAAAGTAAAAAAATCCTATACCCCTGCAATAAGTAGGTAAGTAAACCTACCTATAGTAAAAATATTATACAACATTAATAAAAAAGAAGCAAAACTAATATAATAAATCACCCTCAAAACAACAATAGCAAAACATTAGTTAATAGAATTTTAATAAAAGTTTATAGAATATCAATAGAGAGTAAGTACCTATTTCCTACAATATTGTCGAGATACCTACAACTGATTACGATATCGTAACGAGGCAAGAGTGTGAGTTTAGTTAAAACCGAATTAAAATTATTAGGTATACCTAAAGTAGGTATATTTATTATGTGGTTATCAAAAAAGTTTTTAATTCTATTCAACCTATAGTTTTTTATTACGAACACAGAGCTTTCACCGTATCAATGTAGTTTTTATAACTAATTCCTATCTCTCCACTTGGTCGGACGGACCAAAACTAACTGAACTTACGGTACCTACTTGTAACGCCTATATTTAATGTCAGTAAGTACTCAATCTCGATGCGACGTTGCCAGCTTTCAACTCTACATACACGGTAAAGAGTATCTCTTTACCGTGGTGCGGCGCCGGCACTGTTCTTTATGTATGTGTGTGAGTGTACGTAGTTATAGGTAGATTGCGAGTGTGTGAAAATGCGACGTTGCCGTTTGGTGCTGCGCCCGCACTGCTCTTTATGTATGTGTGTGAGTGTACGTAGTATAGGTAGATTGCGAATGTGTGCATTTGGTTAGATTGGTTAAGTTACAAACCGAATTAAATTATAACAAGCTTTTATTTGACAGAAAACAGACAGGTGAATGGTCTGTTGTCTGTCTATCTGTATTCAAATCCTAAACGTTTGTTTGCGCGCGTGTAGCTTAGGTGAGAATGTGTGAATTAGGTGAAAATGTGAAGAAAGTGTTCATCCCGTTGTGGATGTAATGACAAAAAACAAAAGTGCTTAGAAGGGATACATCATGTCGGTAACAAATGTTACAACCAGTATAATTATTCAGAACATACAGATTACGTTGAGGACATTAATTAGATAAAAATATGTTTTATTTTTAATAATTTTATCAGTAAGTTTAGTACAACACATACACCTACCTATTATTATGCTGATCACATCAGAAAAAAACTTGTAAATACAACTTATGAATACGTACCAGCTTACTTAAATTTTATTATATATTTTCATTACTATCGCACATGCTTTTTATTCAAAATTCTATGATCATTCTATAGAAAATCCGTCTAATCGCTTAGCTACCGCTATGAGTTCAGCGCTACCGATGCTCATTCAAACGGCTGCAGTTCCGTGTACATAGCTTTATTGTAATGATTAAAGGTTTTTTAGAAAGCTGATGAAAGAAACTAAATATTTTATAATAACCTATATTTGCATTATCCTAACGGTTACCAAGTTATATACATAAGAAGAAATTTTTTTTTTAGAAATTATGTTTTTTGGAATTATTTCCTTTCTTACTTACTTCAAATTAATAGTTCTTAGAAATAAAATGATGCTTATTTAATAACCTTTCATTTGACACCCTACTTAAGTAAATCGGTTTAGTAGATATTGAAATAACCCGCACAATAGAATAGGCTGGCGGCCATCTTTGTGACGTCATAACTACCCCCTCTATACACTTAGGAAGTGACTACCGCACTTTTCGTGTTCAGGAAAATATGACAAATAAGTACATACCAATAATCTGTATGGCGGAGATGTGTCCCACGGAAATTTTATTTTTTTGTATTGGGGACCGTACTATATGCAAAATTCGTAACTCAAATAAAAGCTTGTAATAATTTAATTCAATTTTTAACTAACAATAAAAAAAAAATATTCACACACTCTCACCTCAACTACACACACATACGTAAATGATTTGATTACAGATAGACAGACAACAGACCCTTCACCTGTCTGTTTTCTGTCAAATAAAAGCTTGTTATAATTTTATTCGGTTTGTAACTTAACCAATCTAACCAAATGCACACATTCGCAATCTACCTATACTACGTACACTCGTACGTAGTATAGGTAGATCGTGTGTGTGTGTGTGAGTACACACATACATAAAGAGCAGTGCGGGCCCGCACAATACGGCAACGTCGCACGACTAGGGCGGATCCAGGATTGGGCCCTGGGGGGGAAGGTGCAAAAATATTATTATAACGTTAACTACAAAATGTGTGAGTTTTGCTCGCTCTGAACAGTTAAAAAATTCAAATATTCTTAAAAGATATATGCAAAATTCGTAACTCAAAAAAAAGCTTGTAATAATTTAATTCAATTTCTAACTAACGATAAAATAATAATAATATTCACACTCTCACCTCAACTACACACACATACGTAAAAGATATGATTACAAATAGATAGACAACAGACCTTTCACCTGTCTGTTGTCTGTCAAATAAAAGCTTGTTATAATTTTGTTCGATTTCTAACTAACAATTTTTTTTAATATACTACGAAGTAAGAAGACGAGCAAGACGCTCTCCTGATGGTAAGAGATAACGCTGCCCATTATTAATACAGTGCTACTCAGTATTTTACAAAGGTACGATTCTGGGTGCACTGCGCCAACGCTTCTTACTTGAGAGTCATAAGATGATAAGACTCCTCAGCCCAGTAATTTCATTAGCTACAGTGCTCTTCTACCGAAGCACAGTAATGTTTGCACATCACTGCTCAGGCGGTAGAATAACCGGCACTGTTGGGGTACCCACCTAGTCGACCTCCTGCAAAGGAAGTTTACCCCGGTAAAAGTAATAATAATATTCACACACTCACCAAAGCTACACGCACACATACAAACGTTTAAGATTTGATTACAGATAGACAGACAACAGACCATTCACCTGTCTGTTGTCAGTCAAATAAAAGCTTGTTATAATTTAATTCGGTTTGTAACTTAACCAATCTAACCAAATTCACACATTCGCAATCTACCTATACTACGTACACTCACACACATACATAAAGAGCAGTGCAGACGTCGCACAATACGGCAACGACGCACGACTAGGGCGGATCCAGGATTGGGCCCTGGGGGGGAAGGTGCAAAAATATTATTATAACGTTAACTACAAAATGTGTGAGTTTTGCTCGCTCTGAACAGTTAAAAAATTCAAATATTCTTAAAAGATATATGCAAAATTCGTAACTCAAATAAAAGCTAGTAATAATTTAATTCAATTTCTAACTAACAATAAAATAATAATAATATTCACACACTCACGTCAACTACACACACATACGTAAAAGATTTGATTACAGATAGACAGACAACAGACCCTTCACCTGTCTGTTCTGTCAAATAATAGCTTGTTATAATTTAATTCAGTTTGTAACTAAACCAATCTAACAAAATTCACACAATCGCAATCTACTTATACTACGTACACTCACACACATACATAAAGAGCAGTGCGGGCCCGCACAATACGGCAACGTCGCACGACTAGGGCGGATCCAGGATTGGGCCCTGGGGGGGAAGGTGCAAAAATATTATTATAACGTTAACTACAAAATGTGTGAGTTTTGCTCGCTCTGAACAGTTAAAAAATTCAAATATTCTTAAAAGATATATGCAAAATTCGTAACTCAAAAAAAAGCTTGTAATAATTTAATTCAATTTCTAACTAACGATAAAATAATAATAATATTCACACTCTCACCTCAACTACACACACATACGTAAAAGATATGATTACAAATAGATAGACAACAGACCTTTCACCTGTCTGTTGTCTGTCAAATAAAAGCTTGTTATAATTTTGTTCGATTTCTAACTAACAATTTTTTTTAATATACCTACTACGAAGTAAGAAGACGAGCAAGACGCTCTCCTGATGGTAAGAGATAACGCTGCCCATTATTAATACAGTGCTACTCAGTATTTTACAAAGGTACGATTCTGGGTGCACTGCGCCAACGCTTCTTACTTGAGAGTCATAAGATGATAAGACTCCTCAGCCCAGTAATTTCATTAGCTACAGTGCCCTTCTACCGAAGCACAGTAATGTTTGCACATCACTGCTCAGGCGGTAGAATAACCGGCACTGTTGGGGTACCCACCTAGTCGACCTCCTGCAAAGGAAGTTTACCCCGGTAAAAGTAATAATAATATTCACACACTCACCAAAGCTACACGCACACATACAAACGTTTAAGATTTGATTACAGATAGACAGACAACAGACCATTCACCTGTCTGTTGTCAGTCAAATAAAAGCTTGTTATAATTTAATTCGGTTTGTAACTTAACCAATCTAACCAAATTCACACATTCGCAATCTACCTATACTACGTACACTCACACACATACATAAAGAGCAGTGCAGACGTCGCACAATACGGCAACGACGCACGACTAGGGCGGATCCAGGATTGGGCCCTGGGGGGGAAGGTGCAAAAATATTATTATAACGTTAACTACAAAATGTGTGAGTTTTGCTCGCTCTGAACAGTTAAAAAATTCAAATATTCTTAAAAGATATATGCAAAATTCGTAACTCAAATTAAAGCTAGTAATAATTTAATTCAATTTCTAACTAACAATAAAATAATAATAATATTCACACACTCACGTCAACTACACACACATACGTAAAAGATTTGATTACAGATAGACAGACAACAGATCCTTCACCTGTCTGTTCTGTCAAATAATAGCTTGTTATAATTTAATTCAGTTTGTAACTAAACCAATCTAACAAAATTCACACAATCGCAATCTACCTATACTACGTACACTCACACACATACATAAAGAGTAGTGCGGGCCCGCACAATACGGCAACGTCGCATTACATACACACTCGGAATCTACCTATACTACGTACACTCACACACATACATAAAGAGCAGTGCAGACGCCGCACAATACGGCAACGTCGCACGACTAGGGCGGATCCAGGATTGGGCCCTGGGGGGGGAAGGTGCAAAAATATTATTATAACGTTAACTACAAAATGTGTGAGTTTTGCTCGCTCTGAACAGTTAAAAAATTCAAATATTCTTAAAAGATATATGCAAAATTCGTAACTCAAATTAAAGCTTGTAATAATTTAATTCAATTTCTAACTAACAATAAAATAATAATAATATTCACACACTCACGTCAACTACACACACATACGTAAAAGATATGATTACAAATAGATAGACAACAGACCTTTCACCTGTCTGTTGTCTGTCAAATAAAAGCTTGTAATAATTTAATTCAATTTCTAACTAACGATAAAATAATAATAATATTCACACACTCTCACCTCAACTACACACACATACGTAAAAGATATGATTACAAATAGATAGACAACAGACCTTTCACCTGTCTGTTGTCTGTCAAATAAAAGCTTGTAATAATTTAATTCAATTTCTAACTAACAATAAAATAATAATAATATTCACACACTCACGTCAACTACACACACATACGTAAAAGATATGATTACAAATAGATAGACAACAGACCTTTCACCTGTCTGTTGTCTGTCAAATAAAAGCTTGTAATAATTTAATTCAATTTCTAACTAACGATAAAATAATAATAATATTCACACACTCTCACCTCAACTACACACACATACGTAAAAGATATGATTACAAATAGATAGACAACAGACCTTTCACCTGTCTGTTGTCTGTCAAATAAAAGCTTGTAATAATTTAATTCAATTTCTAACTAACAATAAAATAATAATAATATTCACACACTCACGTCAACTACACACACATACGTAAAAGATATGATTACAAATAGATAGACAACAGACCTTTCACCTGTCTGTTGTCTGTCAAATAAAAGCTTGTTATAATTTAGTTCGATTTCTTACTAACAATAAAAAAAGAATTGTATACTACGAAGTAAGAAGACGAGCAAGACGCTCTCCTGTTGGTAAGAGATAACGCTGCCCACTATTAGTACAGTGCTACTCAGTATTTTACAAACGTACGATTCTGGGTGCACTGCGCCAACGCTTCTTACTTGAGAGTCATAAGATGATAAGACTCCTCAGCCCAGTAATTTCATTAGCTACAGTGCCCTTCTACCGAAGCACAGTAATGTTTGCACATCACTGCTCAGGCGGTAGAATAACCGGCACTGTTGGGGTACCCACCTAGTCGACCTCCTGCAAAGGAAGTTTACCCCGGTAAAAGTAATAATAATATTCACACACTCACCAAAGCTACACGCACACACACAAACGTTTAAGATTTGATTACAGATAGACAGACAACAGACCATTCACCTGTCTGTTGTCAGTCAAATAAAAGCTTGTTATAATTTAATTCGGTTTGTAACTTAACCAATCTAACAAAATTCACACATTCGCAATCTACCTATACTACGTACACTCACACACATACATAAAGAGCAGTGCGGGCCCGCACAATACGGCAACGTCGCACGACTAGGGCGGATCCAGGATTGGGCCCTGGGGGGGAAGGTGCAAAAATATTATTATAACGTTAACTACAAAATGTGTGAGTTTTGCTCGCTCTGAACAGTTAAAAAGTTCATACATTCTTAAAAGAAATATGCAAAATCCGTAACTAAAATTAAAGCTAGTAATAATTTAATTCAATTTCTAACTAACAATAAAATAATAATAATATTCACACACTCACGTCAACTACACACACATACGTAAAAGATTTGATTACAGATAGACAGACAACAGACCCTTCAGAGCGAGCAAAACTCACACATTTTGTAGTTAACGTTATAATAATATTTTTGCACCTTCCCCCCCAGGGCCCAATCCTGGATCCGCCCTAGTCGTGCGACGTTGCCGTATTGTGCGGCGTCTGCACTGCTCTTTATGTATGTGTGTGAGTGTACGTAGTATAGGTAGATTCCGAGTGTGTATGTAATGCGACGTTGCCGTATTGTGCGGGCCCGCACTGCTCTTTATGTATGTGTGTGAGTGTACGTAGTATAGGTAGATTGCGAATGTGTGAATTTGGTTAGATTGGTTAAGTTACAAACCGAATTAAATTATAACAAGCTTTTATTTGACTGACAACAGACAGGTGAATGGTCTGTTGTCTGTCTATCTGTAATCAAATCTTAAACGTTTGTGTGTGTGCGTGTAGCTTTGGTGAGTGTGTGAATATTATTATTACTTTTACCGGGGTAAACTTCCTTTGCAGGAGGTCGACTAGGTGGGTACCCCAACAGTGCCGGTTATTCTACCGCCTGAGCAGTGATGTGCAAACATTACTGTGCTTCGGTAGAAGGGCACTGTAGCTAATGAAATTACTGGGCTGAGGAGTCTTATCATCTTATGACTCTCAAGTAAGAAGCGTTGGCGCAGTGCACCCAGAATCGTACGTTTGTAAAATACTGAGTAGCACTGTATTAATAATGGGCAGCGTTATCTCTTACCATCAGGAGAGCGTCTTGCTCGTCTTCTTACTT
The DNA here is from genome assembly GCA_947507615.1 of Hemithea aestivaria. Taxonomy (NCBI): domain Eukaryota; kingdom Metazoa; phylum Arthropoda; class Insecta; order Lepidoptera; family Geometridae; genus Hemithea; species Hemithea aestivaria. The sequence continues at coordinate 1,099,553 of OX382328.1, forward strand.
CGTAGTATATTGAAAAAAATTGTTAGTTAGAAATCGAACAAAATTATAACAAGCTTTTATTTGACAGACAACAGACAGGTGAAAGGTCTGTTGTCTATCTTTAATCAAATTTTTAACGTTTGTGTGTGTGCGAGGTGAGAATGTGTGAATTTTTATTTTTATGTGTGTGAATTTCATTATTATTTTATTGTTAGTTAGAAACCGAATTAAATTATTACAAGCTTTTATTTGACAGACAACTGATAGGTGTAGGATCTGTTGTCTGTCTATCTGTAATCAAATCTTTTTCGTTTGTGTGCGTGTAGTTTAGGTGAGAATGTGAGTGTGTGAATTTTGTTAGATTGGTTAGTAATCGAATTAAATTATTACAAGCTTTTATTTGACATTAGAGTTATGAATTTTGCAATTTTTTTTTGCAGTCTCAGCAAGCTTCTCGCTCTTATGTTATTAAGGATATTGGAATTTTTTAACTGTTCAGAGCGAGCTCAACTCACACTTCTCGTAGCAAACATTATAATATTTTTGCACCTTGCCACTTGCTGACGCAGCTCAAACGAGTTTGGGTTCATTTGATTTGTCTGAAAGAGTAGGAGTAATAATAGATTGTTTTTATTAAAGGGTTTTATAATTTTCTTTATGATAATATTATTTTTTTCAAAGAAGGAGCTTTTAAACTTATTACTCCTTTGTTTTTATAAATACATTAGGTAATCTCTGCTCTTGATGGACTGATTGAGCTGAAATTTCGTATAGAGATAGCTTAGAACACATAGACTATAATATTATATAGAACAGCGGGTAAAACCGCTGGGGGCAGCTAATATGGACATAAGACACCTATTGCGTCTCGAAAAAATCAAGAAATGTAGTTATAATTACAAAAAAATGTTTTTTAATTCCAAAGGTTTTAAATGGTGTTTTACGGTGTTTTTGGGTATTAAATGGGTTTTTTGGTAACTAACCGATAGGTAAGATTGGTTATATACCGGCCTCACATCTATAGGTCAGGCACATATGGCACTTATGGTTAGAACATACTATAACATACAGTAAGTATCTGCAACTCAAAACTGAAATATGTTGATTTACGTTAGTTATGGCTAGCAAACATTTTGTCTATTTATGAAATAATCCTAAACATCAGTACAATACCGTCTTTTTTAATAGCTTAATTAACATATTTGTTATTTCTAGGTAATACATAATATTCTATACATTTTTATCTATAATCTTGTAAAAGTTTTGAGTCGATACGTTGAATGGGGATGGAGATAGAAACAAAACAAAAATAAAAATATTTAAACGCGTTTTTCTCGAAACTAGCTTAGACCTAGTTATTGTACTTTTAATAAGGACGGCAGTATGGCGGGTAAACCGCTAGACACAACCAGTACCTATTTATTATAAGTGCTAATATGAAACACTGTAAGCAGATTCAATTGACAATACCTACAAACATACAAAATTGTATATTATATCTTTTGTTATAATTAATTTTAGAATGAAACAATGGTTGTTAGATTTACATGGATGATATCAGTGAAAAATGATTGATGATACAGATCATGGAAATATGTTCATGTAAAGTTGATATGAGTTTTATGAGTGAAGTAAGAACATGAAGCAGAGTAATATCAGAACATCACCTGCGCAACTCTTGTGTATTGCCAAGTTGTGCGGCTTTGAAGAAACGTTTCTCTGAAAATTATCAGTTATGAGATAGTATAATTACAAGTTGAAAGACTAAAAAAAAGCAAAACTGCTTGATTAACTTTACTTTAAAAGAAACAAGTGATACATTTAGTTTTTATACAAATTGATGGCATCAATTCTATCATATTATTATTTGTGGCAAATCTAGACACGCGGCAGCGAGTCAAGCCAAGTTCAAGCAAAGGAACTGGCGACCGCGCCGTGTGTTATATTACACGAACCGTTGTTATATTACACGAACCGTCCAAAGCGCGTTTTGACGACTTTTTACACCCTCGTTATACAAAAACTATTACACATAGACAAGTCAAATTTGGCACATCTACCGGGGGTAGACTTCCTTTGCAGGAGGTCGTCTAGGTGGGTACCCCAACAGTGCCAGATATTCTACCGCCTGAGCAGTGATGTGCAAACATTACTGTGCTCCGGTAGGAGGACACTGTAGCTAGTGAAATTACTGGGCTAAAGAGTCTTAACATCTTATGACTCTTAAGTAAGAACCGTTTGTGCAGTGCTCCTAGAATTTCACATAATTGTGAAATCCTAGGTGGCACTGTACTGATTATGGGCAGTCGTTATCTCTTAACATCAGGAGAGCGTCTTGCTCGTCTTCTACTTCATAACATAAAAAAAAAAACATATACTTAAAAATACGAACTTTATCTCTGTTCCAAATTCCAATAACACAGCTCAAACGGTTATTTAGATATAAACATCCAGTAATCGGTGAAGTTAATACATACTGAGGGATAGATCAAAGTAATATCCCAGTTCCAGATGACCTAGAAAGCTGAAATTTGGCATCCCGATAGGTAATGTCGTAGTAACAAAGGGAAAAATCAGAAACTAGTATTTTTTTATCATTTTAAATTATTATTAATTTTTTAAAAATGTATGCTATTAAAGTTTGGGACGCCTAGGAAAGCATAAAGCAATACGTGTTGCATGTTGCTATAATTTTTGTGTAGGTGGCTATTTTCTGTTAGATACTACGAAGTGCGCGCGAGTCCACTATTCCTACTAATATAATTATAAATATAAATACAAACTTTATACCTACTGTACGTATGGATATATAGTCAGTCTTTAGGCTTCAAAATAATATTAATTCTAAGTGATAAGAAGAAATAATCTTTTAAGTTGTAATAAAATATTTTATGTTGTTGTAAATATTTTTCAGGACTGACCATTGAACTTGGCACCCATTGAGATCTCACTTCTTTTGTCGTTGAAGTCAACTACCAAATCATAGGTAACTATGAGTACATACATCGTAATATTGAACTTGGCTCTCTTTTCACATTTATGTTTTTGATGGGATACATTTTTTTCGAAAAAAGGGGACAATTTTACACTCGATAAGGTACGTTCGGGTATTACCGGATGGATTTCTGACCAGTTGCAAGAGCCAGACAAAAAAATTATTTTCTCGACATTAGTTATAGTTAGATTATAGATATATGGCGCAAAATGTTAAGGGAAAAACATAGTTTATGCACGAATTTTGCTGGTTTTAATAACTCAGTGATTCCGACTGTGCACGTCTGCAAAGATTGGATATATTTTTTTATGCGCATGTTAAAAAAAAAGCATCAAGGGGTAAGTTCGGACATTGATTTAAAGTAGCTTCTAGTGCTTGGAGAATAATGCCCATAATATAAATGCATTCGATCTTTCACATACTTAACATTAATATAGAAATTATTTATAAATTCCTACTCATATAGATGTTCTGATCAATTGTTTTTGTTTTTGGTCCTGAGCGTCCGATGTTACCCCGGATACAATAAATAGATAATTTTATGATTCTCAAACTTTTTTCTAACGCACGGTAAAGATCGGATGTTCGCACTATTTACCAAGGTGACGTAAAAATTCCACCGCGGCGGGGTCCTTCTTTACTCACAGCCCCGCCGCAATGGCGTCCCGTATCCCGGCAACGGGTGTTCCTACTATAAAACATTGCCAAATTATATTAAGTATTGCGATCAAAATTGGAGCAGGTAGTAAATATCTAATCGTCTGTATAAGAGTCATAGACTGAATATTGATGACATCTCCATTTAATATGGCCAACATTACTAATACAATAACTATAAAAGCGGAATTAACGTATATCAAGTATTAATATACGTACAATTAATATCATTATCTCAGTCGTAGGACGTCCACTGCTGAAAATAGGCCAATAATTTTAATATATTACCCATTAATATTAAAGTACCTACACACTGCGTTTGTATTCGCAATGATGATTTATGTGTATTGTCTACTTATGAAACAATTTCTCGTAACCAGGTTTGCAATAAAGTATTATTGTATTGTATTGTATTGTATTATGGAGATATGTTGGGGGGTAGTGACAGCTCGCGTCCGTAGGAGTCCCACCTATCCGAAGGCCCACCCTACACGTGCCCCCTGGGTGGTGCGAAATGAGCTGTCAACGCCGAGCATGGGCGGCGGTAAATAACCCATAGGCCACCACAGGCCTTGAGGGGGTAAATCCCCTCTAAAAGTGTGGACTTGGTGCCTTGGGAAAGTGTCAAGATATAACTTCCCCGAAACTAAAATGGAAGCAAAGCACAAAGAGAATCTACCCCAGGAGGGTACCAGCAGCTCCAGCGCTGGAGAATCCCTCCCTGAGCCCAGCTCAGGCTGCCCCACGTACTCTGGGGGGGGCAACGTTTTGCGCCATAATATGGAATCGACGAAAACCTGTGATGAATTAAGAACCAACCTAGCTCCAACGAAAAAAGTACTCACTCAACAAATCTTTCACAAGAGAATGCTTGAAGTCAGACAACGAAGTCAATCACTCTGTGACAACCCCATTAGAGATAAAATATCGCGCACAACCCATGGTCCAGAACCTAACACACAAAACCCGGCTCCTCCACCGTGGCAACGAGCCCCATCTCCTCGTTTTAATAAAAAGAGGAAAATAAGTCAATCACCACCACAATTGGAAAGGACTACGACTAGCAACAGATTCGATGTCTTACCATTAGACTCACTAGACAAAAATACCGGATCTATAAACCAAGCCAAGAAACCTAGCAAACCACCACCTATTGTAGGTACTATATGGAATACAAGATGTAAAGCAGCTCACTAAATTAATTGAATCCGTGTGCAGTAAGGATAAATTTAGCCTTAAGATCTTAAACAAAAGGGTCCTGCATGTACTTGCTTTTACTGCAGAAGACTACAAGAAGGTGATAACAATCATCAGAGAACATGGGTTAATTGGGTATACCTTTACTCCAAAGGACAAAAAAAGCTATCGCATAGTAATAAAAAACCTCCACCACAGCACGCCCCATGAAGCGATAGTCAGTGCCATTGAAGCAACCGGCAACCAGGTAACCGGGGAAATAATAAATGCCCGGTATGGACCAGAGAAAAAACCCACTTCGACATTTTTTGTTAATCTAGAACAGTGCAATGAAAACCCAGCAGTAAAAAAGATCTTATATATTTACAACCAAAAAGTTAAAATAGAGGATCCACGGAAATCGAAAAGCATTGTGCAATGTCAACGCTGCCAAGAGTACGGACACTCAAAGAATAATTGTATGAGACCATTCAGATGTGTCAAGTGTGGAGAAAATCATAAAACCTCTGACTGCGCCAAAAAAGACAGAAGCACACCTGCAAGGTGCGCCTTATGTTCATGTGACCACCCCGCGAACTATAAGGGCTGCCAAGTTTATAAAGAGCTCCTTGCTCGGAGACTTAACAACTCAAAGCCAAGAGAACAACCTCCACCAAAACGTCAACAAGCTGGCCATAATCAACAAATCCCCACTACACCAATTACTGAATCTCATATACCATTACCGCATGCAGAGAAAGATCACAACCACAAATCCTATGCAAAAGCTACCAGTATTCAAAATGTCACCAACAATGCTACTGCAGCTCAAAGAGCCGAGAGCCCACCAACAATAAACATTGAGAATATTCTTCTCAAACAAAGTGAGAAGATTGACCTCCTACTTCAACAAATAAGCTCTATGTTGGGGCTTATAATGACTCTCGTCCAGAAACTGTCAAAATGAATAGCATGCTTCACATAGCCACCTGGAACATAAATGGTCTCGCGCCTAACACAAGGGAACTAGAAGTGTTTCTCAAGTCTAATAAACTCGATGCGTGTCTGATCTCTGAAGCTCATACAACCTCTAGAAGCAAAATATGCATTCCAGGGTACGATGTATATTTTACCTCGCATCCTGACGGCGGAGCTCATGCTGGTACAGCGATAGTAATAAAAAATAGTGTGAAACATTGCTTGCTACAACAATACTCCACTGACCACCTACAGGCTACCACAGTACGCATAGAAGATCACATTGGCAATATAAACCTCTCTGCAATTTATTGCCCTCCGCGACACACAATAAAGGAAGCAATGTTCACCGAGTTCTTCCAATCTCTGGGAAACCGTTTCGTAGCTGGAGGAGATTGGATCGCAAAACATTCCTACTGGGGTTCAAGGACTACTGTAACTAGAGGTCGAGAGCTAAAAAAAAGTGTAGAAGCCAATAAATTAATTCCCTATTCTACCGGTGAACCGAGCTATTGGCCCACTGACTCTTGCAAAATTCCAGACCTGTTAGACTTTTTCATTACCAAAAACATAAGTAGCCTTCACATAAATGTAGAGTCTAGCCTCGATGGGTCCTCCGATCATACCCCCGTACTTATGATGCTAAGTACTGCAGTCATTAATCGTGAGCCAACCAGCGAAAACCTTCACAACCCTAAAACAGATTGGATAAATTTTCGGGACTATCTGGAATCGAATATCAACCTCAATATTCCAATGAAATCTGCTGACGACATTGATGATGCCTGCATTTATATCACCAATCTGATTCAGGTTGCGGCGTGGAAAAATACTCGATAGAGATCCACAACAAAATTACTGAGAAACGCAGACTACGTAGAGTGTGGCAACTTTCACACAAGAAAGAGGATAAAACTCGGTTGAATCGTGCGATTGTTGAACTCAAATCAATGCTGGCCGAAATTGCGAATATATCTCTCAAACGTAGATTAGAATCATTATCTCCAAATAATAATGGGCCATACTCCCTCTGGAAAGCAACCAAGTCTATGGCACAACCCCAACAATGTTTACCGCCCCTCAGATCTGGACAATCATGGGCACGTACGGACTCCGAAAAGTCCGAACTATTTGCCGCACACTTGGCTGATGTGTTCAAGCCAAATGACACTGACTGCTTAGAAGATCCTGAAATAGATGCAGTCCTCAATCAGGACATTCAGCTCAGCCCTCCATTACGTCCAACGTCTCCGGGAGAGTTACGCAGAGAGATTGCAGGTCTCAATCTTAATAAAGCTCCTGGCTTTGACCTCATAACCCCAAAGATCTTGAAAGAAATTCCCAAAAAATGCATTGTTTTTCTAACTTATTCAATGCCACCATGAGAACCTATCATTTCCCTACGGCTTGGAAAATGTCGCAAATAGTGATGATTCACAAACCCGGAAAACCAGCCCACGAAGTGACCTCATATCGGCCTATCAGTTTAACGCCAGTCCTGTCCAAGCTCTGGGAAAAAATCATACTAAGCAGGCTAAAACCACATCAGAACAAAGTCATCCCCGATCATCAATTTGGCTTCCGTAAAAGTCATTCCACTATAGAACAAGTGCACAGAGTCTACAACACCATTAGGCAGAGCCTTGAGAAAAAGGAGTACTGCACTGCGGCTTTTCTGGACATCCAACAAGCCTTTGACAGAGTATGGCATAAAGGATTATTGAGTAAAATTAAAGTCTCTACCTTACCAATTCTATCACCTAATAGCTTCATACCTTGACCAGAGGATGTTCCAGGTAAAACACCAAAGTGCCAGATCTTCCGTCCACACATGTCAAGCTGGAGTGCCTCAAGGCTCTGTCCTCGGGCCAGTTTTATACAATATCTTTACCCATGATCTACCACAAGCACCCAACGTAACAGTGGCTACGTACGCTGATGACGCTGCATTCCTATCGTCCAACAGTGATCCCGATGAGGCTAGCAAAGCACTTCAACATCAACTTAACATAACAAATAGTTGGTTACAAAAGTGGCGTGTTAAAACAAGCGCCCCAAAATCGCATCACATCACTTTTTAACCCCCGACGCAAAAACGACGGGGTGTTATAAGTTTGACGTGTCTGTCTGTCTGTCTGTCTGTCTGTCTGTGTGTGTGTGTGTGTGTGTGTGTATGTGTCTGTCTGTGGCATCGTAGCGCCCAAACGGATGAACGGATTTTGATTTAGTTTTTTTTGTTTGAAAGTAGAGTTAGTCGAGAGTGTTCTTAGCCATGTTTGGTGAAAATCGGTCCAAGATGGCCGCCGCTACAAAATGGCGGATTACTTTTTTCTTCCACGACCCCCTCAATATGGGTATCAAATGAAAGGGCTTAACGAGTAGATTACAGCCCACTATATAAAATTTAAAATCCAAGATGGCCGCCATCAAAAAATGGTGAATTACGAATTGCGTTGGGGGTTTTTTTAAATTTTTAATTTAATTCACTTGTACACTCAGAAAGAAGCATTGTCCAACAACCAGCCTAGGACAGAATCCCCTGCCACAGACCACTTGTGTGAAATACCTTGGATTTCATCTTGACCGACGCATGACCTGGAAGGACCACATTAAACAAAAACGTGACGATGTAAACTACCGATTTAAAAACTTACTGTGGCTTCTTGGTAGACAGTCCACTCTGACACTTAACAACAAACTGAGGGTATATTGTTCTGTCATTAAACCGATTTGGACTTACAGAATTCAACTTTGGTCTACCGCCAGTAAATCTAACATCAGTTGCCTACAACGTGCACAAAACACCATACTGAGAACCATTAGTGGCGCAACCTGGTTTACTCGCAACTCTGAAATTCACAACTACCTTAACATGAAAACAGTTGAAGAAGAAGCACAACTCTACACAAATAAATACAAACAGAGATTGGAACAACATCCAAACCCCCTAGCTGGCAACCTGTTACAGCAAGCAACAGTCAAGCGCCTTAAGAGAGCCCATGTGCTCTTCCCTAGAGATGGGTCAGCAATCGGACATTGACCATACTGACACCATTCCACGCCAAATGCTCATCACACAACGAATCTGATAAAAGTCTAACGCGATGACTGATGGCAGATACAGAAAAAAAAAAAAAAAAAAGTTGCCTTGGCCCGAAAATTTTTTGCTGTCTCCTTACAACATTTTATCGAAATCGGTTAATCACAAAAAAGTTTTGCAATCACTTTCCATTATTAAAGTAGGTAAAGATCGGATGAAACTATCCGATCTTCACTTGTAAGGGGCAACACCGGATCTTTGTTTACATAAACTTTAGGATAATATAGGTCAGTTATAGTAAAATAACAGACCATAAAACGGGGTATTTTAACCGAATAATAACAAAAGACGGTTTCTATTTACCATAAACACAAATAAAAGTTTAAGGGGCAAGAACGGATTTTTTTTTTTTTTTTTTTTTCCCCTCTTCCTATCCACGATCAGTTTTCAAACTATAAGTGGATTTGTTGAGTTGAATCATGATGTTTCAGGCTCGGGCTCATTAGCCCCTCTTCCTTCTGGAATCAGCTTCTCAAAGATATGCGCTCTCTTCAGCCGTTTTGTTGTTTGCGGGTTCTCTATTAGCGCTCTAGCAAGAGGATTTTGGTGAGACTTGAGACGATCACAGTAACGGCCTCCCACAGTCTTGATTTCTTCGTCTACCGTTGGGACCTCCAGGTATTCGTGAATTTCTTTATTATTGGTGAACCACGATGTATTTGCTATGGCACGTAAGATCTTATTTTGTGCTCTCTGGATGATGTCACGATTAGATTTACATGTGGTACACCAGATTTGAATTCCATACGTCCACAACGGTTTCAGAATGCTGGGGCAAGAACGGATGGCCATAAAAATTACGTTGTTGTAGCGACTAGCGACAACTATCGGTCGAAGCAGAGTGAAATGGCGCTGTGTAAAATGTTGCCAGCTTTAGAAAATATACACAAATTCATTTGAAATTCAATTCATACGGTCTTAACCCAGCTCCGATCTTACCCGAACATACCTTATAGAACACTTTTTTTATACAAGTTAGGCGTTTGACCACATTGCTTTAATGGAGAGTGCTGATGCAGTCAACAATGGATCACGTAAGATGCCTAGATAGGTAAGTACCTATTCCCTTGTGCCTTGAAGATTCTTAACTTGTATAATCCACAAACAAGATACATCCCCGTCACGTAATTTAATGAGATTTGTTTACCGTTGAAGATGTGATCGGCAGCGAGTAATGCGAGTGCTATAGATCCAGCTCCGACCGTAAACCTTGTGTTGAATGTATTGTCGCGGTGGTAGTGGCCACCGCCGGTCTCACTAGCCACAATGCGCGGCAGGGTCCTTGGCACTCCACGACACGGTACCACGCTAGCAGCCCGCACCGACCGCCTCAAGACTTGAACCAGCTCAACAGCCGGTCTAGCGCCACTCGCTCCAGACATTATTCCTTTTTACTTTAACTTTTGTTGATTTCTAATAAATGAAGTGTTTATTTACATGTTTAAAACATTACTGTAAGCATGATGAAATTGTTAGGAAAATTAGTTTTTAGATAAAATACATTTTTTTGTTTCTATTTTTTTATTTTTCATATTTTTACAGATCAGCTGATAATTTGACTTTGACATTAGTTGACAACTGTCAAAGAAATTTATAACGATCTTGAAGTATGAACCAATAGACTTTTCGCGGTGAACACCAAAATAATGTAAGAATAATGACGTCAAGATTGTTTGCCATTTCACTTACCTAACCCATCGTCAACCTACGTATTCAGTATGAGTAAGTGAGATGGCAAAAATTTGGTATTCATGTTGCAAACTCTACTGAATATAACCTTCTTGGGCATTATGCTGCATCCACACTATGCGCCGAATGACTCGCCGAGTCGTGTGGAGGTACAGTTTTGTCTATGCATGAACAACTTTTATCTATGGACAAATGACTCTGAAAAAAAAATGAAGTTGGTATCGTAAGAGTATTCAAGGGTTTTTTCAAAATTTTGTTAAAATTTGACAGTGGGCGTAGCAGATAAAGAGGCGATTTTGGTAGCGTCATAACCCCGCTCCTGTACGGTACAGGATCCTGTACGATACGGTACGCGGTACATGCTGTACCGCCGAACAACTTGGCGAGTTATTCGGCGCATAGTGTGGATGCAGCATAAAAAAAAATATGTCAGGCTGTGTGACAGCTTGACACTTGACATCTGTCACTGCATTCTGCATTCAGAATCAGAAATTCAGAATTTCAGAATCAATAAATAATTGCGTTCACACGTTTGTGTTTGCGTTTTTATTATTTTATTTTGCAAGCAAGGAAAGCTCTCGTCATTTAAAGTTAATATTTTATTTACGTAAATCTAGGGTGAAACCCGCCTATTGTTCATACCGATAATTTTTATGTTTCCTTATCTGTAATTTTATTACAAAGCCAACATTTTAGGCCCAAGAATGTTCCTTATTTTAAAGTGAAATATTGTACTTTTATCGAAGTTTGAGTGAATATAGTGAAGATTTAAAATAGTTTAATTTTTGTGTATTCGTATAAAAAAGTGCGTAAGATATCTTGTAGAATGAGAGGACTAATGATGAAGCGGTGTAATGTGCACCGGTTACTACGGCTTCGGAACCTGTTGATGTTAACATTTCTCGTGGTGCTGCTGTATATGTTTAAAATGTTGAACAATATTGCATTCCCCGAGATGGACGGCTTCAATCCAATGCAATCGCAACAGTCACCCTTGAGGAGAAATCTCAGTTTTTTTGTGCCCAAAAGTTTGAAGGTAATTTTTGCATCTATTTTGTAATAAATAAATTACCAAAAAGCTGTCTGTCTAGTCCAGCTGTTTTATCAATAGTTCATATTAGAAATTTAATTTTTATTTTCGGTTTTACACTCTACTTAACCTTTCTAATTAAATAAATAAGTATACCTTCTTAATTAAATTATTATTTATTGTTACAGAAAATAGATTGGCATAATTATACACAGATACATTTAGAGAAAAAACGCAGAGGTAAGTAGAGAGAGGCAAAAGTACTTCATAATAATAAGTAAAGATATATGAGCAAATCATTAAAAATAGCGGTATACTGTAATTGCCTTGCCAGGTGATAGAAGCAACTAGCAACAACATAATTAATGTAAAATATTCAGATAAATCTGCAATTAGCAGTTTTACCTGCTGATGAGTTTAACTAAGCTACCCTTAAATAAAGGAAATTTCAGCTCTTTCTGCTCAGCATGAAGAAGTAACAAACACATACTTTCAAATTTAAAATACATATTATTGGTATGTAGGAGATAGTAACTGTCAAATCCAGCCTCAAAAAGATTTATCTGTTAACTTAATCGTAAAATTACAGGCACAGGAGAGCAAGGTTTACCAGCAACCCTGCCCAAAGAAGACGCAGCGGAAGAAGAGCATTTATACTCCGTCAACGGATTTAACGGAGCTCTCAGTGACAGGATATCATTGAGCCGGTCTCTGCCTGACATTCGGCACTCCAAGTGTCAAAGCAGGCTGTACATTGAGTCCTTGCCAAGCGTCAGTGTAGTGGTACCATTTCACAATGAGCATTGGAGTACATTGCTCAGAACAGCTGTTAGTGTACTGAACAGGTCTCCGGAACATCTGATCAAGGAGATCTTTCTGGTTGACGATGCTAGCACTAAAGGTTAGTGTTATTCTTTTATAGTTTAATGCCAGAATTAAAGCGTGGATATCTTACCGACCTGAGACCAATGCACCCGCAAACGCTGGCCCTAATAACAATAACCGGCCCTTTCGCAGTGAAGCCAAGGCACAAGCTCGTAAGTCTTAATGCCTTTTATCAAAATGTACGTGGGTTAAAATCGAAACTACCTCTTTGGCGAAACAACTTGGCGTTGTCTGAGCATTCTATTGTTGCAATCACGGAGACATTTCTCGATGCCTCAGTCGAAGACTCGGAGCTAATATATGGAGACTGGCGTATCTTACGGCGTGACCGAAGCACACCCTGCGGTGGCGTTGCGATAGCTGCCCGCTCACCTATCTACTTGAGCGGGCGCCGTGACCTCGAGACAGATTGTGGAGTGGATATTTGGGCTCAGTTTTCATGGCATGGTCATCCATTTTATATTTGTGTTGTGTACATAAAACCATCTGCCAGCGATCACGACTATATGCTGTGGTTTTGTAAAGTAGAGCAGATAATATTGACGTTAAAAGCTAAAGTTATTATATTAGGAGACATTAACTTAAACAGTGCGTCTATTAATGTTAAAAGCTACTACTTATATTTTATGTCTTATTGTGGTTTAGCAGATAATAATAATGTTTCCAATTATCGTGGAGGCTTATTAGACGTGGTGTTGGTGCGAGAGGGCGATGGTATAGAAGAGGTGCGTGTCACAGCAACCGAGGGCCTGGTGTCACCGGATGCATACCATCCGCCTTTAGACATCGAAGTAAGAATGTTCTCAACTAGTAATTCTAACCTTATCGAACCATCTAATATCAATTCCTCTAAAGATTGGAACTTCAACAAATGTAATTATGGTCAATTGATTTCCCTTTTGTCTGATAGCTCTTGGGACGCAGTTCTGCACTGTGATAGCGTGATAGAAGCGACTAATTATTTTTATAAAATCATATACGCTCACTTCGATCAATGCATGCCGAAGAAGTACCGCACTCAGAATCCGGTGAGGCGGTATCCTGTTTGGTATTCTAAAAGTATTATACGTAATATCAGGCTTAAGAACAAGTTGCACTCACGCTGGAAAAGCTCAGCTTGTAAGAAGGACTATCAAGCCTTTGCACAATTACGGGCCAGTCTCAAACATTAAACAAGTTCGGCGTATAGTTCGCACATGAACTGTATCGAAAATAATATAAAATCTAACCCAAAAGAATTTTGGCGTCACATCTCTAGTCTACACTGTAAAGGGGGTTTTGAGCCTAATTTAACTTTTGAGGGCCAGAGCTTGTCGGGAGTAGCGGCAGCAGAGGGCTTTGCTAAATTTATTGCGAGTGTTTTTTTGCCTGACGTTCCTTAATAGTAACATAGCTGCTAACTCCAGTAACAATGCACGCGATAGCAACAACGTCAATATATCTCGTATAACACTATTTGATGTTAGAAGTGCCATCAACTATCTAAAGATTAGCAGTTCTATAGGACCTGATGCTATTTCATCTCAAGTTTTAAAGCTAGCGAAGGACTACCTCAGTATCCCTCTGTGCCACATATTCAACCTCGCACTCAAAACTGGACAATACCCACCACAGTGGAAACTTTCGAGGGTAACACCAATTCCTAAATGTACAGATAAATCTAAAATCGAGGACTACAGACCGATCGCAGTGTTGTCAGCTCCAGCTAAGGTATTCGAGCGCATCGTTCACACGTATGTCTACGCTCAAGTGGACAAATACCTCTGCAAGGAGCAACATGGTTTCAGATCTAAAAAATCAGTTGAGACAAACCTTCTGACGCTCGTTGAATTCATATCGGTCGGACTTGATCGAGGTTCCCAGGAAGACGTCTTGTACTTTGATTTCAGAAAGGCTTTTGATAGGGTCAATAATGACATACTGCTGGCAAAACTCGCTACCATTGGCTTTGCCCCTAAACTCTAAACTTCTTCGGTTAGTTGCAGACTACTTAAGAGATCGTCAGCAATTTGTCAGACTAGGTTTATATGAGTCCGAACCCTATCATACGCGTTCTGGAGTCAGCCAGGGGTCGATTCTGGGACCTCTATTCTTTCTGTTAATGGTCTACGATATTCCGAGCGTCGTAGAACATTCTTATTGTCTGTTGTATGCGGATGACCTAAAACTCTTCGCGGAGGTGAAATCGGAGGTTGATTGCATTGCTGTTCAGCAAGATGTAGATGCCGTGTTCCAGTGGAGCAAGAGAAATTTAATAGAATTTAATAATTCTAAATGCTGTGTCATGACGTTCAACAGAACCTATCACCCAATTTACTATGACTATAAACTGGATGGCACAAATGTAGGTCGTAGCAATGCGGTCAAAGACTTAGGGGTCACATTCGACCAACGGCTAAATTTCCATGACCACATGGTCTCGTTGGCTAAGGAGTCTTTTCGACGACTGGGTTTCATACTTAGAAACTCGAAAGACTTTCGGGATCCATTTGTTATCCGGGTTATCTTTGGAGCGTTAGTCAGGAGTAAACTGGAAGCGGCTAATAATAATAATAATAATCTACCTAGCCGTTTTCGGCTACAGTGACTTGGCTTGTCTATAAAGTATTGTAGGTACTTATTTAAAATAAGGTAAAATTATTGGCTTGGATGTTTCGCCCTGATATGACTAATGTACCCGATTTTTGCGGTAAAAACACGCCCGCAAGTAGGACATGTTAGAGTACCATTAGTGTAGTTGTAGTGGATGTTAGAAGGCGGTCTTGCTTTTAGCTGGTCACGTTTATGATCAAGTTCTCGCCTTCTTTCATCCTCAAATGAATAAACTTTATCCCGCACATTCCGTCGCCATTCTGGTCGCAACTGAGCGAGAGATTCCCAACGAGAGGGTTCGATGTTGCATCTCTGCATATGTCTTTTCTGAACGTCTTTGAAACGCAGGAACTGACCACCGCGTTTCCGCTTACCGTGTTCAAGTTCAGAAAAGAAGATGCGCTTCGTTTTCCTCTCGTCAGGCATTCTCGCGAGGTGTCCGCACCAACGCAACTGACGCCGCATTAAGTATGCCTCTATGCCGCAGACATTAGCTCGTCGGAGAACATCGGTGTTACGAACTCGATCCGACCACTTGATGTTCATAATGTCGCGTAGGCATTTCAGATGAAACCTGTCTAGTGTGCGAATGTGCTTTCGGTACAGACACCATGTCTCTGATGAGTACAGGATGTTAGGCAGGACGATCGCCATATACACCTGTATTTTGGTACTCAGTTTGATGTTATGGGAGCGGAACACCCGGTCTCGGAGTTTTCCAAAAGCAGCCATGGCAGATCCAAGTCTGCAATTGATCTCCGAGTCGAGGTCGCCTTTGGCTGTTATGGTGCTTCCCAAATACTTAAATTTATCGACCTTCTTTAAGGTTTGGCCACCGATGTGTATATTCAGTGGAGCTTGATCAACAGCATCCATAGTCATGACTTCAGTCTTATTGATGTTAATTTTAAGACCAAACCTACAGCACACGGAGTTCAACCTAGTTATAAGGTCTTGAAGTCTCTCAGGAGTATCTGCAACGAAACACAAGTCATCCGCGTACATGAGCTCGGTAATCAGATCATGCGATACTTTTCTACGGGATTTTAATCTGGCAAGATTAAAAATACTACCATCAGTACGATATCGCACGCGGATGCCTTCAGTGTTGTCTATCAAAGACTCCTTCACAACAACAGAGAAGTATAAAGCAAAGAGCGTGGGTGCTAGTACGCAGCCTTGCTTCACACCACAGGTAACCGGGAATTGCTCAGACCGTTCACCATTAACAGTTACACTACAGGTCATGTTGTCATGAAGGAGTCGTATGAGACGAATAAATTTATCAGGACATCCCAGTTTAGACAGTACTATCCATAGAGCCTCTCGAGGCACGCTATCAAAGGCTTTTTCTAGATCCACGAAGCATAGAAATAGAGGTTGATTTTGCTCTCTGCTTTTCTCTTGCAGTTGCCTCAGTGAGAAAATAGCTTCGCTGGTGCCTCTGTTCGGTCTAAATCCAAATTGAGTTTCAGGCAATATTTCTTCAGATAACTTCATTAAGCGATTCAGTAGAAGCCGAGCAAACGCTTTTCCAGGGGTGGAGAGAAGTGAAATACCCCTGTAAGAGTTACAATCTGACCGATCACCTTTATTTTTATATAGTGCACATACTAAAGAAACTTCAAAGTCAGAAGGAACTTTTTCAGCTTCCCACATCTTGTTGAAGAGTTCCCAGATCTTTTGGTGCAAATCATGACCTCCATATTTGATTAGCTCTCCAGGAAAGTTATCAACACCGACTGCCTTTTTATTCTGGATTTTTTGGAAGCGGCTATGTGTGTATGGAATCCTCATGAAAGCACATATGCCCTTCTACTTGAAAAAGTCCAAAAAGCGTTTTTAAGATACCTATACAAACGAGTAAATGGTTATTATCCTTATCTGTACCCCACTAAATTGCTCGGAGCGCTAGGTTATAACTCCTTAAAAGTCAGACGGGAGAGAAACCAGTTGATTTTAATGTGCAAAATCCTCCGGGGCAAAATTGACGCTCCCGATCTACATGAGAAGCTATGCAAACTCTTTGTTCCGGATAATTATCTCCGCAACAGGAGGCACAGATTGTTCGCGGTGCCACCAGCTAGAACTGTAGCCAGGGCTAACTCGCCCATACCGCGCTCGCTCTCCTCGCTCAACGCCCTCTTGACTGCTGCACCAACTTGTGATTTGTTTGCGGATAGATGGCAGAATATATTGTTAGAATTATTAAATTTTTGCGAGAAAAACGATTAGGTAATTAATAAATATTGTGTAATAATAACATTTAGATTACTATAAGACTATTGTTTTAAATTTTTAAATTTATATAATTATCATCTTTAATTATTGTAATTAGCCTCGTGCTGTTATAATTATGAATGAATGAATGATTTATTTCTCCGTGAACATAGGTATTATACAATGGTGTTAATTGTTTCATTATAAAGCATCTCTAGTTCTGCCGGGAAGGCTTACAGAAATATAAATAAACAGTTAAATAAATAAATAAATAGTACAGATAAGCCCTGTAATAACAATTATAAAATTGATGTTTTAACACATAACAGAATAGGATACCCTACTTAGGTATAATGTCAGAGAAAATCACAATTAGGTTTAGATTGTGTGGCCCACCTAGGGATTGCAATCCGGAAAACCGGATCCGGTAATCCGACGGATCCGGCGTCATTTAACGGTTACCGAATCTGGTACAAATATACCGGATCTGGAGACCGGATCCGGTGCTAGCTGTTTGTGGCAAAATAATATAGCTGTTGCATGCGTAGGTACTGTTAATAACGTCCATCACAGCCCTCTACATCCCACTACTGGGTATAGGCATCCCTCATGTTATGCCAGTCAACCCTGTCCTGTGCCAATCTGGTCCATGTGCGACCCACCATTTTTACCAAATCGTCCATCCATCTGGCTGCTGGACGACCGACACTGCATTTGCCGGTTCTTGGCCACCATTCAGTCAACGTCTTATTCCACCTCTCATCACCTCGCCTAGTCAGGTGACCTTCCCAACTCCATTTGAATCCTATTACTCTCGTTCCGGCATCTTGAACTTTTGTTCTCCGCCTAATTTCGTTGTTTGGAACTCAATTTTGAAGTTTGATGCCGAGCATGGTGCGCTCCATGGCTCTCTGTGCTACCTTGATGCAGTACACAGCCTCATGTGTTAGCGTCCATATCTCGGCGGCGTATGTCATGGTGGGCAGGACACACTGATTGAAAAGCCTGGTTTTCAGACACTGAGGAATTCGACGTGACTAATTCAGAATGCCGTCTAACTCTACACTATGTACTTACTAAATTTTAATAGTTTTCTTTATGAAAATTTGTTGTCTATTTGTCTTAACCACGGTCTTATCATTGGTTAGGAAATAATGTAAAATTTTATATATTAGTGATATATTTTTATAAACTACCTTCATCTTACTAATATTATAAACGTGAAAGTGGAGTGGTGAGAATGGATGTCTGGATGTATGTTTGTTACTCTTTCACGTCTAAATGGGTGGACCGATTGGTCTGAAATTTGGTATAGAAATTTAGCTTAGACCCTGGAATAACACATAGGCTACAGTGCAGCGGGTAAAACCGCTGGGCGCAGCTAGTATTACATAATATAAGAGTAGTGTCATTTAATTAACTCTCTTAATTTGTAGTAAAAAGCGAAAATCATCCTGATTTGATCAATCCGGCCGGATCCGGATTGATGGAAATCCGACCGGATCCGGCCGGATTGAAAATGACACCGAATTGCAATCCCTAGGCCCACCTATTATAGAATAGAATAGAAAACTCTTTATTGAAACACTACAATAATACAGAAAACTTAAAAACTATAACACAAAATCAAGACATTAGTGTAACAATTGGCGGTCTTATCGTTATATTATAATTCCAGAAGCTACAAGGCCTGTAATATGACCTAATAACTGTTCTAATCTGAGAAATGAACCCAGGTCCTTCCAACTACAAGCTAGATGTAACAACTGGGCCCTGTACGAACATATATTATAATATGTTATTTTGTACTTATTTGTGTTTTTAGTCATTGTTTGTAAGGGCTCTATTGCAGGGTATTTTGCATACTTGATACCATAGAAAGGTGCCCCCATCAGTTAACCATTGTTCTAGTTTCATTAACCTGTTTACGTAATATAAGTGGCATGTTGATTTTCATAAAAAAATATGTGTATATTTACACAGGAAATAACTATGCAAATTATGGAAATACACAAACATTACAATGACAACTATGGTATTGTTTTGCTAATGCATCCTTTCAAAAATGAACATTATAAATGAATGTGTGTTATTACTTTATCAGTAGAGTACCTATAGAAGTATAAACACGATACAACTAAAGACAAAGAAAGCCTATTATAAAGTTAGCCAATACATAGAAGACAAAGTTGCCTGGAAACCTCTGAATGATAAACCAACTGGTGCCATTCAAACAAACAATAAATTACATTACCAAAATAAACATTGTAAACACATTAAAAAAACAACCTCTATGAGTTTCTTGCTCGTTCTTCTCATAAAGGTGCTTTTCGAGCGAGTGGTAGTCTTAAAATAGAAGTAAATTATAATTATTGTGTTTCATTGTAGCCAATTTGAATGAATGAATTTTGAGTTTGAACTGTATTTACACAAGTTAATTTTAAAAAATAACTTAAAGCGCTCTTTTTGAATGCTGAATAGATTGGGTCGAAATTAGGAGCACAGATAGATTTTACGAGATAATATTCTCTTATGATATTTGCTTTACCTATCACTGTGGTCGTAAATCATAGTTAGCGTATTGTGATCGAAAAATCTCTGCTAAAAATTGGTATCTTTACGTGGGCAAAGCTGCGACCATAAGGTTGTGTTATATTCTTATTAATAAGCACTATGGAATTTCAAAAACCAATTACAGCTAATACACCCACACCCACATACCACTCACTTAGAATATAAATTGCAAGTAATTAAAATAAGATACATTTCAAATTACGTAATTTAATTATTTTATAATGCATAATTAGTCTAAATGGCAGTGTAGCTAATCTAATTAATCACTAAAAAGGTAATTATAGAGGTTTAAATGAGTCCTAATTTTGAATAAATAATTACTAAGTAGAACAGGAAAAAATTGCGGGAAGAGACGACGACGCACGATTAGCACAAGCGATATACATAATAGATATAGCCAAGAATTCATATAGAACATTCCGCAAAGGTTCTCCTAAAAGCGAACGCATCCAAACTCTAGTAGATCTCGTAGCTTGTAGAAGAACTAAAGTTTGAAATAAGAGATGATCTTGACATCTGAATATGACTGTAGAACCCCCCACTAACTATAGTGTCTTTGGTGTGAGGAGGGTCTTTTAATCATGCATTCATCTATTCCAGGTTTCCTCAAAGAGAAGTTAGAGAAGCACTTAGCACAGCACATGCCCAAAGTGAAAGTCCTCCGTCTGCCCCGGCGCAGCGGGTTGATCACCGCTCGACTGGCCGGCGCGCAACACGCTACAGGCGACGTTCTCATATTCTTAGACTCGCACACAGAAGCCAATGTCAACTGGCTGCCACCGCTGCTAGGTCTGTGTATGTAATTTATCCTTATTATTATAGTATTGGTGACTTTTAAGGGAAAATCATGGATGTAACTAATCATACTGGAAGAGATCGTCAAATCTGCATGCTATACCATTAAGGCCGCCCCACATTCATTGACAGATTGACATTAGAACAACGTGCGTTGCCGAGTCGTCGCCGCGAAATTGCATCGTCGTCGCAGTTTCGCCTACTTTCGTCACCCAATTCACGTGTAAAAAAGTTCACATAATAAAAATTACTTTAATTGGTTGTATGACTTATGACAGGCATTTGAGCATCTTGAGCCATCCAATATCAATGGGATTCCATATAATAATGTCTCACCACCATTTAATAATAGTATGCCCAATGCCCGCCTCTTGGTGACCGGTTTTCAACTCCTATTTATACGTCTGCAAAACCAAGATGTCTCCAACACTAGTAGTTTCGCAGACGCGGCGTCTTACTTCATTGAACATCATGAACACGTTCATAATGATCAAGTGGTGACTTTGGTCTATCTGTCAGAGCGAAGGTCGTAGGGTTGTCAATACACTTTGCTGTCATCCGTATTTCCCGAGCGGTACAACTTGGGTATGTTCAAGGCACGAGTGAATGTACCTTTCTAGACAATTTACGTGATCCATCGTCGACCGCATTTTCACTTTCCATCAGGTGGGATGTGGTCAAACGTAGGCCTATTTAGTATAAAAAAAATGACAAATCATCTAACCTCCTTCAGAACCGATAGCCCTGAACCCTCGCACGGCAGTCTGTCCGTTCATCGACGTGATAGCGTACGACACGTTCGAGTACCGCGCGCAAGACAACGGGGCTCGCGGGGCTTTCGACTGGGAGTTCTTCTACAAACGGCTGCCTGTCTTGCCTAAGGACGAAGCTAACATGCCTGAGCCTTTCGAGTGAGCTTTTCAATATAATAGAATAGATAACTCTTTATTGAACACATTTATTATACGATCATGCATGCATACTTACCTCATTCTTACATACACATACGTATAATCACGCCTGGTTCCCGTTGGGGTAGGCAGAGGTCATTTCCCTCCATTTGGTACGATCCAGACACCTCTTTTGTTTCCTCAACTTTCATCACATTCTTCATACATGCTTGCCGGATCTTGGCACCTCATTCTTCAAATTCCATAACTAACTTATCCCCGCAGCTTTCTTCGCATTCAATTTTCTTTCTGACTCTGATAATTATCAATATTTTTTTCTACGGTTCGGTGATCTAAATCTATGATGTAGAACGTGAGTACAATTTTGACACCATACGACGAACATTTAAACTACATTAAAGCTCAAAATCCCAATCAGCTGTTTTTGACAGTCGCGATTCACAATTTGAAACTGTCAAATTGCCAATTGCCAGCCTACAAAAACTTTCATAGACAATATTCGATATTCAATCGATCGAAGTAGCGACATCTGGTGTCGAGTAGCTTGGAGGGACACCTGTAACATAACTGCATTAAGAGCCATCTATTGACGAGTGGACCAACTAGAACAAAGTGTTAATATGGCGAAGTCTTGTGGTGGTTGTGGGAAGTTTATGTCGTCGCAAGAGGGCGTTAAATGTACGAAGTGTGCGATAATTTATCACAGGGCTTGTGTTGGCATACCTGATAGGGCGAAAATGTCCTCCACTTGGCTATGCCCTGCATGCAAGGCCTTAAGGCCGCGAGACAATAACCCGTCTACGCCGGTAAGAGGGCTGGCAGATCAATGTTTGGAGGTGGTTGATGATCGCACGGGAAAGGAGCAGTCCTATTTCTCTCCTATTCCGGACTTAAGTACTTCTGCGCCGGCAGACCAAATCTTTCCGCAACAGTTGCTGTTGGCTATTAACAACCTTCAGGAAATAATCAAAACCTTTAGTGGAAATGAGCAGAAGCTCATGGAAGAAATGAAACTTTTACGGGAAGAAATTATTGGAAACAGAGCTGAATTGAATCATCTTAAATCGGAGTTGAAGGGGATTCGAGATGATGTAAAGAGTCTACTAACTTCTACTACTACTATTGAGCGTCCACTCACTACCAAAGAGTCCCCAGTTCCGTCTGATCTCCAAACAGCTGTGACACAGAATAAATCCTATGTGAATGTGACTAAGCGACAACCGCCAGCAAAATCTTCCCATCCATGTGTGCAAGTGCGGCCTGAACGTCTTAATTCTGATGCTAGGTCCACTCACCTAACTGCTGAACCAGTGGAGTTAAATATTCCAAGCCAGCCCTTAACCACGAGCTCTGACACTAATAATTGTGTTGAGAATGAGGAACAGTGGATATCTGTGACCAAAAAGCGTCGCCGTAGCTCTCCTGCCGGTGTTATGAGGGGAGTAGCTGCCCCGGGAATGACCATGCTTGAAGCAACTGAGCGCCGACGAATGTTGCATCTTTATTATGTTAAAGAAGGCACCTCCGAAGACCAGGTCCGCGACCATTTGAGCTCTATAGTGGGTGGGGATACATGTAAAGTGGTAGCACTCAAAGCCAAGGGGCACTACGCGTCTTTCAAGTTAGATGTCCCGGCTAAGTTGGCAGATGTAATCATGTCACCTACAAATTGGGCGGAGGACATATGTATTAAGCCATGGAGACAGTCCTTTCGATCAAAAACGAAAGAAGACCAACAACGTAGAGAGAACTAAGTGTGTACATCTCTTCTATCAAAATGTCCGAGGCTTGAGGAGTAAAACTGTTACTTTTCATAATAATGTTTCCCAGAAAACCCATGACGTCATCGCTATCACGGAAACCTTTCTAAATAGCTCTGTGTATGATGGCGAACTGTTTCCTAAGGGGTATATTGTATTGCGTAAGGACCGTGTTGGTGACGTCGGATGGGGCGGAGTTTTGTTGGCTGTTCGCGACCTCTATAAGGTCCAACTAATTACAGACATAGATGGACTGACAGATGATAAGGAATTACTATGTATTAAAATTATTTGGAAAAATGTTAAATTACTTATTTGCGTTGTATACCTACCACCAAACTATAATGATGGTCAATATGGAGACGTCCTGGACTGTTTGGAAAACTTAATTTGTAAATACTGCACAACACTAGATATATTAATAATTGGGGATTTTAATCTGAACTCTTGTAGTACAGCTATGAAATTACGCTATGAAATGTTTGTTGATTTCTGTAAATTAAGCCAACACAATGGTACCTTAAACTCTCATGGCGGTATGCTGGATCTTGTGTTATCAAACGTTAGGTCTGGAGTCGTAGCAGTCACTGAGGACGTTGAACCGTTGGTGCTGGCTGACGCTTACCATCCACCGTTGTGTGTAACTCTCAGTCTGCCGCGTAGTGACATCTCTACTCACTCTACCTCACCTCCCTCTCTGGGCTCGGTTCCATCTTATGCGCCGGATTGGAATTTCCGTAAGGCAGATTTTATAGGTCTCTACTCCAGTCTCTCTAATCTAGAGTGGAACGATGTACTCATGGAAGAGGATGTTGATGCCGCGCTGGACCTGTTTTACCTTAAGTTAAATGAGACTATCAGCAATCATGTGCCAATAATGGTTAGGAATGGTTCTAGTCAGCGACACTATCCCCCATGGTTTACTTCAGAGATTAAGCGCAAGATTAAAATAAAATATTTCCACTTGTTGAAATTTAAAGAATTTGGTCTGGAATTTAATCATGAAGTTTTTAAATATTATAGGACTCATATTAAAGAACTTATTGACAAAGCATACAAGTCGTACATTGCATCAGTAGGGTCAAATATAATCTGCGATCCTAATAAATTCTGGAAGTATGTCAAGGATAGCCGCAGTAGTAGAGGCCAGGTGAGCACTTACACTTATAATGGAGATACAGTTGTAGGCTATGAGGCGGCTACAGCGTTTGCCGAATATTTTAGCTCTGTATTCCACAGTGATGCTCCTTCTCTAGACGCTGAAGCGGCTGCAAGGAAATCCTGCGATGCAGACGCACGTCTCGTTGCTATAAGACAAGTAACCGAAGCCGATGTACGTCGCGCTACTCGCCGTCTGAAACCATTGTCTGCAGCTGGGCCGGATGCCATCCCTCCTTTCTTGGTAAAGGACTGCCTGTCGATATTTGTGTTGCCTCTATTGCATGTGTTCAATCGCTCTTTACACCAGTGTCAATATCCTGCTAGGTGGAAAATATCTAGAGTGACGCCGGTCCCCAAAATTGCGTCATCCACTGATGTTGCTACGTTCCGACCTATAGCTGTTCTCGCAGTATTCAGTAAAATTTTTGAATCTGTTATAAATTCTTATCTTGCTCGTCAAATTGAACCATATATTGACAATTCCCAACACGGCTTCCGCTTCGCTCGCTCCACTACGACTAACCACATTACCTTTACTGACGCAGTTGTCCTAGATATGGATGCTGGTAGGCAGGTGGATACATTATTTTTTGATTTTCGTCGTGCTTTTGATTTAGTAGATAATGACATCCTTTTGATAAAACTTTCAACTCTAGGGGCCTCACCCAAGTTGCTAAAATTCTTCTCTCACTATTTAAAAGATCGTAGGCAATATGTACAGTTAGGTAAATACATATCTAAAGAATTTTACACCAGGTCAGGTGTAAGTCAGGGAAGCAATCTGGGGCCGACATTGTTTCTAGCAATGATTAATGATCTCCCCACTGTACTGGATTCATCACATTGTTTGCTATTCGCTGATGATTTAAAGATATATCTGCCAATAACGGGCATGTCAGACTGCCTTAGTCTTCAGGCTGATATCCACTCAGTGGAAAGGTGGAGTCAAATGAACAGACTTGCTTTCAACACTGAGAAGTGTAAAGTGGTCTCTTTCACTAGAGCATTGAATCCCATTTCATTTGCTTACGCATTAGGCGGTTGCATTTTAGCGAGAGAAACAAAAATCAGGGACCTTGGGATTACCCTAGACACTAACCTCAATTTTCGAGAGCATATTGTTGCGATCTGTAAAGACGCTAATAGGGCACTAGGATTCGTAATGAGAACCGCCTCGCAATTTCCAGACACCCGGGTGGCTATTACTCTATACAACGCATTCGTCCGTAGTAAGTTAGAGTTTGATTCGGCAGTCTGGGACCCGTATGAGGCGAAGTACACGCTCTTAATAGAGAGGCTCCAGAGGAAATTCGCTCGATATGTCTATAAGAGGATGTACGGGTACTATCCGTTTCTGTTCCCCTCACTGTTTGTGTCAGGTATGGTCGGGATGGATACTCTGCAGTTGAGGCGGAAACTACTGTTGGCCGTGCATTACATGCAAATACTAAGGAACCGTGTTAACAACCCGACGGTCCTGGGGGCAATTGGCTTGTTTGTTCCAAAAAACTACTACAGTCGGAGTAGACGTCGCCAGCACCAGCTGTTTTTCCGTCCAACGACGCGGACCCGCCACGCTCAGAATTCTCCTACCCAGCGTGCGTTGGAGTTTTTAAACTTATTCGCCCTCGAGGTCCAGCATATCGACATTCTTACGGATTCTCTTAATGCTATTGTTGAAGATGTAAGACAATATATAAGTCGTAATAATTTTATGTAAGTAGTAATACCCTAGTTAGTAGTACTGTTAGTATATAAACTAGAATAATAAGTGTTTTGGATAATCTGTAAGCTTGTTATTTGAATTAATAAATAAATTGAATTGAATTGAATTGAATTGACCCATGAGGTATGGGACTTGAAAATCTGCTCAAAAGTGGAACACACCCTGCTTAAAAAAACTGCTCCGCCTAGCGGTTTTACCCACTGCCTATGTGTTATTTCAGGGTCTAAGCTATCTCTATATCTAATTTCAACTCAATCGGTCCACCTGTATAGGCCTGAAGAAGTAACAAACATACACACTCTTAAACTTTCGTCTTTATAATATTAGTGTGTAAACAGTGTGTGTTTGTGTACCAGGAGCCCAGTAATGGCGGGCGGTTTGTTTGCGATCTCTCGCGTGTTCTTCTGGGAGCTCGGCGGGTACGACCCCGGCTTGGACATATGGGGCGGGGAACAGTATGAACTCAGCTTTAAGGTACCTATTACTTTGTAGCTTTACACTTACATCATCAGTGGTCAGTCTCACCAGACATCGTGAGAAAATTTGATTAAAAATAGCCCAAAATCTCACCACATATCAGTCGGAGGTGATTATAAAGTTACTAAGCACGTTATTAATTGACAACCTTATAATCTATAGTGACTATGTCGTCATAATGCGGGTTCTCTCGAAAATTTACGCCATCAGTTGGCGCCACTTTAACAGGAGGCCCATCCCATGATGCGCGCTGTGAAAACCTTTTTTAGGCTCTGCACAGTTTTAGTTTATCTATGATTTCAGTAGGTGTTTGAACCCGATGTTACAGTGCTGCCTACTGGTGGTTTTTTTTTTTTTTTCAGAAAACCCTTATCTCCTTCTTTCTCCGTCACAAAGACGATGCGTCGTCCCCTTTGGGAGGGTACGCATGACACTTTTTTTCTGTAAACTATTTGTACGTTCAAATTTCAGATCTGGCAGTGCGGCGGTCGCATGGTGGACGCGCCGTGTTCCCGAGTGGGCCACATCTACCGCAAGTTCGCGCCCTTCCCCAACCCACAGCACGGGGACTTTGTGGGGAAGGTATGATCATCCAATATACATTTATCTTTGTTAATAAACGCCATAAACTCATTTGTGTATTTAGATAAATCTTTAGTGTATTTCACGAATCGTTTAGTGTAAAAATAGTCAACATTCATTTAGACGGCTTTCTTACCAGTCAAACCTAATCCTGTACCATGTGTGTGTGTGTGTCATGTGTGTGTATGTGTATGATTAACTGAATGGCATTTTTTTTTCCAAAGAGACGCAAAAAGCATGACTCTCAGGGATCAACTCACAGGGTGTGACTCGTTTTCAAGCAGTCAGGAGTACACGCTTGCATAACTCGACGCGCACCTATTAACTTCATTTGCTTTTTGTTCAGAACTACCGTCGCGTAGCCGAAGTGTGGATGGACGAGTACGCAGAGTATTTGTACTCGCGGCGGCCTCACTACCGAGACATCGACCCCGGCAACATCACGGAACAGAGGGCGCTGCGGGAGAAGCTTCACTGTAAACCATTTCGCTGGTTCATTACTCAGGTACGAGGGAATATAAGTCTGTAGGAGTATTTGTACTCGCGGCGGCCTCACTACCGAGACATCGACCCCGGCAACATCACGGAACAGAGGGCGCTGCGGGAGAAGCTTCACTGTAAACCATTCCGCTGGTTCATTACTCAGGTACGAGGGAATATAAGTCTGTAGGAGTATTTGTACTCGCGGCGGCCTCACTACCGAGACATCGACCCCGGCAACATCACGGAACAGAGGGCGCTGCGGGAGAAGCTTCACTGTAAACCATTCCGCTGGTTCATTACTCAGGTACGAGGGAATATAAGTCTGTAGGAGTATTTGTACTCGCGGCGGCCTCACTACCGAGACATCGACCCCGGCAACATCACGGAACAGAGGGCGCTGCGGGAGAAGCTTCACTGTAAACCATTCCGCTGGTTCATTACTCAGGTACGAGGGAATATAAGTCTGTAGGAGTATTTGTACTCGCGGCGGCCTCACTACCGAGACATCGACCCCGGCAACATCACGGAACAGAGGGCGCTGCGGGAGAAGCTTCACTGTAAACCATTCCGCTGGTTCATTACTCAGGTACGAGGGAATATAAGTCTGTAGGAGTATTTGTACTCGCGGCGGCCTCACTACCGAGACATCGACCCCGGCAACATCACGGAACTGGTTTAGTCTGCTATCAACTACGACCGCATCATCGTTTTACTTCATGCGAGATCGAAGGCAAAGGTTAACAGATAATGATTAAAGGAAAGAAAAAAAGCAGATCTGTCTGTCAATTAATACTTAATTGCTTGTATACAAACGTTCAATGTTCCAGTTAAATTGTAAGAAGTGACGTCGTGACCCCCACTCCCCACCGATAAAAATTAGTGTTTGGGTCTCAGACTTTTTTTAAAAATATATTTTACAAAGTAAATTCTAGTATTTTATATTCTTTCTCCAATATTTATTATAACCTACATGATGGGAAAAAACTTTTTTGTCGAACACTAAATTGCAAGTTGTTCCTATAAACCATCATTCATGATAATTTTTTAGGCTGTCAAGTGGATTTCTATAACGTTTTGTTACTTTATGTTTTTGTTTTGACAGATAGCATTCGACCTGACGGCAAAGTACCCACCGGTGGAGCCCAAACCTTTTGCATCGGGACGGGTATGTATACAATCACTTTACATTATCTTACTAACATTAGACACTATTTTATTGACCCAGAAAAAATGCGTTACGCATCATCACCCCACGCTGGGGGGCGCGGGGCGGTATGTGGGACTCCCCCGCCGAAGATGGGAGCGGCGGGGATACCCACTAAAAATCCTGCGGGTGTTCCTGCGGGACGCCATAATGCCGGGGCAACGGGTACGGACCCTGCAGGGCTATGATACGCACATCGACATTTATGTCGATCGACATAACCCAAATTAACCCACGACAAAATTTTGTCGTGTAGACATAGTCTTCTTTGTCTATGTACAAAATGGAGATCCCTTCGTGCAAACTTATTCTTAGAAAAGGTGGTTATCTCTTTTTGCCAATATTGTGCTGTTTAGTATGTTGAATTCGAAATATTAACGCATTATTACTTGATAAAATTATTATTTATTCGAATTTTTCGTGTACGAATGAAGATAAGTAATTTTAAAAGAATTATTGTGATCGAAATATCGCAAATACACAAACGTGTGAGTCTACATATTATATTATTAAAAAAAAAAAAAAAAAAAAGGGGCGGTACAAAACTCGAAAGAAATATAAAGGTACAAAATGTAAGCTGCGAATAAAGTTTTCCGAAATAACATTTTAATTCACTATAAATATTAATCTTATTTCCCTTTTTAGGAATCGATTGGCAAAGCCCACAATGTGGGGTGCATATTAACCAAAATTCCAAAATCTTCAAGTGAAGTGAAAGTGTGTGTAGTTGAAACGAACCGTTGGGCAAAATACCTACCTAGTTTTTACCAAGCAAGGAATTTATTCCGTCTACTAAATAGTGTATCATATTGTTTAAGAAACTAAATACAATCAACATCGTGCAAGATTGTGTTTATCCTGTGCTGAATTAAAAATGTAATAGTTTTCCTGTGATCTGAGTAACTATTGATTAAATTAATGACATAAAGAAAACATTTGTTTCATTATACATCTTTAGAGAAGGATACAAAGAATACCTAAGTCAGATAATGAATCTTGTACTTAAATAATATTTCTTTTAAATAGCCCTAAATTTAAAAGGCACAACCACTTGAAATCAGATAATACTTATTGAGTGGCCACAAAATTAATCAGCGATTTTTATCCTAAACAAAATAAAAACTCTACAAAAAGAAAGGCCAAAGGTCCTCTCATATTTTTTCCACTATAGACAATAGTTAAGTATCGTTATTTTACTTTCTTAGTAAATTTGTCGCACATCAAAATTCAATCGCTTTTTGTCGAGAAACATCTCGCGCTCAAAATTGACCACGACAAAATACTCGATTTAAATGTCAAAATTCGATGAAAAGAGGTTACGCATGCGGAGTTTTGTAAACAAAACTCACCAGAGATAATAGAATAATTCACAATTGTACCGTATGTCTACACGAGATATTCGGTGCGCATGTTAGCATCGGTCGACAAACACAATTTTGACATAAAAAATCGAGAAAAACTGTCGACAAAATTTTGTCGATGTGCGCATCATAGCCCTGCTGGAATAACTTTAAATTCTTTTATTGTAAATTTCTTTTTTTCTTGATCACAATAAAGAGTTTTTGTATTGTATTATATTTTTAACCCCCGACGCAAAAACGACGGGGTGTTATAAGTTTGACGTGTCTGTCTGTCTGTGTGTCTGTCTGTGGCATCGTAGCTCCCGATCGGATTAACGGATTTTGATTGAGTTTTTTTTGTTTGAAAGTAGAGCTAGTCGAGAGTGTTCTTAGTCATGTTTGGTGGAAATTGGTCCAAGATGGCCGCCTTTACAAAATGGCGGATTACTTTTGAAGTGAAAACTTCTTTAGCGGCGCTGAGCACTTTTTTGTATGGGTAAAAACTTTCAAACTCGCGTCAGGGTCACGTGATGCTGATCGAAAAAGCGTAAGATCGAGGGGAAGGGAGAGGAACTAGTATCTCCCACTCTTTCTACCGTGCCTGAGTGTGCTGCTCTGTTTAGGCGGCACAGGGGGCTTAGACAAGCGCGCGCCCGATATTTTTTTTTTATATTTTATATTTTTTTTATTACACTTAAATAGGTTCGAATCAAAACTGTTTGTTTCTTACTTAAGTTATCATAAACCAATTGTATCAGTTGTAAAAATTTGCGATGATGATTCTGATAATAACGATGGTGTAAAAGTCGTCGAAATTATGGATGGAAGGTGATTTTTCTGAGAGATAAAATTTAATGTTATATATAAATAACGATATAATATTATAAATAACAACATATAAATTGTCATATTTGTGTACGATAGCGCAATAAATAAACATTGTATTCTACCTCATAAATGATAGTTTTTTTATACTTATAATTAAACACAACGTTAATATTGAAGTTTTCACTTCTGCCGGCACTCCCGGAGTGCTATTTTTTTCTTCCACGACCCCCCCAATATGGGTATCAAATGAAAGGGCTTGACTAGTAGAATACAACGCACTATAATAAATTTTAAATCCAAGATGGCCGCCACCAAAAAAAAAAAAGAGTGTGTGTACTTATGTTCACGCGTTAGAAGTTATACTTCTTTGGCGTATGGAAAAATAAATAATAAATGATTAGTATCACCGTCGTATATGAAATTGATTTAATGAAAACACCAATATAATATTTATTTATTCACACTGTTTAATTGTACCCTTACGAAACACGTGTTCTAAATATAAAAATACTAGAATATACAACTTGAACATAGTTATCAATTTTCATGCATGCCACCTAGAACTAACTTCACGATGTAGAATTTAGGTGTCGGTGTGCGCGCGCATCGTAAAAATTCACTCTCATCATTTTTCTCTATCGCGCCAAAAGAAGTATAACTTCAAAAACTGCGAATTACATATTTTGAAAGCGTTGCGTTGGGGGTTTTTTAAATTTTTATTCAATTCAATTCATTTATTTATTGTAAGAAATATGTGTATATGTACATAATTAGATGTTCACTGTAATATGATTGGCTCAACATATTATTTTTTTCATTTAATTTAATTCATTTGTGTACAGATCCGTCCGTTGAAGAACGTGAAATTATGTGTGGACGGCGCAGGCGGGGCACAAATGTCGCAGCTTCAAGTGTCGCGCTGCGCCGCCGCCGCAGAGGCTGACTTCACCTTCTCCTGGCACAAGGATATACGGTACCCTGCATCCACCATAATGTTTACTAGCTTACACTCACGACTTCACTCCGCCTTTTATGTTACTAAATTATTTTTTTTTTTTTTTAAATAAATATTTCAGGACAATACACACAGCGCCACCTAACCCCATACTAAGCAACTTAATGCTTGTGTTATGGTGGTTAGGATAACGGATATAATACTTATATACTTTTCTTTTGTAAATACATACTTATAATACATATTGAAAGCCACCCAGACCAGAAACAAATACCTGTGGATCACACAAATATTTGCCTCATGCGGGAATCGAACCTGCAACCTTCTGCGTTGCAGGCGGGTATTAGCCCACCGCGCCACAGAGGTCGTCGATCGTCGACTAATATTATAAACGTGAAAGATTGTAAGGATGTATAGATATCTGTTTAAGCCGCGTCTCCAGTGCCTGTTTTGGTTCAAACATTCAACACAAACATTACAACATTTTTTACAAAACATTATCAAATTTCCATAATCGATGGAAAGCACGTACAACAAAACACAACATCAATATTCAGCAGTCGCCGAGATTTTTTTCAAATGTTGCGATGTTTGTGTAGTTTGAACCAAAACAGGCGCGACTTTACTCTGGAGACTTTACTCTTTCACGCCTAAACGGGTGGACCGATTAAGCTGAAATTTGGTAGTTAGTCAATAAATCATCAGCCAATATATGATCAAAGATGTAATATTATAGCAGACTAGCTTATGCTCGCGGCTTTGCCCGCATGACAAAATCCATTCTTTGCGGAGGTCTACGTCATAAAACCTATTTGTATTCTAAATTTCAGTTCAATTCGTTCAGCGGTTTGGGCTGTTAGTTGATAGATCAGTCAGTCAATCAGTCACTCTTTCCTTTTATATGTCCTTTGTCTATTAAAAATGTAACGTTATTGCAATTAGCTTTACCTAATAACTTTATAAATATTGCATGTCTTGAAGGCAGAATATAGCTGATCTATATATAAGTTTTACCATGTATTTTTACCTATATTCGCAATAAAGAATTTGAATTGAATTGAATTTGAATTGAATTGTATAACTCCCCAGGTTAACAAGTCGCAGCATGTGCTGGGACCTGCCGGAGTCGTCCCCCGGCAGCTCAGTAGTGCTGTACTCTTGTCACCTCGGCGGCGGGAACCAGATGTGGCGGTACATACCTGTAAGTTTTTTTTTAAAATACAACGAGGTAAGAAGACGAACAAGACGCTCTCCTGATGATAAGAGATAACGCTGCCCATAATTAGTACAGTGCTACCCAGTGCACTGCGCCAACGCTTCTTACTCGAGAGTCATGAGATGTTAAGACTCTTCAAAGCCCAGTAATTTCACTAGCTACAATGCCCTCCTACCGAAGCACAGTAATGTTTGCACATCACTGCTCAGGCGGTAGAATAACTGGCTCAGTTAACTTACTACCCTACTAAACAGTTACACATTAATGTAACACAATATATAAGTATTATAGGGGTTTCTCTGCAAACGATAAGTACGACTGTGGGGCTGTCCAATCGATGGACCACCTTCTCCAATGTTCCAGCTGTCGCCATATGTACGAAGCAAGATCTCATAGAGGCCAATGCTCATGAGAGCTATATAGCTCTGTCCACCTACTGGTCAAGCAGCTATAGAAAACAAGTGAAATTTAAAAAAAACTTTTTAAAAACAAGCTTTAATTATTGTTATCATCTTGCATCATAAAGTACTCGTCAAGACGAATCAAATGAGCCCAAACTCGATGGGGTTGCGTTGTTTTATGACAGAGTTCCTTTGGCCACCTTCCAGCTCCATCATCAGATCAGCTCGATGTCATAAAAATATTGCATTGTCATCCGATTTACACACACATGCAAATTTTCAGCTCAATTGGAAACCGGGAAGTGGGTCAAATTAAACTTGCAAGATTTGATTACAGACAGACAGACAGACAGACAGACAGACAACAGACAGGTGAAAGTAATATAAAGCTTGTAATAAAGCCATTTCGACTCGAAAAGAAGAAGAAAGTATTATATACGCTATCCTACAACCACCATAACACAAGCATTAAGTTGCTTAGCTTGGGGTTACGGGCGCTGTGTGCAATGTCCAAAAAAAAAATGACTCTGAAAAACACGTACACACATTAATGTCACACAAATATCTTGTCATCACTACTACATAGTATAAAATAAAGTCGCTTCCCCCGTCTGTCTGTATCTGTGTATGCTTAATCTTTAAAACTACGCTTTTGATGTGGTTTTCATAGATTCAAGAGGAACTTTGTTCTATGTAATGATTGCTTGATGTATTGGTAGTTAGATATATACATAATATTTGATACAGGACAGGACATTGCACACAGCGTCACCTAACCCCAAGCTAAGCAACTTAATGCTTGTGTTATGGTAACCACCAGGATAACGGATATAATACTTATATACTTTTCTTTTGTAAATACATACTTTTAATAAATACAGAAAGCGATAATATTCGTCCGGTATTCGTCCGTTTTGTTCGTATAATATTCATCGTGTTCGTTCGTTTTTTTTTTTTTTTTTTATCAAATTTATATCAACTGTCTGTTATGCAAAAGTCTTTTATTACAAGCTTTATATTACTTTCACCTGTCTGTTGTCTGTCTGTCTGTCTGTCTGTAATCAAATCTTGCAAGTTTAATTTGACCCACTTCCCGGTTTCCAATTGAGCTGAAAATTTGCATGCGTGTGTAAATCGGATGACAATGCAATATTTTTATGACATCGAGCTGATCTGATGATGGAGCTGGGAGGTGGCCAAAGGAACTCTGTCATAAAACAACGCAACCCCATCGAGTTTGGGCTCATTTGATTTGTCTTGACGAGTACTATATGATGCAAGATGATAATAATAATTAAAGCTTGTTTTTAAAAAGTATTTTTAAAATTTCACTTGTATCCAATGAACGGTATTGAAATAAAAATCTGTAAAGTAATTTTCGACCAACTATTACGCACCCATAATATTCAATATTCAACGGGTATTCTAGTTCATTCAGAAATTAAATAGTTTTTTTATTGTCAACCAGGCAACAAAGCAAATTCTGCACGGCCACGGTAACGTGTGCCTCGAGTACACCTCAGCTGGAAAGCTCGTTTGCAACAAGTGTTCCGCCGACGACACACAAAAGTGGCTCATTGACCACGTTGACGAAGACCTCATGAAGAACTGGAAGGCCAACAGCTTGGCCGTTACAGGACCCTACGAACCAGCCGAGTTGAATACTTAAGTCAAGAGAGGTAAAGTTTTTATACATGAAAGTAGGGGAAAATTAATATTATTAAAAATACCTTGGCACTTGGCAGTGACAGGATTTTATCAATCAGCCGAGTTGAATACTTAAGTCACTTGAGGGGTGGGTAAAATTTTTATACTTAAACTTAAAAGTAGGGAAAAAGTGTAGGAAAAAATTAATTTTATTAAAAATACTTTGGCAGTTGGCAATGACAGGACTTTATGAACCAGCTGAGTTGAATACTTAAGTCAATTGTTGGGAGGTAAAGATTTTATACTTAACCCACTTACTCCTGTATATACTATTTTTGCACTATTAATTTAAAACCTAAAAACTATCTGCATAGATGTCTATATTGTTTAAAATGTAGTGTGTCGTTAAAGACACAGTAGGAGCAAGAGGGTTAAAAGTAGGGAAAAATATAGGAAAGAATTAACCACCTACCACCTAATGTTTTTACATAACCTATTATATACGTCTCACGAACGCGACGGGCGAGTCTTGCGTCTGTGAGACGGGTGTCAGGTGATTAAGGGTAAATATTGTCAAAAATACACTTATCAAGTCAATCAAAGACATGATAAATTTAAGCTTCAAAGAAGCGAACGGTTAACAATTGAATTTCTTCAATTTTAATGTAATACTACAAATTACACAAAAGAAATGAAATAACGTTAATTTATTTCGCGTCAAAACCGTCGCCGATTATAAAATTTAAATAGGACCTATGAACTGTGAAATAAAATGAAACTAATAAATCTTAATATTATTGTTCCTAAAATTTTAGTCATTGATCATACCTAAGTAGCCATCTTCATAACTAAAGATAATTAATGGAATTAGACGTTACTTTGCGTAAATTATTAGTTAATATATATTATATAACCACCTATATACGTATTTCATTGGAACTTATTGACATTTAAATTTATTTATTATTAATTATTAGTTATTCATGAATTGTAATTTTTATTCTTACATTATTAAATTAAATTATCATTTATTTCAGCCAAAATCCATAATATTCTCAATTACAATTTGCAATTATTTCAAATTATTCTCCCTCTCTACTAAACTTATGCAATGCCCAACAGGGTCCATACTGTTACCTATTATAAATTGTTTAACATCTTAAATTATACCCATGTATGGAACGCAATAAATAAATATGAATATGACCTCTAAGAGCTGAAACACACCTAAATTCGCCATAAGAACTGTCCTAGAGTAGTAAAATAAAAGTCTATTATGCATTTTTACGTAGATTTAATAAATGTGCATGAGCAACCATCTCAATAGAGCTAAAGGCTATGTCTAAATAATAATGTCCATGTAATTTATACTTTCCATAGGATTTTTACAAATTAGTATAAAAGCTTATCGATGCTTTAAGAAATAAGTCTGCTAAAATATATAATATCTCTATTTTATCACAATTTTTCTACTTTTTTAAATGAATCTATAGCTCCTAGACTAGTTAAAAACTGAAGTCTAGACTAGTTAAAGTCGGAAGCTAAAGCTGATCTATTATATGTGGTAAAAATACGTACCCATCCTATGTATCCTAAATCCTAACTTTAATTTTTGGAACGAAATTCCTTATCGCCCGTTGTGAAAGGGGGCTAGACGGTAAAAATTCTTCGGAAAAGTTGTCACGACATTTTTTGGTATAGTAAGCTATTGTAAGCTGTGCGGCGTGCGCATGTTTCTCTGTCTGTCTCTCTTTCTCTTATAGAAAGCAAGCCAGATATTTTCATTTCTATGGGAACTTCGTTCCATCCGGGTGTCCCTTGACACCTCTCAAGTTTTTTTTATTATTTGTTGTCAAATCACCCCTAAAGAAATATATTTATACCATAGCTGCTTACAGCTGGGGCTGGGGCTTTGGGGGCTTACCCCCAAATATGTAAAAATAAAATAAATAAATATATATCCATTTTTTTTATATGAACAACGCGACGCGACACATACTTAAATTATTGTGTATATTTTTTATCACCCCCTATAATAATTTATATATAGATCTGACTATTTCTGGTAGGTATTGAAAGTACGAAAAATACAGGAATGTTGGCGCATCACCCTCTTATTTATTGCATTTTTATATAATAATAATTATAATTATTCATCCTATTTATTTCAAGAGACGCTACTTATTTAAATACGTCTAGTTACTTAAAATGTTATATTGTTAAAAATAATTTTATACTATTAGTCATTTGTTAGAAAATAAAATACACATTATAGGTATATTATTATACTTAGTTTGTATGTTAATGTAAATATGTAAGTCGAAGTAAATTGTAATGAGGCATACATATCATTAGTTCAATTACTTAATATTTTGTTAGTATTAAACATGTTTTTTAACGGAACTATTTTTTTTATTTTAGTTGTAAAATAGAATGAAATCCTTAATTAGTTGTGTAGTGATATACCTAGTTGTAATTACCCCCAGTTGTTGTATTGCCTTCTTGGTGCAGACATTCGCTAAGAAAGAAAAAAAATAAATTTATTGCCAAATTTTACAACATAATTTACAAAAATAAA
Organism: Hemithea aestivaria; assembly: GCA_947507615.1. Lineage (NCBI taxonomy): Eukaryota > Metazoa > Arthropoda > Insecta > Lepidoptera > Geometridae > Hemithea > Hemithea aestivaria. The sequence continues at coordinate 1,137,492 of OX382328.1, forward strand.
TGAAATTAAAAGAAAAAAATACATTAATTGGCAATAGGGATAGCCTCAGCGTGTAACTACGTCAACCCAGAGTTTGCGTAGTTGCTGGTTTTAGTAGTTGCAGGCTGCCCCTTTGCTCGAACTAAGATGGTTCGTCGAGAGGTCTAAGATGTATTTCTTAATAGAAGCGAATACGTGAGTTTCAAGCTTACTGTCGAAACTATTCTCTTTATAAAGTCAGCATGGATATTTAATTATCCGTCAGGGAACCGAGCCGAAGACCGAATTGTCAAAAATGTATGAAATGACGTATTAAATCGATACAACGTAAGACATCATTTTATAAATTTTTGACAATTCGGTCTTCGGCTCGGTTCCCCGACAAATAAGTGAATAGTCCTGCTGTTTTCCTTACAAAGTGTGTTATCGAAGCTATAGCGCTTTTTATCGTAGATCAGATAATAAACTATGTTACTCGTATGTACACATCCATAAGTCAATATTACTTATTGACGATTTTTCTTGACCATGGGAATGATAAATGATCTAAGTTTAATTGCTGTTAAAAGATGCAGTAAGAGCGATTCCGCACTACATCCGATCTGAGTCCGAACCGGTTACGTGAAGTCATAACATTTTCATGGTAGCTCATGATTTAGTCATCCGATTTTGGACTGATTTTGATCAAAATTTTGTTGAAATTTGACAGTAAACGACGAGTCTTCGCTTTGACATGAATTTCAACGTGAATAGGCGGGTCCACACAGAGCGAGAAACTCTCTCTCAACCATCGCGGCTATTGGCTTGCGAGGCTGGTCGCTCTGTGTGGACCCGCCTTATCAGGAACGCGAACTTTCCAGGTGTTCACTCCTGCGGTAGAGTGCTTTTCACGAAAGGAGTTTTTTTGCGGGGCGCCACTATCGCAAATTTTAAAAGTTAGCATATTTATAACTTTTTAACGCCTCATAATTTGTCATATTTAATTTCTTAATTAAAAATGTATTTATTTTATCTAACAAATAAACATTATTTAGGATATGAAGTCTAGTAATTATCGAAAAAATTAAATTTAGTTCCGCTAAATTCCGCGAGACCTCTTTCGTGAAAAGGACTACGTTAACTTAAGTTCTGTCGTTTTGTTATTTAAGTAATGGACCCCGCTGACGTTAGTTTTAAAAACCGTATCATACTCGTACCTACTATCCGTTATAACCAAATATAACAGACGCTTTATTGTTTGTTATTTCTAACAGAGGTCAGGTGTACGGCTTATTTTCACAGCATTATCGATTCACATACACTTGGTTCATTCCACTTCAGGAACTTGGATGTGACGTACTTTTACTGAGTTACGGACAAACATCATTGATATTTATTATGATTGATTTAATTTGTCATGTTTTGTCGGTGTAAGAAGGGTAAACCTGTTGTTGGATTATAACCCCATTATTATTATTTCCGTGGAAACCTTACCTTTTGTGTCACTATTTGGTGCATTGGGAGTTAATATGACTACAAAAAAATATAAAAAAGTTCCAGATTACCTTAATTTCTATTTTATCCGCCAACGAGCTAATTACACTAATATTAATAATGCGAAAGTTTCTGAGTGAGTATGTATGTTACTTCTTCACGCCTAAACGGGTGGACCGATTGAGCTGAAATTTGGTATGGAGATAGCTCAGACCCTAGAATAACACATAGGCGTCCAGCGGGTAAAACCGCTGGGCGCAGCTAGTTATAAATAAAGACCTTCGCGATGACCAATGCACTAACCGAGGCTGTCCTTTTCATGCACTTAGCCTGCACACAAATAAAAACGCATTAATACAAGGTCTCTAGAAACTAATTAATATAGACGTCGATGTTTTATTTTCGGGTGGTAGTAGTCAGTTGTTAGAGTGAAATGTCCATAGTAAGTCATGTCAGTTAAAAGCCTCGTGCCGGAGTGTCATGTATCAGGAGCGCTGGGTGTGGTGCTGCGTGTATCCAGATATGCTGGAGTAGCGCCGCTCTCTCTCCAAGAAGACGGGAGAGGATGGCGAGCCAGATTTTCTTCCGCGCTCAACACTTATGGATACTGTCTTGTTACTATACTGAGTAAGTACGAAATTGTGGGCTTATTATCTCTATATTTCATAATAAATACATTAGTGCATAATACCAAAATATATCCAGGCCATGCCAGGTAACATAATATTTGGCCATCAAGAGAAAGTGGAAGTGTGAAGAGAGCGTATGTGGTATGGCCTAGTCATAGAAAAAAGGCCTTGTAATCTTCGACCCAAATGACCTGACTTGTGACTTGACTTTTTACTTGACTAGTTACTTGACTTGTGACTTAACTTTTGACTTGACCTGTGACTTGACTTGTCACTTGACTTGTGACTTGACTTTTGACTTGACTTGTGACTTGATCTGTAACTTGACTTGTGACTTAACTGCAACTTAACTGTGACTTTACTTGTGACTTGACCTGTGACTTAACTGTGACTTGACTTGTGACTTGAACTGTGACTTGACTGTGACTTGACCTGCGACTTGACTTGAGACTTTACTGTGACTTAAAGATGCGTGCGAATTGCAAGTCAAATACTGACAAAGTGTGGGTCAGGCCACATCTCTGTTTAGATTTTTTGTTTTGTTTGTATTTCCTTTATTTGCAGACATATGTGTCTATATAACCATGATAAAAGACATGAGTTTGAACCTAGAGCACTCCGTCCACATGCAGACCCCGACTCGCCGTATTGTTTGCATTGTGGACCTTCATCTTGGTATCGTCACCACTAGCATATCGGTCTACGGAGTCAGGAGATGCATTAATACCATCCTTTCTTGCTTGACTCGGGTGCGGAAGGTAGGTACTAACGTTTTCTTAGAATCCAGGGTGTATAATCCAGGGTTTATGACTAACTTGAATAGATCAATGTAAACCGTTACATGTAGTGTTGTTAGGTCATATTTCAGACTAGTCCTGGCGACCTAAAACTGCAACGTATACATAGGTTGGCCACAGAAGGTTTATCTACTTGCGATTTTTTTGTTTTGTTGCAGTATATAAACGTTAAACCCCTAATAATATTATTTTTACTGCATTTGCTTCTACTGTCTACTAGCTAATGCTAGCCAGGGTGAATCATTATTAAAAAAAAAACGTCGTCGACGTCGTCGTTTTCGTCGTATTCTTCTAAATTTTAAATATTTAGAAGAACACCACTGATCATAGCTTTTCGAATAATGTTCAAATAGTCCCTCAGATATTTTTATTGCGACCATTTTCCAGATACTCAACCAGCTCCAAATTCAGCACGCCAACTTATCGAAATTCACGGAGAGACAAAAATCAGTGTTTGTCGTATCGTGGATGATATTAACAGTATTTCATGTGGGATTTAACGATTTGCTTCTGGCCGTTAAGTACGACATCACAAACCCTGAACATATGGCTTCATGTAATAATGCTATTTATTTATTTATTTAAAAAACCTTTGAACGTGTCTCTATTCTCTCTAAAGCCAGAAGCTGTATTGGCTAATTTATCACACCACACATTGTAAGCCGACAAAAACAAAATGTGGTGGTACATTAAACAATTAAGTGTCAACTTTGCTGCATAGAATAAATGTAATATTATTAAACGGACCGTGTGTTATACGGCAGGGCTAAGAAACGTTTTTTAACTTTATGGTTCTATGTCTTTAAGAGCGTTTTATTTTTATCGGCACCAGCAAAAATTAGCTAATGCGGTCTCAGTTTTCTCATATACATAGATATAATGATTCACGTCCACCTTGTCTACGTTGAAAAAAATCAAAATAATGCTCATGATTTTTTGAAGATCCCTATAAAGACTTTATGAATATTAGGTGAGTAAATAGTCAATTTAGTAAGAATTTGTTATTTTCCAGTCTGGACGAGCATATTATACATGTCCTACTACGTCTGCTTTATTATCTTACAACTGCAGATTTTGCAGTTCTTTCTGATCGCTCTGCAAGTGCTCTATGCCTTCAGAGCTATTAACTACTGCCTAAGGAATGTGCTCAAAGGTACCCGATTCACCTTCATTTTTTGCGACATATCTGCTTGATGGTGAGCCTATAGAGGCGGCGGTAATCGCCGATGTTGCGACGTCTATACGTCTACAACATCATTGGTGTTGCCGAAGCTAAGTCCTACAAGTAGGCAGGTTAAATCCCTTCCAATCTGGCTTCACTGAACATCAAACCGAAACACGGTCACAATGTCTGCTTTAGAGCTTGCAATATTGATACAGTTCCCATTGCCAGTACCGGAAATTCCCGGTACTGGTCTGATACCGGGGTTTTCCGTACGCTTATGTATCTAAAGCTTTCGTGCAAGTTCCTTTCTTGTGGATTTTTTTTTACTAAATATGCCTTTTGACTACATCACACCTGACGGAAAGTGCAGATGTGGCCGAAGATGAATAACGTGTGATGAACCTTTCTAGGCATCTCACGTGCCTATTCACTCGGGTCTTGAAGATTCCCAAGTTGTATGGTTCGAGAAACACGGATGACTGCAATGTGTCCCAAATGCGACCAGTTCTTTTTTTGCATTATGGAACATATCACATTGGGTAAGGATTAAAATGGTTGTTGTATTTTATTTTATAATTAAATTTTTAGATAATTCATCGACATTAGAGCAGCCTCAGCACCAGGTCCTTCGTTCCCTACGCTCTCAGTACTCGACCGCGTGTTGTGTAGTCCGTGACGTCACCAGATCCTATGGACCCGTATTGCTGCTACTCCTGGGATCGTTTCTCCTGCATCTCGTCCTGTCTCCATACTACCTTATCAACACCTTGTGTATGTATATCTGGAAAATTTACGCTGGTGGTAGGTTAAAGCTATTTTTTATCAATAATTGTAGCCTTTGACCACGATATCGTGATGAGCAGAATAAACATAGAGGTCAGGAAAAAAACCCAACCTATTATATCAACTAACTGAGCCCAGCGGTTTTACTCTCTGAAATGCAGCCCCTTTGTTATTCCAGGGTCTACGCTAAATTTCATATACTAAATTTCAGCACGATCAGTTTAGCTGTTTACGAGTAGGCTGTACGACATTTTGCTTATGTCAGCTTATAGTGATTACCACCAGTGTAAAGTAAATTAGCCGATAGATCTTATTTATGTAATTGTATGTAAACATATAGTATGTATTGAATCATTCGCAGTGGATAAAACCACGTCATTCACTGAGACACCATACAACGTGGCCTACGTTGTGATACAATTATTTTGGAGCATCCACCATGCTTTTAACCTTTTGATGATCATCGAGCCTTGTCACAACACTCATTCGGAGGTAAATACTACACGTTGAGTACTGTTTCACATTCGTATTTTAATTGTGTTTTCGTCGTCCTCGAGTCTGCTCGATCCTTTTCCAGGAAAAGTTATCCTAAGTTCATCAATATTGTTTAGAGGACGTCCTCTATTTTTTCTACCAAAAAGTTATGGTTTTCGCAATTTTTCTTTTATCTGTGCTCTAATTAGTTGCTTCGTGCCAAATTTCAAGATTCTGAGTTCACGGGAAGTATCCCGTAGGTTTTGCTTTATTTGGGAATGTCGAAAATTTGCTGAAATTTGCGACATATCCGACTATATCTTTTGATTGCGTTGGCCTAGAAGTTTGAAATTTTCACAGCTCTAAGAGGCAATGGACCTTAGTATTTTCTATAAATTTCAGCTTGTTACCTCCACGCGTTCCTGAGAGAAAGGGTCTTGACAGACAGACAGACAGACGGACGGACGGACGGACAACAAAGTGATCGTATAAGGGTTCCGTTTTTTCCTTTTGAGGTACGGAACCCTAAAAAAAGTATACTGAAGCTTTCATAAGTACCTTCTTAGAAGATTTAATAACTCTTTAATCTTATCAACATCCCTCGTTTAGTTTGACTGGTAGATAAATTCCAGTACTTTCTCATCACTAGATGGAAACAACTCGTTCCCTGGTGAGTGCGCTGATGATGAAGCCGCGATCCACATACGAGCCTGCCGCGGTGGAGCTGGAGCTGTTCTACCGGCTCCTGCTCGTGGACCGCACCTCCTACTCACCGCTGAAGGTCACCACCCTCACCAGGTCACTCGTCATCGCGGTAAGCTACCTTACAGCTCTTACTTACTGAACTGCTCTGATTAGACAATCTGGCTTTTACATTCTGAAAGTCTTCTTCTTGTCGAGTCGATTGGCTATAAGTCTATAAGTTATATTATGTGAACCCTTCAACCAGCCCTGGATTTACACTAGGGGCATTCGGGGCGAGTGCCCAGGGCGGCAAATTTACAGGGGGCGGCAAATTTCGAAACGAGAAAAAAATATTCAATCCATAAACATCCGATGTTGATTTAAAATTTGTTTTCTCAATCACGCAGGTTATTATTATAAAATTTTCTTAGCGCTTATAATAAGAGACCTTACTGGCCACACAAACTCAAGATTTTTACTCCAAACGAGCTATCCATCCACTTTTCGTAGCAAGAAAAATATAATTTTCTCGGGACTTGCAGCTAGTTGCCCACGCTCTTTCTTTTCATTTTTGGCACTCAAATCGAACTACGCACTCACTTTTTGCAGTCAGATATACAACATTTTCTTAGCGGTCGCAGTTGGCTGCTCGCGCTCTTACTAATATGTATATTTTTGTATTTGGCACTCAGAGCGAACTATGCACCCACTTTTCAATCATTAATATTTCGGCGGAGGGGGGCGGCATTTTCTCACTGCCCAGGGCGGCATTTTGGCTAAATCCGGGCCTGCCTTCAACTGTTTTGACCTTCTGAAAGTTAACTGTAGAAACTTTTCTTTTTATGGAACTAACTGCGCACTGCGTTTTTTCCCGCATAAATCTTGAACCCGTGTAAAAATTGAGATAAAATGTAGCCTACCTACATAATATTATTATGTGTTCTTTCAATAATCCTGCTATATATAAATGGAGTTTCATTGCAATCGGTTTTGTGTTTTTGCGTGAAAGAGTATCAAACATACTCACTTATTATAGTACAAACTTTTATCTTTGTAATATCCTATTAATAAGTAGGATAGATACTTATAGTTTTTTTTTGTTTCAGATATTTGGCAGCGTGACTACATATTTGATCATCTTGTTGCAACTGTAAAGCACTGTGTAATAATTTGCTATTTTGCAACAAAACGTACCTTTTTTTATGTGGAGAAGTAAGAAGACGAGCAAGGCGCTCTCCTGATGTTAAGAGATAACGCTGCCCATAATCAGTACAGTGCTACCCAGAATTTCACAATAATGTGCAATCTGCACCAACGCTTCTTACTCAAGAGTCATAAGATGTCAAGACTCTTTAGTCCAGTAATTTCACTAGCTACAGTGCCCTCCTACCTGTGCACAGTAATGTTTGCACATCACTGCTCAGGCGGTAGAATAACTGGCACTGTTGGGGTACCCACCTAGACGACCTCCTGCAAAGGAAGTCTACCCCCGGTACAGAAGAGTATTCAGAAATATGAACCTGCATAGTAACCAATATCACGCACTCTTTCTCCCAACCCCTTGATCCAGGAAACACTTCCGGATCAAATCAAAATTGACATCTATTATTTCTAGCTTCTTTGAAATAAGGTTCAAATTCGCAAGCGCGGGTACGGCTCCATCGAGCCGCTCGGGGACATACGGGTTAACAGAACATCTGACCGGGGGTCGGGGGTAAACTTTCTTTTACATTAAAAAAACATGCTCAAGAACAATATACGGTCATAATGAGCGCTTGGTGACACTGTTATGTCCAGTGGTCTTGTTGGATCTAACTATAACCACGACCGACGCCTGCACCACTATAGCAGTATCTTTATTTGTTTGTTGTGTATAAAAAACAATAATTACGAGTAGATCGATATAATGTAGCCGATCTGTGTATAGTACAAGAGTTCTTAATTGCTGTCTAATTAGCTTTTAAGTAGCTGTAGCATTGTTCCTTTTCCTCAATAATGACATTTGTCTCGAAAAATAAATCATTACATTTTGACTCTGGTGTGATTATACGAGTACAATTCTTTTATATTATCAAAGAGAAGACAAAAATAATGGTATAATAAATATAATATTCGTGTACTACTTTGTAATAAAATGTTTTAAATAAGATAAGATCAACAACTACATTTTAAATGTATAATGTACCTACATAATATTTTACGTGGAATTTGTTCATTATAAATTATTTTTAGATCTTTAATTATAGGATGTTTGGTATAATTAAATAAATAAAGGGTTTCAATGCAACTTTTTAGTTTTTATTGTCGATCGTGAAAGCCTCAGTTATTTTCACAGAAGTTGTTTCACAACCGAACCCTGTAGACCGAACCTTCGCTAATATATAAAATTCTCGTGTCACAGTTTTCGTTGCCATACTCCTCCGAAACGGCTTGACCGATTTTGATGAAATTTTTTGTGCTTATCCGGTATCTATGAGAATCGGCCAACATCTATTTTTCATCCCCCTAAATGTTAGGGGTAGTCCACCCCTAAATTTTTTATTTTATTTTTTAGACAAAATTTTTAATTTCTATTTTTTTATGATAATTAATTATTTTTTTTAATATACAAAAATACATACAATCCTCAATTTTCACTCTTCTACGATCAACCCTTATTTTTTAATAGCCATTTTAGTAATTTAATCATTTTTCCTCTCCGGTCGAAAACTGATAAATCGTCATTTAATTAGTTATCCCCGCCAGATGTCTACAGGTGTCACTTCTGACCCAGTAAACAGCACGGAGTAGGGATGAGAACGAAGCCGGTCTCCTTTCTTTCTCACTCCCTACACAGTTGTCGGCCATCATTATTGTTTATGCATCAAGTGTAGTAGTAACGTTGACAATTATTATTTTGCTATCTCAGTGTAACTGGAAATTATTTATATGGCAAAACAACGTTTGCCGGGTCAGCTAGTAATAATATAAAGTTGAAATTAATACATGCCTACTGATTTAAGGACCCTTGAAGATGTGAAAAATAAGCATTTTTAAGTTTACGCCGAGAAAGATACAGTAAAATACCGTAAATTACTTGCTTAGGGTTATAATTTGCCTTTATCCCTCACCAGGTAGGGACGGTAAAACACATTCTTCTCCTCCGTTATGATCTATCATCCACTCCCCTAGCACGCATATCTCTTTCACACAGTTCATCCAAACCTTTTAAGGTAGTATTCATAAATTTAAAAAAATGTCTATATAATGTAGCAAAGTTAAAACAATGTTATGCTCGTATGAATTTGATACCAGTACTTTTCCAATTTTTTGTTGATATTATATTTATTGAACGAAACCATATAGGTAGATGGGTGAGTCCGACTTACACTTGCCCGATTTTATTTAATTTAAAATGCTAGGTGGCCAGTACAGTATGTCGGTCAGAGTGAGAGCAAAGAAGCCTGCGCCGGAGTGTCATGTATCAGGAGCGCTGGGTGTGGTGCTGCGTGTATCCAGATATGCTGGAGTAGCGCCGCTCTCTCTGAACCAGGACGGGAGAGGATGGCGCGTCAGGTTCTCTACCGCGCTCAACATTTATGGATACTGTCTTATTACTGTACTGAGTAAGAAATCCGCTTTATTTAAATAGGTTCTCAATTTGTGTAAGAGCTCTACTTCGTACGTACACATGTACGCGCGTTTTGTCTGTGCGCAGTATCAAATTGTTAGTTGGTAGCGCCACTAAGTGCCTATGGATCCCAAATTGCCGGCTGGTTTGGTCAATCTGGTCATCTCTCGATCACCCATAAGCGACCGTCAGACACAGGCGTGAAGAATCTTCTCTATTCCTGTATCCACCAACCCTTCACTTTTTGGCAATACTAGGATCTTCAGGATTCCGGAGGCGCCGATAGCAGATACCGTCGGGCGTACATTCATATTCCCGTCCAAGCCACGTGGCGAAACTCCGGATAGCAAAAATGTGATACGCCTGTCGAGCCCCTCCAGGGATATCCCTCGGGCCCTCTCACTCTTTTAGCGTTTTCGTACTTTTGTATAATTTGCAGATATTTGTATCTACATAACCATGATACGAGACCTTAGTGGTAACCTAGAGCGGTCCATCTACATGCAGACGCCCATACGTCGGATTGTGCGAGTGGTAGACTTGCATCTTGGGATGCTTTGCATAAGTATATCGGTGTATGGAGCTGGAAGACATACGAATACCATGATCACATGCTTGAATCGGGTGAACAAGGTAATAGTAGGAAACACTTTTTAAAAATTAAACCAACCTCAAATGAACCCAATAAACAACATTATGTGTACGTTAGCCTTATTGAAATACGCGAAAATAAGGCGCGAGATTTAATCGATATCTTAAAAACTACTGAATAGTTTTACTTTCATTGTGTGTATTAGGTACTGATAAAACATATACACAGAAACATACGCTTCTATATCAATTTTGTACACTTCCATCACATAGGGTTGTTACCTTGTAAATTTCTCGCAGTTCTAAATATAATACATAAGATAACGCTTCGAATATGTATCTATAAAATATGTTACCGTTAAAGCCCGCAGTGCGGCTACACCCAGGTTTAGCCAGTTAAACCTAGGTGTGGCCGACTGCTGTTGGTTGGCTAAAATACCTTCTTAAGGAGCGTTTTAAATTCATACAGGAAATTAGTTCCTCCAGATCATATTGAGAGAATTTTGCAGATTTACAACGAGCTTCAAATTCGCGAGAATTGGTCCTATTTTACGGAGAAACAAAAGACGGCGTTTTCTATAATTTTGATGATAAACATTGCGATCCTGGTGGCAGTTAATGATTGGCTCATGGCTGTCAAATACGACATTACCAACCCTGACGACGTACCTATGTGTAAGGAAAAACATATTACACATATATTTATGTACCAAATTACCAGTGATTTACAATTAATTTCTATTTAAAATTAGACACTAGGCCATAGCCTGTCTGGTGGGTTCTTCGAAAATTCAGAATTATGCATTGTATCTAGAATTTAACATCATTGTGAAATTATGGGTGGCACTTTAGTGATAATAATATTAATTCATAGGCAGCGTTATCTCTTACCATCTGAAGAGCGTCTCACTCGTCTTCTTACTTCTTTTTTTGGCATATAAAAATCCAATATACCTACCTATATATTTTTTTATTTCCAGTGTGCACAAACATCTTCTATTTGTTCTACTACTGCTGTTTTCTGATCCTGGAACTGAAGATTCTGCAGTTCTGCATGCTAACACTGCAGGTGCAGTATGCTTTCAAAGCTATTAACGACAAATTAAAGAAAATGCTCCAAGGTATTTATAAAAAATATAAATTATTTGGTTATTTTTTATTATTAATTAATTCAAAGTTGACTATTATTTTAAGTCCGTCAAGTTAAATAAAAACAAATAAAAACGTGTAAGATCCAATGCATTAAAGTTGCTTGTAAAGGGAATAGAAAGCGTAAACAATATAATCTTCGGAGAACAATAGGCTCGAAAACTTGACGTAACGGGACCCGACGTAGAGGGAATATAATATCTAAAATACCAACAGCGGTTTAAATATTAGTAGGAAATAAAAAAGTATACACCTACGAGTCACGAATTTAATTCAACAACATGTCTGAAATAACATCATGATTTATAATAAAAAATCTAATAATATTATTTGGCACAACTACATTTGAACATCAGTGTTGATCCGATCTGTGAACATGCCTTGAAGCCGCCGCAGTTAGCATCCTTGCACGCGTCTCGACAGCCAGTCGCACAGTTGTTCAGACCGTTGAACTCTACACCGTTCGCGTGACACAGCGGCGTCCCTTCCGTGCCACCGCCACTGCCCGTGTCGGCAGCTTCACTGACTCCGAGTGTGAGGGCGATGATGACCACCAGGGCTAACGTACAGCTCTTCATCTTGACGTCGAGTGTGGTACTGGATCAACCTGATACAGGAATGCATGCATTTGACTGATGACGCCGGTTTATATATGCACGAATATACGCTCTATCTTAGTTATTACCTATATTTTGTTTTATTTTTTATTAAAAGCAATAAACGATAACCTATATCTACTATTAAAATGATACAATTCTGTGATATGGGAAAACCAAAAAAAACAAGTGTTTATATTATATAATGAATGTGTGGTGATAATATCTTGCTATACCTACCTGTAAGTATATACTTACCTACTAAGTGGTCTAAATAACTAACAGCAGCGCGACAGCAGCAGATTAGAAGGCGTGTCTTAACTCTGTCGTATAAATACACGGTTGGGTTGTGCGATTGGGTTGAGAATCAGCATTATTTTAGTAACTAAAAAATCCTGGCCACATTTGCTCAAATATTTTTTTAGACATTAAATATTAAATAAAATAATTAACAGTTATATTTTATTTAATCTACATAATATAGGCTATCTACGTAATATATTATAATATTTTTTAATTGAAAAAAATGTCTTCTATCAGTTTAAAACATACAATGACTTGAAACACAAAAAAAAAAACATAAAAATAACACAAAATTTTTTTAATATTTTTATTTTTAGTTTTTTTGTCGTAAAAACATTACGCCACAAATACTGTTGTTTCATATCAGAAATGAAATCTACATCATCGGTTTATCCGAAATTGACATTAAAATTTACCTCGTAGCTCTAAATCGTCTCCCAGAGTTAATTAAATGTAGCAGGGTGGAGCGGCCCCTTTTGCCCCCTCCTTGCTTCCAGGGGGTGTAATAGGGTAGGGGGAGTAGAGGGGGGGGGGGGTAGGGGGGATTTTGGAAAATATTAAAAAAGAAATAAGTCTTTTTTTGGAAACTACTAGTTCTAGCAATATACTCTAAAGAGCAAAATTATAGATAATTTTATGGAGAACAAACTTTGCTTTAATATTTTTATTCTAGCTCTCATAGTTGCCAAGAAAAACTATAAATAGGGAAAAGTTCATAAAAGTGTGGGGGAGAGGTGGAACCATTGCCATGGGGGGTGTTTGTACTATTTTATTTGTTATGAACGGTAAAGCTATACGCATGCTAAGTTTTATGCTTTCTGCCGGATTGGGGCATACCTCCATACAAAATAGAGCTAAGAAGCCGCACTAAGTGCAGTGACAGCATACGCATCATACGCATCAGCTCACATAGTTGCTTGTGCATTATTAAATTATAATAATTGTATTCTTCGGTTCAAGAAATAAACCCTCAGACATCGAAAATGTTATCTCTGAAGAATCATCCTTAACATAAGAATATGAATGCACATCAGTCAAAGAAGAAGTCAAATTCGATTACCACTGCGTCTGTTAAAAACCGTAGATGCAATTTGCCCTCGAAAATCAGTCTTAGATGAAAATTTCTTTAGACCCGCATCCGCTGCTGTAAGTTGTAAGGCTTCAAAAATAGGTACGCAACATCCCTGGTAGGTATAATAGGCTCTAACATACCGCATAGTATACTTTTCAGCGGGTAAAACCGCGCTGAGCACAGAACCTATGTTAATAATAATAAACGTTATCATCCGTTGGTCAATTAAAAATGACCCAGAGGTAAAACTATCGGACATTTACCTCTTTCTAGAAAATTATAGGTTTTGCCAAAGTCGTATATCTATAATTATTATTATGATAATTAACTGACACGAAAGTTGTTATTTTAATATAAAAAGTTATCATTTACGAATGATTATAATAAACAAAACAAAAAATACTCAGATAATACCCAAGATAGAGTGAAAGTATTCGCTCCTATATAAACCGGAGTCATCAGTCAAATGTATGCATTCCTGTATCAGGTCCGTGCAGTAACCCACACCACGTCAAGATGAAGAGCTGTACGTTAGCGCTGGTAGTCATCATCGCCATCACACTCGGAGCCAGTGAAGCTGCCGACGCACCAAGCGGTAAACCTGTCCCTGGCAAAGTCCCTTTGCCTGCGCCGAAGTCTAATGTTTGCTTCGGAAACGGTATCCAGTACAACACAGTGAGTGCCTGTGCAGTGAGCTGCCGAGCAGCATGCAGTGAGCCTATCTGCGGCGGTTTCAAGTCCTGTACACAAATCGGAGCAACTCAATTGTTCACATGTAGCTGTGTGTCGGCATAATGATATTGAAGGGTGCATAATAATATATTAGAATATTATGTTCGAATAAATATATCGAATAAAAATTGATGTAGACACACCATTTTGTTTTTACTTTTTGTAAGTTTTATTTATAAATAACTTGTAAACACTTTGTGAAGGCTCACTGGATCTGAGCTTATAATGTGTATATGTTTCGGTTAAAGTCCGAAGTGCGGCTACATTTAGGTTTAGCCGGTTAAACCTAGGTGTAGCCGACCGCAGTCGGCTCAAGTTAGGTAATGTTTAAAAAAAAAATGTTTTTTTTTACGAAGTTCTGGGTAGACCTACATCAGTTGGTTAGGTTTACAACGTGCGAGCCGAGCGAGCGAAGCGAGCGTGCTACGGTAGCAGCCGGCGATGCACCATATCCGACTTGTCCTTATTTCAGAGTTCTCAATTCATCATTAAGGAATACTTAATGCAAATTTTATGACGATCGCCATACAACAACAATTAAACATGTTGATAACAACTTGTCTCACGATTTAAGCGCGTGAGGCTGAAAATAAATCTTCTACACTTAACCTTAACCGATTGCGGTCGGCTACACCTAGGTTTAATCGGCTAAACCTAGGTGTAGCTGCATTTTGGACTTTAGCCGTAACATATTTATATCTAGAGCACACACTTCAAGACGTAATAACAATATGCTTCTGCACAAACTCAGCATTCAGAACTCTACAATACTGTCGTACTAAGTGACTAGTGCAACCTATATTGTAGCTATTAAAAACAACTCATGCAAAGTGCGTGACCGCTACATGTGCCATATATTTAGGTAGGTACTGCCTCACAACCATGTAGGTAGTAGGTAGTAGGTACTCAGTCCATATATCTACAGGTGCAAAATCTACAGGTGCAAAATTTTGCTCTGTAGTCTGGAGTTGATAGTGAACTAATTTCAAGGACGCTTTTAAACTAATGTTTATAACTTGTTTTAAACTAATATTTGAAATTTGTGACCTCAAGATTTTTGGAGCCCATTATCCGATTTTTTATTTTGATCTTTTGTAAGAAAGCTCTAAAACACACATTTTTTATATGAATTAATTACATTTGTAATTAATATTCAGATTTATTTTATTTTTTATTTTAGGGGTTCGGAGTTACAGGTCAGCTTGAAGTCCGTTTTTTATTTATTGCACTAGTTTGTAACCTTGACAAATGAAGAGCATTTTTTTTTAGAAGATTCAACAAATCTCCTGCATCGCCGTATTCGTTCCCTACGATCGCAGTACTCGTCAGCGTGCGACATTGTTCGTGACGTCACCAGATCCTATGGACTAACATTGATGCTGATTCTTGGGTCGCTGTTCCTGCATCTCGTACTGGCTCCGTATTACCTTATAAGCAGCTTATGTAAGTATCACGGCAAAACCTGAAGTGCGGCTACACATAAGTCTTTTCTTACTATCAAATTGAATACACTAAAGGCGGGTCCAGACGAGTGTCACGTGTAATGTAATCGACCGTGAAATGTACGCGAATTCTACGTGTGGACGGCACTACGAACGTTTCATGTAACGCTCACGACGGCGTTCGAGCCGATCCATCGGCTGTCGGTTTTTTGCGCGAAAACAAAGGCGCTCGCAGTGCTTGAAACAGAATCTTACATTACGCGTTACACACGTCTGGACTCGGCTAAATCTATATATATTTTTTTAAATTTATTTTGATCAGGACTTTGGGCTAAATCTATATGTAGCTGCACTTGCGCATTATGTTTATATAATGACTTATTTTATCGTGTTTTTAAGTCTAAAGTCATAGACGTTGGTATAAATCTAGCTTTAAGTAGGCTACGCACATCTGCTGCATTTCTGACGAACAATGGAACTTCAGATCTATGAGCACCACAGAGGATCGTTCACCCCGGTAATCCTAAATGGAGATGCTGGGATGAAATGGACTCCTTCTGACTATTGCAGAAGAAGCTAAACATAATTCTATAGAGAACCAGAATTATGTTAAGAGAGGGGAAAAGTTTATGTGGAGAGAAGAAAAGAAGAACTTTACCCAGCACTAGGACAAACCAGGCTGAAAACAAAATGATAATTATTAGGCAATACAACAACTCTTTATTGCCTACTAAGTTACAGGATATTGTTATAAGTACTATCAATATATAACAATGCATACTAAATAACTAAAGAAAAACAAGCAGCGGTCTTCTTGCATAGAGAACTAGTTGGAATTAATATATAGAGAATATGTACCTACAGAGGCGCTGTGCAATATTTCTTCAAATAATGCTGTCTATTGTAATAATCTTACCTTTCTCCTTCCTTCTTTTCTTTTTCCTTTTTTTTTTTTTTTTTCTTTTATCTTTTTCTTTTCTTTTGTAATATAATAAACGTGAAAGTTTGCAAGAATGTATGGATGTTTGATTGTATGTTTGTTATTCTTTCACGCCTAAACGGGTGGACCGATTGAGCTGTAATTTGGTATAGAGATAGCTTAGACCCTGGACTAACACATAGACTATAGTACAGCGGGTAAAACCGCTGGGCTGCAGCTAGTGATTTTATAAATGTGTCTAACATGAGTTTTGCATCCTCTGCAGTGGACAAGAACATAGTATCCTTCGGAAACAAAGATTACAAAGTGGTTTATAGAGTTCTACAGTTGTCTTGGAGCATTCTCCACGCAAGCAATGTTGTAATGATAGTGGAACCCTGTCACAACACTCATTCGGAGGTAATACTTGTACTTGTACCCCACCCAGTTTTAATTTTAATGATTGAATCAAAGACTTGAGAGAAAGTAATTATTTGTTGAGCAAAGAAACACAGACACAAGAATATACAGGAATAAGAAACAGAAAAAGAAATACCAAATCATCAGAGGTACGTAATATTATTATACCTATTGTACCCAAATTGTTTTAGTTCTAAGTTTTTTGTGAACAACACAAAAAACTACTTGCAAAATATTAATTTGAACATTAGCATAAATCTCTGCCATATTACCCATTGGCCAAAACGGGTCCAATATAGTCGTATTACACTCACATTTAGGCGGGCCGTCTGCTTATGTATCAGTGCCAAACATAAAATACTATATAATATGAATCAATATTTTACTACTTGTCATAGGCTTGGTTTTTACGCTGGGCAGAGTGGGGCGCTTGCCCCAACCTGACTCTGACCTGTGAGGTACTTCGAATTTTCTTGGAGCTCGAAATAAGTCAATCACAGTGATTTCATAATCAGGATTATATTTTTTCTTGGCGCTCGCAGCAACCTGCTCGCGCACTTATTAATAAGCTTATTTATTTTGCCGTTCAGTGCGAGCTAAACACACACTTTTCGTAGTAAGAGTTATAAAATTTTCTTGACACTCGGAATAAGTAGAGCGCACACTCTTTACAGTCAAGAATTTTCTCGACGCTTGCAGCGAGCTCTTGCACCGCTTAGAACGAGCTCATCGCTTACTTTTTGTAGTCTGAAATATAACATTTTCTCGGCGCTCGCAGAAAGCTGCTCGCGCTTATAAGCATTTAAATTTTTCTTACCAGTCAGATCGAGCTTAACGCAACCATTTCACACATATTAATTTAAACAGCCTCACCCTGAGCCTATGGCTGGCTACGCCCATGCTACCTGTGTAAAAATACCGATAAAACCACTAAATATAATAAATACAATTAATAAATATATATAAAAGTCGCAGCTATAGGCTCGACCCTGGGTTTCGGACAGTTACGATGTCTTTCATCAGGAGTTTACACGAGGTCACGACGCTGAAGATTTGTTACTAGTTGATCAATTTGATTTCTTCTCCATCCACTCGCTAGATGGAAACCACTCGTTCCCTGGTGAGTGAGCTGATGATGAAGCCGCGGTCCACATTCGAGCCTGCCGCGGTGGAGCTGGAGCTGTTCTACCGGCTCCTGCTCGTGGACCGCACCTCCTACTCACCGCTGAAGGTCACCACCCTCACCAGGTCGCTCGTCATCGCGGTAACGTTTTTTTTTGTATTTTATGTTGTTTGTGTGATAATATTATAAAAACTACTACACTACGACGACGACTACACGATGTTTTATGAAAATCCATACATATAATAAGGATGGAAATTTCTCCCCATTCATTGTGATCCTTTACTAAGGTGAACTGTGAAAATACGCATATGAACAAAACGACGCGAAAATGTCGCTTGCGCGATCTAATTCGTAAAACATTTTGTCAATTTTTCCTAGGGAAACGTATAATAAAATAATAAAATAAATAATAATCATTTATATCGGACACATCGCATCGCCCCTAATTTACATCAAAATTTTGAAGTAAAAGTAATAGAATATAAAGTAAATTCAATTCAAAAAAATCAAAAAGCAAAAAGTGCGACAAACTAAAAATACGCCATCTATCGATGTGCCTGTAAACGAAAGTAGATCTTTAGTTTAATTTGGGCTAAATTTGTAAATAGTTTGTGTCACTGGTGAGGTGAAACAACACCACCGATTTGAATAAAATTTTCACTAATACGTTGCAGTTTTCTCTACTTGAAACTTAGTGTTGGTTTTAGTCAAATCGGTTTTTAAATAAAAGAGTTATATCAATCTAAAGATTTACTTATCTTCTTATTATATAAAATCGTTCGTACACTTTCGTGCTATCAACGCACAGCCCAAACGGCTGGACGGATCGAGCTGAAATTTGGACAGCGTATTTTTTGGAAAACTTCATCGTGCAATAAGAAGCGATTTTGCGAAATTCCCCCGGGAACGGGAATTATTCCCGAAAAACGTTTGTATGCAAATCCGTAACCGCTGAACCGATTGAGCTGAAATTTCGTGAAATGATTGTTGGGATTGTGATTAGAAACTTTGAATACTTTTTATGTCAGAAATTTACTTTTAAGGGGGGTAAAGGGTGGTCGAAGTTTGTATGGGAAATTTAGAACCGCTGATCCTATTGAGCTAAAATTTGGCACAAAGGTAGTTTGAGTTGTAAAAAATGATATGGGATACTTTTTATTCCAGAAATCAACCTCTAAGGCGGGATAAAGGAGGTCAAAGTTTGAATGAAAAATCAGTAACTAATGACCCCATTAAGCTAAAATTTGGTTTAGATATAGCTTGAGCCTCTAAAAAGGATATGGGACAGTTTTTAACCCTGAAATTGGCCTTAGAGTGGAAGTCAAATTTTGTATAGGAAATCAGTAACCGCTAGCCCTATTTGATATGGATGTATGTAGTTAGACTCCAAAAAGGACATTTATTTATTGATTTTGAATAGTTTTTAACGCTCAAAAACATATTTTATAAAGAACACATATAAAATACAAACTCTTTTCCGATGTGCCACTATTTTACCCATTATGAAACTAGATGGCGCTGTTCGTCGTTAAAACTCGCAAGCGATTTGTTGGACATGAGTACCTTTTTAAACGACTTATGAAACCAAATCTTTTTGCTATTATGTAGTATTATTTATTAGTATTATGTTTAGTTGTGCATGCTGTGGCATCCTATAATTGTAGGATCACACAGACTAAAGACATAATAGCCTTAAGACTTTTAATTGTAATGTGTTTCCTGCGTTGGATGTCCTTAAATAAATAAATTATGCCAAAGGGCGGTCAACAGTCCATGTCGTTATTCCTGAATCCTAGAGTTTTACAGACTGCGAGTCAAAAATTTAACACTTAATAATTACTATAAAATTAATGTAACTTTAAAATACCTGATATTAATTATTTTATTACATACCATATACCATATTTGTTGAATAATTTTATAAATAACTAGCTGACCCGGCAAACGTTGTTTTGCCATATAAATAATTAATAGGAATGATTAAAAGTTAATATGAGAGTTACACTGAGATAGCAAAATAATAATTGTTTTTTTTTTTTTTACATTGAAAACGTCATTTATTTACACAATTATACATAAAACTTTACAGACAATAAATAAAAAACATTATAAACTAAACCTATAATCTAAAACTCATAAATACTTAATCTAAATTTAAATCTAATAAACCTATGGTGGAGGGATAGGTAGCTAGAATGCTGGCGGCATTGCCCCGCTGAATACATATACTTATTTTTTGTGCAAAATACACGCCAGCATTCCGGTCACCCGATACCTCCACCAAACGTTTGGCCAGTTCTTTATACAGCTCCCAAGCTGCCGGTCCCCATGGACCCATAGTTTCAACCCCAAACGGCAAAAACATATAAGCTCTGTCCAGATTAGCATATTTCTGCCGTTTGAGGTTTTCAGCCTTACTAGCCGCGGCACCAGCCAGCAACATTGTTCCTGAAAGATGGGAAGGTGCCAGAGTATCGACACACGTGGCGTCCCATACTAAAGGCCTACCCATCTTCCAGGGAATGAGAGTCATGCCGTCAGGCCTCTTGCCGTCATCCCGCATTAGACCGTTAGGTTCCAATGTTGACGGGACGCCTGCACTCACAAGGGCCCGACGGATGATATCGTTTAGGCTGGCGTGCCGCGACATGCGTCCTGCGCTCTTAACGCAGGACAGTCCATGGTAACCGTTACGGTCTACCTTTTCTCCGCATACACAGTTGTGGGGAGCTGTACAAAGAGCGCCGATACGTAAGGATGCAGCCAATCGGAAAGTATTATTTTCCAGAAGATTACCAATATTACGCGAAGGTAGAGCTTGCAACCAAAGCCCGGATTCCCAACGAGCAACGGCAAGGAGACGAGCACGCTCTGTAGGAGAACTTGGTGTATTCACCAGGTCATTAAATTCTAGCTTACAGAGCGGCTCGTCCCACTGTCTTTGGGAACTAGGAACTTTGGGCAAGGATAATTGTTTTATTATAAATATATAATTTTATTATAAATCCGATTCTCACAGATACCGGATAAGCACAAAAAATTTCATCAAAATCGGTCAAGCCGTTTCGGAGGAGTATGGCAACGAAAACTGTGACACGAGAATTTTATATATTATATATATTCACTTTAAAGTTCCATCACATAATCAGAAAAATCATTGTCCTTAATTTTATGTTGAGTTTGTCTAATTGAATTATTATTATTTTATTAACTTTATGTGAGTAAATTCGTTTGCATGCCTTATTTAATAAAAGTCTTCGGAAGTTCTAAAGTTATTTTTTTTGTTGAGGTGGATTTTAGGGTTCCGTAGCCAAATGGCAAAAACGGAACCCTTATGGATTCGTCATGTCTGTCCGTCCGTCCATCCGTCCATGTGTCACAGCCACTTTTTTCCGAAACTATTAGAACTATACGATTGAAACTTGGTAAGTAGATGTATTCGGTGAACCGCATTAAGTTTTTCACACAAAAATAGAAAAAAAATATTTTTTGGGCTCCCCATAGAACTAAAACTCATTTTATTCATCAAACCCATACGTTTTAGGTATCTACGGATTACGGATAGGTCTTCAATTATTGAGGTTTCTAATATCATTTTTAATTATTTTAAACGGTTTTATTTAGCTCACTCCGTTTGTTTTATTATTTTTTATTCTTGGGTCAAATTTAGTAAAAAAAAAATCGCAAATTTGAAATTTCGCCCTCTTCCTGTCAACCGATTCAAATGAAATTTGGTGTACGCCTTTGGTTCTGGTGACAATATAATTACGTATATTTAAAATTATTTTAAATCCAAGATGGCCGCCGCTACAAAAAAGCGGATTACATTTTTTTTTCCAATCAATATGGGTATCAAATGAAAGGACTTGATAACTAGAATACAGTGCACTATACAAAATAAAAATCAAAGATGGCACTCGCTACAAAATGGCGGATAACCAATTTTTTTAATCTCATCAATATGGGTATCAAATGAATGGGGTTGACATGTTGAATACAGTGTACTAAAAAGCTGAAAAATAAAATCGTGAGGCACGTTAAATATCTTAATTCTAAATCCCTAATATGAACATTTAAACTGAAAATTGTAGAAAATAAAATTGTTCTTTACTTTTTGTGATTTTGTTGTTAATTGGAGACTCTTAAAAGGCCTGGAATAGCTTTTATTACAGAAACCAAGCTTAAAGGGAGAAAGGGGGATCGGTGTTTTTATGGGAAATTAGTACCCGCAGTTATAATTTTGCAGAAATTCGAAATAGATACAGCTTGAGCCAAAAGAAAGGACATAATTGAGATAGTCCCTTAGTCTTAGTTCCTTAAGTCAACAATGCATATAGGTGAAAGGGCCTTTCACCTTCCCTCACTTTTAAGGTCAGAGTTTTATGGGCATACCTACAGGAACCACGGAATCGATTTGAGTCTCGGGAATGATAGTATGAGGCATGAGGAACCGATTTAGCTTAAATTCCCAATATAGATAGTTAAAAGGAAAACAAATAGTTTTATGGAATAAGGAATTCTGGAAAAAGGAATCAATAGCCGCTAAATTGATTTAGCTGTAATTTTGTATTAAAATATTTTGAATTCCAGGAAAGTAACACAGGATTGTTTCCTGTGGTAGCGAAAAAAAACTGCATAGAAATACTTGGCTCGATTTTCTTCGCTATCCAGAGCGGGAGGAAATATAACTATGTATACTAATTCAACGCCGCGGGGATGGAAATCAAATCAATTTCGAAATAGCTGCAACAAAATGAAATTTAGAACCGTTGACTCTATCTATTACGCTAAAATTTGATACAACCTTTAGTTTGAGTCATAAAAAATGATACGAGACACTTTTTATCCCAGAAATCAACCTTTAAGGGGAGGAAAGGGGGGGGGATGCAGTTTGTGTAGGAAATCGGTAGCCGCTTCTTCGTTTTAGCTAAAATTTGGTCAACGTATTCTTAATATAACGTAGGCGACCAATAAGGAGGGATTTTGTGAAATTCCCAGGAGAACGGGAATTATTTCCGAAAAACGTTTGCATGGAAAGTTATTGAATAGTTTTTATGTCAGAAATTAACTATTAGGGAGAATCAGTATTACAGGCAGGAGGAAGGAGAGTCAGAGTTTTAATGGGAATTCAGGAATCACAGAATTGATTTGAGTCGTGAGAAAGATAGTGTGAGAAATTGGTAACCAATAATTATAATTTAACTTAGGTTTAGGTACATTACAGTAGAGATAAGTTTAAGGGTTACCGGGAAAGGACCACAAATAGTTCTAATTCCTGAAAAGAGGCGTGAAAATTTGTGAAGACAATCAACAACCGTTAAACCGAGATAGTTTGACCTCCGGGAAAGGACACAGGACTGGTTCCTGCGATAGCAAAACAAAACTTCATAGATATACCCAGTCCGATATTATTCACTACCCACTGGGTTAAAACTATTTTACGCTATTTTACGCACAAAATCGCGGAGATGGAAATACAATCCTAAATGGCAGCACCAAACTTTCGCTTTATTGACTGTCACGCGCAACGAAGTGCGCGCGGGTCAGCTAGTCCTACAAATATAATTTAAAAAAAAACTAAAAATACGAAGTTTAATGAAATGGAATGATTTATTCGCAGAAATTATGTACTCGTAGTACAGCTTTGTTTTAATATTGCTCTAGGTTTTGAACATTGTGCCTCCTTGAGGCTTGCAAATCTTCAAATTATGTTGTTTGTGTTTGTTACATCTTCATGCCTAAACGGTTAAACAGATTGAGCTGAAATTTAGTAGCCTAGATTCCATGTTACGAAATAATTTTAAGAATTTAATATTGTTTTATCAATGTTTCAGATATTTGGCAGCGTGACTACATATTTGATCATTTTGTTGCAAATGTAAAGCACTATTAATTTAATCTAACAACTTAAGTATTAAGTTTATAAATAACTAACAAGTGTGCATCAAAAATTTGTTTATTGTGTGTTTAAATCAAACCTAACGAGCACTGTTCTAATAAAGAATGTTTAACGTTGTTTGACTATTATTAATAAATATCACACTAATATAATAACTGCGAAAGATTGTGAGTGTGTATGTTTGTTACTTCTTCACGCCTAAGCTGGGCCGATTGAGCTGAAATTTGATATAAAGATAGCTTAGACCCAATAACACATAGAGTACAGTACAGCGGGTTAAACCTCTGGGCGCAGCTAGTAATATATAATCTAGACTTAGATTAAAAGAAAATGGGAAGAGGCTTCGAGAGGGAGGCTATTCGAAGGATTCAGCTGGGATGGGCTGCATTTGGAAAACTTCATCGAGTCTTCTTGTCACGTATACCCAGGCGCGGATCCAGGGGGGGGGACAAGGGGGTCATGACCCCCCCCAAAATCCTAGTCGGAAAAAAAATCCGATCATATGAACTGGTTTTACGCTACTTTCACAGTTAGAATTAGGAAATTTTCTCTAAGCTGCAAGCTTACGTACAAGTTCATAAAACTGTTTCGCTGTTTTAATTTTTTTTTACCAAGCTATTTTTTTTCAGTTCTCGCCTACGAATTATCCGTAGGTTCTCGTAGCAAACTGCACAGTGTCTTTCATATTTGGGATTAGTTGGATTATATTAACTGCTGCAAGCTGTTCGCGCTTTACGTCGTCTTTGCAGCTAAGTCTTTGCGCTCACAGCGAGCTGCACCCGCCCTATAAATATTAATATTTAATTTTCATACTGCTCAGATCGAGCAAAACTCGGATCATTCATCCTGAAAGATTCAAAATTTTCTCGAGCTGCTCGCGCCTCATTCGTGCTGAAAATTTCAAATTTTTACTCGGCGCTCGCAGCGTACTGCTTGCGCTCTATAAATAAAAATATTTAGTTTCCTTGCCACTCGGAGCAAGCTATACGCACATCATTCGTGGTGAAAAACTCAAAATTTTCTCGGCGCTCGCAGCGAGCTGCTCGCGCTCTTAAAAATAAGAATATTTTGTTTCCTTGCCTCTCGGAGCAAGCTAAATGCACGTCATACGTGCTGAAAAATTCAAAATTTTCTCGGCGCTCGTAGCGAGCTGCTCGCGCTTTTATAAGTAAGAATATTTAGTTTCCTTGCTAGTCGGAGCAAGCAAAACGCGCATCATTCGTACTGAAAAATGTAAGATTTTCAAGACTACGCTGAAACGAGTCTCCAAAAAAAATTCTAGCCGATGACCCCCCCCAAAATTATGGTCTGGATCCGCGCCTGCGTATACCACAGCGTCTGAAGACTTAAGTCTTCAACCAATGCGTCTTACCTGTAATGACATACGGACTACGGAGCCGAAACGTGGACAATTACGGTTAGATTGGTTCACATGTTTAAAGTTGCTCAGCGAGCTATGAAGCGGGCTATGCTCGGCGTCTCTCTAAAGGATCGCATCAGAAATGAGGTGATTCGGCAGAGAACCAGAGTTACCGACATAGCCGAAAGGATTAGCAAGTTGAAGCGGCAATGGGCTGGTCACATTTTCCGCAGAACAGATAACCGATGGGGTACACGGGTTCTAGAGTGGAGACCGCGTCTCGGCAAACGTAGTGTAGGGCGTCCTTGGGCGAGATGGGGTGACGATATCCGGAAGGTCGCGGGGAGCGGGTGGAGGAGGAAGACGGGGGAACGAGTTGAGTGGCGTGTCATGGGGGAGGCCTATGTCCAGCAGTGGACAAGCGTGAGCTGATGATGATGATGATGATGGGAAGATGCGCTACACATGCGTAGCAGTATCGACGAAGGGGTAAATTAACTTAAAAATGTGCCAAGTAAAAGAAACAAAGCCTTATATTTTAGAGTTTTTTATTACATATTTCATTACAATATTTTCTATAATTCATTATTGTACACACTGTCATCGGGTGTTACAGAGAGAATGCACAACTAGGTACACACAGATACTATTACAAAAGGGGTCCATGTACGGCCGAAAGGGGTATTTTGGGGCCCTAGACAAGGGTCAATCGCTTGTGGCTAACGCTAAGAAAAAATTATGTAATGATAGTCGTTTTCGTCCGCTTTCGTAGTTTATTTATGTTTATATACATAGTTCCATGGTTAGATATTCTATAAGTGTATTAATTATATTCTATAAGAGTAGGTATTATTTATTTGTGTTTTTTGTTGAGGCCGGCCCAGAAAAAGATGGAGAGACGACCTAGACTCATATCAGACCGGCTGGGCTGAGGTGGCGCAAGAAAGACATGCATGGAAGGATTTGGGGGAGGTCTTTGCCCAGCAGTGGGACAGCATAGAATAAAAAAAATGTGTTTTTTATTTGCCGTGAATAAAGTGTTTTCTATTCTATTCTTTTCACCCGGACTATCATCCCGGTACGTTATCTTAGGCTGATTTTCTCTGATCTGTATGAAATTTAGGCCCGTAGATACGGACGGTAATCCGTTGGTACGGACCCTTCCGCATTACTCTAAAACGCTACCTAAACTTAAGAGAGCCTTAGTCTTAGGCACAAACGATTGACACTTGTCTAAGACTCGCGATCCATCGACCGTGCGTAGGCCGTAAGAAACCTGTTGCTACTCGTGTGATTGCGGACGCGTCGCATCTTGATGCAAACAACTATACCATCTAGAAGCTGAGCCTATGGTTACTGAAGACACGGATCTACTATGGCCGTGACGAGGGGGCATTCTCGTCATCCGTCGGTCACTTACACATTACATTATGTATCACGTAACTCTACCTTACAATACACTATAAATAAGTCAAGCGTAAAGATATGTACAATATTTTTACAGATTACATAGTTAAGTACCTATTTACAAATTAGAGTTCTTTATACATTACAAAACGATAACTTTACCGAAATATCACCGCGAAATTATATACTACCTTCATAATATAAATATGTTACGATTCAACTAAATGATAATTCCTAAGATTTTTAAAATAAACATTTAAGACGAATTACATTACAATGTATTGCTTTTTTTAGTCACATTTTCCAAAAATATCACCCTCCCGGACGAGCCAATGGGCCCGCCTCGTTTCCGACTTCCTTCCAAAATACGTTATCAATTTAGTAAAAAATATTATAGACATAATATCACTCAGTCACTATCATTATAAAATAGTAGGTACGCTAACACGGATAGACACCACGATTTAAAAATACATACGATTTATGGACATACATAATTATTATTAAGAATTTTATAAATAAAATATCTACTTTTTAAAATTAGGTACACATACATAATTTTACTTATCGCTGATTTATCATGGCACTGAGTAAAATGAACTGTCCCTACAAATAGATTAATTTTACATTTCATTCATCATTATTCATTCATTTATTACGCTTTCTTTTTTACATAAAGATAACTGCAGATAAAAAATGCACAATTTAAGTAAGTTATTAAAAATAATATCATCAAGTATTACAAGTTAAAATCAGTCTCAAAAAGTATAGCTTGATAATTCAGCGAAAAGATTTGTCATCGCTAACAGTAAGTAATAGTATATAAACCTAGGTTTTGATTATTGCACAACATTCAGTAATATATTTACGTATAGACGATCTCTGGTTTGATTGTTTGACTATGTTACGAGGCCGTTTGCTACTTGCGGGGTTATTGTACTCCTACTGAACCACTGAGCTCGCTACAAGCACATTATACACCCATCTAACTAAACTATGCAAAATAATAACACACGTAGAGTCCCTGACTCCTCTATGTAGGTAAATGACCTCAGGTCTAAAGGAACAACTACAAGAATAAAATAACTTTCAATATTTACAAATGCCTATAATACTTATGGATAAAAAGAAATATTTGGCTAAAACTTGATAGGAATAGGTACATGGTTAGTGATATATAAATTATACGAATCTAACAGACGTATGGGATAATCGAATAGGTACAATCTAACAACTACAATAATATTAAAATAGTATAAAGTACTTCATTAAAATAATAATTATAAAAAGTAAAGTTGTAAAGTTTGTGATCTTGTTTGAGTATTATACGTTCACATTAATTATTATGCTCGGTTTGTCACATTATTATTAGTAAGCTTCACGTTATATCTCGGTACCCTGTAGTGAGTTTAAACGAGATTCCTTTCATCAGTCCGATCATGAAGGGTAGCAAACGAACACAAGGTGTGAGAGGGGATACGGCTAGGTACATAATACGTCAAATACGAAGGAAGCGACGCAAACCGTCGTCTAACGTTCACAACTTCAGTTTCGTCCAATCTTACCCTAACCTTTCGCGTATTTTCCGTTCAGTCCTAAAACTTAGAAATATCGATCGCGAGAGTCCGACCGCTCTCAAAGTCAGTTCTATAAAAATAAAGTATCTAAGGGGTGGTGCGGCGGGGGTCGCGTTCAGAGGCGGTGTCGCGCGCGGCCGCTCTTCCTGCGCTTGCGGCGCGTGTCGCGCACGAACACGATGTTGGCGGGGTCGTCCGCCAGCGCCGGGTACCGCGACACCGAGTGCACGTCGCGCGCCACCCACCCGTCCACCACGCCGTGCGAGATCAGCTCCTCCTTCTCCTCCTCCGTCCACGAGCCGCGGCCCTCCCAGCCCGCCGCCACCAGCGCCTTCTCGCGCTCCCAGGCGCGGGCGGCGGCGCGCTTGTGCGCGTGCTTCAACAGCTTGATGCGCTCCTGCGCCGGGTCCACGCCGTACCGCAGCACCATCACCGCCTGCGCCGAGCCCTTGCTGACGGCGTGCACGCGCACCTGAAATTACACAAAGGAACAGTAAAAATCTGATCAATTGGGAAAAGTAGGTTCCACTACAAAAATGTTGAAATAAACTGCAGAAAAATCAAGTTAACGATCGAGAAATTGGTTAACTTAGTAAAAATTACCTCGGAGCCTTGATCGTTGGTCTCGTCCTGAGACACGTTGAACTTTCCAGAAAGTCTCCTCAGCTCTTCCATATCGTCCCGAATCTTCAAGGTGTTGTCTTTTACGAAGTAGAAGACGTCTTGATCGTGGATGTTGAAATGAACGTCCAGGAAGAACGAGTTGTTGAAGACGGTGGTGATGACGTCCTCGACGACGCTGTTGGAGCCGTCGGCGACGCTGATGAAAGCCTTGCCGTTGACGCGAGATATGAGAACACCTTCACCGAACACGCCGCGCTTGTACGCCACTCGAGGCAGGAGGTTGCGAGTGATCGGCTCCATCTTGAGGAGAGGCGTCGGTACAAATTCCACGTCGGCGAGCTTGTCTGTTACCTGCAGATAAAATACAGAAGTTATTAATTTGCCTCTCTTGACTAGGTAACGAATTTCCACTCGTTGTAAAAACATTTACCTTTTCAATAATGCACTGAAGTCCAGACATGACCCCAAAATCAGGAGCCAATTGCGCAGAGATGATAGATTTCTTCGGCTGGAATATCATGTCTGTGATATACTTTGAACCTATCATCTTGGAGAGATCGTATCCGTAGAGTTCCAACCAGCTTTCCAACGAGGTCATGTACTGAACATTTTGTTGTGTGTTGATCGGGTCATTGTTTTTGAAACGGTAAATGAAGATATCGGTAGGCAAACTGAGTTTAGTGGACAAATGTTCCCAGCTTGGCGTCATCCACTGCCCAACGACAGGATCATACAATCTGTTCTGTAGATACACTAAATTCGTATTGTACTCCAATATTCCACCCTGGAAGTCAATCGGGACATAGAAATCAGGATTCGTGTCTTTGATTATCTTTCCGAATGGACTACGTTTGATCTCCTTTACGATTTCTCCATTGATATCGAAGACTACCAAAGGAGAACTGTTGTGATCTGTCGCCACGTAGAACCGCTGTTCTTCAGTCTCTATACAAGTAAGATAATCCCTTTGGTCGTACAGATATCGGACGGTTTTCTCTGTTTTAGGATGATGCATGTGCGTGATAAGATTAGGTGTTTGTGGATTGGCATAGAAGAACTGAGTGACGTTGCCTTTTTCATCCTTCCAGGCTACCAGTCTACTCCTGTCATCGTAGAAGTACCACATTTGGAACTTATCTCTCTCTAAGGCGTGGATAAATTGGCCTCTCGAGTTGTATCGGTATTTCTGCTCTCCTCGTCTTATAACGAAGCCGCGACCGTCGTAGCTGTTGAACTCTATATCGCCATATTGAACGACTCTATCACCGATATCATAGCCGAGGTATCGTTTCTCGCCATGTTCTATTACTCCGATTACGTTACCGTTCTCATCATAGTTATACTTCCAATCGTCATCAGAACCGATCACTTCCATGAGATGTCCATCGTAGTTGTAGCTGATTCGAACGACAGAAGATGTGTCTCCAATCATCATTTTCTTAGTCTTGATTCTATTTCTAGTGTCGTATTCCAGTTCCAAGCGGAAGACATCGAAAGCTTTAATGTTTATGAGTACAGTTTTTATTCTACCGTGGTCGTCGTAGTCTGTGACAGTGAAAAATTGTTTGCTCGTGTCCTGCATCACGGATCTATTGAAGGTATTTCTATATATCCTTAAGTCACTGACAGCTTCAAGAATACCAAGGTTTTGATTGTATTTGAGTCTCAGCTGTGGCATTTCCTTGCTATTTATATTAACGTCGATCGTTGAAAGACGTGCGTTACCGTCATACTGGTACTTGAAGTGCGCATTGTTTATACCACTCTTAGAGTTAAATTTCATCTTTCCGTCTTTCAAAATTCCTGCATGGTATTTATAATCTTGTTTTAGTTCATAATCTGAATCTGTGATCTCGACATTTTTAACGAGATGAGTATTCTCATGATATACATACTTGATAGCTGAAGCACCAGCTAAAACGGTTTCTAACTTTCCAGAACTATCATAGATATAAAGTATTTTTCCAGATTGATGAGGGAAAATTTTTGCTAAGATATTGCCTTCGTCGTTATACAGAATTTCATAAGGATGCCGATTCATAGGTGAAAAGTACTGATATTTGAAGTAACCTAGAGAAGTCATGAGAGCAAAAGTATGGATGTGACCTCGTGGTGTAGTCAAGTTTTGTAGAGCACCAGAATCATCGTAATCGAGCAGATAGTCGCTTCCTCTCGGAGTCGTTACCTTGAGCGGTAGACTTGTAAACATATCCCTGAATGAATATGCGAGTGAGGAGCCATCTCCATATCGTATCTCATGAAGCCTTCCAGCCCTGTCAAAGCCATATGTTTCATTGAGTTCTCCCCAACTCCACCGCGTAAGTCTGTTAAATCTGTCGTATTCGAGTTCAATTTCTGCAAATATTTCGTTTCTCGGTCTCCACCTCACTGGTCTCGCCATCCTGTCGTATGTGACGTTTAATAGTTCCACTTTATCGTCCATAAATACTGCTACGGTTGAAGAATCTCTGTCGTATTCAAGGGTGAGTAAGTTCTCCCCGTTTACTCGAAGCTTGCGCCCAATTTGAGCCACTGCTTTATTGCTTTTTCCTTTGTTTGACAACAGTCGTCGAAGGAAGTATCGCCATTCGAATCTATTAGCAAGGTCACCCCCTACTTCTGTTCTTTGCTTGGATGGGACAGGATAACTTTCACCCAAAATTGGGTCAATCTCGGACAGAATGGTGTAAGGTACGGTTTCTGTCGATACAACGTGTCCCCAGGGCAAGCTCGTTGAAATGCTGCCATCGTTTGATATTATAGTTTTCATCTCAGCTTCTCCTAATTTTGTATTGACTGATGAGCCTTTTATCAGAATAGAAATAGGTTTTCCATTGTTTTCGCTCACTTTTACTGTTGCCCCTTTGAGACTAAGATCGAACGTCAAAGTGATGATACGTCCAGTTGGAGTCACAGCTGATGTAAGCCTTCCGAATTCGTCATATTTGTAAATGTAACTCCGGCCTGTACTGTCATATTTAGATTTCAATAGTCCAGTGATTCCGTGGTAATCGAATGTCATATTGAAATTATCTGGGGTTCTCAACTCTTGGAGCATTTTTACTTTGGACATTTTCAGTCGACATTTTTGTCCTTTAGTATTTTCTATAGAGTTAACCATGCTCGAGTAATCGCGTAGAAGGAACACCTTGTTTCCGGCGGCGTCGGTGACAGTACTGAGTTTTCCATTACTAGTATTGACGGTATACGTAAAGACATAGTTGGTCTCGCCAGTTAGAATGTTTTTCGTCGTAATGTGTTGACCGAATCTATTAAATATGTATATTTCTTGCGTATCAGGAGAGTAGATAGTATATTCCCGTGTACCACTTGCATCAGGAATGCTGGCCATCACCGACCGAATTCTGTAGTTCGCTTGATCTGCTATATGAACTATACCGTCTGGACTGACGATGACGGCGGATATAGTGTTAAATTTAGAATTCGAAGCTAAGAAGTGATCAGCTTCAAAGCAGTCGCAGCCTCTCTCTAAGCAGTTGCATTTAGACTCCGCTCCAGCGTAAGTAGAGATCTTTCCATCTGTCGTGATCAATCTTACCCTGTTGATTCTCTGAGAGTCACTTTCTGCTACGTAAAGATCACCAGCCGATCCGAATGCAATACTTTGAGGCATGACTAGAGTGGCATAAGTCGCCAGTTCCACGTTGAAGCCAGACAGAGGAGAGGGGCAATGGAGAGGTCTGCCAGCTATGACTTTGACTCGACCGTCGGGCGCCATCTGGAGGATCATGTGATCATCGATGATGTGAAGACTGTTGTCCAGAGGGTTAATGGCCAGTTCCGTGGGCCACCTTAGGTGAACTTCTTCCACGCTCAGCGTACCTTCGCACGGGATGGGCTTCCAATGAGCCCTGTGCATGTGATTGCCGATGATGGTGGTAATAATTCCGTCTCGGTCTACCATCCTGATGTTAGTACCGTCGGCGAAGTACAAAATGTTGTCGATGGATACGACGACACCTTTCGGGTAGGCTAGCTTAGCGTCACGTGCGAGCGCTCCGTCGCCGCAGTGAGCTTCGTCTCCGGGCAGGCAGCGCTCCCCAGACCCCACCACTGTTTCCCAGTTGTGTTCTGGATCGCTGAAGTCCTCGGTGTTGCGGACCTTTATGATCTGGTGCGACTCGGGGTCAGATATGTAGAGCGTGCCATCTTGAGGAGATAATGCCATGTGGTACCGATACGATACTCGGGTGGCACTGGAAAATACAAAAAAAACATTATTGAGTATGGTGTATCGAGGTAATAATAATATGATGTTGAGCTTTATTAACATAACTTTATCATTGTTTAAATGGTCAATAGAAAAACTCACTTGAGCTTGACCACGGTTCGCACGGTGCCATCGGTACTGATTCTTCGCACGAGGTTAAAGTCTCCGACGAAAATGGTGCCATCAGGGGCTGTGGCCAGCGCCACCGGCGCCAGAAGTTGCATCTTGGTTGCCACACCTAAAAGTATATTTCATGTTATAACATCATCTAGTCACAATGTAAATGTGTTTAGCAAGAGTAAAGTAATTTTTCGCACCAGAACATTCAGCTGCGCACTCGAGCTCTCTCTGTTTCCCGTCACCCATGGTCGTAATAGTCACTCTAGGCTTGTGCTTCAGGTAGATATTTGCACCGTCGCCTTTTTGAAGAATACCTGTTAAAATAGGCTTAGTTTATTAAACAGTAAACGAAATAAAATAAGGCGAGCTAATTAAGATAGTAGATCCTTTAGAACATCTTACAATCATTTTAAGCTGTTATAAAAACTGTACCTTCATGGAAGTTATATCTATGATGAATATCCAGGTTCCATCCTCCCACATCGGATATGCTCATGTCATGTCCGCTCAACTTAGTGGTTTGCACGTTCCAGATGATATCCTTACAATCTGTGTACTGGTAGCCAACCTTCACCAGGGCTGTAGTGACTCCATATACTCTTTGGCGATACACGTTCAATCGATTCCATGGGTAAGTGAATTTGATCACAGGGTCGGCTTCAAAGGTTTTCTTAAACAGGATCCCCTCGATAGTGATCCTCAGGTGGATGAGAGCCAGAGTGGATGGAACTTTATCAGGAGTCAACTGAAGCTGGATGGTAGAGAGGTAGCCGGCCGCACGAGAACTGTGGTATACTAAATTTAGACCTGTGCCGGGTATCTGAACGCTGGATTGGACAACCTGGAATCGAAAGTATTATACTTAATATATTATTATCATTAAATCATACCAGTAAAGAAGAATGCCACGAGTAGTATCTTGGTTTCTATTTATTAATCAAAATAACAGCGAGTCAAAATGAGTTTATATTTTACCTGTGACTCGGCGAGGATGGCATTCTTATCAGGGCAGGCTCCTTGGAAGCCGTGCTTCCACGTAGCGAGTACCACGGGCTTCATCGTGTCATAATCGTGCGCGAGACAGGCTTGTGGAGGTCCTCCTCCAGTCTTATCATCCGCTGTTGTCAACACCACTTCGTCTACTATCACCACCTGCAATACCAATCTGTGTCAAAAATCTGCACAAAATTAATATAAGATTGATTCGTTATCTTTTTGACACAAGAATAAAATTAATCTCATATTTTTTCGCCAGGTGACATTATTTTGATCACAGTTTACGATGTCCTTCATCAGCATTAATACGTAAGTGCTGCCGTATTTGAAATGGGTGACATTCACGTTCTTCCGACGATGAGCTTTCAAAATATTATTATCAAGAACCAAAATCAAATGAATGATTGGAAGTATTTTTTGCATGAAACACGGTCTATTTTAATTTTTTATAATCAGTTTGTATTGTTTCGATTTACCTTATCAGTTTTTATTGCCAGTGTTAGTGCGATTTTGCGTGTATTCCATTTACACGGGTTATAATGGTGTTCACGACATGTCGAGCCCACCAGCAGGTCCAATTATAAATGTCTCGTCAAGAACCTCAACCAGAGGGAAGTAAAGTTTAAAACGAAATAATTGAGTCGTAAAAAGCGTAATGCCACTTTAATCGCCTGTTTGCATGTTTGTGTTATGCGAAAAAAGTTTAAATTGCTTCATACGAAGTTCGGTTGAGTCGTTTGGTTATTAAACAGGCGTGTGTGTATCTAGATGCAGGTTAATGTCAGAAAACTTTAGACTATAGAACAGAGTGTACAGTTTCAGCAAGTTTTCAGACCACTTACAACTTTTATCGTCTGGTAAAGGTTTTGGTTCATAAGAAATTGCACTTTTTATAAAACTATTTTTATGTATGTTAGGCACCGACAGTGCCTACTTGGCAGGGTGGCTCCCATGATGCCTCATGGCGTCTCTAAGTCCTCATATTATGTCCAGCAGTGGATAAAAGTAGGCCACGGGTAATTCAGGGAACAGCTCAAAATTCTCTCAGTAAATACATACCTCGTTCCAAGGTACGTAGACAACTTGCGTGGTGCGCTTGAAGGGTGATCGTCCAAAGTGCAGAGTCACTGCGCCTCCGCCGTTGACGAGAAGGTCGAACCACCCATCATCTCGAGACAAAGTGAATCCTTCCAGGGGCGTTGAGGTTGACACTCTTACTCCCACCAATCCAGAACCCAGTGTTGTCACTACACGACCACGGATCACAGCCGCGCGACTGTAATCATGTAAGCTTGGTTAAAGCACCGAAATTTGAGATGACCCACTATAACATTGGAATTTTCATTCTCAAGAATTACGGGTAAATCTCAAGTAAGGGGTGAATTAAAGGGTATATTAGTGCTGGGTTTGTGATTACAGGGTAGATTCTTGTACGACAAAACACTAAAAGTATAAAAATATTACAGGTATTTTTGATAGGGGATTTAATATTGCGCCATTAATGAGATGTGTGGTTTTAAGGTGTATGTATATTTGAAAAAACCTGTCCATATGGTGGTAAGCAGTTGTGTTGACACCTGATGGAACTTTTTGCACCTTATGGTACATGGAATATACACTTTGCTTAGCATTGCAAAGTTGTTTACTTTCAAGAATTGACCTTCTATTTAAAAAATCTTATGATCTCAAAATGAAATAATCCAATAAGTTGATACTCGTACTAACGTAGGTGTTTATATTTGAAACTAAGTAATTAATATTAGTTTAGGTATGAAAAAACTATCAACTAAATGAAACACACTTTTCTACCCCTGAACTACATAACATGAAACCACAACCTCTCAAATTGATAAGGGTATACATTTGGTAGTTACACACAACACACAACAAATAAAAAGCGGAACACAATTTCACAGGACACATTAGGTTACAAACAATACTTAATAGTATGCAAATGTAAAGGAGATAAATATACATAAAACTTAATAAAGTTTTAAATAAAATATATAAAAATATAATGCCTAGTTGTAAGGTAAGCAGCTAATAACCTAATTCTAAATAAGAAAACATTGAAGGAAGCACACAGTTCCACACAACTCTTACCTCGTATTGAAGTGGTTCCAAAACATACTGAGCAGCGTTAGAAAATCGAGAGAAATGACAAACGTGAATTATCATCATAAATATTGTTAATTTAGAGGAAGAGAATGTTAAGGACATGCAAGTGCCAATTAATATCATCGCGTTCGTCGTCACAAACATATAAGTCGTTAATACACTTAATAAAATAAGGAAGAAAAGCGTCGTGTGACAAATCTCAGTAAAGAAAACATTAGGATTGACTGGGGCACAACATTGCGTACGTCATAATAACAGATAGGTTTATTCATATCTCGTTAGTATTGTTAAACATTTACATTGTCATGACGATTCGTTAAATCAGTTCTGAGAAATCTTCTAATAAATCTACTCAATCTAGTTCAAAATGATGAGCGAAGAATGTATTACTTCAAGTTATGCTTAATAAAGTTGTTTCGAGGAACTTGTTTACTGATTTGACGAATCGTGTATTTTTTGTTAATCTAACATCAAACACCGATCCTACCTTTCATTAAATGTCTCCTGTTTGGCATAGTTCTGCAGGCTTCCCTCGTCGATGAGGAACTTCATCCGTTCGAAGAACGAGGCGGTGATGGCAGGAGGCTGCTTGCGGAGCAAGATGTCGATGGGTCGAGGGGAGCGCACGCAGAGTTGGCTGCCTTTGCAGACAGCTGTCGCGCAGCACTCTGGGTCTTCGCAGTCCACCAGTCCATCTGAGGATGTGTCCAACTCGCTACTTATTTTTCATTCATACAAATCTCACCGTTCAAAAGTTAGGTAGGTTTAGTTCACTAATATGCTATAACTAATACGAGTAAGGGTATTAAAGGACGCATTAAACTTTCTTAAAAGTTTTACGAAATAAATCGTACCTTTGTCATTATCTTTGCCGTCGTCACAGACTTGTTCCTTAACAGTGGTGCAGTCGGGTCCATCCCAGCCGTCGAAGCACTTGCACTCCCAGCGGCCGTCGTTGGCGACGCGGCAGTTGCCATGTCCGGAGCAACCGCGAGGACATCCCTCCAGCGTGCAGTGACGTCCGTTCCAGCCGGACACGCAGAGGCAGGTGCCGTTCTTGCACTGTCCGTGGTCGCTGCAGCGCGCGTCACACAGCCGCAGCGTGCAGAACTCGCCGCTCCATCCTACGTCGCACACGCACGCTTCACCCACACAATGACCGTGTGCCCCACACTCTAGGTCGCAAACCTCTGTAAAAATATAATCTCATTCGTATACCGTACTTTAGAAACAAAATAATTTTAAAATGTTGAATTATTATGCGGATACGAAAGTTTACATACCTTTGGAACAATCTTCTCCTGACCACCTTGAATGACAAGCACAAGTCTGGGTGTCCACGTCGAAAGTACCGTGTCCAGAGCAATCCGGTAAACATTGTAAAGCATCCTTGTCCATAGTGGCACAATCAGTGCCCTTCCACCCTTTCTTGCAGACACAAGTTCCATTGATGCAGAAGCCGTGGCCGGAGCAGGTGGGGTGAGGGCAGTCGATGTCTCCACAGAACTTTCCTTTGTATCCTCTGACGCATGAGCACTTGCCGTTGACACAATGCCCGTGACCGTTGCAGTCGGGTACCTCGCATTCATCGTGCCTCAAGGAGCATTCCTTTCCTTTCCATCCTGGGTTGCATTGGCATTCTCCGTTTATGTATTCACCACGCTGACTGCACAATACTGGACATACACCTAAGTGGAAACAAATCGAGGGTTCAACAGTTGAAAGTATTCAAGAGAATAAAAAATGATAGCAGAACTGAAAATGTTTGTTGTAGGTAACAGAGTAACTATAACTTACTCTTGCTGCAATCATCTCCACCAAAACCAGGCGCGCATGCACAATGTCCCATAAGGCATTCCCCTTTCCCCGAGCATCCGTTGGGACAGTTATGGTTCATCTCCTCAGCCAGGATGGCGATAAAGCTGACTTCCTGAGGATCTCCATCATCGTTGTAGAGTGACAAGAACCAGTGACCTTGTTCCATGTAGTGGTTTACTTCTTTCTTTACCGATGGCTAGAGAAAAAGAAGTAAATTCGATTTATTTCATAACTCAAAGAATGACGATTAAATATAAATAAAAATAATAATATAATAATTATTGTTTACTTACATGTGAAGTTCTTTTTGTTCTGGCCTTGAATCCACTCAAAACCTCCAAGAAGTGATATTGCGTGTGTGTCGGCAGCGCGTTCCTTCTCGCGTACACTCCTATTGAGGCACCTCGTGGGATGGCGTAGTCAAACTTTACATAAGATGCTTGAGATTGATAAAACTGCATATTCCAGTAACTATATGGAGGGATTTCTTGCGATAACTTTTCGCCTAAAGTGATTTGTTTGAATGTCGTCCCGTCCGGTGGGAACGATTGGGCGGGGAATGTACGAGCGCCTGTGGAAATTAAAGTGTGTGTTAGTTTATGGCCGAAATTTACATACAATTTTGATACATGCGATGTGATGACCTACAGACTAGTTCCAAAAAGCATACATAATTAACTCATTCAATAAAATAAGAGAAACCAGAAATAATCCCTTAAACCGCATGCATGAAAGCTCCCACCAAAAAAAGTTAAACTTATATATTGTTTACATGCATGAAAAGAGTCGTCTTTATGTGCGAGAGGACATTAAATCTCCGTATATCTCATCTTTATACGAGTTAATGTTAAATTTGTACGACTTAAATATTATATTAGCATAACATTATTCTCGCACGTGAAGACGACCTTGAGTATTAGTAAATAGTATTATTTTAGTAAACCTATAGTCCTATTCCCTATACCCTATACATGGATGGTTTGACATGATCGTTAGTATGTTAACATTGATCATATTCATATTAAATAACCTCACCTTCCAATATGAGAATGGGTGGAGGAACAACCTTTGGACAAACGCATTGTTTTTCTGTTGAGGGAGTTTCAGTGTCTGATTCCGTGGTAAAATCGGTACTAAAACTAATATCTGTAGTAGGATTAGTTAAGGTTTCTGTTGTTGTCCCCAAATCCATTTCTGTTGTCAATTCTGTGCTGATATTCGAACTTTCAGTGTCGAACGATCCTGTAGGAGATATATCTGTTGTCGACTCTGCATCTCTTGAGCCTTTGGTGGTATCAGTGTAATCGACGTAAAAGTCATCAGTGCTACTATCACAGCTCGGACACGAACACTCACAGCTTCCTCCCCAATCATCATCCGTACTTGTCGCTTTGGTCTCTTTAGTATTTTCCAAAACCACTGGTTTATTGAAGTTCGAAGGTTGAGTTGGCTCAGCATCCATCGGCGTTATTCTGACAGTGGGTACCTCGTTTACGGTGGGCACTGTCAATGTCAGTGAATATATTTGTTTGTAAGTTGAGTTATCCGCATCATCACTGCTGATAGTTAGGTTAATCAAAACGTGTTTAGGGTTACTCAAATCTGGTGTTTTTGTTTCAGCAGTATTTATAGCGACGTAATCGGGGGTTATGTTATCAACATTATTAGGAGTTAATGGTTTAGTAGTAGTGTTTACCACAAAGTTATTAGTAACAGTTGCTGTGGGTGTTGTCACGATAATATTATGTTCAGTCGGTGCGTCAAACGCGCTTGTAATTTTATTAGTTACGTCATCAGCTGGATCATGGTGTGTTATTAAAGTGTTTGTGGTTGTTATGGGCTCATGTGT
The DNA here is from genome assembly GCA_947507615.1 of Hemithea aestivaria. Lineage (NCBI taxonomy): Eukaryota > Metazoa > Arthropoda > Insecta > Lepidoptera > Geometridae > Hemithea > Hemithea aestivaria. The sequence goes on from OX382328.1 coordinate 1,177,435, forward strand.
AGTAGGTACTGGTGTCGTGCTCTCAACATGAGCAGTGTTTCTCACATTTTCATAATGAAATATCTGAAGTTTACTGTCCGGTTCTTCAGCGTTATTAATTTGTAATTCCTGTTTTAACTCATTTAGTTTTGTTAAGAGTTTGAGGTTTTGATACTTTTGAACAACATAGTACATCGACGAATCGCTTAGCATCTCTTCCGGATTGTACGCGATTTCAGCCTTTTCCGTTACAATATTTTCAGTAATTATCTCAGGTGGTTGTTGCTCATGTAGTGTACTACTTATTTTGATTGAATTATCAATAATAGCATCATTGATAATTTCAATATTTTCTACAGTAGTGGAAGACAAACTGTCTTCATTATTAGTACTTGCCGTCACAGCTGCAGTTTGTTGAAGACTTCCTTCAGTTGATGTTGGTAAAAGCTTTGTTAAGTCATCGTGTTTTAATTTCGATGTTGTTTCTTTGTGTAGAGATGGCTCAGTTGTTATTACATCAGTATTAGACACAAAAGCATTAGAACCCTCATCAGTTGCGATGTCTCTAGACACTGGATCAACACCATGCGCTAAGCTTACATTGAGAGAAGGCGTGGTGATATCATGCATTTTATCTACAGTGGAAGGTACCGAAGTGTTGAGAGAAGAAACAGAAGCATGCCCATCTACGTCTACGTCTCTACGGTGGCGTGAGTGCGTACCGTCGTTACCTGAGGCGGGGAGTGTGCTTTGGTACGGTCGCGCTAATGATTTGTTCGATTCCAGCATCGTGGCTTTCGACGCAGGGAACATTTCAGTCGATTCGCTGACTACCACTGTGCACGCTTTTGGACTCTGATATGACCAATTGACGAAATATGACGCTGTGAACAAAAGAATAAAAGTTAAGAGGGATAATAAAACATGAAGTAAAAAATATATATTTTTAATTTACGACTTTCAAAATAAAGAAAAAGATTACAATATATTAAGGGCACTTGTAAATATAATAAGAAAGTATAAACTCACCCGACATATAGGAAGAGATCGCTAGCAGTATCACAAATAGTAATATGAAGACTATAGCGGTGCACTTCCACGAGCACCTTGAGGAGAGTCCTTTCCTGAAGTGAAACCTGGAGGCGGTCGGAGGGAAGTTTGAAGCGCGGAGATTATTCCGCACTGGAAGAACCGGCACTGGGGCACCGAAGGCCGGGTGACCACGGTCACTCCTGTCCATCCTTTCCAATGAGTTCTTGTCTGGCTTGCCAGGACTGCTACATGAGGAGTTCGACTTATAGTCCATTGACGGATTCTTTTGTATATCCCCTGGAAATACACAAAAATGTTTTATTAGTAAGTGAAGTGAAAATCAATGTAAATATACTACGGATTCGAACGATCTGGTTATGATTCAGTCTTCTTGATTTTTTGATCTGTGTTCTCTGCCTGGTTAAATAATAATATTTGTCTGCACAGGTACCTATGTCTGTGTGTGTGTCATTGTTGCCTGTTTGCTCAGATCTGTATATATGGACAGAATTTTTATATCAGACTATAATGTTCCAGTGTTTAGATGCACCTTTAAATAGCAACATATAAATATATCCCAAAAAAAAAAAATCGCAAAACTTTTTCTTAAACAAACAATTATATTAGATATATTGATCAGTGTCTCATGGGTTTTAGGACCAGTTAAGTTAATTTATACGGTAAATCTACAAAAAGGTATATAAGAAAGGTTCTAACATTCACCTGACGGGACGTAGAAGTTACCCGAGGGTGTCCGCACGAGGCAGGAGGGCTCGAAGTCGGAAATGTCGGCTGGGTTGCCAGTGATGCGCCCGTTCAACCGAGACATGGTGGGGTTCCTGGGTGGCACATCAGGTGGTAAACGAGACCCTTCCAATAAACAACCTGGGGACAAGGAGAGACTATGGTCAGAGATTATATATACACTATAGTGAATTAGCAAAAACACACTTAGGTATATAACCAGGTTAAATTATAGAAACATTTCAGGAATAAGAATTATAATATTTTTATCTTAATCTTTTAAACAGGATTCCAAGATATATCAGTGGCTTACGCTATCAAATGCTCATAGGCTTTTGAAAACACTCGCTCCTTTTGATAATATCGAAAGTTCAGACGTGAAACGGGTCAATTAAGTAACCGTTAAGATTTAATTGACCGAGGCACAGTCGGCTCGGTATCTCGCAGAAGAGTTTCACTCGGATTGTGTTCCACTTAATTTCATTCGTTCGAGCTTTTAAACAGAATTAACCGAGTTCATTGCGATAGCGAAAGACTATAAATTGTTATCAAAAGCATTATTTGTAAGGTTAAGGGCTTTTGTAAAATGAATCAGCCCACGGCCGCGGTCTTAGAACAGGGAAAAATTTAATTAAATTCATCCACGAAAATTTACAAGTTGAAATTCAATTAAGGGCGAATATTGCCTACCGTAATGGCTCGTAAACAAACAGCCGAGTGGATCAGCCCATGCAAATGGATCAAAGATCGCGTGCTACGGTACTTGCCTTGCTATAAGAACAATATAGGTAGGCTATATCGAGTCGAAGCGGCCGGCGCGGCGCGGGCCGGGGGCGCGGCCCTTGGCTATCACCCGCTACTGTGTATAACTAATTGTATAGGTATAAGCTGTGGGGATATACAAGTATTATAATCTATTTTCCCCGCGATCACGATGCTCTTATCGGGTCTTGTAACAACTTTTCATCCTCGACAAATTTTAAGGATTCCTCCGAGCGTTAATTAATTTATTGTATATAGCCCGATGGAGCCGCAAGAAAACTCAATTAATTTTAAAAGGGTTTTTGTGTTATTTTTTTGCGACCGCAGCTTTCCCTCCCCGGCCCGCTCTAAGCGTTACGTGTCGAAAAGAAAATGGCGAAGTTCACCGATAATATCGGCAGCTCCCTTTGTGGCGGTGCCCTTTGAAAACGATTCTACTCCCAGTAATTACAGATTAATTAATTTATTTGAGAGTATCCCTCTCCCATATATACCTACCTATATAATATTATATTATACATAAGTACCTTCTTAATTCTGAAGATGCACGATCAGGGGCAATTATTACCCATTTAGGGAACGTAATACTTCTTCAGCGGTCATTTCCTTGTTTTTCTGCCATTAGTTGCTAATGCGCCAATAAGTGAACGAGATAAGTCGTAATGTTGTACTGGCTCATCGGATTTAAGGAAAAGGTATTAATATAGTGAATAGTGATTTCATATTTATTTAGATAAGCAACAATTTCTGCAAGGACAACGAAACTTAATATCCCTATGAAAGGAAAGTGAAGAAACTTGAAGCGATTTGTTTAAAACTATATCCAGTGTCAAAGGACGATAAATAAATGTTTCGAACGAGGAGCAAGCAAGGAAGTGTCGGTGGGGCCACTGATGAAAAACCGAATCACCAAATCCCTCGGCTAATTTAAGAGGACAAGCGTAGTCATTAATACACACGTCAGTCGTCGTGCTACTACAAAATGTGGCCCATTTATATCCCGCTCTCGGGCTGGGAATTATGGTAATCGGAGCAGTCGTCCTTTGTCTGTAATGGTGGGTAATTACCGCGCACCTCCACGGCGGCGCGGCGCGGCGGAGCGCCGACCGGGGGCTGTCCAAAATTCGACACTCGTTACGCGAATCGTCTCAACTTTAAAAAGGGAACGCGATTTTGAACGTCGCCGTGGGATTTGTCCCTACCGGAACAAACTCACTCGAAAAAGTTGCCCCAATTCGCCTTTTTGGTTTGTTTCTGGCACTTTGGTTGCGTTTCGTTGGCAACGAGTCATTTTTCAACAGTATACACTATAGGCTGGCTATGTACGAGTAAAACTGGAAGCGAGTATCAATCAGATAAACACAATCAATTATATTCCGGTACATTTATTTTTATATTTTTCGAGCCATCTGGCATCCGTTCTCCTGTTTCCTTTTAGAGTCAGCGTTTTCCCGGGAAAAACCAAAGCTCGCTTACTTATTGGAAGATAAAAGGGGTGTGTTTCGGCTCATTTGCGGGCGAGCGCGGCTCCGACCCGATCAAACGTGATTTCTTATTAGGAACGGAGTAACGGAGAAAGAAGCGAACGGTAATAAAGTAAGGTAGCTTATTCGCCGCCGCCGCGCCGCTCTAAGCTCCTGAGGTTAATTCCACGTCTGTTTCTTCTAATAAGACAAATATCCCGCCACTAATGCGGCTTCCGTTTTTGTTTCGAATAACACCCACGAACAGTTTTTATAGTAAATAATGGAGTTGTTCAAACTGCAGATCCTAATAATATTATCCAGTATTAACATGGAAGTCTTTTTTGACATAAATACGTATCACGCGCTCTTTTCAACGCGTCGTTCTTAATGTTTTAATAGGTATGCGCATACTTGCCTATTATAGTATATACGCAGCATTCCAAACCTCGATTCTCCAATTCGATTTTAAATTTAGGGCCGAAGTTGGGCGACAACGGGCCGGGTTCCGTACTCAGTAGGTACAATATTTATATGAGAGAGCGCTTCTGCGATTTATAGTTGGGAAACAATCGGGAACTTGGTCCAGCGTCGTCGTGACTTCGTTTTAATTAGTACCCATTCATCGTGGAACAATCGAGTGCTCGAACAAATCCATTATCGAGAACTTTTCGATAGTCGAAAGAGGTGTATTCAGAGCGTTCGCTGCGATGGGATCGTCGGAGCACAGCTTTTGTTTAGCTCACATTCTGACGCGGCCGCTGTCTCCTGAACATTGTCATTGTGTGCCTCACTTATTTATTGATGAAAGGCTTTGTCCTGACTGCCTTGTAGATTCTTTATCACATTCAAATAGTGAAAGTGTTCGCCAAGTGTTCACCTATCACATTAGAGGTATTTATGCAAAATACGATATTATTGGAAAAAAATTTTTGAAATGAATTCAGAGATGATCGAAACCGCAGAAATTGCTCTACTCATAGTTTATTAATAATACTCCAGGATGTACGGATGTGTGGGTGAGCCGATCTCCGGGCTCGTCTTCGTGCCATCTTTTTATAATTTCCTTTACATTTTCTAGGACGGAAGGTTTCAGGCACATTATCAAAAATTCGGAGGGCATTAACGAAATTCGACGCTTGAAAGGAAGCGCTATCTCCCGGCTACAAGTGGAATGGGCTCGCGTAATGACATTATGCGTATATTTTAATCGATGGCTCACGGTCGGCTGCCTCCCAATGCGATATTTAGCTACTTTTTGGCTTATCGTCAATACATGGACGGATTCACTCTATTAACATTGATTGATTGACCTCCCGTGATCCGACTGGCATACGGCTAGCCGCTCCTCGAGCCGACGCCATTAAGCAGTTCACAATAGATACACATCGCTGTATGGTAAACGCGAAGGTTGCGAGCTAGAACGCGACTCATGTATCATGTCAAGGAACAGTCGCCCGATAAGATTACCAGACAAAGGAAGTCCACCCATATCAGTACCACCACGACCGCTAAATGCGAACCTTCATTTACTACCCTTTGTTTGTTCGAACCGATCGCGCTCCTAACTCGCTAGATTTAGAGTTTGAAACGTCTTGTGTGCTCTTTATTAGTGTGTCCCGACGTCGACGTCTGGTTCGTTAAAGGACACTCAGCTTTATTTATCTCGACGTACAGGCAACGTTGCCTTGTTTAATGCGGACCGTCGCTGCATTCACTGAGACCGTCTCCTGGCGTAATAGAGTCTAAATCGTAGTATCGTTGTTTGGTTTCAGGCACTTACGTCAAGGGAATGTGGACTTTTGCGCGGAAGGATTCAGGGTATATTTTTTATGTGTGGTTTTACGGACGGTCGAGTTTCCTGGCCGCGATAAGGAGACGTAAGTCGGAACGTCACGCGAGCTGTCCACTAATTTATGTTGCGCTGATTTTCAGCAGATATAAGTGGAAGGAACCCTCGCTTGGTCGGCGTAGTGAGGTGAGGTCCGGGGGGCTGTGGACTACGTATGAAGGGCCGTCTGTAGCATGTTACATTAATGCATTGTCTATGCGAATATTTGTCTGAAGGATGATGAACAAGATACGAGTACATACAAAATATGATTACAATAATACATATAAAATATGATTCAGTGAAACTTAGCTACATTAAATCTTAACAAGTGAATATAAATTTAAATAATGTATTACCTTTGTGTATTTAATTTTGGCACTTTGCAAACATATTTTATTGGATTACGTATCTCTTAGAAAAGAACAGAAGCAATTTCATTTGTCAGGTCAAGTAGCTCCTAGTAGTTAAAGACGCCGCGCCTCGGCAACTGGTTACTGATGTTAGATGCTTGGATAATAAACGGAAAGCGCAACCGCAGCTCTGTAGCGCCTTCATTAGTGTTTTAAAGTAAATAAAGAAAATAAAGCGACGTCACAGGCGCAGATACAGACGCTCGCGGCCGCCGGGTAACGTGATATTTATTCAATTATGTTGCACCACAATCGCTTGTTTTACAAATTACTCTATTTTAACTCGTAATGTTAAGCGATACACCGCACAGGGCTCATAAGATGTTGACTTTTTTGAGTTTATGGTCTAGTTTAGTTTTTCGGGAAGAGTGGCCAGTTTTTGTATCGTGTTGTCAAGAAGACCATCTCGACTATAATTTTGAAGTTAGATTTGCTTTTTCCTCGAATAAAGTTGAGTCTAAAATTTAGCTTATTTGAAGGTTTAGAGTAAAGATTTAACACATTACTTCATAACACAATATAACTAATGGTCAAAACAGCGCGCCGCTTTCGCCATCAATCTCACTATCTCACTGTACAATATTTCTTTGTCTAAATCAATTAAATTAATTACAGCCATTCGGTGAGCCGACTCCGTATTTATTAGGCTCGTTATCATTCATTGAATCTTCCGATAGACGGTGCTCGGTAAATTGGAAGAAACGCCGAGAGTCGTGATAGATGCTCTACTTACACGTAAATGGGGGTCCAAATTAGCTGTCTGCCGAAGAATGCAGTTACCGAGGTGACGGATCCGGCGATGGTTGCGGGGGGCCGCCGAGTGCGACTAAGATTCATAGGTGTCATCGGGCCGGGAGATCAAATTGGGAAATTCCTCGCGATATTACTTGAGGTGGGATGAAAAAGAGCGGATACAATCGCGCGAGGTGTGTAACGAATCGGAAGGGGGTGTCGGTGCGGTCGCGGGCCGTGCGAGCGGGGAGACGACATGGGAAGAGATTCCTTCTGTATTAGGATCTTCTTACTAAATATTGACGAACTGCTTGTTTATACTTTTAACGAACATGTTATCTGTGACAAGTTCTCTAAGATACAATTGTTATCTAACTAATATTATAAATGGATTACTCTGTATTTGTAGATTTGTGTTTGTTAACTTTGAGCAATTGAGATCATATTTAGTGTAGCTTAGACGTTAGTACTAGAAAAATAATACAAAGGCTACCTTTCAGGTAAAACAGCTTCTTAATTAGTACCAAATACATCGTAGCTTGGTCGTGGAACTAGTAATAAACATCGTTGGAGTCGTGGACACGAGAAGGCGACGGCTCGCGGCGGCCGCGGACTCGTCAGATGGCCGATCACCAACTTCATTAACCTTCGCTCTATTCAACGAACATTAATTACACTTAATAGAAACAAACAAAACGAAACATCCACTGATAAATGGGCCGAGATAGTTATTTAACTGCCTTATCTACAGAAGTGGGGGGAGAGGGGTATAATGCAGATTCATTTGGCGTTTACGTCTTAACTTTTGTCAAAGTTTTCATTCCTCCCCTTTCTGCTAATGAACAATTCACAAACGAGATTCGGCGTTGAGAATTGATGTTTCGTGTAATTGTCTCCACTGTGTCGCTTCCTAATGAAAGGCGGCAATTATAATCTGTTGAGAAATTATTATTGTCCTGCCTATAATTGGAGCATGTCGGAGGAAGAGCTGCGGTTACATTTATAGCATTCAATTAATCGTGATTATTACATAAAGAGTTTAATCCGTTTACATACAGATTTGCAGTAAAATAATACTCCTTTTACACAGATGCTCTCACACCGCTATCATCATTAAACAACGAAACATAGTAGTAGGGGACAGTTTTTATAAAATTTAACAGCTCTATCCGTTATTGTAAAAATGTTTTAGTAGAGCTGCGATTGTTCCGACGCGACACATTGTAGGTTGGCTCAGAGCTGGAGGCTCTATGCTCGCGGCAGGTGTGACTCGCAGCACCAAGCCGTCACACGTCCCACTGACGGCGCTCATATTTTCGCTGCATTTTTATTCAGGAAACCGCCGCGAACTGCCGTCGGCGATGCTCCCTGATAGAGATTGATGATCAGCGAACCCCGCGCCCCCGCCCCAGCCCCTCGCGGGTCATTGAGCTCACCCGATTACACCGGCCCGGAGGGGATTCGCATATATCCAAATTACACTACTGATGGACGTATCTTACCGCTTACCACGGATGAACTTCGTGTTACGAGTAATATCGCTCAGGTATTATTAACGTTAAATTTATTGTTAATTGCTGTTAAGTCATGAAAGAAGCTACAAAGAAAAATGGCGTAGCACATAAATGTTATTTGCGTGGCGTTGTGCTACGAAAATCATGCATACAGTTCTATACGTACTCTACCGTTATGATTTTAGGAGCCAGTCATAGTAGTTTTAACTCGCAATTTCATGTAAAGTGAATATGATACAGACGTATGAAAGTAATGCATCATTTAGCAGGACGTGCACACACGGTCGCGCCGCATCCGCGCGCCATCTTGAATCATGAGTGGCATTCGACACCGACTGAGTGGTCCGCGTCTACAACGTGCCATTATTACACTGTTGCGTATAAAAACGTGCTTTTACTTCACTTAATTGGCTTTGAAACGAACCCTCGCGAAAAATAAAACATCGCTGACGTACGGTCTGCGCCGCGGCGGATATCTTGAAGCGTATCGCGCGCGGGCGGTCGAGGGCTCCCAATTGCTGCGAAATCATATCGCGTATGAAATAAATCAGCTGCTCCAGGGTATCCCGGGACGGATCGCGTTACACCCTCGATTTGCGAGGTTATTTGCATTTCGATATAAAATGCCGGTCGCTGTGGGATTTGACGTGACGTTGACAGGTGCCCGTGACGTCACCACGCGGTTTTGTTTTTACACGGATCGTCGGTTTCGGGGCTGATTAATTGCTGCTGATAATAGATTCCGTAAAACCCACTTTGTCCAAAGGATTTACGATATTTCCGCAATTTTCATAAAAGCTCACATGTACACCTACGAGCACTACAGAAAGAATTGTATTAAGGTTCCGACGAAGCTTTTTAAAAGGATTTCCGATGAAAATTCTTCCCAGAAAGTAACATAATGCCGAGTAAGCGTTACACGGGAGATTTCCAAAACATACAAACATCGGACCCGTTTCATATACCTACAGAGGTCAAGCATACTTACGAACCTTTGTACCCAAATAGATATAGCCTGTGCATTAGCGAGGGTCGCTTTTCTTACCATTTTTTCCGTGGACAAAGACTTGCGGAACCCTACCGGATGCGGCCCGAGGCGAGGGTTCCGCCCACCGTTGCGATTAAACGCATGTCATTTTGATTTATTCACACAATTATTACACATCAGACATTGGTGTTATCGCACAAGTGTCGGTGTGAGATTTTGAATTGTATTAATTAATTTTAATTACGAATGCAATTTAAAATGTCCTGCTATAATGGGCACTGGTATTACACTTAGTAGTTTGTGTACGTGATTGATAAAGGGTCATGATAAAGGGCTTGTATTTTAAATGAGGTATTTAGTATTTATAAGTACGTGATTTTGTACGTAATAAACTTTCTTCGATCATAGTGATAGATATGGACGATTAATATCTGTCTATCTATAAAATGTAGTTTTAAATTAATACAGTTCATTTCGTATAGTTTATAAGCAGCTAAACATGTAGATTTCGATCCCACGAGATGATATTTAAACACATTTGGAAATGTAAACGATGAGTTCGGTTCGGTTAGCGAGCACAACCGAGGTCCCTTCCGAGGCCATCCATCTTGTGCCCTAACGGGTCCGAATGCTACATTGACGAACGATGCCCCTTCGATATGGGAGATGACACAATGCGATGACCCCGAATCCATTCCTTCTAAGACCCGCGGTAATAGTTTTCCCCACCACACCTCCGGCCGCTCTACATATTTTATCGCACATTTTATGAGGGTTATATCGAGAATGTGTCATGTAGCCGTTGGTACGCGAGCCGGTACGTTCAGCTCGGTTATGTGTACATATTTGATGCAAACCCGTAAAGGATTGATGAGCCCCGGCCCGTTTTCGTGGAGGATTGACTCTGCGATTTGTGTATCCATTTTATTAGACCGATGTCTCGCATCACTCAACGATTATAAAACGGATTTGGGAAGAGCGAGTGTGCATTGTTACACCACTAATGGAGGTAGTTTTGTTTCGGTCGCGGGGCATTAATGACGTTATCCATCAAGTGAAGTTGACAGCGAGCGCAGTTGCATGTGATGCGACGCGGATTTACTAGCTGGAATAGAATATATAAGGGTGATATGGTGAAACTATTTGTATGCGAACACTGGTGAAAGTGACTTGTTCTTTTTCTTATTCATTATTCCTAATACAAGGTATCTAATATGCTCTTATTTTCGATCCAATGTTATTACAGAACTAAAGTATAATTTCCCCGGCGCGAATGCATCCGTGTTATTAAATAATTCAAAGCGAGGCGAGGTTACAGAGTAGCGCAAGCTGTAAGGTGCATCGGAGCACATGCGCTGATCTCCTATCGCAATCACACGGTAAACCTATTAACGTTTCAAGTGTGAACCGTGTAATCGCTCATTTCCAAATCCGGGGGAGTAGTGCAGGAGGTAGGCACGCTGCCAGACAAATCCGACCTCACTGTCATACTTTTACAGTAGAAAATTTTACCAAGTACGCCAACAATAGAGTTTCATAAGATAAACATAGCCGAGCAAGATAAAAATAGTCACAATCTTACGGATATCTTGTTAAAAGGCTTATTACACTTGGCTGAATTTAGTCCCTAAATTCAGAACCTAAATTAGGATTTAGTTAGTGTCAAACGATACTTGCTTCTAAATTTAGGATGCTAACTTGCTAAATGTGATTACACTTGACTTAATTCAGTAACGACTAAATTTAGGCTTCTGAATTCAGCCAAGTGTAATAAGCCCTTTAGATAGAAAAGGAAAGCGAATATATTACTGTGACCGTTTTTGATTGACAGGTTTGTATGAATTGCAAATAATAAGTTAACTTCTTTTGGATTAAAAAAAAATGTCTCATCGTATTTGCAGATTGCCTATCTGCAAATACGATCCACTGCGACCTTGAATGACAGATAACGAGGGAGACTGAGCTTCTGTGTGTGCACGCGTACGTATATGCCGCGCACACACACACAACTAGTACATTGGTTCAGTGTTGGCCTACTTGCTATAATGTTACTATGTTACAGAATAAATAGAATTAACAACCACCTAATTCAGAACGGAAGAAAGCAGGAACAGAGTCGTTTTGTTTAACCTAAGCATAATCTAGTGGCTAAATAAAGGCGTGAGTTACGACCGCTGCGTCGCTGGATTATAACGGACATCTCTATACAAAAAATGGGAATTAAGCGGAGTGTGGAGGGCTGAGGGCGCCCGGGACGGTTCCCTCGCGCTAGGAATTTCATTTGCTAAATTTTCTTTGACCGGAATGATGTTATGAACTAGCGTGATGCAGCTTTTTGGTGAAATTAGAGTTTTGTTTAAATATGTATTATTAAGTTTATGTTTCATTTTTATGCAAAGAAATAAGAGAACGAGCAAGACGCTGTCCTGTTGGTAAGAGACGACGCAGCCCATCATAAAATTCTGGGCGCACAGTAACAACGCTTCTTACGAGAAGTTCAAGAGTCATAAGATATTAATACTCTTCAGCTTAGTAGTTTTACTAGTTGTTAGAAACATTTAAAATATATAAAAAAAAAAATTTACTACACACATTGTTACTAAAAATTATGATATTTGCTAGTTTTTAACCCCCGACGCAAAAACGACGGGGTGTTATAAGTTTGACGTGTCTGTCTGTCTGTCTGTCTGTGTGTGTGTGTGTGTGTGTGTGTGTGTGTGTGTGTGTGTGTGTGTGTGTGTGTGTGTGTGTGTGTGTGTGTGTGTGTGTGTGTGTGTGTATGTGTCTGTCTGTGGCATCGTAGCGCCCAAACGGATGAACGGATTTTGATTTAGTTTTTTTTGTTTGAAAGTAGAGTTAGTCGAGAGTGTTCTTAGCCATGTTTGGTGAAAATCGGTCCAAGATGGCCGCCGCTACAAAATGGCTGATTACTTTTTTCTTCCACGACCCCCTCAATATGGGTATCAAATGGAAGGGCTTAACGAGTAGAATACAGCCCACTATATAAAATTTAAAATCCAAGATGGCCGCCATCAAAATATGGTGAATTACGTATTGCGTTGGGGGTTTTTTAAAATTTTTAATTTAATTCACTTGTTCTATAGATTGACGTGTGGCCGATCTATGGTTGTATAAACAAGTACTGTAGTGCTTTAGTAGCTGTAGTATTGTGCCACTACTATGAAATTGTAAATATTATATTCAGATCTGGTTCGAGACCCATAAGTCCAGGTTCTACGTTTCAGGCTCGCGGTGCTTGGACACCGTTGATTGGTCGAGACAGTTTATTACCTCTGCCGCAGTCGATTTACGAGGACCCGCCGAACGGGGCCCAGCAGGGGAGGTTTACGTGATAAGTATAATATTTTTATTTGTTCCTTTGATAAAGTAGATATAATCGCGGATTATTTTACAGTAACACAATCTTTTAACCGACGAAAATAGGAGAAGGTTTCTCAATTCGATCGTATGTATTTGACTCTTATTATTTGCTAATACTATTTTTGTGTCTTTGAACATTGCTGATGGTGAGTACTATTACGTAATAAATACTAAAGTATGGATGTTTAGATGTGTTAGTGTGTGTCTGTTATCTCCTAATGCATAAACTAAATATAAATAAATAAATGAATGACTTTATAATAAGTATATTATTATTATGTATAGATCACCACAATATATCAACTTCACGTCTTAGCCATGGCGACCCATACGAGCATATTATTACTGTTTAATCAATACCTAGTCATGATTACGTTCCCGGAACCTAATGTGGATGTAGTTACCAGTTCCCGAGAATGTTGCCTAGCTAATTAAACTAATTATGTTTGATAGGTACGTGCAATTGGGATCGTGTTTATATGTGGCAGATACCTTTAATAAAGATGAAATAAAACGAGAGAGATGGGATACTACAGCTACTACAGAAAGAACTCATGTGTACACAAATAGCAATATGATATTTTTGTCAACATTTAACGTGTATTGTTTTAAATAATATGATACATTTTCATCAACAACGTTTAACATAAAAAAAAGGTTTTATTTGTTGCCAATCTACAACCTAGAGTTTTAATTTGCAATTTTACTATTACTGCTGCAAATATGACTTGGCGGTAATATTTTAAAAAAGTGCAAATTGTATTGACGTGGGGTTGCCAGCAGCATTTATTTCGAGCCGCAAAAAATGACCCAGAGTGGGTGCGCGACACCCGCTGCGTCGCTAATCCTATTTAGTCCCGCAAATAAATTATATTGTACGTCCACGACCACTAATGTATCGGACAGAACAAAATGGCCGATGCAATCAATACATTTTACTTTGAGACATCCTTAAGTGCTCTTTTACTAAGCATACTAAGATAAACATTGTAAACACACTATATTTAAAAAAAAATCTTGAGAGTTTATTACCCGTTAACTTTCCGAATGGTCGGTAGAGTCTTCTTCTTCTTTTTGAGTCGTATGGTTACATTTAATAGACAATTTTTTATTAATATTCTTTTAATTTAAGATTTAAAGTTGTTTTAGCCAGTATTGAGCTAGTTTTACAGCTGTTTCGTTGACTTTAAAAAAGGTCCTCAACAGTGATCCGTTTTGGCTTATTTCAACAAATGTACCATTATGGATTTGAACCAATATTGATTACTGATATTTCTTTGATATTGATTACCTACTGATGTTTCTTTGATTGATCTACCTATTTTTTAAAATCAATGGATCTATGTGTTATAGCTGTTAGCATCCAAAATATTATTTTAAAGTAAAGTAAGTAAGTAAGTTATTATTTGGTATGTAATGAAGTATAACTCTATTCTGTTAACACCGTTAATATACTCCCAATAGATCAACATGGCTGTACAATGGTTGTGAAGTGACATTTTATCAGTCCAACTCGTGTTTGTTTACAATTCCATCGAACACAGGAAGCGATGTGAAGGCTGTTGATTTACTTTACTGTGTAAATATTATAATAGAAACCTACACCCGAAATTCAGAAGGAGGCCGCGCAGTAATGCAAAACTGAGGAAACATTTACAGTGTTTCGTATGCCATGTTAAACTGTGGGATTGCGCTGTTTACTGTAGGACACAGTCGTTAGTCGTTAGGTTATGTTTAAGGATTATGTTGGCAACTTGAAATTGCAACATAAAGTTAATATCTAGGATCTATGTATGTATATTATGAAATTTGAGGTTAGATGATGATTGTAATAATTATAAATTACAAAAAGGAATATAATTTAAATCTTATGATATTCGTATATGTGTATTTTAAAGCATTTCTATGGCATAGCTAATAAGACTTATTTTGGCAGACATAATAATGTGTAACAAAATCAATTCAAAATTATTCATAACGTTAGACCTTATAATATTCACGCAGGCTCTTACGCACTGACCAAAAATCTTAGAACTTACTAAATATCATTAAACATGGCTCGTTTTGTTCTCAGAAAGCGGCGTCTGCCTTCCCAACAATCGTGTAACCATTCAAATGATAGACAATTGAGCGACAGTCAATGGCGATAATAGATTCAATATTATGGTAATGTATTCCCTGGATCACTATCCTATTGACGCAGCCTGCTCTGTGGTACGCCAGCTACCGTTACCTTTGTACGTGCCAGTGTTCTACTGAACTAAAGCTGATATCTTCTGTATCTGGATGAAGACCACAGGAATTCGCACCTATTGAATACCTAGATAACAATGTGACTAGTTATATACCTACCATATTAGTAGAATATAGCCTACATAGCCGTATTCGACTGCAGTGTGACTACAGTGGAGTGTGAATACAGTGACAGTGTGACTTGGCTTGTCTATATTGTATTTAAAATTAATGTGTGCGCTTGGTCGAGGCGACATGTGACCAAAATGCTGGGGTATATTTGGCCCAACGTATAAGTATTGCCATTCAACGTGGCAATGCTGCCAGCATTCTGGGCACTCTGCCATCTGACAGTGGTTTGGAGCACTTGGATTTTCTGTAGATTGGCTTGTGGCCGATCTGTGGTTAATAAAAGTGTTCTCAACTGTTGTAGTAGCTGTAGTATTGTTAGTTTGTTTTCTCAATAAAGGCATTTGCCATTAAAAAAAAAATTAATGTGTTGGATTGAATGTGTCTTCCTAATATCAGTAATAATATGATATCCAATTTTCGCGATAAAAACACGCACGCAAGTAGGACATGTTAGAGTTCTAGTAACAACTGTTAATATACAGGTGTTCTTAATCAATAAGTTGCACGCCAGTCATTGCAGTAACTACGTACCTTAAAAGTTTTCTGTCAGAAATGTAGATGATTCTTATCTACTAAAATTGATTCGAACCTCCGACATATCTCGTAAAACATCAGAGGGTTACATAAAAAGGATAAATAATTTGGATCAATTTCAATAAAGCCACAATTTCACGCGCGCGTTGGCGCGAACTCGCAAGTGCTACAATTTAATAGAACTTCAAAAGGCTTGCTGATTCCACCACAATTCTATCAGCTTAGCACGAGATCCCGACCATTATGTGTATAAAAAGCGGTTATCGCAATCCCCGTGCTCCCCTCGTGCCCCTCGCCCCGCACAGGCCCCTCTCACCCCCGCCAGGCGCGGCCCGGAATGTATCGTAACTTTCCAACAACTTTTTAGGTTGTTTTAAGTACATTGCCGTGTTATTACCAAAACTATATCGTGCAGCGGATGGAAACGAGCAATGTTACATTGAAAACCATTTCCCGCTACGATCTCTCTGCAGGCTTCGCTGCACGTGATAGAGCGCTTTCATAATGTTTGTGGAGTCGGCGATATGTATCAAAGCAATAAACCGTAGCACGGCGCACGGCGCGCGAGGCGGGGGCGGCCGCTAGTCAAACTTAAGAAATACTTTCTTGCAAAGCTTGCATTTTTAACAGGAAAACACTGAAATGAAAATAGAAGAGAAAGAAAACACTGGAGTTTTATATTTATAGTTTCAATTAGTAGGTCTGCATGCGTCGCACCGCGCCGCGTCGCTCCGTGCCGAGCCGCACCGACTACCGCTACTCGTTATTAGATTTAACAAAACAAAAAGCTTTTTTTTTCAAGGTTAGTTGCTTTTAAAATGTAAATTACAAACGACGATAAATTTAGTCCGCGAATAAAACTGACGGCGTGAAAATAACGACAGCATAAAGCGATCGTCGGCGGAACTTAATTTGTGATTCAGTGCGTCATTCGAGAGACAATAATCAACGCGTAAAACGTTTAATGCGACCACTTCAAAATGTGCGATTTGCTGCACCGGAGCGGAACAATTAAACCGATTCGAGGAATGAGGTCCAACTGTAACAGTGACTATTTAGCGGCAATTACGTCGCATCACCGGCCATTGTCCGTCGCCGTTTAACCCTGGGATACAATGGCTCCAATCCGAACCTCTAACGAAGCGACTTCGCAGGTTTCCGCCGCACTTCGGCTACGTTCAAAGACACGTAATTTGTGGGTGCGAAAGTAGTGGTTGCGAATTTTGATGACGTTCATCGGATGTCGAGGTGCAGTCGTTTGTAAGGCGACCTTCGCCGGGCGACGGTTAACTGCTGCTCACCGATTTACTAGGGTTTATTTACATGGACACTATCTCGGCTGGCTTAAAATGTGTGTCTCTCGGGCAATAATAAACAAATTTAAGAATGTTAAATATCCAATAAGAGTTGCAATAAACTAATTAAGGAGATTTCAAGCTCGCTTCCGATGAACAAGAGCGAGCCGGCCATTTTTATTCTCAACTTAAAAGCAGCTTGGTTAATTTCGACAAAATTTAAATGAGACCTAGGAAGTTTAACCCTTTAAAACCGAGAAAAAATCCAAGTGTATGTTCGTTGAACATACATAAAAAAGATACAGACAAATTGTGAACCGCGTCTTCTCAGAAGTCGTTTATAAATTTGCTTCTAAAATGCCCATACACAACATTGTTTTTCTTTTGCAAGCTCTACTAGCTCATTAATATATTTCACATCGCGAAGTTAAGCGCGATTATTACACGTTGACAGAGCCAATCTCGAGCTTGTCTTCGCTACCAATAATGGCCGCCGTTAACTTTGCCAATATCACCTGAGACCGGAGTGTACTAACAGGGAATATTTCAGGGGCCTGATTCTCTAACTTCAAAGCAATCCGAGAGCCAGGCGATAAGTGACATTGGCAAACGTCAAAATTATTCGGAGAAAATTTGTTAAAACGTATAAAAAATATAAATAAATAAATAAATAAAAAGCGTTTATTTTCTCTCACAAGAATAAGTTTGTATTTAAGTACTAGGTGTAAGTACTAGGTGGTTAACATTTATTGGTAATCATAAGCTTTATCACCTATCTTGTGAGGAACTGGTGCCTACTGTAGGTTTATGGAATAAACCTGAGATGCAGGTCGCCAGTGCCCCCCCCCCTCTGACAGGATTGGTAAAATTGAACAATAAATTACACAACTTTTAGAAAAGTAATTAGATGTACAACTTTAAGAAAATAACAATATGAAACCTATTTCCTATACTAATTACTATTACACTATATACAATGATATCTTTAAATACTTAACTTCTATTATTTCTGAGGTGCAGACAGTTTTGTGTGTGTGTGTGTGTGTGTGTGTGTGTGTGTGTGTGTGTGTGTGTGTGTGTGTGTGTGTGTGTGTGTGTGTGTGTGTGTGTGTGTTTGTTTGTGTATATATAAATCCCATCAAAAACATAAATGTGAAAAGAGAGCCAAGTTCAATATTACGATGTATGTTCTCATAGTTACCTATGATTTGGTAGTTGGCTTCAACGACAAAAGAAGTGAGATCTAAATGGGTGCCAAGTTCAATGGTCTGTCCTGAAAAATATTTACAACAACATAAAATATTTTATTACAACTTAAAAGATTATTTCTTCTTATCACTTAGAATAAATATTATTTTGAAGCCTAAAGACTGACTTGGCCAGTTCTCATAATATAGGTAGGTACTCTCTTAACTTTAGCTTGATCACTATTAAACGCACTTAATGCTAATTAGTGCGCCACCGTCTTTTATCGTAAAAAATTATTCCCCTCCATCCATTGGTTGTCTGGAAGAAATCGCTCTTTAACGATAAGACCGCCACTTGTACATTGTAATTATTAATTTTAATTATGTACTTATGTATTTTCTGTAACATTATGTGGTGTACAATAAAGTATCTATTGTCTTATCTTAATGATACTTCGTCGTATGGTACCCATGAGAACTAGCCAAGTCAAACTTTGGGCTTCAAAATAATATTTATTCTAAGTGATAAGAAGAAATAATCTTTTAAGTTGTAATAAAATATTTTATGTTGTTGTAAATATTTTTCAGGACAGACCATTGAACTTGGCACCCATTTAGATCTCACTTCTTTTGTCGTTGAAGCCAACTACCAAATCATAGGTAACTATGAGAACATACATCGTAATATTGAACTTGGCTCTCTTTTCACATTTATGTTTTTGATGGGATATCATTGCTTTTTGTACAGTACTTTTTAGTATGTAATAGGTTTAAGACACCCAGTCATAATAAGATTAATACCAAATGATTATTTTATTGCACCTCCCCCCCACCCCACTGCTCCATGGCACGGCCGTCGCACCGCGGCACCGCGGCCCGTGAGCCTCGTCGTGCTTCGATATACCTATACCTATAATTAATTTAGTACTTATTTATATATAGCATTTATGTGCACTATTGATTTGAATATTGTACCTAATCAATTGATTTTTAAACAATACTAGTTACTGATAAATTTATCTATATTCACCCAGCTATCTTATATATCTACCGCCGACCGCCTACCTGGTTGGAAATTTAACTTTTTAGATCATCTGGAACTGGATTAGAATTTCGATCAAAAGAAACCTAAGCCGACAAGACTTGTAATGACGACGATTTGGCGGGGGCACTGCCGTGCCCCCAGATACCGCCACATACCTATAATATTATGACTATTGACTATACGTTACAGGTACGTAGGTATCTAAAATGTTTACACCAACTAGCACCTAAGGCGATATACATACATTATTTTTATTGTAAACAATGTTAATATTATTACCTCTATGTTACTGAGCCGCCTTGTGCTGGTGAGTCGATATATTGATAGGTATTTACATAGGATATATGTTAGCGCCTTTGTTAAAATGACTATTTTTGAATGACTTATTTCCGATACTATTTTAATTGAATTGAATTATTGCTCATAAGAAGCAATAATTCAAGGAATAACAATTATCAGTTAATTTATTGTTGAAAATGATAATAAAAATAGTCTTGAGAATTTAGAAATATTGTAACCATTTTGTGGTGTTAATAAGATTGTAATTGATTACGAGTCCACCTCGTGACTCTGCGAGTCTTTCTCAAGTTTGCAACCTAAAAGTTGTTAACACTCAAGTTAAGTTCGAGCCGAGGTTTATCGGCGAGAAACATTATTGAATGTGATTGTAAAATAGTATTAAGAATTTAGAAATAATGAAGTGATTTTATTATTGAAATAAGATTGTGTAAAATACTAAATTGACTATGGGTTGACTGAAGTCTTCCTCAAGGTCGCAATGTGAAAGTTGTTTACAATAACCGAGTCAATGTAAAGGGGGTAAGCCCTCACAATTGTGACTTTTCTGGTGGCATCGGTAGAGTGAAGAGCTCTAATAAAAGTGTTGCTGCATCTCAACTGGTATTATCATTTTACAAGAACCTCCATGGCGGACAGAAGTCTCAGACACGACATCAAATTAACCAACAACAGAGAACCATTCTCCAACACCAGAGCCGGCGTCTAACATCAGAAGACGGGGATACAATACCCGCAATAACGCCCAACACAAGAATTTTACCGGCCGTACCTACAATGAAGTGCAGAAATTAAGATATTCGACAAGTGAAAGAAACGCTTCTGCAATAAGATTAGCGTTTACCCTCAAATAGAAATCGAAGATTCACTGATTTTCTCCGCTGAATTTGATCCTGACCATCGCAAGATAACGATGAAAGAATGCAATGATGCAATTTGTACAGCTAACCAGAAGTCAACAATGAGCAACGACTGTTGTGTACCAGAGTTCAGAATACGTGCACGTGACTCGTGAGAGATTTTCCGGTGCATCACGTGTCCAAAATCCTTCGAGTATCGAGTAATTGAGAGAAAATTAAGGTATGCAAAAATAATATGTTTTCCGTGTTCATAATCTTAACTGCAATAATAATCTTCAAGATTTGTAGTGCTTGCTATGATACCTTTAAATTATGTGTTCAAAGTTAATATCAGTTAAAATGTGCAACATAAATTAATCCCATTAATTACAAAGTGATTTACAAGCTGATTTGACCAGTTGGAGTGAGTTTACACATTGGTAGCAACTCGATATTTTTAAAATTTATATTTTATGAGGTAATTTTACTACCTACCCTCATTTGAAAGATTATACAGTGAAGAGAATGATTAAACTTTTGTAGTCGTCGGTGCTATCTGAGATTTTCAAAATCATACCCTATTAACAAGGCAAAAAACAATCCTAATGCTAAAGTGCTTTTTGATAATCGCTTCATTACTACTGACTTTTATTGACAACTTTGTATGATGTCTAGTAAGATGCTTATTATGCTAATGCTATAATTTGTTTTACAATTTCAATGCAACTAATATTATTGAACATTATGAACAGTGTACAAAGCCAAGCTAATGGTCACATTGAGAGTATTTCCCAATCTATATTTAGCAACAAGCTAGTATTATAATATAATACGATAGGAACTGAATAACGGAACACCGAGTAATAAGAATACACGTTTTGCTTTATATTTTTATTGATCACATTAGTCAACTGAAAAAAAAAAAAAAAAAAAAAATGCCCTGACGTGTAGAAATGCAAATACGCCTTTTCTGTCCGCTCCTAAACTGCTTTCAGAGAATCCTGATAATGAACGTTCGCCCTGGACGAGTTCAAACCTGATGTGCCTGCCACGAGCCAGCACACCCGTGGATGCAGTGTGGTCGACGCGCCTGCCATGCGACTTGACCCAGATCTAATAAATTAAGAGATCCCTATGTGGTATTATAACAAAAACTGTAATGTAGATCCAAGACTCATATTTAATGCTCAAATTTTTTGCCAGTTATAACAGATTGTGTACCTACCTACTTAATTTGAATTTACTGTAGTTTTCTATGTGTCGATATCAAATATTTGCTGAAATATTTAAATTGTTATTGGCAGAATGACCGAGCGAACTTTTGAACTGAATTTTTTGAACTGCTGATAATTACAGTAATTGATCAGATAACATTGAATACTCTAAAAGATGACCGTGTTAGCTATTGAATTCTTTTAATAAAAAGGACAATATCACTGACGGTATTGACAAAAGAACACAGCAAAGTGTCACAAAAGAACACAACAAAGTGTCAACATAGAAGAACTCGATAGTGTCAAAGAGTCACAAAAGAACACGGCAAAGTGTCAATGTAAAATCACTCAATATTTTAGAAATTCGAGTAATCAAAAATTTAAAGAACACTTTAAAGTGTCAACATTAAAGAACCAAATTATGGTCACAAGTTTTCAAAGTTCATAAAATGTCAAAAGATCACAAAAGTGTGGCACAATATTTGGCAAATTTACTGTTTTAGTAATTTTCTTACTGTATTATGTCAACATTAAAGAACCAAATTATGGTCACAAGTTTCCGAAGTTCATAAGATGTCAAAAGATCACAAAAGTGTGGCACAATATTTGTCAGATTTACTGTTTTAGTAATTTTCTTAGTGTATTATGAGTTCAATTGTGAGCTGAGTCTTCGACAAAGATAACGCGCCCAGAGCACGTGCGCTTTTGCAGAATGGCCGTGTTAGCGCCTTTGTTAAAATGACTATTTTTGAATGACTTATTTCCGATACTATTTTAATTGAATTGAATTATTGCTCATAAGAAGCAATAATTCAAGGAATAACAATTATCAGTTAATTTATTGTTGAAAATGATAATAAAAATAGTCTTGAGAATTTAGAAATATTGTAACCATTTTGTGGTGTTAATAAGATTGTAATTGATTACGAGTCCACCTCGTGACTCTGCGAGTCTTTCTCAAGTTTGCAACCTAAAAGTTGTTAACACTCAAGTTAAGTTCGAGCCGAGGTTTATCGGCGAGAAACATTATTGAATGTGATTGTAAAATAGTATTAAGAATTTAGAAATAATGAAGTGATTTTATTATTGAAATAAGATTGTGTAAAATACTAAATTGACTATGGGTTGACTGAAGTCTTCCTCAAGGTCGCAATGTGAAAGTTGTTTACAATAACCGAGTCAATGTAAAGGGGGTAAGCCCTCACAATTGTGACTTTTCTGGTGGCATCGGTAGAGTGAAGAGCTCTAATAAAAGTGTTGCTGCATCTCAACTGGTATTATCATTTTACAAGAACCTCCATGGCGGACAGAAGTCTCAGACACGACATCAAATTAACCAACAACAGAGAACCATTCTCCAACACCAGAGCCGGCGTCTAACATATATACAATTGTTACGTAAGTACCAGGAACCTATTTTTATTAGTGACTAGCTGTGCCTAGCTGTTTTACCCGCTATACAGTTTGGTACAGTAGTGTACTCGTATATTATGTTATTCCAGGGGTCTAAGCTATATTTTTTATAATACCAAATTTAAAGTCAATCGGCCCACCCGTTTAGGCGTGAAAAAGTAAAAAACATAATATCCATACGTACAGTAGGTATAAAGTTTGTATTTATATTTATAATTATATTAGTAGGAATAGTGGACTCGCGCGCACTTCGTAGTATCTAACAGAAAATAGCCGCCTACACAAAAATTATAGCAACATGCAACATGTATTGCTTTATGTGTTCCTAGGCGTCCCAAACTTTAATATCATACATTTTTAAAAAAATAATAATAATTTAAAATGATAAAAAAATACTGGTTTCTGATTTTTCCCTTTGTTACTACGACATTACCTATCGGGATGCCAAATTTCAGCTTTCTAGGTCATCTGGAACTGGGATATTACTTTTGATCTATCCCTCAGTATGTATTAACTTCACCGATTACTGGATGTTCATATCTAAATAACCGTTTGAGCTGTGTTATTGGAATTTGGAACAGAGATATAGTTCGTATATTTAAGTATATGTGCCAAATTTGACTTGTCTATGTGTAATAGTTTTTGTATAACGAGGGTGTAAAAAGTCGTCAAAACGCGCTTTGGATGGTTCGTGTAATATAACACACGGCGCGGTCGCCAGTTCCTTTACTTGAACTTGGCTTGACTCGCTGCCGCGTGTCTAGATGTTAATAATTAAATAATAATTTGTTGTGTATTTTCGTATAAGTACATATATAATATTATGACTTATGGAATATGAATAAGTACCAATAATATAATGATAGATGAAATAGAAGTAAGAATTAAGAGTAGGTAAAGAATTGGGGGTAGGTGTGTTGAGTGATTACATAGGCGTTTTATACAATTAACTACATATATATTAATAAGTGCATTTTTAGATTGATGTTTTCCTCTGGTTGTATTATAATATGTAAGTAGGTGTATTTTAGATTATTTTAATGTTATTAGTAGCTTTTCTGTTGTTTCATAATTTAAAGAGAGAAGGTAATTGGTGAGCGCTAGTTTACATTTATAATTATTTAGAGGATATATTGTGAGTTGGTTGTTAATTTTGTTATATAGGTATTGTCTTAGGTGGCAGAAAAAGCGATGGGAGAAGCTTGTTTGGAATATCTGAGTTTTGCAAACTGAGCCTTTCCTGCGTTTACCTTTGGTAAGTTCCGGGTCGTAATTTAACTGCGAGTGCTTTTTTTGAATGACATGTAAAATAAATGATTGTCTGACCACTTTCCATTTTTCGTAGAGTTCCGTTGTGGGGAATCGGAAAGGGAGACCTGCCCCAACCTTCAAGATGGCACGCTGAGCTCTTTCTACGTGTATTAAGTGTGTTTTTGCTGCACCACCCCAGGATATAATGCAGTAGTTGATGAGGGACTGGCACAGAGCGAGATACACTGATTTCAACACTTGAAAATCCGCTGCGTGACGTAACGTTTTAAAAATATATATGACCTTTCGCAGACGAGAGACCTGGGCATCTATGTGGGATTTGAAGTTAAGGTTCTGGTCTATAATCACGCCAAGATATTTGATAGACTGAGTTCGTTGTAGTTCAGGACACGAGCAAGGGTCGTTCCGGAGACACGCATGAGCCGTTAGTGATAGTGCCGTCGATGGAAGAAGGTTAGATTTGATAGCAAAAGTAATATATTTAGTTTTAGATACATTTAGGGTTAAAATATTAGTGTTGAGCCAGTTGCTTACTATGTTAAAGCCATTTTGAGCCACGGCAAACGCATCTGTCCAGGTGTCACCTTTGAAATAGAGGGTGGTGTCGTCGGCGAAAGTGAGTATTTTACATCCGGGAAGTTATATCTTTAAAATGTACGATTTATGAATTCATCACAAGTAAGAAAAAGCGAGAATTCATCATAATTCTTACAAACATTATAAACGCAAATATATACGAGTATAGAGACAGATGTTTGGTACTCTGTTACATCTTAACTACTGATATAGTACACTGAGATACACACACACATACATACACTACACACTACACACACATACATAGTACACTGATATGTACTTATGTCTCCCTATATATCTTTATAACCACCGTCGCTCTATTTTTATGTATTTCCTTTCCCTGCTTGGTTGTCTGTCTGGAAGAGATCGCTATTAGCGATAAGACCGCCAATTGTAACACTTATTTCTGTGTAATCTTAGTTCTAAGCTATATTGTTGTATTTGTGTGAACAATAAAGAGTTTTCTATTCTATTCTATTCTGAGGCACAGAAGCCCATATCAATAAATATCTTAAAGACTAAATACATAAAAATAATAAACATCCCCTTTTATATCCTTTTTAATTATTATGTCTAGGTAACAAGATAATAAAACTGAAAAATCGTATGTAGCTTTATACCTTAAAATATTACAGGCTATTTTTCAGCGGATCAACTAGTAGAAAATATTTACAATAATGCGTGTTCAATATTTTCAATAGTTTCAGTTTACTCTCATTGCTATCGTATTGCCGTTGCCACACACAATACCAGTGCAGCATCAGTTGTGTCGTTAAAGACCCAGTAAATATGGCCAAAAAACGTGGCAAGAATACTAATCCCAGAGCAGTAGATATGGTATATTCGTGCGTAGCGTCCCATAGCGTAGCGCAGCTGAACCAGATTGCCGCGTCCAAAATAAACTCGCATTGTAATGCATGTTTACATAAAAGTTTTGTATGTTGTCTTTTTTAAGGTTGCGCGTTATGTTAAACATACATAATATACATAAACATGTTCTGTCCCATTTTTATTATAAATAGATTCTGAATTAATGTCTTCATTTTCTTGTATTAGCTTAATGTCATTTGAAATTGTATTTCATTTTTGGCAATAATATACTATTTAAAAAAAAAATATTCAATTTTAATTTTATTGATATTGAGAAACTCAAGATTTGAGCCGATTTAAGAGGTCGGTGAATTTTTGTAGCGGTTAAAGGTTAACATTATGAATTCTAACTGCATTCCACAGTCTTAAGATCTTTGAGCGGCTACCCCTTGGAGAACATTGTCAGTGTTAACATAAGAGTCTAAGCTACCTACATACAACATTTTAGCTCAGTCAGTGCATTTAATAATAAAAAAAAAATACACACATAATTTTTTTACATGTTATAAAAAAAATACACAAAAATAAGAACAACATTCTAAAACATAAGCATCGTCAGGCGGTTGGTTTGTATCGCATATCACGATGATTCTGATAAACGCAACCCTTTGACATCCCGACTCCGGGCCGGGACGTTATCAGGGAACGTGCGATACGGTTGTGACGTCACACGCAACTCGTATTACATTACCGAATATCATGCGGAATTGTCTATTTAATGGGTCACTGTTATACAACAAAATGCTGTTGTTATAACGATCTTAGTACCTACTCGGGTCTTGAAAAACTAAAATAGCTGTTCGAAAAAGAGTTTTGTAATTTTAAAATCTCATACAAAATAGGTCGGTCTTCTCCAGAACTTTTTTTTTATGTAGAAGTACGTGTATATATTTTTCATACCATAGGTGCGTTTTGTGTAATAAATATTATGTTATTCAGAACTTAAATATTTTAATTTTTCTGCAGAACTTTCTAGTAGAAATTGCTTTTCACTAACACTAATTTAATCATTAATTTCTAATTATTTTATCTTGTTAAAAATGAATCAGTTTTAAGGTTTCTATTTTCATTTATTTGCAACAAACTGTATGTAAATAAAATGTAGCAATATCAAATCATATAGATATATAAAAGGAAAGAGTGAGTGACTGACTGATCTATCAACGCACAGCCCAAACCGCTGAAAGTATTGGTTTGAAATTTGGAACACAGCTAGGTTTTATGACGTAGACCTCCGCTAAGAAAAGATTTGTCCAAACGGGCAAAGCCATGAGCACAAGCTTTACTAGCTTTAAATAATTTCAATTACTATTTTGTTGAGACTCCAGACAGTTTTTTCTAATAAAAAAGTCAAGCTTTCCTTCATTACTCATTAATGATTATTTAGCATTCCCTTTCATGGAATATCAAACCGTTTCGGGTGCAAGGAGGCTAATATATGAAGCCTTTACTCGCGTCCAGGGCGAGGGCTGTAAAAAGGGCTGTGAATTACGGCCTGGATTTATATTGGGGTGTACTTCGGACCCAAGCTACTCGCAGAATATGTTATTAGTGTAATGAAAGTCGAGCCAGTGTTATGGTCGATTCGATTTGTTAAACGTTTGATGTCTTTATTCATGAAATTTAAGAAACCTACAAATATTCGAAATGTAAAAAAGTTTGTGAGTTTATAAGCATGTTGGTCTTTCTCGCAAAAAACACTGAACCGATTGTGATCATACTCGGTATGTACCTCTAATAGATAGCTTAAAATCTAGAAGAACAAATAGGCTACAGAATATGTCGTCATTGAATTTAAACTTGACCGAGAATAGACCTCTGAGACGCTAGGGTTCATCAACTCACGAAGTTAGCCAATAACCCAGTACATATAAAATACCAAAAATAGCCCAAAAACCTAAAAGGGCTTCCCTTGAACGTAGACACTAATCTCAAAGACAATCAGAAGTTTAGTTCAGTACCCGACGGCCGTCAGTGGGCGCAAATCGACAGCTCAGCGCTTAATATCTCGTCAACGTCGTAAGCCTTCATTTTATCTATACTTAACCGACAGAATTTGTTTGAGAAAATGTTATTTTACGCGTTTTGTTAACTTTATACAGCGTCTCAAAGTTTCCACTTTGTTGACATTAAAAGCAAACAGCTCAGGGTCGAGCAGAGTTTTGAACATCCGCGCCGGTGCCAAATAACAGATGGTTCCTTTTGAGACACGGTAATTTGTTACACAAAGACCTCTGATCCTCGAATATTCTCAAATTAATGGAATAAAGAACGTAAATAATGAATAGAGGACGACAATTATCATTTTACTCGTAATTTGATGAGTCAGCAATTTTGATACTAGTCACTGAATATAAAATGTATATCTCGTATGTTGCGGCTAAACCCTGAAGTGAGGCTACACCTATGTTTAGCCGGCTAATATTAGGTAAATATAGCCGGTCACTGTCGGTTAATCTTACCTACAATTGTGACACAAATTGCTATCGACCCGTTTAGTTGTTAGAGGGTGTCGTCATAAAAAAACTTGCATTTAGTGTTCTTGAATGATTAATTGTAAATTCTGTAATCAAGACTAGTCGTACATGGCACGCATTGTAGTCACAATATAACCATCTGATATCGAACTGCCCTTAACTCTGAAATAAGAACAAGTCTTTTCTTACAAATAAATTTTGTAAGAAAAGCCGGCCAAACCTAGTAGTAGCCGCATTTCAGTGATTATCCGTGACACATAAAAATCTTTCATTATAGTGATTGTTAGGCAAATAAGTGTATTGTATCAGCGAATATATCTGAATGGCGAGCATGGCATTAATACAGCCTTGGTTCCGCACAAAAGGCGGCCGTGACCCACCACTACTAGCGATAACTTCCGTTTCTTAATTGTTCCTAAAAGCAGAATACGCTTTGTGATTGGACCTGTGGGTCTCTTTGTTTACTTAATCGTTGTGCAAAACCTGCCACGTAGGGCTTTTACATATTTTTTTTACTTCAAACATCAAAATGTCCTGCCACTAGTAAAATAATTAGGATTTTCAACTATACTTTCAAGCTTTCAAACAAAATGTTCAATATTTCTGAAATGTTTGTTCTCAAATTTCTCTGAAAGTACACGTTGGATATTTTTATTGGCTAATGTAAGCCCTGACTTCCAGTAAAGTAAAAGTTATATCAAACATGATTTAATATAACTATTATTTTGAATTTAAAAATGAAACGACCATCTCAATGTCGGTTATAAAAAACGAGTTTAAAGTCGTTTTTAATTTGACTGATCTAAATTCTACGTTTTAATACTAGGTATATTTATCTTGTTATTTATTCATTTGTAAGCGCTCTAGCAGTTCCAGCCGAGCCTATTTTTTAAATATTTATAGCCTTTAAAGTTTCCCGCCTTATCGATCCGGATTCCCAATGCTATTTGATTATAGTAATACAAGTTGCAATATTCTGGTTAAGTCTAAGTAGATAAGTACTGTAGTGTAATTAAACTAGAATAGTAAGTGGATCAATGGATTTAGTCTATAAGGCTGTTATTTAAATAAATAGAAATTTAAATGGAGCCTGCGTTCTACTAAGTCCAAAATATGTTTACAAGATGTGTTAAATACTCATTTAAAAGTGCATTTTTCATTTTGAGTATTTGAAAATGTACACAAGCAGTTTTATGTAAAACTTACAAGGTAAAAAATCACAACCTAGCTAGGTATACCAGTTACTGAGGTCCGACTTTTAGAAGCTGTTACTCGTATTTAACTTGAAATTTAATGAATGTAACTTGCATGTATGGTAAAGATCTCGACACTCAATTTAAAGGAAGATTGAGTCAGTAGACTTGTTGAAACATGAGCAACATCAACTCGAGTCACTTTTATTATTCTAAATATATGAATTGTAGAACTATTAAGACACACTCATTCTTAATTTTTTTTATTTTACTGAGTAGCTTATAATAGATAATTGTCATATGTGTAACTTTATATTTAACATAAGTATTTAAATATTGATTAATTAATTAATATCACTAATCACTAAACAATGCATGTTGTGTCTACCAATGAAATTTAGCTTTAATACCTATATTACAAAATGTTTTTATATATTAGCATTAATTTAGTGTAAAAATTGTGGTGGAAGGTCCATCACAATTTTTACACTAAATAAATAAATAAATGAATGAGCAATGATGTTTATTGCAAGAATTCCCCAAATTCATCAAAACACTTTCATCTCGATAATGAAAACTTAATTTACCGCGTCGCAAGGTCCACGATTGCAATTAAGAAGGCCAGAGCGGGGTCCAAAGTCCCACAAGTCCCGCAAGTCTCGCAAGTCCCGGGAGCTGCCGTTGACAATAATTGAGATGCAACAGAATTCACTGCCATTTCAAGTGTTGTTTAATTATGATAATCATTTACAGGGCGCTGTTGTTGTAAAGTAGTTTTTATAGAGGAGCTACAATAAGATGTTGCTGAAATTGTAGAATTAAAAGGTATCAATTAGTCATACCCAGTTTTACCCGCTGAAAATAGCTTATATGTTATTCCTGGACGAATGCTACCTACATACCAAATTTGAGCTCAGTGCATCGATTTAGTCGTAAAGAAGTAAGATAAACAAACACATAGGCATAGCTTCGCAATTATATTGTTAAAAGTGTTTGTATTGGCAGTAGGTACCTTATACTTGAATTGAAAGAAATTTAAGGTATTTAACGCTAGGAATAGATAGTTCAAAGTTATTTGTTTAGCGAAAGAACATAGGTACAAAGAGGCCAGAAATAAAAGAAAAACCAAGACAAATATTAATAAAACTTGTTAAAAATTAATACAAAATATATTAAAACAACTTCGTCGAGTTTTGAAATCAATATCTAGGTCAAGTTGATCCACTTAAATAGTAAAAGTAAATAATTAAGTAGTGAAAAACCGGAGTTGTTTTCTAACAACAAAGCTTTTCCGAGTTATTTGCGAGTAGATTAAATAACCAACGAGCTTCTGTCTCATTCCCGGGTGTTTAATTCCAGGGAATCTGTGGCGAAGCTGTGGGGTGACCGCACACTGG
This sequence comes from Hemithea aestivaria, assembly GCA_947507615.1. NCBI lineage: Eukaryota > Metazoa > Arthropoda > Insecta > Lepidoptera > Geometridae > Hemithea > Hemithea aestivaria. Next base: position 1,208,250 of record OX382328.1, read on the forward strand.
CGTAGCCACGTGGCTGGCAGCTTGGCCCAACTGTGGCCAACGTTTGAACAAATACCCTTTGATCACACCTGTGTTTTTAACACATACGTGTAAACGTACGAGTATTCATGTGTTTGTGTATTTAACAAATACATGTTACCAATATAAAATACTTGATCTTATTGACAGGCAAACTTAACTGATTTATATATAAATGCACGACTGAAAACCCTGAAAAGATCGAGTTACAATTTGTCATAGATATGGAAAATGACGCCAAAAACAAATAAAACAAGATTTTTTGAATTAAATAAAAATAACACGCTGTTTCTTTAAATTAACACATTATTGGAAATTTTCATTTGATCTCTTAAAAATCTTAAGTTTAGTTCATGATCGTCATCAACATCCCACGTTTATATTTGATATTCGAAAAGAAATCATTTAAATTTATTACCATTTATGGCTAATAGATCTACATTTTAAGACAAATATTGGCCCCAATATTGGCCAAACAGTCCATGGTAAATGCCCCACAGCGCTAGCGGTTTAATAATAAACGAGACGTGTTGCTACCAGCTATTAAAATTCTAGAAAATTCCACTGTTATTATTGTAAAAACTCGGCTGGTTGTAAATTGTTCGACAAATTCGATTGGTAGTGTACAGTTAATTGAGGGAGTGTGTTTTAATATTTCTTTCCTTTGTCTATTTCTTTATAACAAGTGATTCAGAAAAACATTATGATTGTACATGTTTTTATTTCAATATTATTAACTGGCTTATTCAAAGCAAGATGCACGTTTTAGTTATAACTTAACTGTTTATTGTTCCTAATAAAGATTATTTTATTTTTATTTTAGCTGGAAAACCACTAAATCGATTTTGCTAAAATTTAAATAAAGAAAAAAATAATTTCCCAAATCGATTCAGGCATCTTGGAATTATAATCTGTGAATACGAATTTTTTAAATCCGACATATTGTGAATTTTCCTCGTTTTTTTAAAATTGGTCAAAATATTAAATCTAAGTACTTACGAACATACAAACAAGTTTCTATTTTAGTTTACAAGATAGATAGATAGATAATCCTTTATTGAAGAGTGATTCCCAGCTCGTCCTACAAGCCTACGGCCCAAATGGGACGAGTTAAAGAAAATCAAAATTAATTCTATTTTCATTGCACAACTCGTCCTACAACTCTTTTTGTGTGGAACTTTGAACTTTATCGACGTTAGGTACAGTCAGTTGAAACACAAAAATGTACAAAAACAACTTAAAACTATAAAATAAAACTAAGTGTTACAATTGGCGGTCTCAAAAAGTATCACGACATACGAATATAATAAGGTTTGTAAAGATCCTTTAAATATTTGATATACTAACAGAAATATTTCCTTTGAACTTAATTCAGGTAATTTCCATAACTATGTAGAGGTAGAATCACACAAATCTGATATGTTGGTGAAAATAAAAAGTGGTAGTGGTAGCAAATTACTAGGCGAAGATTTTACTTCCTATATCTCTGGAGGATGAGCAGCGCAGCGTAACGGGTAGGCGTTATTGCTTAACATAATTGTCCTTTTTTTTACGTCCTACCTCTGTTATTGTGGGCTGAGGCCTGTGCTACACTATTACCATTCATATCAGTTCTCGCTTTTGCTGCTTCTCGTACTTTCATTCCATTAATTTAACCGGGGGTAGACTTCCTTTGCAAGAGGTCGTCTAGGTGGGTACCCCAACAGTGCCAGTTATTCTACCGCCTAAACAGTTATGTGCAAACATTACTGTGCTTCGGCAGGAGGGCACTGTAGCTAGTGAAATTATTGGGCTAAAGTGTCTTAACATTTTATGACTCTTGAGTACGAAGCGTTGGTGCAGTATTCCTTGAATTTCACATCATTGTGTAATCCTAAGTAGCACTGTACTGATTATGGGCAGCGTTATCTCTTAACACCAGCAAAGCGTCTTGCTCGTCTTCTACTTCATCACATAAAAAATCGCTCTCTCGTTTTAATTGTCTCGTTTATCTATTTATCTCATTGCATAAAAAAACTAAGAACTTTGATCGTGAGATGCGCACATATTCAACACTTATACGCCCGTTAAACACATACTCATCAACGGTTAAAACCGCATAGGCACAGAAAGTTATTAAGAAGAGTTTAAAGTTAAGTAATTAAAAGGTAAAACTAATAAAGCGTTTACCAGCAGCATATAAGAGAGAACTGGAGCGAATGTGTAGTGAGATAAGACTACCACTGTCAGAGGTTAAAGAAAAAGAGCAATAAAGCCTAAGTCGCACTGGCTCAGCTTTTTCCGTCGCTACACGTAGCGAAATTTCTTTGAAGTTTTTAAACAAAGATTAAAAAGTAGCCAAGTCCGTGTCGCCAAGCGGTCATTACGATCGCGTTCCAGCATGATGTTCAGTAAAGCCAGGGGCTTATCCCGCCTTCTAGGTTAAGTCTGCTACCATCTGCTTAAGATCACGCAAGATTGTGGTAAAAGGCTGCCCTATCATTACATGAAAAATGAAAATGAAATGAAAATGAAAAATTGTTTATTTCCGTTAAAATATCTTACAATCGTTGGGTTTGAACCATAATATAAAACAAAGTTGTCCGGCTGTCTGTCTGTGCAACGGATTTTAATTCATGTTTTTTTTAAAACATAGAATGATTCAAGAGGATGGTTTATGTGTATAAAACATGCATCATATAGTACAGAAACACTAATAAGGCGCTGCGAAGTGCGCGCGGGTCCATAGTAATATATAAAAAAAAAAGTCTTTTAATATTTGAAGCTGGCTAGTGCATTAACGTGGCATGTCTGATACCCAAGGAAATAGCCAGCCTATAGCCGAGCAGGCTCCACTTCCGAAGGGAGAGGGGGAGTGGGGAAAACCTCCCCTAATGCTGGGGTAAAGCGGTGTATCTGATTCCTTGCAACTTTTTTGACACGTGACAAATACATCTGTATGTTACACTTACGGAATTTTTCTATTTTAGGACTACTTACTCCCCGTGGTGTTACGCGTAAAAGGTTTTTATCTCGTGGGTTAAAAATGGGGTAAAAACTATCCTACCCTTCTTCTGTGTCTTTTCCCTTCGTCTGCATCTGTTTGAAAAATATTTTGATTTATTACCTAATCCAAAATATACAAAAATGCCATAAAAATAGGTGAATTCGTTTTGGAGGGGTTTGTTAACGCGCTGTGATAAGAGATTTTTATATTTGAGGTTTCATTTGGAGATGACTAAATTATAGAGGTAATTTTGAATATTATGGATTATGAACAAGGTAAATATTATTATCTCTAGTTTTAAGAAACTTTTAATATCATTTACATACGAGCACCCATTCTTCAATACTTATACCGAAGTGCATCATATGTAAAGCAATCCATATACTATATAGGCATACCTAAATGGCGGTGGCAGGCTACGCGGCCGCAATGAAGGCATCAATCAAGTGGCGTGAGCCGAGGAAAGCCGTCGGCCACCGCTATCTGATGTGGCCTTATTTGCCTCTACTTATAACTCATTTCCGCGCTAAGATTCTTTTCCTTTATAGCTACGTTGAATTTGCAACTATGTTTCAGGCGAGGTTTTATGGAGTAGTTAAAGCTCGCAGCTTCACTTCCGTTAGGATATACTTTTTTAGATGATTAGATTATACTACATCTACATTCTACCTCTACATATTATATATCTTCCAAATTTCTTTAGTTTGAGGTCTGATAGATAAGTCAGTGAATCAGACGATAATGACATAATTTTATATAAATATAGAATGTCTAAAAGTTTTAAAAAATGCACCATACGCGAGTATAAAATACGTATGTGGTGCGGATATTGCCGTTTTGAGCTGCGATGAAACTTCTGCTTTAGGTTACTTACAAAATCTTTAGTGCAATAAATATACAATATTAATAATTGCTTTAACGGTTTTCTTTCACACTGGCTGCTACTCGCTAACGATTAAAATAGATTAGAAATTAAATAAAAATACTAACTTCAGTTGGCGTCTGATCAATATCCGCCAGGTCACAAGTTTACAGCTCAAGTTCAGTATTAAACATTATAATTTAATTAACTTAGTCCGCGTTAATTAATTTGAATAATCTCAGAACATGAAAATTGATTAATCTTCCAAAGTTGGGAGTTCGCAACGATTCGATATTCCACCGAAAAAAGCAATACAAGCAAACATTTACTCCAAATACTGCGAAGGGTTGTACGAAATCCGCGCTCATTAAAAACTTTTCAACGCTTAATGAAAATCTTATTGAACCGGGTTGAGGCCGGGAGCGGGTGCATCCGAGACCGAGGGTGGACTGAAGGAGGGCTGAAATGGCCCGGCTAAGTACATTACAGTCGGATCGCTGCCTTTCATTCGACACATCAAAGAAGATCCCGTTCGTTCGTAACTAAATCGAATCAGTACAGCTTTGTTTCTAGCCTCCCACGCGCCTCGTCTAGTAGGCACGACTCAAACAATCCTCGAGGACTCGATCGAGACGCGCCCCATTTTATTAAGACGCAATCTATCGAATCGTGTACATTTTCATATATTAAGACCTCGATAAATGGAATACACTTGATACTATTTAACTACATAACATATTATTAGCAAATCTTAAATCGTATAAACATTGACTTTTGTGTAAGATTGCATCAAGTTTCATATCTAAATATGTAAAAGAAAATTGTGACAGATTGATATTAACGAACAGTTTAATTGCCCCTATTAATATTGATATGGGACTTACACAGTTATTGTGACGTAGACATTCTAGATATACACAGAGAAAATTATTCTAAACGAGAACAAAACCGCTTGGTAACCTAGTAAAAATATTCTAAAACGGCGTGTGAACAAATATCTTCCTGTGCTTACAACCTACACGAAAATATCCAAAAATAAATACAACGAGCACCGTTCGTAGTAACTCAACCCTGGATCGCCTATTAAGCGCTATCGGAACGGAATTAAATTAAGAAAACGAAAAAAACTGGTATATTACGATAAGTTGGCACGGATTCGCTTCCGCGTGGCAGTGAGAGCACGAGCACGGAGCACGGAGGCACGCATCGGCAGGCGCGGCACGTACCGGCCCGGGAACCGTGCCAGCCGCACCGAGACCATTGTGAAAACAATTCCGCCCGTATCGAACGCGTTTGAGGGTTAAACCACGTTTAAACTGTGCATTAGTGGCCATCCGACTGTTAGCTTTTTAATTTGATAATGTCTGGAAACTTTATAGAGCCTTCTCCTTACACTCTTATAACTGGACGTCGCGTACTTTGATCACAATAATTTCTACTTAGTTCTAATTGAAATTATTTTTAAATCTTGTGATTAAGAAATAATGTTAGTAAAAGCGTAGAATCTATATTTAACAACCCATATTTAGAGAAATAAAAGGATAATAAAATAATATCTTCGAGAAATATTTTAAAAGTAAGTGCAGTCAGCGCATCTCCGGCGACGACGAAGGTTGCCAAAAAGCGTCCCGGTCACGCGCGCTTACGTAACCCGCAGCCACTTTAACAACTATATTGGTTTAGTTTTTAACGTTGCTCCTGATGCCAAACTGCCGAATTAACTCCCACTTGGTTTATAGTCAACAAAACTGCCTCAATCTGGTCTAGTTTTAGAACTTTAAAAGAGTCATCAAACACGTTTCTGCCGCACAAAAAGCCCGGAATGTCAGGTTTGACCGACTTCTGATGAGCTAAATAGAAATAAAAGACGATCGCTGTCGCAGCACTCCGAATGCCGAGGAGTTTTCGAGTGCAGTTTTATTTTCAGGATCGTAAATCCATCAGTGCAGCGTTGATCGTATAATCGCTGAGTTTTTCCCTCATAATTTATGTTGGCAATGATTAAAGGCTCGAGAATTTAAAGTGGGATTGAAATATTTCGAAACGCGACGTCGATAGATGCTTTCTTTCGTTCTAAAAATACAGTGTTATTGTGTGTTGTAATAGTGAAGCAAAGCTGTAAATCTCTTGTCACGAATATGAAGCGAAAATTTTTGACTTTTTGTATGAAACGAAAGGGTTGTGAGGCGTTGACAGAATTATTAAATAATTTTATGAGCAGTTTTTTTTAACAAGTGAAAATAATTAATAAAAAGCACTTTATTGAAGCTCTAACTCATATGTTTTGAATGTACATAATAACTGTCCGATCGACGCGACGTGTGTTTAATATAATATTAATTGACGTCCAGTGATTATACCTCTTAGTAATTATTAAACGCTGGCCACCGTAATTGGGTTACCATATATAATTTACAGTTCGGTTATCGTATGGAATTTACATTGAAGCTGAGTTATAATTATCATTATTGTATTACATATTAGTGTTTATTTTAATGAAATTTATGTAAATAGAAACAGTTATTTACCGATTAGCTATACATATTTATATGTACATGAGTAAATCTAAATTTAAATGTACGTATATGTATTTTATGGTAGCAGTCATCGAATGTGGTTCATCCATTACTGAATTTGTAAGAAAGTTTTTGAAATAGTTCTCATTCCCGTGGGAATTTTGTAAAATCCCGTGTTAATATGTACCTACATTTTAAAATGAACCTTCATGGCAATTTTCAGACCCCTAGCGCTCGTAGTTTCATAGATTCGTGATTAATCAATTCCAATTTCAAATCATTGAGTATTTTACTCTTTTATAGATATAATAATTTAAAAAAAATTAAAGTGTGAAAGACGATATGCGTGCAAAGGGGGTGGATGAAGATTTGACGGATGATAGAGTAGAATGGAGGAGAAAAACGTGTTGTGCCGACCCTACCTAGTGTGGGATAAGGGCAGGAAGATGATGAGTAATTTTTAAAATATTAATATAAGTTAGGTATTAACCACAATCTCGCGTGATGTTAAGTGATGATGCGGCCGTAGACGGTACCAGACTAAATCTAAAAAGCGGGATAAATCCCTCCGGTGTTAGATTGTGTCCAGAAGTAGTAGTATAACAGTCATTATATTAGTAAGACAAGTTTACGTGGTAAAATAATAATAAATATAATAATAAAAGCTTTTATTCAGGAAAGGTATTACATATTTTGTATATAGGCTACTTATTTCTATAGTCTCTGCATAGTACCTAATTAGAATCTTAAGATAACAATCATGATAATTTGACCCGCTAAAAGGAGCGGAAGCCGTCCATCCCCGAACTAAGTATTGACTTGTAGCTCGGGAGATAGACGTATCTCGGGATATAGCCTGCAAGAGATTGCTTTGAGCGATAAGGCCGCTGATTGTAGTAAGTTGTAGCATTTTAAGTACTTTTTCTTTTAAGTATTTTCCATTCTATATTAAAACAGTGGGTTTTTTTACTCTTTTAGATATATTGTTTACTGATTTTATCTAGAATTAGTGTAGGTAAATAATATTATTGTTGCGGACGAGTGCTTCGGCGTATCCGCTGCCTAGGCATTATGGCGTCCCGCAGGAACACTCCCAGGTTTTTAGTGGGTATCCCCGCCGCGCCCATCTTCGGCGGGGGAGTCCCACATACCGCCCCGCGCCCCTGGCGTGGGGTGATGATGCGTAACGCATTTTTCCTGGGTAAAATAAAGATATTTACCTTTGTTTTACCCAGGAATATTAGTATTATAATATTAGTAGAACATGAGCAGTGTGTGCCACTCGAGCAAAGCGCAGCGTTATCAAATAAGCGGCGCGCGAGTAATCCCATTGTCTGTTGCAGTTTACGACTCGCATTATATTTCAGCGGTGACTATTCCGGGACTATTCGGGACGTCTAGAACATTCCCACAAATTTCTCCCGCTCCAAGATAATATTGTGTTTATTCGAGGCTGACTCGGCAGTGACTAGTGAACCTTATCTCAAAGGCGTTGACGTTCATACAGCCTTAATGACTACGTATGAGTTCATACGGCGTAAGGACGCATTCCAATATTTAAATTAAGTTATTTATTTATTTGGGAAACAAACAGTTTGCTTATGTACTATACTATATCTATATCTTAATACTACATTATTTTAATAAGCAAACCCATAACGAGAAGAAAATCGATCAGAAAACTCAGAAAAATAACTTTTTATTGATATTACATAAAAGTAAATTTAAGTGACTGAGTGAGTTAATGAGGTAACTGTTTCTAGCATTTTTTTCGATCAACAGTACCTTAGGTGTTATTCCAGGATTTAAACTAACCGCTAACCCAATATCAGCTCAATCAGTTCAGCTTTTTAGTCTTGAAAAGATAACAAATACACATACTTTCACCACATTATTGGTATTGATTAATAATGTAATCTAATTTAAGCGATTCAATTTTTAAACGCTTCCTTTTCCCACTACAAAGTCTGTGTGCAACAAATGAAAGGATAGACAAGTTATTTATAGCCAAGTTTCGGTCTATTCCACTCAATTAACTTTAACAACCGCATCTATTTTTTCCGTAGCACCGCTACGTCGTAGCAGTGCTACGTCGTAGCATCTTCGTAGCGAGTTATTGCGTTGTTACAGCGAAGCGAACGAGCGTATTTTACAAGCTTTATATTACTTTCACCTGTCTGTTGTCTGTCTGTCTGTCTGTCTGTCTGTCTGTCTGTAATCAAATCTTGCAAGTTTGATTTGACCCACTTCCCGGTTTCCAATTGAGCTGAAAATTTGCATGCGTGTGTAAATCGGATGACAATGCAATATTATTATGACATGGAGCTGATCTGATGATGGAGCTGGAAGGTGGCTATAGGAACTCTGTCATTAAACAACGCAACCCCATCGAGTTTGGGCTCATTTGATTCGTCTTGACAAGAACTATATGATGCAAGATGGTAATGATAATTAAAGCTTGTTTTTTAAAAAATATTTTTAAAATTTCACTTGTTTAACTATTAACTTTAGTTTATGAGTCTGATGAATTCCAGTTTTACGATGATGCACTTTGAGATAATGTTGATGAGTTGTCTTGTTGGGTTTTAGCGTAATTGTTAGAAACTCTATGAAACATACTTAAATATTAATATTTTTGTTGCATTTTTTGCGTAAGTTGTCTCTTTTCACTTTTTTACATAAAAAAAAGAGATAACATTGGGTATTGTATTATTACAAATGCTTAGTTTCTTTCATCAATTATTTATGAGATGTTATTATATATTACATTCCCAACGCAACATTAATTAAATTCTACACGTAATCAAAACTTCTAAACATTTAAACTGCAAAGAACCAAATTGTTTCAACTCGAATAATTTTATTTTTCAATAATATTATCTTCAATTCGTCCGAAAAGCCTGCTAATTGACGTCACAGAGTCACGTCAATTCTCGATCCCTTTTTAATAAAGGCTGTTGAAATCAGCGATTGTTAAATTAAGGGGTTGTTAGTTGGGGAGCGAACGTACGGACAACAAAACAAAGCGTTCCGTATAATTGCACCAATTAGGTGCGACTCGGTTGTGACGTCACACCTGCTCGTAGAGCCTTCACACTGCACTATAACCGAGGGGTGGGTAGGAAGCTTGAGAGATAATTTCGCTGTATTCGTAAGAAGAGGAATGGTCAAAATTTGCGGATTTTGGGTCTGTCCAAAATATCAAGTTTTAACAGAAGTACATTCGTATATCATTTTATTAATATAACTATTAACTATATAGGTGACAAAACGTGGATGGTGGCAAGTTGAATAAATGAATAGACTTTATTATACAACATACACTTTACAGTGGACTACGAAAAATCAAAGCAATTGATAACACAATAAATGTACTAGAATTTTGTCCTAACTACATCATAATGGACAAACTCTGAGAGAACTAGCGAACTGTCTAAATCACTCACTTTCTTATCTTCTGTGAGTCTTTCTTATCTAAATCTGAGGGAGCAATGTTGTGACGGTTTAGATATAAAACCCCGATCTCGAAAAGGACCAATCTAATCATCATCATCATCTCAGCCGTAAGACGTCCACTGCTGAACATAGGCCTCCCCTTTGGACTTCCATATGTACCGGTTGGAAGCGACCTACATCCAGCGTCTTCCGGCGACCTTTATAAGGTCGTCTGTCCACATTGTGGGTGGAGGTCCTACACTGCGTTTGTCCGTCCAATCTAATATAATAAAGTAATCGTCATTTTCAGTATACCGTCGCCTTTATATCAAATCATTAGCGCTAAAGGTCAAGTGGAAACCATTTCTATTTTGATCTCTGATATTTTGTTGTTCAATGGTTTGTCCCAAATTGTAGAAAAATGCTTACTGATCTAGACAATTTTTGGAAAGTTTTGAAGATTTTTCTGCTTGAGTGACGCAAGTCACTCAAGCAGAAAAATCTTCAAAACTTTTAACAAATAGATTTACTAACCAAAAGATGTGACATCAAGCTTATGCAAGAAGAAGAACGCAACGAGTACGACGCTAGCCTGATGTTAATAGATAAAGACATTGGGAAGGCCATTACGGTTGTAGTGTTACCATGGTATTCCATAGGTAATACGTCCTACGCAACATAACACTGCGCAGCTCATCCAGAGACATAAGATGCAAAATTTATTTAGTCCAGGTATTACCCTGCCTTACTCCATTAACCAGACCGAATCGGTCAAAATATCAGATAAGGTAGTGGTAACTAATTAGAAATTTCGATGATTTTGTTTGCTACAAGTAACATAAATTTTGTATGTTGACAAGACAAAGGTAGCAATACGAAAAATACACTAAGTGAGGGAGAGGTAGCAATCGCATTCGTGCTGAGTAAATACTTAGTTCTGTAACCGATACTTGAGACCATGTCATCCCATTATTGAATTTTAAGGCTTGTTTTATATTGACACTCAAAAATGAATATTGCATCAAAATTGCTAATTTATACATGTTTCTCAATAATAAAAAATTGATATTATTTTCTCATTCATTGGTCCGTATTTGAGTACCTAAACTATTTTAATCTTTGATAGAAATATATTAATATCTCAAATCTCCAGACTAGAAATTCTGAAATATTTTGGAGAATAAATATTGGAATTCAGAAAATATTAACGTGAATACTAGAATTATTTTGCTTCAATTGTTTCTATATTCTGTCGAGTAAATGTCAAAGTATTTTGGATTTTGGAAAACCTTGTAATAGGATAAAATGTTCTCCTGACGCGTCAGAATTACAGAATAGGTAAGACATCATTTTATTGAATTACCACAAATACAATAGAAAATCTAATAATTGGTTACAAACCTGACGAAACCCAGTATTAAATCATTTTGACGAGTCATAACACACTTACTGTAGTGTACCTCTACTGACAAATTAATAGGTCGTGTGGTCAATCTACACAGATTACTGCAAGGCCTTCAACATGACCTTACGATTACCACCGTCATTAAAAATCTTACTAATATTATAAACGGGGGTAAAACTGCTGGGCGCAGCTAGTATCATAATAATATAATATATTTATTGAAGTATTTAGACATGAAAACACATTAAAATATATGTATTAATAGGTAATTTGACTGCTCTACGAAATCACACCACACTCTTTAATTTACAACTCTCCGTGCAATTATGGTTGCCTGGAAGAGATCGCTCTAAGCGATAAAGCCGCCTATCGTGGACCATAATATATGTACTTTTATTTAGTACTAGCTTGTGCTCGCGGCTTTGCCCGCCTGGCTAAAATCCTTTCTTAGCGGATGTCTACATCATAAAACCTATCTATGTGCCGATTTCAAGTGAATCCGTCCAGCGGTTTGAGCTCTGCGCTGATAGATCAGACAGTCACTCTTTCCTTTATATATTCAGATCATGTCTATTTTGTTAATTTTGTACCAATAGAGAGTCATCATCATCATCATCATCATCTCAGCCGTAAGACGTCCACTGCTGAACATTGGCCTCTCTTTGGACTTCCATATGTACCGATTGGAAACGACCTGCATCCAGCGTCTTCCGGCGACCTTTATAAGGTCGTCTGTCCACCTTGTGGGTGGACGTCCTACGCCAACCAATAAAGAGTATTGTATTGAATTAAATCGCCTGAGTATAAAATAGCACAGCGTAGGTATTGTCTAAACGTAGATCCTCAGCTAGAGGGAACGGAGCGGAGTAGCCACAATAATTACCGGCGGCAGTTTTCTCTGAAGTAGGAAATAATTGCGTCGGAGGCGAGTGTCGGTATCTGACGCCGCGGCTCCGTCGCTCCCTTTAATTGGTGCTTAAATAGAGAATTAATTTCCCGACAACAATGTAGCTGATGGGAATTTTCCCATTTTTGTGTCAATTTTCATTCTTTTCAATTATTTATTGTGCTGTTGTATTAACTTTTCCGTGTACTAAACCATTTTGGTTTTAATCAAGGGAAACGCTACTTTTGTCATTTTGGTTTACAACTTTTATGTTGTTAATGTATTATTTACTATTAAAATAATAGGATGACTGTATATGTGTGCGTGACTATAATACATGTAAGAAGTTCTAATATACAGATTCCTTTAATTGGTGCTTAAATAGAAAATTAATTTCCCGACAACAATGTAGCTAATGGGAATTTTCCCATTTTTGTGTCAATTTTCATTCTTTTCAATTATTTATTGTGCTGTTGTATTAACTTTTTGGTTTTAATCAAGGGAATCTGCTACTTTTGTCGTGGTTTACGAAATATTTGGTAATGTTAATAACTTTTCGTGTATTATTACACTATTAAATAGGATCTGTCCATAAATTTTAATGTATAAAAAAATTCGGTAACAGGATCCGGCAAATCCAATACATTCACTTAAAAAACTGGCGTCAATCGCCCGTCATATGAACAGGACTTTAAACATTTATAAAGTCCAACCAAATGTTATTACAAACATAAATCGATTTTATTCCCAGTTCGATAATAGCCGGCGGGCTTGTTGCGATATCCCGTCGCACTGAATTAGCACAGGCTTTAGCGAGGTCAAAGCGCGAGGAAGGGTTTGTGTCGGTCAAAGGATAATGATTTTGAGGTGTTAAGAATATTACCACTATGAAAGTTTGTATATTAATTAATGCATGTTTAGTAATAGGTAAAGGTAAAACGATGACAATACGTGAACTAAAATTAATGTATGTATTTGTATCTTTTTCTTTATTTATCTCGGTCAACTACAATGTCGCCTTATCATACAATTATGATAGGATTCATCATGTTCTTTTAATTTTTTTTTATTTCTAAGGGAAGATCAAAGACCATACAAGTCAGCTCTTAGACTAAAAATGTATAATCAACTATTTTACAACCAGCTATTCTCGTTTAAAGTCCCACTGGTTGTTCTGTTCTCCTAAAATTACATATTAAAGGCTTTACCTTTAATATGTAATTTTAGGGATTAAGCTAATATCTCAGCCCAATCAGTCTAGCTGTTTTGATGTGAAAAAGTAACATACATTCATTTAATCATACACTTCTGCGTCTATCCATCCATACAAACTTTCGCGTGTATACTACTAGTAGGCTTGTATGTGTAATATTCGCGTAATATTCACTGATATTCATTAATATAGCCGAAACTACTCGCGCAACTAACTACATCTCCCAAAAGTTGTATTCGTTAGCAAGCACTGTGTCTCTAATCAGGGTTCCATCAACTATGAGCCCGAATAATTTCACAATTGCTTTGAAGTCCCGCATCCATGATGAGAAAACTTCAAATAATATTGCTCACAAAATCTTGGCAACTATTCGACAAGTGCTCGATGAGTTGGGAGTTTCAAATGAAACCGCAGGATCAGCTATCGTGCCTCATTACACAGACTTAACGTTCAAAGAACAACCTCGCAACATGACGTCTACTCTTTACTAACATTACATTTGTGATATAATAGCCCATTCAACATAACCAGTCCTTTTGTTGTAATTTTAGCAGCACTTGTGGCACTGAAGGAATCAATGGTAGGATGTTTTATTATTATTTATTCACTATCGGCTTTTGACCACGATCTGGAATGACAATACGGCCTAAGACAATAATAGCAAACTAAACTTAGATTATACGAGCATACGAGTAGTTATCTTGAATGGGTTTTATACATTAACAAACATTTTGAATTAAGACATTAAAAACTGTTTCGATACAACATTATGATAAATATTATTGAATTAATGTATTCAGCTTATCAACATAAAAAACTTACATCAATCATTATAATATAGCAGGAGCAGGCAGGGGACATTCGCGTCGATATAAATACCTACTAGAGACGGAATGATAATATTGTTTTATCAAAGTTGTTGGAAGTTAGGGAGTAGCCCGCGGCAACGTCGCAAGATAAACTCAAATTTCCCATTCCCTTACAATAAACTTTCGCAACATTTTTTTCACTCTGGTATTTTAAAATACTTCTCTATTTGCTTTCCGAATGTAGATGGAGTTTCGTCAAATTGTTTCGGGATGCTACTTTCTTAAAATCACGGAGACGTCGCTTCGGTCGGCGGATGAAATTCTGATGAGTTCGGTGATTGGAAACATGAATAAACCAATTGAGCAAGTCTGCGGCCGCTTCGATATTTTCAATATAAACGGGCCCGGCTCCACAAGTTCACTAGATTATTTACGCCGACGCGTCTATTTCGCCGCGATATGAAATCCAAATCCGCGTAAGATATCGAGATCCTAAAAAAATATCAATAATCGGGGAAAAAGGTCGGTTATAAAATATGTTTAACCGGATAGAAGTGGCGATATCCGGTATTCCTGCGGGGATATAGATACCGAACGATCGCAAATTATAAGTGAGCGTACGGAAAACGACTCCTTGGGCGGTCATAATAATATCTTGGAGGAAAAATGGCGCGATTCCGCGAGCGCGGGGATGCGCCGCGGCGAGGGCCGAGCTACAAGCGGCGGCGGGTACTTATTATATTATGTTTTTTTATGATGATAGGATGCAGAATCCACACAAGAATTTTTTGAGGTTTGGTATCACATTCATAGACACGAAATTATTTTACTCTTTGTTATATGAGTAAAATAATGTGAATGATAAAATAATATGAATTTGTAGAATTGTAACAACCCAAGGAACAAGATCGCGGATGAGTGACTCTCTCTTGGTTTTTTGTTGTGTAAACCCCGCCCTGTATTCATTGTCCACCACTCTGCGTGCCTCGGCATAGGATGATGATCTTAAACGCATTTTTCTTGGATAAAAAGAATAGATATAATAAAGGAGGCCCATGTCTAGAAGTGGAATGTAAAACAATGATAATGAATTTAATAGGGCACTAGAGCCTTTGACCACATCTCGCGTGATGTTAAGCGATGATGCTGCCGTAGATAGGAGCAGGCTAAGCCTCGAAGTCGGGATAAGTCCCTCCCTCTTGTGACATAGTTTGAACAATTTGATGTTCGACCGCCATAAGCTCAACACTTGCGTTAGAACAATGAACATAGCGTCTGCAGAGCTAAATTGAGTGGTGTTGTTAAATCGAACCGCGGACTTTATTGAGCACATATCGGTTTGTAACATTAATGGATAACGTGACTCCTCGAATGAGTTCTCAACTTTGTTTTATTATATTGTTATTATTGTAAAGAAAATTTTAAAAAGAAACATGTTTAATGAGTATTTATGATTTTTTATTGCTTTAGAGGACTTTGTGTTTCGGAACAAAAAATATTTAATTTTTCGTATAAAATGATAATAATATCATCGTATAATATCGTAGAGGTACAAACAACAACACAACAGATATCTTACGTGCAATAAACTGAATGCCATTACGAGTTATTTAATCATCCCGCTTAGGATTATAATTAATCATATTTTTTTAAAAGTTTTTTTTTAGTGTTAGTTGTTCTTGTCTTAACCAACAATTGATACTGTTCTTGGTATTGCTCACAATGAACTGTGTAAAGATTTAAATCCTTGAAGAATAGAAAATTCGCACTGTAAGAACATCTTCCACTAAAAATACATAATTTGAGGTAAAGACTCCTATAAAAAGAGTATTGACATCATACCTATAGAAAGGCTAAACATAATATTGCAATCATCAGAGGCTTAAAAATCTGTTTGTAAAGCGGAAGGCGAATAGTGAACAGTCCATAGATTTTTAAGCAAACTCATCCATTCTAGCGCTTTCAAGTAGCTCCACGATTTTATTAGTCTGGATGAGCCGCTCCTTACAATAACACTGTAATTTTTCATCGCGACGCGTTAAAAACAGCGCGAGTACAAAACGTGGACTCATCCGTCCATTGTCGTCGCGACAAAGCCGAGACTCGGGCCGCCTCGAGAGTCATGACTCGAAAGCGGTAAAAATATAATGCAAATTCACTGCGGTGCTGTGCGATGCGATGTGGCATGGTAGGATGCCACACTAAAACTTGACGAACTTTTTCATACATATAAAAAAAAACTTAATCTATTTCTCATAATTACTAGCTACAACCGAAACCTGTCAATATACACACAGTTGTGGAGCCCAGATTCAATTTCGTTGATATACCTCTTACATCAACATAGAATACGAAATGACATCTACACGACACGCTGATGGGATTATACAAGTAATTTATAGATGTAATTTTTTGGCGGTGGTCAGATATCCACCACTGTTTAAAATAATTATAAGTTAAACACACAATAAAAATAATCACCTTAAGATACATTTTATAGGATATATTAATTATAATCATAGAGACATTTTCAACAAATATCAGTAAATTAAGTAAAACGACTAGTTCACGTGAACTATTAACATTGATGGAACCGGTGCTTATGGAACGGAAATCTCATTACTCTCAGCTCATTATCCAATAACAAATGTAGGTTCCGGGGGAGGTTCTCGCGCCGTTTGTCGCCTCTCAAGCCTCACGGTAACGGCCGATCGTCGCCGATAAGCGCCGTTTTTCCGTTATTTCGTTAAATTACCTCTAACGACAGTGTCCTTCGTTAAACTGGAAAGTGGAAGGTGGAGAGATCTTTTTCATTTGTAAAATGTATTTTATAACGTCGCCCATAATGAGCATTTCGTATTGTTATTGTGCGTCTCTGAGATATCGCGATGGGAATTACTGTAATTTTCGTGTCCGGTTCTTGTTATTTTTGGGATAATAATAAAATTATTTATTGCAAGCTGTGCATAGCTTTAGATCTGTTGAAAGTAGCCAATGTGTTATTCTAAGCTACGCATGCGTAAAGAGGTAACCTGCACGCATAAGCACTTATATTAATATTTGAAAGATCATACGTAACAACTTTGTGAGTGAATTAGTTGCTGCTCTTTCACGAAAAACCACTGCACTGATTGCGATGAAACTGAAAGCTATGTACAAAATAAATATAGGTTCTGTTCTTCCGTAGTTGTTTTCTGTAGTATAAGCATACTAGCTATAACATCTATGGGGATATATTAAATTATATGTATGTAATCATAACCATATCGATTTGCCTTTAATACTGTGATGGACTACAGGGTGAAGAGAGGCCCCCGAGGCCTCGGACGGGCCCCAGCGGCCCCGAAGGCTCCATAGTCATCGTCGGTATTGTGCCGGAAAATCGGGAAGATTCCCTTTATGTTGTTGAAAGAAAACCTAAAGAATGCACCTGTGTTTACTGTTAGGATGTTCCTATTATATTTCACACAAAGCAATATTATTTGGGTTCGTCCCGGAGGACCCCGTTCCCCGAGGCACCCGTCCCGGAGGACCCCGATTCCGATTAATTTAATAACATTTTTTTTCTGCAATTTTCAACTTGTACAGTTGACAACAAAATGTGTTAAGTGCACATTTTTTATAAACACAACACGAAAATAGTTATTAGTCTTCTATGTTACCTTATAGTTTTATCAAATCCAGGTAGCGCAGTCGGGTAAGAACCAGCGTAAAAACAATAGAGGTTTCCGGTCCTGGATAATATGCCTGTCTTTTTTACGTTTATGGCACAATCGTCATTCTATCTCTTTTTCACATAGGTCTATGATTATTTTTAATCCTTTTTTTTATTGTTTAATATTATTATAGTTAGAGATCCTTTTTGCAACTGATAAGAAAGTTAGTGTGTCACGCAAACATGTCGGAAGCGGTTCCTTCTCAAGGGCGTAGGCGTAATTACGAATTTGTAAAAAACAGATTGGGTGGAAAGTGGTTATTACATGCCGGGCATGCCTATGTGTTACACAGACAGAATAAAAATTCCAGTGTTTGGACCTGCAGTAAAAAGAAACAAGTGAAATTTTAAAAAATCTTTTTAAAAACAAGCTTTTATTATTATTACCATCTAGCACCATATAGTACTTGTCAAGACAAATCAAATGAGCCCAAACTCGATGGGGTTGCATCGTTTAATTACGGAGTTCCTATGGCCACCTTCCAGCTCCATCATCAGATCAGCTCCATGTCATAAAAATATTGCATTGTCATCCGATTTATACATGCATACAAAATTTCAGCTTAATCGGACACTGGGAAGTGGGTCAAATTCAACTTACAAGATTTGATTACAGACAGACAGACAACAGACAGGTGAAAGTAAATAAAAGCTTGTAAAAAGGTTGTGGTGATTCAATTAAATTGAACACTAAAGATGATTTTGTAAATACACAATCCAATCATACAGCTAAATGTGTACCTGATTTTTTCAAAAATGAAGTGCGTGTCCCAGTTAACAAATTAAGTGAAGAAGTGAGTGTCAATTATAACCCAATTCAGCAAATTTTTGAAGAAAGAGTGGCAGAATTGAAGGAAAAGGGGCCCAGTACTGAGATTCCATCATTTGGATCCATGAAGAACACACTGTATAGAACAAGAAATAAGGAATTAAAAGTGCAAAAAACATCATTCAAAAAACCAGCTGATGTTGTTATACCTCCAAAATTTACTAACAATCTTTTGGTGGATCATTCCGAAGATAACAACGGAATTATTATATTTGTGTCACCAAAAGGAAGACAGAGCCTGAACAACGTAAAATATTATTTATGTGATGGCACATTTGATTGTTGCCCTGCACCTTTTACACAAATTTATACAATTCATGGAGACGTAAGTGAGACCAAAAAAAAAGATGAAACAAACATAGTTCCAATATTATATGTTCTTCTTGTTAATAAGTCGACTAGAACTTACATCAAAATGTTCGAAAAAAAAAAAAAGTTAGTAATTCAGTAATATTATGTGATATTTATGTATACAGAGAAATATGACTTATATTTTGTTCATTTTGTATTTTTTTATGTGTGATTGAAAATCTAGATATAAGGTTTAGTTTGTTATAGATTTTAATACTCTTTATTGTTGATTATGAATGTTTTAAAGATTGATTAAAAATTAGTTAACTAACATATGCTACATAGTTAATTATTATGCACATTTTTTAATAGACTGATTCTAAATAAAAAAATAGTTTTATTTTATATAGAGGTATCTACGTATTGTTAATTATGCATGTTTTTTAAAGACTGATAAAGACTGAAAATTCTCGATATTTAGTTTTTATATAGCTTTTGTTGATTATGTATAATTTTTTTTGTGTTACTCATTTTGATTTGTTAATAAAACATATGTATTTAATATAATAAGACTATTATTTTTCCTTAAAAAGTGTCACGATTTTATAGAGATATTAAATTCAAGTGAACATTTTCTCGGCTGACTGTACTTTTAAGCAAAATTCACTTTTAATCGACCTTTTTCGATTAAAATAGAATCGGGGTCCTCCGGGACGGGTGCCTCGGGGAACGGGGTCCTCCGGGACGAACCCTATTATTTGCTATTTATATTTACTAAGTACTGCCACGGCATAAATAAGATTCGTCCCACAGAGGTTTTTCCGAAGAAGAAGGTGTAAAAATAAAATAAATTACATGCAAAAGTGCTCTATTGTGGTCTATTATAATAAATGCTTTCATATTTGATTTGAAGAATTTTAATTTGACGAATCTTGCAGATTTTATGTAAATTGCTTTAAACCCACTGGACAGACCCGTGTCCGGCAAGCGGTCATTGTGACCGTGTTCCAGCATGATGTTCAGTGAAGCCAGGGAGGGATTTATCCCGCCTTCTAGGCATAGTCTGCTGCCATCTACGGCCACATCGTCGCTTAAAATCACGCGAGATCGTGGTCAAAGGCTTACCTATAATGAACAAAAAAACCTTAAGTTTCAATGCATATAATTACGTATTTAAAAAATGTACTCTAAAATGTAGCATTAAGTACAACGAAGGACAGAAAGTATATTTATACTGAACCATGTACCTAAATGATATCCGTCTGGATTTAATATTTCGTGCCTAAACTCGGAATTAGTTCAGAACACTTCCATCAAACATGGGTAGTAGGTGTGCGTGGAACCAAAGTTGGCTCGTTCAAGCTAACTCTTCCCCCGATTATCAAACTTGGTAAATGGTGAATTGCCGAGTCGCTCGACGCGCTCGCTAACTAGTAAACAATCGCTGCTAACGTAGTTTGTCGGATAGAGCACATTGTGGTGTAACTAGTGTACCGATTGATGCATTTTTATCGAGTCACTCGTAATATGCGAGTCTAAAGAGGTATTGTTGCGTGAATTGAACTGAGATTGCGTACTTATTAATATTATGTGTATTAGAAATTTAAACATCAAGGAGAGACCAACGTTGGCTGTTATCAGCATTATAATATTGCGATGAGATAACTAATATTTATTTTTGTGCTACTTAATTTTATTAATAGATATTTTTAAGTTATATTTTGTCCACAAATAGTTTAAGGTCTGTCTATCTGTAAAATTATTATTTTCGTCTAGATCTGGTTACAACTTATTTAAGAGAGGCAGACACTTGAATTCTCGCGGTCAATTAAATTATATCTGAGACTGTGTTATTTGAAAAGTTTTGATTTACTTAGTGTTTTATATACTACAGACATCTTTTTTTCACTTAAAAGAAATCTAAAAGAATACCGCTAAATAGATTTTTAAAAATATCAAGTGAAAAAAATTAAACCCCAACGCAACGCATTTAAAATGTGTAATTCGCCATTTTGTGGTGGCGACCATCTTAGATTTTAAATTTATTATAGTGCGTTGTATTCTACAAGTTAAGCCATTTCAGTTGATACCCATATTGAGGGGGTTATATTAGAAAAAAATACACACACAACCATCTTGGATCAATTTCCATCAAACATACCAAAGAACACTCCACTAATTCTGTCGTTTTTGCGTCAGGGGTTAGAAATTGAGATATTATAGATTCGACATTGAGTAAATTAAATTTCACGGACAATGAAAACTGCAGCATGTGTATCACACACAAATAGCTGGCAGTTTGTTGGTAAATGGTTATATATTCAACTAATACAAGTCTGTTCAGTAGTTAGACGCGAGTTGCCGCCGCCGTTTGCTAGGAGTCTAAGCACTGTTTGCTAATTAATTTAAGCTGCCAATTGACTCAACTATGGAGTTAAAATTAATATAATACATAATACAATACATGTAATGTGCTAGAGGAATTATATTAGGTTTAAATCTACGAATAGTGGTTTTGTAGCGGTAGACTTCTGTCGCAGAGGACCCTTGAGGACACACCTTTGTAAGTTATTCATCCGCCAAGTTAAAATATGCAGATATTGTTTTCCGGATTGAAGGACAATAATACCAGTGAAATTACTCAATTTGATCAGATACAACCACTAACAACACAAGGTGACATGCTCAGTGCAGTGCCACACAGAATTTTGAGTTTCAAAACATTGGGTAGCATTGTGTCTGATAATATGGGCAATCATGATGTTTACCATGCGCATCATATTTGCTCGCCATTGTCAAAAAAATAACTAGTAAAGATACTCTGGACACAACCTAGCTCTGGACAGGACTGAATGGCACAACGAAAGGGAGGCATTTGCTTAGCAGTGGGAGAAAAACGGCTAATAACCATAAAAATCAAACTCAAACTCAAAATGCACTTATTCAAATAGTCAGAAATGGAGCACTTTTGCAAGTCAATTTTATATTTGTTTCCAATTTTAAAATTCCACCGCTTGTTCGAAGCACCTCTATGAGAAGAACGAGAGATCCTGTACAAATAGGCGGGGTTACATTTTTTGTTAGTAAAATGAGATCTCACAAATCATAAAAGGCGTTAAAGTGAAGATAGCTTGTCTAGGCATACGATAACTCTTGTCCTTTAAGATAAGTCGTGTGAAATTAGAGAGGAGCGTTTATCAGCGGAGACATGATGGATGGGGCATATCTCAGCGCGCGTTGTTTGCGAAGGAACAACTCTACGTATCGCTTACAATGATGTATTATAAGCTAACGAGCTTTCAATCTGTCCCTTATCTCTCAAAGTTTAAGCTTTTTAACCGAAAATAGGAGGTTATCAATTCTTTTTTTAACCTATCACTATATTATCTACTTAGTATTGACTACGAATCTCGAACAGATATCGACTTTTTTTACTGCTATTAGATGTCAACTTTATACGTAGCTGGAGTTTTAGGTCACTAACACTCCTACAAGACTTCCAACGAGACCTAGTGACCGTCCTCTACATAATATCTTATAGGCAACTGCATGGACCCACAGTTTACCGTGAATTTTGAAACTTTACTGTGTTGAAGCTAACCGTGCTCAGATGAGTTATATATAAACCTGGTATTTTCCTTTTACGACCGGTAGATATTACAATGGATTGGTGCCTATAGATCTTACTTAAAAGCCTGGAATGCACCACCTTAAACATGTTATTTATAAAGACCTGTTCAAACCTAACGAGGAGTATTCGCTACCTGTGGGAGCGAATCAAAAGAACATATTATTATAAAAATCTATTCAGTTTTGTCTAACGCAGTTGGAACATGCCTTAAAGCAGTATGACCAGGACTGTATTCAAAATGCCACAAGTGCAATAAAGTACAACTATCGAAATTATCATGAATTAAATTTATAAAGTACCTAAGCAAGTGTAACCTCTAGTTTCGTGGAGTAAATGAATGTATTTAAGGTAGTAGGATTAGTGGTGACACCAGGCACTTTGGAATCCGACTTCCAACTCGCTGCAAAGGTAATTCACTGCACGCGATAATTCTTGCGAACTCGTAGTTTGCCCTAATTTCAAACAACACTGTGCCATATTTATTGTTTTAAAACTTTTTAGTTATATGCCCACAATATGTCAGAGTCAAATCAGAATTAAAGGTTGTGTGGCCAACCTATATGTTGCAGTTTCAGGTCGCCGAGATTACTACAGGGCCTACAACATGACCAAACGACTGCCTAACATATCTTATAGGAAACAGCCGGGACCTACAGTTGCGAAACACGGCCTTTTGAAACACGGTAGCGACCAGATTAAAAGCAGGACGTATGAACACTGAGCCACGGACGCTACAAAAAGTAAAAAGCTGGCTTGCAGTGATCTGCTGATAGTAAGTCACTTAGTGTGTAGTAAGTTTAGTTATGATTTTCTGATTTGAAAATAAAGTGTTATTCTATTTTTTTTAATTAGTTCCGCCAAACTGGCCGCTACACATGAAATTATTGCAGTAAAATTTTAACATAATATTGTAAAACATTGAGTGTACGGCCTACTTGAGGCAGATACAGCGTGCAAAATGTTAATAAAATTATTTCAATATGTGAATAACACTCACGTTCGTGATCTGGTCGGTCGTAAGTAGCCCTCAGCATCCCTGTAACAATAGGAACATACATTAGTCTAATTGATCCGTAGCTGATACTGAGCTTTCCTCTAGATACTGAATACTGGCGGTCGTCTTTGACTGTTCCAATCGCAAAACGATCTTTAGGGCCTTGTTTAGTAAAGCCAAGAAGAGATTAATCTATTGTTTCTTTTAATAATGTGAAAGTGTTCCAACTATACAATCTAAAGTATAGATATCTGTGACTATGCTATACCGGGGGTAGACATCCTTTGCAGGAGGTCGTCTAGGTGGGTACCCCAACAGTGCCAGTTATTCTACCGCCTGAGCAGTGATGTGCAAACATTACTGTGCTCCGGTAGGAGGGTACTGCAGCTAGTGAAATTACTGGGCTAAAGAGTCTTAACATCTAATGTCTCTTGAGTGAGAAGCGTTGGTGCAGTGCTCCTAGAATTTCACATCATTGTAATCCTAAGTAGCACTGTACTAATTATGGGCAGCGTTATCTCTTAACATCAGGAGAGCGTCTTGCTCGTCTTCTACTTCATCACATTAAAAAAAATGCTATTATATATATATATATATAACTATAAATGTGTCCGATGGTTTAACCCTTTGAAAATATGTTTTAGCTTAAGCTATCAAACTGGCAAATTTTTAACCTAATCGGTTCAGGCCCTAAGAAGTAACCACAAACGCATGTATTTAGTATAATATTTGTATTAAAGTCACTTAAAGTAAATAAAAAGTCACCATACCCATAAATGTTATTATTACGATTAATTGAATTAAATACTAACTAGAATAATAGCTGCTGCATAATGAATGGGCCGACAATACTCGCCCCGTAAATGTCACTAATAAACAACGATTTTCGCATTAAATAGTTGCCTATTAAATTTTCATTCATCAATTACGACCGATTTCGGTTAGGGTAGTTTACATTCATCGGGAGTAAAAGCGTCGGTACAGTCGGCGGCAAAAGCGTCGGTCAATTAGATTGTTTAGCATGGTGTGTAACGCGTTGCCATGGCAACCGGGACCCTGGACCCCGACACACTCTAATTGCCAGCAAACGTTTAGCACCTATATGGTACTCCATAACTGTACGGAACATTCACTTTTGTTAATTGACTTCAAATGTTCGACATTTTACTTTTTATGGCAATGAGAAACAAGACTGTGAGCATCATGATATCACATCTTCTAAATATGTATATAAAAGAAAATAGTGAATGACTGATCTATCAACGTACAGCACAAACCACAGAACTGATTCGGTTGAAATTTGGAATACACAAATAGGTTTTATGACGTAGATCTCCGTTAGGAAAGGATTTTGCCACGCGGGCAAAGCCGCAAGCATAAGCTAGTATCAGATAAATTGCTACCCAGTGCTCTGAAATACAAAATTATTTGTTGAATCTCCTCATCATGATGACTTCAGAATGGAATGGTAGAACATTGATTAAAACTTGTACCGTACTGAGTTTTTTTCAGTTCAAACAATATACAGGCCCTAGTACTCTATTTTACGATATTTTTCATATTAAAAATACCATCAGCACACTTGAATGGATCATATACGACTATAGAAATGACAAATTCCATCGTCGAACAGGCTCGAGGGCACTTCCTGCGTACCGGGAAATTTACTTTGCAAATAATAACGAAAAAATATATTCGCCACCCCGACACATGGGGTGAAGTGTTTATTATTTCATTGTGTATGGTGGATGGACTCGTATTTCTTAGATATCGAAGGGGAGGGTGCTTTCTTTGGAAAAAAACCTCGCATTATAATAATAGTGTTGAGGTGCGCGCTTCACGAACGTTTTATAATGTAAAGCTCGATGAAAGGAAGTTATTTTCGAAAGAGATCACATGATTTGCTGAGATTAGAAGCTTTATTTGAATTATATAAGTTACTCGTATTATAATATAAGTTATCTGAAGATTGAATTTTGGGATTTTAATAAAATATGGTAGCATATATTCCTTTATTGAACGGACTAAAAGGCAGGCATTATCCGGCTTAGATTTTTAGGCTACTTCTAAATATTATAAAAGTGAAAATTTGTATTAAGTTTGAATTTTTATTGCTCTCTCACGGAAAAGCCGTTGAACGTTGAACGGTAGCAATAATATTTGGTAGCTTGAAACCTGGAATAACACATAGGCTAACTAAATTAATTCATTGAGTAAAATTGCAGCAGGGTAGACCAAATAAAAAATCAAAAAAAAATAGAATTTCATAGGAATCGTTTCACAATGGCCAACACAAATCACAATTTACAATAGACTTATAGTCCTAAGTTAGAGTTGCGGCTGGATTGCGCGGGCGCAAGCACTGTCGGTGAATAATGACAACGGACGACAAAACCAACGACAATTGGGTCGTGAGCGACAATCGTGAGCCGTCGCACGTGGCTATACCTGGTCATACTATCACGATCTTGTATCACGACTTATACGGTTATTAATCATACTGATTACTTTTACTTTTGTTTTGAAATGGAGTGGAGGGCACTGTATCTAGTAAAATTACTGGGCTAAAGAGTCTTAACATCTTATGACTCTTGAGTAAGTTGCGCTGCAGTGTTCCTTGAATTTCACATTATTGTGAAATCCTAAGTAGCACTGTACTGATTATGGGCAGCGTTATCTCTTAACATCGGGAAAGCGTCTTGCACGTCTTTTACTTCATTACATTAAAAAAAATCAACATTCCTCGCCATCTCTTAAAACTTAGATAGACTCACAAATTTAGAGCGGAATTAACACTTAATATTAAAAAATAGCTAATAATTAATCAAATAGCAATATCACTTTAATTTCATCGAGTTGATGAGATACTATTTTCGTTTTCAAAACCTGCCTTTACGCCAAATTTCAACTCCATCCATGTAGTTGATGAATCAGTTAGAATTGCCAGCAATCTTCTGCATGATAAGCATACTGGTGTAAAATGTAACCAAGCCAAACATTGCAAGCACATAGATATTTAATAAAAAATATATCCCGGTGAGTTTCTTTCCCGTTCTTCCCATAGCTGAGCTTTACGAATGAGTGGTGAAGACTAAAAATTGAAAAAAATTACTTAGGAAAATTAACTTGCAAACGTGCTCTATTTTAGTCTTTTCCAATATTGAGTTTGAGTCAATGGATCTAGGACCAGATTAATTTTGTTTCACCTTGTACTTTATAGAGGTATATTTAAAAATACTTTAAGTTGACGTGATCGGATCAGAAATAAAGTCAAAAAGTATAAAATAAATATGAATCAGTTCCTTTAGCGTCCATATCGTTCCATCTCTTAATTAACATGTTGAAACGCCGCATTCAGACCGCAGATAAATAAAAATACTGTGTAATATAATTGATTCGGTTTACGTTGCAGAGCCTCACCGAGCTTTATCCAATAAGTTGCATCATTGAAAACATTGATAGGGATGGCCACATCAATTACGTCATGTAACTTGTTACAGAAATGTGTGGTAAGTAGTGGTACTTAAAAAGAAGAAGGGATAAACAAACAAAAAAGAAGGATATGCTGGACCAGCCAAGTCAGATAAGCTTTTTAGACCAGCGTGGGTCCAAACGTATTCTTATACATGACATGTAGAGCTCAAACCATAGGACTTATGTAAAAAACAGTGTTGCGGTCGAGCGTGTTGCCGACCGCGGCTCCGGGTCTTAAACACGCAGGCCGAGTCGGGGTGAAACAAAGAGAAAGCCCCGGCTCGAACCTACTGATGCGCTGGAGACCCGGAGGGGAGGGGGGGGGATCAAGGCCTGACCCTTTTCTTTCTTCTTAAATAAAACTTCTTATTTCTTCCTATACTTCTTCGTATATTTATTCTTTCTTCAGAGCAGCCAAGCATGACATGCATTGTTTTGGTGCTTACTAACCTGGGTCGTACCCTTACCGTAAAGAGAGCACCTGTTTTGCGACCAATTTCGGCGCGCATTTTTACAAATTTTTACTATGCGTTACACGGTTTTTCCTACTTTTGATACATAATTAATTATTTGATCCTAGCATGTTTAGTATCATTAGATAGCTCTTATTGAGCCCTATCTAGTACATGAATTCTTATTAATATAAGTTAACAACAGATAAAGTTATAGCCGAAAAACTACCAAACTTTTTCTATGTCACTATGTGACTGACCTTACTTAAGCTATTTTATGGACTTATATAAATTTTACCTACAACCTATTGTTATTATTAGAACCTATTTACCGTGTACTTATACCTAGATCTTAATCTAACCTTAACCTAATAATTTATTAAGACCTATTCTACAAAACATTAATGGGTTCCCTAAACTACTTAAATTTACTGAAGATCGCCAACATCCTCCCCCTTGTGCGCAGCACCGTCGTCTGGCTCGGCGATCTCGTTGCTCGTAGGCTCGGCGGCTGCAGCGGCGTGGTCGTCTCTCGCAGGTGCCAGCAGGATCGCCTTGGAGCTCGGTCGTCGCAGGATACCGCCGCTCGTTCGCACCTCGATGACTCGCGTTCTGCCGTCGGGTCCAGGGAAGGTCTGGATCACCTTCCCCCTCGGCCAGGTCCCTCGGGGCAGCGTGGAGTCCACTATGAGGACCGTGTCTCCAGGCTTCAGGTCGTAGCTGGTCGCCTTCCCGTCGATGCGCCTTGGGATCAGGATTGGAAGGTATTCCTTCACCCATCGCGCCCAGAAGTGGTCGACCATCCGCTGCGCCGCTCTCCAGTCGCGCCGTCCAGTGAGGTCTCGATCGTCGAAGGTCCCCAGTCTCGGCAGGCCGCAGGATCTCCCAATGAGGAAGTGGTTGGGAGTCAGTGCATCTTCTTGGTCTTCTGTCTTCTCCACTAGAGGCCTGGAGTTGACGATATGTTCGGCCTCCAGCAGCAGAGTGTGCAGGACTTCTTCTTTAGGGTGTTTCTCCTTCAGAGTTGCTCCCAGCGCCGTCTTGATGGATCTGACGAGTCGCTCCCAGGCGCCGCCCATGTTTGGCGCTCCCGGTGCGATGAACTTCCACTTGACCCCCATCTTCTCGGCTTCGTTGACGACCTCTTCTTGCTGGAGCTCCTCCCAGGCTTCTTTGAGTTCCTTGTTCGCCCCCACGAAGTTGGTGCCGTTGTCGCTGAATATTGTCTTCGGCATGCCTCTTCTCGCCGCCAGTCGCCTTAGAGCCAGGATCGTAGAGCTCGCCGATAGAGATGGGGCGAGCTCCACGTGGACGGCTCTCGTCGTCAGGCAGGTGAAGAGGGCTCCCCACCGCTTCTCGTGCCGGCGTCCCACGGTGATTGTCATAGGCCCGAAGTAATCCACCGCTGAGCGGGTGAACGCCGGCATCCCGTAGCACAGTCGTTCCGCAGGCAGGTCTCCCGTCGGTAGCTTCGCAGGTGTGCCCTTGTGTACTCGGCACCATTGGCACTGATGTGCCGTCGCTCGAACCGCTGCTCGAAGACCCAGTACCCAGAAGCGTTGCCTGACTTCGTTGATGACCGTAGCGTGGTTGGCGTGGTTGAAGATCTGATGATAGTGCGCGATGAGTAGCCTCGTGATGTGATTCTTGCTATCCAGGATGATAGGTTTCTTGAAGCTGTCTTCTAAGTCTCGCGCCGCGTTGATTCTTCCTTTGATCTTCAGCAGGTCTTCTTCCAGTGCCACGTCGATCTTCTTCAGCTTGCTAGAGTTGTCGAGAGGCTTGCTTTTCTTCAGCGCGTGGATCTCTTCTCCGAAGCTTTCCTCTTGACTTCTTCTTAGAAGAATCTTCTCAGCAGTCTTCTTGTAGCAATCTTCTATGGGTAGGAACTTCTTTTCTTCTTTTGGAGTGTAGCCTTCGGTCTTCTGTTTCTTCTTCTTGACGATCTTGCCCCAGGTCGGATCAGCCTTTTCTGTCTTCTTTGAAATGTTGACGCGATGAATCTTCCTGCATAGGTCTGCAAACTGGAGTACCCGCGCTGTGGCGCGGCACAACCGATTCCAGCTTGAGAATCGCGCCGGGTCCGGGGTAGGGAAGTCGTCCTTGATTCTTGCCGTGGCTACTGTTGAGACTTCTTTCTCTTCGCCGGTTTTTTCTTTCTTGAAACTTCTCGGAGCCGGCCAGAGTGCTTCGTCTTCTTTCAGGAACGCAGGCCCGACGAACCATCGGTGATTGCTGTCGAACTCGTCGGGGACGTCTCTCGTGGCGTCGTCAGCTGGGTTGTCCTTCGTCGAGATCCATCTCCATTCTTGTGGCCTTGAAGTATCTTCTATCTCCGCGAGCCGGTGTGCGACGAAGGGCTTGAATGTTCTCGGATCGGACTTTATCCAAGCGAGTACTGTGCTTGAATCCGTCCAATATATCTTCTTTGCTGGCTTGATGTCCATCTCCTCTTCTATGGACCGGGCTAGGCGGGTCCCCAGGAGTGCGGCTTGCAGCTCGAGCCGCGGTATGGAGACTGGCTTCAATGGAGTGACCCTCGCTTTGCCGGCGAGGAGCTTCACGTCGAATCCGCCGTCGTTGTTCCTCTGCCTCCAGAAAGCTGCGCAGGCGTACGCCGTCTCGCTCGCGTCGGTGAAGACGTGCAGCTCCCCCTTGTGGCCGGAGTGGACGCATCGTGGAACTCGCAGATCTTGTAGCAGTTGCAGATTCTTCAAGTATCTTCTCCATTGTTCTTCGTTGTCCGCCGTGACTTGGTCGTCCCATTCAATGCCGCTTCGCCAGATTTCTTGCAGGAGTCTCTTCCCTTGGATGAGCACGGGTGACGCCAGTCCCATAGGATCGAAGGTCGACATCACCGCGCTCGTGACTTCTCTCTTGGTGGGAGTTCTTCCTTGCTCGACGACTTCTTGCACGTTCCTCAGGCTCGTACGGAAACCCAGCTCATCTTCTTTGGTGAACCATCTTAAGCCCAATGTCTTCTCTTCTTTGGATCCCAGCTCGACTTCTTTCGACGTATCTTCTTCTCGGGTCAGCTCTTCCAGCACCGAAGTCTTGTTTGACGCCCATCCTCGGAGCTCGAATCCCGCCCTCTTGTGAATCGTGTCGACCTCGCTTGCGATCTTGATGGCTTCTGCTTCTGTTGGTAGGCTGTGCAGGTAGTCGTCCATGTAGTGGTTGCGCTCCACCGCTTGCACAGCTGCCGGGTAATCTTCTTTGAAGTCAGCAGCGTTTCGGTTCTTCACGTAGATCGCAGCGCAGGGTGAACACGCCGCTCCGAATATGACCGACGTCATCCTGTACTCCTTCGGCTTGCCGGTGCGGAGGTCTCCTCGCCACAGGAAGCGCAGGCTGTCACGATCTTCTTCTCGTATCTTGATTTGCAGAAACATCTCTTTGATGTCGGCCACTACAGCGACTGGATGTTGCCTGAAACGAAGCAGCACGCCGAATAAGGACTGTAGCAGATCGGGCCCCGGCAGCAGCGCGCTGTTGAGGCTTGTCCCGTAGTACTTGGCGGCCGCGTCGAATACTAGTCTCTTCTTCTGCTTCGTGGGATGCGTGACTGCGAAGTGTGGCAGGTACCATTTCTTCTTCGACGTTGATTCTTGAGGTGCTTCCTCCGCATAACCGCTGTCGAGCAGATGTTGTATCTGCTTGCTGTATTCTTCTTTGAGGCTGGCATCTTTGTCGAGCTTCTTCTCGATGGACTTCAGACGATCTTCTGCCGACTTTTGATTGTCTGGCATTTCCGTGTTGTCCTTCTTCCATAACAGGCCGATTTCATATCTTCCGTTTTCTAGTCGCCGGCTTGTTTCTTCTAAAATCTTGAGTGCTCTTGCTTCGGTGTCTGTGCTGGGTCGACGCGGCTGTACTCCTAGCGATTCCAGGGCGAAGTGTTCCTTGATCGCGTTGTCCCATTCTTCTTCTCGGGCGGTGATGTGCGCGCAGGTCACGAAGTTCACTGGCTTCGTCGTTCCCGCGTCGTATCCATGTAGCACCCATCCCAGGTGCGTGAGTGATGCGACGGGTTGATTCTTCTTTCCTTTGCGTATTCCCCGGGATACTATCAGCTCCCAGTTATCTTGCCCGATGAGAAGCTTGGGTCGTTCCTCTTCATAGTACAGCTTGTCGACCAACTTCTTCAGATGAGAGCATTCTTCTATCATGCGCTTCTCGATGCGTTGAGGGCTCAGGTGTAGCTCGTCGATGGTTCTCGCTTCGCCGATCTTGCACTTCTTTGTCTGGTGGAACCCTCGAATGTGAGCGCTGATCATCATGGAGTCCCTCTTCGCGATGAGTTTCCCGCCAACGGTTTCGATCGCGAGTGGTTCTTGCGGACCACTCAATCCCAGTTGCCTTGCGACCGACGAGTCCAGAAGTGTGACCGTTGAGCCTTCGTCCAGCAGTGCGAGAATCTTCAGACTTCCCTTTGGCCCGTATACTTCTACTGGAACTATCTTCAAATACGCCTTGGTCACCTTGGTCGCGTGTACTTGAAACACGTTGTTGGTTACTTCTTTGGTGGCTCTTGTATCTTCTCTGTCTTCATGCAGCAGATGATGATGCCACCTCTTGCAGGTCCTGCAGGCCGGTCGTTTGCAGTTCTCCTTTCTGTGTCTTCCCTGCAGGCACTTGAAACACACTCGGCCCTTCGCTGCAATGTCCCATCGTTCCTTCACGTCGGCTTCTAAAAACTTCTTGCAGTCTGTCAGCCGATGATCTTCATTGCAGCAGGCGCAGTCGTTTCTTCTTTGTTCGGCTACGGTGTGAGTGGCTTCCCTTCTTCCGACTTGAGTCTTCTTTGTGACTGCTTCTTGCGCGGCGTACGGTCCGCAGCGATCGGCCTCTTGATCCAGGAACTTCCGAAGATGTAGCAGGTCGGGATCTTCTTCCGTCGCTGAGAAGTCGAACCATCTGTAGCGGAGCACGGCGGGCATCTTGTCGACGACCGTCTTGAGCATCTCTGGTGACTGCAGGTATTGGGGTTTCTTCAGGTTCTTGATGGTGGCCACGATGTTGTTCACTTGACTGGCGAAGGTGCAGACGTCCCGTGGATTCTCGGTCATCCTCGGCAGGCTTCTCAGCTTGTCCACTTCCGCCAGCACTAACGCGTCGGGCCTCCCGAAGCGTCGCCGCAGTGCCTCCAGTATGTCTTCCGGCTTGCTGTCCGTATAGAGAAGACTCTTGACCGCCTCTCTTGCCGTACCCTTGATCGCCTTGCGCAGTCTTGCCATGTTCTGTACCGCCGAAAAATTCGTAGCCGTATCTTCATACACCGTCCGGAACGCAAGCCATTCACCGCTGGCGCCATCGAAGAAGGGTAGCTCGTGCATATAGTTCGGTACATGCGCGCTCTTCGTAGTGTTCTTGATGGCCGCCAGAATAGCACTAGCTAGCTCGCTAGCGCCCTCTTGCGTGTTCTTGACGGGTTCCTTTTCTTGACTTGTGGCCGCCGGAGTTCTTGCCGCAGATTCCTTGACCCAGTTCTCGACTTCCATTTCCTTGTCGTCCGGGTCGCTGATGACGGAGTCGTCGTCGTCCTCTTCAAGTTGCAGAAGCTCCAGCTTAGCCTTTGCCAGCTCAGCCGCGGCGCGCGCCTCCTCGACCTGGCGGCGCGCGAGTTCGGCCTGTAATTCAAGCCGCTTCTTCTTTCTTGCCGACGCGACCGATGCTGCCTTTGATGCTGAAGGTACCACGGTGCGCTCCTCCGGAACCGTATTGGTCGTCTCGTAAGACGTCCCTGACGGAAACGTGCCTTCCGTCGTGGTCCCGGAGGTAGCGGTACGGCTGCTCTGTTCCGTTGCTGAAGGTGCGGGCCCCGCGGCGGCGGCCGGCGACGCGGCCGAACGCGGGGCGGGGGGGGCTGGCGTTGCTGACGATGATGCGGGCCCGGCGGTGGTAGCCGGCGACGCGACCGGGTGCGGGCCGAGGGGGCCCGGCGTCGCCGACGATGGTGCGGGCATCGCGGCGGCCGGCAACGTATCCGTATGCGGGCCGGGGTGGCCCGACGTTGCCGCTTCCGTGGTGCGAGGCTCCGCTCCCTTGTTGCTTCGGGTGACCGGCATCTTCGCTCTTCAACGCAGGTCAGACCTTGGATCCGGCTCGGAGGACCAGCTGTTGCGGTCGAGCGTGTTGCCGACCGCGGCTCCGGGTCTTAAACACGCAGGCCGAGTCGGGGTGAAACAAAGAGAAAGCCCCGGCTCGAACCTACTGATGCGCTGGAGACCCGGAGGGGAGGGGGGGGATCAAGGCCTGACCCTTTTCTTTCTTCTTAAATAAAACTTCTTATTTCTTCCTATACTTCTTCGTATATTTATTCTTTCTTCAGAGCAGCCAAGCATGACATGCATTGTTTTGGTGCTTACTAACCTGGGTCGTACCCTTACCGTAAAGAGAGCACCTGTTTTGCGACCAATTTCGGCGCGCATTTTTACAAATTTTTACTATGCGTTACACGGTTTTTCCTACTTTTGATACATAATTAATTATTTGATCCTAGCATGTTTAGTATCATTAGATAGCTCTTATTGAGCCCTATCTAGTACATGAATTCTTATTAATATAAGTTAACAACAGATAAAGTTATAGCCGAAAAACTACCAAACTTTTTCTATGTCACTATGTGACTGACCTTACTTAAGCTATTTTATGGACTTATATAAATTTTACCTACAACCTATTGTTATTATTAGAACCTATTTACCGTGTACTTATACCTAGATCTTAATCTAACCTTAACCTAATAATTTATTAAGACCTATTCTACAAAACATTAATGGGTTCCCTAAACTACTTAAATTTACTGAAGATCGCCAACAAACAGTTAACATCAATATAACAATATTATGACAGCAATGACCGACTCAGCGTCGGCAATATCATTCGTATTACAAATATATCATAGGCAGCGGAAACCAACATTAGGTGTTCCGTCTACCTATGTTTTAGGATCTAACAAGAAAAAGTATTAAGAACTCAATCATTATTTACATAATAAAACCTCAGATGTAACGAAGTCTAATCCTCCTTGAACTGCCAGCGAATAAATAGACGCCCGAAAAGCTTATCTCTAAAGATATGAGAAATGGCCGACATGAACAATATAGAGGTACAAGATTTAGGTTATCAACATTTAGGTAAAATGTTGGGGCTCTTGAATATTTTACTTGTATTTTTTCAACCAATATTGTATAAAGGGAGATAGCGTGGTTTTCCATATATTCTAGTAGCTATTGAGGCTCGGGAGCCAATCACACCGAAATGTAACCAGAGCGTAGCGTCAACACATCAAATCATACGTTTTCCATACTTCATTCCTCAGATCAACAAGTAGATAGATACCGCGGCGTCACTCGCCATGATTTATGACCGACATCGACCGTCTGCCGATCGATTTTTTCAACATTTTTACGACATAGTTCCCTCGATCGCAGTAAAATAAGAGGTTCGCCGGTTTAGCTTTCAAAAGGATATTACTTTCCTAGATTACGATCTGGTTGAACCTCTTTCGAGATGTTGTTTGAGTGCTCCATTTTGTTTGTACGAAAACGGAAAGCTATCCTATTAAGGGCTTCTAATGTTGTCTTATAATATGTTTTATTTCTTACTAAAGTAAGAGCAATCCACTTAAAAAATTATATGAAATATTATATAAAATATTTTTTTTAATTAAATTTTTTGTATATGTTGTTGTAAAAAAGTAAATGAAAGAGAAGTGCCCGACGCTTATGAAAAGGCCTACACATAACAGTTGCAGTGTTACCTAAAAATTTAATACGTAAGTAGATAGAAGTCCTATATAACACTGTAATGCACGTATCATATAATTTCTACAATTCAGAAATCTCTTGAATAAAATAAGGTTTATTTCTAATTCGCATATTTCTTAGTAAAAGCACACAATATTGAAACCAATCGTATCCTATAAGAATTTCGAATAATAAAAGCGTTATCACACAACCCAATATCTAACTCCTCTAATAGAAGTATTCAATTATAATCGCGTATCATTATGTTACCGTGTATGGTAGCGATCGGTAGGGCAATTGGCCGTTGAATGCTGCCCTATATGGCGAGCCTGACTGTGGCCTGCGGCTGCACCGGTCCAGCCCGCTGAACCACCGCCATATTGGGCTACAGCCACTGTTACCAAATAAGCGAGAGCTCGGGACCTCACCGCCCGCAGCCCGCAACCATACCAGTCACATTTGTAATGAACAATGTGATTTAAGGTTAGCGATGATAATTAGCTAGATTTTATTTGGAGCAACAAAGAAAACAGTCTGTTTGGAAGAATAGAAACATAAAAAAATAGATGTCATTTAATACTTTTCCAGTAATTTGGACGTTGAAAGGCTGGAGGAATTTTAGCAGTTATAGAAATATCACCATCATTTAAAGTTATTAGATAATATTAGTATGAATTGTATAAGAATTTGGGTGCAAAATCAAGATAACTGGGGCAGCAAATGCTGTACTTAATTGTTATCGAAATAAACACAAGACCTCATAATTAAATTAATATACTACGTCTGAAATTTTAGGAAAAAAAAATAACAGGTTTATAGCAGCGCCAGCATTCCGTATTCAGCACTGGACTCCCAAGTTTCTTGATTACATTACAAGGCGAGTAGCAAAAATATATTAGCAATACTCCATCCTTTTTCGTTCCTAGGGAGTTATAAGGGACGAAAGCAGTTAACAAAGGGCCGAGTTAAATTGGAAAAATTTACAAGTTGAAAGATTTGCGCCGCCCAAGTGGCCAAGTATTAGCATTTTAATTGTGGCGTAAGAGACTTCGACGATTCATTATGACTCGGAAACTTTTGCTTTGTTTTTAAGTGTTGCTTTTTTATAATGAAAATTAACTTTGAGTTATTGATAAATCTCCGAGGCTTGAGAGGCCGGCAGCGTACTGAAAATGCCTTTGGTATTAAATTTTGAGTCATGAAAAGTGTAAAGACGTTTACCTACGTGTTAGCGATACCCCTAGTATACTACCAAAGAAATTCCGTGGCGATATTGAATAACTTATTTCTTAGGGTGAGGCTCAGTGCACTGGGCACAATGTTGAAATTAAAAAAACCGGGCACCATCACTGATAAGGACAATCATGATTCTTCTAATTTGTTCGTCTTGTCACTCATTGACATAAAAAAAAGTATTGTTGGTTCTCAGATGGGCCATCAGCATTGTTACCATGCATAGCAAAACTTATATAGGTACTTAAAAAAATTTAGAGCAATAAAAATAAAATACTAGAGCCAGCACAATTCCGCTTGACGCGACTTGTGCTATACTTTTACATAATTTTCCCAAAATCCCAAAATTTATTTAGTTGGAGGTAGTTGCGGGTAGTGCATCAAGCCACCGCAGGGAATCTGACGTCATTTGTCACTGTCACCGCGGCCTGGCGCCTCTGCATAGCAGTGCAGAGCAGTATAAGCTGGTACCTACATAAATGTATAGTAGCGTACTTATTTCAGTTTATATTTCTCCGAAATTTTCTCAACAATTTTTTACAGATAGACCGAAGCAAACCGTCCGGATACGATAATTATACAGAAAAGACAAAACAGACGAGAATAGTACACCATGGGGCAAACCAATGGTCCGATTATAATGAAAACTTTAATATTGGTAAAATGAAGAAGAAAATATTTTATTGACAGTCATAATACAATAGAGTTAAAGTAGTGGTCAGAACGATGCATCACTGATCTTCTTTAGACTCAGACTCAGCGTGTCATCAGTTTAACTTTGTGACTAATTAACTGCTGGTTTTCAGTCTGCTCCCAGGGTCAACACTGGAATTACACGTTCTCTTACCTTGACGTGAATTTTAATACTTTATAGTATAAAAATATAGCTATTATATATTCGTTTGCTTAATACTTCACAAAATAATCCTACATTGTATGAAACCAATACCGTGAGTTCGCATTCATCCGTCAAAATCCCTGCAAGCGACGGCCGTGAACGGAAATATCCTGATTCTTCGCTAAAAATAGCTGTAATGTTGATTTTTTTGTGGAAACTTGAGGGGCACGAGCCACAAGCGGGCCTTGGTGCAGGAAGGTAGTTAATTTTAATGCTGAGCGTAATTAACGGATCTTGAGGCCCTTGACTGGGTACAAGGGCCTGCGCCTTAATCTTACCGGTACACTGCTCTGTGGCTCAAGT
Source organism: Hemithea aestivaria (assembly GCA_947507615.1). Lineage (NCBI taxonomy): Eukaryota > Metazoa > Arthropoda > Insecta > Lepidoptera > Geometridae > Hemithea > Hemithea aestivaria. Next base: position 1,245,951 of record OX382328.1, read on the forward strand.
TGTGAGGTGAAGCGAATAGACACAGGCTGCAGCGTATTCAGCCAAGTTTATGGAATAAGAACTCTATACTAGTGTGTACCCAGAGACAGGTATCGTTATCTTTAGCCTATATCCCACAGCTGGGCGTGTCTATGCACTACTAGGAAAAAAACTAGGAGTGACTATGACATTATTTGACTTTTGGTACAAAAATTTACACGAAGAAATAAAGACATTTTTTATTGAAGACACGATGTGTAAAGTTAAATTAGGCATTTTTTACTTTCTCGTATATTCCGTTGCCGCTTCGAAATTACACCATTTCTTTATAGCATCAAAGAAGGCGGCCGTTTTCTTGGATTTTTCATACTAACCGAGTGGAGGTAAATGAGATATTTTCCCTCGTCTTAATGAGGGCTTATCAGCCCTTAGGTCTCCTCACTCCTCCCTCGGAGGGTAGTCGTCACTCAATATAGCGCAATTACTCTTTACAGCGCGAGCGCCCAAACGTTTGTGCCTACATTTTTGTCAAATTACATTCAAGGAAAATTTTCTAAGGCTTTCATTTGAACTTATTTTTGTTTGGTAAGCCTTAATTTTCTTATTAAGTTAAATTTTCTAATCGTTTTATTGACACGTTCACAAATGTTTCGGAATCTCGCTGAAACCTCAACAAATTCTCCGCAAGACAATTAAAATTTAATCTTGCGAAATACCCTCTTATTCACAATATTAAAATATGATTAAGGGCAGGCGCGGGGCAAGGCGAGGTAGCGGGTAGCGGGTAGGGGCGCGGGGCGCGGGGGATCCGATAGAACGCAATCAGCATCGAATCACGTGTTCCTTTTGAAATCGGCTTATCCCTGAGACTTATCTAAGCAATTCCTCACTACGCCCCAAACTGAGCCGTAAGTCGACATAAATTAAATTTACTTTTGAAAGGAAGCGCGGCGCGGGCACCCGTGAAATGTTCCGCGTAGACGGTCTGCGGTAGCGCGTCTTCAGCGTTACCTTTGAACGAATAATTATTCCGGAATTCTGGAATTAATACGGAGATAAGCTCCACTCCCCTTTTTAAAATGAGGTTGGAGGCGACGTTATCGACGCGAAGCTATTGCGGAATTGATGGTTCTTTAATCAACATTCGGGAACATTGCCTGTTTATTAAAATTTGGCTATAGCTATTTATATCGATTTGGACAGTTCTCGTAAATTAGAGTTAAATCGATGTTTTTATTTGAAAGAAGTTTTACGACGTAGAATGTGGCGTTCAACAATGTTTACAAAGCAGGCGCCAACGACCCAAAGATATAAAATCAAAGGGTAAGTGCGAACAACTATGCGTCGTTAAAAATTCACTGTTTCGACCCCACGACACGGCTCGCGTTTGACATGGAAATGTGCAAGCCTACTCTGCTCGTTGCGATTTCCCGCGGAATTTATTCAAACGTCGAATTCTTCCCTCCCCGCACGCTCGCCGCACACCTGCGAGACCCCATACCCGCATTGAAATGCACATTTGATTGTCGACAGCTGAGCCCAGCACTCGTACAGAGCTCGATCGACTGATTAAAAGCTTTCGCTGTACGAAAACCTTTAGGACTTCATTACATTGGAGCTTATTCATCGTCTATACATCATTTGCTATTTGCCTTGACGTAGTAAAACATTTTATAAAAAATTGTTTGTATAATATTATCTTGTCAATCGAAGATGTATACCGAAGCCCTCAGGGTGACTTGCATCTCACAGGCACAGGGGTTCAAGTTAAATTAAGGGGTGTAGAAAGATAAATGGGAGCACCCTGTCAATATATACTTTTCACGAATGGTTTAAAAGTGTGTTGCGTGCTATAAACGACGCGTTTCGACAGTCACCGCTTAATGGGAACTTCAAACCGAGTACTTTTACATCGTAATAGCTATTTGATAACTGAATATACAGATTTTTATACATTATAGGTCAGCCTTTCACGTCCTTCGCGTGATGTTAAGCAACGATGCGGCTGTAGATGGTAGCAGACTAAACATAGAAGGCGGGATAAATCGCCCCCGGGCTTCACTGAAAATCATGATATAGCACGGCCATAATGACACGGTTTTGTCCAGTGGGTGGCCGAAACATACCACCAGTAAAATCCAGAAATCTTGTGTATAAGATATATGAAAAAAAGCGCGACTGATTGACTGAGCCTTCAACGCTTGGAATTATTTTGCATATCATTGTGATCTATATCACTGAGTTCGAATTTTGCTCCACACAAATTATTATAGAGAATTATGTGCGGTTGTTCCAATCGCTATATTGGTGGCTTTGGCCGTGGCTAGCTAACGCTCACTGAACAAAACCGTGATGTAAATTAGCTATCATTAATGCCGTGACCCGGCATGATGTTCAGTGAAATCAGATAGGTTTTTTCTTTTTATGCTAAGTAGGCCTACGTATGACCACATTCCACCTGATGAAAAGTGCAGATGCGGTCGAAGATTAATCACAGTTTGACCACCACATGACGACAATACGTTATCAACACCACGTTAGGAACATTACTGGTATTCCGAGTTTGGTGTTGACTGCTCTCGTATATCGAAAAAAAAAACAATGAAGTTCAGATTTGGCACAGAGATAGATTAAGACAACATCCGTCTAAGCTAGTCCTCTATAAAAACATAAATTTTATTAAAGAAAAGGGAAATAATGTTTGAAATGAATAAATCTTAAAATAGCTTGAACAATTAGGGTAATTGGATCAGCTAACAAGATTTTTTCTGTACTAGCAAATTAATAAGGTCCTTACGTTGTTTGGCTGATGTTTTTGATATTAAATTTTCTTGTGGTACTTTTTTATGTTAGACACAGAAATAGACACTTTTCTAAAAGTGCTTTGACATGAACGCCAATTATTATGTTAAAAAAATAGTTACCATTATAGTCCAGTAAAAGAAGAAATGTGGATCGAAAAGTCGAAAGCAGAAAAACTAACTTAGTAACTTTGTTTGGAATAGTTAGGAGATAAACATACTAAAAGTCCCCACCCCTCCGAGGTGAGCCCGAGGGGGGAGAGGCCGAAGAAGGTCCCATTTTTAGGTTTTTTGCTTATATGTCAAAAACTGTGCATTGTACGATATTTTGTTGTGCTACATTATTAAACCTCATAAAATTTTCTACAACTTCGGCCTTGACACTTTTTATCTATCTCCAATCGTTGTCCAGCTATGAGCTTCCAAACATGGTCTATTTTGAAAACGCTTAAATTAGTTTTCCATACAAAGTCAGTAAAAAATCTTAAAAATAAAATTTGACCAACTTCTGGTTGTCGTATCATAATGAAACTTTGCAAATGTCTAGAAATCTGATGACAATTTAATAATCTGGTACTACTGAGCAGATGTGATGATGGAGCCAGGAGGTGTCTACTGAAACTCATCAATGGCTATTAGTAAAACCGGCGAGTTTAGGCTCATTACATTCGGATTGATGAGACGTAGGCACCTCCTGGTCCATTATCAGACCCTCGACAGCAAGTGTAATGAAAAAGTCTCATTGATTCGAATGTAATGTGCCCAAACTCGACGGATTTACTAATAGTCATTAAAGAGTTTCATTAGACACCTCCTGGCTCCATCATCAGATCAGCTCAGTGGTACCAGATTATTAAACTGTCATCAGATTTCTAGACATTTGCAAAGTTTCATTATGATACGACAACCAGAAGTTGGTCAAATTTTATTTTTAAGATTTTTTTACTGACTTTGTATGGAAAACTAATTTAAGCGTTTTCAAAATAGACCATGTTTGGAAGCTCATAGCTGGACAACGATTGGAGATAGATAAAAAGTGTCAAGGCCGAAGTTCTAGAAAATTTTATGAGGTTTAATAATGTAGTACTACAAAATATGGTACAACGCACAGTTTTTGACATATAAGCAAAAAACTTAAAAATGGGACCTTCTTCGGCCTCCCCCCCCTCGGGCTCATCTCGGAGGGGTGGGGACTTTTAGTATGTTTATCTCCTAACTAGTCCAAACAAAGTTACTAAGTTAGTTTTTCTGCTTTCGACTTTTCGATCCACATACCCTTTTTGGGCACTCATTGACTGGGCTATTACTGAATAAAATGATATAATACTTTATTGCATGCCAAAAAACAAATAAACTTACTGATCTAGACATGAGTTAAATTCTAGATTCTAGGTGATCGGTGGCCTTATTGCACTAGGCAATTAGTTATGTCTATATTATAACAAAATTTTGACCTGAGCGGCTGATCACTGTTATGAAATATATTTATTTTAGTTTATGTATGCATCCATAACCTAAAAATATGTTTCAATAGTCTATAAACTGCCTTAGTAAGCTGCATTAACATGCACTTACGAACCGAGTGAGTGAGAAGCTTTCAGTGGATCGTTAAAATTATAAACTCTAGCTTACGTGGGTACTAGTAACTTTGATTAGACATCCAACTGGATGCGTCACTGTCAGGCGACCTCCGCTACTAAAAAAACTAGACCGCCGGGCTTAGCATAGCAGTAGTTGTAACAGTACTGGTTATCCCTGTGTACGTATTTGAGTGATTATATTTTACTAGCTGCGCCCAGCGGTTTTACACGCTGTGCCTATGTGTTATTCCAGGTTCTAAGCTATTACGCCGTCGGGGCCGCGGATGAAAGCTACGGGGTACCCGCTGCCCCGGCATAATGGCGTCCCGCTGGAACATCTCCAGGTTTTTTAGTGGGTATCCCCGCCGCGCCCATCTTCGGCGGGGGAGTGAAGAAGTAACAAACACACACACTCACTCACTCACAAACTTTAGCATTTATAATATTAGTGTTATTGTTTGACAATTTTTTCGTAGTGACGTCATCGAAAATTCAATAGTGTGGTATTATTGGTGTGCGTTGCCTCTCACCCCGCAAAAACTGCTAGACTTTTTGGCTTGGATTATTTTTATGCTAATTAGGCCTACATTTGACCACATCCCACCTGATGAAAAGTGAAAATGCGATCGACGATGGATCACGTAAAATGTCTAGAAAGGTACCTATTCACTATTCACTCCGTCTTGAAGATACCCAAGTTCGTGAAATACCGATGACGGCAAAGTGTTCCAAATGCGACCAGTTCTCATTAAAAACGATGAAGCTTAACGCTCTTCTTCTTCTCGTCTTGGAAATAAGTGCCCGAGTCGTGTCCTTTGGTGTTTTAATACTCAAAGACTAGCTAACCTACTAGTAAGGTGAAACATAAGGCGAGAGGCGGTACGGATCACGCAACCGACCGTGCCTAGTTTGTTTTCTTAATATTTATATTATGTGCATATTAAGGCTTTGATAAGGTTTAACCGTTATAGGGTTAAGTAAAATGCATTAAATGTTGAATATTAAAGTATAATAAACTCGTTTACGTCCGCAGCTACGCTAAAATACCTTTGTTAGTGGATGTATAATTCGTAATATTTATGTAGATACTAAATTTCAACCCTATTCGATGAGTGGTTTGGGTTGTACATTCAAAGGTCAGTCAGTCAAATCTATTCCATCCTATGTTACTAATATGATGTATCTTATTAATATTAAGTAAGAATGGATGTCTTGATGTCAGGATGTCTGGATGTATGTTACTCTTTCACGCTTAAACGGGTGGACCGATTGAGCTGAAATTTGGTATAGAGATAGTTTAGACCCTGGAATAACACATAGTACAGCGGGTAAAACCGCTGGGCGCAGCTAGTAAGTAATAATTGTGTGTGTGTGTGTGTGTGTGTGTGTGTGTGTGTGTGTTTGATATCTCTTCTCGACTATTGTCTGCCTCCATCTTAAGCCGCATTATCTTTTAAGATCAGGCCAGATCGTGGTTAAAGGACCGTGGTTAAAGGACCGTGGATCGTGGTTATAATGACTATAAATAACACCAATTAGAACTTAACACATAATATGCTACTGTAAAGCAAGTAAAACTCCTGGGAACAGCTATTAATATAACATCATTAAAAGTTTATTTTTAAACAGCTTAAGATACACATTACGCATCTCCTACGCATAATATAAGGTGTACTGCTCTACCTACTATATGACCAAAATACACATCTGCCCACGTTCTTTATAAAAAACTACACGTTTATAAATAACTAGCTTACGCTCGCGGCATTGCCCGCGTGGCCAAATCCTTTCTTAGCGGAGGTCATAAAACCTATCTGTATTTCAAATTTCAACCGAATCCGTTCAGTGGTTTCGGCTGTGCGTTGATAGATCGGTCAGTCAGTCAAACAGTCACTCTTTCCTTTTATATATTTAGACAAGCTGCGCCCAGCGGTTTTACCCGCTGTACTGTAGTAGTCTATGTGTTATTCTAGGATCTAAGCTATCTCTATACCAAATTTCAGCTCAATCGGTCCTCCCGTTTAGGCGTGAAAGAGTAATAAACATACATCCAGACATCCTGACATCCAGACATCCATTCTCACAAACTTTTACGTTTATAATATTAGTAAGACTATGCAGGACTTAAATTATGGCATAGATAACTCTTTTAGCAGGAACGTGACAAAAATGTATTAGATCAAGAATTAAATAAGTGTATGTATTACAAAAGTGCTCCATTGTAGCCTATTTGAATAAATGCATAATTGAATTTGAATACAATTATTCCGTTAGTATACCTGACAATTGACGATTTTATCGCTAATAGTGATCTGTTACAGATAACCAAGCAAGAAAAGAAAAAATAACCAGCTAAGTATCACGCCATGACGTCAGGCAATAGAGGCGGAGGCAATGATATGACTTACTATCAGTAAAATCATATAAGACTTACTCTCTTATCTTCTAAATATATAAAAAGAAAGAGTGACTGATTGACTGACTGATCTATCAATGCACAGCCCAAACCACTGAACGGATTCGGTTGAAATTTAGAATACAGATAGGTTTTATGACGTAGACCTCCGCTAAGAAAGGATTTTGCCACGGAGGCAAAGCCGCAAGCATTATAAGCTAGTTCTAAGATAAAATTATTACTCCTTCAGTAAATCAATAAAATACATACAATATTCAATGCATTTCAAACTCAAACTCAAAATTCATTTATTCAAATAGGCTACAATGGAGCACTTTTGCAAGTCAATTTTACATTTTATTTTAATATTCTACCGCTCATTCGCAAGGCACATCTATGAGAAGAACGAGCAAGAAACTCATAGGGATTGTTTTTTTTAAATATGTATGTGTTTACAATTTTTATCTTGGTAACATAATTTATTTACAGGTAGTTGCAGAGGTTTCCAGGCATCTTTGTCTTCTATGTATTGGCTAATTTTATAATAGGCTTTCTTTTGTAATATGTCTACTTACTTAATATTTGAATCCAATTCTCAACGAGTATAATATTTCATCGAGCAGGTGCGATAGCTGTAGCGTGTAAGGTAAACGTACCAATTAAAGTCGCGCCGTGAATCTCGACTGTGGCTCTTAATTCCTCGTTTTAAATAACAAAAGGCTATTACAAGCGTTTTTCAGTGCCTGGCACGGGGTAATACACCCTTACACCCTCCGCGATTGCCCTCCATCACCAATCACCAACTCTAATGGCGAGGTGCTCGCTTGATAGTGGTTATAATGTATCTTAAAACTTATTTTAGTTAACTTCAAACAATAAAAGTTTTATATTTATGATTTAATTATATTTCTCTTTTAATTATGTTTACCGATTCCTTGAAGAAGCCTCTGAATTTTCAGTTTTTTTTGTTTCAAAGAATTATTGGTACTTTGAAAAAAAACCAGTAGTAGTCGTACAAGCAGGCAATGCCGGTAGGGATATAAGATTAAATGTAAAAATAAGATTTTACGTAACACCACACACACATACACACGCGACACAACGTTGCGACCTCGAGGCGTAAGCTCCTGATGAAGGACATCGCAATTGTCCGAAACCGAGGGTCGAGCCTAGTTTCGACTTTTATATCCGTGAGTTTAGTCAGTTAAGTTATAAAATCAATATAACACTCGCGTTAGTTTTCAAATCGCATGTTAGATATATTAGTATAATTAAACGATAGTTGCAAAAATTAGAATCTTCAGTATCTAATCACACAAATCGAATGTATAGCCTAATGTACCAAGAGAGCGCATTACAGAATAATAATGACAACATTAGGAACATCTGATTACAGTGCGAGTCCGTGGTGCGGTCTCCTGCCTCCAGCCAATAATTCCAATTACGGTGGTCCAGGCCGCTCTAATAAGTCAAATTGAACAATGGAATGACCACTAATTGCTCCGGTATATCGCTCAGATGTGCCTACGACTAGGAGAGTCTACCGACGCGGCCCGTCTCTCCACTACCACTGTAAACTGAATTAGGACCGGCTCAGTCTCTGACCTCGTTACTCTGATCTATTTGTTTCGAAGCATGACCTAAGCCGTGTATTGACTACCGGCGTTAGGCTACCAATTAGAAAGGAAATGTAATATTTTTGAGGGATTTATCACTCCCGTATGATTGACAACGCGTTGGCAATACGAAAATGTTGCACTCGTCTATTAGTAATCGTTTACCATCATGTCGACTGCTAGTGTATCTATCTCATATGTAAAATAAATTTAATTCATTTTGTTCTATCTATTTACTCAATCCATTTCCACTACACACTGTACACACTACAGCTGTATACTATAGGTCTTCTTATATTACAATTTACGCTCACCTTTCCATCATGTGAGAGTGTCATATACTTCCTCGGCGCAGGTATTTGATAAACTCATCTGACCATTAGGCCAGTGGTCTATTTTAGAATTTTAGTCCTTGTCTAAGGTATCGTGTCGTAACTCTTAAAAATAGTAGTTTAAAAAAGTGACAAAATTTTGGTAGAGAAAAAATCAGTGCATATAAAATGTACAATAGAATCCCTCACGCGAACAATATTGAATAGTGTTGCGCAGCAGTGGTGTAACTTATCGATCAGCCGATGCATTATTGAGAAGCGCGGGACCGAGTCGATATTGCATTTGAACGGCTGCCTCTATGCATTTACCTGGATCCATTCTATTTCTAGAACATTGTTTATGGATTCCATAATGCGGCGAGTGACATTTTACCGCCAACTATCACGGCTCGTTCAATCATATTGACAGAATTATTGGCGACGTCGCGTCGAGTTAAACATGGGTATGACATGGCGATTTCCTACGGTAAATAATACGAACAAGATATCCTAAAAGGTGTGTGTTCAAGAAGTTGACCTATTTAGCCACATGTAAAAAAAAAGTGAAGTAGTTGCAAAATCTGATTTCTTAACGAAAAAACTTGATTACGAAAAATTTTGATTCAACAACTTATTTTCATTACAATAGTTTTCTGTGCAGTATTATAGACATATACGAGCATCTTTTTTTTCCAAATAATTTAGTATATATGTGTGTGGGTTTTCGACCTTATAAAGCCCCATAAGGTCACAAGCGCACGTGTACTCGTATAATGTTATCGATGGCAATCTTGAACATCCCTAATCTTTTAACCAATGAAATTACCTACATATCTATTCATTAGCTCAGTTAAAATCCAACTATTTTAATACAAAGCCTTTTATACAATTCGGCCAGGCAGTAGGGCAGTCGGCATGTAATTACAGTATATAATATTCGCCGCTCTATGTGATTTAGCATAGCTTCAAATAATATACCAGGATAAATGAAAGGTTATGTAATGTAGTGCATAATGTTTCGCGAGCCTTTCAAATTTCACGCTATAGTTTTGTTTTAATATTATTGGTATTTTCTTGCAGTAATTGTAGAAAATACATTAAATTAAATGGTTTTAAAATAATAATACATATAATCATTTCCTAAGTTGTCATAATTAATTAATGTAAATAATTTTATTTTAATCAATTAGTTCAATATACTATTTCTAAAATTAGCGAAATTGGTAGATATACATATTTCTTGGGTAAGGTTGTGTGTATTGAGAAATTGTAGGTACTTATCGGTCATTGGTGTGCCCTGGCTGTTTCCTATAAAATATGTAAGTCAGTCGTTAGGTCATGTTGCAGGGTGCTACATATAATATGTTCCTACGTAGGTATGATAACCTATAATAATTAAGACCTGAAATAATTATGATTCTGACAGTCTGAGTAACCTGTGCTGTTGGAGTATATAAACCCCCTAATTATTATGATCTAAAGTATAGTATAGCTTATGTGTAAAAGTAAGTCGTTAAGCAATATTCTAGCTATTTATTTACTGTTAAACTAATTATAAATTTAAACGAAGTATTTATTATAAAAAATTTCTTTACACAACAAGGAACTCATTCTCATTGAATGTTCAACAATAAGTCTCGTTTCCTTAAAAGTTTGTCAAAGCGATCTCAATAAGAGCGCTCACGCAGAACTCGAGATTTTTCCGTTTCATGTGCCGTCTAATTTACAATATAAATAATCACGGCCAATCGAGTCGGATTCAAGTTATTTACGTTTGAAATTCACCCGGGACCTGGACCTACAAAGGTGGCTTAACGAGCTACTCTGGGGAAAGACGGTGAATTATAAAAGTTTTTGAGGAAATAAAACGGTAAGTGTTCGCGGGGAAGCGACGCGACGTAGATGCGGGCGTCGCGTGAACCTGCGAGAGACAACCTGTTACAATGGATTCGTATTAAACTGGAATTACTAACACTACTAAAACTACTTTTTCCTATGTATGTCTATATTTCTAAGTAAAATTTCTCCAACCTTAGGGCAACTGATAGAAAATGCTTTAAGTTAGTCTTAACTTCGCGCTAAATTAAATGAGTGCGCATGTTAGAATATGGCTAATGTAAAAATATTATTATTATTTTAATGGTACATAATAATTTGACCTTTGACGAGATATTAATTATTTAAGATGAGTTTAAGTTTTAAATAGCTAAGTGTTCAATTTAATAAGCACCTATGTATGTATGTATTTATTAAATTGAAATTTGTACCAAGCATTTTTTCGTTTTTAACTGAGACTATTTTTATTCATAAAACTGAATAATTTTTATTGCTTTTTGTAGTGTGTAAAATTATCTTAACATTAAATTATTACAATTTTAGACATCATTTTTATCAGGTAGATGTTACAGCTACAGCACTCAAATTCCTATAGTTCTGTGCATTGAAAGCGAATGTGTAAGCGAGGTGCTCACTTGATCTGCAGCCGTTGTCATCGGTTTGTCGTGACGCGATGTATGGAATAATTCATAGGACACTATAATGATAGACTGTCTGTGTGTAGTGTTAATCTCTTGTCTCTAGTCAGCTTGTGATGTTCTAGAATGGTGACACACTGTTGGTACAAATGCACGTTAAACTAATCTTCTTCTAAATATATAAAAGGAAAGAGTGACTGACTGACTGACTGATCTATCAACGCATAGCCTAAACCGCTGGACGGATTGGGTTGAAATTTAGAACCTAGATAGGTTTTATGACGTAGACCTCCGCTAAGAAAGGAGTTTGTCATGCGGGCAAAGGCGCGAGCATAAGCTAGTAAATCAATAAATATTTCAGGACATTTTCACACAGCGCCACTTAACCCCAAGCTAAGCAACTGAATGCTTGTGTTATGGTGGTTAGGATAACGGATATAATACTTATATACTTTTCTTTTTAAATACATAGGTACTCATAAAATTAATACTGAAAACCACCTAGACCATAAATATCTGTGGATCACACAAACATTTATTTGTCGCGGGAATCGAACCTGCCCACTGCGCCACAGCGGTCGTCTAACATAAACAAGTGAATTAAAAAATATTAAACATTATATTTTATTAGAAATTATTTATTAAACTTCAAACTCGCTTTAATAAGGGCGGGACGCATATTTTTGTTAAAAATTTGAAAATCGCAATACCGATTTCGGAGAAATTGTAATGGAGCCTAGAAAGTTTGAGCGATTTAAAAGTACATAATTTCCAGATTCAAACGTTTTCGAGTAATTTTAAAATTATTCTGTGAATTGTTATTTTATATTAGCAATCTAAATTGTAATTAATTGTTATTTATAATACTTCGCATACCTGTCCATTATATCCTTTACTAAATTAATAGACTTCAGAATCATTGGGGGATTGTAAAAAATAAACTAATTTATAAATGAAATTTATTTGATTATTAAAAAAAATCTTATTCGAAAAGCAATTTTTTTACACATGAACATAAGAGCCGTTAGACTCTGGCAAAAAGCTGGACAATTGCTAAAAGAAAATAATAGCACATTTTTTAACCCATATTATCAACATAATGTATGAAGAGGTATGCATGGTTTTATAGTTTATTTTTATAAAATTATTTTAGAGGTACTGACATATATTCATCTGTGTAATAAATGAAAAAAATACTTACGAATACTAAATACTCACGAATCGTTTAGTGTAAAAATAGGTAGGTACTAATATTATTTTTATATCGTGTATCTTTTTCTTGTGCACGACTTTTTAACTTATCCATGTCCCTATATTTGTGATAGATTTCCCCTTGGACATGGCGAAGTTTTCCCTGGCAACATGGGACAAATTGTCGCGGAGTTCAAGTGGCTACACTGAGAGAGCCTCACTTTGGAACTTTAAGATGAACAACAGTTAGTAGAGTGTTCTTGTATATAATACTACCTAGCTAAATTGTTCATTTCTATGATAATAGAGATAGTACGAGTATCAGAGATTGATGATATTTTATAGAGCAAAATTTTTTCTTAGAATGTGATGAAAGTTAAGGAAGCGAAAGAGGTGTGTCAGGATGGTACCAAGTGGAGGGAATTAGTCTCTGCCTACCCTAATGGGAACCAGGCGTGATTATATGTATGTAAGTGTGAGTATTGTTGGAAAATGTTAGAGTCAAACACAGGAATATTATGGTTTGCTCGGAAGAGGTTACTATCACTCATAGATGATGTTTTTTTTTTTTTTTTTTTTATGTAATGAAGTAGAAGACGAGCAAGACGCTCTCCTTATGTTAAGAGATAACGGCTGTCCATAATCAGTACAGTGTTACCTAGGATTTCACAATTATGTGAAATTCTAGGAGCACTGCACCAACGCTTCTTACTCAAGAGTCATGAGATGTTAAGACTCTTTAGCCCAGTAAATTCACTAGCAGCAGCAGCAGCGGCAGCTTGTTAAGTAACTTATACTAATTTTACATCAATAAAAATAGACAAATAGAGCGAGACTCGAGACTTCAAATTAGGTACCTTATTTATACCTTCTTTTAATAAATAACGTATAAATCAATGACAATGAATGACATCTATGGAAATCACTGTGAGATTCAGCGATTAAAAGAAAATACAAAAAAAAAACACAAAATAGTTGAAGAACTGGCTGTTTTCAGCGCTGTCCCAATAAATAAACGATATAAAGGTGGGTTTCGAGTCATGTCTCACCTTAAACTCCCCTCGGTATTCACATCACGGCCCGTTTAGGATTCAGCACGCAGAGGTTGCCAGTAACAAAAACAAACAAGTTCGCAATGATAAACCGTCACATTTGCTTCGTTTGCCAAACGCCGTCCGATTGACTGCCCACCAATATACCAAATACGAGTATTATACTTTACCTATATTAATATAGGTTTCCGAATAATAGAGCTAAGCAGAAATTAAGTAGAACCTACCGCATCATAACCAAAACCCTCTGACACTGGACACTGTCGCCTCAATAATGAACCTGACCTGAAATCTGACGACTGATGACCCCAATGACCTGTTGCCTGAAACTTATTATTGTACCTTATACCCTTTTTAAAATAGATGCATTTTAAGTTGAGTATTACAAACAGTTTAAAATCTTCTTTCGTTTGAAGTTCACGTAGGTATTGTATGATTGCGAGAAGAGATTGTAAGAGAGTTGAGTGTCTTTTTTACCTTCACGTATTTAATTCATATTTTTTTAGTCATAATAGGTTAGCCTTTGACCACGATCTAGCTTGAAAGTGACGATGCAGCTGTAGATGGTTGTAGACTAAACCTAGAAGCCGGGATAAATGCCTCCCGCTTGTTATGACAGGATAACTCCCGCAGTCGAAATAACAAATTGTTTAAAATAATCATTTGTTTAAAGTTTACGTACTGGGTTATTTCGCAAGGGAGCTGGAGGGTCGCATGTCCTTTTTACCTGCAATCCACGTATTTAATTCAGTTGAAATATCAGGACCGATGCATCCTGCCCCGCGGGACATGCCTCACTTTTTCACATCTCGCATTACACTACCTCACGGGAAATCTACGCTTTTGATGGTATTGCATTTAAAATCAAGATTAATAAAATTAATTTTTGGCATTAAATTTTAATTATTATTAAGGTCATCAAAGTAAATTTTTGTTGAGGTGTATCTTAATAATTACAAGTGAATTAAAAAAGTATTGAATCGGTTTAGAAACCTAGTTTTCAAGATAATAATTAAAACTAACTTTTGGCCCTTATTGAAAGCGAACTTTGAATCGAAAAACTTTCTTTATTAGTTTTACTAATATTTTAATATTTTTTGTAAACTAATTAATTAATCTAAGCATAATAGGTACTTACTAACAATTAATATAAAACATAGACAAACATTTCCATTCAAGAAGGTACCTATCTTAAATACATATAAGCACCGGTGGGCCTGGCTCTCGCATTGCGCATTGCGTAGCGCTCACTTAACACCTCTCGTCATAATAACAGGCACAACATGCAGGTATTTACGTTTAATTCTGAACACATTAACGAAATGAACAGCGTTGTTCGCGGCGTACTAACTCAATTTATTTAATGAATGCCATACATTACACCCCGAACTGTTTCTGTTAACAATTCTGTTATATTGTGCGGTGTGCGCCCCAACTCCTTCCGCGAAATGTCAACAATGAGGTAACGTCTCTATGTGCTGAGGTATCTACTCGTAGTCTCAACGGCGCGTCGAGACGGCTCTTCCTCGGCGAGAGGACTTCTCATATTTATTTTATTAATAAATATGTTAATACTGTAGGTAAGTGGCGGAGCCTGCATTATTCATCGGGAACGGTGGCTCAGTTGACACAGCGACGTATAGCCATGCAAATTCAATCCGCGCGGTGATGCTACCCGAATTATCATAATTGTAACGTTTTTGTTTCTGGTGGAGGGTACCTGCGACCGGCGAAGTTTAATCTGAAGTTTGGCGGACACTTTTAGTTTTGTATAACGCCGTCATCGCATCGCATTTGCAATTCAGATAGTGGGAAAAGACGGGCGGATCCGTTTCGCTCCAAGTTGCGCTCGGAGGGGATTTGTTTGAAAAATACACAGGTTCCTAACTCTTTTTCGTCTTTGTGCGGCGCTTTTTAGCGTAACGACAAATTGAATAATGTTGTAAATGTACGGCCGGAGTTGTGCCAACTTTCCGCGCTGATATGAAAGGCAAATTTGTTGCGTGCCGTAATCCGCTGAGTGGTTCAGCCGCATTAAGCGATCGACTCCGCTCCTCGATACATTTTCCTTGTCTCCGCGCTTCTGTCGCGACTCGCGACGAACTGATTGATTCTATCGGTTCAATTATATTGTTTTACAAGTCATTTTGTATACATTTTACATATTCATTTAATGTTGAGAGCACAAATGTTTGCGTGAAGTATTGGTCTATAAACGGCTGCATATTAATATGAGTACCTATCTGTTTGCGTCCTGTCAACAAAACTCATTCCAAGAATAATCCTTTTAAATGAAAAAAAATATACAACTATCACCTATACATAAACATTACCAAAAAGTGTGCACTTTTATCTGGCCGCTAACATATATTGGCCATTTAAAATTCAGATAACACCAAATCGACATCGAGTAATTCCCACTTTGAAGTGAAATAAAACCACTTTATTGCGAGTAAATTGCGAGTCAAACGCTTACCGATATTACGCGGGTTTTTATAGTGGCATCACCCTGTACATACCTCGAGGACGTTAAACTTGGCCCTACAATCGTAAACAGCGAGTGTCGGATCGGTTTAAGCCCACCGATCCGATTTTACGTCGCTGTGAATTGTCAGTGGCGATTTATGACACCATGCCCGCGATGTAAAGTGGGCTGTTAACTTTTATATTTTACACATTTGTACATGATAGCTTCTGATTGACACATAAATATATCCTTTTTATGGCCAGTATTGTTGTTCGACAAATTGCGATGAATAAATGATACTTTTAAATAGTGCTTACGATGTATATGCACACTAAGAATTTTAATGTAAGCCTTCCGAATATGTTAAAATAGAATAATGTGTTTGTATTCAAATCGTAATAAAAAGAACACATAATAAGTACATGTGAATAAAAAGCTTAACAGTTCCTGAAAACCGTTTTAAAGTAGGTAGTTAAAATGTATAACAATCATTTTGTAAAAAAATACATATCATAATATACAATTTACTATTTTTATATCCTACTAGCGGCTTCCGAATTTTAACCCAATCCATTTAGCAGTTTTAGCTGTGCGTTGATAGATTAGTCAGCCAGTCAATCAGGAACGTTTTCCTTTTATTGTTTATTTAGATTACATATTATTCCGTATCCAACCTATATCGCACAAAGTTAACAAAAAGTACCACAACCAAAGCAAAGTTAGGTGCAAGCATTGTTTGCAAGTCGTTTGTAAAAACATCAATATGCGGCGAAAAATGTACAGCCATAAACCAACGCGGGATGTGTTATGCAATCATGCTCCCGCTACAGCCACGCCGGTATCGACTACATATTTTAAATTACACACGAAATACAGTGTCAATTTTTTACTACACTTTGGTTTATGTAGTATTTTTACCATGGAGTATAAATTTATACTCGAACAGTGGGAATCAATATATAAAATCATGTGTCTCTTTTAAAATGTATTTATTTGAAATAAATATGAATCATATTTTGCGTGTTACCTATTTAACATATTATGTACTCGTATGATAAAAAGTACTAATATTATAAATCATCGTCTAAAAAAAAATCGTAATTCTGAGGTTGTAGGCTATTTTACCTAAGTAGATGAAAAACGTTTGGTTTGAATCAGTTAATTTCGATACGTATAAAATTATTATTTTTACACTGGGATTTCCGTGACGGTTATTAATCTTAGCAACAAAACTAGGCATAGTCACAATATTCTTTTATATATTATTAATTTAGATTAATATTATAAGCAAGTATGTAAACAGTAGATGTACCAAACCGTAGTAATGTTTTGTTTCACATAATAAAGCTCACCTGCGCACATAATGCCTAAACAAACAGGATGGTTAAACGTCTACAGCCCGATACTCTAGCGTTTATTAGTTTACATACGAGCTAAAGCGATTGCGACGAGATAATAATATTATACTGTTGGTAAATCTTTAATAAGCTAACAATGTCTAATGTGTGCCTACTAGGAAATACATAGTTTACACATAAAAATAAATAAAAAAATAATAATAATTGGGGTTTATACTCCAACAGAACAGGTTACCCTACTCACACTGTCAGAGTCAAATCACAATAGGTTGTGTGGTCAACCTATACGTTGCAGTTTCAGGTCGCCGAGATTCCTACAAGGTCTGCAACATGACCTAACGACTGCCTCCTACATATCTTATTGGAAACAGCCGGGACCCACAGTTTTACGTGCCTTCCGAAACACGGTAGCGTCCAGGCGAAAATCTTTGCCACACTGAGATTTGAACCCAGGACCTCCGGCTTGTAAGCCGGACCAACGACCACTGGGCCACGGACGCTACACAAATCGCTTATATATCGCACATCTAGATCTAATGTTTAATGTGAAGAAGTAAGAAGACGAACAAAACGCTCTCCTGATGTTAAGAGATAACGCTGCCCATAATCAGTACAGTGCTACCTAGGATCTCACAATGAAATCTTAAAGTAGTCAACAAAAAAGAACATTTATTTTAGAAAATGCGAAAACTGATTACTGTCTGTGTCTTTGTGGACTGTAGAAAGTGTTCTTAATAGAAATACATTGTTACATAGAATTTTTGAATGGGTTTAATCGGTTGATAATTATAATAGGTCTTGGGTTCGAGAATTTGACGGTAATCATAACTCAAATTAGTCGTATTTAGTAGTAGTAGTATTTTTGAATTGACTTCCCTGGGTGTGTAATTTGGTAGTTCGAAAGGTTGTAACGCTTTTGTCAAAAAAATGAAGCCATTAAATATTTTGTACGATAACATCATGTATGAAGTGTTCAAAAAGTTATATAATTACTCGAATATTTTAAATTTTTGTGAATTATCATTTGTATTTTTTTCCCCTCAATTATTTTTAACCTTTTTCTTTACAGGGCATGACCACGATCCTCATTTATGAGTAAGCGACTTCAGGGAGAGACTTTACAAAAACTATACTTACAGGCACAAAAATGTAGTCAGCATCCTTTCTCCCGACTTTCTTGCTTCCTCACTATCTTGGTAACGATTTAAACTAGTTTGCCCTAGGCCAATGGCCTCGAGTGGATAGTTAATAGACGTGACAATGTCAGTGTCAGAAGATACGTAGGTATTTGATATAGATTTAACGCTATGTTATTTAAATCCTAGATCAAGGTTTTGGTGCCTTTGTAGATACGAGTACGTCTGTGAAAAATACACGAAACTAAAATATAAATTCGAGAACGTTTCTTAAATTTTTCATGAACATTTTGTATTAAAAGCAGGTCTATTTTAAGGCTGGTCGAAATCAATAACTTTTAAGATCTTATAGTATAAAATACCCAACTAACTAACTAAGACGGTGCACCGACCCAAACTGAGTCTTGGCCTCCGACACAAGAATACGCCATTCCTGCCTGTCCTGCGCTGTCGCTTCCCAAGACTCAGCTTGGAGCGCTCTCGCTCATAAAATACCCACGCATATCATTTTGTCCGAGTAGACTGCGCCGTCTAGACAATGCTTTTAAATAAAATAATTATTATTTTGCATGTCATGGCCCTGCAGCACAAAATAGCCTCCAGTGTCTTTTTCCACTTTATTTCCTAGCGGCTATTTTTTTTAGCGGCCAAAGAGAGTCGTCTTTTTTAAATCACCTAAATTATAATTATTACAGTTAGTGCATATTATATTAGTGCATTGAGAGAGCTGCTATTGATTGCATAATTTATGAACGAGAAACCAAATCAGTCACAATAATATAAAAGTAAAACATAACACAATAATTATAATCTCAATGAACGGCTAAATCTGCTGAACTGATAATGTTAAAATTTGGCACAGAGATAGATATCGTGGCTTATACAATAAACATACATTCCGTGAGAGGTTTTGGCAACTGGAGCCATGTTGCGAGTGTTTAATGATGCGCGTAATATATAAAATAAACAATATTTTGAATCATCAATTTAATCAAGGATATCTTCAGTCATACATTTAAAACCCCATATCCGTGATATTTTCGCAAATTACCTTATTTGTTATCAATTGAAAGGAGAAATGCAATTTCGTTTTTTTTTTTTCCGTAAAAATGTTGGTTAATAGGGATGTCAATGTAAGACCCTTGATATTATGTACCTACCTAATAAATTTAGTAGTATTTCACCTATTTACAAACAGGTTAGTAAAGTATACTTTCGTTATCTTGATAAAGCGATGGTTTCACGAATAAGTATCAGCGATTTTGACAACGCTACACCTTGACTCATTTTTAAGGGATCTCATTTTATATCGGCTTTATTTTGGACGTACAATAGTATAATTATGGCCAAAATATGACTCAAAGAACAAAAAGTGTTTAAACTTAATAGATTATTACTTCATTTTGCTAAAAGTATCGGGATATAATATGTTTTTTTATAATTAAATTTACCATTTCGTTATATAACGCAAACAACTTACTTTTGGGAACTATTTTACATTTATTATTTTAAATATAAAATAATACATTCGTACATTATAACGTGTCTATTTTTTATTTAACGCTAACAGTCAAATGTCTGACCAAGCCCTAAAAATAAAAATAGATATAAAGGGCGATATTAAAAGACCTTTGTGTTCATTACATGTTTAAAATATCATAAGTTTCAAATATTCTGTTCGTAACTATGTCACAAATATTTTTAATTTTAGTAGCATTTTTATGGTGCGGGTCGGTTAATTCTTGGATAATCACAGATTTTAATAAGGCTTTAATGGAGAAACACATGCAGATTGATTGGGAAAAGGATGCTGATTCGGAATCAAGGGCGATCGCACTGATTTATCCAGGTAGAGTTAAACCACTTTTAATTTGCATGTTATTTTTAGAAATGTGGAGAACATTTTGTTTGGCTAACAAAGTTCAAAATAACATTTTGTTAATTTACCCAAAATGTAGGTGTACGTTTAAATATAGACAGAAATTATTAATTCAAAGTTCTATCCTTCTTTAGCTTTATGTGTATTATCTACTTATGAAACAATTTCTTGTAACCAGGTTTGCAATAAAGTATTATTGTATTGTACAGTCAACTACAAAGAGATGTATCCATGTTAAGCTTACAAAATGAAGTAAATTTTCATTTGCCGCAATGAACTACCCTTGGTTCGTGACATTTCTAGTAGCAATCAAACTTTATATTATCATCGACTCGTTTAATATGCAACAATGATGTATCCCACTACTTATCCTTAGGTGATACATAAAAATAGCATTTAAAATGAATCGAATATAGTATAAAGTGGTGGTTTTGGTGGATACTGAAAATGTCACGAAGTAAGGGTAAATAATATTTGCATACTAAAAGTTCCTTCATTTTGTAAGACTAACATGGATACATCTCTTTGTAGTTAACTGTACACTCAGCCCGTATCCACCTACTGAAGGGCCTCCTTATGATCACGTCACACCTCCCGATCCTATGCGAATCTCATCCAGTTCCCTCCTACATATTTGACAATCGTCTGACCATCGGGCTGGTGATCTACCTCGAGATCGTTTCCTTGGGCATATTGTCGCAGCCTTCATCCACCTGTTTTCTAATATTTACTTTTTATGCAAAGAAGTAAGAAGACGAGCAAGACGCTGTTCTGATGTTAAGAGATAACGCTGCCACCCAGTACAGTGCCATCCAGAATTTCACTATGATGCAAAATTCTTGGTGCACTGCACCATCGCTTCACTTGCTAATTAACGTGTTTTATTATAGAATAGAATAGTTTAGGAAACTTTTTATTGAACACTTCATGGTGTACAATAGAATAAGCCTAAAAAGATTACACATTAGAATAAAAAAATATATTACAATTGGCTGTCTTATCACTAATAGCAATCTCTTCCAGACAACCAAGCAGGCATAGGAAATACATAAAAAATAGAGTGACCGTGGTTCCAAAGATATATAAGGAGACAGAATTAACTCATTTACTGATCATAGGAACAAAGTGGTGCGGTGCGGGCAACATTGCTGAGGACTTTGATGACCTGGGCACTCAGAGAGAGACCGACATCTGCTGTCGAGCGCACGACAACTGCCCTGATGTCATTGAGGGAGGGGAGTCTAAACACAACCTCACTAACTCTGCTTTTTACACGAGGTACGTAGAATACATCATCAAAGAGTGTTTTTCACGAAAAAATTCCCACGGAAATTTGCGAAACTAAATTAAATTTAATCGATATAATTACTGTACCTGTGTTCATAACCAAGATTATTTTTATTTGTAAATAGCTATTTAATTAAGGAATTAAATACATGAAATTATAAGGTTAAAAATCTATAGATATGGTAACTTTAAAACGCGCGATTGTGGCGCCACGTCTTGGGGACTACTTTCGTAAAAAAGCACTCCTACATGGATGCATCAGGTGCGATGTTGTCAAACGAAGACCTATTTAGTATTTATTTTAAAAAAAGTTTTAAAAATATGCCATTTAGCTCTCTTTTGAAAATATTAAAGCTCGTTTTGACTAAGCGCGGCGAGATACATAGTAAAATTCATAACTTGCCGCTTTCCTAATTTCGCTAAAAATTTAATGGGACTACTTTTTTTAATCTATTTATTTGATGAAAAAAGAGGGTTTAATCATTTCATGCACAATAAAGCATGCTGGAACACCATTCCAGCCACCTCTGAAAGAGGTTCGGCCAGACGGTGTTACAGCTTACGAAATCTTTTAAAAATGAACTACTTGAAAATATCTCATGGTATTTTTTTTTCAGATTGGCATGTGAGTGTGACGAACAGTTTCGCAAGTGCTTACGCAGAGCGAACAAGCTCTCTGCGAAGATTATAGGTACCATTTACTTCGACGGGCTCGATACTCAGTGCTTCAAGAAAGACTTTCCTGTGACAGGATGTGCGGAGACTGGAGGGTAAATATTAATTAATTTTGTTATTACAAATACAAATCATTTATTCCCTCACATGGGTATAATATTAGTTTACAAATCTTATTGTATAAAAATTATAAGTAATCCAAGTCTCACCGTCGGTCATGCAAATGTTTATAATGGTTAACTAAGTAAAACTAGTAACCCGCGTACGCTTAGTAGCGCCTTACAGAAAATTATCGGTGTTTCTCTACTATATTATCCATAGGTTAACTAAGACCTTCCTCTTGAACCACTCTATGTATTGCTAAAAACTGGATTAAAATCCGTTGAGTAGTTTAAAAGGTCTAAGCGAAGAGACAGTGCAAGCGATTTAAATTTATACTATGTAAAGATTTACCTTTTTCAAAGTACTTTATATATTTAAAACGCTATCTAGCTATACAGTTAAAGTAAGTGCTACCGTTATCTGAATATTTCATAAAAAATATTTTTTTCAGATTGTCAAATTCCAAATGTGTGAAATACGAATTCGGAAAGGGAAGGAAAAAATACCAATGGTTTGATGTTCCTGTTTTCTAGACCAGAATAACATTTTACTAAACTCCACTATGTAAATAATAATAATTTATAAAATATTATTGTGTAATATATTATTTTTTACAAGATTTTATTTACTTTCACCTGTCCCGTTGCTTGTCTGTAATAAAATTTTACAAGTCATATAATTTATTGATACACTTTCCGGTATCCGATTGAGCTAAAATTATACATGCATGTTAAGAAATTAATTGTTAATTGGATGACAATGCAAAATTATTATAAAATCGAACTCCGTAGTTAAATGACACAACCCCATCGACTCTTGGACTCTCACTTGTTTTAAGGTAAAAACAGTTATAGCCGTGTAACTAACGAGATTTTTTTTTCAAGTAACGAGTCAATATTTTTATATAGAATGTATAAATCAAAAGATAAAAATGACCACGATCCTCAAGGAATAATATGTATGCAGAAGGTACTACAGATTTGTTTTAATTAATAAATGTTTGTGATTCATCTGTGTTATTATTAAGATAAAACATTGTTATCTTATTTATAGAGCCTTGTTTTTATAGATTCAAATTATGTCTGTAGTAGCTGCAATCCTTTGTTGATTAAGATATTTATAGAATTCTTAGATAATCCTTTAACTAACACCTACCTAGTACAATAATATTATTATGTCAAAATCTCGTGGATCTTCTGAAACGGCTTGACTGAATTTAAAAAAAAAAATTAATAAGTGCATTAATTGGTAGGACTTAGAACAGGTTTTTTTAAACATATTTTTCATCAGACGAAGGAAAATGAAGTTAGTATTGTATTATCATTTTATTTGGCATGTTACATATATAATTGTAGGTATCAATTAAATAAATTAATTATGGAATATTTTCCAAAATATAACACTTAAAATGCATTAGAAAGATATACCTAGTTAAATATTGAGTAATAATGAATTATTTTAATAGAAAGTTACCTATTTACACGTGTGCTGGTTAAGCCTTTATCTTAAGTAAAGCGGTGGCCTCATTTATTAGCGTGAGCGATTTTGTTGGCAAAGGTTTCTTCGCGCATTTTTCAAGGGATGTTATTAATATCAACGTATTTTACAACATTACTTTAACGCTAACAGTTATAAGTGACACCAAACGTTTTATGAAGAACGAAGGTATAAAAGTAGAAATTAGAAGCACAATGTATACATTGAATAAATAACTATTTGGTGGGCTAAAATGTCGCAAATATTTTTAATTCTGGTTTTGTCTTTATTGGGCGAGTCAGTTTATTCTTGGGTATTAACAGATATTAATCCGGCGGTTTTGGGAAAATGTATGAAGACAAATTTGGCGAAAAAATTAACTGTAAGCAATACAGGGTCCAACGGGATCACGTTTACTTATCCAGGTGAGTTTAAAATCTAGAGTGTGCTTAATTTAAAAAGGGACACAGATACTTTTTAAATAATAATATCAACTTGGAAAAAATGGCATTGAGAATCGTTAAGGAAATTTAACCCGTATTTAAAATATTTTAAGTTAAATAAAAAATATAGTAAAATTTTAATTTATTATGAATTAATTATTTTATGGCGAGTACATTACTTATTTACACGTGGTTTAGTATTATCTTGAGTAAAGCGGTGGTCTGTTTCATAAGCGTGAGCAATTTTCGATGTTAGGTACATATATATGTATATGTACGAGTATGTACCCGAGCATCCAATTTCATCTTTTCTTTCTTACATGCGAACTTAATCGCTACCACTCCTATGTAAGACCGAACCCTTACATAAATAAGAATAGATATAAAGGGAGAAATTACAAGTAAAATGTATTCATTACTATTGGAATAGGCTAAGACTGTTTATTTGGCTAAACATGTCGCCAATATGTTTAATTCTGGTGGTATTCTTATGGAGTGGTTCGGTCAACTCTTGGGTATTATCTGACTATAATAAAGCACTACTAGAGAAGTATGCCAACGTTGATTTAGATCAAGTATCTACGGATTCAAGTGGAATCGCATTTACCTTCCCAGGTAAGAATCTAATTGATCGCTTCATGATTTGTATATTTAAAGGACTTCTTTCTGCTTTTTTTATCTAAACACGCGGTAGCGTGTCAAGCCAAGTTTAAGCAGCAACTGGCGACCGCACCGTGTGCAATATTTCTCCAAGCGCTTGAAGCGATTTCTGAACTCTTCGTAGTTATTCTGTGAAAGTCATTAATATTTAACTTCACAAAATTTTATAAAAGTCAGTCGAGCGGTTCCTGCTCGAGGGGCATAAGATGTTAAGACTTTTCAGCGCAATAATTACACTAGCAACAGTACCTTCCTACTGGAGCACAGTAATGTTTGGTAACATTAGTGCTTAGATGGTAACTGGTACTGTTGGGATACCACCTAGTCGACCTTTTGCACAGGAAGTCTACCCCGGTAAAACATTAACGTAACTTTCGTGTGTTAGGAACAAAGTGGTGCGGCCCGGGCAACATCGCACAGAACTACGACGACCTCGGAACTGAGAGAGAGACCGACAAATGCTGTCGAGATCACGACAACTGTCCTGATGTCATTGCTGGAGGAGAGACGAAGTATAATCTCACTAATACTGCTTTTTACACTAGGTATGTTTTATATGCTTTTATTCTGAAACTCTTTATCTATTTCCAACAGCTGAATAATTTGGTCAAACGTATCATATCAGAAATACTTGCAATGTTTAGAGGTGTTTCTGTTTATAGCATAATCAACTTTGTTGTAAAAAATGTATATTATAATACAAAAAGTGACTTTCCCGTAAGTTTTTAAATATAGAAATAAACGTTTTTTTTCACTCATGGTTAAGTTCAGTGTTATTTTTCCTTCTTAGACTACCTATTATTATTGTCCCTGTGAGAACATGGCTACTTGACAAACGTAGTGAAGGGCGTCTTTGGGTGAGATGGGGTGACGATATCCGGAAGGTCGCTGGGAGCGGTTGATGGAGGAAGACGGAGGACCGAGTTGAGTGGCGTGACATAAGAGAGGCCTAAATCCAGCAGCAGTGGACGAACGGAAGCTGATGATGATGATGAGAACGTGCAGCAGATTGAACGTAAAACCGTTTGACGATAAAATCTATAGTCTGGTGAATAAGAAACTCGTTTTAATAAAGTGTAACTTTTCAGATTGCTTTGTTCTTGCGACCTGCAGTTTCGCTCGTGCCTTCATAAAGCCAAGAAGACCAGCGCTGACATAATCGGTGCCATTTACTTCGACGGACTCAACACTCAATGCTTTAACAAAACCTACCCGAGTACATGTGCTAAAAGAGGAGGGTAAGTACTCGTATAATAATAATAATGTAAGGTAATATATGTATATTTAATATTTACTATAGTTATAATATGTAAGTTTATTTTGTTAGGTATCTTATTTTTATATTTACAAGTATATTGTAAACATAATTTGTATATTAATTAGTAAACTATCTGATTATTGTAACAATAGATAACATTATTTCCAGAAGTATTGCACACCGCCTCTATACATGTTCTCAATATTCCTCCCAACCAGGTTGTCTGTAAGAGATTGCTCTATGCGATAAGACCGCCGATTGTATACCTTTAGCTTTATGTGTATTGTATACTTATGAAACAATTTCTTGTAACCAGGTTTGCAATAAAGTATTATTGTATTGTATTGTATATCTACTTTTATTAAAAAATGCCTTTACTGAAAAATTATAAGGAAAAAATACAACTATACTTGCTAGCAGTAAAAGGAAAGGAAAACTTGGTCTAATCCCAATTTACAGAAAATCCAAGTGCTCCAAACCACTGTTAGATGGCAGCGTGCCCAGAATGCTGGCAGCATTGCCTCGTTGGTTGGCAATAATTAATAATTATACGTTTGGCTAGATATACACCATACACCAGTGTTTTGGTCATACATTATCGCCTTGACCAAATATATAAATAATATCGCAGTATATTTAAAGATATAAAAGAAAAGAGTGATGAATCTATATCTTAAAGTTTGATCTATATCTTAAAATAATATATAGCTTAAACCATTGAACGCTAATGCGTTCAGATTGCGTTGAAATTTGGAATGAAGATAGGTTTTATGCCATAGAGCTCTGCTAAGGAAGGATTTTGATAAAACAAATTAGTTGATATGTATAGTTGTATATTTGTTATCGTGTTTGCTTGTTTGTGTATAAGTGCAATGAATCTTGTCATTATAATAAATTTGACAAACATTTTTCACTTATTTTCAGATTTCTGGATTCAAAATGTGTTAAGTACACTTTTGATACAAATGGAGAGCCAAAATACCAATGGTTTGATGTCCCGGACTACTAGATCATTTCGAGCCAAATAATTCATCACATAATAAAATGATTACACCAGTCCACTTTTCCTTTTGTGGTTGTGTTTTCCTAATATGTTTTTCTCAATAACCCACATTATTGGGTATTTGAGAAAAACATATTAATATTTAAATTATGTCTGATAGGAATAAAAATAATGGATTAACAATTATTTATTTTCTCATTTAGATATGTATTGTTATCTATTTTACATGTTTTAATTTATACAAAGAATATATGAATATATAGTGCAAATTATAATTTGGTTTTAATTTTTAATATTATTATAATAAATAATTTTTGGAACCAGTTTTGGAAATTCTTCTTAGGTTTTGAAGGGTGAATTTTAGTGGATTTTATTTTGAAGGGTAAAATTTGGTGTTTTTGAGTATGGCTATAATTATATTTATTTAATGTATAGTTTTCCATTCTTTTTATAATGCTGGATCCGCTTCCATACGATATAATTATAAGAAAATGTAATATTGGTAAGGCTTTCGGTACGTACCTTTTCGCAGGACAAACCAGTGTCGCCAAGCCAAAGAGTGTTATTACAAAATCATATATTTTTTCATGTTTTTTTTTTTATATGAATAGGTTGTAGCTAAACACCTACGCATACTTATAAATTACAAGCAAAGATGAATTATGGGTAAATATGCCTGTAAATTATTACTTGTTGGTTTGGTAAATATTTGCTATTAAATGAACACATTTATTGTAAAGATCAAAAACAAGTTATCTTGTTTGTAGAGCCTTGTTCTGTAATCAAAGTTTTAATTGGCAGGTTAATACTCCGCAGTTACCATCCTTTTACGTCTAATATTATAAGTCGTTAACTGTACAAAGATTATGAAGCCTATCTTACAGATAAAACACAAAGTTTATTCCTACTTCCTTCTTTCTTGTACGTTTAGATTTTTTTTAACATTAGTAAATTAGATATTTTAAGCTTAGGCTTAAAATAAATGATTCAAGAGTGGTTTTAAAGGTGAAAGGTTAATAGGTAGGTATGTACATACAATGTATGTACGGTTAAATTTATATTGATTGATTTCCGCAGCAAAGCAAACTAGTGCTGGTAAATGTATTACTATATAAAAAAACTGATTTCAGGCTCGCTTTTCATAAGCGAAGGCTTGACGCACATTTTATATCATTTTATTTTATATCACATTATTTGACAACTGTTCGACTGATTTCGATGAAATTTAAATGGACCCACCTGAAAAGCCCTTGCAATCAAAAAAGGAAATTTGCCACTAAAAGAAGATTCCGACGAATTGTTGAAAAAAATATATAATTTCTATACGTTTTTTGATATTGGTTAAAATGAGAAAACAATATGAATACCTTTTTATAGTCGTTTTTCCATTCATTACATACGGTTCACTCATTTATAACAAAAAGTATGCCTACAAAATACAATGGTATTTATTTATTCACAGCTTAATAGCCACATAAAAAATATCATCAAAAATATTCTAACGCGGAATATTTTAGGTAAAATCGACTAAATATAGAAAGTTACACGAGTTACGAGTTGGAAACGTTTCAAACTTTATCTTTGATTTCGGGCATTGGGATTGACAGGGCCCGTTCAATTTATGGCACAACAAATTATGAAGGGTACAGAGGGTCGGATTTAGTTTTGTTAGGACTAATTTTGTTAAATGATTCTACAAGAAAATATCTTGAAATAAATATATTAAAGGTTTAAATGATTACTTTAATTAATTAATGTTTTTTATAAATATTTAAGCCGCATGTCGAAAGAACAGTGGGCCTGGACTACATCTCAGTGGAGCCCATCTATTCGGAAACGATGACGCGACAGCCCAGAACCCGGTGGAAGGACAATCTTGACTCCCACCTTAGGGATTGATCCTTAACTACGAAAAAAGAGGGCCTAAAATGTACTGGGATGACAGCTGTGGTGTAAAATAAACAACAATTAAAATATCATACTAGTACATTTTTAAGCGTTTGGCTCTAGCCTAGATGGGCTGTTGGTCCCACACTAAAATGATGAAAAGTGTGTAAACATCGCCTTCTCGATTCTAAAACATTACGAAACCTAAACTACTATCTTAACACTGAGGACGCCCTTTGCCCTACCGTACACGATAGAAACAAACTTAAAATTAACTGTCGGCCACATCCCAGCAATTTGCCAAATTAGGACACTCAAACCGGGATCGTATCAGATATCAAAATTCGGTCGAAACATTCGCGCGATTATTATCCGGGATAGATGTTATCGGGTGGTACAAGGGTCCTACCCGGTTAGTTATTCGGTAGACCTTAGCCGGGTACAAGGTATATTTATGTTAGAACAACTTATGTAGTGTACAGGCTATCTTATTTCGGGGTTAATGCCGGGAGAGTCATGTAGGTGTAGCGAGCATGTATTATCTACACTTGAAGTCGGTCCCAGAGGTAATTAAAGCAACGGAGGCGAGATAAGCGCAGTTGATGCTTAATTTTGCTGTAAACTTGTACATACAACATTTATTATATGAAACAACTACGCAGAACAACAAGAGAGATGGATTCAAAGAAAATATTACACTTTGAATGCTTCAATTCTTTTGTGAATACTGTGTTAATTATAATATTAATTGCATTTCTTTTTCGGATAAGCATAAGAATTAAAAACCTAATCTTGGTTACCATTTATATGAGGTAAACTTAGACAATAAATGTAGATAGATAGATAACCCTTTATTGAAACATGCAAGAAAATGTACCAAAAACAACTTAAAAACTAAAATAATATAAAATCTTAGTGTTACCATGTCATATAATATTACATATTTATGTATACTTATACTTTAGTAACAACAGTTTTCAGAAATAAAAGTAATTGCAAATTAGGGTTGGATACTTGTCATTATTATCAACTAAAATTATATAAATTTTCAATGTAGATGTTGAAACTAGTTGGACTAAATGTTATTGTAACTAACTGACCAATATTAAAGGTTACATTAAACCACGCTGCCGAATGCCACGCTTTTAATTAAATTATTAGCGGACACACACACGCTCGCTCCAATGACTACTAATTACGTTTAAATTATGCAAAAAATAATTTATTAAAAAACCATTATTAAAAACGTGATGAGGGCTATATATTTTGGGCCAACGAGCCGTTGCGATGTAAATGGCCCTGCAGCACCAGTTAAACATTACACAAATTATGTAATATAGTATATTATGTATGTGGTTACATTAAACACTCATGCATGATTTCCGTTGGAGAGTAGGCAGTGACTATTTTTATTATTATTTCACAAATTGTCAAATTTCGATGATTTGAAATAACACACTACAAAGTACGGTTTATACAATAGATATTTTATGAAAAACGTAAGCAATACCTTTCCTTAAAATATTATTTTTGAATAGAGCAAGTTTTCTTACAAAAGTAAATATACATAAGTGTACAGAGCGTACCCTTCCGCAGAAAAAGAGCGTTCCCTCATCGGAAAAAGAATAACATGTAAAAACAGCACTACCGATATAAAGAGTGTTAACTCTGGTAAAATAAAAACATAGAGGAAATTACGCGGAGGGGAGGCTCGGCCAAAATGGATAAACACGTCAAAGGGTAGCACTGCGCTATCCGCAAAGAAAACACTTGTGTACTGTATAAGGGAGACCGGGGATAAAAGTCAATCGAAATTTTTACGAACGCTCCCATGCGAGGAGGATGTTTTGTTTGTATTCGTAAGGAGCGTTTTAGATGTATTCCTGTTGGAAAGCTAACCGGGATAAATGTGCTTGGTGCAATATTTTTATCGTCGAGGAAATTGTTGGATATTTTACGATGGTATCGGAATAAGAGTATCTATTTGATTGTTGCTCGGATAAAGCCTTTTAGAATTACATTTGAATATTATTTAAATATGCCTTTTCATCGATATGGATCAGTGCGTAATTTCTTAAGGGAGGCGATATTTGTCCATTTTTTAATCAGAATGATGGACAGGACGAGCAAGTCAAATTTCAGATGCCTGATGGTAGCATCAGCTTAGACTGATATCTGCTTATTGCCCATATCAGAAGCTCAGTGCCTCAGATGCTATTCAGGTTCAAAATTCTGTGCGGCACAAGTCACCTTGGTACCTAATCCCGCTGGTCGCCCTTCAGTCCGGTACACAGTAATACCTTCATGACTGCTTGGCGGATGAACAACTTGGAAAAAAGTGACCTCTCCAGGCTTTCCACTTTTAGTGTCAACTATTTAATGTAGTTACTTCACTCGCAGAAATAAAATGTTTAACGAGTGCACCGATGGTGGGCAGCGGAAAGACATCCACTAATTCGGTAATAGAATTTGAGCTTGTTAGCACACCACGCGCGCCGAATACGTTGTTCGTACGTGGCCGGCTGACGAGACGGCGCGGTTGCACTGATAGAGGAGCCATATTGGACAAACGAAGATTTCCTCTCTTAATAAAGCTAACTTATATGGTTCGTTACAGTAATAGGGTAGCCTCACTTCACACAAATGTGCGCGCGAAGTAGCTAATTCTGGAAAAAAAAAAACAAAATGTCAATAAATGATAGTCATTATTTTTGTTAGAGATAATATTGACTATTCGTGCGAATACCTATTTCATGAAGTGCTAGTAACAGGTCTGCTTGCGTACAGAAATATTATGTTAATATGTACATACTACATACATCAACCCAATCCACTCAGTGGGTTGAGCTGTATGTAAAAAGATCAGTCAGGCAATCAGCTTATGTTTTGCCCGCATTGAAAAATCCTATTTTGGCTATTCTACTTCTCAACAATATGTACCTACTTGTACTAAATGTCTTTGCACCAAATTTAAACTCAATCCGTTCAGTGGGTTTAGGTGTACGTTGATAGAACAGTAATACTCACTTACATTTTAATTGTTTAAGTATTAATAAACCCAAATCGCTAATCGCGGTAAATCTGCCCGTGGCCCAGGACACGTCTGCGCCTCAGGCGTTAGCAGATTAACCAAATTATGGTCACGGACTTCGGTGTTTTTTCCTGATAGATAAAGAATATTTATATAAATGAACAATTTACTGTTGTTTGTTTAATTGTGGTCAGGTGAGCGTTACAATAGCAATTTTTTGGATCTTTTCCTTTCTATATATCCTATCATTTATCTTTAAATATCTTGCGTTCTTAGAAATGTTAAAGTTTAATCAGTTACTAAACATACGTATATACCTCTTAGAATAATATTCATTTTTTTTTATTTACAGGTTCGCCTTTGACCATGATCTCGCCTGATCTCAAGCGACGATGCAGCCGTAGATGGGAGCAGACTAAACTTAGAAAGCGGGATAAATCCCTCCTTGCTTTTATTTGGTTATTGCAATATTGAAAACTCGTACTTGCCTAGCAGTCAGGTTACATTACTCTACAGCACTTATTTACCTGTATGCAATAATGCAATATCTATAAATCAGCTTTATTTGTTTAGGAGTTACTATAACAGTCATAAATTAATGGTTACTTTGTCCGATCTCGTTAAGGTCGCGACAGTTTATCAAAATACCTTTTTACCACACAAAGTCACGGCAAGTGAGTGGTTTATATAATTACGGGTTGATTGTTAATTTTATGGGGCTGTATAAAGTTATTAAAGCTGGAAGTGTGCCGGGTCACTCGCCTACCTTATATTTTTAGCTTTACCGATTCATACTATTAAACAAGTTAATGAAAAAATGTATTAAAACGACTTTAAGCTAGCTACAAGTGAACTACAAGTGAGTAGCAAGGGAGACATTTTAATTCGTAACTCGAAAACAGCTCGACCGAAAGTACAAGTTATGTGTGTAGTACATATAGTATATAAAGAATAGAGGTACATAAATAGGCACGCATATAGGTAAGGAAACAAAATTAATTGACCAAATTAAAAAAGTTCAGGTGTCTTCGAGAATTGGTGATTGGTGATGTGTACAAATTCGTAAATCTCTTCCTTTTTTGAAGCTAACCAAATTCAAACAATTCCTGTTCAATTTTATACTTAAAGGATAGTTGATATGAAAATATGTATTAAATTTTACTTATTTGAGTGATCAGAAATAGGTTCGATTACTCGAGACTATGGGTTTCTACGGATTCAGCGAAATTTAATCAAAACTGTCATACAAAGTAGTAAAAGACTAATGGCGATAGAGTCGCGGATCATTATACATTCATAGACGGATGGCTGTGAAAGATTCTTCACCATCCTAACTCTCAAAGAGTTCGCGCCGCGAGTTTAGCACACCGTAACAATATAATGGTGTAGGTTGCAGGCTTTAAAGCCATTTGGAAGCCGCACCGTTTGTTTCCGGTGCGGTTCCACCTAGCACGGACAAGAAGCTCGATAGTTGTTCAATTTACTTTCGTATCTAAATACAAATAGAATAGAGGGTTTATCCCGCCTTCAATGTATAGTCTGCTACAATTTACGGCCATAACGGTCAAAGGTTAACCCAAAATGACTAATGAATAAAAAAATTATACCGTTTATATGAAAGTAAATCAGAGGTCTTGAGTTCAAATCTCAGTGTATGACAAAATTTCTTGAAGGGACGTTAAACCGTGGGTTTCCGTTTTCCTATAAGTTTTTTGTGATGTTGACGACCTGAAACTACAATAAATAATATGTAGGCTAAGCAATACTATTATAATCTTTTATTGAGAGTTGGCTATGACAGTGAAGAGAGACTGAGAGAAAGAAGGGTAAAAAACCCCAATCATTAATGTACCAATACCGCACATAAAGCAATAATTTTAAATGCCGATAGCACAAAATTTAGAGACAGGAAACACCAAAGATTGCTTTGAAGCGCTCATTATAATATTTGTCAAGCAAACCTTCGCTAAATTGTTTCAGTATCAATTTAAAAGCTCGTATTTACACGAAATGATAAGTCGGGAGAATACCCGAGATTAAAGCTGAAACGGCGAATAATAATAGACGAGTGCTGTGTAGGTACCCCCGCTTACATTACCGGGCGTTTTACTTGCGCGGATAAATTACACTGTTATGAATAAATTTTGCATAAAACTTGGAACTGCACCTTTACATGATGAAAGGGACGGGTATACGGTGAAGGAAGGTTTGTGGGAAAGAGACGGACAACATGGCGAGTCATAATCCGAAAATTTCATTAAGAAGTCAGGCTAGCCGAACAGTTTGCTGATAGCTGGAGTATTCGGGCGCATTTATTAAGACGCGGGTGGAAATTCGTCCGTCCTCGAGATGGGTCTAATGTACTCGTCGGGATGAAATTATGCGAGATATCGACGAATGAGTCTCTGTATAATTTCCGGTTTTTAGGGGTTTAGTTGTGGAGAACATAAATCTAACAATTTATAATTTTAGATTTAACAAAAATCTAACAATTTATAATTTTAGATTTATGTTTTCTAGATCTGTTAGAAACTAGAAATAAAAGATTTTGGAAAATAACCTGAGTGTTATCCATTACACATACACACAGCTAATTGTCGAAATTTATATGTTAACCTCAACAAAAAATAGCACATGAGTACAACTTTGTCATATTTGTAAAAGAAATATAATATTATACGCTACCAAAAAGGTTTTTAGCAAACAATCAGCCACTTAACCAAAGCAATGTTTACAAAATTTATTTTAGATATCTACTAAAACATTATTGTACAAAATATTACATGAAATCATAGTAACGTATAAAAGCCCACAAAATGTTTTCATGTTAGGCCCGAACCTTAAATAACCTTTACGTAAAAAGCGAATCACTCAAGATTCCGAGAATTGTATCACGTAACATGGGTCACATTAATTACGGCTATATCGTAAATTTACGGTTAATCAAAAAAAACCTGTCCGACTTTTGAGGGTCGAATTCCCGTTTCCCTACCGCACGGTCATTAGCGACCGGCGAATTCCTGGCGAAGCGAAGCACCTAACTTGATTTTCGAATTTTATTCAATTAACAATTAAAACGACGGCTTCTGTTTATTTTTTCAGGCGGCTGACTTGTAATTTGGCTGAGTCGTGACGTCAGTTTGTTTTATCTACTCCTTATGGTTGTTTGATTGGGGACTGAGGGCGGATTGTAATTAAATAATGCATCTCAAGTGCGTCCTTGTTCCCGATGAATTGGAGAGCTCCCCTTGTTTCAATACCATACTTGCTTTTTTCTAGAATAAAAAACAGAATTAGGTAGGTACCTATCGATTAATTAATAAGGTAATCTAACAACATTGTTTATAATATTGCTTGAGATAATAGGTGCATGCGTGGCGACTAAACCTTGAAGCTCAATTCATCAGATCTATTTGTGACAAGTTTAGTTTCAGTGACTATGAGAACGCTTCCGCACTATATCCGTTCCAAAACGGCTATACGATTTTCACTTAAAAAATATTCTTTTATAAGATTAACATAAAAAGTAACCGAGTAGCGAATCCGCATTAGTCAAATTGCCTCGCACATACAAAATCAACCACTAAAATGCACGTACACGACCTTTCATCCTATTATACGAATTATCATATCAAACGCGATCCGAAGCATTCAAATGAAAAAAGAAACAACCATTGAAAAGCTTTCATCCTCTTATTAGAGAGAAAGGGTTAATACACGATGCGGTCGCAATGTGGAGCGCACATGCGATTTTAAATTTTATTATATTGTGTTTAGGTTTATTTTACCTTGGATGTGTTTTCACATTAAAACAGAATCTAATGCTAGGGTTATCGTCAAAATTATTTAAATATTAAGATGCTTTGAAGGCATCGCAAATTAAAGTCGAGAAGAGTAAAAGTTAATCCAAAGTTAGACAATGCGGTTCAAGATATAAAATAAACTAAAATAATAAAACAGCACTCACTTCTGATGTTGTTGATCATTTTGTTGTTTTAGTTTTGTAGAACAATCACGGTGGTCTTAAAAATCGTATAATTATAAAACTCTACGCATGCTTAACGAAATAAACGTCTTAGAATCTTTGACTTTTTCAAATTTTGTAAAATTTCTGTTTTGCTTTTCTATGTATCATATCAACAAAATTATCTTATGTTAGTTTTCAAAACAAACGCCAACATAATTTTTAATAAGCAAAACCCCCCAAAGTTCATCTATAAGCTATTAATATAATACACGAGGAGCATCATCAATTCCCCCAGTCCTGAGTCCGACGCCTAACGACAAAAATTATGAGATTCACCGAATTGGGCTACCGATGGCACCATAATGAAGTGCTGAACTTTCAGGTCATGTGTGGACGCGAAAAGGATGGAGGGGGAATAATTGCTCCAACGTACCCCTCTTTACCCTCGTATGCCCCTTTCTTGCCCCTAAATGCCTCTGATATAGTGAGCTTCGGAAACCATCTGAGCAGTAATGGCGGCCGCCATAGTTTTAATCTTCTTTATTGCTGACCCTTTGAAGTTAGCAGTTAGGCTCTCTCGACCCCATTAACTCTTCTCCGAATGCAGAGCTATGTACATAAAATGTTGTCATGTATATTTCTATCGTTGGCGATAGTTTTATTTTATTAGGTACCCACTAATTAAATCCTCTCTTAAGACTTAATAATTACGGTTCAAGAGTCTATACTAAAACATTATAACATACAAATAGTTTACATAAATAAGTAATACACATAATAATTTGAAAACAGCTCAAATAATCACGACACAATTTAAATGGGACCACTCAAATAAAAGTCAAAAGAAGAATTTCCCAAATCGATTCCACCATTTTTTTCTTCGGCGCGAAGCCGAAGTTAATACAATACAGTTTATGCCGTTAATTTACAAAGATGAATCTTTGTAACCGAAGAGAAAAATCTACTTTTTTCCTTTTAAAGTCTGTTAAAAAGGTTTAAATGATCTTAAATAACGTCGAACCATTTCCCATGCATCGTCTGTTGTAGAACCTCAGCGAAGCTTCCAGTCTGTTGTGGCACGCGTAATCGGTATTCCTCGAGCTATAAATCTCCGTGATGCAACAATGAGCGCGCGAGTGATGATTTTTCAAAGCGCGTCGCGTCTCGGCGTGCTCCCGAACACAACAATTAATTTTATACTGTCTTCTTGGACTTGACGTGGGGTAACACATGAAAGGCGGCAACGTTTATGTTTCTAATCAATACTAATCACACTAATATTATAAATGCAAAAGTTTGTAAGTGTTTATGTTTGTTACTTCTTCACGCCTAAACGGATGGACCGATTGAACTGAAATTTGGTATAGAGATAGCTTAGACCCTGGAATAACACATAGACTACAGTACAGCGGGTAGAACCGCTGGGCGCAGCTAGTAATATTATAAATGCGAATGTGTGTATCGCTGTTACTCTTCACGTTGAAACCGATGTACCTATTTTAGACAAAATGTAGGCATGAAGATGTAAAAAATACATAGGTATCCTAATTGTATCACCTTGAGCGATGTATTACAGGCAACCAATCTTTGTACGGAATATTATATTTTAATTGACTGGGAGAGTAGAGCGGAATTAGTGCAAAAACTTATTAATTATGGATACTTACAATTACTGGGGTATTTCAAGAGTGCTTCAAGACTTTATTCAATCTTTTGTTTATCTTGTAGCTCAACGGTACTTTGGCCGGGAATAATGATAAAACTGTTCATGCAAAATCCTTTTAAGTTTAACTAGGTTATTTAAAAAGTTTATTTTAAATAGAAAAGGTGATTAAGAAAGAGTATTAGCAAGCAACGTGTTACAAACTATGTGGTGGTATTATGTATCTTAGCCGAACGAAAATAATATAAGTGTTGCCATCAAATAAGGCAATAGGCAGAATAGACAAATATTCCGGGCACCTGAAAATTTGATAGTAGTTTCGATCAATTGGATCACCTCTAGATATGCGTGTGGTCATAGGTATATAAAACAGAGTAGTGTCCTTTATTCATTAGTAGTAGAAATGTCCCATTTTTCCCAGTGAAGCAATTTCCAAATTAATGAATGTGTACTAAACATCAGTTTAGCAGCTCGACGTTACCTTAATATTGCATTGTCACCGGACTTGTGTACGTAATAAGTGTTCAAAATTTCAGCTAAATCTATTAACTCTATCTGCCTTAAAATTAAGTTGCTATTTTTTTAACTTCATAGAGGCATAGTGAGAAATTAAAGGAAAAATACTACAGCTACTACAACAATACAGAAGACTCGTGTTAACCAAAATTCATCCACATACCAATCTTCAGGACACCCAAGCATAGTTACGTGCATTAAATAAAGCTAGTAAAAAAGTAACAAATGGTTTTGTTATTTTACTGTTTTATTTGTGAGCAAACAAGCCTGCGTAGATCGCCGCGAAGCGTAAGTACCTACGTAGGCACTGGTATACCCCACAACACAAGATTAATCGCAACGCGTGTGTGTACATTAAAGTAATTTAACATTTAGCACGGGAATATAAATCGAGTTTAACGGCTTTTGTTTCGCCAAAGTGCTGCCGTGGGGCTCGGGTTTGCTTATCAT
The DNA here is from genome assembly GCA_947507615.1 of Hemithea aestivaria. Taxonomy (NCBI): domain Eukaryota; kingdom Metazoa; phylum Arthropoda; class Insecta; order Lepidoptera; family Geometridae; genus Hemithea; species Hemithea aestivaria. Next base: position 1,284,608 of record OX382328.1, read on the forward strand.
TTGGAAAGTACCTACTAAGTAGGCGATACGAATGTGGGCCGATATTATACGGAATGATTTCAATTATTTACTTTAATGTTACATGAATGAGACAAAATAATTATTTTTCTTCTCAATTTTTTTTTTCAATATATATGTAGTCTTTGATTGATCTAGCGTTATGTTAAGCGAGAAAGCTGTCGTAAATGGGAGCAGACGAAACCCTTTCTTTTTTTAATAACTATAACTGCTTGGGCTAGTTAGTTGACATAACTATATTATAGCTCTTAAATTTTCGTCATTGAGATCCTGCAGCGTGCATGACATATGACAGGAAAGTATTTTTAAAATAATAATTATGAACAAAATATTACATAAGCTCTTTAAAAGTGCAGTAAAATGAACAAGTATAACACACTGCATTTAAAATTACAATACTATAATGTATTTCAGGATGCAAAGTGAAATATTAATAATATTACTGAGAAATTTTACTTCCAAACTCGCCGAGTGCTGGGAAAGCTTTCAGTAATGTAAACCGAACTACGGGCTGATATTAAAAGAGACAATTTCCACCTAAGTTGTTTTCAAAACTAGCATGCAGTAAAGAATCATCTCTGTGACCTACTCGTACGTTTGTTCCACTTCCACTGTTCTCCCTCACTCTTCAATAAAAGCAAAGCGAAAACACTAACCCCCGGTCGCTGCTATTTTACAATTTCTCATTTAGTCAAGCTAAGCGCGGATTGCGTTTGACACCGCCGCGTGGTGTGGCTTCGTAATATCCTGTCACTATATTGACCTATTTTATTTCCAACTGCATTCACAAAGCACCCCGCTCTCCTGTCTCCACATCGCCTCTCCAAACCCTCGCAACATCCCTTCAAACTTTATTACGAAAGCAATAAAGCCCATATTTAACACCGTCAAAGGTTCCTTTGAAATTAAACCGAAATGAAACTTTGCTTGTCCTTTTCGGTCGCCACTTTCTCGGTTACTTGGTGTCCACTTGATAAAAACAAGAAGATTTCAATTGGAATTCTGGAGAAACAATCCGTTTTGATGGCACAATGAAACTTTCTCGGAAGGTAAATAAATCTCGACTCTGAAATTAATAAGGTAAAACGTTTTTTTCTGTGCGGGGCGATTCTCGTAAAATAAAATATATTCTTATCTCGTTGACCCAAATAGAGGCGTTTTAACCTAAAACCAAAGGACGGGAACGTGTCTCGTCGGACCGCCGCTCCGCCCCGAATGTCCATTCACTTGCTATTAGTTAATTTTGTGTATCTACCTAAGTAACTATACGTAGAACATCGATCTATCTGACATTGATTTACTATGAAATATGTGTAGGTACAGAAATGTTAAAATTAATGAAAAAAGCTTGTCAGTTGTGCTAGCTTTACTTTTGTGCTTGGTGATACTAAAACATCTGATGATACAAATCTCTGCTAAACAAAAAAGTCTCTGAACAACCCCCATTTCATCAATGGGAACGAGAATAACAAGTCATGTCCTCAAACAAATGAACCCCAATACAAACATATTTTCGGCGAGATACCCATGTTGATATCAGAAATCCGCAATCACGCTAGTAAAGAAAAATACGAGCGATTTTGCGTAATTTACCATACGACGCTTTATTACGTTTTCCTTATTCGTAACCAGAATAAATCCCGATGACACATTAAGTACATAAACAGTTGGAATCGAGGACGGGAGGATATCTCTTGGCAGGAATACGAAGTATTAACATTACTAATAGAACATGTACCCGCTACTTTCCTTAGATTGAGCTATTTTGACTCTGCTAGGTAAACAAAAAATCCTACCAATATTATAAATGCGAAAGAATGTGTGTTTTTTGTGTGGTATGTATTATATAGCTTAGATTCAGGAATAACACATAGGCTAGTGAGTAAAACCTCTGGGTGAAGATAGTAGTTACAAAAAAGAAAAATAAAAGTGGTGCTAGTTCTAAAAGAAATGTTTCAGATGTAAATCTTTTATATCTCATATCACATTTGGCGTTACTTTATCTATATCTCAGATTTGTATCGAGCCGTGCGTGACATAAGAATACAGACGACAAAGTTATGTAGGTAACCTAGTACAGTTTAACAGAATATAGGTCTTGTCATCGTTGAAAGGTTCTCCTGGGACGGCCGATCAATTCGGGTGCGTCAAACGTTCCGGGCGGTCATTCGCGTGACCACATCGCATTAATGCAATGAATCAAATTCAATTCGGCCGCACCACATCGCGGCTTCAGGAAACGCTAATAAATAATCTCCTAACTAGTCCGGCAACCGTGGCTTGTGCGTTAATGGACTTTAGGCGCGACGTCGATTTGTTTAGATTTAAGTCATTAGGTTATTATGTTCCATAGTGACTGCTAACTAAGCTGCGGTGTGGGCGCGGTGATTTGTTGTTAATAGTCGATCGGACATTTTTATTGACGCGCCCGTTGTTTAGTTGTTGTCTGTCTGTTTCACATGATGTTTTTGTATATTTAGTCGGTCAAATTGATGTAACCGAATACCTCAAATAATTAATAATCTGTATTTTACATGATCGTAAAGATTTACCCCGTCTACTTGACCGATATCGTTTAGGCGAAACCTTTTGACAGACGTTTATAGGCGACGATTACCGCTCCCAAATGCTGACCATGTGCTTGTGTGACTATATTATAATTATCTGTATCTCTTACATAAAGAATATCATTGTTGGAATATCCTCGCTAATCCTAGACAACAAAGCGAGAATTTACTACAATGGTTATAGTTACAATGCATATAATAACAGATATAAAAGCCAACAGCACTATAATATTATAACAAGTTAGCAACTAGCCCGGACTTGGCAGTAAAAATCTAGCGTCAGAGCCCCTTGGAGTCCACTCGGTGGCAGTCTAGCTCCAATAAAACAATTCCTAACCCTCGTCCGCGCGTCATTACGAGCGGGTCATAAACGACCCGGCCGGATTAGGGCCCACACTCGAGTTCAAAGTCGCTTCAAGTGAATTAATAGGGTTATTGTGGCAATAAATACAGAGGCGCCTAGTTTGCGGCCGCCGTGGTCTGATAAATCAAGTGGCGACCGCCGCAAGATGTCCTGAGTTCTGCATTTATATCTCCTGCTTGCGAGTTGAAACACCACCTAGCTTATTATACCATTATCATTGGATTAATTAAAATTTATCAACCAGTGCAATAGGTAAAAATTACTATAACCCTGAAATTATAAAGTTTGTATGCTTATAACATTTTAGCCTTGTCCAGCGGTTTTGACCACTGAAAAACTAATATGTGTTATTCCAGGGTTTAAGTTATACATAGGCATATCTACCAAATTTTAAGAGCGTAAATATCGAGTGACGACTCTCTCGCTCGCACAATTTGACAAATTTTGAAATATAAATTCAAGGAATTAATTTATTGAAAATTCCTCTATACAAGTCCTGCATAATATTATTGCACACATTTTAAAAGTGTTTTCAGTGAGATATATAAAAAAATGGGATGAGGAGAGATGTCGAAAAATTTTTTTTTTTCAAAAAATCTCATTATTCCATTTTTTAATATATCTTACTGAAAACACTTTTAAAATGTGTGCAATAATATTATGCAGGACTTGTATAGAGGAATTTTCAATAAATTAATTCCTTGAATTTATATTTCAAAATTTGTCAAATTGTGCGAGCGAGAGAGTCGTCACTCGATATATACGCTCTTAATGTTTATAATCTACCAGGTATGAAGAGGTAACAAACTCACACAAATACAAATACATCGACACTAGAAGTTGTTTACTTTTTTTACAACTAAAATCTAGCGCCAATTGGCGCGTAAGGGTTAAACTTAGAGGTAAAATCTAAAATAACGCAAAACCATTTTTAGCAGGTATTACCGTTGAAAACAGCTAGTTTTCCCTAAGTTAATATAAACAATTATAATTAAACTGAGACCCCAGAAGGAAAATTCAGTGACTGCGAATTGTCTTGTACTTTGTACCCAGTTTAAAAACAATAGCATTCACAGGTGCAAGTAAGTACGAAACTACAAAGTTTTTGGAGTCATTAAAACGATTTATTACAATAACTTACAGCTGGAGAGGTGTAAACTGTAAAATGTACTCTCGAGAAGTTTATGTACCTACTTGAAGTACCCATTTAACTTAGTAAAAATAGCACTTAAAGTTTTTTTCTAATAAGAACATTTTCTCTTGTTCATATTATATTAATTAGGTCAACATTGTTTTGCTTAAACTCTACAATATTGCCTATAATATTATAAGGAATACACTTCAGACTCCCTTTCAATAAGCAAGGGCAAGACGAAAATTCTACGTAATAACCTTAAAAACATGATTTTGAATCTAAAAAATTAAAAAAAAAACAGAACATTTGGGGAGTATCCTTTGTGAAAAAAAAAAACTAAATCGGTTCAAGCGATGTCGAATATGTTCACTATACATAATAATATGTACATATGTTCACTAAGAACATACTATGTACTTATATAAAACTGCCCCCGTTTCGAAGTCAAAAATATCCCAAATACGCGAAGCATAGGTCCAACATCTAACATTGCCTTTGTCTACAAGCCTCGCTCATATAGATCCTTATCCATACCTAATCAACAATTGAAATGGGCCTCAGAGGTCACAATTTATGCGTTGCCCGACCACCTGAGGCAGTAAAAGCTTTGGGGTGACTAATTTATCGTCGGTTAATTTAGTCTACATGTTTTATAGCCCTTGAGGGTCAAAAGAATTGTTGCGTTGTGATTTGCATGTCTCGCGGTAAGTGGTCTTCAGGGTGGTAGGACGGACGGTCGACTGCCCGTCCGGCTGTTTGTCTGCCAGTGACAAATGTTGTGGTCGCCAACTTGTGGCGAGGGAATGCATTAACCCACCGGAAATTAAACCTAGAGGTTTGGTTAAGCAGCCGGACGGAGTGACTTGATTAATTAACAATGTTAGACCTCTATGGCGCAGTGTGCTTGCAACGCAGAAGGTTGCGAGTTCGATTCCCACCGTGGACAATGTATGACCGATAGATATTTGTTTCTGGCCTGAGGCTTTCTGTGTCTATCATAGAGGTATGTATGTATTTTGTATTTATAAATGAAAAGTATATTAGTATTATATTTGTTATATAGCCATGACAGCAGTGTGATTAGATCCTGTTCTATTGGAGTACTCCTTTGAAGTTTTTTTTTCTATACTACAGAAAGGTTCACTCCAAAACGTAATCGACCTTAAAAATATCAAATAAGTTAATATTTTTGGAAATTTGCATAAAAACATTGTTTCATATTAGAAATCGCGGCCACGTAACAGATGTGCGCCCACTTTGCATATTAAAGGATAAACCCTTAACCGACTGGAGTTTATTTTAACAATTATTCTTATTTATGTTAAACCAATTTGTGTTGAAAAGTTATGAAGCCTCGAAAATTACTAAAGCTAACAGACGCTGCATTATATTAATAAAATAATCTAACATTTAAAGTTAAATATACTTCAGGACAAGTTTGCATTACGAATATGCAAGAACATTACAGTTGAAAATTTAATACGATTTGGACGAGAAGGTTTATAATTTGATACGTAGGTTCACGAATTTGCTTTTAGAGTGGTTATTTTTAGTATTCTATTGTAGAGACAGACAGCTGAGGTCGCCAACCTGCTATAAACTTCTATTTAAGTTATAACTAACCCTAGAAAGTCTAAGTAGCTAAATGCTGCTGGCAATTCAGGGGGCAACGCGGCCGACCTTATAGGCACTAGAACAGGGTGTGAGTTCCGTTTTGGCTGATATTTCAGCTAATATAGTCCGAACATAAATCAAATCATAGTATTTTATTACAATATACCATAATCAATAAATTCTGAAACATTGGTGCTACATTATTAATTTTTGACGCCCACACGTCCTATCTTGTGTTAACAGATTATAATTAATTTCCCGACGTGAACGTTAACGCTGCGTTTTTGGTTCAGTTTTACCGGGGCCCTTAAATTATCTGGGGCCCAAATGAGACAGCCGTTCATTATAATTTCAGTGGACAAACTATGCACTTAAATTTAGAGTATTTTTTATGTTTTTTTAAATTAAATATCATGGTACAAGATATTCTAGGCTAAAATCGTAAAATCCAAACATAAATCAAATTTATTTTAATATACGAAAATTATAAATTGTAATAAAAATAAAATCTCCAAAATTGCTGTAACAGTATTAATTTTTATTGACGCCCACACATCGTATCTTGTGTTTACAGATAATTAATTTTCCAACGCTGCGTTTTTGGTCCGGTTTTCCCGGGGCCCGTCAAACCCTTACATTATCCGGGGCCCAAATGAGACGGCCGTTCATTATAACTTCAGTGACGTGTCCGGCAAACCGTGCACTTCAATTAAAAGTCTTCCGAGTTAGATAGCTGTTGCGTAATTTTAGGGCGCCCGGACCTTTACAGGTGATTTACTCTCACATTTGACTAAACAAAATGGTAGAATACTCGTAAATGGCGGGCGCTTTGTTCTTTTTAACTGATTCGTTTATTTTATAATTATAATTGAATGTCAGAATAGCAGTTCTCTTGAAGCTGATTTTAACCGACTGATTAGCGGGTCGCAATTCGTCTGTAACTTACTAATTAGTTTACTAATTTCACTTATTAGTTTAAACATAATATGGGTTGTTTAGAGCCTTCTAGGTTTGGTCTGCTTACAACCGCATCATCTCTAAACATCATGCGAGATCGTGATCAAAACCGTTAATTATTACCTATAATAAAAAAAATGTTAAGCATTAAAAAAAATATTCCGCCTAATAAAAAATGTAATGAAGTCGGGGTTTTTGTTTTCAATATTCACCTACTTAAATAAGAAAGACCAAATATTTGCACAATTGCTATATGAACCTGTAATTTTACTGTTATTAGTATAAGTTCACATAAATCGGTTTCAGTTCCGAATAACCCCAGGTCAGTCAAAGCGTCGACAAATGAGTCCAATTGTACATTCAGTGTTGGCACACAGACGCGGATTGGCCGGAACGGTCGAGCTCCGTAATCAATCTCCTAATGAAAAGATTACCTTCAAAAGAACTAATTCATTCCACTCCATTGAACTGTCCGAAGATTAACAGCCAACTTAATGGTACTCACATTCCATTTACAAAAATCATTACGGATTTCTTAACGGTATTTCTAAATGAAACTCTTGTAATGGAACTTTTTATTGATATTCCAAACGAATTGATGGAAACAATTCGGAGTATATTATACTCGTAAGATATAAAGATACTACTATTTATAAATATTAATATAAGATAATTGATACCATATAGAGAAGTAAAGCTTACAACTAACAAAATTATATAGCTAACAGTGCATCAATTTATTGTCAGTCAGATATCAAGATGTCGAGAGTTAAGCAAGTAAATTTCACGTAATAAAGAAAATAACACATCGAGTGCTCCTAGTGGCAAAGAAACTTGATACTAATGAAAAAATGCTCTCAACTGAACTCTCGGCAGACTTTACTTTCCGTCTAAACAAAACTTTGATGAAAAAAATGTGTCGTTCACATACAAAAAGTCTCAGCGAAGTTGCGCTTGAAGAATCTCGATTAATCAAATAGAAAGCGAGAAGTTCCGGTAGAAGTCCCCATAAGAATCTGACACACGCGCCAAATAAAACCAATAAAGGACTAAAAAGAATTGTTTACAGAGACCAATTCGATTCGTTGTCCTTTTTTAATAGGAAATTCTTTTACCTCCGCGTATCGGCCAAGTTTGGCTGCAAACAACGCTGGGCTGCGGAACTTTCTAGCAAATAAAACAAAGGGACGTCCGCTCGCTGTGACGTCATTGTGCACCAGACATTCTCCTTGCCCCTGTTCCTATAAAGCTTAGAAATTACCTATTGCCGTTATTTAACTTTAATTAAATAATATTTTAAACTTAAATTTGATATTAAATTCCTACCAATTTGTTCTTAAATAAAATGTAGATGTTAACACCATGGCGCGGATTCTAATTTAAATTCATAAAATAAAAGGAAAAAGTGACTGATATTACGACTACTTATATTATTTCAATTCATAGTACAAATCGCTGAATGGATTGAGTTGAAATTTGGAACTCAGGTTTGATGATATACCTCCGCTAAGAAAACATTTCTTTATCTACGCGAGCAAAACTGCGAACATAAGCTAGTTCAATATATAGGGTATAACATTTTTGGTTCTAAAAACCAATTATTATATAATCTAAAAAAATGTAGTTGATATAATATATAGATATATTTCAATCAAAGCCATAGAAAACAGAACAAAAAATGTGACTGATGGTCAATCAAAAATAAAAATACTTTTAAAAACTATGAAAAAACTGCGCACGTTGTTAACATAGAATTGTAGAACTAATAGAGGAGATAGTGTGAGTTGATGTTCAAAGCATTCTTGTTGTGGATTGTGGATGCGAATTCTGTGGTACGAGTGCTTTGAACAATTCTAGCGTTTCTATCAATTTTTGTGTACTTCGGGAACTAACAAAACTGTTCCAACATATCAGATAAAACCTGTTTTACTGAACAAGAACATCTTTGCTGAATATATCATATTATTATATAACTAGATATTTATTTTAACACCACAAATATACAGAAAAACTTAAAACTAAAACACAATTTAATAACTGATAACGATATTTTCTAGACAGTCCTGCAAGGAGGAATATTGATATTTACATGGGTTTGTGATAACATAGACGTATTCATTAAACTTATACATATAGATTTTAATATTTATAACTACTGCAGTATCAAATGAATGTGATCATGGATATTAGGATCTTTAGCTTATCATGGTGACTTCGCTCTGTACAATCTTTTCTTAGCCGACGTTTTCGTTACATTTATTTGTCAAATTTCAACGCAATCCGTCCAGCGGCTTAAGGTGTACGTTGATATATCAGTCAGTCACGCTTCGTTTTATATAAGTAGTTACAATATATCAAAGATCCAGTACAGAAATCTTGTGGGTGCAATCACAAGTAAATTTTTGAAATCTAACTGAAAACATCTCATTCTTAGCTCGAGAGAGAAAAGTGGAAAAGTTTCAGCTCCTTTCAGGCAATGTGTTTTGTCGTTCATTGTTGCTCCAAACTTTCCTCTTGAATTCCCTTTTTTATTTAATTCCATTCCCGTGTTGGCCTTGGTTTTTATGTCTGGCAATTCGCTTAGAAAATGGCAACTCTGACGGTAACCATGAGAAAAACACCGCCTGCCTCGAGACGAATTTTACACGACGGTGCACCTTGTTACTTTGGCATGGTTAACTATGCCTAATAAAAAATGATACCTGTTCTTTTTAGTCTCAAAATACCTGTCTTTAAACTTATAACCTTACTAAATGACGTCAATTAATCATTCCGAAAAGAAGCATTAAGTTACATGTAACAAAATCTTAAAAGAGATTTACTAAATCAGTTTTATTCAAAGAATTGAGCTAACTACCTAAATCCTAAGACCCCCGAGCCTAAAAGCTTTCAGATATTCATCCGAAATCCGAGCCGTCGCTAAATAGAGGGGAGCGACTGAGAGTCCTCACTCAAGTCAGATTTTGGTAGTTTTACGTAAGCTCGGACATGAATACAGCGAGTCAAGGTTGGTTACATAACATGGACGCTTCGTGACTCCGTACCTGACCTTTATCTACTCGTAATACAGCGCGTGATACATATTCGTAAATTAATGGAAGTTACGAGCCTATTTCCCAAGTAATGGAAGTGATTCACGAATAAATTCGAGAAAATGGAGGCAAAAGAACAATCCAGATTAACTTTTTGTTCAACTTCGCCCAACGTCGTGTGTTATTTCAGAATTAAAATAGAAGCTTATAATAATGTTATGACACCGTCATTATACGTTACCAAATCTTTTATATAAATTCTTTTGTTTATATAAAAAGTTGGTAACGAAATCAAAAAATTCAATCATAAAGTGAAATCAAAGTCTATTGTACAAATTTTGATAACAAAAATATAAGATACGAATTATAATCCCATCGTGTCTCGCAAACGAAGTTAAAAACTTTCCTTTGAAAATGAATTTAGAGGGTTGTTGATTTTGTTATTTTTATTCAGTGTTAAAGTTTGTATTGCTTTTGTTTTGTGTCCGAGTTGGCGTTTTTTGCATTAATTTGTACTAAGATTAGGGTTACAACACCCATTTTCTATTAAATAAACTGCTTGCCCACGTATTATGGAACGTTAAACAATTTCCTCTTAAGCATTTTAAATAATAAAGATGGTGAGAATAATCTGAAAAACGATGATGATACTGAATCGCGTTGTATTTTTTATGATAGTATAAAGAATACAAAGCGAAACATTAAACAAAAGGGACAATAATTATGAAAGTTCTAGAAATGATTGTAAGGTATCGCATCGCCAGCCATTGGCGTAAGACCCTTACATTGTCTCAACTTCCACGCAGATAATGCGAAGCGGGAAAGCACCTTTTTTATTAACTGATCTTAATCTATAGGGATTCATTTGAATACTTTTTCCGCTGTTATCGGCCAAATGGCGCTTTGTTTTGATAAGTTGCGCCAAAAATTAAGTTCCAGTTTTCCTATCTCATTGTTGTTTTATTATTTACTGAAGGTATGCTTCACTTTGTGTAAATTAATGTGTTATCACTTTTGTACTGTAAATGATAAACATCTTAATTTTTTTGCTACAAAAAAGGGTGGTTGTAACAAATATGTATATTTACACAATTATGTACAGTGACATAAAATAAACCCAACTAATACCCCCCTAAATACTTAATTAGGTTTAACTTAACTATTTAGACACTTTTGGATCGGATAGTGCACGAAAGAATTTCTAAGTGCCTATTGTTCTTAGTTTACCTAATTATATACATCAATATTAATATAACTTTGCGAGTACTACTAAACATATGAGTACTTAACTGAGTGGCGAGGATTCTAACTATACAAATAAAACAATAATTATAATGAATTCCACCACCGAATCATCCATTCCATCAACCGCCAATTAATTTACAGATTTTTTAAATTGTAGGCATTTTTTGCAAATATTCAACGCTGTAACATTAGTCAGTAACGAGCATAAACTTGTCGAAACAACGAAAACAAAACAAACGATGCACAGTTCGCACGGTTGTTAAGAACAGAAAAATAAATTCTGTGTAGTTTAAAATCCGAGGCGAGTTTTGTCGGCAAGTGACTCGTTAGACGAATGGTCTGGGCCGTGCATCGGACAGATCCTGGGTCTTCCCCCTTGCCTCCTCTCTATAGATGTATAGATACACTACTATACATCTAGATGTATAGATAGTGCATCTATACATCTATAGGGATTACTACGACCCCCATTTAAACCCAGTTAAATGAGTTTTTAAAATTGTTCCTATGTCACTTGCTAGTCACTATGTCACTTGTATCAATATTTTTAGTATTTTGTAATATTAAAATAACAATCCTATTATAATTAAATGTTGTAGAAAATTCTAACTTGGAAAATTGACACTTATTCTCACATAGGGCTCTTCAAGAGGATGATAACGAAGGTGCAAAAAAACGTCTCCAAAACCTGGTGTTGCAGACGTCTATCATAGACGACGGTAACCGCTCACCAACAGTCGGGCCGTTTGCTTGTTTGTTTGTCTCTAACATTAGAAAAAAAAAAGTCGGTTTTTTTTATTAATTTGATATAGCCTTAGATTAGATTTTTTGTTAGCCTTTGACCACGATCTCGCGTGATGTTAAGAGACGGTGCGGTCTTAGACAGCAGATTAAACCTAGAAGGCGGGATAAACCCCTCCTCGCAGTAAACCCTCGATATAATATAGTTTATATAGATGCCTCACCCCGGCCAGCTCTGACCCGGGTGTCGAACGCACCCGACGCCTTCGTTAAATTGCTATAAGGCATCAGTTTTACTTTGTTTATGTACCTAGAGTACAAGATAACAAACGAAAAACTTTAAAACTGTATGTTTTTGCACCTACAACTTATTTATATTTCACCAAATAAATAGATAGAATTAGGTAGATATATTAAATTACAAAAATAAAATTAATATAAAAAATACTAAATAGAATTTACTTATGTATTTATATTACATTTATTATCTATTCTATATTAGATTTATTATTATTGAATATAATTTATCAATCTATCCATAATTAGTAGGCATATAAGTCAATTACTCAGTCCTAAGGTTGAATGCATGGAAGACACCGCACACAACGATAAAACCGCCATTTAACGACCGAATCGTTATTTAGTTTTAGTATTTAAAACTTTTTTTGTGTCTAAATAAATCGTATATTCTTATATATATCAATCTTCATAGCATTACCTCCATTAAACTCGCAATATGTAATACATACAGTTCCAAAAGCATTACGAAATACATTCGGCAGAATTCGCTCAATGTTTGCCCATACAATCCTTTTAATGCTTTAAAATGCCTATACAAATTCAAATTCAGCTACGGGCGACCCGTCTTGACTCTCAAAGATAGGGCGAACTTTCTACACAAAACTTTGGGACAAATCTTTTTGCTGCGAAAAAAGTCTTATCTGCTTTATTTTATTAAGCAAGTAGTTTCAACTAGGTACGAGATTAACACTATTTTCTGTCTGTTGACTAGATTCTGTCTGACATAATAAAAACAAAAAATATGAATAGTGATTTAAATAATTTTTAATTCTCGCTTAATAAATGGATTACTCTTTTAAGTTGAACTTAAAGGAATTGGGTAAGTTTGACGTAACTGGGTGTACTTGTTTGATTATATTATGCTATCGCACCGAGATACTACTATTTTTTACTTTAAGTGACGAATTACCACCAGATTTTTACAAATCAATAATTTTTTTTTTATCTTACGATCGATTAGCATGAAAATACTTTGTTGACTCAGTGTATGGTAACCCTAGCGCGCAACGCTCGCGAACGTCGCGTCTTACATTTATTTCACTCAATAATCAGGGAGGCACAATAATAGCCGTAGGGCTGTCACTCGCATACGAGTCAATAGAAATCCTCATATCCCGGCAACTTTCGATTCTGCCGAGAAACAAAATGAGCCAAGTTGTAGCGTAAAAGAAATTGGATTTTCGTATTGAATTGACAGAGGAAGAGGAAAAAGGGGGGTTCTTTGAGGGGAGGGAGTAAACACAGGTGAGGGCAAACATGATCTGTCAAGGATTGCGACGTTCCGAGCTCAGATTGTTTCTTCATCGGACGTTTGTTGCAATTTATTATGATCGAATGTATTGCTTCTGAACTTGCTGACTTGAGAACTACATGGATAAATATATCTAAATATACTCGTACAAAAGGAAAGAGTGACTGATTGACTGACTGATCTATCAACGCACAGCCAAAACCGCTGGACGGATTGGGTTGAAATTTGGAACATAGATAGGTTTTATGACGTAGACCTCCGCTAAGAAAGGATTTAGACATGCGGGCAAAACCGCGAACATAAGCTAGTTTAATAATAATATTATATCATGAGCAGTGCACCATAAATTTAACATCATTGTGAAATCCTAGGTAACACTGTACTAATTTAGGGCAGCGTTATCTCTTACCATGGGAGGAGAGCGTCTTGCTCGTCTTTTTACTTCGTTGTATAAAAAAATCATGGTTGTCTGGAAGAGCTAGTTAGTAGCGATAAGACCGTTAATTGTTTTTTCTCTAATGTGTAATCTTTTAAGTTTATTCTTTTGTATTTATAGTGTTCAATAAAGACTTTTCTATTCTAATCTATAACGACCTATCTGAAGTACAAAGTCACATCTGAAAATTCTCTATTTTAAAAGAGAGCAATTTGAAGTGTAACTTGCATACATTTCACTTTTTTAACTCTGGAGACATTTTACGTGTATTCCATTGTCAAACAAGGACAAAATTTGGTTCCCCGGATAAGTTGATATAATACAAAGAATTATAGTTTGAATTTAAATAAAAATACTATTATTTAAAAAGTCTCCCCAATTTATGTTTTCCGCGACACTAGCTCCTTTCTAAGACGTCAGCATATAGTAATAAGGTTCAATATCGGGTAGTATGCTGGCATAATGTTGTCCTTCCCGAATCCGTCAGACAAAGGCGCATCCGGTCGTGCGAGACGGCGCGCCGGAACTCGACACTATCGCCATCTATCCGACTTATCGGAAACTCTGTATCTGCGAGCACTCATATATTGCCTTTTGTTTTGTATAGATGACCCCGATTTGGCCCTGTCGAACATCTTTTGGGATACCGTTTGGTTTTTGATAAGAAAGCTTATAGGTCCTACCTAAACTAGAAAAAAGAAGCCTTATATTACATTTGAGGTTATACCTATCCATGTAGATTAGATTGTATTTACATCTTGACGAATATAATTGTCATCTCATTGTTATTATTTTGCAGAACATTGTGTTAATTTTACCTACAACGCCTAGTCGACAATAATATAGCCCATCCCATTTTATAATTCATTTTTTTTTTCTCTAACATAAGCCCAATATAGTTACATAGTCAAGCTTTCGAATTTTTAATATAAGTGGGAGTCAAAATGAAGTCCAATAATGAGGGGGTGGCTACTTCCTGGGAACAAGCCTGTTAGACTCCGCTAGCTCTTTAAAAGCAGGTACGGAAGTGGATGGTCGATTTCGTGAAATTTATAACCTCGCCGAGGGCGGAGTGTAAATTGGTTAATGTTAATATAGCGAGGGTTGGGCCACGCTACGAATCGCTACTTATTTTTATAATAGTTCTACTCAGCAATTTATAGACCGTGTACTTTGTTACAACTGACGATGAGAGAAATTGAAGTTAGAAAAATGCAGTTGTGCAGTTTTTCCAAAATATATTAAAACGACGGATAATATTCTTAATCATGATCATTATTAGTCACTAGGAATTCGCAAATTTTAAAATGACTTAAGGTTTTGAGGTCTTTTACATAACACCGTTCTGAATTCAATCAAAACCGCTTCTGCGGCCGGCGAGACGTCAAAAATCCAGTGGTAAAATGGTGGTAAGTTTGCTTACAGCTAAGCCGTCTGCACACGTTAGTGAGTGTATTTTCCTTTATATACTAAATTAAACAGTGTAAAAAATATTATTTCAGCTTACCACACTCATGATCCAAGATTCTCGTAAAGAAGATATACTCGTATGTAGTTCTTACCTGTAAAGAAAAAAATTATATATAAGAGAATCATTACAAATCGTTCCTGAATATGAGCCCTTCTAAGTTATGCCCCTAATACCGCGCCCTATTTGTAACTAAAACACGACTTGATTGAAAAGAATAATCCTCAATTATTCGTAGAAATTGATTCTTGCCCTACAAGGAGGGTGTGGAGCGTAGTTACAATAAATATTATATATTGAGGTTAATAATTAGTTTTCGATAATACATCGCTGTTTTTAGTTTCGGATAATTACAACCTTGGTATATTGAGAAGTAATAAAATTCGATAAATAATATACTTTAATTAATATAAGAGCTTACGATATCGTCATTGTTAATATAAATATAATTAACGCGGTATATAGAAATGTGATAGGAGAAACCGTGCTAAAATGTAATGAGAGTAATAATTATTATGAATTGATGATGATTCAGGTGTGAGTGGCTTATATAAAAACACATAATTTCGCATTTTTAAAATAGGATTTTAAGATAGGATACTCAAACAGTGAAATGTAATTAAGAATAGGTACCACCTTTTATTGACATATTTCTTTGTAATTTTTATAAAAACAAATTTGAAAAGTTCCCCCATCCAATGGACCATGCAAAGTCATAATAAAGAAGATGCTTCAGTAACATCACAATCAACATAAAACTGCCATTGACATTTGTCATTCAGCTACGACTATGTTTTACAGACAGCGGGATGACATGACTGACATAAATTTTAGTAACTGAGCAAAGCATTCACTTAGCTCAAACTGTCGATCACAGTGGTAACTTTCTTACTCACTAAGGATATTTTTATCGTTACTATCGACTTCACTGTCTTATTACTTAAGCAAGACTCACACTACTGTGATATTATAAAAAAAATAAAAAAATAAAGTTTTTCGTTTTTATCGTTATACATTAATTATGGCTATTTATACTAAATATATGAAATCTATGATATAGTTTTCATACATTTAGTAACGCTTCAGTATCATAATATTATTAAGGTAGTAAAGCGATGCCGAGGCCTCACGACATAGTAATACACGTAATTCTAGGTTAATAACATTAAAGTGAGACATGAATGAATCAATGACAATATGTTAATTTAGGTTTTATGTTTTTGTAAAACTAACATAATAATAATTACGCAATAAGTCCCGATTAATAAAATTAACATGAGTTTAAAGTGTTATATCAATGACAATACCCTAAAAAAATTGCAGACTTTTTGCGCACAAAATCAACTTAATGTCACGTCTTTTGGATAGTGAATCTATGATTACACAGAACGTCGAGAATGTCGCAACGGATCTGGGGTCGATCACAGAGCGCGGACGTTTATAGAATTTGCAATTTTATTTGATTTCCGATTTAAAAGTTTATTGAGGTAGGCACCCTTGTTCAACGTCTCGGATCGATAGCTTATGTTTAATACTGACTCTTGACTGTATGTGCTCGAGCATTACATATTGCAACGATGTCAATGAAGTTTTCGATTAAGGCTCTTCACAGATTTTTTTTAACGTATGTTTTAAATTGTAAAAATTAAACACACTTTTGGCTACGACTTTATTTGTGTAAACGATCCATACTAATATTTATATTATGCCAATGTGGGTCTTTACCTCTTTAAGCCTAAATTGTGGAACCGATTTTGCTAAAATTTAGATAGTTCAAATACTGAAAAAGGACATAAGATAGTTTTTATCCCATTTTTTCATGGAATTAAAAAAAAAATTTCGCGGGTTGTTAGTAAGTCCAAATTTCTATTATTAGCTGAGTGTATGCCACTGCTAGGTAAATACCTCTTTACGATTACTATACAGAAATTTCAACGCAATATTTCGTGCAAAGGCTCCAGTAATTCTTGGATATTTTGTATACACTTTATACTAAATATTAATGGGCGAAACTTTCAGCAGCTTAGTTAAATTAAATAAATATTACTTCAACTCACGATACTTTATCTGAGTCGGTATTTTTTTATTGATTATAAGTTAGCCGTTGACCACGACCTCGACTGTTGTTAAAAGACGATGCGGCTAAAGATGTTAGCAAACTAAACCTAGAAGGCGGGATAAATCCCAACCTAGCTCCACTGAACATCATGCCCGAACACCGTCGCGTCGCAATAAATGCTATACAAGGCGGTGTGCAGCCATTCCCTGAAGAAGATCCTCGTACAGGATCGAAACGATCGGCACGAAGACGAAGTAAATACAAGTGAGTTTATGCCGTTCATTTACAAAAGGTGACAACACGGTATTGTCCAGTGGGAGGTAAAAACTAGCCACGGCCGTACCTACCACCCTAGCATGTCATCATACTACCACCCTAGCATGTCATCATACTACCACCCTAGCATGTCATCATACTACCACCATAGCATGTCAACATCATCGGCCATTGCGTCTATTGCAGACGATTTAAGCACTGTCTGTTGGGTTGCGTTGGCACTTCCGTTGGTGGCTAATAAAACCTATCCTGGAGCGGCAGGGTCGACTACATGTTGGGCAAACGGCACAGCTACACACATAACGTCGCATGTGCGCATCATGCCTATGGTGCGCTCGCCCACCTCGGACGCGGTTACTCGCGGGAGTAATGATAGTAATAATTGCGATCTTTTACGATGTGATAAGTGTCATGTGGTTATAAGTGAGCTACTGGCTTTTATATCTAACAAAGTTGACACCCTGCCCGAAACAGGAATTATTCAGATCTGTCTAAGTACCTATACGTTTGACGAAATCGAAAATGCAAGAACTATAGCATGTAAACTAATGGCTCCAAATAAGAAGTACATGAGAAGAAAAGAAGGATCCGAACAAAAGACTATACAAGAATTAATCAAACTTATTAAGGAATCTGAGCCCGACTGCCTGCCCACTTTTGCAGCGAAAAATCTCAATAAATTGCCAGCGGTCACATTTGACCACGTCGACGTGTCGACATTTCTAAAAGATATTACACTGTTAAAGCGAGACGTGCAAAATATGAAGCTTGAAAAATTAGAGAGTGACCAGAGTGATACCTTGACATCCGAGCTTGAATCGGTCAAGAAAGAGATAAGAGACATCAAGAAATTGCTTTCGGAGCAACGAAACGTTCAACTAAACGCTACCCTTATACAAAAAGACCCGCTTCTAAGGTCTTATCATGATGATAAGAATAATAGAAACGAAATGACTAATGAATACACAAAAACAAATAATGTGGTTAGCGCGGGGACGATCTCCGAGACACCTCATACTACGACCGGACGACGACAACGGGAGCGGAGTGTGCGAGGGGCGGGTGGTACCGCTCACTTGCATACACCGACACCAGCTGAACCGACGTGCGACCGTTTGGACACTACTACTACTATATCGTTATCTCCACAACAGCTGACTACAAACAATGATGCGCCTATATATAAGCCCACTTATAGGGATATAATTGACAAAGCCCCTACCTCGGATACGCATAAACAAAAAGATGACGAAGGTTTTATTACCGTAACCAGAAAAAAAAGCTTTACCTACCGATATAAAAACACACGGGGAACCCTACAAAATACGAGTAAACTACAGGCGGCGGAAACATTTGCTTATGTATATCTTTCACGTACAAAGAAACATATAACTGAAAACAATATAAAAGAACACATTAAAGACATGAACGAAGAATGCATAGAAGTGAATCTGCTTAAACAATTAAAAGAGACCAATTTTAATTCATTTAAAATTACTATACTTATCTCGAAGTTAAATAAATTCCTACAAAAAGACTTCTGGCCTGAGGGGTTGGTGTTCCGTAGATATAAACAGCAGAGTACCAAAAGGAGCGATAATGTGTCAAAACAATTGTCATAATATGGATGTACAACATAATGATAATAGTAAAGTGACGTTGGCTTCTTTTAATTGTAAGTCGATCAAAAGGTCAGTGCAGCACGTGAGAGACTTATGCAAAAATGTAGATGTTATCGCTCTTCAAGAGACATGGCTAATGCCACACGACTTGGGATTTATGAATGAAATCGATAAGGAGTTTGGCTGCAGTGCGAAGTCCTCAGTCGATACGTCTGCTGGTGTACTAAGGGGAAGACCTTATGGCGGGACGGCGGTTATGTGGCGGACAAGTGTGTTTACGCGTGCCGATATCATTCAATGCGATAGTGATCGAATAGTGGCCGTGCGATTATCGCAAAGTGACCGTAGTATAATAGTGTGTAGTATCTATATGCCTACTAATTGTGAAGACAACCTGCCTGAGTTTACACAGTGTTTAGCGGAAATAACTGCTATTATTGAGAGCTCGGAAACGGAAACTGTGTTTATACTAGGTGACTTTAATGCGCACCCCGGATCATTATTTGGAAACGAGTTAGTGGACTATTGCGGTGAGAATGCATTGACTTGTCTAGACTTAGAAAGATTAGAGCCTAGTTCATATACGTTTATCAGCGAGGCGCACGGTACATGCAGATGGCTCGATCACTGTGTTGTGACCGCGGCGGCTGCCGACCTAGTGACTGACCTGTCAGTGAAGTATGATTCATACTGGTCGGATCACTTACCTATGACGATTAACTGTAATTTAAATTGTATAAAATCTAAAGTCATAAACAAAGATAATAATTATAATTTGCAGAGTCAATTAAAATATATATGGGGCTACAGAGATAATGTACAAAAAGAACTATATACGAAATTATGTGATAAAAAATTTAATTGTATTCTTAATAATAAATACTATAATGTTAATTCGGATCATACTGATGTTTTTAACGGAAAAATAAATAATGAATATATTATACGCATATTAGATAAATTTTATGATGATATTATTGACGCGCTGCAGGGGTCAGCGGAATGTAGCTTTAATGCCAAAAGGAAGGGAAAATGTAAAATTATTGGGTGGAATTTTCACGTTAGGCACGTGCATCAGAAAGCCAGAGACTGTTTTATACAATGGGTAGAAATGGGTAGGCCATGCTCGGGATATTATTATAACCTGATGTCAGACGCGCGCAGAGATTTTAAAACCGCCCTTAAATATGTACAAAATAATCAGGACAAAATTAAAATAGACATTCTAGCTCGACATAGGAAAACTCGCAATTTTATTCAATTTTGGAAGGAAGTTAAAAAGATGGATAATAAAAGTAGCTTACCTGTTAATGTAGAAGGTGAAGTAAATAAGAAGAATATTGCTAATGCTTTTCGTAATCATTTTGATGCAAACCGGACAATGAATAGTAATTTTCAAGAACAGAACATACACTTAAATTATGATCGTCATGTTCGGGAGACCTGCAACATAAATATTACACCGAAACAGATCGCGGACATCGTAAGAAATATGAAGCGTGGCAAGTCTCCCGGACATGATGGTCTGAGTATTGAACATCTCTTGCATGCTGGTCAGCATATCTGTGAAGTACTGGCGCGGTTTTTTAATCTCTGCGCGCGTTATTGCTACTTACCGGAGAGATTGATACGAACAATGGTTGTGCCAATTGTTAAAAACAAAACAGGAGATGTCTCGAGTATGGCCAACTATAGGCCGATCTCCTTAGCTACGATTGTGGCTAAGGTACTGGAAAGAGTCATACATTTAAATATGTCTAAGATAGAGATCGATGACGGGCAGTTTGGGTTCCGCTCTGACGTGTCTACGGATATGGCGATTTTCTCACTAAAGCAGGTCATACACTATTACAAGCAGGGTGAAACGACGGTGTACGCATGTTTTTTAGACCTCAGCCGTGCCTTTGATACACTTGATCACGAAACGCTGTGGAAAAAGCTGCGTACCACGGGGGTGCCAGCTGAAGTTGTAGATCTGCTTGGGTACTGGTACCGAAATCAGACCAATAACGTCAGATGGGGCTCGGAACTGTCCGACACCTATACGCTATCCTGCGGAGTGAGGCAAGGGGGGGTAACCTCTCCCGACCTGTTTAACACCTACGTGAATAAATTGATCGTTGAATTGAGCAACACCCCAGTTGGCCTCAAGTTAGATGACAGATACGTCAATAATCTTAGTTACGCCGACGACATGGTGTTGCTCAGTCCATCGATCAAAGGATTGAGAAAGCTAATGGGTATATGTGAGAGGTATGCTAGAGAACATAACCTCATATATAATGTTAAGAAGACGGAAATGGTGATATTCAGGTCGGGAAAGGGCCCCTCTAGGGTCCCAGACGTCCACCTTAATGGGCAACCTATCAAGGTCGTGGACCAATTCAGATACCTTGGCTACATCGTCACATCCACCTTAAAAGACGACGCCGATATCGAAAGGCAACGTAGAGCGCTGTGTGTAGTGGGCAACATGATAGCAAGGAAATTCTGTAAAGCGGAGCCTGACGTGAAAGTTTCACTATTTCGAGCCTTCTGTCAGTCTTTTTACACCTGTCAACTCTGGACTTCATATACTAAGAAGGCTCATAACAACGTACGGGTCGCATACAATAATATCTTTAGGCACCTAATCGGCTTGACACGTTACTGCAGCGCCTCCGGCATGTACACTGAATACCGAGTAGATTCTTTTAATGCCATCCAAAGACGCCGGATAGCTTCTTTCATGTCTAGAGTTGACACGTGTAAAAACACAATAATCAAGAGCCTGTCCGAAAGACTGAAATGTACAATAACGTACAGACGATGGGTGGAAATTGCCACCTAATTGTTTTATTTTATCTTATTTTTTAAGACTATATTTTAATATTTTAATTACGTATACTATATACTATACTATTGTATGGATCTTTGAGTCTGCAATAAAAATCTATTATTATTATTATTATTTGTTTGTCAACCTTTAGGTATCTCGGGCCAATAGTGTCCCGGTCCTTTGGTAGGCGTGCGTGGGGCCGAAGCCAACACGTAGAGGCCCCTTTGACAATTTGCTCTAAATTGTAATGTGACAATAGCTGATCATTAACCCCTGTGTGCACTATAAAAATGCACCCGAGAAGTATAACCACCAACTATTGTAGGACTATTGTGATAAATGTGGTTTCTAAAATGACTGGTCTATTGAGATGAGTTGTTAATGGACTGGTGATCTGGTGCTATGGAGGACTATGGCGTCTGCCCGTAACTATGTTAAAAAACACGTACAAATGGGCAGACGGTGACTCGCCAACTCATTTAAATTTATTTATTTATTATTATTATTTATTGTCGCTCTTAACACGGGCTAAGCCCGGGCCTTTTTATAGGCTTACACGGAGACAAAAAAGTCCAACGCGCAGAGGCCCTTTTGAGCTTTTAATATAAATGTAATGGGTGACACTTATTGGAGTCTGTCTGTGAGTCCATCCATAGAAAATGGGCTCATAGACAGTCTCCGCCAAGTGACAGGACTATTGCTGATTAATGGAAACTAATTGAACTAGGCTATGGATGTGCATTCTAAATGGATGGTTAATGAGGCTATTGCTAGGACTACGGCACCTGCCACTTCCGTCCCATTAGGAAATATATAGGCAGGTGATGACTCGCCACTCACTAAACGGGCCCCCATAAAGGCCGGCATTACATAGCCGACGAGAAGGGCAACGTTGGTGCAAGTGGCTGGAGGGGGAGAGGTGTCCCTGGACTTTAAACACGTAGGCCAACTCGCCACTTATGCTTCACATCCTCCCTCCGAGCGAAAAGCTCTCGCGACTCCACTCTGGCCGGCCAAAGAAGGCAAGCACAGAGGTGGGGGACTGTCCCTCGTCAGTGTTCACTCCGGCCGGCCGGTGAAGGCAAGCCAGAGATGAGGAACAGAATCCTCCCCCGGGAGCACTCGGGTCCGTGGGGTCGCTACTCCCCAACAGCTTGCCATAAGCTGCCCTGCGGTTATTATTATTATTATTATAACTAATTAAAGTCATTGGTGCGGGGCCGAAATTCGAACTCGTTGGTCCAAAATTACTTCTACGTGGAGTAGATCCCCTTGACCACTCTTTCAAACACCACCATTCACCATATAAGTAAATAATTGTATTATTCCAAACCACAAAGCTTTTTTAGGGTATCTCAGATAAAGGGGCATTTTGGGCCGTCAATTTCCTAAGTATATTCAATACTGAAAGCTTTTTAGTGTTCCGTTGTGTAAAGTTGACACAAAGCCTCGTCGTTAACTGCTAAGTAGATTAACACCCATTTACTGAACGAAAACTCAATTTATTTTCGCTCCACATCATTTTGATGTTCCACAAATATAACCGGTATTGATCTAATTTAGATCTAATTTCTCTTTAGATAGCAACTTTAACGAGGAGATGGAAATATTTCTGTATACAAGTTAAATATTAAAAAATTTAGCAAATTCCAAGCTCGCTTTCGAAAACCGAGACGCATGTTCTAATGAATTTTGGAAAAAGGGTTTTTAAGATATATATATCTTTTCCAAAATTCGTTCGATTTCGAAAAAAAAATGAACCACTTAGGAAATTATACATTTTTATTATAAAAAAAGTTAAGATGGTCGAAAGTAGGCGTATTTGTATACAAAAAATATTATAAATTTATTCAACAACTTAAAAAATAAGTTAGACGACTTTTACTCATAATATCTTTTGAATACGAATGCTATCAATTAGTCTACTCATTATTCTACATCTTAAATCTAAATAACTTTATTTCACCACAAAATTTAATAAAACGTAAATAATCCTCACGACCGCGCCAAAAACCCGCAAACTCTCTTAAAATTTCACCAATCCTATAAACCATACTTTAGCATGCATTAAACGTAAAACGCAACGTAAACAGTTTCCCTTACCCCAACAAAGGCATTAACAATACTCCGTCCCTATTCGATTAAAAGAAGGGAAATAAAAATTCCACTCCCCATCTCTATTTCATAATTTGCATCGTAGACGCAAATAAATTTGGAATATTGCGCTACGAAGCCTTAATTTTTCCCTAACTGATGTACCGATCAATCTCTGTTCTAGGGGTGTCTTTTGATCTTTCGATATAAACAAACATTCGTATTACTTTGCCAAATTAAACAAAAACAAAATAGTATAACATTTTGTTCAATATTTTTTCAACCAGAGCTTTTCCGAAACATTATTCTGTTGTTCTGTTCAAATTAAGCACTATACAATTAAAATAAGTCATCCTTTTCTGAATGTGTTTCGAATATATTTAGAAAAACCTTAAATCTGCTTAGCTATATACAACAGTAGCTGTTTTTCCAGAAGTTTTTTTTTCTTATCAGCTGTAAAATAAACTGCGTTAGACCTACCAAATTTCAAATCAATCAGTTTAGCCATTTAGACGGGAAAGATGCACATAAGGGACATATTTTCACATTTTCGCATATTTCTAATAAATTAGTAGAAAGTTGGATTGAGCCAATAGTCAAGTAAACATAATCTCAGTAAAATAACAAGATACAGCAGTAATATAAGAGTGGACGGTAGATAGACACGAACCGTCCGTAAATGAACAAGAAACCAATGATACTAAAGCCAGTAGGGAACGTCCGGCCATAAACAACCTCCTGTACAGAACCTACTGTATTCCCAATAATAAGAGGAACAAAAACTAATCTAACTCGCACAATAGTAAAGATAACGCAGGCCCGTCCCCGGGGAGGCCTATATTTGACCGTTGGAACCTTGTCTCGGTAACACGATGTATGGAACAATAGGTGGGGATTGGACGAGACATCTGATTGGAAATCAAGAAAATTATTAACTATGAAAGTTGAAAATGTACAGAAGTGAACCAGATGAACACAAAATTTTCAATTTTGAGGTCTCTACAGAGATTTATAGGTTAAAACAAAAAAAAAAACGTTAAACCTACTTCAAGCTCACTTTCAAAGCGAGGGTGAGATGAGCGTTTCAATTCATATCTTGAAAACCGCTCAACCGCTTTTGATAAAATTTTTATGTTATCACCTCTTTGAAACAAATTATTTATTATAAAGACATCTTTGAGTAATTGGTAAAACTAAAAACATTTCTTCCTTCGATTAACATGTCCAAGAGTCAAGAGTTAAAAAAAAAAATTTGAAGCAGACGATCACAAAACTCACTAGTAAAGCTTAACAATAATTAAACCACAATGCGCGAGCCGAGCGAGCGAAGCGAGCGTGCCGCGGCAGCGGCCGGCGAAGCGCCAGATATTTTTCTTATTACTGAATTATTTATTCTGTGTCATGGCATCTTCAGGCATTTTGGCATCTTCTTTCATCTACCTCATCATGGCAAAGTGGCATAATAAGCTGTCTGCGCACCTACAGATAGAAATCATTCAGGTATCAAAAACAACACGTTTCTGAATTCTGTACTATAAACAAGTATTTTTTAGCTGTCATACCTGACTAGCAGCCGGAAACATGGTCTAAAAATACGTGAACCGTCCGTTAGTTCGGTCAAAAATAGGCAAATCGTCCAATAGTTTAATCAACCATAGCTCAATCGACCGTAGCTGAGTTAACCGTAGGCGAATCGTCCAATATTGATTTCAACCAATAGTTATTATGAACGTAGGCGAAACGTCCAATAGACATTTTGAATAGTAGGTGATTCGATCGTAGTTACATATTGGCAAGGTTTGCCAGCCTTTACTAATTCTACGCCCATTAAGTCGCAGAAAACCCGTGAATTGAATCCCTCTTTTCCGTGGAATTGGAAATCGAATTAAATGGTCTGCATCAAATTCATTAATATATGAATAATTTACTGTCACGCGCTACGAAGTGCGCGCGGGTCAGCTAGTTTTAAATATGAATGAACGTAGAACAGATCATACGATAAACAAAAAATAAGTAAATTCATTTACACCACATTATAACCAGATCGTATCGAAGTATAAAACGAGTACCAAACCATAGCGTGTCCATCAAGCCGTTTACCTATAGTATCGTTCCCCTAAGTAATAATTAAACCAAACGAAACCGAGCCTAGCAATAAACCGTTAAATATTTGAACTATCGTACGCACAGAATGTGAATTACACGATTATAATCCTCCCCCATTCTTCGTAATTTAATTCTAGCGAAGATCCACGTGTAGAGGTATAATACAGGCGTTATTCTAAATGGTAATATTATACAATTACGCGCCCCAGCCTGGCTCAGGTATGAAGGTACAGAGATCGCCTCGCTCGGTACCCGTTCCCTTCATCCGAGGATGTATTAACGAATGTTTTCTTGCATTTGCAGCTGCGTGCGAACACGTAAACAACTGTTCATTACAAGCGTTAAAATATTATGAATTCATTTTTAAGGGGGGATTTTGTTCGTGAATTATTTAATTTAAATTATCTTCATTGAGGTTGCCAATGACCCATTTGTTATTATTATCTGAGAAAAATTGAGCAGTTGTAAGTCTACACGTTTTAATATAATGGTGTAATTTTAGCATCGTAAACTATAAAAAAATAAAATTGATAATTATATCTCGTTTGTTTATGAAATTTTGAATATCAAGTAGCTTTTGCTTGCTTGTAACTTTCCCTTTACGAATAAATCCTACGGATGTCTACGTCATAATATTATAACCTATATGTGTTCCAAATTACAACCCAATCTTTTCAGCGGTTCGAGCTGTGCGTTGATAGATTTTAGACCATTCGATTTCTTTTTATATTAGGTACAACTTCAAAAATATAATAAAATTAGGGCACAATCTATCTATCTATCCAATATTAGTTGCTAATATTTAGTTGAGCAGATGTTCCAGTGGAGTGATGAATTGTGATACATTGTTAGCAGAGCCCGACTTGTTATTAACTTTGAGATTAATTAACGCCTTTTCTATTTTCTTTCTTCGCAGCCTCAGCAGAAATGGAAACAAACACTCGTCTATTACGTTTCTATATTTATATTCTGCTACGGGTATACGAGAAACTGTTAAAAAAACAACCTAAGATACAGGTTCTTCTATTTAAATCTTATCCTGCCAATAATTAACACAAAACCAAAAGAATTATCCAATTTGGCGCAGTCGGTCGGAATTTATGCGCGTGTACATTTCAGTGATTTATTTTTATTTATTTAGAAAAATATCCTATAGATTTACTCGCTGAAAAGTAGCCTTAACACTCAGTCACTAGTTTTCACAGTCTAAGCCTTCAAGATGTACCCGGACATCTGCTTACATATACGAGTATGTACGGGGGTAAATACGAGTATACATACGTTGCAAAATACTGATACCTAAAATGACTTTTACATCCCTACGGATTTTTTATCTGTGCCTAACTTGAACTTGACCTTACTGACCGAAACTGATTCTGTTGTGTTAATGGTAACTTGGGTGAATCAAAACCATCTTTTTCAAAATAAGTAAAATATGAGTACGTAATACATATAATTATCAAGCCGCTGAGCACTCTGCTGCATATAGTATTTCAATATAAGAAACCGGGGGGTTACCAGTGGCCGCAGCATGACGTACGGAATCTCGACGACACTTCTAGAGTAGAATAACTGTCATCCCATTCATTCTTTTGTGAATGTATGGGATGACAGTTGACTCGACAGCAAGATACGCCTACGCAGCGTCTGTGCTTGAGGGGTTGGAAGTGGAATTATTCTAATGTCAATTTCTGAGAGAGACTCCTGACCTACCAATGTCAAATGCCAAAGTTTGGCTCAGCTATATTTGGCTTTAGCTCGTTTGTTTGCTCTGTTCACATACAGGTGGGAGTTATGATAATTCCGTTGTTTCACCAATCCTCGCTGGCAAACGTCGTGATCTTAGCTGGAGTTCAACAAATTACGCAAACATCTTAATCCGAGCGCCACGTTTGTCCACCAATATTGAACCGGTAAACAAAGATGGCGCTGGTGTACATTTTGAATTCTAATTATCTTAAGCGTCGCATCGAGAAGCAATGTTGAGAGAGTGTTATATTGCCAAAACTATGTACGAGGCAGTCGTTAGTTATCTACACAACATTATACCTAATTGTGATTGTGATTTGACTCTACTATTACTGCCAGTGTTAGTAGAGAATCCATCTGTGGACGTATAAACCCCAATTTAACTTATTTTATCGAACACTGTATTTTTTTAATTAACATTGTTTTCTTTAATATATGATTAATCTTTTCGTAAGTTATATAAAAGCTTATAAAAATCATGTAGCAAAAACTACGAAGAAATTATTCGTAGAGCAAAAACCGAAAGGTACAGCTACGCTATCATTAGATAGTTAAACGAAAACATTGTTTTGAGTTATTGTTAGTTACACATAGAATATTAAGTAAGGACGTGGTAACCCAAACCACCCCAACCGTAAAAATTGATTGACGTTTAAAATCAAATAGTTTAATTTGAGCAATTATAATATCCCTTCACTCAAAGCATGTTCCTACATACATACATATTATATAGGTAGGTATTGAACTGATTAACGCAATCAAGTTAACAAGCTAGGCAACTGAACATCAAACACCTACGCTACCTGCCCTCTCATACACGCAATTAGATAATTGCACGAAACAGTGTGTGCCAGCCCTGTCGCGACATCTACTTTATAGAAACAGGCGCATGAAATAGGGTTAGCACTTTACTGTGACAAATAATTAGATACCTACTAAATAATATTATTCGTACCAACAAATAATACGTCAAATGTAATAAGATATGAGCAGGACTAACAAAATAAAAGTGATGTAAATGTATTGCAAATTGTACTATTAAACCTTCAAGCTATCTTTCTACACACGAGGGTGAACGCATGTTTTTACGAATATGTTGGATCTACTGAACCGATTTTGATGAAACTTGCAGTGCTTTAAATAAAATAATAAACAAATTATGACAAATAACTTTGGAAAACTACAAGTATTAGCACATTTAAGAAAGCTTAGCGGGTAAACTGTACAACTTAAAGAAAATAAACAGAACTTTGTAAGTAAACCAACATAACTACATAATATTTCTACCAACTACTCGTATATAAAACAACAAAAACAAAAGAAACTAAAAGGAATCCTTTCCAAAGTCGCAATAAAAGAGACATCGTTAAAAATAAACCCGTACTCTCGACTACCGCAGTTTAACTTCACATTACTGTTTCATTTAGAACGGTTTCATGAAATTCTATTGACCCGACTCGACAATATACTAAGTAAAGAAAATCTTATCTCGGGAGGAATTTTAGTTTCGACGATCGGAGTGCTGACTCGACGAAAATTATAACAAAACGATATCCCAGTTTTATGAGCGATAGAAGCCTGGCCCGACCTCCCCTACCAATTACGGGGCGTTCGTCGATTCGCTTACTCTGCCTTCCCAGCCTCGGTTGAAATTTTAATAAATATCGAGCTTTTAATTTCGAGGGCGAGTCAATTAAGCGTTAAGAAAACTTTCAAAGTATTCATTATCAAATAACTTTCGCATTGTATCCGCGGTTTGTAAACGTTAACTTACAAAGGGTATATTTGTTAACTAATTAGAGAGGCACAAAGATGGCAGACGCTATGAAAGCGCGAATGCTTTCGGGCTTTAGGGCAAAGTTAGCAGCGTAAATACTGAGTATGATGCGGTTCAACCATATGGGTATTATCAAAATGCAGTGCAGTGCCACGCAGAATTTTGAAATCTATAACACTGGGTGGCACTGTCTGATATGCGCAATCATGATTATCCAGGCATATGATTTGCTCGACTTGTTATATAACACTTATGTGCAAAAAATATATTGCGAAGCTATTAATGTAGAATTTTCCACTGATATGAAGAAACTTAGCTGGCAGCATTGACGTAAAAAAATAGGGGTGCATCATTATATTTCTCATCAAGTTCTACCCAGTAGTTTTATAGATCCATTTATTGTTTAATTTTTAGTTCGCATTCTATTGCGAAAGTATTTATTTAATATTGAAGAGACGTGTAACGTTTCTGCAGCGTCCGCTCGGCCAATCGCTGAGCAATTATTGTAATGCACCCTCCAGGCTGTGACTTAGAGAAATTGAAACGGAGAACTGAGAAATAGATAACAAACAATACTACAGAAAAGAAAATAGAGAATCTAACATTTAAAATTCGAAATTACCTATATGTGTAGGGGTTTTTTACTGAAATTTGATGTGTTAACTAGCTTATTATGTTTACTTACGGCTTTGCCCGTAGTGAAAAATCCTTTTATTGCGGTCTACGTAATAATATCTACATTTGTGCAAAAAATCAGCACAATTCGCTTAGCAGTTTAAGCTGTGCCTTGATACATTAAGTCTCATATTATTACGAGAAATGCATGTATGTATATTTGTTACACCTTAACGCCAATATTTTATACGGCTAACCTAGCAAGATATAACCATTTATTGTGCTAAAATCTACGCCTTATTTAGCAATATACCCAATATGCGATAGAGGCGCCCATTATGGACCATAATATAGTTTAAATTGTTAGTTTAGTTTTAAGTTTTTTCTGTCAATGTTAGTCTCAATAAATACTATTGTATAGTATTGCTGTGCATAGCTAGTAATATTATAAACTCCAGTTCATACATTTTGCGCAACATTTCCAGCAAAGATTTCTCGATAAAGGTTTACGGACGCCGACTAATGGCTCGCTTTCCAAGCGCAACTTCCAATTAACGCTCATTTGACTTTTTTCTGCAATTAGTGACATTTAATCCTTCGATAAATTCCGCCAAAGCTAATATCAAGGTTGCAGTAAAATCTGAGTACAACGTTAAGATGGCGGCTGACGGGGCGGTAATTAAACCAGCTATGATATTTATTCCTTTACATATTACTAAGAAAATTTAACTTCTAGTTTGTGAAAAATAATATGGTAAAAATATCATATTATTATATTTCGCACGGGTTTTTTTTTTATTTTCTTGCTTTAGCATGTTTACTTCGATATTTCAATCTGTAATAAAGCCCTGTCCATTAAACTGAACTACGCTATTGTTATTATTATTATTATAACAAAGTAAAAGTTTGTCTTTATGTTGTGTGTTTGATAGGTACGCCATTCATTTCAATTATGACTTGTAATCTTTTCTTCTCTTTGTGGTAGGTATCAGGTATTAATAAATGAGCAGTTATTTTTCTTTATCAACAATTTTAAAACATCTAAGTACTACTACAGTTTTTGTAACACTAAGTAGACATTGCGTGTTCCCAGCTAAGCTAGAGCTACTTGTTAGCGTAAGTCAATACTAAACTTCACTTAATTAACTCAAAATGCGAGCTCTGCTGCACTATTTATGTTATTCTATTACATTTAGATGCTAATTAAACTTTGATAAGTTAGTCTTTTGAAATTAGATAATTAGTAAGTACCTATTTGAATCAGAGGAACATAAGTCTTTAAAACAAGACTTTCGAAATTTTTTTACATCACAATATACCATTAAATATTTGAGTGTATGTATACATGTATGTTTGTTCTTGCAATTATCTGAAACTATTGATCAAATTTCTTTTCCGCTCTATTTGTGCTTTAGGTCCGTGTGATGTCGAGTCGATTTTATTATATTTTTAATTTCACTTGTCTTGCAAAAATCTTTTGAATGCTTGTTATATATTATTATGGTAAAAATTCAATAATATCCTCAAATGTTGCTCTTTAAAGCCAAAGAAAGTGCTGCGAATAAAAAAAATCGTAGACAAGATTATATCGTATTCTATTGTAAAGCTGAACAAAGTCAATTTATTCTCCTATCTTTATTCGACTCGCAGAATGGAAGAATCTAAGCATATAATCTCAAAGAATATGAACCAATTCCACGAATCCTCAAAACACTCGATCCCATGCTCATTACGGAAGCCATACAAACGTTCTCCACACAACTCGTCCAATTTAATCAGATGGTGCTTGAGCATTTTCAATAATGCTGCGTTTCCCAAACTTCGGGTGTTAGGTGTCGTCGAACGCGGGAGGTTTCGCCGACATTGCGGTAACCGGCGGATCGGATGCAAAATGCAAATTACATTTTATTAATTAGGGAGTCGAATTTGATTGAAATTGCACTTCTGCGAATTCAACATAAAAGTTTCGATGTCCTGAAAAATCCTATCAAAGCCTTTTTGTAGTAGCCTTTTCGCGTCGTGAAAAAGGAATCGGATTAGCCTTTTAATGAGTATTTTTACGGATCACGTTGCAGCTATTCGAGTTAAAAATTGGCTGGTACTGATGAGATC
Source organism: Hemithea aestivaria (assembly GCA_947507615.1). Taxonomy (NCBI): domain Eukaryota; kingdom Metazoa; phylum Arthropoda; class Insecta; order Lepidoptera; family Geometridae; genus Hemithea; species Hemithea aestivaria. The sequence goes on from OX382328.1 coordinate 1,316,965, forward strand.
GGACTTAGGAGAAAATTTAATTAACGAATGAACTAAAAACGCGCATAGTTGACTTATATTCATATATTATTTACTAGCTGTACTCGGCTTTCCCCTTCAAAGGCCGTCTCTATTATACCAAAGTCTAAGGTACAGGGGTAACAAACAAATTTAAGTTAGTTCAATTGGTTTAGGCATGAAAAAGTAACAAATGTGCACTCACGCACACGCTCCTACACACTCCAACTATACCTTTAATAATAGCTGAAATAACGCTCTAAATGTTTTACATTTCTACTGTCACCTTTTTGTATACCCATTTTCTCTTGTGATTAAATAAATTAAAAACTACATTATAATTTGTCTTCTAAAATAATTGTTGTAAAGGAAATGATCCAAACGGTCAGCGTTTCAAACCAACAAATCATAACATATTCAATTAACACTAAGCCCACAAAGTTCTGGTGCTTTCCATCGCTACCGGACTCCAGCGCTTGAATAAATGAAGAACAACCTACACTGCGCTATCCTACAATTGGACATCAGTATTTCAACTTACTACATCTCTAGTAGTTGTGAAATTACAGGGTTCAGTCTTAACATCTTGATAACTCTTTAGTAAGACGCGTTGGCGTAGTGCATCTAGACTTTTACTCAATCATTGTGAAATTCTGAGTAGCACTGCACTAATTATGGGCAGCGTTATCCCTTACTATCAGAAGAACGTCTTGTTCCGCTTTTTCAGTCTTTGTATATTGAAATCGTTTGTCAAAAAAGTTCGCACAAAATCGTTCCCGCCATGCATGAGTAAGTATACCTGCCTAATCACTGAACATTAATAATTAAAAAAATTACGACGTCGACGATTTTATGTTAATGATAGAGGTTACAGCTAACGATCCGTCTGAAAGTGAGCGGTTAACGTTGCCTATAAATGACATATATAGACATCGTACACAATAATATATGTAAGTTATGTACTTTTTGCGTATCTCTTTACACTTCACTCCACATAGTGATGTGAGTAGTTGGACAAATCCCTTTGGGCAGTAAAGTGGGGCAAACTACAGCGGGCAACACTCTGTGATCGACGCGCGTTGAACATCAATGATTGAACAAAAAATGCTAGGACTTTTGCAATGCTGTGTTTTTACCACTATCAACTTATGTGATGTATTTGTACAGGCTACATTTTATATTTGAAACATCAAAGCTACAACCACTCGCTACTACAGAAGTAAATAATAATATTTATTTTCTATATAAAACGTCTTTTAAACACTCTTAGTTTAGATAGTACATTCTCTTTTAAATCTCGCTTTTAAAACGCGAGGGCGAGGCGCATATTTTAATTCATAACCTATAAAACAAAAAATGCTAGGACTTTTGCAATGATGTGTTTTTACCACTATCAACTTTCGATTTTGATAAAATTTAAATTGTATCATTTAAAAAGGTTCGATTCAGGCATCTATATGTTATCAACATAAATATATAACAAAACGAAAAAACTTACAAATTTCAATCCCCCTCATATATAGAAAGTTGGTTATAAATGTAAACAACTCACTAAAGTAAACTAATTAAAATAAAATAACAATTTTAAAAAGATACAAACATAATCTATAGGGGATCATTGACATTCATAAACAAACACACGTTGAATGTCCCACGAATTATTTCCTAGTTTGAATAAAACATTTTTCCTAGACACAATCCAAAGTAGCTGACGACTCACAATGTTTACACTACAACATGAGGCTTAACAACAAACCTTATCTCGTTAACTTACAGTCTATTCTTGCAGCTGAAGTACAGGTGATCCAACCAGGTTGACTTCAGAAAATGTTGAAGTTTTTCCCAATAAATAATGCAATATGAAAGATATGGTAATTCTACGACGCGACGGTATAAGTGGCTGAACTACATGTTTTCACATCCAAAGCACTAATTCTATTAGCAACTTTCGTAGGATACTTCATAAATAATGGAAAGTTTATTTATTGAGATAAATAATAACTGTTATATTATTTTGTGTTCATTTTTAACTACTAGATTAAAGTGTTTTTTCGTAGTCATGTTCCTTTTAGTTTAAAACCGTATCCGGAATGTGCGAATTTGCCACGAATTCACTTCTGGTGCGTCTGTAGAAATATCAAGGCGCCCATACATTGCGACCAAACGCATTATGGGATCTCAATTCACGCGTGAGCTCTTAATTCGTATAACAATATAGGCTGGATATCGACCTAAGCCGGAATCAATTCGCGGTAAATTCGTACTTTCTGAACACAGGTCTAATATACTAAAGATACGCCTAATGTTAAGATTATAATATTATGCATTGTCTTAACCTTTTTATCATATGTACGAGCGATATGTGAGTGATCGTATTAAAAATAATAAAAAGCGAGTGTCGGAGACAAAGCGCTGCATCAGCCGGGCCTGCCTCTGCGGGCGGATCCTTGGTTGCAGGAAGGATCCGCCGCCTTGGACTTAGTGTGGCGCTGCACAAAACCGAGGCCGTGTACTTCCGTGGACCTCGACGGCGCATCCCTCCTGATGCCCACATTGTGGTAGAGGACGTCAGGATAGACGTAAAGGCCCAGATAAAATATCTGGGTCTCATAATTGACAGTGGGTGGCGGTTTGAGCCACACTTTAATGAGCTGTCGAAGCGCCTGCTCAATGCAGCGGGCGCTCTCTCGCGGCTCCTCCCGAATTTGAGAGGGCCTAGAGCGCGGTGCCGGCGCTTGTACGCCGGCATCATAAGGAGTATGGCCCTGTATGGAGCCCCCATCTGGGCGGACACCCTACAGCGCCGTGCAAACGCCACCGCCATTCGCAGGCCCCAAAGGGCCATTGCACAGCGGATGGCGAGAGCCTACCGGTCGGTAGGCTTTTCGGCGGCGTGCGCCCTGGCCGGTACCCCGCCCTGGGAACTCGAGGCGACGGTGCACGCCAGGGTGTACGAGTGGACGACGGAGCGTAGGGCGCTCGGGGAGTGCCCTTCGCAAGAAGAGCGGGAGGCCGTCCGGCGTGAGGCGAATGAGGCCATCATCCGTTATTGGACGGAGGACCTCACTTCCGCCGAATTTGGCCGCCGGACGCTGGACGCGCTCGTGCCAGTTTTGGAGGGATGGCTCGAGCGGTCCCACGGGTTTCTCTCGTTCCGCCTGGTGCAGGTCCTGTCCGGACACGGCAGTTTCGGGACGCTCCTGCACCGGATCGGAGTGAGGGAGTCTCCGTCGTGCCTCGATTGTGGGGTGACGGAGGACTCGGCCCAGCACACCCTCGAGGTGTGCCCGAAGTGGGCAGAACAGCGCCTGAGCTTGACCTCGGTGGTCGGGCAGGACCTCTCGCTTCCCAGCGTAATATCATCCATGCTGGGGAGCGAGGAGGCCTGGACGGCGGTCGCCTCCTTTTGCGAAGACGTTATGTCGCAAAAGGAGGATGCGGAGCGCTTGAGACAGCACGGCCCTCTCGCCACGCTGTCTCAGGCGATCCGCAATTCCAGAAGGGGTAGGGCAAGGCGACTCTACATGAGTCAACGCCTGCCCCCCGGTGGTGAATAGCGGATGATAGGCGCGGGGGCGCCTACATCCGCATTGCACATTTACCACCACCGTCGGCGGGAACGGCCGAGCACTCGGGACCGTTCCCGGGCCCCTCCCTGTTGAGAGGGGCGTGAAGGGCCCGCCTTTATAAAGGCGGGCGGTCGTCGATGGGGGACTGGATGCTAAGGCTCTGCCGATTCCCAGTCCTCCGTCACAAAGACGATGCGGGAGTGCCGCCGGGTTGTTTTAGTGGGTATACCCGTGCAGTCGCTCTGCACGGGGAGTCCCACATAACCCTCCCATACCCCCGTATGGAGGGTATGCGTAATGCATTTTTTCCCGGCGAGAACAAAAAAAAAAAAAAAAAAAAAAAAAAAAAAGCCGGGCCTGCGACCACTATGCCGGCGGTGCGGGGGACGAGGGCCGAAACCCGTTCCGGGAGCCGCCGCACGCCAGCTACTCGACCGACCGATGGACCTCAGTGCATACGTTCCCTTTGTAATATTGTAAAATAAATTCCTAAAAACAGTCCACGCTTATTATTCCTAAACATATGGTCCTTCGAGGGAGCAAATTGGCTCTTAGCGAAGAAAGGGATACTCTGAGGTGCCATATTATCAACATCAAGAAATTTTGACCGTGCCTACGCGTCGGCCATTACGCGTTGGTATACGAAGAGGAAATTTTGAAGCGCGAACAACCGTGTCTTAATACTGGATTGCAGTTGGATTTTAAGGATATAAAGACATCTTGTGAGTTCGTTCCTATTTATTCCCTTATTCCCTCTTCTCTTAGCCTTTCAAAATTTCTTACTTTGCATTTTAATTCACATTTCGCAAAAACTTGAGTCAAAATCTTTATCTACATATTATTTGCATTGTGCGTTTCTAATTCTTCATAAATATAGTTGCATTCATAAAAAACTTAGCCATACATATCTTTATTCAATAACAAAGCCATAAAATACGACCTATTGCTGCTCTTATCAGTAAATAATTACCTCAAGCTCATACCTTATCTTATCTCAGCGGCTCTTATCTGATCTTACATCATCGTTGCTTTTATTTTATTGTGATTCGAAGTTATTTCGTAATCATGACTGAACTTAAAACTTTAATCAAAAAACGCTCAGCTATAAAATCAAAGCTTACTATTTTTGGTAACCATATTAAGCTAATTACAACTTCTAAACCTTTAACGCAATTACAAAAATTAGATTTAGAGTGCCGTCTTAGTAAATATGAGTCCTTATCTGAGGAATTTGATGAATTGCAGACTGAGATCGAGGTAATATCTGACGAGCCACAAACCGACGAGGTTCCCGTTGAACGTGAGCAGTTTGACAACGATTTCTTCGCGCTGATGGCCAAGGCCAAGAGCCTACTTGCTGCAGCTGGCAAGACCAACGAGTCCGTGGCGAGCTTCAGCGACGCAGAATCAGGTGGGCAAGTGAGAAATATGGTTAGGCTGCCGAAAATTGACTTACCACACTTCAGCGGTGGCTATCAAAACTGGCTCGAATTTAAAGATACATTCCTTTCTCTTATACATAACAGTGATAACATAGACAACATAAATAAATTCCACTATTTACGGGCGTCCCTCCAGGGAAGTGCCGCTTTAATTATTAAAAATATTGATTTTAAAAGTGCAAATTATAAAATTGCGTGGGATTTATTATGTGAGCGATTCGATAATAGTCGTTTACTAGTAAATAACCACATACAAGCTTTGTTCAATGTAGATCCTATTCGAACGGAATCATGTAAGTCTATTCGATATTTAATTGATGTCACTAACAAGAACATGAGGGCTCTGACGACATTGAAAGAACCCACCGAGCATTGGGACACGCTCATTATTTATATGATGTCAACTAAACTTGATAGTGTGACGGGTCGTGAATGGGAGGAACATAGGAATAAATTAACATCATCCCCAGCCCTATCACAATTCATAACATTTTTAAATAACAAAGCCGACTTATTAGAAACGTTAGAAGAAAATAATAAAAACTACAAAACAAAATCAGTAAACGAAAAAACAAAAAGCTTAGTAATTAACAATGCAAATACAAATAAAAACTATAAACGTAAATCGTGCCCATTGTGCAACGATGAGTCACATCAGCTGTTCAATTGTGAATCATTTAGAAGTCTTCCTTTACAATCTCGACTTTTAAAAGCAAAAGAGTTTAACGTGTGCTTAAACTGTTTACGCCTTGGTCATGTTGCAAAGAAATGTTTCTTATCGCATTGCAAATATTGCAAAGAAAAGCACAACACTCTTTTGCACTTAGATAAATCCGAGCATTGTTCTGCTTCTGATAATTCCCCTTCAACATCTCATAAAGATGTTGTTTTGACAACTGATACAGTACAGGTTACTACTCCGACGCGTGTTTTCCTTTCCACAGCAATGGTGAGAGTGGTCGACGGCGCGGGCAACAAACACACCGCTAGGGCGCTCTTGGACAACGGTAGCGGTATCAATATCGTTTCCGAGGCTTTCTTCAGTAAGCTGGGTTTACCGAAGCGGAACGTGAGCTCCACGGTATCAGGTTTTAACAATCATGTATCCAATAGTACACAGTCTTGCAATCTCACAATTGAGTCGCTAAATTCGAACTATAGGACTAACATTGACTGTCACCTGTTTGCCAACGTCACCACAGTAGTACCGATAACATACATCGACACACAACATATTAAAATCCCAGCAGGCTTGAGTCTATCTGACCCCTCTTACAACATTCCTTCTAAAGTGGATCTTCTTATCGGGGCTGATATCTTCTGGGATGTTCTAGGTAGTCAAAAAATTAGCCTAGGCAAAAATAAACCTGAGTTACGTAGTTCGGAGTTCGGATGGATAGTCACTGGTCACGTTTCGAATCCGCATAGTACATTCAGTCAGTGCCTATTCACTCAAGGTCAGCCTGACATTGACCTCACTCGATTTTGGGAAATAGATAGTGTTTCTCTTAAGCATTCACTTTCCGCAGAAGAGCGCGCGTGTGAAGATAGCTTCTACGCCAATACAACTCGTGCTGATGATGGTCGCTTTGTGGTCACAATCCCACTAAAGCAGGATCCACAGGTTTTAGGCGATTCATTCGAAATGGCTAAGCGTCGCTTTCTGTCTCTTGAACGAAAATTCGAACGTGAGCCCGTATTCAAAGAAAAATATATAGATTTCATGAGAGAATACGAGGAGTTAGGTCACATGACTGAAAATAAAATCCTTTTCCCTTACAGTGACGATGCAAACTACTATCTTCCCCATCATGGCGTACTTCGGGAGTCAAGTACAACGACAAAGTTGCGTACAGTCTTCGACGCTTCAGCCGTCACCTCTTCAGGAATTTCCTTCAATGAAATTCAGATGGTCGGTCCTACTGTCCAAGACGATCTCTTATCGATCCTCCTCAGATTCCGCCAGCATAAATATGTAGTTTCGGCAGACATAGAAAAAATGTTTCGATCCATTGACATAGTTACCAGTCAACGCTCATTGCAGCAAATAGTATTCAGGTATGATTCTTCTCATCCCTTAAAAACCTACACTCTTAACACGGTTTGTCAAGGCACTGCTTCAGCCCCATACCTCGCCACAAAAAGTCTTATCAGTCTGGCATCCACAGTCAATGACGAGAGCGCGCAATATAGTATAGCGCACGACTTTTATTGTGACGACTTGTTAAGCGGAGCGTCTACTGTTAGTGAGGCTGTAAGTTTATGCAGAGAAATTAATACCGCCTTAAATTCAGCGCAATTAAAATTACGTAAATGGAGATCAAATAACACAATAATTCTTGATGAGCTGTTTTCTGATCAAACTGTAAATTCGAACACATCTTTAGATTTTTCTAACAAAAACACAAATATTTCTTCAAAAACGTTAGGCTTATATTGGCTTTGTCAGCAGGACATTTTATCGTTCGCTATTAATATCGAACTTCAAGCGAAAGTGACAAAACGCCACATTCTATCTGTCATCAGTCAAATATTTGACCCACTGGGCCTTGTCGGTCCGTGCGTGGTCGAAGCGAAGATCATTATGCAGAAGTTGTGGGTCAATAAAAGCTCTTGGGACGAAGAAGTTTCGTCAGAGATTTTACATCTCTGGTCTTCATTCGCTAACATGTTACCCTGTCTTAATGAGTTACAGATTCCTAGGTGGATCCTCAGTGATCTATGCGTGAGGACAGAACTCCACATATTCACGGATGCATCGGAACGTGCGTATGGTGCATGCGTCTACATCCGGTCCGTGTGTAACTCAGGCGTCGTTCGTGTTCAGCTCTTAATCTCTAAAAACAAGATAGCACCGATCAAACCCACTACTATCCCGCGTCTTGAGTTATGTGGGGCCTTAATAGGTGCAAGACTGTGTACTAAGGTACAAAGTTCACTAACGTTGAAAATTGATATGTGCCGCTTTTGGTGCGATTCCATGATTGTCTTAGGTTGGTTGTCTACCCCTACTAATCAATTACATCAATTTGTACGTAATCGTGTTAATGAAATTCAGGAAAGCACCAGCGGTCACACGTGGAGCTACGTGCCGTCCAAGGAGAACCCGGCAGATCTTGTTTCTCGCGGGGTGAAGGCTGAGCATATCAGCGACGCGTCTTTGTGGTGGTCGGGCCCGTCGTATTTGCTGGAGCCCGAACATTGTTGGCCAAAAATGCCTAACGAATCCCAGAAACAGGACCTACCGGATCTCAATTCTTGTCTTGTCATAAATAATGACGATTCTTGTCTTGTCAATACATTATTTACAAACCTTATAACTAGATATTCAAAATTTACACGTTTACAAAGAGTCATTGCTTATGTACAAAGATTTATTTACAACTGTAGGAACAAAATTAAAAAATCATCTGACAATCTTTCTTGTGAAGAATTGCAAAATGCACATAATTTTATAATTCGCACTGCTCAATTCGAAATGTTTGCAAATGAAATAATTACGTTGAAATCAGGTCACTCTTTACCGAAGAAAAATAGATTAATATCATTGACCCCATTTCTAGATAACAATGATATCTTGAGAGTCGGCGGTAGGCTTGATAATTCACCCTAAAGCTACGATACAAAGCATCCTATATTGCTATGTAGTAAACATTATATAACTAAAATCATATTTCATATGTATCACTTAAAACTTTTACATGCTGGACCTCAGCTACTGTTGTCTAATATTCGCCATACCTTTTGGCCCTTAGGAGGAAGGAATTTATCCAAATCAACAACGAAAGGTTGTCTTAAATGTTTTAGATTTAAAGCCAGTCACGTACAGCCCATAATGGGACAATTACCTGAGTCCAGAACCACATTAGAGTTCCCCTTTTTAAACTGTTCTGTTGATTATGCCGGGCCAGTTATGATAGCCAACCGCAAAGGTCGCGGTTGCCAGCTTATTAAATCTTACTTGTCCATTTTTGTCTGTTTAGCTACAAAGGCTGTCCACCTGGAGCTTGTTACGGATCTCACTAAAGAGGGATATATGGCCGCTTTAAATCGCTTTGTGGCTCGTCGTGGGAAACCTCAAAGTGTAACTTCCGATAACGGTACTAATTTCGTGGGTACATGTAATGAATTGTATCGTTTCTTACAGGAAGCAAATGCGCAAATTAGTTCTGACTTAGCACAGGAGGGTATAGATTTTATTTTTATTCCTAGCTATACCCCCCACTTCAACGGTATGGCGGAGTCCGCCGTCCGTTCAACTAAATATCACCTTCGTAGGCTTCTGCAACTAACGCACTTCACTTATGAAGAAATGCAAACATGCCTGACTCAAGTTGAAGCAATACTCAACTCTCGCCCTATCACTGCTTTAAATTCAGATCCTACCGATTTCACCCCCTTAACTCCTGCTCACTTTCTTATAGGACGACCACTCATGTCTGTTCCGCATCCACTGATCACAGAGAAGATCACAAGTCTTGAGAGATACAAGAGAATAGAATATATCAAACAACACTTTTGGAAAAGATTCTCGAACGAATACGTCACCACTTTGCAACAAAAGACGAAGTGGCCTACTGCTTCAGGCGAACTTAAATTGGGTTCCTTAGTTCTTATAAAGGACAAGGCACTACCTCCACTACGTTGGGCCCTGGGTCGCTGTGTGGCCGTTTTCCCAGGAGCTCAGGATCAAGTTTCTCGAGTTGCCGATATAAGGATCAAGGGAGGAACCATAATCCGGAGGGCATTTAACAACATTTGTCCCCTTCCAGAACCTGCTTGTTGAACCAGCTGTCTACCTACTTCAACCCGGGGAGTATGTCGGAGACAAAGCGCTGCATCAGCCGGGCCTGCGACCACTATGCCGGCGGTGCGGGGGACGAGGGCCGAAACCCGTTCCGGGAGCCGCCGCACGCCAGCTACTCGACCGACCGATGGACCTCAGTGCATACGTTCCCTTTGTAATATTGTAAAATAAATTCCTAAAAACAGTCCACGCTTATTATTCCTAAACAGCGAGTATCAAATCAAGTGAACATAAAGCGCGGCATAAAAACGCCTATAACTTTGAAAAAGCGTGTAGATGAGTCGACTCAGTAAAACGGATGAGAATCTTTACGAGCACTAACAAAAACTTTTCAATTTTCTATTTTTCGACAGACATTGTCTGTAGCCTGAGACGTTAGACGTTATGGCGTACGTGATCAAGTTTCAACGGCTAAGTGATCTCACAGAGTATTTTTACAGCTGTCCATCGAGACGGCTCCTACGATGTTGTTTTATTAATATTTATTAGCCCTTCTTGTTTTAACGAACAAAAACTTTAAGGGGTTTAACACGTTCTCTTTTTCACGACTGGAAATGTATTTTAAGTAACTTTATAAATGAAGGTGTTGGTAGTTGGTAGTAAGTGAAATTTGCATTTCTAGAAGTTGCATGAACAGATTTCAACAATTCTTGTTTTTTTTTCAAATGATTCATAAATTATGGTCCCGTTTTAATTTTGTCTAAATAGATGAAGCATTTTAAAAGGTATAAAGTTAAAACTTAAACATAATCGTCGTGATCGTTGTACATAATATATTTCTTAATTTCACTTGTAAATTTAGAGATTTTTATTTTCAAAAGTCAATTTTGCTTACATGATGGCATACAATACAATACCTAGTTTTTTAATAATTACAAAATAATTAATATTTGTTGTCGTACTTTCACATTAATTATAATAGACAGAGGATTAAAATACAAAAAATAACGGTGGTTATTAAATTAATTGTGGGTTATTAGAGTGCTTTCAAACTACATCCGATCCCAGGCCGTCATGACACATGAAGACCTACCTAATCATCATATTTTCAATTTTCATACATAAACTAATTGCGACTTCACGAAAAGGTATGGTTTACAATTAATCAGAATATTTTTTCGACCATTATTGTGTGTTCCCGGATGACTTAAACACGATCCAAGCATTTGAAAAAATATTTTTAAAGTTTGCAGGTATCTGTCCCTACTTACACATCATAGGTCTCAATTAAATTCTATCCCAATCGGTCGTGCAGTTTTCTGGTTACGAATTAAAATGTGCATCTCGCCCTTCCTTTCTAATTACTAAAAAGAAAACGAACTCGAAGTCTGTTTAATGTACCTATTGTGTTATTCACTTTTTACAATTACAAACCAATGGCGGAAAAAACTTCTATCAAACTCAAACTCAAAATTAATTTATTCAAATAGGCTACATTGGAACACTTTTGTAAGTCATTTTACTTTTTTTTCCATTAAATACTGCACTCTTCGCAAAGCACTATGAGAAGAACGAGCAAGAAACTCTTAGGTATAGACTCCTATGTTTCTTATAACTACTTGCTGAAAGCAACCCGTAGCTACATATAATATGTAAGTCCTCACATTGACATGTTATCTGCCTCACCGTCACCGCAAACAAAGTAATACTGCACGGTAAGACACTTACGAGTACCTACCACTCGGGGATTATCTCAACTTGACTTGGATATTTTGATGTTTTACCAACGAAATTGCTTTTTCTCTCAGCAAAGAAAACCCATTATCGTCGCGGAGTAAGCCTTCTCGTTACTGCGTATCTAATTTGGGATGATCCCGATTTCTCATAGGTGCGTAACATTGGAGTGAAAGTAGTCATATTACATATGATAACGCGTCATAAAAGGAGGTTATACTTGACGGAAGGTATCATGGCTGTTTAGTTTAAAAAACAAAACAAGGTTTTTTTTAACTTTATAGGTTTATCTTTGACTCTAACATGACCTGACGATTGCCTCCTACATATTTTATAGGAAACAGCTGGGACCCACAGTTTTACGTGCCTTCAGAAACACGGTAGCATCCAGGCGAGTATTTTTGACACTGAGATACGGTTTTGTCCAGTGGGTGGTAACATAGCCACGGCCGAAGCCTATTTATATTAATGTTTTGCGGCTATAGTGTCACTACGGCCAGAGTTGGCCTATTGTGATAGCCGCTTGTTATAATGAGGCCCGCAGGCTCTATTTATAGTTTGCCACTAACCCATGTAAAAGCTTTTATAAAATCAAAATGTGCTAAAATTATAACATGGAGTTTTTTTAAATACATCCCACCTGATGGACAGTGGAGATGCGGTCGGAGATGAATCATGAAAAGCCTAGAATAGTTTGACTTATTCACTCGTGCCTTGGAGATTCTCAAGATTGGTTGGTTGGTTTAGGATTTCTTATGAATTAAAGTATTTATTGATATTATAATGTATATGATAGGTTATATTGACTCCTCTACAAAATCACACCCTACTCTTTAGGTTCAAACAATCCATGCAAAGCTGGTTGCCTGGAAGAGATCGCTCTAAGCGATAAGGCCGCCTATTGTAGACCTTTATATAGTTTAGTTTTAAGTCTTTTTTGTTATCTTTGAACTGCAATAAAGAGTATTGTATTGTAAAGTCTTAATTTTAACGTATTATTTTTTAATTTGTTTTTTTAATGAATGTACCATTGAAGATTGGCTCAGTCACAGTAAATCAAGGACATACACCACATAGTGCGTACCCGGAGTATCGCGGATGATAGTGCACTATAATAGTTAGCAATATGTGATTGATCCAGATGCACTATTGCGTTGAATGGCCTCCGATACCGGCCTAAGCTGGGATTTGAGGAAGTCGTGGTGCTCATAGTATTACTACTTCAGGTAGATTAATTCCATATCATAATAATATTCCATATCATAAGGTTTCTAACAAAATAAATATTATTACAGCAACCGGCGTACCTGCTGAAAAATTAAAGGTAATAATCCTATGTTATTCCTAGACACCATAGATTTTCTCGCAAGGAATGGCGTCAATTACGTAAGATCCTACAAAATAATGTAAAAAATATCAATATGTCACAAAGGAATACGCACATTTCACCAAAAGTTCAAAATTAACTTAACTTTACGCGTGGATTTCCTAAAATAAGTTTAATCGCGGTGATCCCAACATAATTTAATGGTTTTAATAACAAACATGATTTCCGACACCCGCAAATTGTGTACAAAATGTATTGTTAATGACACATAGAGTAAAGGGCGCTACACACTTGAGCGCGTCAGTCTTTCAGCGCGGATGAATGTTGAAAGGAAAAGCCGGTTTTTTCATCAAATTCATTAATATAGTATACAATATATTGGGATAAAAAATTAATATTCTGTAAGGTATTGAATAAGTTGTAGGTACTCGTGCAGCTAAAGAAATAGCGTAAGGAAAAATCGCAAAACTTTATACAATTTTATAGCGCAGATACATTTTGTGTCAAAAATCATTATATTTAGCGATATTATATAAAATATCTCTATGAGCATTAGAAATGCTACTGTTTAACATGCATCTTTATACGTAATTATTCACTTTAAAATATCAATAATATTATGTATTCCAACTTTTTATAACGCATTGAACAAACATTTTTTCAGTCAACCCAACTCACGCCAACTCGGTAAAGTGTGTAGCGATCTTTAGAACCCAGTGCAGTGTAGTGTGGGGCGTGGATCTGTGTGTGACAGACGTAATGATGCATTTTTACATGCATCATGGCGAAGGGAAGCTTTGTGAAGAGGCGACGAATTTTGGGATAAATTATTATGACGGTACCTCTCAACAACTTAAGGGGGTAGTTCAACTAGGGATGGCGTTGCTTTGCAATTTGTTGCAAGTTATAATTACAATCAAAAAATTAAAATGTGTTGTCAGATGAACTAAATAATCCTTGTAAAGTAAGTAGCAACAAGCAACTAGCGGTAGGCTTCGGCCGAGGCCACCAACAGGACAAAACTGTATCACCAAGCGGTCATTACGACCGTGTTCCCGCATGATGTTTGACCGTGTTCCGGCATGATGTTCAGTGAAGCCAGGGAGGAATTTATCCCGCTGCGCATTTTAGGTACAGTCTGCTAACATTTACGACCGGATCGTCGCTTATCATCACGCTAGATCGTGATCAAAGGCTAACCTATAAAGAATATGAATAAAAACAAAAAGATTGAAACTTTCTATAACCTAGAAATCTTATTTCTTTCATCGAAAAAGGATTGCTTTGAAAATATTTTTAGTCAGAAATTTGAAAGACGTGACGGGCAACTCCGCCATATTTTCACATTTCCAGCCAAGTTTCGTGGCATCTGGGTGTAATTTAATTTGTTTATTTTCTTTTGTCCTTCTCGCTGTACATTTTATATACAAAGTTATAAATTAACACAATTTGAACTCCGGGAACTCTTTTAATATTTGAAAAGAAAAAACATAAATACACTTACCAGTTTTAATGTGGTTCTCTCAAAAGCAACTCTCGTTTCAATTAGATTAATATAATGATACTACAGATTATTACGCGAAATGCAAGCAAGTGTAAATTAGTGTAAGTCTACGAAGAAGAATTTAATGCTTACACTTACTTACAGTTAATTTTAAATATAACATATTAAACTGTCTTCAAGTTTTCTTTAAATAGGAGAGACATACGTTTAAAATTATAAAATGAAAACCACTCGATCGAATTCGTTAAAATTTAAATATAAGTGTAGTGTGACAACATGCGTCTTTGGGCGAAATGGGGTGACGATATCCGGAAGATCGTGGGGAGTGGGTGGAGGAGGAAAACGGAAGACCGAGTTGAGTGGCGTGACATGAGGGAGGCCTATGTCCAGCAGTGGACGAACGTGGGCTGATGATGATGATGACGAAGTGTGACACTTTCAAACTTTAAAAAAATTCAAATCGGTTCAGTAGTTTCTTAAAGAAATCGGTGCTTAAAATATATTCCAGCGAACAATATTATCTAATCCTTGCCTGTTTAGTGTTAAACGGGTCATAAATTGAATAGAGACAATACAATGCAATAACTCTTTATTGCAAACCAGGTTACAAGATATTGTTTCATAAGTAGACGATACACACAAAACTAAAGGTAAACCATCGGCGGTCTTATCGTATAGATAATCTTAATATTTCGTTTCATACTTAAAATAATCGGCTTCAATTAAAATATTTTTAAGGCCAGGATTTTCTGGGCCTCAGGTAAGATAAATACATTAAAACAAACCTTACGTAAGTTATAGACGAGCAGCAAGTGTGAGTGATTCTTAATGTTGGTGGGAAAATTAAAACCTAAAAAAATATAATATGCTCTATTACGTACGTCAAAACAACTCATTGCTAATTTTCAACTAAATCTATTGGTTCAAGTTTTGCGTATAGCCGCAGTAACACTAAAAATTTACACACCTTTTACATTGTCAACATTGTTAAAGTTTACCACCAAACCACAGTGAACGTCCAAAAAATCAGTAACTAAAAAAGGTAAGCACTTATATCTTAGACCCCTCAATCCCACCGGTGTGTTCCTCGATCCTTCCTCTTATCAGCTCCGTGCAGGCGCCTAGAGCCTCGATATTTTTGTTAACAACTTCTTCGCAACAATTTCCACTTGTACGAAGCTTCGTACATTGTGTTGCCTGAATTCGATTTTGTTATCAGCGTTTGTAATTCGGAACTTTGCGTTAACATGATAATGGGGAGTTTAATTTTTGGGTAAATTATTTTGAAACTTTGTCACATTAAAATATTAGGAGAGAATATTACAAGATTTAAAAGCTGATGGTAGCTTAGAGCAGTGTGAGATTAAGGGCTCTTAATATATTATATAAAAATACATTTTAATAGGAATATTCACGAAATCTTGCAGGTGTTTCAACTTTATCCAACTTGCTTGATTCGTATTATTTAGAATCGATCTTTTATTAAGAATAAACCAACTGACCGATATGTATGTATCTCATCTTAAGTATTTCAACTTTTTGTTTACAATAATACATTTCATTCTATTTTCTCATTTTAGTTACACAAATTTAGTGGTTTCACTTGCAAATTTTAGATTATGGGCACTATGCACGCAAATAACATATTCTCTTAACATTTTCACAACGTTATGGGTACCTAACAACATGCTATTTTGTGTCATAAGATGGATACGCTTCGAAAGTGAAACACGGTTTCGCTTAAAATGTTGTTAAAACCTTTGAAGACATGAAAAATTGCCACTTTCCCCTAAATCCTACTCCCGTGATGCATCCTGTCGTAACATAGGGATTTTAAATTTCCTTTCACAGCAGGAGCTCTTCACAAATAACCCCATTTTGTAAAAATGTATAGGTATATAATGTTGATAAAATGTGCAGACAGATAGGGAAAAATACATGTTATGATAGTAGGGTTTGTTCAGTCTTAAAATGCATCCGCCCAATAACCAAATGGCAAAACAACTAGTAAATAAAGAATATTATAATAATCTGTATTTATAAGTGGTAAGCGTGACTATATAATGGGTTGAAGAAGCCGCGATCAAAAGCTATCATAAAATAATAAGTGCTTACATGGGTTTAAAAACCTAAATTCAAACACGATGAACTCTCAATGAAATATGCGAAATTAAAATAATAACCAACAATGACACACAACTCAGAACTAAATCTTCAGACAAAGAAATAAGGAACGCTCTATTTGCTCGAGTGCCGGCGACATGTGGCAAGTAGTTCGGATTGGAAGACATCAGCGTCGTCCCCGTAGCCTTCCCCTGCTGCCCCCGACCGATATTTTCATTTAACTTTGAAAATTGCTCGCCTTCACCCGCGCTGCTCGCAAATTGTGCTGAAATAGGGATCGATAATGGGATTCTACGTGTGATTTTCTTTCAAGAGAATACTAAAAATAAATCTGTGTTAGAAATTTTCCTGGAAATTGTGTGAGCCCTTATAACTGAGTTTTCTCAAATGTATATTTAGGTTCGCATCGACCTTTTCCTCATTTCCAGATCTAAACGAGAATTATATTAATTTAAGTAGAAAATAGTAAACACAAAAAACTACGATATGCTTACGCAAACTAAAATATACGCAAAAAAATACCGTCTCAAATTGAAGATCCCATTTCGCAGTCTTTGAATCGTCAGCGGGCAAAAGATTTACATAAAAAGAAACTTTCAGTCTCCTAAATTATGATTCAATTAGTATTAAAGGATTGGGCTCTCAAAGGACTCGTATTTTTCGGGTCTGGCGAGCGGCGGCCGACCGCCAGATACGGAAAACCTTTGTGCTCTCAACCAAACTAAGAAGGTTTGTGTCTTTGTACTACGCTTTGCTGCATAAAGATATTGGTAAAAAAAAGATTTACTAGTAATTAGAAAAGCTGCAAAGGAAAATCTAATACGTGTTCTTAACGTATTTTATTTAGGAGCTTCGCGAGGCAATCTTCTAAGCCCGTTTTATAAATGAGACTAGAAGCTTTTGCTCTCGACCGGAGCTGAGGTCGCGTCCGACTCAAGTCCTTTACTCACTGTTCATTACAATAATTGCTACATTTTATAAGAATGAGCTTTTGTTCAATTTCATTACAAATTAGACAAATATTAATAATCTACCTATATCAATGTGCAAGTTTATGTTGATACAGTGAGCGGTAGAAAATTTATAAATTTTCAAACGTTTTGTGGCTTTTTAAATAGGACATTCGTTTCATTTGTAATTCAGCAAAAACATTAGCACCGTTCGGTGGATGTTCTCTCGTAACCCTCGAGATGGGCGGATTAAGTGACGAATTATACTTTTTTGCGTTCGTCACAACGCAGACGCAACGCCGCGATTATTCCGCTCCGTTCGTAAGTTTCAGATATTCGTCTTAAGGATTAAGGGGCGCCTCGCGAACGAAATTTCACGGTATTTTCTTGATGGATGAATACTGAAGCATTAATTCTCGAGCGTAAAATAGTGAAAGAGGAATATTCCGAACTGGCGGTAATGACGTAACCGTGCATACGGGCTCGCTTGAATTGAGTGTCATACTCGTAGATCAAGCGCATTACGAAACCATATGGTAATTTAAAAAGGCATTCATTCATTAATTAAACAAACATACATAAAATTTAATGAAGCTCCATATTCGTTAACGAATTTCCGGCTCTCATGGTTAGTTATCTCGAATCCCGACGCACTGTCTCTCTCTACGAAGGGATAATCGGGCAAGAGAGAGTGGGACGACAATAATCTGTTTTTGAAACAGTAACTTTGAATCCATCTATCGTTCGACGGTGCGAGTCAAACATGCGTTAAATGGGGACAATTAAAGCGACGCTCGGCTCCACCGAAATATCGCGACATAAAAACGTCGTTGTTACCGCGCATCAAATTGTTTAACACATTCCCTTTTACGACTTGTCGTCTGTTTATGAAGCCGATCTGAACGATTTGTGACGTTGTGTGATACCCGCTAGAGTCTAAATGTGGACTCATTAGGGCTTTGTTGTTAACAAACAAAAATGGGAACATAAAATTTTATGATACCAAAATCAAAGTATTTTTTAACATGCCTGAGATACGGAATCTCACTTCGACCCTCATAAAAAATTAATCAATCTCGACATAAATAGTAAAAACAAGTACAGGAATAAATAATGATATTAAGGTGAAACACGTAGATGAAACACGAGCATCACTTACCTCTACATTAATTAACGAGGTTAAATAAAGTCCGTTGACGGAGGACGCGACGGTCCAAATTATAAAACGTTGCTTCCATTACACAGGGACAAATTATCCGGGAATTCGGTAAAACCAAAACATAGGCCGAATAAATTCACAACCACAAACAAAGAGACGAAGGACAAACAGACCGCGCCGCGACAAATGTTCCACTAAACGACAAATAAAAGCTGAAATAGTTTAAATTGAGCCCAAAAACGTTATGTAAACAAACGTGGTCCCAAACTTTCAAAGTTTAAGGTCTGCACAACTCTGGATCGAAGCGTTCGGTAATATTTGTAGTGCAAGTTTAGTTTTGTTTGTGTTTTACATCATAAATACGTGAATCATTATTTTGTTTCTAAATGGCGCGTGAAAATTGATTGAACGACTAAACGAGAATAACAGAATTTTTAAATGTATGCCTTCATATTACAATATTCGTAACATAGAGAAACGGATTGCCTTCAATTTATTTCATGTGAAATATGTGCTTTTAATTGAAAATACCTAAATTATGAATGTTTAAAATTTCCACAGAAACTTTTTAATTTAAATTCTTTGCAAAATTGCAATGAGCACATCGCTTAATTATAATCCCATCAAAAACATAAATGTGAAAAGAGAGCCAAGTTCAATATTACGATGTATGTACTCATACTTACCTATGATTTGGTAGTTGACTTCAACGACAAAAGAAGTGAGATCTAAATGGGTGCCAAGTTCAATGGTCAGTCCTGAAAAATATTTACAACAACATAAAATATTTTATTACAACTTAAAAGATTATTTCTTCTGATCACTTAGAATTAATATTATTTTGAAGCCTAAAGACTGACTTGGCCAGTTCTCATAATATACTAGGTAGGTTCTCTCTTAACTTTAGCTTGATCACTATTAAACGCACTTAATGCTAATTAGTGCGCCACCGTCTTTTATCGTGTAAATTAGTCCCCTCCATCCATTGGTTGTCTGGAAGAAATCGCTCTTTAACGATAAGACCGCCACTTGTACATTGTAATTTTTAATTTTAATTATGTACTTATGTATTTTCTGTAACATTATGTGGTGTACAATAAAGTGTCTATTGTCTTATCTTAATGATACTTCGTCGTATGGTACCCATGAGAACTAGCCAAGTCAAACTTTGGGCTTCAAAATAATATTAATTCTAAGTGATCAGAAGAAATAATCTTTTAAGTTGTAATAAAATATTTTATGTTGTTGTAAATATTTTTCAGGACTGACCATTGAACTTGGCACCCATTTAGATCTCACTTCTTTTGTCGTTGAAGTCAACTACCAAATCATAGGTAAGTATGAGTACATACATCGTAATATTGAACTTGGCTCTCTTTTCACATTTATGTTTTTGATGGGATATCATTGCTTTTTGTACAGTACTTTTTAGTATGTAATAGGTTTAAGACACCCAGTCATAATAAGATTAATACCAAATGATTATTTTATTGCACCTCCCTCCACCCCACTGCTCCATGACACGGCCGTCGCACCGCGGCCCGTGAGCCTCGCCGTGCTTCGATATACCTATACCTATAATTAATTTAGTACTTATTTATATATAGCATTTATGTGCACTATTGATATGAATATTGTACCTAATCAATTGATTTTTAAACAATACTAGTTACTGATAAATTTATCTATATTCACCCAGCTATCTTATACCTATCGCCTACCTAGATGGAAATTTAACTTGTTAGATCATCTGGAACTGGATTAGAATTTCGATCAAAAGAAACCTAAGCCGACAAGACTTGTAATGACGACGACTTGGCGGAGGCACTGCCGTGCCCCCAGATACCGCCACATACCTATAATATTATGACTATACGTTACAGGTACGTAGATATCTAAAATGTTTACACCAACTAGCACCTAAGGCGATATATATACATTATTTTTATTGTAAACAATGTTAATATTATTACCTCTATGTTTTTTTTTATGTGATGAAGTAGAAGACGAGCAAGACGCTCTCCTGATGTTAAGAGATAACGGCTGCCCATAATCAGTACAGTGTTACCTAGGATTTCACAATTATGTGAAATTCTAGGAGCACTGCACCAATGCTTCTCACTCAAGAGTCATAAGATGTTAAGACTCTTTAGCCCAGTAATTTCACTAGCTACAGTGCCCTCCTACCGGAGCACAGTAATGTTTACACATCACTGCTCAGGCGGTGTTACTGAGCCGCCTTGTGCTGGTGAGTCGATATATTGATAGGTATTTACATAGGATATACAATTGTTACGTAGGTACCAGGAACCTATTTTTATTAGTGACTAGCTGTGCCTAGCTGTTTTACGCGCTATACAGTTTGGTACAGTAGTGTATATTATGTTATTCCAGGGGTCTAAGCTATATTTTTTATTATACCAAATTTAAAGTCAATCGGCCCACCCGTTTAGGCGTGAAAAAGTAAAAAACATATATCCATACGTACAGTAGGTATAAAGTTTGTATTTATAATTATATTAGTAGGAATAGTGGACTCGCGCGCACTTCGTAGTATCTAACAGAAAATAGCCGCCTACACAAAAATTATAGCAACATGCAGCATGTATTGCTTTATGCGTTCCTAGGCGTCCCAAACTTTAATATCATACATTTTTTAAAAATTAATAATAATTTAAAATGATAAAAAAATACTAGTTTCTGATTTTTCCCTTTGTTACTACGACATTACCTATCGAGATGCCAAATTTCAGCTTTCTAGGTCATCTGGAACTGGGAAATTACTTTTGATCTATCCCTCAGTATGTATTAACTTCACCGATTACTGGATGTTTACATCTAAATAACCGTTTGAGCTGTGTTATTGGAATTTGGAACAGAGATATAGTTCGTATATTTAAGTATATGTGCCAAATTTGACTTGTCTATGTGTAATAGTTTTAGTGTAACGAGGGTGTAAAAAGTCGTCAAAACGCGCTTTGGACGGTTCGTGTAATATAACACACGGCGCGGTCGCCAGTTCCTTTGCTTGAACTTGGCTTGACTCGCTGCCGCGTGTCTAGATTTAACAAAGTCGCTTCTCGCTGTCCATCTATCACTGCGTTTGCTTGGATACATATTTAAAACTTCGCAACGATTTTGATGGTTGGTTCAAGAGGTTTTACAGTACGTACTTTACAGCAGTACAGCTTTACTGAAAGGTAGTTTATAATATAGTATTATATTAGATATGCTCTAACATAAAGTTGAGCTAGAGTAGAAACCTAGAGCTCGACACTGCTATCGATCGAAGTACGAGTATAACCGAGAGAATTCCAATTAAATTGCATTTCATTCAAAATCTGAGGTGATTATAGAATCCAATGCTGGGCAAATTAAAACCGGGGCTCCGCTGGATTTTCTGTTCAATTCTCATGGAGTAGGACACGATAAAAATCCATTAGTTAAGCGTCGCGAGAGGGATCTGTGTCACCCTGGTCTGCTTTGCCACACACCACGATGTTAAACCAATTCCTGGATGTGGTATAAGGATTGTAAACATCTTATTAGATAATAAGGAAGTTGACTATAATAAAACAGTTTTGTCCTACAAGTAGATCTTTGTAAATTTTATAAAAATCGTGTGAGATCCGAGTAAGAGAATGGATGAAAGATATAGTTATACCCACTACAGTCATTGCTTGATCGTGACGTCACTGGCCGATCTTACATTTTGTCCCGGTACATTTTGTACCAGTTTGTGACGTCAAACATTCCCACCCAAAAATTTATAAGCGTTAAATCACAGCCACTAATTTTAATTTTATGTTGTAAGTTTTTCATCTGTGTCCATGTATGAGAGGTATTATATATCAATGCAATAACATTTAAACACTATACTGCTATTTCTGTGGGTATATGTAGTTAGATGACGGACAAGCCGATGATAATGTTGGTCGCGTCTGTTTGTACGTATTAACAACCAAAACCGAGTGTAGCGATGGTAGAGCATTTCAGACTTCTTATGATATACATATTTTTCTCTTGAAAACTCACAGTTGAACGATAAATCTGTGACAAATTTTACATGTATTTGATAAGAAAGAACGCATAAATCTCATATCATGTTTCACATAGAGCATTTACATTCTATTAAAGAAGTAATAAACGTTCAATAAAATGAGCCAACATATCTCATATCCTCCAGCTACGGATCGAATAATGCGTATTTTATTAAATTCATAATATTCATTTCCAGTGGCAGAGAGGTCGAGGTGCGCCGCGCTGCGCCATAATGCGATTCCCTAGCAATCACATGCTTCATTTTGCATTCCCGCAAACACTTTTACCGCCGTGTCCTGGATCTCATCGCGAAATCCACCTATCCCCGGCCTTTTCGACTCTGCTCATATATTTTTCAAGAGCCGATAAATAAAGCTGTTGCTTTTGTGAGAGAATTAAATTGTGATATTTTCAATTGTGAGTTGCAGGTTGAGGCGTTGAAATTTTATATTTGGTAATGGGAATAAAAATCGTTGTGAAAAATATTTCAAAGTTAATAATAGCCGTTTTAAATATATTTAAAAAGGTTTCTAAATTCGATTGCAATAAATTATATTCAACATTATGGAAAATCTATCTCGGTTACTGCCTTACCCCAGATAGTTGTCGCATGGAAAGAACTGTGATATTTACTATGGCTTGTGCTTGGCCCAGAAATAAACAGTTTAAATTATGTAATACTTTGTTTTACGGTATCTTAATATACATTGAAAATATTGGAATAAATGCCTTAAAACAGTAGAAACCTACCTACAAAAGAAGTAGTGTAAACCGTACCTTTTTGCACGAGCAGAGTAGAGTCCCTCGCAAGTGGCAGCTCGGAATCGGTGAGCGTGGCGTCGGAAGCGTTGTCAGACGCCGACGTCGGCGTCGTCGGCGCGGTGGGCGAGTCGGAGAGGCCGCGGGTGCGCCCGCGCCGCCGACCGCCGTCGCTGCTCGAGCCGCTACCGCTCCCCGCACCGTATGCCTGGAGACGGCCCAGGCCTGGCGAAAAAGAAAAACAAATTTAATAAAACATTTTTCCTTTTTAGGGTTCCGTAGTCAACAAGGAACCCTTATAGTTTCGCTTTGTCCGTCCGTCCGTCCGTCCGTCTGTCTGTCCGCGGCATTCCGGAGAAACTATAAGTCCTAGAAAAGTGTAATTTTGTATACAGGTAAGTAATAATAAGGGTAAGAGAACGGTGACAAAAAATAATTTTTAATTAATTAATTTAGGCTACCTCCCGTACACGTAAGATGGGGATGATTTTTTTTTTCTGGCTGATACCATAGTGTGGGGTATCGTTGAATAGGTATTTTAAAATGAAGGACGGTTTGCTAAGAAACTTTTTCGATTTCATGTTCTGTTTGAAAGATATTCAAGTTTTAAAAAAAAATATTGAGCGTCCCCCCCCCCTCTAAAATCTGAACTACTGCTCTAAAACTACTACCATCTACTGCTTTAAAATTCTGAAAAAAATCAGAGGTATGCTTTCAACCATGAACTGTCCAGGAAAACTATAGCGGTTAAGATAAAATTATTAGTTTCGGTAAAATCAGCGCTGAAAAAAAGAGATGTTGGCAAGGTCAGCAAATTCAAAATATAATTAGTCCATGTTTTAAATAATAAAAAAATATCAGACACGTATTTTTTTGTTTGTGAATAAAATAAAAAGTGGCTGAGTAACGACGATTATAAGTTTTCGCATCCGGTACAAAATGCACAAAATCTGGTATATTGACGTCACGACTAAGCCATTGTTTTTTATCAAATTTACAAAAAAAAAAATACGTGTCTAACAATTTTTAATAATCTACAATATGGACTAAACAATTTGTCAACCACCCTGTTGTTCCAACTCAATAAATAAGAATACCTAAAGCTAACCTAGCCTATAGTTTATTAATGCATAACTAGATGGCGCTAGTAGTAAAATTAGATCGCGCAAGCGAATTGTTCATGGTTGTATGGGACTATTTCAACCTGTCCTATTAGCTTATCGAATATTCGTATGCGATTGAGGTTCTTTGTATAGGTTTCGTTCTTGTTCGTTGTGATATAAAAAATTGATTTAGATACGTATAAGATATATGATATTGATTATAATAGAGGATTCATAAAAATTATTCGTCTAATATCCGTGGTTTCATTGATAATAATTAATATTATTGTCTCATTATTAAGAATTTAAAGGTTCAATTACATAATAAATATTGCTTTATAATTAATTATATAACAATTATAGATAAGTAGTATTTCTGTAGATATTGTATGTAAAATATTTGATTTTAAATAATTATAAGTGTATATACGTAATAATAAATACGTGAGTATATATTTAATATCATGTATCATAACCCAATCATCCAAATCATGTATCTTAACCCAATCATCCGAAATGCTGTTGTGCAGTGTATTCAATCTACTAGAACTACGGAACCCTACATTGTGCGTGGCCCGACTCGCGCTTGGCCTATTTATTATAAGTGAGTTACATGGGGGCGGCATAATTTATTTTTGGTATAACGTAAACATTTTAAGAAAGTTTTAAATTTACACTATTTATGTATGCTGTTAAATTGTGTATACATAGTGGGTACAAAAATAACGGTTTGCAATTATACTAAAATATAATCTTAGTAAATAAATAAATAACCGATTCAATAGATATAATCTTGTGGAGGATCCAAACATCATCGGTGCGGCGAGGCGTATATGGAAACCCTCCCTCTATTCAGCGCCAGTATGGATCTGGGATGCGGGAGCTTTTAAACGACAAAACATGCAGTTTGAGAGTTTAAATGCTACCCTACTTTTAGTTCTGACATGCGGGAGGGTTTACGTACGCAATATTACCATTATAGATTGGAAATCCTTCCAGTATTCAGCACTCAAGTATTTTCGATCTGCGGAAACTTTTGATATTGAATGTTTAGTGTTTGTTTGCTACTATTCTTGTAGTTCTGAATACTGAATGAGACGGCATTGTTAAGGAAATGTAATAAAAAAATACGACAATAATATAATTATTCTATAAACTTTTGTTTTTATTATTGATACTAAATATGGAATATGGTATAATCGTATGTCTAGTACAGATCTTGCAATGCAATTTTTAACTGGTTTTGACTCAGTTTGAGTTTCACACTCATATTTGGGGTATAGGTTATTATGGTACCATAGAGTTGATCAGATGATGACGGTAGTTATTGGTGAGTGGATATTAGGTGGGTAGTTGGTTTGGACCCGCGCGCACTTCGTGGCGCGTAAAACAGTCTACAAATACTACCTACATTGAGTCATTCATTTATTTCTAAAATTAAATGAAATTGAAATGAATTGAATAAAATAAAATCAAAAAGCAGCAGCTAGGTATAACTAGCGAAAAAAATGAATAAAGGTAGGTAGTATTTGTTGACTGTTCTACGCGCCACGAAGTGCGCGCGGGTCCACTAGTAACACATAAACTTTTCTCTTGAATCACTCTTTCTTTTAAAAAAACCGCATCAAATTCCGTTGCGTAGTTTTAAAGATCTAAGCAAATATACGTCAGACAAGCGTTTTAGTCACAGATTTAGAACAGATTTAAATATTACTCTGGAAACAATCCCCGAGTTCAGATCGATAAATTTGAAAGAGGTGTGAGGTGTGTATACGTTATTATGGTACCACCAAGTTGATCTGATGATGACGGTAGTTGGTGGGTAATAGGAGTAAGAGTCAGAGTTAGAGTTGAAGTAAGAATCCAGAGTCAAGAGTAAGAGTCAGAGTAAGAATCCAGAGTCAAGAGTAAGAGTAAAGAATAAGAGTCAAGAGTAAGAGTCAAAGTCGAGAGTAAGAGTCGAGAATAGAGTCGAGAGTAAAAGTCGAGAGTAAGAGTAACAGTAAGAGTAGTAAGAATAAGAGTAAAGTAAATCGTTTTTATTTTAGAAATAAATGAATGACTAAAGGTAGGTAGTATTTGTAGACTGTTTTATGCGCTACGAAGTGCGCGCGGGTCCACTAGTTATACGTAAACTTTCCTCTTGAATCACTGTCTACAGTCTACAGTACTATACAGACATGCGTTTTCATCAAACAGATTTAAATATTACTCTGAAAACAATCCCCGAGTTCAGATCGATCGATCTGAATAGCGGAAGGGATTAAAGTCGCAATTAGAGAATAATTGCACGTAAAGGCTCCCGTAGCTCAGATCGGTCGCGGTGCTGAATAGCGGAAGGGATTAAAGTCGCATTTTGAGAATTCACGTATGGAAAGGCTCCCGCATCTCAGTTCGGTCGCGGTGCTGAATAGAGGTAGGGTTTCAATATACGCTGCGGCGAGACCAAAGCATAGACTTCGCTTGCCCAGCCACCTTGAAAGACTATGAAAGATCGTGGTGTAATAAGAGTGGTACCGCTTTTATAGTGGTGTATTCACCACCAAAAAGCAATTAATACCTGCATTTAACATACAAATATAATTTATCTAAATCGTGCACGCAAATAATAACATCATTTAAAATATTCCCAGTTATCAAACGAAACGTAACACAATATCAGTACCAGTACGAGAATATTCAACAAAACCTCTTCAATAATATAAGGAAAAACATTTCCATATTACTTAACCGGAACAAACGTCAGCAAATATCCAATACATCTTACGTTTTTTATGACGACGGCAAAATGTAAGAAGATAATAATAAAAGGTAGACAAAAGGGACGAATTCTCAAAAGGCAATCTGAAACTTAACAGTGGCTTTCCCATTTATTCATTAAGTATTTACCTGTAGGAGTGATTGTATGAATGTTGGTATATTATAAATAACAATGAGAAAGAAACCTCTCAAAATATGAAAGAGGAAAAGGTATAATTAGAAATGATAAGGTTTCCGAACGGAGCACAACTTCACAATTCACAATGCAGCGGTTTCTGTAATTACTTATATTACGAAACATATAAAACCATACAATTTTATTGAGACTATGCTATTATATTACCAAGCAAGTGAATTAAAAAAATATTTTACCCTTTGAACTGATTTTAAGTCTTCATTATGCGAGGTCAATACGCACATTTTAATTCATAACTTAAAAACTACCTGACCGATTTTGTTAAAATTAAAACTGAAATGACCAACTTAAGAATTTACCCTTTTACACAAAATAAGAATTTTTCAAACCGATTAATGTATCTTCACGTAATCACATAAATAAAAATGAAAATTCTACGAAAAGTACATACTTGTAAACCTTTCGCCTATTTTTGTGGTCGATTAAAGTGACCAAATCTATTCTTGTTCCAAGTAATATCCTACCGCAATTTACCTATAAAAGAACAAAATTTTTTAATCTAATTGCATGATCTCATTAAGGCGAAGTATTGAAAAGGAATAAAGCGAGCGTGGACGACGGTGCTCTTGAGACGGCTGAAACTTTTTAATTTAAGGCAAACATGGCGAGAGGGCCAAGTCAAAGGACGGAAAGAAAATAAAATTAGTTTGGAGTCCACCTCATTACTGTGTTTAGTAATTGAGTATGCAGATTGAAAGTTCGTCTAAAGTTAGGAAAGATGTTTTACGAATTCGTGGATCAGTATTACTAGGACAGCACTGAATAAGTATTGCTTAATTTTTAAACAAACAAATAAGAGCGATTCTCATTTCAGTAATATCATAAAGACCGTCAAAATTCCACAGTTTGAAAATAGTTTAGATTTTTTAATGAAGGGTAGGTAAGTAGGATATTTTCTATTATATAAAAATCTCAGTATAATCGAATTAAAATTTAATAAATGTTTTGTGTAAATATAGTAAAGGTCTGAGAATAGATCGTAAGGTATTTTTCAAGAGGTATTTTTAGATAATATGTATTATTTTGCTTTTGATCCGATTCAAATTTAAAAATACATTTAAAGAGATAACGATTTTATCCAAAATATAGATTTTGAAAGTTTCAGGTAGAAACTTTTATTACTGCTACAAGTAACTACTGGTTTTGAGCAAAATAAAGTTTTTAATGACCTCGGGCTGAATGAAATTAACAATAAGACTCCACAATAAAATCTCCTCATAAGTGTCCACCTCAGAAGGTAGTCGAGAGCTTCTAATCAAATACCGTGGAAGTTACGCCAATGCCATAATTAAGGGCCGAAGCGGAACCCTTCACAAAGGAGAGCCAAACAAAAAGGACAATGTGCTCGTTACCAGCGAATTTTTGCCAATTCCTCGCCTCCCTCCACTACACTTGTGGCAGGAAAACGTTGCCCGGAGGTGATTAGTTCCTGCTGAGTTCGTACGCGTCATACACCCATGTATATTATCTCCACTTTACACATTGCTTTTTAAACTGACTTGAAAAACTAGGTTTTATTTTTTTGTTTATTTTCTTCATAACATGTATATTCTCGTACACGTAACTTCTAGAGTAACCTAAGAGTATAATATTGTCCATTTTTGATTTTCAACTGACTTGAAAAAGATTCTCAATTTTCTTTTTATATTTTTTCGTAGGCTTCGAACTATTCTTGACTTTACACTTCGGATTTTTAGTTCATATGAACCGAGGTATTCAATTTTCAACAATATTTTTTTTAGCCTCTTCGGTTGCTTATTCCATGCATAACATTTAAATTAGGAAACTCTAATATATTTAACGAATACAATGAAAACTTACCAATTAATGACAAACAATAATAATCCAAGTCCACGATGTCAATATAATAACACACACTATCACATACAAACTGTTTCCAATACACACACACAGAAATGTTCCAGTAGTTATTTATGTTCTAAGGTATGATAATCACGTACGCCCTACGTCGAGTCTAATTCGTGAATCAAGGATATTCTAGACTTCAGCAGCGTGGGCGAATTGGACTAACATACATACATAAATAAAAATGTCTGTCCGTCTGTTTCCTGCAAACATGATAACAAATGTGATAAACGCAACGGGATGTCCGCGGTGATAAGTGGTGACCACTGACCGCTCATTCAGTAGCATTTTCTAAGTAAATTTTGTGAAATATGTTTAAAATTAATTATTTAATTCGTTTCGGGACTTACCCTGAATGTGTAGAGGATGCGCAATGTCATTTGAGTTACAATTTTATATTATATCACTCGGTAATACTTAGTGTTTATTTGCTTATAATATTGTATAGGTATTAATTTAGATATGTGCATATATTATATTATGTCATGAGGCAAATTGTATGGGATAATAAAAAAATATATTATGTAATTCTAGGGATACAGTATGGATTACATTTCTAAATTTTGTAGGTATTTTAAGAGTACAGAGGTAAAAAATTTAAAATTGGTCATTGGTTTGGCTTGCCTACGGTATCTTCACGAAGTGGGTACTGTTACCAAAAAATGTGGTAAACAATTTGATAAAGAAACTTTAATGATGTGAATAAAAGTGTTCTTTACTGCTGTAGTAGCTGTATAGTATTGTTAGTTTGTTTTTCTCAATAAAGGCATTTGCCAAGATAAATTAAAAAAAATGATGTGAATATAAAACCTCTATAGATTCACGTGTAGAATGGAACAGAATTACAATAAGATTCAATGCAAAATAGTAAAGCTCATAAATATACAATTGGTGAGTTTGCTTGCGCGGCGAAATCACGTCGGCGCGTGTTTAGTTCCATCCCCAAATGTATCCAACAAAAAATACAAAGAATAAACATAAAAATCCTCTTTCCGCACGTATTGTTACACATTCGTTACTGTAAGAAAGGAAAACTACTATTTGAACCCACAAAGTCGGCCAAACGAACCGGCAAACCTTAACCCCAAGGGTGACACTGTCACATCCATTGTCAACACAATTTATGGCATATTCAATCATTAACATAAATTTGGGAGGATTGGCAAGATTTAGTCACGAGTGGGGTTCGATCCTTGAGGTTCACCTTCACTGACATATCAGTTTTTTTAAAGAATCTAATTTGATAATTCACACAGATTGGTATTCCTCTATTTATTTAATCTTCTCACGTAGGTGGTAGTAAGTAAGACTCTACCAACTTGCTGACTCAGCTAGAAATTGCTTAGAATCAATTATTTTGTAGAAGATATAATGATGATGATTTAATAAATAACGATATGTGAGCATAATAATTCACAAACAGTAATTTATAAAATGAGTTTTAAAGAAAAAAAAGAAGAGTGAACGCAATTCCAGGTGCAATTTCTAAGACGGTATTTTACGTAGAAAATTTCTAATAAAAATGAACATTTTGCCTTCGTCACACAATTTTGTGAGCGTGGTTCCAGTGTGACTTAAGAAAACGTTTACTAGAACATTTTCTTAAACGTTTCAATAATGTATCTACATTTTTAACATCCCAGGACAAATTGTTCAATAATAAAATTATGAAAATGTTTTACTATATTATTCAGCTTTTCACCTGACAGTTTAGTTGAAAATGATGTAACCGCGACCTTCGCGTATTATGTAAATCAATATGCCTTCCGCGATCCAGACATAATATTCTAAACACGATGCCCCGCGTTAAGGCAAACGTAGAAATTTGTCACATGAGCGATGGTTCACCTACGTGTTTCGCCGTCCAAATCCCAAATATAATCCGTCGCGGCTCAAATAAAACACACCTTTATTACTTTAAAGAGAGGAGCTTAAATCCAGCGTCAACTCCTTAGGGGAATTCGCGTACGTAAACGCGGATTATCGTGCGAATTTATATCCTAACGCGGTAATCAAAGAGATCGGTTTCGATACGCGCCGAGTCGCCCGCTCGCGCTGTAGTCGGCGCCGCGCCGTAGTTACCCAGAGTGAGACTGTATGATTTTATGCCAGTAAGAGTAAAGAAGGTTGACAAATAGGTCGGGCGTGCCGATGTTCACTTTTATTAAAATTAAAACGTTCCGTCTCGACATTATTAAAAAGTGTTAGGGTCGAGAATCGTTCGCATGCTGCGTTTAAATTTACAGCGGGAACACGAGGGATAAGCTGAACATTTTTATTCTCATCGCGCTAGTTTATTGCTTCTCGAGCTCGAGCATTAGAAATAATCTTCAACGCGAGGTGTATTTTTTAGAGACGCACAAGTGCTGACAATTCCGGGGAAGCCTTCGCAGTAATCTTCTCGGCGACTTTGCCGACGGTGAAAGGCGGGCGTTTTCGAAGGGAGGGAAAACATTTTTGGCGAAAATTTCTAAACACAAATCCGACGATAAATCTGTCGATGCGGCGCGTAACGACAGAGTCGAAGGGCCCGTCCACAGCCGTAACTCACTCCACGTACAATTTTACCGGCAATTTATTCGGCATGAACTGTAGTTGTCAAACGCTGACGTCTGCAGTATCTAAAGAATAAATGATGGATACAAAGAGAGGCCCGAGACTACTGAGGTCTTAGGTATTGTGGTCACGTAACAGACGCGAGAGGCGCGCCGCGTCGCGACGTAGCGCAATCTCCGAACAAAGAATTACATTTATCCAAAGCATGGGAAAATCTCGGGTAATTCAATGCATTGACGACAAATTGAAGTTTGACGCATGAAGAATACATTCGGGCACTCATACGTTACACATAACGAGACGTATACTGACAGAAATTTTAGTTTTACGGTAAAGCTGGGTAATCTTATTTTTGAAAATATATTTATTTATTGAAGAAACATTTTATATTCGAGAATACGAGAGTAGATCAGAGAAGTGGCACAGAAAATCTTATACAGGGTTATTACCAGGTTTTTAAATTGAATTAAGAAACTATTTTGTTCTATAATGTGTTTAACTTTAGACGCAGAATTGTTCTCAGAATTGGTCGCACCTAACCGCTACGATAAAAAGGACTTTTACATGTCACAATTGAATCAAACAGTATTCGATGATAGCTGCTTAGTTCGCAATCCCAGCGGAACAATCGACCACATGCAATCAGCAATCATTCCGAATGATCCGCGGCTTAGAACCGAAAATCCCGACTAGTGAGTGTTTGTTTTTGATTTTTGTCTAACGAGACAATGGGGAAATGATGAGCGCTGTGCCATACGTCACCTCTGGGACTTCACCCCATACTGGCGCTACCACCCTCTTACACTTGTCCAATCTAAATTGTACCTTAAACACGTGGATATAGAACTTAAATTTAGAGAATGTTAAAGATGTTAAATGGCATTTTAGAATAGGGATGGTCACATATGGCGTCAAACAGGCTACAGCGAGTGACGGCATGCCACTCGAGGGTTATATTGGCCTCTAGTACTCCCTGGGACACTGTTACTGGACTGAGGAACGATTTTTTGAGATTCAGTTCAACAGTGAACAGATTTAAGCCAAACTTGACCCCATTTCTAATAGAATCTCTATTTTATAAAAGGAAAGAGTGACTAACTAATTGATTTATTGACGCACAGCCCAAAGCGCTGAACTTATTGGGAGAAAATGTGGAACACAGATTATGACGTAGACCTCCGCTAAAAAAGGATTTTTCTATGCAAGCAAAGCCGCGAGCATACGCTAGTCTGTATATGTAAAGAGCGAGATTGACTCACTGACTGCTCAATCAATGCACAGTTAAAACTGCTGGATGGATTGAGATTGAAATTCAGCGCTCACGTAGACATCTACTACGAAAGGATTTCTAATGTGAAACCGCGAGTATAAGCTAGCTCAGAAATAAATGAAAACTTGCAAAACGTCTAAGCCTAAAATTAAACAGTCACGATGATTTATGATTTCCAATTAACGTAACTTTATCGCCTTAGCACGAGAACGTTTTTGATCCAACAATTTTCGCTAACGATCAATTATTTTGAACTAGCTATACACAATTATATCGACAAATCAGTATTTGAGCGTCAAAATTAATAGAGCATCAAATGTTAACCAAGAGATTAGTCGGTGAGTGGCTGTAACCGATGGGATCCTCTTATGTACCGCTAATTATATGTTAGTTGTTTACCTTTCTAATGATGAGACATCAAAGGTGGGATTTGTCGGTAGGTTGGCATCCTGCGGGTATGTCAAGAACTCAAACTTAGTGATTTATTTACGGTTCGGTATTGATCTGCGTCGTGTACCGTCAGCACCGTTTGGGGAAATCTCAGGATCGAGGTCAAGTGGATTTAATATATTATATCTAATTCTGTCATGTTTTTGTTTGGTTTACATCGTGTATTCGATTTGTTTTCACTTTATTTTCTTGTTGATTGAAGATCAAAGCTTCACTGATTAACGTGTAAAAGCTATTTTGTATGAGTGCTTACGTCGATTTCACTGAACAGATGATGTTATCCTACTAATGGATTTTTATACGAAGTTGTTTTACAGTAAACAAATAATTATGTTATTTATGTGTTTGCTAACTAACTAAACAATGCGGTAGGCGGGGATCACTGATAATAATAAATATATATTGTTTCAATGGAAAATTTAAGTGATAAATAAAGTAATAATTGTACCTATGACTAACTGTGCCCGGCGATTTTATCCACTGCAAAGTAGCCAAATTTCAGATCAATCGGCTCAGCCGTAGAGGTATCAAACATACTCATTTCACATTAGAAATAGCATCGTAGGACTAAAACATAATAATCCTACTAATATTATAATAATTAACGGTGAAATTTTGTATGTTTGTTGCTCTTTTACGCAAAAACTACTAAAATGTTAAAAATAAAACTTAGTAAAAAGCTGAAAACTTTGAAGTAATGTGGCAACACGATCAGTGCCAAAGTGCCAACTTGTCTCCACGGCGTAAAGGCTGATTTACAACTGGCAGCAAGTTGATCCAGTGGCTTGATCCAGTGTCACTGGATTCCAGCGCTAGGTGGGCACTGAATTAATGTAATCCTACCGTACTGTGGTAACGTCTTTAGACAAACATTAGTTATAACTACACTTAAACTGTTGTGGTCTATGTTATGATTGGCAATAAATGTTTTTTTCTTTCTTATTCTTATTTTTAGGTTACACTACTTCAAGTGGTTTACTACTACGACCTAAGCTGAGTATTTGCTTTAAAATACTTTTCCACACATAAGACATCTTCCTTAATTTGATGTTTGATTATTTTTCCTTTTCTTTTAGTAATAAGTATAAACACATTATAATAAATGTTTTCATTCTTTGTAAACATGGATTCAAATATACCCTGCACTGGATTGAGCCATGTTTATATTTATCCAGTGTCAATCCAGCGCTTGAACTCAAAATCACTGGATCATGCAACTGGCTCAATGTAAACACGCCTTACACATTCCAATTCAATTTCCAAAGCCATTAATGACATTTGCCATCATTGATGGTTAATTAAAATTAAAAGGAAACTATGTATTGAATAGCAGTAATAATATACCGGAGGTAAATAATTGAAGCAATTGTTGGGTCAGATCGGGTCAATTAATCATCGGTCGTGGTCTGTGCCGCGTTCATTACCAATTTAAGTCTCGCCCAAAATATAGGCGGCCTAAACGCCGCGCTCGCCTCTCAGAGAATTCCCTAATTTAATCTGAAACTGTCGCAGATTTAGAAGGAAGTGGCCGCTTATTAATAGACTAATGGATTTATTCAGCTTATTAGGGCTAAGTAAGTTTATCTTATTATATAAACAGAGAGTATTGTAAGTGTATAAATTATAATGTCTGTAATAGAGTTTCGTGTCGTTTTCTAGGGTTTTTAAAGTACTTACTTATCTACGTAAGTTACAAATATGTAAAAATTTGAGTAATTTTGCAACTTTTTTTCACATTTTTTCTATAATTGCTATTTTGTATGGGTATATTGTAACCTAATGTGAAATTGATATTAATGAAAAATTTCATTAATATTTTATCTTTTCTAGAAAAAAGAACTAAATTGATTTTAAAAACTTTTCATTGTCAACAATCTGGCCTTAGGGTCAAAACCGCTTAACAACATGACTTGATCCAGTGTATGAAAAATGAAAACCCATCACGATCCCATCACCATAAGAAATGATAGGCAATGGGGACTGCTTTATAATTCTGTATTCCTACAGACCATTAACCACTTGAGTATCAATATCTTAAACTATATAATATAGTGGGGACTGCCAGTGCCAGGTCTGGTGGCGAAATCGCTCCGAACCAACCAGTTTATCCTGAACCATCAAAAGAAACGAGCACTTTGCCCCATGTTCCCGATGCAAAGGTCAACTTACATTTGCCGGATGTTATGTGGGCGTAGCGATATTTAGCAATGGGTATTTTTATTTTATACTTCTTAGTTCTTAGTAACTATTTGACATACTTTGATGTACGAATACAGGATTGGCACATAATTTGTTATTTCTAAAGTATGTTTTCGTTAGTGTAGCGTTGCTCCTATACAAATATTAGATACCTGTTATAATAGACATAAAAGTAAAACTTAGTTTAAAAATAAATATTATCTAAAGAAGTTGTAGTCTTGAGAAATAAGTAATTTATTTAGCATTAACATGCAAGTAAATAGTAAAATAAGTATTAGTACAAAAGTTATTTTTGTTTACTCGTAAACTAGACATTTAAATTTTATTCCTTTACTTTTTATTTTAGTAACTTCAACTTCTAAAAACGTTAAAATCAAAAGTCAGCTAAAAAGGTTCCACATTCAAAAGCTTCCAAAAACCGTTCAATATTAAATCAAGCGAGAGTGCACCACGACATTAAGAGCGCACCAAAAAAGCTTTGTCTTGTCCCGTGACAAAACAATAAACACGACTATATCTGTGCCTTGTTCGAACATTTTGAGTGCACTAAACTTAGTGGAGTTATCTTTATGTCTCTATTTCATCACTTTAAAAATAGACAGTCCACATGTTCGATGCATTGACTTCGCTCCACAATGGCAGCCGTTGTGAGCCGTTCCAAACATGTGCCT
Organism: Hemithea aestivaria; assembly: GCA_947507615.1. Taxonomy (NCBI): domain Eukaryota; kingdom Metazoa; phylum Arthropoda; class Insecta; order Lepidoptera; family Geometridae; genus Hemithea; species Hemithea aestivaria. The sequence continues at coordinate 1,353,389 of OX382328.1, forward strand.
CCATTCAAGTTTATTTCGTGATGGTTATCACTTTTAAAATGTATATCTAAAGCGAACAAAACGTCTGTATAGTGTATACTTATGCAAAGAGAAACAATATTACAGATAATACGCTCGTTTTACATAACGGCTCCAATGTATAAAATTAGAATAAAACAACAAATTTTTCAGGCGGCGGCGCTCTCTCGTCGTTTCCACGTAATAACGCGTCGGTAACACCGGAGTGCAGCTCGCCTCTAATAAAACTGTAACGCACAACGTTTCTTATCAAAATGCCGCGGAAAATGCGACGCCATCGTTCTGCCCGACTCGGTTACTGTCGGCTGGGGACCTATTCACTCTATATTACCTTCTTATTCCGACGCGTCAGGTTCCAAATTCAAAATTATGTGACGCCATCTTTATTCCGCCGATGACGGATTCAGATTAGTTGCGTGATTTATGTCTTGGTTCTTTATTGAGCGACAACGACCGCGGCGGGCCTTTTCGCTCCCGTCTTTCTTTTATTTGATTTATATTTAACTGCTTCTATTTGGCATTTTAATTAACATCCAATTAATTCATTAGCTCACAATTGAAACTAAAATAAATAAAACTTGTCAAAGAATCGAATTGGAATAACAACTTTGCAGAGCGAGCGATGGAAGCAAATTATTTAATCACTTTGGCGCGACGAGGTGACAAAGGCGCCAGAACGAATGCAAACAATACAAAACAACTCAAAAATGTGGAACAAACGAACCGATATACTTTTAAATACAACTACACCATTTTATATAGTCCACAAGTTTTAATAGTTCAGTGAATATATTTGTTACCTCTGGCGAAGTTCAATCAATTATCTTCTTGCTTATAAATTCAATTTCAAATATGAATCTGAGTAAATTCATTTCAATTAAATTTTATTCCTATTACATTTCAATTTACAGGTTTATAGATATACCCTTATATTTATAATAAGAGAGCTATCATGGCGTGCCGGATTTTATGAAGGCATACAATTTTAGGTCTTAACGCTGACTCCTAAATATCCTATCTTTCAAGAGTTTTGTGCAACTGCGTAAACAGTGCTACATTTTGGTATCGTTTGCATTATGTAGGAGCTAGCGACCGGCCGTGACCCGGGCACCGTAACAAATAAGCCCGGAACGAACTAACAACACGTCAATTGATACCAGGAATCCTCCCAATGGGATGCTCTGTGTAGGATTACCAAGTTTTTCCATCTAAAACTTGTACTATAAATCGTCATAGCACAGGACGGAACTATCGTAACTCCGGAGCCGTTTTATTGACAATTTATGGCAGATTTGCATTACTGCTGAGTAAATTACCGGAACGAATTCCGAGTTTGGCCGAGTTTGAGTCGAGGACAGCGCCTGCGGTGCTCCTAATGAAACCGCTCGCCACTTTCTAACAGATTTATGATTCGATTTTAATTTTTAACTTTTTGAGGATAGGTGTGATTGACGTCGGATACATTTTATAAAGGACTAGCGGCCCGCATAGCCAAAGCCTTTTTTAGCGGAGGTCTACGTCATAAAACCTATCTGTATTCCAAATTTCAACCCAATCGGTTCAGCGGTTTAGACTGGGCGTTGATAGAGTCAGTCAGTCACTCTTTCCTTTTATATATTTAGAAGAAACACGTATTTGAAGCTTAACCGAAAAGTTGATTCATTAAGCCAAATGCAAGACGCTACGATCGGGTTACATTATTTCCTAGCATATAAAATAAACTGACTTCAAGTTGCTAGTCGTGTATGTATAAAATGTATATCGTCTATTAATGGAGAAATACGTGACAAACATACATAGGTACAACTTTTAAATTTTTGTCACACATACCGTATCTATTATAATCTATGTAGTTTATAACTTCCTTTTCGAATTAATTAAAATTATAGTCGATCTGGTGACTACTTTATGTATTCACTAGCTGTGCCTAGCGCTGTTATTCTATAGCCTATTATGTTATTTCAGGGTCTAAGTTTTCTCTATACCAAATTTCAGCTCAATCGGTTCACCCATTTAGGCGTGAAAGAGTAACAATCATCCAGACATCCATTCTTACAAACTTTCACGTTTATAATATTAGTAAGATTAAATCCACAAATTTTGTGGACCATTGTAGACCAAATGTTGTTTAGTTCTAAATACTAGTTCCAAGTAGGTATAATTGTATATCTTTCTAACTAATAAATTAAATGGGCCTAATAGTTGTTCCTACTAAACGGATCTAACTTAGGCTAAGGCTAGCCGCACACATGCCAAAATAGTGTCAATATTTTTTACATCAGGATAATCCAAGCAATACAGCCCACACGTGTAAATGTTATTGAAAATACGTACAATAATGACAATATTTATATGACAATATTTATATTTGTATTGCCTGTGTGCGGCCAGGCTAAGTTACCATGAGCTACTTTAATACCAAAATCTAAATTGCTATAGTCGTCTAGATGAGATAAAGTAACAAAAATACACAAACCATAAGTTTTCACCTATTAAACATTAGTATGATGTTACGAACTGTGCTTACAGACCTAACGGCAAGCAATAGTAATTAGGCGGTGATTCAGTCATGGCCAGTCCGTAAGTAGCGGTCGACATCAGTGCTGACCACAAACCGCGCTACCTTCTCACCACTCGCCACAAAATGCAATACGATATATTCGATTCCTCGATGTTGGCTCGACACACGACACTAAATCGATATCTTCCTGACGAATACTCGTCATTAATCATAGCTAATTTACTTTATACACGATCTAAACTGAGTCTTGGTCTTCCAAGAATATTCAAGATGATTCTTGGATGTTCTTGGAAGCTGTTCTGATGATTTAAAGCTTATACCATAGATTAATTTTAGCCGCTGAAAACTAGCTAGTAGGACCTAAGCTGGATGGAATGATCTGAAATGACAAACCATAATATTTCACATTCAGCTAATGTTAGCTTCAACCAAATGAGACCTTAGCTGTTTCGGCGTAAGAAAGACCAAACACACCAACCTTCACCTTTCTCATCTTAAGAGAGAATCTCGAATATTATGAGCCTAGTCATTTCAATACAAAATGTATAATACAATGACAAAAATCCCTGTTAATTAACTTTTAAATAGTTAAACGATAGATAAGTTTTAAACAATGAGTTTGAGTCTCAAGTCTCTACGCTTCGAAATTCTACTCGTAGGGTGAAGTCAGGCAATAGAAATGCAAACAGATTTCGAGCTCCATTTAACACAAAACCTTATTTATGCAGATAGTACTAAAGAATACGTTTTCCCAGTCAGTTCGAACATCATCATCGGTTGTCTGTCTCAGGTCATTGATGTGCTTCACTAATTATGTTGATACATATTAGAACTGATGCCAATGTGGTAATGTTTAAACTTTTTCAATTTTGAATGAACACTTTATTATTATAAGAAACCTCTAATTAATTCTTTGATACTATTATATCTATAAAGACTTTATTAATAGTCTACGGAAACTTTTTTGTTTCTATCAAAATATAAAGTTTGAAATTAGCTTCACTTTTAAAAAGGAAAAAAAGTAAACGCAGTACACTTAAACAAAAACAAACACAGTTATAATACTTATCAATAAATTAAATTTTATTTATTTTTATTATACAAATGCTTAAGTGCTTAGTGCTAACTAACAGTATTACAACCAAAGACCTATCATTAGTGACTATTTCTTACTACTACATACTTAAGAAACATTTTGTGTTTGTTGCGTGGTATCTGCTTTTACCACAGTATGTGCGAAGTCAACTCTAATATTCCACGTAATTGTCTTATCCTGTCCTTGTCGATTAATCCGCTAACAAAATTAAACGAAATCCGAAGCCCTAATCAAATCCACTTGGCAAGAATTACTTCAATTACTCGACTGTGTCTCGCCAACTATTCAAGTTTTCCTTTGATTAAGCAAACGACAAAGATTTCTTGATTAAATTTTCTCAGTGAGTGGGGAAATTGTGGTGGCGTGTTGGCAAGTCTTATGTTTCGCGAGGCTCTTTGCTTTCTCGCTGTGATGCTGGATTTTGTATGTAATATTGTATTTTCTGTGGATTAGCTCACCCCAATTTGTGTAAAAATCGAAGTGGATGGACGTACTAGGTATACCTAGTGATTTTACTCGCTAAAAGTGGCCTTGGTGGCTAGGTGGTTACTGTGCTTTGGCAGGAGGCCACTGTAGCTGGTGAAATTACTAGGCTAAAAAGTTTAACATTTTATGACTTTGGAGTAAGAAGTGTTGGTGCAGTGCAGTGGCATTGTAGGCAGCGTTATCTCTTAACATCAGGAGAGCGTCCTGCTCGTCTTCTTCCTTCTTCACATAAAAAGATGTTATTCCTGAGTCAAAGCCATCTAGATTATAATAACTTCAACAGCTCGAGGGGTAACAAACACAGAAGGTACATTCGCATCAGTATAATTGACCTGAAAATTTATTTTAGTTTTCATTAAAGCTTACTAATACGTAGGTGGTTGATGAAGTTCCTAAATAAATATTCTGATAGCAGTGGTACATTAATAATTAACAAACGTCAAATATTAGGTATGAGTCAGTAAACAGCAAAATGATTATGTTTAGACTGGTCCAGGTATAGTAAATAACTACTTCACTAAATTACTCATCTATGTGTAAATAGGGACCGGTATAAAGTAATTAAACCGATAAAATGTATTAATAAATAATTTATAGTCCAATAGAAATTGGACGGATTACCTTACGTACACTGTCAAAGGTTTCTACGTGGCTTCCGGAACATAGCTTTTTTATTCTAAATAGTAAATAGGCCTACGTTTGACCACATCCTACCTGATGTGAAGTGCAGGGTCGTGAATTAATCACACAAGATGCATAGAAAGCCTATTCACTTTTGTAATATAACTTAGGTCCAGAATATTAAACTAAAAGTATCATAATAATAAAATTTCACAGCTCTCAGATTACAATGAGGAATAATATTTCGCGGCCAATATAATAAGTTGATTTATTCGCAAAAGGGCAGATAACGCCCGAAAGATGTGTCGGTGAGGGCCGCAGGAGGCCAAAATGGGCGAACGAGACCGAACAGGTCGGCCTAAGGTAGTATTTTTACATATTATTTCCAGGGAAAGCATTAAATTACGTGGGATTTTTTCGGGGAGTTATGAAGACCATATTTTGTCGAGGTGCGGCGAATAGCAACGACTCATGCTTTCAAGAGGCGCGAGAAAAATTGAAAAGCGTAATTATTTTATGTCATATACCTACATATATGTAGGTTTGTTTTATTGGGGTACGCTTTACACGCCCTCGGAAAGGTTTTAAATTAGAGTAAAGAATGTGTGTCCCGCTTAGAATATATGGAGGTGATATGTATTAAACATTCATTTAATGTATATTCCAACAAGTAAATTATATATTTTAGGAGGTACTTATACTTTTTTGAAATGCTATTAAGACGTCACAAGTAGTAAAGCAAAAGTGGTAAAGACAATGCGTTACAGTGCATATTATTATTATTTGGATTAAGGATAACTAAGCAGTGATTATACAATTTGTAATAGGCTGAATAGGTTAATAATATTTCCATAATACCTTTCCCGTCAAATTATCATCTTGATCCCGTAACTGAAAGGAAAAAGAATCTCCTATTAGAAAAAATAAAAAAATAGCTGTTTGTTATTATTAAATTGTATGGGATAAATTCGTAGGAGCTTATGCAAAAAATATAACTATTGTTATACGCTTTTGGATATGTTCAGTTGGGCTGCTCTTTCCCATTTCTTCTGGTCCAAACTTCAGGCTTCAGACCCTGCTCTATCAGGCCATATTACTCGTTTACCAACCTAAAGGAACATAAGAGTAATGGAAAAGGCTAAATACAGACAAAAAAATTATGACTGAAGTGAATGTGACCCATTGAACTGGTAATCACCAAAAATCTGTTAAAAGTTTCATTCGATTTTCATAGTAATTTTCTAAAGATCCATTGGTTTTTCGCTTACCTATTTTAAGCATATCAATACTTTTTGCATTTTTTTTTAGATTTTTTCATAGTTTTTTCCTTCCTATCTTTTTTCAAAACCCAATAAGAAAAAAATTTGGATTTGTTCTATGAATAAAACATACATGTTGACAAGTTTATTTAGATTACAGACTCCAAAGGATGATCCAATGCAAATTCACTCCTAACTTATCCGATTCGCTCAGAAAAATCTGTGACACCCATGAAAATCTTGCATGCACTTAAAGAGAGATGGAGTTATAGGAAAATGTTGGTGTGCGAAGAGGACAGGTGAACTGCGGACAGCGGAACGCGCTTTGAATCCTAAATGCAGGGTAGTGTTGGACGCAGTTTAACTTAACTTTTCAGGCTAGTTTTCTAGTACGCTACAACTTGGTATATGTTGGCTTTATATAACTGGGTCAGAGTTCACGATAGCTTACCTTTGTTATGTTTCTAAAGTGGTTTGCAGCTTAGAAAGTAGGTACTCATTATATTTAGGTCAGGCTTCTACGTCACAACTAAGTACGAAATCTACGTTGACATAGAAACTTAAGGACGCAGAAATAATGCACTCGTATGCTCAACTTGCGTGTAAACACACTGACTACTGACACAATAAAAGTAACGTCCATCATATTGGTGCTTCTTCAATTTGATTATGACAGTACCTCATTGGAATCCTACTGAAATATGATGTCACGCGGTAAACCATTTTCCATTTAAAACCATGAACTGCGGTTTATAATATAATATAATTTTTTAAAAATAAAACAATCTTGAAGAATATTTTTCTAAACAAGTTCCATGTAATATGTGTAATAGGTACTATACACCTACAAGTGGTCAATAAAACATTTCCTATGACAATTCAGTTCAATAAGGCACATGTACAGTTAATCCAAAGTATGTAGATTGACAAGCCAGTATCGAGGCAAGTCACGATTTTTCCTGTCATATTGTTGAAGGCCGAGCTGGAATTCGCGCCGCGTCGCACGAATGACTCCAATGGAAGCTATGACCTCAGAGTCCCTGATAGCAGAGGCTATCAGCCGTCGGTCTGTTAAGTCACGTCCATATTTGTAACATTCTTCATAGCTTTTATTATCCACTAGTGGACCCGCGCGCACATCGTAGCACCTAACAGAAGATATCAGTGTGTCTATTATTACGCATGTGTTATACCTTCTCATGAATCAATTTATCTGTCCGCATCAAGCTCCTAGCACCCAGGCAATGCTCCTAGCATAAGCTAGTTTTACCAAAAAAGAAGTAAATCTTGAAATTAGAGCTGAATTTTTCGTTTATAACCGAATTTTGGCGTTCTATAAGTTCAAATGTCACATAAAAGAACGTCTTTGCGTCATAAGTTATTTAATGACAAAGTATAAAAATAGACAATGCGACCTTTTCTTAGAAAAAATGGATTATGTTGCTTATGCTCCTGTAATCAAGTAATTTGGTATTATCTGAACGCGTCTTTATAGAGGTACAATAATAAGTACTAATACGCACAATGATCCGTGACTAATGTTTCCGTTTATTGTGATGTTACACCGCACGTTATGTCATTGATGGAAAATATATGTCAAGAACACTGGCACTGTGTCTGATATAGACAATCGTGATTTTTACCATTGGGCTTTAATTTCTATCATGGTCATAAAAAAGGAAATGAGGCCGTAGCATGACACATGGGACCCGATGAAACTTCAAGAGTAGAACCACGGTAAAGAGATATACAGTAGTTTGACTCCATAGAAATGGTCGGAATGTGGGAGTGAGTAGATGTGGGCAGATGTGGGTAGAAGTGGGTAGTTAATCGAGAAGCGGGTGCCACGCAGTGACGGGCGGACGTCGCGATAGTTTTTTGCAAGTATTTAGTGTAATTTACGTTATTTACTTTTGACGTATGTATACATAATATAATAAATTATATAAAATGGCAAAAAATAGCATGCGATATTATGCTGTTTTTGAGGTTAGTAAGAAGTTATTTTATTTTTTATTTTTAAAGGTATTCTGCTGAAGTAAGAGTGCGAGTAAGAGACCGAGTAAGAGTGCGAGTAAGAGTCCGATAAGAGTCCGAGTAAGAGTGCAAGTAAGAAACTGAGTAGGAATTCGAGTAAGACTGCGTGTAAATGTCCGAGTAAGAGCGCGAGTAATAGTCCGAGTAAGAGTGCGATTAAGATTCCGAGTAAGAGTGCGAGTAAGAGACCGAGTAAGAGTGCGAATAAGAGTAAGAGTCCGAGTAAGAGTTCGAGTAAGAGTTTGAGTAAGAGTCCGAGTAAGAGTTCGAGTAAGAGTGCGAGTAAGAGTTTGAGTAAGAGTCCGAGTAAGAGTGCGAGTAAGAGTCCGAGTAAGAATCTGAGTAAGAGTCCAAGTCTTGTCTCTTGTCTTGTCTCTTGTCTTGTCTCTTGTCTTGTCTCTTGTCTTGTCTCTTGTTTTGTCTCTTGTCTTGTCTCTTGTCTTGTCTCTTGTCTTGTCTCTTGTCTTGTCTCTTGTCTTGTCTCTTGTCTTATCTCTTGTCTTGTCTCTTGTCTTGTCTCTTGTCTTGTCTTGTCTCTTGTCTTGTCTCTTGTCTTGTCTCTTGTCTTGTCTCTTGTCTTGTCTCTTATCTTGTCTCTTGTCTTGTCTCTTGTCTTGTCTCTTGTCTTGTCTCTTGTCTTGTCTCTTGTCTTGTCTCTTTTCTTGTCTCTTGTCTTGTTTCTTGTCTTGTCTCTTGTCTTGTCTCTTGTCTTGTTTCTTGTCTTGTCTCTTGTCTTGTCTTGTCTCTTGTCTCTTGTCTTGTCTTGTCTCTTGTCTTGTCTTGTCTCTTGTCTTGTCTTGTCTCTTGTCTTGTCTCTTGTCTTGTCTCTTGTCTTGTCTCTTGTCTTGTCTCTTGTCTTGTCTCTTGTCTTGTCTCTTGTCTTGTCTCTTGTCTTGTCTTTTGTCTTGTCTCTTGTCTTGTCTCTTGTCTTGTCTCTTGTCTTGTCTCTTGTCTTGTCTCTTGTCTTGTCTCTTGTCTTGTCTCTTGTCTTGTCTCTTGTCTTGTCTTGTCTCTTGTCTTGTCTTGTCTCTTGTCTTGTCTCTTGTCTTGTCTCTTGTCTTGTCTCTTGTCTTGTCTCTTGTCTTGTCTCTTGTCTTGTCTCTTGTCTTGTCTCTTGTCTTGTCTCTTGTCTTGTCTCTTGTCTTGTCTCTTGTCTTGTCTCTTGTCTTGTCTCTTGTCTTGTCTCTTGTCTTGTCTCTTGTCTTGTCTCTTGTCTTGTCTCTTGTCTTGTCTCTTGTCTTGGGTTTCAATATACGCCGCCACGACATGATAGGTAAGTAGGTGGGTATCCCTACTATGCTGGAATAAAACCTATTGTAGTTCCCAGATTAGGCTTCTTAATTATGAAACAACTTGTAAGTTTTAATCTACCTGTTATTATGTACCTACTTTATTCGATTTAGATTTTGTTTGAAAAGTAAGTTAGGCGGAAGTGTTTATTAGGTATTTTTAGTCCTAGCCGCAAAAAACGCGGGATGAAGGGTGTACTAAGTTTGATACAATACATTTTCAAATCTCATTCGACTGTTGCATTTTTGTAACGGACATTCAGTGGTTCCTAAGCGGACATAATAAGTAGGTAGGTAAATATTGGTAGGTAATTTGAAAATGAAATAAAAGCTTGTAATAAAAATATCAATAAATGTACATAAATAATTTAATTAATTTACAATAACTCATCTAGATAGTAGCTCAAGTAAGTAGATGATATGAAATAGGTAGGTACCTACTGTATGCGGGCAGCGGCTGCCCGGCAGCCCTATGACTTGTGCATGTACCACGAGACTGTAGGTATTTATGTTCAAAAATCACGCTCAGTCAAACTACTGTATATCTCTTTACCGTGGTAGAACTGTCATCCCATACATTGTACTTTTGTGAATGTATGGGATGACAGTTGAGTTGACAGCAAGACAAGTCTACGCAGCGTCTGTGCTTGAGGGGATGGAAGATGGAGAAATAATTTCTAATGAATGTCAAAATTTGTTTTAGCATAGAACTTTATGATAATATTATTATTTTTACTTGCAAGGATTAAAGTCATATTATCATGTCATCAGCAGGGTTATTCACTTATCCGTGAAAGAACCGAACCGAATACCGAATTGTGAAAAAAGTATTAAATGACATATTATGTAGATACAACTTGACATAATGTCTATTATAATAATATTTGGGGTTTATACTCCAACAGAACAGGTTACCCTACTTACACTGTCAGAGTCAAATCACAAATTATAGGTTGTGTGGCCATTATATTGATTTCCTCTAGTAATATAATATTATAAGAACTGTAGTATACAACAATCGGGATTATTTTTCCTGAAATCGAGGTTGACTAGTTATATATTTTCCCGGGGGTGGTCTTCCTTTGCAGGAGGTCGACTAGTCGACCTCTGACAGTGTAAGTAGGGTAACCTGTTCTGTTGGAGTATAGGACTAGGTGGGTACCCCAACAGTGCCAGTTATTCTATCGCCTGAGCAGTGATGTGCAAACATTACTGTGCTTCGGTAGGAGGGCACTGTAGCTAGTGAAATTACTGGGCTGAAGAGTCTTAACATCTTATGACTCTCAAGTAAGAAGCGTTGGCGCAGATTTTTCCTTTGTAAAATCCTGGGTAGCACTGTAGTAATTATGGGCAGCGTTATCTCTTACCATAAGGAGTGTGTCTAGCTCGTCTTCTTACTTCGTTGTACAATAAAAATGTATACACACCCTTATCTAAAAGTACCTAGAGCTGCTCTCCGGTATAATAAGAACTAAGCGCAAACTATACTCGTCCAAGAGTTTATTTCTCAAGTGTTTTGTTGCAGTTAGAAAACTTTCCAACATTCTAAGGGTTTCTCGATAATATTGAATAACCAATACCTTAATTAATTATTTATTTAGGTCACATTATATACGCGCCATGTCATTAGAGGCCTTATTGACTAATAAGGGTTGGTGACAATCAGAATAAGGTGACTATGTAATGTGTATCAAGCAACAAAGAACTCGCAGTTTTATATTTAACATTTAAATTTTAATACAAATTAAAAGTAAATAATAAAGTTATATTTCAGCTTCCCAGCAACTCGTACAAAAATTGTAGCACTTTTCATTACATGGCAATATTGTCATTTCTCGCGCTTCACAGCTGCCTATTGTGCTAGAAAGTGTCGAAGGTTTTTTTCATTTAATATACGCTTCTAAAAGTAATATTTTCAAAAATTAATATCTAAAGACTAAGCCCCGGCGTCAGCCGCAGGGTTGTTTTTCATAATAATAGAGACAAAAGTTTAACGTAAGCCAAACAATGTAAAGGATCCTAACCGTGCGCATATTTAATAAGTCTCCCAAAATTATGAGGATCAAATTACGTCCCTTTGTTTGAAGGATACATTTTTAAACGTGTGCACGGACACGAATAATTTATCGGAAGGATCGAACACCGCAGAATATTTAGCAGATGTCAGTCGAAGATCGAGTCCGCTCGAATCGATTCATTATCTATTCATGGGACATCGAAACATTTCAATTATCCAATGTTCCAGTTTCTGCAGCGGCTGTGTGCATGTACTCGTATGTATGTATGTACGTTTGCAATTTAAATGAGATTCATTGTATAGGTGCCCGGAGTCGGTTTAAATTTGATTAATAGAAGCGATGTTTTTTGGTCATTTTGTAATTGATAAAATCCATTTGTAAATAAACCGTTGAATAAAATTAAATCTAGGTCAGGCAATAGACGTCTGAAGTTGTTCGGCAATATAGAGATGATTTCTGTGTTTAATATTATGTTTTAAAGCTTTACGTCGTAACTATTGGTTACTGCAAAATATTAATATCAATGGTCTAAAGATAATGTCTTCAAATAATATTTAAACAGTCCATAATATAGGTACTTGTAGTTGCTCCGGTCCTTCTAACAAGCCCTTTAGCCATGTACCAAACATTTTTAACTATCGTTAAAAAATTAGCTACTTTGATGTCAGTTGTGTAAACGAATGACATCTGTCACCTCAGCTTTGGCTTTTATTTTATTAATTTGGTTTTGGCGCTAGAGGGGCAGTTTACCCGTAATATTATGAAACTAAATTGTATTTGGAATTACAAGCGCAAAATTCCTGATAAAGTGCATTGATACGTATATTTTATTGTTAGTTGTAACATTCACAATAAATCTTTAAATTTTCAACATCTACTCACTTATATAGCTATAACTGCAGTCATCCCCATTTTGTTGCGACTCACCTGCAAAAAAAGAGAAACATTTAAATATCCGAAAATGGTCTAAACGGATCACGACCTTATCACATTGAGTAGTCAAACAAAGGGCTTGGAGGCGTGACAAAAATAAAATCTGTTTATGAAAGAGTCCATTCATGTTCCCAAAACAACGAGTCGTGACATCACGGGAACAATAAAACCTTATTTGGAGGCATGTCCCATTATAATATTATGTATGCCTATTGTAAAACTAGCGGCTGGTCCTTTTTCAAACTTAAAATTAGAAGAAGGTTTAAAAATCACTTTTATTTTATTTTTAGCTTCTCTTATCTCGGAACAGCATTAAGAACCCAGGTTTTTCTTGTTTGAACTAACTTAAAAAGTTACTTTAACGAAAATTTAAGTATTCATTTAAATTGTTTTTAAGACCCAGCAGAAAAGGTCAGTTGATTATAATTAAATAACTTAAAAATAACTATGGATAGTAAATATTCCTTCAAAAGTTCACGTACATATCATGTATCAAAAAGCTGTAATACTGTACGTTTCTCTCAAATCAAATCAACGCCGCCTTTCAGGCTCTTCCATAATGACGTAACTCGACACTTTATGGTTCGCAAAGAATTTAATTTTGGCCCTTTATATTTTTGACCACGATGTCCCGAGAGGGAGAGAGGGGCCATTCTTTATCACGGATATTGCGGGCACACTCACGTACGCATATTACAACGAGGAACCTCTTAAAACTCGTGAAAAGGTCGAAAGAGGTCAGTTCTACATATTATGAGCCTTTGAACTCCTTTTGCTTGTGCCGATTGATGTTCGAGTGAGATGGATCTATAGGTACGTAGCGGTATACATATTATAGTATAATAGCTGTGTTCAACGATTTAACCCGCTGATAAGTAGCCTTAGTTCTTTAAGGGCCTAAGCTACCTATAAACCAAACCTGTTTAGGTGACAGAAGACAAAAAAAGTAACTTATATACCACCACCACTAAGACATAATACACCTAAACAGATACCGCCTAAACAAATTAACTGAAACCTGGTTTAACACATGGTCTACTTTTTAGATAAAACCGCTGGACTAAGCTAGTTGATAAGCTTATAATATTATTGTAAAGCTAGAGAGTCTTAAGAAAAAAAAAACATCTTAAAAAAGAAACTTCAAAAACCGTAATCCGATTCATCAATTAAAAATGCACTGTTTTGTTAAGACAGACTCATGAATCGTAAGAGGGAACCAATTATACGGGTGTATTCATAGTGGAGTGCTCTATAAGAAGTTCATTCCTCTTAATCGAATCAATATAAAGATGGTTGGTTCATCAAATTGTTCTTGTCATTTATTGGACTAAATAATAATATAGCGTGTAACTTATTTTATCTAAGAAGATGAACAAGACTATAAGTTCGCCTGATTTTAAACGATAATGCCTAATGCCTATCTATTACACTCATTGACATCATTGTCATTATTATTAATCCTATTTAAATTAAGTACAATTAATTATAATTAGTGATCAGAATTACAAAATTGAAACACATACAAATATTATATTAATTTCTGCGTAACCAATTAAATCAATACGCGATCAGACGAACAAAAATAATATACAAAAGTTAACGCATAGACAAAAAAAAACAAAAAAACTCCCGCATGTGAAAAAGTTCATCCTCGAGCATTGTTTGATATTATGAACTACAATTTCATCAAAAATGTAACCGGTATTACAGACCGAGAATAGATAATAATAATACTACTAAAAACTTCTGTTTTTAAGCTGTCTTTAGTATTATTTTAAGAGACATACTTATACATGAACATTGAACATCTATTATGTACTGTGTGTACATTATGTTTGCACAACTGCACGACTGTACCTGTAACCCTGAAATATAAGTTATTGAACTCCTCGAAAAGGCATTCTATTCTTTTGACGAGTTCATTGGAACCACTATTTAAACAAGTACCTATTGTTTACATGATTTGATTTAATTTAATTTATTATTATAACAATAAACGAATTACATTATATTGAATTATATTGTATTGACCTATAAATTTGTAAACGTTTTATGAAATAAATGTTTATCTATTTATTGAATTTCGTCATCCTTAGAAATTCGCTTGAAAAAAAATTCCTTCAGTTTGGAACTCAGTAATTAATGCACTTTACAGCTCGGCGAAAGAATAACTGGCATAGGTATGATACCTCCCCGACCTCTGCAATGGAGGCCTACCATTACAATGAAAGAGTTCATATTATGCGCTCTAAGGCACTGTAGATCTATGGTGTTGTATAGACACTTCAGTAGTCAGAATGCAAGGTGCGGAGTGGTGCGGAGAGGGAAGCGGCGTCGTCGCTTCCGGCCGCGACTGCCTCGAGTTTTCCAAATGACGCGAATATTCCCCGCCCGACAGTTAATTAACTATTAAAAGATACTAGTTTTGAATAGGAAGCTGCACACTGTCGAATGCTTTGGGCACAGTAGACTGTGTTACTGGATTTTAGATAAGCCAAGTTGATAGCGATATCATAGCTGAAGAAACGCTATCATCACGTCTTTCAGACAGAATTTACCAAGATAGTAGTTGTTAGCGTATGAAATGGGGGAGAAACAAGCGGAACACACCATCATAGAAGACGGGAAAATGTTAGGAACTGAAGAAATCTTTAGGTAGTAACTTCTTTAGGTACAGATTTCAACCTTGCTGTTTACTTGTCATCAGACACTTGATTCGTCTTGTCATTTATTATCAATAAAAATTATTATACGATTAAATAATATTATACACTCGTAGGTAGGCCTATACGTAACAAAGCCGCATTTAGGTCAGTCGCGACACGACGCGTCAAGACGAAAGTGCATTACCATACTGTCACTCTAAACTATGCACTGCTTGGCTCGCGTGACATGTGACAGGTAGCTGGGCAATTAACGTCATGGCTCATGCCCATATAATAACTACGTTAATATATCTTGCACATTTTAACGTAATCTTGGAAAGCGTATGAATAAAAATAGCCTAAAAATATTCTTATAATAATCAACCTCTTCCCTTTAAGGAGCGGATTTTTATGTCGGAAACACAAGCGGAAAGCCTGCCAGTTGGTGAGCGGTTATCTGAGGCTATAGATTTTTACAATGCCCGTGATAGGTAATGCCGATTCGTTGAGGTTATGAAATTGTGCATATTGTAATCAAAAAGTCCATTAAGTCTTTCAAAGACCTTTTAAGTGTCTTAAGACTCTTCCTCTCTACTATTTCAGAATTTTACTAATTTCTCTTTGATTTTTAACACGCGAGTCAAAGTATTCTTATCTTCTTAATTTGGTTCTACATTCAAATTCGTTGCCGCCACCGAATTGTCCACATGACTACATTCAAAAAGTGTCTATAGTCCATACCCACCTCGCGAAGCCGACCCCGCACTGGTAGCATCTTTGCATATTTTCAAAGGATTTTAACTTTTATAGTGAAGTGTTACAGTGTATTTTAGTATGTATGAATAGCATATGAAACTTGGCGCCGAATATAAGTTACCTACGCTTGCCTACACAGGAATAACGAACGGCCGGCGGCCGACGTGGCTCTAGCAATCACGCACTGTGAATGGCAGCTCTTCAGACCACAGTCTTTATTATGTAAAGGATCTTTTAACAGACTTCACAAAAAATTGTAAACCATCTCCATGTTTACCATTCAACGTTTTATGTCTAATTACAAGAACAAGACATATACACAACTCTATATTGAAACATGACAATAGAAACTAAAATATTGTTACAAAGTATACACGAATATTACAATTCGCAGTCTTATCGCTTAAAGGGTCTCTTCCAGAGAACCGTGCAGGGATAGGACTAACGAATAGCACATTATTTGGTTGGTGGTGTATAATCAATAACAAAAATACGTTCTGAAATATTATTATGATGGAAACTGTCTTAGTAATTGAATTTTAGTTCATTTTCCGAAGTGCGGTCACGGCAAGTTTTTAAGATGGTTCACAGTTACTGTTTGTTTTTGATAATATTTCAAATTGTCTGCGGTGAGACGCTTCGCGGTTTAATATTATTTGTTTTTTTATTAAGTTGTAACGCTTGAAAGGTACTTTCTAATAATATTTAAATCTATTTTAACCACATTTTTTCAGCCGGGTTTCTCCTATTGCTGAGAAAAGGCCTTCCTTCTTTCTTTCCATTCTTCTGGGTCAAGGGCTATAGTTGTCCAGCTATTGCAGAAAGAATCCAGTTTATCAAGCCTTCTCCATTTGGGTCTGTTATTTTAGATTTTTTTTTTAATTTGCTCCAGATTCAAAGCTATTCTCTCTCTCTCTGGTTGGTGAACGGATGTATGTTATGCGGGTGTACTGTTCTTATCACCCGCTTACGAGCTTGTATCTAGATTATCATCATAATATAAGTAATTTAACAATAATGTAGCCCATCTATTGATATTACATAATATTATTCATGTATATGTATCATGTATACAAGTCACATAATTCTATATCTTCTGTATATTTCTAAACTTGCTAAACCCGACAGTTCCATCTGTTAATATTTAAGTAAACTATGTGGATTTAAGCTACCATAATATTATATTACGTATAAAATAAGTATATAAGTAATTTAAACAATAATGTAGCCCATCTATTGATATTACATAATATTATTCATGTATATGTATCATGTATACAAGTCACATAATTCTATATCTTCTGTATATTTCTAAACTTGCTAAACCCGACAGTTCCATCTGTTAATATTTAAGTAAACTATGTGGATTTAAGCTACCATAATATTATATTACGTATAAAAAATTTCAGCTACCTTGGTTTTGCAGATCAGGATAGGAATAATAACAAAAATAATATCAAGATATATAATGTAAAAGGAAAACTGAATGATTGACCGACCGATCTTTCAAGGGATTGTTTTAACTGAACTGAATTTTAATTGAAATTTGGTACCAAGATAGATTTTATATGTCGTAAACCGCTAAGACAGGATTTCGTAATAGGGATAAAACCGCGAGCCTAGCCTAGCTATAATATTATTCCATTCCCAAACCTTCACATTATGACTAAGGTAGGTGTAGGTACACACAATTCCTATAGAATCCTAGGCAAAGTCTAGCTCGCAAATTTATGAGTCGTACAAACTTTACGCCTCCAATAAATTCGATTACACTACCAGCTATAACCAGATAGAGCTGGATAACAGTTAAAATACCTTTAGTGTATCCCCCGGCAGCGCTTCAAGCGCTGTATTGGCTTTATTCCTGTGAAATTAGAGCAATAAAACTGTTATTGCTCGTAAATATTGTGTCGATGTTATATTTATGCACGTATTGTTTTTTTTTTCTTTAGACACGTTCAACTGTAGATCTCTGTTGTTACCTATAAGATATTTGTAAGAAGCAGTCTTGAAACTACATCAAAAATTGGCAGTTGCCATCATGTTGGCCAAACAACCAAAAAAAATTTGATATATAATAAAATATTATTCTAACGGTGTAATTAGGGTAAACTGTTCTGTTAAGCATATATATATAAAACCAATTTATCTATTTTTAAACCTTAACCGTTAAAAAGAAATACTAATATCTTCTGCAACAATTAGACAACATAATCGATTTAATGTAGAATTAAGAAGCAGTACGAAAGGAGTGTAAAGTGTGCGGTTGGAGGAGAAAGATGGAGGACCGAGAGTGGCGTGCCATGGGGGAGGCCTATGACCAGAAATGGACGAACGTATGCTGATGATGAAGAAGGAGTAGGGCTCTTTGAAATGAAATGAAATGAAATGAAATGCTTTATTTGCAGAAATGTAGTACAATTTGGTCTTGTTTTTTCTCTAGGTCTAGACATTCCGCCTCTTCGAGGCATGCAAATTTTTAAAATCAACTACCCAAGTCTATCAATTAACTTACCCTAAAAAGGCATGCAACCATAATATAGTGAAACACATAAATTCCATTCAACATACATTCAATTCACATTAAAAATCAATTGATATTATTAGTAATAAAGTCAAAAAAAAGAAAATTAATTAAAATGCATAATATCATTAATAAAAATGTACCTCCAAAATAATAATATACCTAAATGTCAAATGTCAATGTCAAACTAAATATTATTCGTTCGAAAATTTACAGATGTCAAAATATGAATATTGAATATATGATGATTGTTAACAATTACAAATATTAAAAAATAATAATGATTACAATAATAAATAATGAAAATTAATATTTTATTACGAGATTATGTTATTCCTTTTATAGTTCCAAAATTCATTGAGATCATAAAAACAATTATTAATTAACCATGTCCGAAGTCTAAATTTAAATTTTTCAAATGATAATTCTTTGATCTCACGTGGGAGATGATTATATATTTTAATGGCCATAATCTCGCAATTTTTACCACATAAAGCTGACCTATGCATAACCATTTTTAACCTGTTCGGGTCTCTGATTGTTCGAGTTAACCGACTGTCATGGCTATATTTTTGAAATAGATCTGGATGTTCTCTGACAAATACTCCCACCTGCATAATGTAAAGGCTCGTGAGTGTCAAAATCTTTAATTTTGTAAACAGTGGTCTACATGACTCTAATGGACCTATGCTAGCTAGGGCTCTAATGCACTTTTTTTGGACCAAGAACACTTTCATAATGTCGGTAGAGTTGCCCCAGAGTAAAAGTCCGTATCTAAGAGTGGAAGCAACGTACCCATGGTATGCAGTGAGGGCCGCACTTTGGCTCACCGTACGTCGAAGTTGTCTTAACGCAAAAACAAAACGGTTTAATTTGGAACATACATATTCAATGTGACCTTTCCAGTTACAGTGCTTGTCTAAGACTATTCCTAAAAATTGCAATGAGTCAGTATTGTTAATAGGTATCCCTTTACATAGTATGTTGAATTTAACTGGATTTAAAATATTATTATTATAATTACAAAAATGAATGCATTTAGTTTTTGATAAATTAGCGTGCAATTTATTAGAGTCTAGCCAGTTTAATATTAAGTCAGCTGTGTTATTAATCTGATGTTCATGGTTTAGTATTGACCTATTTTCATCAGTCACAACCACCGATACATCATCTGCAAACAAAACGCATTTGTGATTGACCGCTAGAGGAAGGTCATTAATATAAATTAAAAACAATAGTGGACCTAAAATACTGCCCTGGGGCACGCCGCTTGTTTTAGCTTCGTATGTTGATCTGTAGCACTTAGCCATACATTTTTCGTTCAGGAATGTTATTTCTACACACTGTTCACGGTTCGATATATAGCTTTTTATCCAATCGAGAGATAGACCTCTGATACCGTAATTCTCACATTTATAAATGAGTAATTCGTGATTTACGTAATCGAACGCTTTACTCATATCGAAGAAGATCACTGATACCGGTATGCGTTTGTCGATTTGGTTTACTATTTTACTAATAAGATTGTATGCAGCTAACGTTGTCGACTTTCCTTTTTGGAAACCGTTTTGTTCCTCTCGAATGATATCAAATTTTTGCAGATAGTTACTTAGACGAGAATGCATGGTTTTTTCAAATATTTTCGATATAATAGGTATAAGTGTTATAGGACGATAGTTATTTAGATTACGCTTATCATCTTTCTTATGAAGAGGTCTTACTATACTTTGTTTTAGTATCTCTGGGAATATTCCTTTGGAAAAAGAAGTGTTTATCAAATTTGCCATTATGGGTGCAATTAACTTTGAGCAAGCTTTAATTATTTTTGTGCATATATCATCGAAACCAACCGTGTGTGTGTTTTTTAATGACATTATTATCTTACTAAGCTCATCTGTACTGCATGGTCTAAGGAACATGCTATTCGTAACTCTAGGTATATTCCTGCAGTAGTTTGAATTTTCACGTGAACTACCTGGATTTGACAATTCAGTATAGAATTTATTAAAAGCAGAAGCAATTTTGGCTGGTTCGCGTAATATATTGCCCTCAACGTTTAACTCTTCAATGCCTGCAAAAGTTTGACCAGAGTCTGCTCTGTTTTTAATTATTTGCCATGTCGCTCGACATTTGTTATCAGCACCGTTTATTCGTTTGTGGTTTGTAAGTTGCTTAGATCGTTGAACGCATTTCCTAAGAATACTACTATAGCTTCGAAAACGCGATTTATTTTCTGATGTGCTATATTTAAAACAGATAAATTTGAGTTTCCGTTTCTGCTTACTGGATTTACGTAGCCCTGACGTTATCCATGAAGGAGAATTATTATTACAATTAATTTTACGTCTTTCTAATGGGAAACACAGATAGTAAAAAAGGCAGAATGTGTCGTGAAACTCATTAAAAGCGTCATTGAAGTTATCATTATTTAATATGTTACACCAATTCAAAGAAGAGAGGCAGTCTTTAAATTTATCAATATTTTCCTTGCTATAATTACGGCTCTCCTTATACCAATGGTTGATCTTTTTTGGCATTTCAGACACAGGCACAGTTAAAGTTTGTCCAGTATTGTGGTCTGATAGACATAATTCGTGGACTTCGCCCTTTGCTTCCCTAATGTTGCTAATCATATGATCTATACACGAGTTTATTCTCGTAGGTTCATTAATATGAAGAAGGAGATTATAATTTAGTGCAATGTCAAGTAATCTCTTAGAATAGATGTTATTCGATTTAAGAGTGTCTATGTTAAGGTCACCTGTTAGTATAATTTTTTTATTTTGTTTCGTTGAAATTTTATGCAGAATGTTTTCTAACTTGTCGAAAAAAATGTTCACATTACTATTTGGAGTTCGATAAATGCATATGACGATAATCTTCAATGGAACGATAGAAATACCGCAACATTCAAAATGTTTCTCTTCGGATAACTCTTTGCATATCAGAACGTTAGATGTTTCTATGTGATTACGTGTTAGGATACATACTCCTCCACGTTTTTCATTCTTCCGAGAGTAAGATGCTACAGTTTTAAAACCTTTAAGCCTAATATTGTTCTCATTACCATTTTTAATAAAAGTTTCTGATAAACAGATAATGTCAACGTTAATATTTTTATGTAAAAAATTGTCTATAGCCAGTTCTATCGATTCTAATTTATTCAATAAACCTGCGATGTTTTGGTGGAACAGAATCAATGTCTGCTCAGTCTCGAAAAAGATTATTGGTTTGTTCAACTATTGTTTCGGCCGAACTGTCATGGTTTATTTGTGTATGGGATTGTTTAGCTACAATGGGGAAGTAATCTAATAATGTTGCTTTTTTAGGTTTGGTCTTTGTCTGGGTTCCATCGTCATTATGAACTTTTGGTTCTAATTTTTTAAAATAATCTGGCAATAATTTCTGAACTGTCTGTTTTGACCCTGACGACGACCTATGACTATGCATGTGGGCTTTAATTTTATTGAAATTTATGATATTGTTATCATAATATTTGCTATCAATAATGAGGCAAATTTTTTTGCATAAGGTCATCAGGTAATTGTAATTGCTCATATTATAATTTCTTTCAATACTAACAAATTCACAGTTTGGGGCATATGTGCAGAGTAATTTAATCAATTTATTTAGTTTAATCTCATTCAGGTACTTATTATTTACTACGTTCAATACGATTACATCACATTTTTCTAGGCGCTTTAAAGCCCCTGAGAGTTCAAATAATAACTTGTAAGGATTCCTGTCATTTTCTCCTACACATAAAACTAATTTGTCTTGTTCTACATTTAATTGTGCTTTGTTACAAAATTTCAAGATTTCTTCTGCTGTTGCAAAAGGCTTGATACATGCAAAAATATCATATTCTTCATATTTATTACAGAAATCCGTTCTAAACTTAGTCATTAGTGATGCTAGTCCTCCACATTGTTGAGATCCATATATTAATAATTTTGGTCTGTTTTCAGATTTTTTACTACCGATGTTTTCGCTGTCTTTTATTTTATCGGTGATATGATTATTAAACGATGTGTTGGTGGTGATATTCTGCTTGGTTTTATTAAGATGGTCCTCCCTTGGTTTTTGTTCATTTTCATTAATCGTAGACGTGGTGCCAGTTTTAAGAGAACTATTGGGGTCATCATTATAATTATCCATTGATAGTATTTGTGGGCTTAATATTTTACTTTGGATGTTGGTACTACTGTTTGGGTCTTCGGCTGATATGTGGATAGTCGCTATATTGTTTCCTTTCGAGCTAACATTAGGCCTAGTAGGTGTTTCATTAGGAATTGTCATGCGTTTCCTTTTACGATTGGCAGATAATGCCATAGGACTATCTATGAAACCTGCAGTCTCATATTTTAATACAGTCTTTTTATAGCAAGCTAACTCTGTTCTAAGTTTTTTGTTTTCTAGAGTGAGGTAGTCATTTTCCTGCACTGCACTTGCAAGACGATTGTTGAGCCTCTCTATTTCACTATCATATTCTAAAATAATGTTACTCTCATTTATTGGCGAGTGGGTAGGCAAGCTTGGTATTGGACTTTCAAAAAGTGATGAGTTCGAAAGATTATCCATTGAGTTCGAAATGTTATTTCTATATTGACGAAACGTTATATTTTCTGTGTCTGATTCCATACTGTTTTATGCTAAATAAATTGTATCTCTGGAACATTCGTATTGCAGTGGAGTTTATAGCCTGTGGTATCTTTACTCCTTGATCCTTTTTGAACGGAACTTTTTATGTCAGTGATCAGCTGTTGTCAGCTGTCTTGCCGTCATAATTAGTTGTGTTTAGTAATTAATTTGTTGCCAAAATTAAAATATCCCGTTGCTGTGTGTATGTGTGTGTGAGTTGTAACGACTGAATTCAAAATTCTCAATGAGCTGTGTGATTTTACAATGAAATTATTTCATGGAATCGTCTCACCCAGTGTTTTCAATGCCGGCAAGTAATCTTGTAGGTTATGTTCTTCGAATCGTTCACTTCACAACTTCACAACTACACCAAAAATCACTTGTTTACTAATTAATTTCGCAACAGGTGTTTATCAATATGTTTACTTCGCCAGGGTTACCAGCGGAAAAAAAAACTTTCTAGAGTTTAAGTCCTACGTATCATCACTGGCCTCTTATATCTATAAAAGATGATTCAAGCAGCGTCCGTAATTATGGTTCGGCACTTCCGTGGGTGGCTAGTAAGGCCGATGCGGGAGCGACATCGCCGACCGCAGAGTATGCAGACGAATTATTGTGTTCGTGAAGCTGGAGGAGCAGCGGCGCATGGTGACGTCTGTCACGTTTTTGTGCCAATAGTTGGAACCAGGTTTAAGTCATAACATCTATTATTATAATAGACACTACTCGAAAATCTGGTGTCTGAACATCCTTAGCCGTCTCCCCGATAAACATAGCTAATCCAAACAGGCTTCAATCAGATGTTAGTTAATGCCGTGGTGTGCTCGCAGATTATACTTGTTTGTTTGTGTGTGAGATGGTGTTTGCTTGGCACTTAATGACGGCACCATTGCGGTGCCAGACAGGGCCAGACCCCTCAGTACTCAGTACCCGCAGCGGCGCGTGCCAATAACACATATTATAACCGAACTAGCTGATCACTGAGGGTTTTCCCGCTCCAATGTACGAGTATAATGTCAATGTAAAAACTTCAAAAAACTTAAGTTTTCCGTAGTACGGGTAGAGCATTCCAAAATTGGAAAGCCAGTTAATGGGATATCATTTTCAACATTTACCACGCTTTTGAGTTATGGGTATTTTTATATACCAAGTAAATGACAGTATAAGTTCAAAATTATCACAGTGCGGTCCGAAAATTTTACTGTAAAATCATAGGATTATCCGTTATTTGGGGTTTCACTGTAACAGAATATCCCTATATAAATATAATTATTATTATTATTATTATTTATTGCTCTCCTCTCCTTGCACGGTTGTCTGGAAGAGATCATTATTAGCGATAAGACCGCCAATTGTAACACTTAGTTTTATATTATAGTTTTAAGTTGTTTTTGTACATTTTTGTGTTTCAATAAAGGATTATCTATCTATTGACTATACCTCTAAATACATAGGTAAGAAGGCGAAGAAGACACCCTTCGTCATCCAGACTCATAAGATGGTAATTCTTATTCTAACGGAATTAGCCTAAGCTACCTTTCTTCCAACTAGTACTTAACTTTCGCTATTATAATAGGTATATTATGTATGTCTTCTACTTGTTTTTAAGCGTACTTTTACTGGGTAAATTAATTACTTAGATGCTAAGTTTTGAAGTAAATATAAAGTTAGTCTAAGAGTAAGCTAAATCAGAAAATACCCTCGCGTAGGGTACCTAAGTCATGCCGTTCAAAAATATAAAATTCACTTTGTAAATTAATTTAATACTAAAGTTAAGCTAAGGTTATTAAAGTAAGTTTTATGGATTTGGTGCTAAAAATACTAAGTACGAGTACATCTGGTTATAATAAACGAAAAGTTTTCTCCTTCACAGGCAAATTTGAACCTAAAGTTACTTATTTATTATGGTTTTAGGACCTAAGTTTGTTGAATAGTACGGCGAAAAAAAAATATTTCCTTTATTATCTCCTGTGCTGTAATCTGGGAATAATCATAATCAGCAATAAGACCAATTGCAAAATTAGATTTTTTTAATGTGGAGAAGTAAGCAGACGAGCCTGATGTTAAGAGATAACGCGGCCCATAATCAATACAGTGCTACCCAGAATTTCACAATGATGTGAAATTCTAGGTGCACTGCACCAACGCTTCTTACTCAAGTCATAAAATGTTAAGACTCTTTAGCCCAGTAATTTCACTAGCTACAGTGCCGCTCCTACCGAAGCACAGTAATGTTTGCACATCACTGCTCAGGCGATAGAATAACTGGCACTGTTGGGCGTTGGGGTACCCACCTAGACGACCTTCTGGAAAGGAAGTCTACCCCCGGTAAAGAGATTCTTATAATATTACTAGCTGACCCGGCGAACTTTGTTCCACCTTACAGGCAATAAATGAGCAAATAGAACAGTCTAATTCATCAAATTTTTTTTTATTCCAATTTCTACCATTACAATTTCTCCTAATTTCTACAATTAGAAAAAATCTACCAATATTAAGTGTTTGTGTTTATTACTTTTCTATGTTTCGATAAAGAATCATTTATTTTTTGGTCGTAATTTTATTATTTCTTAACATTATATTAATTAAAGCTCATTGATTTATGAATATAATAAATGAATAATTCCATTCATAAATTGAATATGGTAGAGTAATTAAATTTTAAGTTTTGACTCAGTTTGTGTCCACGTTATTATAAAAATGGTTTTATTTGCCAAATTAATAAATAGATATGGTAGTTATAGCGAGCGTATATGCTACGAGAAGTGCTACGCTTTGCTACATACGAGCATAATATTCCGTATGCGGTAAACACGTGACCAAGTTTATCGCTCACTCTGTAAGTTTCATGCCCGAGACTCCACCCGCTTTGTTTAATGGATTCAGTATGTAAACTTCGGAAAAGTAACCGACTAATATTATAAATACGAAAGTATTTATAATGGATGTATGTTTTGTGACCTTATCACATAAGAACTTAGATTTTAGATACTGGAATAAACACTCATCTAATATGTATGTAAAAATCACAGTCACAATTGTATTGTATTTTCCCGAAACGATTTAGAGTAGAATATACGAGTACATTAAACATATTAATATATTTTTTATTGAAACAGAAAAATAGGCAGATTTTTTAAACTAAAAATCTTTTTTATATAACTTACGTGTAACAGCGATCCCTACCAGACAATTTGGAAGGGAGAGAGATATTGAAATTCACAAGGTTGATGGTGAGATACAAGTATACAAAAGATTAACGAATAACGGCACGACTATTTTTGTATATTTTTGGCAAGTAAAAGAATGGATGTAGTATTTTTCAATAGACGCAAATAATGTTGTATAGTGTGTTGTAAGTTGTACTGTGTGTGTGATGTGTAGTGTTATAGTATCTAGTTGTGAATAAAAACAGCAGTTAAACATAAAAAAATATTATTTTCTTTCATAACATTCGTATATGCGTACATCTGTCAAGGGTCAACGTTTAAGCAAATAGAATGAATATTTAGCAGAGATTGTGAACATCAGTTGAGACAAATCGTGCGTTTAATCATCCTCTTATGACCGATGTTGGTCATCAGTCGGTTTTGCGAGCGGCTGGTTTTGACCGCAGTGTTTTTCGTCGAGTCAAGCCTGATAAGCTAAAGTCACACTGTGGATTGTTGTGACGCGTTAAAAGTGACGCTTTGTTGCGTTTTTGTGTTATTATAGTTGTGAAATTCTGTTTTTTACATTTAGAAACACATTTTTGAGTTGTGACGCCACGACACACCACAGTAATGTGGCTCTAGACTCTAGCTATATTATTTTCGATTATATCTATATTTCTTTAATTTTCCATAATACGTAAACTACTGCAACATTGCCAATTGCCAACCAGTCTCAACATTGCCTATTTTAAAAAAATCCAAATTTCTCTTGACACATAATTTATTTAAATCTTTCAAAAATGGTAATTTGTTAACTACTTCAGTGGCAACCCATTTTTTTAATTTAGATACCGTAACACTGTCTTAATCATGGTCAGTCTACATTTGAAGCGTATAAAGTGCAGTCGAAATTTTTGTGGTGGTGAATAACTTTTATGTTATTTCTGTTGAAATCGGAGTTTCGTCCAGAATTAATACTTGAATGGTAAGTAAATATGTACGTTTATATTATCCACTGTTATTTATAATGATTAGTGCTTATTTAAGCCCAGGAAGACTGTAGGCAATGTTGCGAAGTGTTACTAGAGCACAGTTGATTCAACATTGCCTAGGGCTAGGGTTGCTATCAGATTTCTTTAACCGTCTTCCGAAAGAGGATTATAATTTATATATTTTTTAGATTATGATTTTATACAGTTATTCCTGTCTGAAAGGCGATGTTACCAGCGAAATCTCAAACTCAAATCATTTATTTCAAGTAGGCTTAATAATACAGCACTTCTGATTGTCGAACTTTACATAGTTTGTTTTGATCCTGCCCAATCAGTGATTACCTCTGTGAGAAGAACGGGCAAGAAACTAACAGGGATAATTTTTTTAATTTAATTTTTTTTTTCAACATCCAATAAGTGAGAAGTCCAGATTAGGAAGGTATTTTCTAATACATGTTTAAAACCTACATTAATTGTAATTAATGTAGTTTGCCTAATCGATTGATCTCAAGATTTTGATTTATGGTTAATAAAACCAAAGTTACTTTATTATTATAATATTATGATAAAATGTAGGTATATGAATGCCAAAGAAATAGAAAAGAAAAACTTCGCAGTAGAACGGTGGAGTAAGTTTCTACTAATTATCATCGTTGATAGTCCTAAGATATTGATTTTTGCTACATAATTTTTTATTACATTTTTTTTTTTGAAATTATTGATTTTTTCCTTTTTGACAACCCTAAATTTTTGTTCTTTTTGTATGGGGTTTTTACCTAAGCCCGCCCAACTTTGCCTACATGTTAGTAAAGTTAATTATTAAGAAGATTTTGCAGATATTTTAATAAATAATGACAGATGGATAACTAATAAGCATATAATACCTAGACTGTTTAATTAAAAATCGTATTTATTTCTACAAAAATCTTCTAGGCAAAGTTGGGCTTTTCTGCTACAATTTTGCCTATGACTTTGAATGCCTGTAACTTTTCCAATTCAATAAATTTTAGCCATTATATACCCTGGGCTCAAAGGTATTATGTCTAAAATTGTGAATACGTGCATAAAAGCCCGAATAATAGACATTTTAAAGTAAAAATTCGTTAAAAACGTCAAATTCCGTGCAAAGTTGCAGCGGTTTACGGTATATTATGTTTATTTGGTTAACAATATAATACCGATAATATTTTGATCATTAATGTAGATAAGGGACACCCTATTGAATTAGGTTTCTTACTCTACGCCTACACCGAACAAATTTCATAACAAAATTCCATTCAAATTGGTGACATAATCAAAACACCATAATAATTTACGTAATTTACGTACGAAGTATGCAAATACCCTTACTTTCACTAATCGGTGACATTTCGAGTTTTGACGTTTTTGCGTGATTTTGCGCGTCCTCCCCCGCGGCGCGGCGCGGTCACAGATCGGTCGGGGGATAAAGGACGTTTGTTTTGGACAAGTTTGCGTTTTACACCAAATATTATATTCATATCATTATTTTCGTAATATTTGCTGCATTTTAAACTACGACGTTATGAAATCGGGCGTTATGTGCTCTGCCTGACTAACTATACCCATATGAAATAATAGTTGAAATAGTATAAAATATAAGTAGAAGTTAAATAATTTATGTTCTTAGAAATTATCTCAGGATATGGAAATTTTTACCGTCATGCGATCAACTTCATGCGTCCAATGTCATCCGTCCAAGGCATTATTTCATGTCAATTAATAAGTAGATCGTTATTGTCAAAAGCTTATTATGAATAATGAATTAAAAAAAGTAAAATCATCCCTTTTTTTTCTTAATAAAGACAATTTCCACAAAAAACAAAAATATCTCAATTGATTGCCCTGGTTTTCATAACAACCTAAATTGAATTTGGCGATCAAAACATGATAATTAAAATAAAATATATTGAAATTTGTTATCTACAACAATCAATGCAAAGAGTGCAGAGGGCGCGTGTGTGGTGCTATCTCAGTGACTCAGCGAATGTTTTAATTGGTTTATAAATAACTGTTTAACCGTACCGCGGACCGTCCCACACAAATTATGACCTAAGGGTGACCCTCGTATTACTACGCAGTATATTAAACACGAAATCTTCTTAATAATACCGCGCTGGATATAACCTATTACGCAAACAAAAAGCGGCCGCAATTAAAATTTTGTCCGAAAAAAGAAAACGTTTTTCAAAGAGTAGCCGCACCGTCCTATTTGTGTTAATTCAATAAAATTCGCTTTTAATTTCATATTACAGACAGGCTCATACCTCATTTTGAGGCTGTTTTAATTTTAACGGTCTTCTGTATGTTATTTGTATTGAATTCTATTTTGATGCTGAATTTATACTCGTTTTGAATATTTGTTGTATTTTATTTAGAACACTACCACTTCAGGGTTTATGTACATAAGAAAGATAGATATTATATGAAATATATAATAATATATATAGATTTGAAAATTTATCGGTTCTTTATAATTGACCAATATCATTCATAAACAATACTAATGTAAATGTAGAGAGGACACTTTTTAATTTTCAGTTGACTACTACTATTTTATTATACGAGTATTGATAGAAAAGTTATATTTCTACATACATTACATTATTTTTCTCTAAAATAGTAGCAAACATTAATATCTGCGTAATGACTTTTATTTGATAAAACCATGCACAAGTTCACAGAATAAATACAATTTTTTTTTAGCTAAGATACAAAAATATTCTCACAGCAATAAATTTTTTTAGAAAAGTATGAACCTAACATTATCGGACAATCGGACAGATCCCACCCTCGAAAAACATGGTTGTTTATTACAATACTCAATACAATAAATATCACTAGCCATTCAAATAGACAACTTTTGGGTGTAGATCTTTCGCCACCCTATTTTAATGGTCCACGTTTTGATTAATGACACTAAAAATGGGGAATCGAATATTGCATATTTGGACGACCCCCTCTTATCATTTTTAACCATTAAAGGGAACTTACATCTATATTGTATACGCATCTCTATTGTAAAGGAAAAATGCAAAATATTTCTCCTCTTACCCAGTAGCTAATGCATTTTAAATTTGATTGTAAATATGAAAAATGATTGGACATGTCTTCATTTCACCATTATTAATAGTAGGTAAGTGTAGTAGCAGAATATAACAACTTCACCAAAAATGAAAACAAAATGGCATCTATTTTTAAGGTTAATAAAATAAACGAGCGCGAGCAAAATCTTTTAAGGTAGCGAGACTGCATCTCGACTTTATGTTTACTTGACCATAAAAATCTATTCGTATACAGCGGCCGGTCATTTGGTTCCTTTGCCTTTGCCAAAAGCCACTGGGAAACGCCAAGGGACCGTATATACGGCTATCGAAATTTCACTTGCACGGTCGAATTCGGCCGAATAAAATTTTACCGAAATTGATTCGGCCGGGCGGTCGCAGTAGACCGTGAAATTGGGCGGTACGGTCACTCGGGTTATACGGTATCTTCTATGGTGTTTGTAGGAATTATGCGTGTATGTCGGGTGTCGCTTTCAGCCTCCTGAATTATACATGGGGCAGGGAGAGCAGTGATTTAGTGGCGCGTCTTCCTGCCGGACCTGCCTCGCTTAAGCGGCATATCCGCGTCACCGGCTACATGTTTATGAAAGCTGCGCTGAGTGGATCTTGGGTGCATTTGCTACAATGTTATTTTAACTGTCACTTCTATTTACTTTTAAATATACTCCTGACTTTTATATAGTAATGGAATTACGCATATTTAACCTGACAATATTTTGTCATCTCATGAACTTATCAATTTGGCATCTTTCCACCAGGAACCAGAGGCGGAGGACCATTTACCAATTCAGAATTATGTATCTATACTGTATACCTAAATACTTTATGAAAATCTCTTTATTGTAAGTTAACTGTATAATATTTAATTAACTATTATATTACATTGCAAGAAACATAAGTTATAGATACCAATTTGTTGAATAGAATCTTGTTTGTCTCAATAAAATACAAAAAGTGTTGACCCTGCACATAATAAAGAACCAACAACAAAGTATAATGTTAATAAAATCTTAACAACTGACATAAACAGCTATTTCAAGTCCTCAATGGCAGTTTTTTCAAGTCAGTCCCAATAGGAATGCTTGGGGAGGCGTCCGTCCTTTCATCTAAAGTCAAACTCGACCCCTTAATACAGCATTCAAACTATTTCCCCCAACATAAATTAACTGATGGTATTCTTTCTACCCTCGACCCATTCAATGGTCAGTGCCATTAATTCTTTTGGGTTTCCATGAGAATAGGAATCGGAAGTAACTATTTGCACATCTAAATGCAGTCTTGATGAGTAATCAGGATTGTATGGAGGTTCTTTAGGGGAGTTCTAAAGATTTATTAGCTTACGTAGCGGTTTCCTTTGGTTGTGTGTTGTCATAACAACCGAGTCTTACTCGTATCTTCTCATTCACATATATTAAACGTATTGTAGTTTTAGAATTGATACTCTAAAGCCTCCACTTTCAAATTTGAAAATATTTAGTACATGTACTAGGGTATGCTATTCAGGCAGCTGGTGGTATCAAATGTAAGTAAAACTCTAATATAAAAATGAAAATGAAATTAAAGTACCTAACGACTTTTTACTTTCTTGTGTGCAACAAAACAAAATACCAAAAGAACTTTAAGAATGAGAATTTATCGCGGCAATATTTTCAAATTTGAAAGTGGAGGCTTTAAAGTATTAATTCTAAAACTACAAGACGTTTAATATATGTGAATGAGAAGATACGAGTAAGACTCGGAGATTATAAACGATTTTTTTAAATTGTTACAATAAGATGGAGAAAATACAGGAAGGGATTAAATGACAATAATGTTTACAAGCAATTTGCCCAATAAAAACATAAGTACACCAAAACAGCACACAAAAAGATCGAATTTGCTTGACTAAACAAGTTTAAAGGATCACATTGAATGTTTGAAATGTCAACAGTGCATTTATCAGATAAGTAGATCTCAGCTCAGGTAGAAATCCCCAAATAAGCCCTTGATAGGGCGCGCTAGCATTTTTTACAATTTCCTGTATTTGTAGAATGTGCTCGAGATTCGTGTTATCGGAATGCAAAAAGTGACAGAATTGAAAGATTTATCTCTAGTACGTGACCTTTGAAAGCTTCTTTTGCGATATCTTGAAGGGTATTCTCATAAGTATTTTTCATGCAAGAATTAGGACTGGTTTGTATGTATACTGTGTTGTTGCCTTTATAATATAATACGTGTTCAATATAATAATATGTACATTAATGGTTTTTATGTTGTCTTCAAAACATCAATATTTAAGTATTCAATTCAATTGTCTAAACTGAATGAGTACAAAATTGGCTTGTAGCTAGAGTAGTTTTTTTTTATTTATGTTTTGCGGCTATGATATCACTGCGGCCATGATTGGCCTATTGTGATCAAGAAGCGTAGAGCTTAGACCCCAGAATAAAAAAATAGATTTCTGAGCACGTCTAAACTCTAGGTAAAATCAAAGTTCAAAACTAAAAGTTAAACTTATGTAAAATAAAATAATATCTAAGGTTTTATGTTTCTATGTTATAAATATGCACCACAACCATAAAACACTGGCATTAACAATATTACTGTACGTAAAGTTAACGTGACAATACTTAAACTGGTTCCACGAATAAACCATAGTTCACGGAGCAAGTTGCTCCCAAAAATTAGCTTAGAGTAAGTGCAGTAAACTTCTTAATCCTTTCACGCGATAGCGCACGAGATTTTAAGCTAAAATTATTAAGCTGAACGCTCGACTAACGGCAGCGTTCTATACCGGCTTAAATTCGGAGCATGACACCTTCCCACCTGATGGGGTAAGCTTCAATATCAGAGGTGGGAGCTATTTGGATACTGCTCATGGCACACCTATTGTCTCACTATTTGGGAAATGGCTTAAGCCTGTTAACTTTATAGCCTTGATTTGTTACTTTACTGGGTAACTTAAATAGTTTTAAAGTTAACCAGAAATCCTCTAATTGCAATAAAAATACGATTTTGGGTACTGTACTCCTGATGACGGACATCGTAATTGTTCGAAACCGTGGTTGAAAAAATCTCTACAAAATTGTTACGTGAGTACAATTCGTGTCGTATATTTTTAACAATGAACATGTTTTCTAAGATTTTAACTAAGGGAGTCACCTTAAATTTATGATATGATGAAGTTATTATATGATTCTTGCTACGTATGTTATACTTATATGAGCTATAAAGAAAAAAAAACTGCTCTAAGCGATAAAATATCTCTTGGTATGTCATTAGCTTTATTTTTAGTTGGCAGCTTTATCTACTTAGCTATATTGTAGCAATAAAAAGTTATTTATCTTAACTGTTCATATTGTGCGACCAAAAGCTTCGTGCACCTATAAATAAGGTCCTTAAATAATATTTAAATAAAAAATGCCACAATATTTATTTGAATCAATTATTATTATAGAAAACCGTATCTTTTTCAAAAATTAAATGTCTAAAATATGCAGTGTTGTACCAAATTTCAACGAAAAACATTCACAATAAACGATCATCCATTGAATTCACACGACGAATGGAATTGCTGAAAATATTTTACATAGCTTTGCAAAATGTATATTTTTATAATAACAATTATATTTCAACTACATAACCTTTGTATTATGGGTGAGGACTTAAATCTATAAATAAATATTTATTTTTAGAGTTGAACTTTCCACCGAAAACTATTATTAAACAAATAATATATTTTGTGATATTATCACAGCAAAACAAACAATTTTAACGTAAATGTGAACTGATTTCTAGCGCTTTCAAGCCTTAATTACTGAGTGATCAATATGAAATGTATTACAAGTAATTAGGGACATAAAAGTATGTTATTTCTGTATTTTTTGAACCATGATAGTTAAACAGTCAAAATTTTCAGAGATGATGTATTTCTATTGCCACTGTAAAAAATAAAATAAAAACAATAAAATTAATAAAAAAGTAACTTTTAAGATTTGGTTACAGACTGACTGTCACCAGGACAGGTGAAACAAAATGTTTAGTGTCTAATGTTGTGTAGAGAAAGGTACGGAACCCTTCGTACGCGGTAGGTCTAATGTTGTAGAGAGCATGGTATGGAATACGGAACCCTTCGAGTCTGACTCGCACTTGGCCAGTTTTCAATAAAACACAGCGCAAACATTGGTTTGCGGTGTGCATTCATTGGAATAAGATATAAATTCAACACACAATGTAATTATGACGTCCGTGAAATCATTTCTCAACAAGCGAAATCATACGAAAGCTACCTAGTTTAAAATATACATAAGATAATATATATAACACTGTCTTTGTAATATACTATATAATTATTATTTTATCACACCACAAACCCATGTGAATAGCAATATTCTCCTCTCCCTGCACGGTTGTCTGGAAGAGATCGCTTTCAGCGATAAAACCGCCAATTGTAACACATAGATTTTAATATTGTGTTTTATTTTTAGGTTTATTTCTGTATATTTTCTGTGTTCCAATAAAGAGTTATCTATCTATCTATCTATCTATATTAAACTTCTAGAATGACAACTCAGAAGTAGTGGATGCATCGAGGGGATATTTTACCTTCCCGCTGCTCTCTGATAAATGAACTGGCCACCGCGACCAGTGAGAAGGAAATTGATATTTCACTCGAATCGCACCCGTGACCTCGTTGTCAGCTCTCTAGCCTTTAGGTTTTTATATCCTGTGTTAAATATTTTCTGCACCATGACAAAATGAACTAATAAACGTTTATAGATATATATTTTATTTTTAGAGTACTAAGAACCGGCGATCGTGTATAAACGATGAAAGTTGAAGAAGCAAAAGAGGTGAGTAGGATCGTACAAAGAGGTAAGTAATAGACTCTGCCTGTCTCGGTGGGAACCAGGCGTGATTATAATATGTATAATATATATATGTATGAATGTTTTTATTTATATTTTTTATAGGTTAGCATTTGACCACGATCTCGCTAGATGTCAAAGGTGACACATTTTGAAATATTAATTCGTAGAATAAACTTTTAGAAAATTCCTCAAGGGGGTCGCTGCATAATTTTTTTGCACACATTTTAAAAGTATTTTCAGTTTGATATGTTAGTACTATAGTACCTACCTGATATTAAGGCGGATATAATTGATTTAATTCATATCGACTAGTAGTTAATATAATATTATAAAGAACATAATAAAGGTGGTTTTGGTAAGGGTGTTAGTCAGCCAAACATTTATCTTCCAAAGCACTGGGCACTTGAGCTACCATCCCAAACACCCTTAAATTTGGTTATAATTCAAACACGGAACGTCAATAGATGGGATTTGCTCTAGCGATTCTACTGAAATATCAATTTAGTGGCGGCCGCGCTCTACCGGCCCATTTATTTGAATACGCTATAAATAAAGCATCGGTAACACGAATCCTACATTTGCTATAACTAGTAGATGAATTAGCTAGATGCACCCAAATTGACACCCTGAAAATTAGCCTATGTATTACGACCATCGAGGACATATCCAATAGAGGGGCAATAGACAAAGTTTTCCTTGAAATAATTTATTTCACAATTTGACGACTCCGCCCACTTTTCCTATTGGCTACGCTGGTTTTAGTGATGGGCAACGAAAAAGTTTCAATTTAAAACTCGATTATGCCAAATAATCGATTACAAAGCGATAATATAATATTTTTGACTAAGAGGCAAAACATACGCACGGTTGCAAATCTCATCTTTTGTTTTAAATGGTGTTAATGTCGGAAATCATAAAGGAAGACTTTTGCTTTCCAAAGACATTGTTAGTTCCGATTTCATCTTATAGCAAAAATAGCGTTTTAGTTTTAAACAAGTCAAATATAAAATACTAGCTTATGCTCGCGGCTTTGCCCGCATGGCAAAATCCTTTCTTAGTGGAGGTCTACGTCATTAACCCTATTAATATTCCAAATTTCAACCCAATCCATCCATCGGTTTAGGCTGTGCGTTGATAGATCAGTCAGTCAATAAGTCAGTCACTCTTTCCATATATAAATTTAGATTCTTAAAGACATCCGATTTATACACATGCATGCAAAGTTTAAGCTAAATTGAAAACTGGGAAGTAGATTAAATTTTACTTGCAAGATTTGATTATAGACGGGACAGGCGAATGTAAAAAAAAGCTTGTGAATTAAATTAAAAAAAAATTGCCCCCTACGCAACGCTTTCCAAATGACCTATTTTGTGGATGGTGGCCATCTTTGATTTTAAATTTATCATAATAATATTATATACTACATACTACTACTAGTCAAGCCCTTTCAACTTTAATTTGATGCCCACATTGACGGGATTATAGAGAAAATAATTAATCAGCTATTTTTTAGCGGCGGCCATCTTGGATTTTAAATGTATTAAATGTAATGCATATATATTACTAGTCAAGTCCTTTCATTTCATACCCTTACATTTGACGAGGTTGTGAAGAAAAAAAATAATCCGCCAAATTGTAGCGGCGGCCATCTTAGATCGATTTCCACCAAACACGGCTAAGAAAACTCTCGACTACCTTTCGACTCTACTTTCAAACAAAAAAACAAGATCAAAATCCGTTCATCTGTACGGGACCCAGAAGTAAGACAAAGTACCTACATGAGCAACGATGCCACAGACAGACAGACAGACACGTCAAACTTATAACACCCCGTCGTTTTTGCTTCGGGGTTAAAAAGAGGTCAGGTTTTTATGTTTTTGGTGAATAACTTTTAAAAAGAGTTTTCATTTCTTGTTCGGAACTTATTTTAGTCTATAACAAAAAATGACGTTTTCATGATGTGGATGGTATATTCTCATCCGCTCATAAAAAAGTAAATATTAAATTTGTAGGTATCGATTGAAAAAAAAAACAGGGGAATGGCAGCGGAGCATTTTTATATTTTAGCAAATTTTATATTTGTATATCAATACTGTAGGTTTTCAGTTTTCACTAACCTACTCGCAGCGCCGCGTGATACGACTAAACAAGAGGTTATATTTTTTTTTTTTTTTTTTTTTATTTGCTTGTTGTGGCTTTTCATATCACTGCGGCCAGAAATGACCTATTGTGATCTCCACATTAAGGGTGAGAAGGCCCCATTTGCGCGGCGTTAAAGTTCGCCACTGACCCTTGCAGCTTCGAGGAACTGAAGGATTTTCCTGGGGTTACTCTCTCTAAGCTCGTCCGGGCTAAGCTGGTGCTGACCCAAAACGATGCTACGTATGCGCATCAGAGCTTCACACTCTCCTAGTAGGTGGAGAGGCGTTTCATCCGCCTCCTCACAGAATCTACAGGTTTGTGTGTTGCATAGCCCTAGTTTGAACATGTGCTTGTTAAGGCGACAGTGTCCAGTTAGGGCTCTGGTTATGATGCGTAGGTTGTTTCTGCTTAGCGCTATGACTTGGTTATTAAACCGTTTGTCATAGGCTTTCACAAGAGACTTTGAATGACTCATGCCTGGACAGCCTTTCCATAGCTTGGTTGACTCCCCAATGCATGAGTTTATTAGGGTTCTGAGTGCCAGACTTTTGGGAATGCCACAAAAAGGCTCAGGGCCAAACTGCGTGCCCCCTGCCCCAGAGCGCGCGAGCTCATCAGCACACTCATTACCGTAGACGCCCTCGTGTCCCGGGACCCATCGGAGGACAACGCTGTTTCTAGTGCCCAAAGCGTTATATGATAATATTGTAAATATTATAAATAATAGACATAATATTATAAAAGTGTCTCCCTGTTGTATAGATAATGAATGATATTATGTAGCTTTTTGTGCGCAAGTCTGACTCGCATTCGCCATAGGTTTTATATACCAAAATACGAGATGATCTTTTTTCACGAAAAATGACGGTAACTTGACGCAACTTCACGTATCATATTTTTTTGATACATCCTAAAATACCTACTTACTTTATTTTTTATTTATGTTAAAATTTCGTTGAAATCAAATTTTTAGGGTAGTTCCCGCGTGCCCCACTATCCGCCCCACTGGTGGGGCAGGTGAAACTGTCAAATAATTTTTGTGTCTCACGCACCACACTGATCGCGTTTTGGTGGGGCAGGTTCTTCCAAGACACCATCAGCCTAAGACTACGAGAACTTTTCGAGATATTGATATTTTAATTTTGATAGCTGTCATTTGAAATTAAGATTTCCTCAAGACCCTTCATTTCTTCCATCACTTTCACATATTTGCAAGGTAGATAACAAGAAAAAGGTACCAGGAGATCATAATTGAAATGAAGTCGTACATACGAGTATTCGTTGACTTGTACTGCTTTGCCTGTACCTGCGTCTATTAATGAAAAAAACACATGTTATCCCATTCATATAAATTACACAACAAGGTCACAAGGTACATAAAAGTTCGAATTAATCAGGAAAGTGCGACTAAAATAACCGCAATACGAGATTTTAATAATATATTATCAGATGGGATGATTTTCTTATGTGTTGTTTGTCTTCTATTTAGAAGTTCCCATGTACTATTTAGTACATAGTTCCTTATAATTTCTGATCTCTTAGTTCTTCGCAAAATATTTGCATTAATAACACCATTCATCATTTAGTCGTGCCCAATTAATTATATTTTTGCATGAGTTACAGCGCCCTGATGGGGCGCGTGAAGTGTACTTTTTTTAATATTATCACCCGCCACACTAAAACGCAATCAGTGGGGCGCGTGAGAAGCAAAAAATATTTGACA
This sequence comes from Hemithea aestivaria, assembly GCA_947507615.1. Lineage (NCBI taxonomy): Eukaryota > Metazoa > Arthropoda > Insecta > Lepidoptera > Geometridae > Hemithea > Hemithea aestivaria. The sequence goes on from OX382328.1 coordinate 1,392,175, forward strand.
GTTCCACCTGCCCCACTAGTGGGACGAATAGTGGGGAACACGGGAACTAACCAATGTTTACAACACAAGTTAATTAAATTAAAAATTCCCCCAACGCATTCAAAATATGTAATTTTGTGGTTGCAACCATCTTTTAGTTTTTCAGATGTTAGTTTATTAAAATCTGTTTTTATAGTTTGTAGTTTTCTACTAATCAAACCTTTTCGTTTAATTCCCATGTTGAGGGAGTTGTGGAAAAAAATGTAATCACCATTTCATGGCGGCTAAGAACACTAGACTATTTCTACCTAAAAAACAATCTCAAAAAATCAAAAAAAATCCGTAATACAGAGACAGACAGACATGTCATTCTTATAACACCCCGTATTTTTGCGTGGGGGGTTAAAAAATAAATTGTGACGTTACTGCCATGATAAAATTTTATGAGAATAACCCTCTATAAAAAATCATCTGCTCTAGTTGTCAACTTATAAATGACATGGACTTCAAGGTGACTGTCCATTATACCGTATCATACAATAATAATAATTGTCTTAGGAACATGCCAAACCGAAAAATAGCATCGGGCCCTTTTTACACTAAACGATTCGTGAATATTTAAATTCACCTTTGTAAATAAACGGCATAAACTCACTATTTTTTTTTATGCATAAACTCATTATTTACTTTGGCTTCGTGCCGACTGCAGCTACTCCTTAAAGAAGATCCTCGTACAGGATCGAACCGGTCGGCACAAAGCCGAAATAAATACAACTGAGTTTATGCCGTTTATTTACAAATATGAACATCTGGCCCATGCCATTATTGCTCATAGCTCAAAATTAGGTTTAGGTAGATAACCGCATTATATATATACCACGGCAGTATTGTATGCATTGAAAAGGAAGAGAACATCGTTGCGAGCCTTGCACGGAGCGTTAACAATAAATATCGCTGAGAATATGTTGCTGATACTGACAGGTCTATGCATGGCATGCAATGTTGTCAAAAAACTGCGTGTAGGGACCAGAATGCAGTGAGTGTACAGTGTACGGGTTTATAGCCACGAATGATGACCGATAAAAAGATAATAATATAAACTTGTTTCCGTTATTAATAAAGAAAACTCATCAAAGTTCATCTGTTGCCAGTTCAACGAAAAAGGTTAACACGTAAAGATGCTTGAACATGTAAGCAACATATTATATTGATAGGCATGCAAAAATGAAAATGGTACTGCATTCTCGTGATTAGATTCTGTTTTGAACACGGGCAAAATACGAGAGAAAGAAGAAATGCAAACAGGCATATGGTACGGTATAGTGGGCAAACCCCTTAAAACTCATTTCTTGCAATGTTATTTTGGAATATTTTCTAATAAACATACACATTACACATAAGCTATTTTTAACATATTTACAGCTGAACTAATCAAATTTGGTATAATAGGTAGCTTAGGCTCTATTAGCCTCTCTAGGCTCTTGACAATAGGTAACAGTAGGTACTTTTCAATGGGTAAAACTGGATAGGAATAAATGAAGCTAGGACATGGGCCTACAGAACATATTATGCGCTAGTTGTACCTAAAGATAGCATGCAATTAGACCTGATCGAAGATGTGGTATGCATTTGTCCTCTAATCGATTATCATGCATCGATTCAATCGTCAAAATATTCACAACACTGGCTAAATACGAGTCAGTAGACAAGGATAGCTATTTGGAGAATACGCTTTATTAGAAAGAGAGGCAATTTGCCTGACCAGTATAACTTGATCCCTCGCTAGAACAAAAAATAATCATAATTTTGAGGATTATTTTACATTTCTGGGGATATTAAAATCGATTTAATAAATTTAGATATTTTATATGTATACTTTATTATATAATAATACAGTAAACAGTTTTATAAAAAAATAAGAAGTCGTGATTTTTTTGTTAAAGAGAATATTCCGTGAGGCCCGCGTAGTTCCTTAAACTGGCCGCTACTAAACGGCGCGTCACGTGGCGCTACGAGTGGGGTAGCAAATACAACCAGTGTTGATATACAAAAAATCCGCCGATGCCCTCCCCCTGATTACGACTTTCTAAGTAGGTAAACCAATTATTTCATCATCTCAGCCGTAGGACGTCCACTGCTGAACATAGGCCTCCCCTTTGGACTTCCATATGTACCGGTTGGAAGCGACCTGCATCCAGCGTCTTCCGGTGACCTTTATAAGGTCGTCTGTCGACCTTGTGGGTGGACGTCCTACGCTGCGTTTGCTTGTCCGTGATCTCCACTCGAGAAGGTACTTTCAACCCCATCGGCCATCTGCTCTGCGTGCTATGTGGCCTGTCCATTGATGGGTTTTGCTTTAACGATTCCAGTGAAATATCAATCATCAGTGGCGGCCGTGCTCTACCGGCCCATTTATTTGAAAATTTGAATACGCTATAAATAAAGCATTGTTAACACGAATCCTACACTTGCTATAACTATGATGATTTAACTAGATGCGCCCACATTGACACCCTGAAAATTAGTCTATATGTATCCTTGGGCTTTCTAAGTACCTATACCAATTTTACGTGCGTTTTTTGTACGTGTGTGTAAGTATTGTGTGTTTATTTGTATGTTTATGAAAATATTTTTACCTATTTATGTTTATTTTAGAACTATTTTTCCAGTCCTTCCAGTATTGTATATTTCCTGTGTGGCACTGTGGGCTATTATAATAACACCCGCCCGCGACGCAGAAGGTTGCGGGTTCGATTCCCATCTAGGACAAATATTTCACAATCTGCAAATATTATTTGTTTCTAGTCTAGTGTCTAGTGATTTTCTGTATCGTATTAGAGGTATAAGTATGTATTTACAAAAGAAAGTATATTAATATTATGTCCGTTATTCAGCCACCTTAAAATAACAGGCATTCAGTTGATTAGCTTGAGGTTAGATGGCGCAGTTTAAAATGGCCTGAAATATAGTTAATAATAAAGAAAAGAATTTCAAATTAAGCCAAGACGTTAAGCCGCAGGCTATGAAAGTCTCAAGCCAACTAGTCGCAACAGAAACTAGTATAATTTGGTGACAAAGATTTCCAACCCCCTTTCTATTGTAATCCACAAGCATGGACTGAATTGAACTGAGGAAAGTCGGGCCCGTCCTAAACAAGTATTTGGTTAGGGGCCTGCACTACAAAGGTGCTGCCTTCGAGCTACCATGCTCCTCAGATACACTAATCATATTATTCAGCGTTATACTCCGCATTGAGTCATTGAACGACATCCAAACACACTTTTGTTTCATAAATCATAACAGAATTTAATAGAAAGCTCTTTATTAAACACCATAAATCCAATGAAAACTTATATAACTCAATAGAGAATTATATTATTATTATACCGTGTTCCGGTACGATGTACAGTGAAGCTACGAACCGACTGTCAGACCGACACGGCATCACTCTCTGCATGTGTGTTTTTGTTGGCCAAAAAAAAAAAACATCATTTTTCAAAATTAAATATTTGAAAATTCTTTATTTACAACAAATTTAAGTTAATGATTTAGCAATAGTAACTATAAATTATATGTTAATATGTATCTTGTAAACCAAATAACTAAATGTTATCACAAGTCAAACTGGAAAATAAGAGAGAACTCGTAAACTCTTAGCAGCCTAATGAAAACCTTCAGAAACTCTCAAACCCTGATAAAAGCTTATAAAGAAGATCAGACTTTTAAGGTTCGGTTATTATATGAATCGAGGTTACTCGCACCGCACTAATTGTGCCTTAAGCCCTACTTATTATTCCATAAATGCGGGGAACCATTTGTTCGGAGCGAACAGAAATCCGTCCTATTCATTCTGAAAAATCAGCTGGAAACGATCCACTCAATATTTGCATTATACTTTTTATATGAAAAGTGGTGGAATTACGCGTGCTTACATTTTTGCAAGGTTTCGTAATTAATGAAGCGTCCGTGGCCCAGTCATACGTCCGTAAACCCTGGGTTCAAATCTTGGTGTATGGCAAACAGTTCGCATGGACGCTACCGTGTTTCGGAAGGCATGTAAAACTGTGGGTCCCGGCTGTTTCCTATAAGATATGTAGGAAGCAGTCGTTAAGTCATGTTGCAGACCCTGTAGTAATCTCGAAGACCTGAAATTGCAACATATATCTAGGTTCACCACACAACCTATAAATTGTGATTTGACTCTGACAGTGTAAGTAGGGTAATCTGTTCTGTTGGAGTATAAGCCCCAATTATTATTATACACAGTTAGGTAAAAGAGTTTTTGATTTTCAAAATAAATTGTTTCATAAAGATTTGCATTGGCTATGTACAAACCAGCTTGGAAACAGAGTCTTTCATCGTTGATTAGAAAAAGTATTACGTGTAACCATATATTTCAAATACATACATAGTTATTTATTTACTAAAATTAAATATTAAACCGGCTTATTTGCTAACTTACTCTAAAAGAAAAGATTATAGTACTAAAATACAATACAAAAAGTCTTGCCTGATTAACTGGACCGATTAGGCTACCAATCCGGTAAAACCACAGAACGCAAAAACTTATTTAAGTCTAATAAAAAGAATGCTTGTTGAAAATAAAATAAAATCACAAAAACAAACTACGAGTAGTTAGTAAGTTAAACCCTAACTAGATTATTCATAAATCTCCTATAAAAGGTTATACATGAAAAGTGCTCACACGCCGAGACACGAAACAAAACAAAAATTCAAAACGATACCGCGAAAATGGCCCGATTTAACTTTTTCAATTAAGTGAATACGGGCCGCGGGTGTATTCTGACCCAGATCCGGCATTCTGTACGTATTCGAATCCGGCAGAGTCCGACCTGGTCGACGTTTTCAACTTTTGATTGTTCGCCGCGGTTTCATCGGTGCGGAATAACAAAAGAAAACTAACTGCATACTTCGGACACAGAGCTCTTAAACCAACAGAGGGATGGCTCTATCACTCAAATAATATAGATACCTAATATTCTCGTAATAAACCTGTCTAACAATAAAATGAAGCAGTAAAACTCAATGGAAATAAATAGAAATAGTTATGTGGAGATACCAAACGTAACTTGTTTGCGAATTGTAACATTTTTTAACATTTTTTAAAATATTTATTGCGTATTTTTGAGTTGTTTGTAGAATATTAAAATAAAATGTAACATTAACTTGCAAAAGTGCTCCATTGTAGGCTATTTGAATAAATTAATTTTGAGTTTGAGTTTGATATATTTTTTTAGTTGTTACATAAATTATCTTAGAAATAAATCAAACCACTTTTTACTAAGCTGGTACGAAAAACTGCTAACTTTTTAACATTTTTGTATCTCTTTAGAATCGGTGAAATCGTGATAGTGAAGTGGAGTAACCCTTCTGTGTATTCCTATTTTGTGCTTCAACGATGATCGCTTTTTTAGCTTTAGTGCATAAGCGATTTATTCCGCAGGGTAACTTTTGTTTATTTGGATTTTCACAACTTTCTGTGAATGTATGAATTTCAGCTTAAAAAGGTATAAAAATGTACGTATTTTGAAAAGGCTTAGACGTCACTTTTGTCTAAAAAAAAATCAGCTTTGGACAATTTTCCGGTTTTGAAAGTGAAAAATGGCATCTAAAACAAAATCATGCCATATAAAAAATTCAGCTCGATTTTAGTAAACAAGTTCGCATGTTTATCGAATGGAAATAAGGTCCAAACAGTGGCCAAACTTCAACCTCAAGTCAAGAAACTAACTTATTAGAAGCGAACATGAAACGCCACTGAAAACTGAATTAAACGCCCTCCCCGGTAACCTTGCCCCAATTAAAGTTCCAATCAACTCCTTCTGGTAAAGTTGACACGCCAACTGACCAAAAAGACGGGCTGTGGGTACGCGGCGGAGTCTCGTTTGGTGGCACTTTCAAGTGAAGCCGAAGTGTGGCGTACAGAGCCGAGGGTGGCCGAAGTCAAGCCGAGCTTTCGCGATCAATACCCCCAGTCCCGCGCCTCGCATCAATTCCTTGGGCAAAAGTCACGCTTTCAGGATAGCCGTCGATTTCGGACTGTCAGGCCCCGATTGAGTACGTGTGTTCGCGCCCGATGCCACCGGTGCCGGCACGACGGAGCGGACCGGGTAACGAGTGCCGCACTAATACCAATTTCAAAGACGCAAGCTCCGCGTTCGCGATTTGAATTTGAAGTAGACTTCCAAATATGAATAGGTAATATGACAGTAGTTAAAATGTTATTACTATATTAAACTAGTAAAGGGAAATTAAAGATTTTCACGCTGGAAATAAATTAAAAGTTAAAAGCCCTGCTATAAAAACAATGCATTAACACTCAACAAGAAAATCTGTAAAGTGCAATTTAACATTAAATTATATTGTAATGTTACTTTTATTATTTTTATCCAGTTATTTTTATAACCTTTCCTAATTAACGGTAACATTGAAGAATTTAAGTAAGATCGATATAAAGATATTTATAAAGAGCTCATGACCGAGAAGGTATCTGGGTCACGGTCACGGCGTTCCAAACCAAGCGAAAAGAAAATACGCAATCCAACGCTAAGGGTGGAACATCGCGAAATTAAAATGTCGCCGTAGGCAAAACTAGGCTTTCAGAATAAGGATGTCATTATCTCGACACGCGAAGACGGCCTCGGAAAATCAGACCCTATTCAAATGACGAACAATTTATTTTTCATTTTTTTCTGAAGGAAATATATTTTTTTTATTGCGGAAGCTGAAATAAATGGAGCGTTGATTGAAACCTTGCTAATAAGCTAAGTATTCCATAAAAAATATTTTTTTAAAGAAAATTATACTTTATGCATATTATAATATATGAAAGTAATATTATAGAAGTAATATTCGTCTATTATACGAGTTCGTTTTTGCCACCACGTGAAACAAAAATCCTCCTGAACCGAAACCTTTCGAAACCGTGGTTGAGATATTCTCGTCAATATTAGACGTGAGTCGTGCCGTTTTGTTGTTTTAGTTTAGGAGAACACTTGCGATAGTTTTAAAAATCGCAAAAATCCTACTGCTTAAATTTAAAGAAAATTATCGCACACTACATGCGGATAATGCGGCCTGCTGAGGCACCCGTGGTGTGCATTATTTCATGTATACCTATATATAGTAATCTTATTATATAATGCATGAAAATGATGCAGAAGGATTTTTGTTGTGCGCTTCCTTAACTCCTTACTCCTTGCTAACTCACATATAGAAAAGAAAAGTAGTTAGTAAAACAAAGCAGTAACTATAGCTATAATATTATAAACTACCAGTTTAAACTTCAACACCACGACGTATACAAGTTACTTCTACAAAGTTAAATTCACTCATAATCTGCTACTACGGTTACTTTAGTAGTTAGTTCAAATCAAAGATTAAATATGATTAGATTGGTCATTATTCACTTTTTCTTATTGGAATTAAGATTCCATGAATGATTTTCCCTGAATAAGTGACATTAAGATGATTAAGATTATAATAAGATTCAGGGCCCCGTCTCGACTCTTTGGCTCGCATGACATGTCGGATTTTAATTTTACACATTAAAGAAAAATCTGGGTGGGTTACGGTATATTTTATAATTATTATTAAAAGTATTTTTCATAGGTGTATGCTATCATATAACAACAAAGTTATACTTAAAACGCAGAATACACTTATATTTTGGAAACCTTTTGCCATTTTTAAAGTATCTAACTAGGAATACTTTTTGAAACATAACCAATAACAAAAATCAATAAGACAATAATTTTACAAATTTAAATTTCAAAATTTGTCATTATAGCAAGAGAGTCGTATATGTAACAAGTAAGGTCAAATCACACTAAGCGGCAACAGCACTGCAGCGGCGCAGTGTGGCACGGCACGGCCAAATAATTTGTATGAAAATGCCGCACCGTGCCGCGTAGTGCAGTATGTCTCATACATTTTCATACTAAGACATTTGGGGATAGTCTTTTACCGGGGGTAGACTTCCATTGCAGGAGGTCGTCTAGGTGGGAACCCTAACAGTGACAGTTATTCTACCACCTGAGCAGTAATGCGCAAACATTACTGTGCTTCGGTAGAAGGGCACTGTAGCTTGTAAAATTACTGGGCTAAAGAGTTTTAACATCTTATGTCTCTTGAGTAAGAAGCGATGGTGTGCCAAGAATTTCACATCATTGTGAAATCCTAGGTAGCATGTACAGATTATCTCTTAACGTCAGGAGAGCGTCATACTCGTCTTCTAACTTTTTCACATAAAAAAAAACTTGACCGCGCATTACCGCGTAATGCCGCTGCAGTGCAGTTGCTGCTTAGTGTGATTTCACTTTTAAGTGGAGACACTTTTGTCTATTCCACAGACGACAGACTGCTTATATGTACTTAAAAACGTTCCACAGACGAAAAACGTCACATTCAAAAGTAGAACTCATAAAGGTCCACATAATAAACAGTAAAAGTTTAGCCTCCTGCGGTAAAAATCATCGCGCCAAATCCGCACCCGGTTAAAGCAACGTAACAAAATTCTCTCGGCGCATGCATCGTAAATTTACGACTCGGGGGAGAGCAACTTGTGTACTTTACTGCGGTTAGCTTCACGATACAACGCGAGTTGGGAACTTGTAGCGATTAACTAAACTAGTCAAATAAAAAAATTAAAAGATTTTAAATAACGAGACGCGCGTTTTTACTTGAATATCGTAATAATTATTAATGGAATGAGGCGTTACATTGCGGAAATCCATCATTATTATTATGTATTCAGTTTTAAGAGGTGGCGAAGAATTCAAACGAAACCAATATATTAGTACTTTTGTATATTATCCTTAAAAAACAACCTAAGAAATATCTTGTAGAGGGCATTTATTACGTATTTTACATGTGGAGTTTGGATGCTTTACTTTCGATCGGAGACATTTAATTGAATTTTCCTCGTTTTTCATATTGTATATCTAATAATTTAAAATAATTGTTAAAAATACTACCTCGCTCGCTAGCATCTTCTGCGACAAGTTGAAATACCATACGATCTTTTCTCAAACCTTCCTGAGTCCTCAGAGATATAAAAATCGGTCAAAACCCATTGTGAGGAGAAGTTTGAGATTTTTATAGATTAGATTAAGCGATGAAACTATGAAAACAATTGCATTTAGAAGTATGATAATAAAGGTATATTTTATTATAACTACATATTTGTATAGCTTATAGTAACAAATTTTATTTTGTAGTTAAATATAAACTTCCAAATTGGTCATTGACTTCAAATCAATTTATTTAATAACGTAAAATGGATGAAAGGAATATTTTGCATTGAAAAATACTACTTACTCTTTAATTTTTCTTTATAAATCAAGAAAGAAGATAGATAAAAAAAGATTGAAAACATTTATTCGACGGCTTTAAATGAATCACAAACGATGACATAATAATAACAAAAGTGTGCCACTAAGTAGCCGAATGGAAGCTGCCTCAGCATTGTGCTGCGTGTGAAGGCTAAGTATCAATAATTTGTAAAAAAAAAAAGTTCAAAAAAAAACAAAAATACTATAGCAATAAATTAAATCGCCACTGACTATCGCTTGTAACTTGTGCCACACATAATGCCGGCTACCGGTTTGCTATACACCCACACGCGCCGAGCCATCGGTATCGGTCCACTATTATTCCTAAATTCTGATAATATCTCAATAACTTTGGTATTTTTATGTTGTTCCGTAGAATTATGCGTTTATTGCCTACTTAATTATTTATTCTATTACTAAATTGTATCATTATAAATAGATTTTCTGGCTGTAAATTATTATGTCATAGCTTCGATATAATTATGTAAATAAATTATAATATTGTTTCGTAAAAAATACAGCACATATAGGTATTATATTTTATAGAAGTCGATGAGAAAACTGACGCCAGCTTTCTTCTTTTCTTATATTATTCTTATTTTAAGTGTGGTTATTCTCTTTGTTTTCTAGAGTAAGCCGAATAACAGTTCTTCTCCCTTTTTACGTTCATACATATATATGTAATTACTTACACATAAATTCAAGCAAGCTATGACTATGTACCTAACATGTACCCAGTACCCGTTGAAAAGTAGTCTAAATGTTATTCTAGAGCTGAGCTACCTAGATACCAGATTTGCGTCCAAGTTGTTCAACCGTTAAGACGGGTATAATATTATTTATGAGAAAACGCTGGGCGATATTGTACTATCCACAGATCAGCCACATGCCAATCTACAGATATCAAATCACTAGTATTTAGTGAAAACAATATCTACATCGACTAATATTATTATTCTAGTTTATATCTCTAAAATTACTAGTTATCATCGTTTCATAATCACATTTACATTATTCCAAACTAATAATCATAATAATTATAAATTTAGGCCAACGATTATTCATAATTTACTCATAATAGACATAACTAATTACTATAGCCAAGCATTATGTGATTTGTTAATCAGAATATTTAGTAAAGTATAATAATAATTCAACTAACGATCACAAAAACTAGATCAAACCAACTACAAACTTTGTTTACAAATTATTGTTTCTGAGAAATTATGACACACTTTACTAGATATGAGGATATGGATATGCAAAAGTTAATGCAAAACTAACCTAAAAGCGTAAGTATGTTTGGTGTAATTAAGTTAGTTAAGTGTCTTTGTGAGCCCTTTATACCTAGACGGTTAACTGAAACTTGGTACAGTCAACTACAAAGAGATGTATCCATGTTAGGCTTACAAAATGAAGTAAGTTTTCATTTGCCACAATGAACTAACCTTGGTTCGTGACATTTCTAGTAGCAATCAAACTTTATATTATCATCGACTCGTTTAATATGCAACAATGATGTATCCCACTACTTTTCCTTACATAATAATAGCATTTAAAATGAATCGAATATAGTATAAGATTTGATGGATACTGAAAATGTCACGAGGTAAGGGTAAATAATTTTTGCATACTAAAAGTTCCTTCATTTTGTAAGACTAACATGGATACATCTCTTTGTAGTTGACTGTACATAAGTAGCTTAGACGCTGGAAAACAAATATCGTTTGAGCGAATAAAATCGACGAGCACAGCTAGTTTCAAATACATTTTGTAATCTTTAAAAAATAATGAGTACACATTAAATATGTTGAGTGCCATCCCGCGGGCAATGTGTTTAGTACGCAAGTCACGTCCCTTATAATATCAGTCACTCTGTCACCAATATTCAAGCGAGAGTGCTTATACATTGGGGGAACATTCTCTAAACAAATTATTATAATTTAGCCATCTTCTGGATTATAAACAGCTTTTTTTCTACATAAGCACATAATCTTATTTTTTATTCGTTCTAAAGTTCTAGGTTAGCTCATGACTCTCGCGTGAATTTAAGAAAGAAAGAAAAAGCATTTCTTTACATCAACACATATTGATACAATTCTCCATAAAAAGGGTACAAAAATAGGTATAAATACAAAAAAGTGTCGTTGCAAATAGACTCAAGCTCAGCATATGTTGGGGTCAGGTCCTCAACGCTGATTTTCAGCTTGCGTCGTTAAGCGACGATGCGGTAGTAGATCATAGCAGACTAAAACTAAACATATAAGACGGGATGATTCCCTTTCTGGCTTTACTGAACATGCCCGAACATGGTCAAAATTACCGCTTGGCGATACAGTTTTGTCCACTGGGTAAACCGTAGCAAGCGCTTAGTCCACGGGAAGCTCTCTCGCTTTTTCTTCTTTTTTCAAAATTTTAATCTCATGCCCTTATTTAATAAAAAAACTTTTAAAATTTGTGCAATAATATTGTGCAGCGACTCTCTTGACAAATTTTCAAAATGTTAATTCTATAAATTTATATTTCAAAATGTGTCAAGTAGTGTGACTTGAGACCGAGAGAGCGTCCTGCGGAATAAGCGCTCTTAACAGCGAGATCGTGGTCAAAGGCGTAACGTATAATGAATAAAAAAAGTTATAATACGTTGTATAATTTCTGGCCACTGTTTTACGTAAAAGCTATCAAAAAATCCATCGTCCACGCGAGCTAAACTTTAACGATAATTATAAACATGAATTTTAACACGGATCGTTGTTATGATACTTTGCGGGATAGCGCTAAATGGCCACGTCAGGAGATGAACATTTTTAAAACGACTTTTTTTTATTCATAAAGTTGAATGTGTTTTTTCATCACGGATTACTGTAAGCGGTGGTAAATAACTATTATGAAAATTAAAAACTGTTACGCGTTACGAAATTGCACTTCATTTTGAATTTTAGAACAGAATTTGTGCTGACTTTGAGCTTACGTTTACTATTCTGAAATTAATAAAATGGGTAGAGATGCACTTAGTAAATATATTTTAAACTAAATTTCATAATTAGTTTTTTCATTTGCAATTAATCAATTGCCTATATTTTGGCAAAATGTCTATCTAGAAAATTGAACAACAGAATTATTGCATCTACTTAACTAATGATCATAAAAAATGAAAAAAGGGATAATTTTGCACCACTTTTATTTCCTTTTGTTCGTACCTATATCAGAAAACATACTGTTATATAATAGGTATCCTGAATGCACGTGAAGATTACACTGAAAGTCTACAATAATTAGCACAATAAACATCTAATGCTACGATTCAATCATACTAAACGCTGATTAGTAGTCCAATAGATATCCGCTTCAGTGGCACAATTAAACGAGCCATTCGGCATCCACGTGACGTGGCACAGATGTGGACCTGGGAACCGTTTAATCCCACCGTTGAAACTCAGGTTGGTCGTAAATAACTCATCGCATTCGACCGCAGTTACTGTCTGTCTAGATCGCTGAATAATTTCAATGCGGACTACGTTACTGTTTGGGGGATTGACAGTTGACATGTTTGGTCCATATTATATTATAGCTATTTGCTAAGTTTCTATTACACTTTACTCCAAGACGAACAACAATGTAAACAATGTACAATATCATTCTGATTTTCTTGCCCGTTCTGCTCATAGAGGTGCCTACATACTTTCCAAATGCGAGAGGTACTTTTTCTAAAATAATTGCGTAAGTACTCAATTACCTACTTAAATAAATGATTTTTTTGTTTAAATTACACCATTTATTAATTAACTTGTGATTCATCAATGAAAACATTTCAAATTAAAATAGGAAAAAAATAAGAAAAACGTAAAAATAGCAACGAAATTTGGCTCTATTCTTCTAGGTCTTCTTCAAGGCCACATCACTCGAGATCGTGGTTAAAGCTAACCTATATTGAATAATTCCAAATCACTTAGAATAGTTGTGGTAAACCCTACTTGGCTACACTAAAAACTAAAGTTATTTTAATACATACTCGTAACTAGACTATAGCATCAATAACCCGGCATTTCAAAATAAAGCTTTCCATGCTGTTTGTCATCTTCAACAGTAATTAAGCCCTTAATGAGGTGACATAGCGAGGGCTTCGCGTCGTCTCTAAACGTTGGTTTACCGACTGTCACGTCCTAAATAATACACGCGTAATTCTATGACAAATGAAGACATTTTGCGACTTAACACACTCCTACACGCATTCCTTATTTATCGTTTACTTTACATATTATAATGAGGACCCGTAATGGTATGGATTTTCTTAAAACAACGTATGCAGTAACTTTATTGTTCCAGAGTAAGAATTTTTTTCAAATCATTAATATCACAGTCAATCTGTTGCGAAGTTTACAATCAAATTTGCATCATCTGATTGATGACCGAAATGACTGAGGTCTGAAAATGATTGAGACATTGATCCCGTTAAAACCATTGAAATAAGCTAATACCTAATATACCTACGTAACAACCCAAATCTCTATAATAAGTATAGCTCTGTCCGAAATCCGATCAATAATTTAAATTGAATAGGTTGGAAAGAAAAGCGTTAATAGATTATTAATAGACTTATGAAACAGCTAAAGGTTAAAAGAAAATTTATTATTTGAACAAGCGAATCTAAATTATCATCAAATGAAATTACACAAACGTTTTTACATTTTATAAATATCGTACTGTATAAGGCTGGCTTTACAATGCATCGTAATTTAAATATCCTCAAATAGAGTTCAGCAGTTAAGTCATTGTGATAATGGAATTTATTTCATTTGTATGCATATTGGGGCTAACACTTCAATGGAAACGAGGCTATGAACATTTAGGTACTTTGGATGTAGTTGCAATTTGAATTTTAATATAAATATAACCGTGACTGATTGACTGACTGATTAATCAACGTGTGCGTGCATAGATGACTCAAATTACTAAGCAGATCGGATCAAAATTTGGCGTAATGATAGGTTTATGACATAAAAACTTGTTAAGGAAAGGTCAGTAGTTGAAAAAGTGTCCTAAAATTCGAAATCTATTGATATGTTGTCGTTGATAACAACCTAAAATGGCGCAGCGATTCAAATTGAATCTTGGCCACCGACGAGAAGACGCCACTCCTGCCTGCACTGCGCTGTTACTTGCCAAGACTCAGCTTGGAGCCTTTAATCAGGCCATCAACAATGTCGTTTGTGATAAAAATATATATTTCCTAATTAGGTATTTGCTCGATGTTCATACTCCAAAATTCCTTTATTCAAATGCCGCAATAGCAATTACCTTTTCCCAGCAATGGAACACCACATATAAAAACGAAAAAATAAGTGCATGTATTTCTATCAGCCTTTCAAAAACTATATTTATGAGATGAACGGCAAAGAAAGTCATAATATATAATATTATTACTGTTTTTGGAACTGATAGGTGTGTTATCGTAAATTCAATTTTACAAAAGTTTCCAAACAAATTGCAGTAAGTAGTATAGGCGTTGTTGGGATTGATCAATGGGAACCAGCTCTGCGGTTTCAATCTTGCGACAAAGGGTACAAGGCTGATTGATGAGGGCCATTTGCGTCAATTTATCTGCGAATAGATTCAAAGTGGTCTCATGCCCTCTTTGTTTTTCACACTATTTTTATTCGCACTTGTATATTTTATGTTATTTAAATCTGAGAAAATCCGATAAAGGGCTCGAAATACTAGCACCTGTGAGTCATTACCATACTAGCCATTCAGTGTTAACTATAAGTATAATAACAACTCGTTATAATACTTAGGTATAGTAAAAACACAAAAAGTGTAAAAGTAGGTATATGTTTTACTCATGAAAAAATAGTTTTTAGACCTACCTAGACTGGATAATTCATTAATTAAATTATGATAATCGTAATATGGCAAGTACTGTGAATTTACATCTCCCAATTAAAAAAAAAAAACAATAATATACACATAAACTTACACAATAATTCAAAATAACTTAAGCTTCACCAGAATTGTCACATTACATTATTAACCCAATAAACAAAATAAGACTTTAAGTAGCTGATAATAATTATTAATAAATACCGTTACCAAGAGGTCAACGATGCATTTAAACGCATCACTCCGTGAGCATACGAGGGCTTTAGGCGCAGGGTTACGCAAAAAGTCGTCTTTCGACAAAAGTAACAATCCCTAACCATATAAGTGAATGAGTTATGCAAGGATTGAAAGCCTGCACAGCCTTACTGGGAGGCGGCCGAGTGGACACCAATTTAGTCGACAGTAATAAATGTACACGGGCTTTAATACCTCCGTTCTTAGTGGCGCAATGAGAAAGCTAAATGATGGAATAATGACATGTTTATGGCGTGTACAAATCTTTTAAAACCATTGTGAAAAGTAGAGTAGAATAAACAGGAGACTTAAAGTTTACTAAAGGCTGTCATAAATTACAGCACGTAGCACTGCAAAGTATCGCATTACAAAAATCCGCCTGCATCACCTTAGAACATATTATTACATGAACCAACGCGAACGCTCGCTAGAGCTTATAAAATAATTGTACGCTGCCCTGGCGGATTTTTAGCAATTAGTTGCAATGCAGCCTTCTCTAGATTGCTAAGATTTTTTTTCGAATTATAGTGAAGTAACTTTTCCAGTAATCCAGTACAGTTACTAGTTTTGTAGCTGACACTGACATTTTGCTGTACCAAATAAACTTGTAGATTTTAAAGTCTTAACATACCTTATTAAAATTGGTATACTTAATTGAGAAAATATTCAAATTACTAATACGTTAAAATCTAACCATAAATATACCCAAAATACCTTAAAACGAGCTCGTTGTCAGTGATCGAACCACTGACCGTTAACAGTGTTAACAAAATAAATGTTCCCTACGTTAGCTGCAGACGACGTCTAAATCTGACCTATTGTCGTTCGCCATTGATCAAGACTAATGGTCCTAAGACGTGCTTAACACCTCGCCTCCGAATCGGATCAACAACCTTTACTTACACCAATTGAAAATCCTTGCTGCAAATTAATTGAAAATCATTTTAAAAGTTTAAATCATTTATTTTCCGTTTATGTCATGTCAATGTCGAAAGCCTCCGGGAATTTTGCAGTTAATGGTAATACATATTAATAAAGTTTTAAAATTGTTAATGGTTTATTTTACGTGAGGTTATTTAATTTGGATTAAAATTTATTTATTAAATATATTTTATAAAAGGTTAAAATTTAAGCTCACGTGTCACGTGGCCAAAGTGAATCACTTTCACATATAATTATTTTCGAAATCCTTTTTTTTTCGCTTTTTTTTGTATGAATTTAAATTTGCATAACAACTTAGGCATATTATTATATACTTATGCAAAAAAAAATAGCACTCCGGGAGTGCCGGCAGAAGTGAAAACTTCAATATTAACGTTGTGTTTAATTATAAGTATAAAAATACTATCATTTATGAGGTAGAATACAATGTTTATTTATTGCGCTATCGTACACAAATATGACAATTTATATGTTGTTATTTATAATATTATATCGTTATTTATATATAACATTAAATTTTATCTCTCAAAAAAATCAACTTCCATCCATAATTTCGACGACTTTTACACCATCGTTATTATCAGAATCATCATCGCAAATTTTTACAACTGATACAATTGGTTTATGATAACTTAAGTAAGAAACAAACAGTTTTGATTCGAACCTATTTAAGTGTCTAATAAAAAAAATATAAAATATAAAAATATAAATATAAAATATAAAAAAAAAATATCTGGCGCGCGCTTGTCTAAGCCCCCTCTGCCGCCTAAACAGAGCAGCACACTCAGGCACGGTAGAAAGAGTGGGAGATACTAGTTCCTCTCCCTTCCCCTCGATCTTACACTTTTTCGATCAGCATCACGTGACCCTGACGCGAGTTTGAAAGTTTTTACCCATACAAAAAAGTGCTCAGCGCCGCTAAAGAAGTTTTCACTTCAAAAAATAGGGAACCATTTTATGTTAATTATTCAATTTTAAGTTAAGGTTGAAAATAAAATTTTATAGAAAAAAAACCGGTCAAGTACGAGTAGGACTCGAGCACCGAGGGTTCCGTACAAACCCGTAGGTTTGTACGGAACCCTAAGGAATAGTGGGTATAATATTATATTCTGTAGGTTTTGATTCCCTTGCGAGTACTTGCGAGTTTGAAAATATGCGGCTAAAATTGCTACCTATTTCTTTTGATTGCGTTGGCATAGATGTTTGATTTTTTTACAGCTTTAAAGTTATTATAAAGCTGAGTATTTGATATGAATTTCAATTAATTACCTGTACGCGTTTTTTGAGGAAAGGGGTAGTAAATACAAAATTATTAAAAATATTTTTTTACATGATGTAACTAAAAATTTACAGTTTTTGCAATTTTTCCTGTGCTTATGATTTAAAACGTTGCTGCGTACCAAATTTCATGATTTTGAGTTAACGGCAAGTACCCTGTAGGTTTTGATTCCCTTGAGAGTAGTCGCGAGTTTAAAAATGCGGGTAAAATTGCTGTTTCTTTTGATTGCGTTGACATAGAGGTTTGATTTTATTACAGTTTAAAGGTATTATAAACCTTAGTATTTGATATGACTTTCAGTTTAACACCTGCACGCGTTCATGAGAAATGAGGTAGTAAGTATGAAATTATGAAAAATATTTTTTTATATGATGTAACAAAATATTTACAGGTTTCGCCATTTTTCCTTTATCTGTGCTCTAAGGAATTGCTTTTTACCAAATTTCAAGATTATACGTTCACGGCAAGTACCCTGTAGGTTTTGGTTTTTTGAGCGTAGTTGCGAGTTTAAAATTGCGGCTAAAATTGCTGTTTCTTTTGAATGCATTAACATAGATGTTTGATTTTATTACAGTTTAAAGGTATTATAACGGCCATTCTTCGAGCAGTAAATTTTATGTGTCCTGGCTCAATAAGTCCATAATAATAACAAATGTAATCATGCACATATTTTTATACGGTAGTAAACACCCATATCTATCTGTACACAAAACCTTTGACTTCTGCTGTAATTAGTTAACGTGTAATTAATTAATCTTTGTTCAAAAAGCACCTGTTTTCTAATTTCCGTAACGTGTCCTGACACCAACTTCATGTGAAAATATGCCTATATTTTTTATCGTGGACAGTTTTAATATAATTTACTATTTTTAAAAAATAGTTCAATGTTAGGTGTATTACCTAGCAAAATATCTACGTGATAGAACCAGTCTGTAAATAATTATAAAAAAGTAAACGTTTGTCCGTGTCAAAGTTATAATTTCCATGATATTTTGTGTTCTTGGGCGTACATCCCTAAATAACAGTATTTCGTACATCAACATCGCATCCCTAGCGAGCCCTGAGTGTGTACCGCGGCCCATCAGCTGTTGCAGGTCATTAACCTTAGTGTACTACCAATAAAGCAAATGAGAATCTAATTTCCGTACCCGTGGTTTCGAAATTTTATAATTTCCATTTTACTGGTTTTAACACCTAATTATTTATGTTAGAAAGTAGGTCGTATTTTAAATAGATCCAGTTCTTTAGTCTCTCTACGTTATAATAAGCCAGTATTTGCTCTTTGTAAAAGTTTTTAAAATTTTGAAGAAAACCTGTTATATTCTAATTACCGTATACTAATTTCCATATTTTTATAAGTACCGTTGTATGAAAATTTCCTAGTAAAATGAACCAACTTGCTATTGTGAAGGTCCGAGTAGAGAGTTTTCCCATGGTTTATATGGTATGATATACTCACAATACTTTTTTCTTCCTTTCGCTCTACAACCCTTTGCGGGTCTTGGCTTCTTACACAATATTTTCTCAGTTGTAGCGAACCCTGGCGACCTTTTCCAGTGCAGTGGTGAGTTTACCCACTACGCAAACCTTCTTTCGACATCCTTATGTATGCCATGCCTATCTTATTCTCTGAAACTCATAGGACTTGACGATGAGCTCTTGTTTGATGCGTGATTCTTCTTCGTCAGCTAGTGCTTATGCACTTATGAACGAGTAAATATGGCTTCCAGACAACTTCCAGTGACCTTCCGGATATCGTCACCCTTCACGTTCGCACGTTCTCTACGTTCTCTCGTCGTCTACGTTTGCCGAGACGCTGACTCCACTCTAGAACACAACTACCCCGTCGGTTATCGGTTCAGCCGCAAATGTGACCAGCCATTGCCACTTCAGCTTCCTAATCTTTTCGGCTATGTGGGTAACTTTGGTTCCCTGCCGAATCAACTTACTCCTGATGCAATCCTTTGACGACACGCCGACTATATCCTGCTCCATAACTCGCTGAGCAACATTGAACTTGTGGATCAGTCTTACCTTAAGTATCCACATTCCACATCCTGGCTTTGTGCGTCATAACAGGTAAGATGCACTAGTCTTCACTCAAAGTAACTTTTCAATAAATGTCGGCCATCCCAGCTGAAACCTCCGATTGGCCTCTCTCTCGAAGTTGTTCCTACCTA
The DNA here is from genome assembly GCA_947507615.1 of Hemithea aestivaria. Taxonomy (NCBI): domain Eukaryota; kingdom Metazoa; phylum Arthropoda; class Insecta; order Lepidoptera; family Geometridae; genus Hemithea; species Hemithea aestivaria. The sequence continues at coordinate 1,412,022 of OX382328.1, forward strand.
ATTGCACTGTTTGCTCAAGGTATAACATCATCAATACACATATGTATTTCTGAACAATTTCAATAAAGAGTCAATTTTTATCGATTAATATGAGCATTTGTTGCAAGTCCTGCAGTGATTCTGCTATGATGACTATGTTGTCCCCTAATCTCAGGTGTGAAAATGTACTCGCCGCTGATATTGATGCCCTCTCCTCTGTCCATTCCAGCGTCTCAAATACATCCTCTTGAGTCTAGAGCGTTTGAAAACAATTTGGGGGAAATAACGTCCCCTTATTTCACACCTCGTTTTGTTGGGCTGTGTTTTGTTTGCAGGTTTTAGACTTTGTGGCGGTATTCTGTATAATATTAACAAACCTTTTAATACCTATATTACCAATCAACTTGGTATCGCTGCAAAGACTCCAGCACAGACCAGGTTATCAAAGGCCTTCTCATAGTCTTTGAACACTAAGCACATGCGCTGTTATATTTTCCGTCTTCTGCATAAAATACCACACTGTCTGTATGTGGTCTATAGTGTCATAGCCTGCTCGAAATCCAGCCTGTTCCGGTGGCTGGAACTCGTCAAATCTTCTTTTTGCGAGATGATTTGTGATAACCTTTGAGAAAAACATAGACATGGTTCAAAAACGTACGTAACATTTATATCACTTTTTTCAAAATCTTCCAACTCTGCAAGAATCTCAGACTGAAAGGTGACGAAGTTAACACTCGATGTAGTCAACTTCGTCAGCAGGCTCCTTCCCAATTTATTCACGAAGATCTGGTTCCTAAATGGTGCGTGTGTTGGAACTTGGAACTCCGGAGTACACGAGAGTAAGACGAGACGTCTTACTCTCGTGGATATTGTTTTATTCGGTGCTTGTTTCGTGTGTGTTTCTTCTCGCTAAATTAAGCGTCTTCTTCCTGTAAGACTTTCATCACTCTATTGAGATCCTGGTCTACGTCAACGACAATAGTGGTCCATTTAGAATAAAAATTAAATATATTATTTGCAGCTGCAAAATTCTCATTTCCGTTGCAGTAATTATTTTTACTTTTCTCATTTCTATAACCATGTAATTTTTAAATCTCAATAACTTTAAAACCACTATGACGGGACAAAAACCAAATAAATTATTAAATTTGTACATTTAATGTCTTTCATATTTTAATGTATTTGAGTCAATCCAATTAAAAATCAAAAAAGGCATGGGAATTAGGCAAAGAATGCTTAATTGGAGAAAGGCCGATAAACCTTAGTATTTGATATGACTTTCAGTTTAATACTTGCACGCGTTCATGAGAAATGAGGTAGTAAGTATGAAATTATGAAAAATATTTTTTTATATGATATAACAAAATATTTACAGGTTTCGCAATTTTTCCTTTATCTGTGCTCTAAGGAATTGCTTTTTACCAAATTTCAAGATTCTAAGTTCACGGCAAGTACCCTGTAGGTTTTGGTTTTTTGAGCGTAGTTGCGAGTTTAAAATTGCGGCTAAAATTGCTGTTTCTTTTGAATGCATTAACATAGAGGTTTGATTTTATTACAGTTTAAAGGTATTATAGACTTGAGTATTTGATATGAATTTCAATTTAATACGTCTACGCATTCATGAGAAAAGGGGTAGTAGGTATAAAATTATTCAAAATATTTTTTTCATATGATGCAAATAAAAAATTATGGTTTTCGCAATTTTTCCTTTATTTGTACTCTAAGGTGTTGCTTTGTGCCAAATTTCAAGATTCTGAGTCCACGAGAAGTACCCCGTAGGTTTTGATTTATTTGGTAATGTCGAAAATTTGCTGAAATTTGCGACATATTCGACTATATCTTTTGATTGCGTTGGCCTAGAAGTTTGAAATTTTTACAGCTCTAAGAGGCAATGGACCTTAGTATTTCCTATTAATAAATTTCAGCTTGTTACCTCCACGCGTTCCTGAGAAAAAGGGTCTTGACAGACAGACGGACGGACGGACGGACGGACGGACGGACGGACGGACAACAAAGTGATCCTATAAGGGTTCCGTTTTTTCCTTTTGAGGTACGGAACCCTAAAAAGACATCCGACTGGACGGCTTTTAAGTTAAGAGCGCTTACTTCGCTGGACGCTTTCTCGCTAGCACTGTTTGATACAATTTAAAATATAGGTTCATAGAATCATCTTTTTAATTTCTCAATTTTTTTTTAAAGTAATAAATTTATTTGTACCAATTTTCATTCAATCATTGAGCAAGCGGTAGTAAAGTTATAAACAGTTGCGCCGGCGCAGGGCACGCGTGTCCAATGCTCCCATTCATTTTTGTAATGCATTTTTTGTTCCGTCATCCCATCATTCTTATAGCCGGGAATAATCGTCAAAGAAGCCGTTAACTCCGACTAAAGCTGTTATTCTCTGTCTACACGAAATAGTTTACAGCTTATATCTTCATAAAAATTTAATTATGATGCGTTTCGTGAGAAATTCTTTTTATGTTAGGGGTAGGCAAAAAAGACTGATAATAAATGGTCACCGTGATAATATAAAAATATCCGATATGTTGGTACTGTTTTCATTAAGTGAAATTATAAAGAAAACCACTTCAAAGGCGAGACGCATGTTTTAATTAATATCTTGAAAACTATATTGCACTGGTTTTAATTAATGTGCTGAGCACTATGTTTAAATAAATTCAAGAAAACAAATTATGATCGTCAAAATACTTACAGTTCGAAGATAAACGTACAAATTAGCTATAAAAAACGTTCATTGTCGAAATTTTGTGTAAGTTATTTATTTGGAATTTACATTTCAAATGTTGTCTTTAATAATCTAATAGACGAAAATCGTCAGTGCCCTATTTACTTTAAACTATGTGATGATTTATGTTTTCAACTTATACATGAAACCTTTTATCATCGTCTATCCAACTTAAAATACAAAATGTCATTAAATCAGAGAGATTAAGATAAATGTAGAGCTCATCCAATTTTGAAACGTACTCTATTCCACTAATTATTAGGAACATTTAATACGGATGTGAGGTGCATTATTAAACTGGGTGATATCCAACAGCTAAGATCTTCGCCCACGTTTATACAGCACAATAGGTTTAATCCGTTCACAAATCATCGATTATTAAGCAATCGAAAACTTTAAGGAGCTTAACTCAAGAATGCACCAGAAACTGACCACTCATCGATCAATATAAAGCTTAGAAACTATTATCATAATGAGGGGAGATAAAAGAAATTGTGTTGAAGCTAGATTATAAAGAAAGTATTAAAAGAGATGAAAAATAAAACTAAATTACAATGATGAAATGCAGCGGAGATGAGAATGTTGAGGTGGATGTGTGGAGTGACAAGAATGGACAAAATCAGAAATGAGCATGTGAGGGGAACCCTGAAAGTTGCATCAAGAGAAATTAAAGAGTGGAAGATTGTCCTGGTATGGACATATTATGCGGAGGGATGAAAATCATGTTACCAAAAAGTCCATGAATATAATAGGTGGTAATCCGGGAAGGGGGCGCCCGAAAAAGGTTTGGATGAACTGTGTGAAAGAGGATATGCGTGCTAGGGGAGTGGATGCAGAAATGACGGATAATAGATCAGAATGGAGGAGAAAAACGTGTTGTGCCGACCCTACCTAGTGTGAGATAAGGGCAGGAAGATTTTTTTTTACAATGATGAAATGTTAAGGGCATTTTATGATAAACTGTAATACACGATCTTGGAACTTGGTATAATGATATTAATAAAAGTATGTATAGACAAGTTTTTGTTTTATATATAAGCATTATGATCACTGAAAAGAACATACTAAAATTTCTTATCAGCTAGGTATTGGCGTGCACCAAACAAGACGGAAAGTGGCGCTCCAGGTATAGACCGCAAAATCTAAGCTATATAAGGCTTAATCAGAAAATAATAAAATGATTTTCATTCAACGAACTATGCTTATATTAATTTAAGTAAAAGATCAAAAATTATAATCAAATTACTGCTGGAATTTGTCCAGTCTAATAGTGCAACATTCCGTGTTATGATACGCGTCCTAAAAATATTTCCTTGTTAAATTAAAAATAAAAAAAACTCTGTGGAGATTAAAAAACCTTATAACATTTTAGACTTCCGCGATTTAAACTCATATTAATTATATAACTCTGGACTTATCGCGTTGGTATTTAATGCTAGTTTTACAAAAACATTATAAAACTAACCTCGACGTTTCGACGTTTACGGGCAGTATTCTCGTGACCACGATACATGCAACTGTATCGAAACGTCGAGGTTAGTTTTATAATGTTTTTGTAAAACTAGCATTAAATACCAACGCGATAAGTCCCGAGTTATATAATTAATATGGGATTAAAAAACCTTGCCCAAAACTCTACCGCGATTCACTTTTAACAAAGCCAAGGTACAGATGATAAGGCTAACTTATGTCTATCTTTGTAAAAGGCTAACCTAAAACAATTTAAAAGTCTTCTTCTCATTTCGTCATAGTAGCTAACATAAAAAAAAATGAAATGCAATCAAACGTTAAAGGATCTCATATTCTGACGTCGATCGACAACTCATTGTAAGCAATAATTCCTAGATTCACATCCTAAGGAAATAAATGATAATACATTCAGTGAGACTATTGTACCGGAAAATTGAAAAATACTTGTTTGGTCATATTCCATTCATGTATTCATGGGAACGTGTGTTTGCTTCGTATTATTAACCTTCGGGAAATGATGTTAAGAGCGTGTATATATCGAGTGACGCTCTCTCGCTCGCACTATTTGACAAATTTTGACATTTAAATTCATGGAATTAATTTATTGAAAAGACCAGCTCTGCATTATATTATTGCACACATTTTAAAAGTGTTTTCAGTTTGATAATGTTAAAAACATGGCATGGAGAGCAATATTTAAAAAAAAATATTTCAAAAGATCTCATTATGCATTTTGTTAATTATATCAAATTAAAAACACTTTTAAAATGTGTGCAATCATATTATGAAGGGCTGGTCTAAAAGAATTTTCAAAAAAAAATTCTATGAATTTATATTTCAATATTTGTCAATAGTACGAGCGAGAAAGCGTCACTCGATATATACGCTCTTAACATGCTCCCGTTTAACTATTCATGTCAATAAGACAATTTAATAACTTTATGTAAATAATATCGAATGTCAATAATGATCACATTTCTAGCTTCGTATTTGGTATTTCGTCTGAATGTTTGATTAATGTTTTTTTATTAAGAGCGTATAAACTTTTTCGACATCGCTCCTCATCCCATTTTTTTATATATCTCACTGAAAACACTTTTAAAATGTGTGCAATAATATTATGCAGGAAATGTGTAGAGGAATTTTCAATAAATTAATTCCTTGAATTTATATTTCAAAATTTGTCAAATTGTGCGAGCGAGAGTCGTCACTCGATATATACCCTCTTAAGCACAAATTCTAAATGACAATTTCGGTGAAGCATTTTGTACTTAATATTCGTAGTATATTGCAATTTATACCTATTTGTTAGGAAATTTGCAAGGTTTATCACTCAGCACTGATATTGTATAATTAAATATAATTTCTGCTGTGAGCATTTCAATTTCTCTTATTTTATTTTTTAGACGCATCTCTAAGTACATAATATATTGTAACAAAAATATATATTACGTATCATGACTAGTTTTTGCACGCGGCTTAGCCCTAGTGGAAAAAATATTTCGTATCGGGAGTCTCATCTTAGGCATTGAAAATCTGCGTTAGGGGAATATTTAGACTACTGGATATTCACCCAGCATGTGCTGAATGCACCCCTATTGCCTAATTTACTTTAATTGCTATTTATATGTGCTTATAATGTAATATCGACTTGCGCTATGCGTATCTGCCCATATATAATTTATAAGTTAGTAATAATTAGATTAGTTTAAGTATATAAGCTGTATCTATTCTTAAATTGGGCAATAAATGGCTTTTTATTTTTATTTTATCTTTGTACCAAATTTCATTTCAATACGTTCTATACTATAAATTGTTCACTTTAGCAATCAGTTAGTCAATACGTCAGTTCAGTTTCCTATATTTATAAACATTTGTTTTATTATGCGTTCTTTGATAGATAAATGTTTTTACACAGTCAAAGAATATTTGGACTTTAAATAATAATATTGCTAAATTATTATCTATGACATCCAATCGTTAATTGTAATATATATTTTCTACTTGACTTTAAACTAATTTCTTGAACATACATATTATTTGACTTTAATTTTAATAAATTTCAAATTGGTGGATGAACATAATATAGCTATTTTTGGACATAATATTAGAATTTTTGGACATTATTAGGAATTGACATTGTTATTATTTTATTTTTTTTTCTCTTTTCGTTTTTATTTTTTTATTCAACACATTAAAATTAATTTAAATTATAAAATGCAAGGTATATACAAGATTGTAATTAACATAATATTATCTAAATAATCAAGTAAAATTTTGCACGCCTCTATGAGGCAGAATGTAACGGACCTAGTTCTATAACGACTTATTTTATTAAGACCTATTTTGTACACCTACATTCTTGCAAATAAATGTTTGTATTTGTATTTGTGTATTTGTATTTGAAGTTGTACTTCAAATTATGACACATTGAAAATTGTTATAAGTGCAAATACCAATAAATGAACTGTATAATATACTAACTGCATAATGTAATGTTGCATAACCTCGTCCAATACTCCCGCACATGTTAATGTGATGTTATTAACATTATCAAGTTGATTGATGCGCAACCTAATTTCAGCAGGACATGTGCCGCCCACCCGGTCACCGCACTGACTTCCCTTTACTATTGACTATTCACTGTCTCTGCTTAAAGCGAAATTAACACTTGAGTGTCATTTTGTTGTCTCTCTTACTCCTTTATATTTTTACTAGCTTAAGCTCGCGGCATTGCCCGCGCGGCAATATCCTTTCTTAACGGAGCTCTACGTCTTAAAACCTATCTGTGTTCCAAATTTAAATACATTCCGTTCAGCGGTTTAGGCTGTGCGTTGATAGATCAGTCAGTCAGTCACTCTTTCCTTTTATATTCAGATGTTCTCTCTGAAATACTCAGTACACTCATTTCAGAACTATTATGATTTAAATGATGTTTTTTGTGTACGTAGGTTACTGCTGATCTCTACCATCTGCCAGCAGAGAATTCTCACCTATTTCGGCCACATTATCAGGAAGGGGGATGAGAGCCTTGAAAAGCTGATCGTAGTAGGGAACACGGAAGGCAATCGAGCCCGTGGACGGTCTCCCACCAGATGGAGCGATCAAGTGAAAGGCCCATCCTCAACTAAGTTTTGCTCGGTCGTCAGAGAAGCAATGGATAAGAATAAGAATAAAAGAATAAAAATTACTTTATTGCCAAAAACATATCCGCTTAAATAATTTATAATTTTAAAAATTTACATACCAATTTACATACAAGTAGTAGTAGGTATAGTATATTAATTAATTGTTGGCAATGGGAGCAGACTCAGCTTGTAACCACGTTAACTAGGCTAACGTGGTTGCTGGTTTTCAGTCTGCCCCCTTGCTCGAACTACGGTGTTAGTCGAGTTATTCTGCGTAATAACTGGTACCATATTACAATTATTATGCACCTTCCTAGATAGGCACCGATGGCGGCAGACCATAAGTCGTATCACTGCACCAGCATCTTCGACTAGTGATGACCACGATCCTTAGTCATGAGGGAGCGACTTCAGAGAGAGGGAGAGGTTACTGCTGATAAATTACATCTAAATTCTATTATGTGAATTTAAAAATATTATATTATTAGTTTAATGTTTAGATATTCTTATATCTAAACTTTCTATATTTAGCAATAATATTAAATGTAAGTTCTGTCGTTTTGTTAGTATTTCAGCGATATCGTTGTCTTTTTCTTCTCTTACCTAGTATCAACGGGACTACTAACAGGGGCTGCTTTTTGGATTTTCTTCATCAGGTACCCTTAGTTGTACCGTTTATAGTCATTGAATGTTTAATCATTCTTTGATACCTGGAACATTAACAGTGGCAGGCTGGGTTTACCACGTAGTTTTGCTTCGAAGAAAAGGTTCAGATTTTATTCACTGCTTACGTACCTACTCTGCCGGTCTTTGCATGACATGCTCAATGCTCATACCACCTCAGGCAAAAATATTATACTCTACATTTAATTTGCATAATTTTGTCAGTATGCAATGTCCGCGAGGCAAAAAGCTTTGATTCCTTGGAAAGGTGTTGTATTGAACGGACCAAAACCAAGCAAAGTACTTAAACTTTATTTATACTTAGGCTTATTTTACGACCGATTTGTTTTTCTACAACAAATTTTAGAAAATGTCCTTAAAAGTCTTATAAAAAAGTTTACGACCGCGGTTAAAGCCTTAAACAATGAGCGAATGTAGGTACTGTTTTATGCCATTTTAAGTTTGATCGTTTATCTAACCGTTACTCTTTTATTGGCCACCATAAAAGTAATAAAGCCCTTTTTTATTCGGAAAGCATGGAAACATACGAGAACCTTAATTATAATTTGTAGAGTCGGTAATGTCGGCTCTGTAATTATTGTTATGATCGAGAGAATAGTTCGAGCATAATGCGATACGAAGGGCAATTAGGGTGTTTTTGTTTCTGATGACATTGTGTTTTCTGGGAAGTTTGTTGTTTGTTCAGGCCACGTGGGAGTTCCGCTGTGTTGTCTTTCTTGCCGTTTGGATGCATGTGGCGACCCCGGGTTAAATTAACCGGAAACTTTGGGGGAATAGTTAAGATTCAGTGCAGGTCTGTTGCAGTCACTCAGAAAGTTAAACATGCGCTGTTTGTAACATGTGTCGTTTGAAATAACTGTGACGGCGGAATTGAAACTTGCTCCTCGCGCCGAGAATTTTAAACTTATTAGTTAATTCCGTGTTTAGTTTGTGAATGCAATCAGCACGTCGCGTCGTTCTGGCTGAGGCAAACATCAATTTAGACGAACATTTATTTTTGGAACTGAAACTTCTTGTCGAATACATAAATGCATCTTACGCCATCACTATCAGATTATACGAAACGACAGGAACTGGTATGAGTCGATGAATAAAATATCGTATCTTAATGCAAACAGAACAAGTTTGTATCGCCGGTAGCGGACAATGTGATCGATAAACTCATCCAATTTAAAAACAGGATGGGATTACATAACAAAAGGTGGATGATAGTGCAGTTCTGTCAAAAGTGGAACAAAAAGTGCTTGAGAGTCAAGATATAGAAAGCTAGGCAATAATATATGTAGGGCATTTGTGGTAGAGATGTAAATTACGTAAAAACTCAATACAAGCGGGTGGGTTGTATCTTTTGATAGTATAATGTAGTCGTCGGTTCGTGTCTCGGATGGAGTCGGCGCGGCGGGATCGCGCGGGTGGTCCCAACTGCGGTGGACTATTTAAATATTTTTTTTTTTATTATTTGCCATCTCTATTCATTGATTTATGTTGGTTTAACACGAAGGTGTTTGGACAACATGTATGTGATTTGTAGGCTCTTTATTGGTTGCCCATTTATTAATATGAGTTCTTGTTACTGTGAACTGTGAATTGAAAAAGCTTATTCCAATTGACTGTAAAATTGTGTGCTTCTACTTTAGTTTGAGGTTTTATGGCTATTTGTTTTGATGTGATTTCATATATTTTATTTGTAATTTTTATGTCAATAAATTTTACATTTTACTTGCCTACACTTGTTTCATAAACATGATCCACTTTTGTTAACATCAACAATTATAATGTCTTTAGTCGATTGAGGAAAATGGTTTTTTATTTGTTGTTGTTTCATTAACGCCCTTCGTTATCCCTATTTAAATGTTGATAGCATTCTGGGAATGTTGAACGTTCAAGTTAGAGTCATTACAAACAATTATTCCACTTGACTTGATCACCAGAGTATTCATTTGTTTACGAATCTAAAAGAAATCATTTTCAGTACGAGTATTTTTAATGTAATAGGTGACAAACAAGCAGACGGCCCACCTGATGATGAGTGGAGTAAACTTTAGCTTCAACTTTAAAATTTAGTAAATAAATTAATAAGACACCAGTAAATTTGGATAAAAAGTGTAGCTACAGATAAAGGGTTCAAAAGTCATGAGGTCTCATTACAATTTGTTTTAACATGTGAAACACCGCGCTGATAAAGTTTTTGTGAAATTTTAGGCTACCAGGTTACACGAAAAAAGGTTACACAAAAGTATACAAACAATTAATGTTATGTTTGAATAATATTTATAGTTATTGTATCATTATAATGTTATTAAGTAGGTATATAATACCTAATATGGAATTTTGCCATACAATGATGAAATCATTTTTTATCCCTTTTGTGTAGGTTAGTTTTCTTTTATTTCTATGAAATAATCTTACCAATAATAATAATAATTTTTGTCACTTAAACAAACTTATAATTCTTAATTTACATGTCATTCATAAAAGTTATATATAGGTGTGAATGTATTTAATGACGTAAACGTTTATTTATTATATCCAGTTATTTTCCTAGTACCGTAAACCGAGAACCTTAATTATAACCCAAAACATTATTGATAAAAACATCAAAGAGCACCTGCAAGTGCCTAAAAAGCTGGCTACATTACCTTTCTCTTTGGCTAAACTCACACTTACGTTGGCCGTGGTAAGATCTAGGTTTTTTATGCTGTCTCACTGCTGGGCAAAGACCAAATCCTTTCATATGTCCCTTTCTTGCGCCACTTCAGCCCAGCCGGTCTGGTAAGAGTCCAAGTCGTCTCTCCATCTTTTTCTGTGCCGGCCTCGGCGGCGCCGTCTTTCTGTTGGTGTCCATTCTGTGGTGATCTTTGCACAGTATTTTACATGTATTCAATTATTTTACATTTAAATCATAATTAAATTAAACTATTGTAGTGTGTAAACTGTAAACATTATTTAATTCCGTGGTGGTCATTTGACACCAACTCAAATCATTTTCTTCTTGTTAAGGCCTGATTGAACAAACGGCTTCAATTCAACCGTTTACTGCTAGTTGGGTCTCGTTAACTGCACTTATCTTAACAAAATAAAATAAAGCCGTTGTTGACTCATTGCCATCGTTCATTTAACTGTTTCAATAAGATTTGAGAAGCTCTTTATTTATGTCATTAAAACCGCACACAGATTGTATCATCATACATACCTACATGTGCCACAAGGCACATGTAGGTATGTATGATTTTTAAATTTTCCACAATTTATTTGTTGCATCAGCGGTTTTATCTACTCAAAAGTGAACTATGAAGAGTCCAAGGTTTTAATATAGCTATTATAATACATTTACAGTATAATAAAATAAAGACATTACATCAAGAAAATAAATTATTTCTTTTTTAATTGGACACACAGAAGGTTAGAAACAGAAATTATATTTATTTGTTTACTATTGTTTTTATATGTTGTGTTGATTGTCCTTTGAATGAACTGTTTCAATCCAAATAAAAGAATCCAATTACAAAAATGATCCAAATGAAGAAGAACTCTAATTATTATTATACTAAAATTGAGTAGTATCATATTATTATAATTCATATTGGATTAAAGTAAAAAAAAATATTTTTAATATATTTATAATGCCTGCAGCAAAATACGTTATCAAGTATTAGATTGCATATAATATTATCATTTTGGAATTGATGTGATTTTAAGCCTGTTAAGCTTGAAATTACATAATAATTGTAGGTTCCTCTTGTATTTATCTTGCTGTTCGATAGTTATTAGTTTTGATTTAAACAATAATATCTGATTACGTTGAGTTCAATAGCCTTTTAATATCGTCAGTTGGACTTACATATTTAGCAGCTATTTATCATATTCTTATCTGCAGCTTTCAACCATTTAAGTTCTCTAGCTTCACAACTTTATAATATTATCTCTATGATGTTTGTTGTCAATATTGTTTACGAGTCCATTATTATATTACAAGACGATTGTATTTGTTCTTTCTGTCGATATTACGAGTGCTTTTACGAGTATAGCATCGTAAATATTTGTTGTTGCCCTAACATGTATAATATATAGGTACTTATAGGATCACTAGTCCTGCGTAATGTTCGATAGTTGCAGAGATTTAGCCTACAATGTTAATTACACATTTCGTCCAATCTCCGATAAATTATTTAATGGAACACGCATTAATTCGCGAAAATAAATTAGCATTTCCGTCGTTTACCGCAGTGCCGCTGAAAATAAAGCGGTCGACGCACGGACCATTAAGCGTGAATACAGCCTGTAACCACAACAACGACTGCGTATATAACATTAGCGCATAGCCACAATATACTACGATTCTGTAAACTTACGTTGATCGAAGAAGCAGCGATCCAGACCATTCATAACGTAGGTAACCACCTCATAGTGCCACCACAACACACTGTATATCGGTTCACAATTCACAGGAGACGGTGCACTCAAAACAAATCACAGCGTTTGGGTTCACTCTACGGTAACACACAACGTCAAAACAGAATCCTGGTGCTGTTGTAGGTTCGTAAGGGCGTGTTGCCGATGCGGCGGTCGGCATGCGACTGGAGTGCGCGCATCGGCAAAAGCGGGAGGGGGGGTGAGATGGGTGTAGGGTGAGAGGAGGGGGTGCGTGCGGTCGGAATTCGCTTCCCACGTGCTGCGACGTTCCTCTCTTTCTTGCATTCAGGACGGGTTAGCTTTTTGAAAGCTCCAGAGCTCAAAGCACGGTCCGGCCACGCATCGATACGGCCGAGGGCGACGTTTAGCACTAACCTTGTTTATATGCACTGCAGCTAATAATAACGCATTCCGAGCGCGTGTTTGTTATTGTTTTTTATTTGCTAAGTAGCGTTCTGCGTTAAGTACGAGTAGATGCAGTTACTCCGACGTGACGTTTCCGATACATTTGTAACGGTTGACTTTAACCTGCTTCATTTTATTGTTTTTTTTTAGTTTATTATAATATAAAAGTAGATGTGTACTAAATGTGTAGGTATATTTGCATTTTAAAGCTTACTTATTCTGTTTATAATGTAATAAAAAAATAGGTATTTCCTTTTTTTAAATATTTTGCCAAAAAAAAACAATATAAATAACATAAAAAAAAAAAAACATTTTGTCTTATAATTTTTTTGGTAATAGGTAAATAAGACAAAATTAAAATATTTTTAGCTATCTAATAGAAAGAACCTAATAACTGGTTTTCTGAGAATCAAGAAAGGTTCTAGATAGGTATAAATTTATTCTAAGACAACTTCTGTTGTAATTTTTTTAAGCGTCAACAACTAAGCTCTATTGCCAAATGCTTATTCTTATCAAACGAAATGTTACTTTTATCTATATAAAATTCTTTCTTTAATTAAAACACCAGTTTTGGTTTAAAATGTTTAATTTATAATTATGAATGTTAACTTTGATAGATAAATTAATAGAATAGAATAGAATAATTCTTTATTGCAAACCAAACAATTACAAAGTAGCTTAATGAACTAGATATCTTAATGCTAGGTAAACAATTGGCGGTCTTATCGCACTAGGCAATTTCTTACAGACAACCTGGGAATGGAACATGACTGAAAATACAATAATAGACGGCGGTGTGCAGTATCTAAATACATAGACTAGTTACAGAATATTTATATGAGAAAGTTTATAATACATACATTATACAAATATTATTATTATAAATAATATTATATAGACACATATTATATAAGTATATATATTATAAATAAATATTTTATAAATAAGTATATATATTATAAATAAATATTTTAATAAATAAATAAACATAAACTGAGCTGCAACAAGCAAATCTATAAAAGGGAAGATAGATAATGTTCCTTAACTAATTTTTTGAAAGTTTCAAGAGATTTGGCATGTCTAATATGTACGGGGAGATTGTTCCATAAACGGACAGCTTGTACCGTAAACGATTTGTCAAAATGTTCAGATCTGTGTAAAGTGTGTGTCAGTAACCGTGTATGGGCAGAACGCAGGTTAAAATCATGACACAGATGAACATATTTAAAACGATCTTTAAGATATGAAGGAGAAGCAGAGTTGAAAAGAATAGTATAGAGTAAGGACAAAATGTGAGAGTTCCGGCGAAGTCGAATAGGTAACCATTTAAGCTTGGCGCGAAATTCAGATATACGATCATATTTGCGTAAACCGAAAACAAAACGAATGCAGACATTCTGCAAGCGTTCGAGTTTGTTAAGCTGTACTTCGGTTAGATCCAGATAGCAGGCATCAGCGTAGTCAAGTATGGGTAGGAGAAGAGATTGTGCAAGCGTGGTTCTGGTAGAGATCGGTAGGAAATTCCGCAACCGTCTGAGAGAATTTGCTGATGCAAAAATCTTTCTACTGACTTCAGCCAATTGCGGTGCCCATGATAATGTTCTATCTATGTATAGACCTAAATCTTTGACTTCGCTGCTCAATTTAACCGGTGTGCCGTCAAAGATTACCTGGGGCAGGTGAAACCAGTCGATTTTTGAAATCATCCTGGAGCTACCAATGACAATAATTTGCGTTTTATCTGGGTTCACACGTAGACCGTGGGAAAGACTCCAATCAAGAATAATTCCCAGATCAGTATTAGTAGCTCGAATGGCCTCAGGTAGTTGAGCAGGGGTAGTGTGTCGGTATATTTGCAAATCATCTGCATAAAGGTGATAGGAAGAGGAAAGGTGGTGAGAGATTGAGTTTATAAAGATTGCAAAGAGTAGTGGAGAAAGAACGCCGCCCTGCGGTACGCCCGCGTAAGTGTTGCACCAGGATGAGAGGGAGTCACCAACACGAATACGCTGCCGACGCCCGTGCAGGTAGCTACTAAACCATTGAATAGCAAGAGGAGTAATGTTTAGAGAGTAGAGAATAGCCAGAAGAATGTCATAGTCAACGTTATTAAAAGCACTGCTAAAGTCAAGTAAGGAAAGAATAGTCAGGTTACCGCTCGCCATACCGCTGCGAATGTCATCAGTGATTTTAACAAGTGCTGTCGTAGTACTGTGGCCGGGACGAAAACCAGATTGGAAGGGGTTTAACAGATTGTTGTTCAGAAGATAAAGATGTAATTGTTGATGAATAAGACGTTCAAGTACTTTAGATAAGAAAGGTAAGATGGAAATTGGTCGAAAGTCAGTCAAAGAAGTAGGCTTGGATTTTTTAGGAAGAGGAATAATTTGGGCTTCTTTCCATTGAGTGGGAAATGAGGCACTTGTGATAGATAGATTTAGGATGTGCAGAATGACTGGCATGATCTGATCAAGAATAAGCACAATCATCCGACGACTGATACTGTCACAGCCAACGGCATTGGAGGAAATGGTGGCAATGCTTTTCTTGACATCAGTGTCGGTAAAAGGGCGAAATGCAAATGAGTCGTAATTGGGAGTGGACGCATCATATAGGCGTTTAAGTGTATCAGCCTTAATAGATCCGCCAAAATTGGCAGATGCAGAGAAGTGGCTATTTAGAGCATCCACATTTATGTTGTTCGGGATGTCATCATTACATTGCTTCCCAACTCCCAACGTTCTGAGGAACTTCCAGACCTTGGAAGGGTCCCCATTTTCAACTTCATGATGAATATGTTGGCGTTGGGCAGTTCTACATTCCCTGTTGCAGGTATTTCTACTCGCGACATATCTATCTTTATTGAGGTCAGACGGATTTTTTTTATACCTGGCCTTGGCAATACATTTCTTTAACATTGACCTTCTGATATCTTTTGAAAGCCACGGCGCAGGGAGATGCTTGATTTTGATCGGTCTGATCGGTGCATGGACATCATAAAGTTTCAAGAGAACGCTGTTGAAAGATTCTACTTTTTCATCCATTGTAGCTGCGTTAACAACAGGAGACCAGTCCAAGTCCGAAGCATCCCTACACAGCTTTTCCTGATCAATCTTACCAAAACTACGCTGCAGAAGAATTTTGGGCTTAGCTTTAGGTGGACGAACTTTGTAAGAGAGATAAATAAGAAAAAAAAAATCTTCATTGAAACATCACAAATATATAAAACTAACTTTTACTAGTATACTATTACAGTGACAATATTTTTTTTTTTGTTCATTATGTAGATTATTATAATTTAAAAAAATTTGGACACGTATTTTTTCTATACAATTTTAATAAAAAAAACATGTGATGTAAAGATACACTAAAGTTGCTTGATGAGAGTCGTTGACTTCAAAATGTTCGGACTAGGTTCGTTACATTTTGTACTGCATAGTGACATAGCGCGTCCGTAACTAAAAACTAATGTAATCTTATACCCATCATCACCATACCACCACCCACCCACCAAACCCCATATATTTTGGTTTTTACCATCATTTGTGTATCTTACTTTTCTTATTGTTCTCTTTTGTACTTAGTCGATTTCTAGAATAGAATAGTATTACGAAAGTATAGTATTTATTGACTTAATAGCATCAAATTATGTAATCGTATCAGCCAAACCTGATACAATTTCAGTGGATGACGCCATGGGCTATATAACCAGCAGAA
This sequence comes from Hemithea aestivaria, assembly GCA_947507615.1. Classification (NCBI taxonomy): domain Eukaryota; kingdom Metazoa; phylum Arthropoda; class Insecta; order Lepidoptera; family Geometridae; genus Hemithea; species Hemithea aestivaria. The sequence goes on from OX382328.1 coordinate 1,428,564, forward strand.
ACAAATTCAAAGCATGAGTATATCAGCCTGCAGCTTCACCCCACCGTTCATTAGAATACGTTCGAGTGTGAAACACATTACGGCTGTGAATAATCCAATAAATACGCGAGGGGACAGACACTCACTTATTAAAGGGTTAACTGGAACATCGACTTACATTCAACTATTCCAGCTAAGAATACAAAAATAACTACGAAGTAATTTTATTAACACGTTCCTATCTTAGACCCGTCGATCTAGAATATACGTTGAACTAAAATTCCATAAACACGTGAATTAATTATTGTGTCATAAATTCTGATGCGCTAGTTTTAGGAATTACACAGGCAACTCATACAAATCTGCCAACCAAAAACGCTCATATTAGATTCGCTTTCCACACCTATTTTCTTATTCATCTCTGAGAGTTTTTTTTTTTGTTGCATGCTTTGTTTTTCTGTCTTTGTAACTCTATGAACAAATTTTATTGCATAGGCACACGACTACGGACTATCTATAAACTAAAAATACATAATTCGTCATAATATGGGAAGTGGCAACATTTCACGACGCGGTGCTTATTTCAGCCATAGTTCACAAGCTTGTACATAGTAAGGCACTTGCGTATACGTAAATGCAGTGCTTAGTGCACGACTCTTAGTGGTCTTACTATAGGTGCTTCGTTATTTTTCAAGCTCTGTCGTTCTGTCGTGTTTTTTCCGTCCACACACTGAAGAAACAAAATTAAAATCTCCTTGTTCTTACAACGGAAGAAAGGAACTGGTATGAGTAGTCTATTTTGGACACGATCGCTCGTAAAATCCTCGGTTCAAGGATAAATAAGACACGAACCATATTGTGCATGTAAGATCTGTCATGTTCATTTTATCTGGTTTAATTTACAACGTCCAGCGGTTTTGCTCGTTTAAATGTAATGCATGGTTAATTTATGATACAACTTCAAAAAAGGAGCAAAGTTTCACTATTATTCGTCGGATTTTCTTTGTACTTGATCAATTATTAGATGAATAGATAGATAGATAACGCTTTATTGTAGACAAAAGTTACAAAACAAACAATATCTAACATAAAATTAATCAATTTGAAAAATTGTTACAATTGGTGGTCTTATTGCTAATAGCGATCTCTTCCAGACAACCAAGCAGGAAAGGAAAACATGTATATTAGACTGACGGAGGTTATTACTCGAATACACTTGAACAACTTTGTTCTTTTCAGGTCGTGGTCCCATTTTTTTTTTCAAATTGGTTGAGTGCTTTTCAGTTATAAACAAAGCATTCATCTCGCCCTTGCTAAGTAAAAGTGAGCTGGAAGTCCGTTTATTTTTTTTTATATATTATTAGTCACTTAATGTAATGTGATTCTAGACTTTAAGATCATGTTATACGATTTTTAACAGTGTTCTCCATAACTAAAACAACGAAACCCTTTTCTGTTTTAGTCATATTATTCTTGTTATAGTGTTCAGAGTGCCTATAGGCCCGCAGGTAAGTTTAGTACATTCGTAGGCACAATAAATGTAGATATTTATCACAATTTGCAGCGTAATCTAGCGTAGCGCCGCCGATCTATCACAAAGGGCTGCAAGCAACACCGTGACGAGGACCGATCCGATACACACGTATCGACAAATTGAATTACGCCAACTTTGTACAGTGAATAGTGTGAACACGTTGATGTGTGTGATGGAACAGTTCCAATTATTAATTAATCCTCTCTCTCTCTCTATCTCTTTATTAAAGCGGCTAATTCAAGTACCTTCACCGCGTAAGTTCACCGCGTACTTACTAAGACTGTACGCGCATATGTATAGAAAAATTGCAACTGTGAGAGGCTAGCGTAATGGACGTGACCTTCAGTTATGAAAGCCTATAAATTGTAATTTGACTCTGACAGTGTAAGGAGGGTAATCTGTTCTGTTGGAGCATAAACCCCAATTATTATTATGAAGAACACAACTAAGATGAGAGATGATAAGACGAGCGAATCAGGTACGTGATGATATAGCATCATGATTGCCCATATCAGACCTAATTGACTTCAAAATCCTGCGCCGAACTGCACTGCCCCTGTTTCAGTTATTTTATTATTAATATTTTAATTACCTAACGATTTTCTATGTCACTTAAATACTCATGGAATCTAATTAATTCTTGGCTTTCCGAGAGACTTTATATCACTAACTTATTTTCATTCAGTACAGGCATTTCGTTCAGGTCATAGGATAGCTGACTAGAAAACTATTTGTATAAGTTCCACATTCCATATAAGGCAAAAACAGCACTCAGCGTCGTAAATAAAACCCCTTCAGATACGTAGATAGACCATGACTTTGGCTTTAATTTATGGCCTAAAATACTTAGTATCGTTCCTCGTAAGCTAAATCCAAAAATCCATAGCCCAGGCTAACCCCACACATTAGTGCAATATACTTGACAATAACTTAATTCCGAGCAATGAAGGGCCATCCCTCGTGGCTTCTTACTGAAGGGATGGGGATGACAATGGCAGTTGCGAGTATGATGCAGTACATTAACTTTGTAAAAACAATCAAATTACGTATATGCAACATATGAAAAATAATTAGTAAAATTAGCATTTCATCAGATCTTACATTTTGGACTTAAAAATATTATAAAATATCTCTTTATCAATCATTTTTAAGGGCCTATATCAAGAAGCAAATAACCAAAATAAGGAAAGGAAATAGCTAATTAGCGATGAGACTAAAGAACCTTCAACAACGAATAAAATGGCATAAAAAGATCATGACATAGTGATAATTTTAAAACTTGCCCTTAACCCTTTAACCGCCACCGTCGGATATATCCGACAAGCCTGTTCTGTTACGTAACCGCCAGAGTCGTATATTTCCGACTGCACTTTAAATCTACATTTTAAGTCATAACACTGTATTTTATAAAACTACTAGCTTACCCGGCAAACGTTGTTTTGCCATATAAATAATTTCCTAGTAATTTCTAGTGTAGACAAAAAATAGCTTACTTATTGTAAGTATGTATGTATTTTAGAATGTGTATATTGTATGTATGTAAGAATGTGGTATATGCGTGAAATAAGCATTATTTTATGGAAAAATGTTTCAAACAAAAGTAAAAAATTAAATTTTATGAAAACATTGTCTCTAATAATTTTTTCATACAACCAATATTTCCATTGACATTTCAAAATAAAGATTCATAATGATTGATTTTTTGGAAACTATGAAAATCTTAATTGTTCAATTACATTTTTTTAATAAAATTAAATTAAAATTACATTTTTATAAGATCAACAACATTTTCGATATAAATAAAAAAAAAGTATACTTACAACACAAAATCCGTTGTTATTGGAAGCTCGTGTCACGTGTTGAGTACTTTTTAGGTTATAAAATCACTTGATTAACTAATCGTGCAAAATACACTCAAAATTGATAATTTAATTATTATTGATAAAATAGGAATGATTAAAAGTTAATATGAGAGTTACACTGAGATAGCAAAATAATAATTGTCAACGTTACTACTACACTTGATGCATAAACAATAATGATGGCCGACAACTGTGTAGGGAGTGAGAAAGAAAGGAGACCGGCTTCGTTCTCATCCCTACTCCGTGCTGTTTACTGGGTCAGAAGTCACACCGGTAGACATCTGGCGGGGATAACTAATTAAATGACGATTGATCAGTTTTCGACCGGAGAGGAAAAATGATTAAATTACTAAAATGGCTATTAAAAAATAAGGGTTGATCGTAGAAGGGTGAAAATTGAGGATTGTATGTATTTTTGTATGTTGTATCATAAAAAAATAGAAATTAAAAATTTTGTCTAAAAAATAAATTAAAAAATTTATGGGTGGACTACCCCTAACATTTAGGGGGATGAAAAATAGATGTTGGCCGATTCTCATAGATACCGGATAAGCACAAAAAATTTCATCAAAATCGGTCAAGCCGTTTCGGAGGAGTATGGCAACGAAAACTGTGACACGAGAATTTTATATATTAGATAGATACTCGTAATTAGCTAAATATTTATAATTCAAAAAACTTGCCTGGCGCTAGGGGCACGACAAGTGATTTTAAGTCTGGCGGTTAAAAGGTTAAAAATAAAGCCATTTAGTTTATTGTACATTCTTCATGTAGGTAGTAAGTACTTCAAAAATGGACGGCTGAGCCATACAATAGTCCTAGGATAGTCGTGAAATTTACCATGCAAATATGGGGCATAATTTATATACATTCAAAAAGTGTTGCTATTGGAATAAATCAGTTGATACCACAATTTGATTTATTACCGTAATAAGTCAACAAAAAACACAAATTTTAGTCTAAGTAAACACTTATACAAATTTATTTTGACAAATATCCAAGATTTACACAAAATATTTGTTTGCGTTCTGTCTGTCTGTGTACAGTGCGAATAAAGGACGAGTATGACAATGGTAACGTACTCGAACGTAATCAGAACTATCGATTGAGGGGTGCGCCAGGGTCCTAAACTAACAAGGAGTTTAATGTTGAATGCTTTCTCTTAGTCGCCAACTTAAATATAGAAGGTGGGCTCAAGATTTACAACGGGAGGAGGGCCTGAGATGCTTGGTACCATTGTGCCTTGGGCTGCCAAGTCATTGATGTCTGTACCATTCAAGTCTGTTTCAGTCAGAAAGGTAAAGAAATCAAAAGTGTTTTACGCGTTGACCAAACAACTTTCTTAATCAAATTTTACAGTCTTATAATCTCTCGTCGTCTTGTCATGGTTTATCCCACTGTAATAGGGCATATTTTATTGATTTGTTCTAAAAAGATTAGTTCAACCTTCATTATCCGGACGGCGAAGGTTTGGAACTCTCTGCCAGCATCAGTGTTTCCTGTAAATTACAACTTAGGAGTCTTCAATTCGAGGGTTAATAGGTATTTACTAGGTATGTGTGTAACATCTTCGACCGCGTCATCACTTACCAACAGGTGAGACTGTGGTCAAACGCAGCCCTATTCTCTATAAAAAAAAGATAGGCCTACGTTTCACATCTACATACTAGTAAGTTAAAATATTTTTCTTAAAACTAAAGCAAATTATTTAATTTGAGCTCAATTTGTTCAGCCGTTAAGTAGGTAAAATTCTGACACACAAACTTAATTTCGCCTTAACAACATTATAGTGTAATTAGTCTTGTTAAACTGCACAAACTGTCATGTAATTTCCTACATCTGAATCAGCTATATTTTCTTTTCTAAATTTAAGGTCTTCAAACATGCCACGAAGAGGTCACGTCAAGCACAAATTGTCGACTGCTCCGACATAAATAAGAAAAATGAAACATGAAATTTTATATTCCCTCCACATTTTATACGTTTTCAAATCGACGTGCTCCTGACACGACGCTGATTGTATTGAATGTTGTAAAATTTTGATTTTCCCAAAGGCGGCATGTTTTTAAAAATACGAGTATGTACATTTGTGGTAGGAAATGCTCTGAGGAAACGCGAAAAATGTTTAAGCTTTAAGATTTTTATTACTGTACTCCCACCCAAGCACTAACCAGTGGTGCGGTTGATTATATTGAAAACCAAAAACCAAGTAAGGAAAAATAAGAGTTTAAATGTCTAAAGTACATTAAGAATCAGGTTATATTGATCACATACTTGCAGAATCAAAAAATGAATCAGTGTTTTATATTTGGGCTTTCACAAAAAATAGAAAAAAGGCTGAAGCTCTTCAGTTTACCTAACTTCAAAGACTTACTAGATTTTCATGCTTATTATCGTTTACTAGATAAAAGAAATTTATATTCTAAGGTCCTTAAAAATATTTAAAGATAACGTTGCGTCTTAAGTAGGTCTATAAAAACTGGAAAAATTTCATCGGAGCAAAGTCTTAAAACTAAAGTTTTGTTGGGCCTTTCTAAAGTATTTTTGTCCTAAAGTTTGTTAAATATCTCCAGAATGTTCCGAGCGTTCTTTAGAATGACTTTTTGTTTTATCTTAACCTCTAGATTAATGAGTGTAGTACTTTAACTTAATGTGCCAAGCTTATCTTCAGAAATATACTTTTCGTTTTAACTACTTACGTTTTTAGCACTTAGTGAAGATATTTAAAGAAAAAAAGACAATTATATTATGCTAATAATATATTTTTTTCAATTAATTTAAAAGCCAAATCCAGGTCAAATTCATTAATCCTATTCGTACTAGGTAAATCTAGTGGACCTACGTTAAACTATTTCAATCGTTGCAGGTGTCAATAGGCCCGTCGTCGGTTAGATTTATTAAATTAGTTTCCTTGTGACTAAATTCAATACAAGGAGAGCAAAATGAGAGTTTTTTTTTGTATTTTCTTTAATGTAAATAGGTACCTAATACCTACTTAGTTTGAAACTAGTTTGTCCAAATTGTTAATAACACAAAAACTTTGGTAATGCCACAAGGATCAACTATTTCGATTTAGAAAAATTAGGACTGAAATGAGATTGGTAATTTAATTTTTTTTTTACAAATGTACTTACGAGTGTATCTATATACCAATTTGTCAAATAGAGTTCTCATTTCTCAAAAGAAACTAAAAAAAAAAGTTCCACGTAATATTGACATTAATTAAGAAATCAAAAACCCTCAAGGATCGAATTCTAATTAAGACCGACTCGTTCAGCTTATAATCTCGTTTGAAAAGAAGACTCAAAATACTAAATTACCGTAACGAATCGATCATTAATGAACAAAAGACTTGCAAGGATAGCGGACAACGAAGAAATATTAATAAGTTATAAGTACCTTTAAACAAACATAACTTTACCGACGAGAAAGACATTTTGATCAGAAATTGAACCTTATTTGACATGAATAAAGATCATGATGCATTAAAGTTACGATTTGGAGTGTCGTTGTAAGTTTGTGTTTGTATAATGAAAAGAATTCAAACAGCATTACTTCTGCTTAGAAGAAATACGGAGTTGGTTCGATACAGAGATGCACCCATTCTGTTTTAGTCGATGTTTCATTTTGATTAATAGTTTACCGAGGCGACGCGACCATTGTACGAGCATTGTTTGGGAGCTTCAGATTTAGTTTGAGTTGAGTGCTTTTGTTGCTTGAGAATTGAAAGGGAGTATCTGATATTGAGTGTAACGGATATTTGACATAATGTTATCATATAAATTATTTGGACTTTTTTATTAATCTGCTACAACTGTTTTCTTTTATACAAGTACATTACATAGACGAAACTCTCGGATGGTTAGGGATAAACAACTATCGACATAATAATTTATTAATATAATTTTAATGACGGACCAAAGTAGCCATTGAAGTATATGTACTACGAGTTAAAACGGACGATTCGGACGATTTGGACCAAAGTCCAAAAACCAATATGATCCGAATTCAGTCCGTCGTGCATCATTCAGATTGGATTCATATCAGACGTAGTACGGAAATGCTCCAAATGTAGGTATCCAAATGTATTGTACTCAACACTATAATAGGTAAGTACCAACTGCAAACTATAACAAGAAGTTTGAACTATTACGCTACCTTTCACAAAGACCCACAAATTGCGGAGTTCACGACTCGCTAATTTGACCTAGTTTTTAACAGTAACAAAATAGAATTTGAATCAGCAATTGGCATCTCGCTAATCAAACAACCAAGGCACCGCGGTCATTGAAACAAGAGACAATCTACAAGATGTTAACAACATGTATTTCGATACTTCATGGGAAAGTGGAGAATTTTATCGTAGAATTTAAACTTTAAGAGAAGAGTTTTTCAAATTCTATGTATAGTTTTATGTTTTTACTGTAGAACCTCGATGTATATACCTAATAACATCTAATACTGTTCTATTGAAACTTAAAGTCAATAAATATTAAATTATATACCAAGAGGTCGAAAACGATCCAAACATACATAATACATAGATATTATCAAACATGTAAGCTAGGGTCTGTTCCGACCACAGATCTTGAAATGAAAATGAAAATGATTCAAAATTCAGGTCTAAGGCTTTGAAATCTTTTTGAGCATAGTTTAATAGGTAAAGTAGTTAAATACAACTTTCTATTAACACAATAGGTACTGGAAAACAATGTCTTAAAATAGCCCCATTATCCTTATAAGGGATGTCATGAGATTACTCACCAGTGGTGAGAATTTTACCGGGAATTAAGCTTTCTAAAAAAATCACGTATGTGCTCAGGCATGATTCATCAATCACCTGCCAACCAAACTGAACCGTGTCATAAGTCACTAGAGTCAATGTCATGGGTGAGGCGCGTAGTTTAAAACGTACTTGGAATGGTCGAAGAATGCTTGACCGTCCAACCACTGGAAAGATGAGGTGTCTAAGACTGTCAGTGGGTGGCTCAATAAACAACCAAAGGCCGTATCTTCCTTAATATATAAACGTGATAGTTTTTAAGAATGGAGTTCTGGATGTCAGGATGATTGTTACTCTTTCATGCCTAAACGGGTGCACCGATTGAGCTGAAATTTTGAATAGAGATAGTTTAGATCCTGGAATAATATAGGCTACATAAGTACTGCGGGTAAAACCACTGGGCGCAGCTAGTATAGTATAGTTATAACACTGGTGGCAAGAATATACTGAAGTCATAGACATAATAATAGAACGGTTTTATGATAATTTGCATTTCTCCACCTTGTCTTTTTAACTTTTAACCCAACGGTGACTATTGTTTGCAAAAGTCAAGAAATGACTTTTAACTTTACCGGTCTGCTGTTTTTGTAAACATTTTTGTCAGTGATTGCCAGGAAATGATGACGAGATGATTTTACGGACCAGAGGGGCTAGAAAAAGATACGTGGAAAATTTTTCGCATAGGCCTGGTTAGGCCTTGAAAACCAAAAACTACATTTGAGCAGGTAAAACCGGGCTAGTTAATAGTTAATCATATGTCAAGTGTTTCTAAACTAACCCACACGCCACTCACGGCGCTTCCTATTAATTGCACAAAAAGCGGCGATTACATCGACGTGGTTGCGACTAAACGTCGGTTCGTGAGCGCGCTATCTGTACGCGCCTAATCTGATGTATTTAACAATGCTCAGTTAGTTAACTGGGTACTTACATGGGCTTTTAAATTTATAACATAATTGGGTAATATCTGCTTTATATGGCAATGTTTTAACTGTTAAAAAAAACATTTCATAAAAATCTGCTTTTATTGTACATGTTCATCGATTAGTTGAAAACGCCTGAACGGATTACATTGTTTAAAGGGAATATGAAGGATTTACTTTTCAGGTCCGATTTTAATTATTTCTCAATCGGTCAAGCGTTTTTTTAAGATAAAAAAAAAAATACTCACACATTATGCATTATTTTAGACGATTATTACAAGCGAGTTTGAAGTTGGTAAGTATATCTGATTTTATTTAAAAAAAAATGATTTCGTGCTTTTCATAAAAGTTATTAAAAACGGTACGTAATATAAGTAAAGTAGAGAAAGTACCGCATTTATAATCCCCAATTATAACAAATTGTCAATTAACTAATAGTAACCAAGTAGTTTAATAATGGTGTGGCGACCCAAACTCAGTCTTAGACCTTTGACCTCAGACACAAGAAGTCGCCAGTGGCCATTCATGTTTGTTCTAACTATTAAACTTAAGTTGGCTTTGGCCTATTTTTGGCATTTCTGTCTGATATTATATTATTTAATCTGCTAATATACGTGAATTGATGGCTGGATGAATATTTTAACTCTTTAATAATAACTGTAGATAAATATTAGTAATCTCACCATAAACCGCTATTAAAGTTTCTGTGGCTGTATGTGCGTTTGTTACTCTTTCATGCCAACACGACTGGATCGATTAGGCTGAAATTTAGTATAATAAATAATCTTTGCGTTTACGCAAAGATTATCGTTTATTGTTTAATGTAAATTAAAACGTTACACTAACACTTAAATTAATTAACAGAAAGGTATCTAGTATTTACAAAATAAAATTTTTATCAATTATTTAAACTTAATACAAAAAAAGCATGTAATGCCGCAGGGCGCAAACTAGTGATAAAACATGAAACAAGTTAAGATAGTAATCACAATCATTAATACTCCATTCAGTGGCGGTACAAAGAATTCGTTACTATACTAAACTTTATCTATCCAAATTAACTCTGAACTATCCGAAATCTATCCCATTATAACTTCCTTGTGTGGGTGTCTCGAACCAAAAATTCCTGAATAGTTCACAACTAACAATATAAACACATTAGTACTTTATGGCAATAGATTAAACAGAACATCCATTACGCTGTCCAATAGAATATAAAGTTTATTATTGTGATAAGGTACTAAATGCGTGTGTAGGTCGGTTTACCGATACGATCGGGCCGAGTGTCTTGTCTCGAATGGTTCGGAGGTCCTCTGCATAGAACTGTGGAGTCGTAGAGATGGTATATAATGGAACTGAAGTGGATTTCGAGCAGGATATGCTGGCTAGCATTTGATTTTTTAAAGCAACTGCTTAGATCGAAACGGTCGGCACGAAGCCGTAAATGCAAGTGAGTTTATGCCGTTTATTTACAAAGATGAATACTGGACCAGTCTTACTAATAGTATGATTAAGGTGAAAGTATGTACGTATGTGTATGTAGCTGTATGTTTGTCACCTCTTACCACTGAAACCGCTGAATCGATTGAACCGAATTTTGTATATAGAATACCTATAGGTAGCTCTGACCCTGAATTATTAATATAATTATATTACAATAATAATTATAACTATTTTTTACATACATATTTTATTTTTAATGAGATATTTGTAAACTATAAAGCTGTTAGCCTTAACCCTTAACAACGTCACTCATTAGAAAAAAACCTTTAACACTCATCCAGTGTCATTGTTTTAAAAGGTTATTGCATCAAATTAACGCGCCGTGAAAGTGACATTAACTGACTGAAACTTAAACATTATCGCTTCGTTCAAGTGTGAAAGAATTGATAATGATCATACCATAAATGGAACAGATGTACACGTTAAAACAATAAAGATATATTATGTATTTTGAAAACGCGGCTAAAGTGAACTTTACTGTTAGTTAACCAGTGACTTTCATAAGAGTGCGTTAAAAAAATGTTTATTTAATTCGTTTATTGTTTCTACGTAGGTAGTTGAATTTGTATTAACTAGTCACAAGATCTATTGTAGCACTGAGCATTATTGCGATCCTTCTGGCGTAGAAATAAATGCGGTAGTATATGTTTATTCGGATTGGAATCAAATCAAAAGTAATATCGGATTCGAATACTATCCGATTCCGATCCAATTCGGTTCGTTAAAGATACGTTATCCGTCCGTCAAAAACAGTCTAATCACGGAAAGAAATCAGATAGCGATTTATAACCTCACTTTAAAAATCACCTCGAGAATTTCTATAGGTAGATACAATTGTTTTTCGCATAAATGCCGGTATTTTTAATTAAAAAAAATACAAATTATTGGATTTTTTTTGAAGATCATTAAAATTGTGATGTTCACAAGACCATAGTAAAGGGTCATGTACCGAACAAAACGGTACCGTACATCGTCTAATGGAGTCTAATTGTCGGAGGCTGGTATCTGACCACATCTACCCAACAGAGATCGAATCGATCTGATTACACCGCAGTAACTGACAGGCGTACGTTCCGCGCTCAGTGTCTTTTCAAACTTAATGCTGGTTCAATGGGTTAAACATTTCGAGTATTTTTAACCATTAGTAGATATCTGTTTTGATTTTGTACGGTTCTCGGCTTGTTTTTATCACATTATGAATGTGAAAATGATCTGAATAGTAATGATGAAAACCACATCAAATTCCTTCTTAGAATAGAATAGGAAACTCTTTATTGCATACTCGTACCATAAATACAAAAAAAAAACAAGCTTAAAAAGATTACACAATAGAAAAAAGTGACCCACCTATTAGATATGATAATATAATACCGTGTTGAAATAGGAGATTGAATCTAGAAATGAGTTTGTTGAGCTAAGTCCAATCTAAGATCTGAATGCATTTTTTACCATTTAACCCTAGATCACTAATCTTCGTCGAAACGACGACGCGTAATTAAAAAAAAGTCGTGTAAATTTTGAGTGCGTGGTCGCACACATTCCAAATTCCGGCTAATCTCAGTCGACCCGCAGCTCATGCGACGCACGTATGTGTTTTTGGTATGGGGGCCCTATGTGTGCCGTTTCAGCCACCATGAGTCGTCGAACCGACGAGGGTTAGTGTTAACGTTATTTTTACAGTTTTACGGTCCGCTCTTTTTTGTGCCGTAGTTATAAATGTGTTTTGTAAACTTTTAATCTTATAAGTTTAATTTAAAATAAGTACACCCACATCATTTTATTTCAATATTTCTTTATTTTCACTTATTTTAGTAACAGTTTGTCAGCTATTAGAAGATGATAATAATGACGAAGAAAACTACTCTGAGTCGCAAAAGACGATATTTTTATTGCCAAATTGTAATGAGAAAGGTTGATGAGACTTCTATAAAACCCTCGATCCTTTCAGTTTTACAATCAAACCAAGATCGAAGTAGATATCTTGGACTAAATTTGATCTCTTGCTATTTGCACCCAAATAACTTGACTTTAGCCTTTATGCAATTTTTACGGAATTGATCATCACTTTATTAATAAAAAGTTACGTTATATAACGAAACTAATTATAAAGAGATAAAAAAAACATTATCAAGGTGTGATTTTCTAAAAATTCTACATTCTAAATTAGTCGAACAGCTCATGAAAATGTATTGCGAATTCCGACACTCCAAACTTGCGGGACTCCATTTTTGCGTTTGGATATGCCAGGGATTAGTAGTTTTACTTTTATATGTGAGACTGATTAAAAAGAAGATGCAATTCAGCAGTTGTTCATGGCAAAAAAAAAGAAATTTTGGGTAATTTTCCCCTCCACAAGGTACTACCAATTGCAAAAAATCCTTGTGTGGCGAACACAAATTTGACGTCGGTCACAAATGTTTTTTTTAATAGATTTTTTCTAAAAATAATCTTTCGTTGATTTAATTACTTAATTTTATTATTTTAACTGTATTTGAAGTATTTGTCTTTTGATTTTATAAGATTTAAGCATTTAAAAAATCAAAGACGTTCATCATCACTAGTTTCAATCAAAATGCTGTAAAAGTACTTAAAACGTGATTTTGGTAAATAAAAACTTACGTACATGTTAAGAAATGATTGTTTCATTAAATAAATACAAAATCTATAAATAATTTATCGCATAAATCCTTCGAAACCTCTATTTTACACGGTGTAGTCAAAACAACGAAGGTTAGTAATAAGCGTTGAAAAATAAGGTTAGTGAGCTAGGGTTAAATTTAAAAGGTTCCTGTAGTACAGTAAAATGGTGTACATTTTAAAGCTGGACAATCTATAAATAAAGTTTTATTTTCAAGTCCATTAAGTTTATATTCCACAATAGATAAACCGAAGTGTGGTTTTTGGCGTGAATACATACATAAATACACATACATTTGTATGTTCAACATACAGACCGCAACTTGCAACGCGGGACGCGGACTGACCACTAACAATTTTTTGTTGAAATATTTTTCTAAAAAAAATCCTGTACATCAACAAAATTATCAAAATCTAAAAATTAATTCGGTTAATTTCTGTGCATATTTAGATGCTACAAAACATTTAACTTTATGCTTAAAAAAAAATACTAATAAATATAAGTTTAATTGATTCCAAAAAAGACTTTCGGTACCTATTGTAAAAAAAAAAACTCTGCAGCTAAATAAATTTAGTATGTTGACTAACTAGTGAAGATTAAGTAAAATTAATTTACTTTTCATTTCCAAATTACACAGAAACAGAAACATAGTCAAATTTTTAGTTTTTCATATTACTATTTTCTTGTTTTATTATTGTAAACAAAAATATTTACCAATAAAAATAAGAAAGTGGTCGATAAAGCCCAGCACACTGACCACTGAGATAGCGCCCACGCTCGTCTTACGCTACAAGGCACCTAATTAAAGCGTCCACAATGTGGCTCCACAATGCACCATAACATCTTCCAGGATTTATTGTAATTAGCGCCCATATTTATTGTGCTCGACTTCAAAATGTGGTGGTAGTTTGTTTTTGTTAAAGAATAGAAAGTTAACCTGTTATGCCGATGCGCTACCAAAGGGTATCACTTTTGTGAACACGATAATTTTGTAACAAGGTTGGCTACAATATGAGATGTCAATAACGATTTAAGTTAAAATTTGCAAAATAGCAAGTTAAATACGCACTAGTGTTGGATTAATTGAATTAGCAGTAATATTTTATTGCTGAAGGCGAATTAGCAATAATCAAATTAAACGTAGTTGCTATAATAAATTTTAATTGCTAATTTAATAGCAATCGTCTGAGTACGCGTCTTGCTGCTATCATGTGAAAAATACGCGACCGTGCTGGTTGGCACCACCGTGCTAACTAATAAATAAATAAATAATAAATATTTCAGGACGCGATATAATAATATGAACCGATGTGACTTGTAAACGCATACGGGACGCGCCAATAATGAAATTTAGCATTTTATAGCTATTCATAAAATCAACTTAAAATAAATATGTAATAGCATAGCAAAAGCACGTAGCAAGCTAAAACATGACAATTAGCATGCTAATGAAATTGATGAAAAATAGCATTCATTGCCATTACTAATACGCACTGCCAAAAGTCGCACTATTTTATACGTTTGAAGAATTTGTATGATTAACGCCTAAACTAGCTGTCAATTGATATTGTGATCCAATAGCTGTTCATTTTATGTCATTCACCTCTACAAACAGGCATACTTACACTAATCACTTATTCAATACACACATGACGCGTGTCTGAGTGTGTACGATGACTCGACACACAAGTGTTTTACATAGAATGGTCATTTTCCTCAGAAGTCAGAACAAAAACGCATTTCGAAATAGAGCTGCATTGTTTACATTTCTATTTTTTGAGTGACTTCAAATGGAGAGATCTCAATTCTATTGTGTTTTATGTTGTGAAGCTCTTGCTTTAATGTTGTAATTGAAAATGTTATATACTGCAATTAAATCGAAAAAACTTAGAAAACATACATAACAATAATAATAGAAATATGTATAACAGGCGTTGGTAATAGGTATGGCCTTATGTCCAGCTCACAATGTGCGACAATTATTTTCGAGAAAGGGTGACGTAAGTTGTCTGAGAGACGAGATGACAACGTTGCGATGTTGCAGCGATCACTTGGCGATAAACTCTGGTCGTCAGAGGACCAGAGACAGAGATTATCACCGGAGAGTCGTGTGGGCAACGCTGAAGTGTCGCAGTCACGCAATGTGAGGCGGTCTTAACGCGAAGTTTTCAATTCTGCAGAGGTAATATTTGTATGACTATTCAACATATCTCATAAAAAAGTGGTAGTGTTTAAATGTGTTGTAGCCCGAAACTAACAATAGGTAACCGTCATTAATTATTCTCATTTGCATTTTATTTAGCGCATTTTCACGCAGACTAAAAGTAAATATTCATTCCAATTATTGAAAAGTAACAACACTTGTATAATAAACGTTATTATTTGACTACTAAAGTCTATAATCGTGTAACACCAGTGCTTATTTGAACTGCTCGGAAACTGATGAAAGCAGTGTTTAAGCGATTTAATTCGACGTACAAACACACACGGCGATGTTTGATGAATTAGTTTTTGTCCGTCAAATTATAGGCTGCACTCAAATTGATTTGACCATTAACTCAATGACGTGATTTACTGATTTTTTTTTTTTATATAAAATAGGACTGCGTTTGACCACAGTCTCACCTGTTGGTAAGTGAAGACGTGGTACTGATATTTTAGTCAAAACATCATTTGTATTTATCTAATAAAGAAAGAAATCTATATAAAAGTAAAGAGTGACTGATTGACTGATCTATCAACGCACAGGCTAAACCGCTGAACCGATTGAGTTGAAATTAGATAGATAAATAACTATTTATTGCAACAAAGAAAACAATTAACACTAAAAAAGTATTAGTTATTATTTAGTGTTAATTCCGCTCTAAAAAAGTACATTTTAGTTAAGCAATGTAACAATTGGCGGTCGGTGAAATTCGTAATACAGATAGGTTTTATGACGTAGACCTCCGTTAAGAAAGTATTTGGCCACACGGGCAAAGCCGCGAGCATAAGCTAGTTAGGTTATAAAATTATAGAAAGCCCTTTATTTTATACGTGTTTGTTTATTGCAATAACACAAAATATAAACAAACACAAAATACCTTGTATTAGTTTACCTAATGCTAACATAATAACTGTAAACAGTATTAATTTAATACCATTCATACGCATGCTTTAATAAAGCATGCGTATGAATGGTATGGAGCATTTCATGTAAAATACATATGATATCATCATTATTAAAAGCATTTTAGAATTGTTTTAAGCTTTACAAATTATATTAATAAGCGATGTGGTTGCAATTAAATTTTATCGAAATTAGTCGGACAGTATTCAAGTTATACCCAATGCATGTCGAGTAAATTAAGTAGAAACACTGAAATATGTATATATACGAGTAATTGATTTAAAGTTTATTTTGAATATGCGAAGGAAAGACGCACGTTTACATTATTTACCCAAAATTTACAACGTTTATTAATAAAACTTATGCGCTTTATATACCTACTACTTTGAAGTCGTCTATCTTCTTATCTCAAAAAATATATAAGGAAAGAGTGACTGATTAACTGACTGGCTGGCTTCTCAACGCACATCCCAAACCACTTACCAGGTTAGGTTGAATTTTGAAAAATGGATAGATTTTGACTACGAAAGGATTTCCACACGCGCTGGCCCGAACATAAGCTTGTTTATTATTATGTTCACTTTTAAAATTCACTTGTGCATAATTAGTCGTTAAATTTAACAATAAATCCGTCAATTTTCATCGAGAATAACAATGTAAAGGCTAACACGAGCGCTGTTGAGTAAAAAATTTAAAGTGTTCGACAAATAAACACTCATTTGTGCCGTTCGGAGCGGAATTTATCGTCCATTCGGGAGCAGATTACTGTACTGACCGGGCCGGCCGTGGCCGTATGTTGAATAATACTCAATAATTCAGAACATTATAATTGATTTACGATGCCGCGTTACAAACATACAATGTACCTATATAACTTTACATTTTAAAGGTACTCTACTCATGTTGTCATAAAAATTATGAGTTTATAATACAAAGCTGAATTTTAATCGAATTTACAGGATCGACTTCGAATTTAAAGGATTCAAACAAAAAGTAAACTATCAAGAAATACCTCTTGTATGTGTCCCAGCACATACACATAATAAACACTGGCCGGCGACACCTAAGATTAGCCGGCTAAATCTAGATGTAGCCGTAACCTCATCATCATCATCATCATCTCAGCCATTGGACGTCCACTGCTGAACATAGGCCTCCCCTTTGGACTTCCATATGTACCGGTTGGAAGCGACCTGCATCCAGCGTCTTCCGGCGACCTTTATAAGGTCGTCTGTCCACCTTGTGGGTGGACGTCCTACGCTTCGTTTGCTAGTCCGTGGTCTCCACTCGAGCACTTTTCGACCCCATCGGCCATCCGCTCTGCGCGCTATGTGGCCTGCCCATTGCCACTTCAGCTTGCTAATCCGCCGGGCTATGTCGGTGACTTTAGTTCGTCTACGGATTTCTTCATTTCTGATTCGATCTCGTAGAGAAACCCCGAGCATAGCCCTTTCCATAGCACGCTGGGCGACTTTGAGCTTCGAGATGAGGCCATTGGTGAAGGACCACGTTTCGGTGCCGTAAGTCATCACTGGTAACACACATTGATCAAAGACTTTCGTCTTGAGGCACTGAGGTATATCGGACGAAAAGACATTGCGTAGTTTCCCGAACGCTGCCCAACCGAGTTGGATTCGGCGGTTGATCTCTTTCTCGAAGTTGTACCTACCTAATCGGACTACTTGTCCTAGATAGATATACGAGTCCACAACTTCGAGTACCGATCCTTCAACAGATATTGGGGTGGGCACAACATTGGCATTTGACATAAGCTTCGTCTTGTCCATGTTCATTCTTAAGCCCACCCGTTGTGAAGCTCGGTTGAGGTCATCGAGCATCATGCTGAGTTCCTCCATCGACTTTGCCATGACTACGATGTCGTCGGCAAACCGAAGGTGAGTGATGTATTCGCCGTTGATATTGATGCCAAGTCCTTGCCATTCCAGGAGCTTGAAGGTGTCTTCCATTACGGCAGTAAACAGTTTCGGAGAGATAACGTCTCCCTGTCTTACGCCTCTTCTTAATGGAATCGCCTTCGTGCTCTGCTCCTGTACTCGGACTGACATAGTGGCGTTCTTATACAAGCACTTCAAAACTTCAATGTACCGATAGTCAATACGGCATCGCTGAAGTGACTCGAGCACCGCCCATGTTTCCACCGAATCAAAGGCTTTTTCATAGTCCACAAACGCTAAGCATAGTGGCAAATTATACTCCTCGGTCTTCTGTATAACTTGCCGCAGCGTATGAATGTGGTCTATGGTACTAAAGCCTCTTCGGAAACCGGCTTGTTCGGGAGGCTGGAAGTCATCAAGTCTGTGTTCGAGACGGTTCGTGATGACCCTTGAAAACAGCTTATAAACATGGCTCAGAAGCGTAATGGGCCTATAGTTCTTCAATAGGCTGTTATCACCTTTTTTGAAGAACAGCACCACCTCGCCTCTGCTCCACGTCTCAGGCGTTTTGCCATCGGACAAGACGGAATTAAAAAGTTTCTGGAGGACTTTAAGTACCGGTGTTCCACCCGCTCTCAGAAGCTCTGAAGTGATTCCGTCTTCGCCCGGCGCCTTGTTGTTCTTAAGCTGCTTCAGGGCCATCCTAATCTCGTAAAGACTGATGTCCGGGATATCTTCAGTATAATGTCGGGACAGTTTGGCTCTTGGATCTCCTACCAAGCTGTCAACGGGCTTTGCGACCGAAGTGTAAAGCTGTCCATAGAACCTCTCGATCTCCCCTAAAACCTCTGCTTTGGTCGACGCTATGCTGCCATCTTCCCGTTTCAGCTTCGTCAGCTGGCTTTGCCCAATAGACTTGTCCTTTGCGAACACTTTGGAGCCTTGGTTTCGCTCAATTGTCTCCTTAACACGGTTAGTGTTAAAGAGACGCAGATCATGACGCAAAGACTTAGATATACGTCTATTGAGCTGCCTATAAGACTCGGCGTCGTCGGGAGATTGCAACTGTAACGAGCGTCGTTCAGCCATGAGGTTTAAGGTTTGATCAGCCAATTTCTGAGGTCTATCTTTACGACGGGGTCTAAAAAACTTAGACCCTACCGTGTGTACAGCTTCCACTAGCCCGTCGTTGATCTCGTCCACTGATGCTAAGTTCTCAAGGCAAGCAAAGCGGTTTGTGAGCTCGAGTTGGAAGCTTTCGGGGTTTTGAATATGGGCACTGGTAGGTCGGAGCGTAGACTTCATCAGACTGGACCTTTCTAGCTTAACGTTAATATTTAGTGAGCCTCGTACAAGTCGGTGATCACTGCCGGTTTTAACCCTGTTGATCACAGAGACATCACTAAATATCCGTTTCTTGTCGGTCATGATGAAGTCTATCTCATTTCTCGTGGAACCATCGGGGCTCATCCAGGTCCATTTCCTGTGAGGCGGCTTCTGGAAGAAAGAGTTCATCATAAAGAGTTCCTCTCTCTCCAGGAAATCAGCCAGCCTCTGTCCCCTAGGGTTCCGTTGCCCATACCCAAATCGCCCCACCCTCAACTCATCGCCGCTTTTCTTGCCCAACTTCGCGTTGAAGCCGTAACCTATTATTATGCAAATATTAAAGTTAGGTATATTTAATCTACATTTATTGTCAAGTTCAGGGAGCAATTTTTGGGAAAATTTTACGAGAATCTAGTATGTCTCGACAATTCCCTCTGTATTCCTAAAAAAACTTTCTTGTGGCACCTCTACCTACAAACTAAAAAAATGAGATTATGTACCAACAATAACCAGAACATATCCATACAAAACGTGGCCAAACAGATAAATATTACCCCATTTACATATCCCAAGAGAGAGCCAGCTCCGAACAATTATACCTAAACCTAACTGCACCAAATAGAGGAATACGCAGCTATAAAATAGACTTACACTCGAGCTGCGTTAACGACAATGATCCGAGCTGCGGAGCACTTTGCGAGACTACCGATGCAGTACACAACCGATGCGGCCATTTTACCCGGAACCTGAAGCGCACCATCATTTAATTTACTCCTCATTACTGGACGCACCCGTGTTCCGAAACGCACAGTTAATTAAGATATGATGCCGAAATTGCTGTTATGGATGCGGTGAGTTTTAAGTATCTCTGTGCACTCTACTCAGATGCTGTTACTCAACATAATACATAATTATAATCACGCTCGGTTCCCGTTGTCATATCCGCTGGCCCGGCATTATGGCGTCCCGCAAGATCACCCCCAGGTTTTTAGTGGGTATCCCTGCCGCGGCTATCTTCGGCAGGGGAGTCTCATATACCACCCGGCACAGGGTGACTATTCAAGTTTCTTGGATTAAAAATGGTACCACCCCCGGTGGTGGTGGGACCATTTCTCTCCACTTGGTACTGGCAAGCATGTATAAAGAATGTGCTGAAAGTTGAAGAATTGAAGGTGGTGGTGTGTCAGTAGGAGTGGCGGGACTTTACTCAAAATATAATAATAATATTCCTGGAGTTTAGGAATTATGTGTAATTTAAAAGTGAACGAACTTTACTCTAACCCCATTTACATTTTAAAATGTGTACTATGTATCTTAAAATAATAATTAGAACAGAGACGTGACAGAGATGCGGTTAAAGACACAGTCACCTTGATTTGATTTGAAAGTCGCGAGACAATCATATTTATTATTTAATGTAGGGATTGAGAAATCAAGACTAAATATAAAAAAGTTATCGCCATTGGCGACTAATATCTGTATCTGAAACAATCTGCTTGTGTGATTGTCTCGAACATATAAATAGGTACCTAAATATTCACTTATTAAAGGCGGCTAAACACCAAAAATATATTATATAATTTTTGTTTACTCTACACAATCAGGTACTTCAAACGGTACATTGTTTACCTCCGCAATCAAGTGTAGAAAGAACAGCTCGCAATCACAACAAGAAAACCGCATTATACTTTTAAAAAAATGACGCTATCAGGCCGTCCCTCGAAGACAAGGTGTTGGGGGCCGCGAATAATTTATAGTCCACCACAACCACAGACAACATAAGCCAAGAGAAAAATAACCAAACTACCCACTTTACAAGACGCCACGACCGACCGACCAACCAAAACGGAACTCTACGTAAACCGCTCAAACTCAAAAATCAACCTCAACAATCTTGGTCTTTCCGACCCGACGATAATATAGTTTTCTACAAAGGGGTATAAATTTCGAGGGGTGGGGGAGCGTCGAGTCGACCTTATTTAATTTCGTAATAAATTGCAATAATTGCATTAGTCGGGCGGAGAAGATATAAATCAAATGATACTGTCTACTCTCCGACAAACTTTGCTGAAAATGATGGGTCAATCTCGCGCCGAGCTGTCATGTTTCATCTCAACAAATCTGCGACGCTGTTAACTGCAACACATTAAAATTTTGGTTGAATTTGAACAAATTAAAAGGCATAAACTTTAATTATCTCCTGACGTCTAAAGTTTAATTTACATGCTATAAAAGCATGTAAAAGTAAATAGAATTTAAACCGATAGCGCCCACGACATAGAGGAGGCGTTATAAAAATTAACATATCCAACCCTATAATTACGGCCATACATCTCCGCGGACGAACACCAGACTAGCATTGTTAGTCCCCTAAGCTATTATAATCTACAGCCCTGGACTTCAGAAGATTCGATTAAGCGGATTAAGAGGCCCGATAACGAGTCGACATGGAAAAACAATTAAGGGAAATGCTGAAACAATGAGCTACTATAAAGTTTGTCTTTGTTCAGTGTATTTTAATGCTTGTGGCGAAGTGAGACCTAAAACGATGATCGTGCGCCTGCTGAAGTCTTAAGAGGGTTGACTCGTGAACTGTTCCTCTACAATTTATGGTATTTATATAAAGTATAATGGATAAGCTTACCGGAGGAAGTGAAAATATGTTTATCTTTGATTTCATTGGTATTTCTGGAGCATTAATTCAAGAATGTAATCCACATTATTTATTGTAACAATGATTTATTACTGTTGTCTATGAGTTGAGTTATTTTTATCGCATATAAGTGTTGTGACGTAACCACATCCGCACCGAACAACTTTATTTTTTGAACACTTCCCTATTGAATAAGTAAATATATGTTTCAGAAACCGTGGATTAAAGAACAAGTTACAAGCTGAGGCTGTAGCTGTAGCCTACCAACATGGCCTGTCTGGGCGTTCGTTACACCGACGTGTATCGACGGGCCTCATGCATCACATGAATTGTGTGTCGCATACTAATGCACACATCGGTACAACGACCTAGCAGTGAGCCACTGGAAGTGCCTCTGACGATTTAAGAAAGCTTGAAAATCATACAAGAAAACATCGCAATTTACTCGTAGGTACTGATTGACAAACAGTTTTTAAACATATGCACATACATATATGTTATAATTCATACAAGAAAACATCGCAAGGTAGGTACTGATTGACAAACAGTTTTTCAACAAATGTCCATACATAACATTATAAAATTATAATCAACGGCCGTAGTCCGCCATGATGCTCAGTGAAGCTGGATTAGGGTGCTACTCACTCTGCCTACTTGACCGAAAATACGCCGGCAATGACCGACACCGCCACGGAAACACTGGTGTTGCAGATGTCTATTTATAAGCAACGTTAACGGTTTACAACCAGGCGGGACTTTTACTTTTTACTTAAATTTTAAATATCAGGGGATATTTTTTTTACTACATAAAATGACAAATTGATGTGGCCAAAAAACCTTAAAAACAACAATACTTCTCTTGTAAATCCAAAAATAAGTCTCTTGTAAATCCAAAAATTTAATAAATAGATAATTTTACGAATAAGTAGCCATATCTAGTCGATGTATAGCTGTAAAGCGTTCAAACCGCCGTGCATCTAAAGAAATCTTTATCGAATCATGGCCGGAGCCGGACCATTGTTCTTGTAACTTGATAATCGATTTATCGGAAATACATATCTCTGTGGGTGTCCGCGCTCAATCTCTATGTTACATGGACGTGTAATACAAACCATTCGTTCCAACGAATTAAGTTGTTCGTAAAATGTTCACAATTTTATGTTGAATTTATTGACCATGTCATTTTACTTATTGTGTTATAAAAATTGAGATATATTCTAGAGGTATAATGCATGATGTTATATTTTGTTTATCTTCTGTAGATATACATTTTTTTTGACTGACTGATTTATTAATGCACAGTTCAAACAGCAAAACAGATTGAGCTAAAATTTGTAATTTATATATTGTATTTAGACATCCGTTAAGAGAGGATTTATTAACGAGATTGTAGTTGCTAGCGTGAACTGTAATAGTTATTGAATATTAATTTATATATGTAAAAGAATGTTATATCACCCTTTACACAAGGTACGTATGTGTGTGACTATTTGAAGCCTATACGGCCAACAAGATTGCTATGAAACCTAGTACATATTTAGAAAACAACGTAATGTAAAAATAGGCTAAATTAAGCAAGTAGTCAGGTTATAATAATTTTGCATATTATGTACAAAATCAAATATCTAACGAACCCATAACAAACACAAACTTTTCTCTAATAACGAAGAACATCTCACAAAATGTTAGCAACTGTTCTGCATCGTCAACCACGATCAAAGTTATTTGATGTGAGTACATAAGACCTCCACATAACCGTCAATAAGTTGCCAACCCAATTTCTATCTCGACTAAGAAACTGGATAAAGTTAACCATAGTTTTAAACTGAGTTTGAAATTAATTGAGGCGGTCGGGTCATTGGGCTCCGAGTTGTGAAGTTGGGCGTCGACTCGGCCCGATACACTCGCTGTATGATCTAACTAGTGTTACAGATGGGACACCATGGTTTTGCTTATAAAGGGCGCTTTTACACGACTTGTTCAGTACGTTTGATTTGACTTTACATTTTTTTCCTAATTGAGGCTCTTATGAAAAGAAAGCTCCTGTTATTGAATACAGGCAGCTTTCTTCAAGTAGACTGTTGTTTGGGTTACAACAACTACTGAAGGAATGAAGCAGTTATTAAGGTTTGACTTAAAACCCCTTTTTTAATTTGACTAATCAGTCACGACATATTGGTTTAACACCGAATCTCCGCCGATTAAGTAACCTATCTCCGCCGATTAAGTAACCTGAGGCAGTAGAATCACTGCTGTAGTTGAAAACGGCTACGTTGCATGCTTACGCACTACATCATACTTCTAGATCTCTTTTTTTTTAAGCGATGTTTTAATGGGTGACTAGTAACTGACTGACCGAGCCATGTAACTGAATGACTAGCCATAGTAGTTATTGTATGAATTCTGTTATTACGAATTCGTCCATAATTACTCGGATTCAGATTGCATTTATTGCACTCTTAATATCATCTATTCAAAATTCTAAAAGTGTTGCTTACTAACGAGTTAAACTTTTTCAAAATGAATCGAATTAAATATTTTTAAAATGACTGTTTGGTTACCTATATTACGCAAAAATAAGTTTACCGAGAATACATTGCAATTGAAATTGCTTCGTCCATTCAATGCTAATGTAGGATGACAGTCTTGATGTCTCATTCGAGATGCGGAACGATAATGCAATTCTGAGAAAAGCTTCAATACCGTACATAGAGGAAAAAAGTATATCTTGCAAAGAATGAGGTCACTCGTCCTGTAGACAGAATTTTAATGTTTTTTTATTACCAGGCAACTCAGACATGCCAAGCGAGTAAGAATATATTTAGATTGAGTTTTACTGAAAACTAAAGCACTAGAAATTGTTGTGAAAATCAGTTGGTAAAAATTCCAATACACGTTTTATTTTTTGTTTTTTTTTGTACAAAAATAGACCTACGATGAATCACGTAAGATACCCAGAAAGGGAAACACGGACACGTCCTACCAATTACAATACATCTTTTTCAGCTCAGTAGGTACTCTACATTTTAAAGAGTAACTTAATGTACCACCTCTAGCGTGAATGCGAGAAAGATATTTCTCTCGTCACAATACTTATAGTAAACTATTCATAAAGCTGTGCTCAGTCCCAAGGGCACCACAATACGGAGTGACACCTATAAATAGTCGAAACACGAACACACGAGTACTATATTAGTTAACATGCAATCGCATTATCCATTACAAACTGTCATCTATGACGAATAGTGGTTACAACAATAACATACAACTGAAATAAACCTTGAAGCTTATGTTTGGTGAATAGTGTTCATTTTTACTAAGCATTCAGCTAAAGTGGTCCATAAAAAAATGAGGAATGAAGATGTACAGAAATGGAGTCCAGTTGTGATCCAAAACAGAATGCGTCGAGATAAGGATGGATGTGGGCGCTTCAAATGGGCCATTCGATAAAAGCGCTTGTTTTTAGTCGAAGTGAAAATTTAATATTATTTTTGGAACGTAATGGAGGTCTTTGCCCAGCAGTGGGACAATATAGACTAATAAAAAAAAATGTAAACACTTTTTGAAAACAATCACAATAAAAAAATTGCTCGACATATTTCGATAAAATTGGAATGATACCTGGACCTAGTATAAAATTAGAAGCAAACATTTTTTTAAAATCAATATACACGTTTTGAATTATAATATCTGAGGGTTTAAAAAAAAAAGAATCTTAATGTGAATGTGTGATGTGTGTGTGTGTATGTGTGTAATGTGTGATGTATGAATCTTATTTTTTTTAAATCGATAATACATAAGCGTAACGAGCACATAAAAACATCAACACTAAAAGAAATAACAAGAATGATGTTTGATTTTATGGCTTACTCCAAGTCCTTTATCTCCAGTCAGTAAAAAGTTTTCCGGGTATTTGATAAGGATTGATTAGTGTTAGTTACTCCGAGACCATGACTATCAGTTAGAACATTAAATTAATTTCCGGTTGATAGTTTCCTTATACCTTTACATTAGGGATGGGCCGAAGTTCGTTTTACATTCGGTTTAACCGAATTTCGGCAGCTTAAACCGAACTTCGGAATTCGGCCGAATTTCGGTTCAAGCAGCCGAAATTCGGTTCATATGCTATATGCACTACCATGCTTCAAACTTGCTTTAATTAAAAACAAACACAAGTTAATGACATGATAATAATTTAAAATCGCACAATCGCTCGCAATTATATTAATTTTGATATATAAATTCATAGATTTACAGACATTTTCAACCGACGAAACCAAACGGAGAGGGTTTACAAGTTGACGCGTATATTTTTTTGTGGCGCTTCTTGAACACTCGGCATTCTTGCCTGTCTGACGCCGACTCAAAATTACTTAGGTGTATACTAACATTACTTTATTATTCTTTTTTAGTGTTTCGGTGGTTTAAATTTTGGCTAAAAAGTTTTATGATAATCTGAATGAATGAATGAAAAAAATTTCGAAATTTGTCATGCGAGAGAGTCGCACGGAAGGACGAGTCTTAAGAAGTGAGGTAGGTTAATAACTTGGTTTTTCATTTAACTTATTTTTTCTACTTTCTACGCGTAATTAAAAATACTAGAGGCAGATTATGGTGCAAAAACACTAAAGACTCAAGCGTGTCTGGTCTTGTTCTTAGTCTACCAGCCATAGGGACATAGGTTCCAGCAATAAGTGTAAGCATAGTCATGGAGGACGGCACAATATTATAATGATGAAATAGGGCATTTGATTTCTTTTACAATATTTAAATTTAGTGAGCCGGTCATTTTTGATAAAACGCGGCAAAAATAAACCGAAGTTCGGCCGAAATTCGGCCGAATTTTGTAATTTTACCGAATGTTCGGCCGAAGTTCGTATTCGGTTCAAACCACATTCGGCCCATCACTACTTTACATGTATGTTACTATGATTTGTAGTACAAGACTTACAAAGTGAGATTCTTCAAAAAGCTAGTAAAGTGTCTTTAAGGATTGGCAACACTTCTTCTGTTGAAGGTATCCATATAGGTAACCAAACACCATTAGACGGGCCGTATGCAAGTTTATTATAAGAGTCTATAAGTTCTCTTTCTCAAACAAAATCTTGTTTTATTCCAATCATCAACATTTTATTCATTAGCTTATTATGCTTTTAGTTTTTCTCATATTACGTCTCTTAATTAGATGTCTACGTCACACTATTTTATATCCCAAATTTCGACTTAATACGTCCGGCCCATTCACTTGAACTGTGAATTCATAGATCAGTAGTCAGTCAATCGTGTAGCTAATCTTTTTAATATTTGAAATCAATCAGAAAAGTTAGTGAAAATTGCCATTTTTTAAATTATAATTAATAATACATAGGTTGCAAGTTATAAACTTAACATGTAGGTATAGGTACAAGTATATCCTTTATATGGCTGCCTTAATACATTCCCTAAGCTAAATATACAAATAGCGACCGACCGCAACGGAAAATAAATATATATTATTCTTTAATGACTACATCTCTGCTTTGGACGGCTGACAAACTCTGTATTAATGAAGCAATAATAGTCAGAATAGTCCAGGAGCTCTATATCATATTTCATTATTCATTTCTTAGCTTTAATGTCACCTTTGCGTATTCCTTGGTGCACATGTGTGGTACACGCTCGTAAATAGCGGTGTTGACAAAGTTAACATTTTTTCAATTAAATAAGTCCGTAATATAAATTATTAAAAAATATTACATAATATTATACCTCCATATTTTTCCGTTTTTGAACAAAATTAAAAAAAGGCTAATAAATATAAGGGCATATAAGTTTCAGTGTTGTTATTTAAAATATACTTTTCAGTGCTACAAATGAGTCATTACAAAAACGAGTCAATGATTGATGAACTGCTGACCTGCTCTATGATTTTACCTCTAAATTAGTAGGTATTCATATAAAGATGGCACCTAATATAATACCGGTTTAATATGCTGAAAAGCAATCTAAGAAAACATGTATGTTATTTTCCATCTACACGTTGAGATATCTACTGTTACAGAACATAATATCACAGATATCAGGAACGAAAGAACTAAAGTAAGCGAATGTTATTAAACACTAGCTCTCGTTACAAAGCGCGTGATATAATTTTCTGTGATGCAAAGATTGAGTTTCTTTGATTAAGCCTACTTAGAGACAGATCAAAAGCGGAGTAGCAATTTGTCTCGAGAATGTTCTCAGAAAGTTAAATTGACTTCATCATACGAGTATTATATGTAGAAATTGGAATCTAAGGCTACAGATATTCTTGAAATTCCTAATGAGTACACATTTTTTTTGTTAATCAAATGCGTAGAATAAGTTGTGTTATCTTTAAATAATGAAGCACAAAGATTTTGTTTTTCTACCTATTTTTAAGTAAATTTTATTTACAAGTAGACCGGCTCAACTTTGTCTCGGTCTGTTGAAAATTACGGTCTAGCCGGAGGAGGAGAACATTGTCTGTAATCACTTAACAAAACGCGAATATTGACCTCGTCTCAATCATATTATTTTAGTTTAAAAAGAAATAACAGTATTTAAGACAACCCCATATTAGGCGTAAGCGACTTACTTGGGCGTAAGTAAATCCCTGGTAGGTAAGTTGCGACAATCACATTGCGTTGTCGTGATGACCACTAGGCAACACACGCCGCACGCTCAAGAGTTGCGCGCACCCAATGTGGGGCGAGCCTTCTTTAGAGTCTTGCGGAAGTATAAAAAAGCTTATTTGTTAGTCCATCCTTATAATCTAAAATAGGCTTTTTCCTACATCTACATATAAAGCTACTTATAGAGTAAAGGATAGGTAAGGTGAGAAACAATCCGCGAGTTTTCAGTAGGCTAACGTTAGAATTCCAAAGGGTACCTGTGCGTGTAAATAACCTAAAACTTGTGTATTGACTTGGGTTTTAGGGTCTCGAATATACAAACGGCTTTTGGTACATAAAGACTAATATATATTATGTACTCGATTCTACCTTGGATATTTTATGACTTTTTACATATCCTTATATTAAAAATGTGTAAGTTTGTATGAACGTAGGTACGTATGAATAGCAGATGTTTGTGACCCTTTGAAGACCCTTTTTTTTAATTTCTGTTAGTGAATTGGGCTGGAATTTGGTGTGTACTGGAATAACTCATAGGCTTTTTAGTGAGTAAAACCACTGGGCTCAGCTAGTTGAAAAAATGCCCCAAAATTGCTTTTCCATTACTCTCTGTAATAAAAAATTGCTAAAAATCTTTAGATATAATAATTAGTCCTTAAAATATTTTTTTCACGATTTAATACTCGTCCAAGCACGATAATCATCAACACTTCATAAAAGGGAGCAAGTGTTTTGCCTTTATTTCAGCTAGAAAGGATTAAAAAATCCATTTAAGCACTTTACGAGGCTCTCAAACGCGTCGATATGAATATTTATTTTATAGATGGAATTGAAATCCACACATTCCAGCATAAACTGAGCGTTAGATCTACTTAAACAAACAACGACGTATCCAAATATGAAGTTCTTCGAATACGATCAGATGAATCCATTTGTGCCTTATCAAGAGTGCTCATATCTGGGGGTTACAATGTTATCTCTGTGCAAACATTACGTGTAAGGGCGCGTACAAATATAGAGGGCGCAGCTTTATCTAGTAGTCGAGGCGGAACGAGCAGGATTCGATTCGCAGCACCGTACGCAACTCAACCAATAAATATTGATAAACTTTGAATAGTTCTCAATTTGAACAACAATACATAGGTAATAATTACTTTGATTATACGAGATTACTTCTCTAAAGGACTATCTGTTATTCCATCTAAGGTAAAAAGATCTTAGCGATCTAATAGAACGCCCAATTCTAGAGCTTTGCGCATGTCGTTTATTTTTTTGTCACTTTATTACTTGAATTCCAAAAAAACGGTTGTCAATTTGATTCAGTTTTCAGCTCAGGTACATTAAGTCTGACTTGTCAGTGTTAATTACATTAGAATAAGTTCTGTAGTTAAGTTAATAAAAATTAAAACGGTCATTTCAAGTGAGCTTAAAATCGGTCTATTTTTTCTTGATGAAAAAGTCTTGCTGACATTTTCTGATTTTGCAAGTACTAAATAAAGATGTGTTAGATGTAGATAAAAATATGAATTACATTGGAGTAAATCATACTAATAAGAGTATGGTAATTTGTTCGTGCTGCGCTAGGTAAGCATATCATTTTCGCTAATTTTAGCACTTACCGTGTCCTATAGGAATTCGAAATTTACGGCATATAAAGGCTGAATATTGGTGTGTTTATTCATACCAAACACAGTTATTTCTCGTCTCTAGTGAATCATGATATTGGAACAATAGAACATTACATGCACGCGTGACCATTGTCTGTATACGAGGTCTCATGAATTACTGACATCTTATGAAGAAACAATCACAAATTATACATGTTCTTTTGCAGGCATTTCGTTGGAATATTTTTATTATTATAAAGGTTTTTTTTCTGAGCTAGAATAACATGTAACAGATAACACTTGTGTGGCCGGTAATACACGATTTTAAGAAATAACGCTGACCGTAATCAGTACAGTGCTAACCAGACTAACATAATTATATAATTTGTTTTTATAATAATGAATTTTAGGCGCACAGCACCAACGCTTCTTACTCGAAGAGTCAAAACATGTTAAGACTCTTCAGCCCAGTAAAATTCGCTAGCTACAGTACCACCTCCTACCAAAGCACAGTAATGTTTGTACATCAATGCTTAGGCGGTAGAATAACTGGCACTGTTACCCACCTAGTCGACCTTCGTCAAAGGAAGTCTTCCCCCGGTATTTTTATATTAGAAACACGTAAGCAGACGGATGGTGAGTATTTAGTTACTGTTATTGTCACCATAGACGTCTGCTACACCAGTTGTGGCGGTCACCAGTGTCGGTTACCAGTGTTTCGGTCATTTGGCAGAAATGGTCATTGCCTACGTATTGTCGGTCAAGTAGGCATGGCAAATACCTCCCCACTGTGTTTCTATGAGGTGGAATTAGGTTAAAGGTTATAATATTAATGTATAAATAAAAATAGGTTTTAATGTTTCTATTCAGTCATTTATTAAATATATCATTAAACGCTATTTTTGATCTTTTACAGATATCTGTAAGGTATAACGACTCATCAGGTGGGCAGACTGCATATGCGTCTTTTATCTAACAAAAAAAAAACAAAAATAACAAAGCATCGTAGACGATAAAAGTAACAATGCACCTATCTAACTTGGGAGTACTTTGAGTGACGTCCTTATAAATCCACCTTATCACCATAATGATAGGGCGTGCACGATTTATTCCTTTACCAAAGGGAAGGACAATGCAAGCTTCCTCGACAGGGTTAAAGCATATAAAATGATAAGAGGACATTACAGATAGTAAAGAAGGTAATATAATAAGTACTATTACAGTGAAAAGCAGGGGTTGTGAAATGGGAAGCTTGCATGCGATCGACTATATCGATAGGGTAGTCAATCGATTGGTGAAATTATGGATATTGAAGTAACGACTGCATTTAGATTGAGTTTATTTTAAGCTTCGCCAGTCAAAATACAGTATAAATTAGTTTGTGATGGACGGAAGCGCGGCGTCTGTAATTTTAAACTGAAGCCTTTGGAAAATGGCTGTCTTCAAGAATAGCTAGAAGTTTGTACAGAAGTACTTCGCAATTGGTTCAGTTTAGAACAGGAAATACAGACGACTTTAATTCCAAATCTAATGTGAGTATTTGATAATTATATTATGTAGGTATAATAGAGGTATATACTGGTGACAATCACTATAAGCCAACCAAAATAAAATACGTTTCCTAACTTTGATGTTAACACGCTTGATTTATGCGACAATGTAGAGAAACGCCTATAGATATTAGAGGTATGCCTCTAAATTCTATGTCTACAACAATATTTTATTTTTTACGGCTTATAGTGATGTAAAATAAGCTAAAATACGACTTTAAAATATCTGAATGTGAAATAGTATAGACAATATTTATTTTTATTTTATTGTGGATCACTTAATACTCGTACCGTGTAGTGCGTGTATAATAGATTATGAAAATGTGACACACGACATTATTAAGCATGTCAATAACAAAGTAATAAATTAAAAACACAGCACACAATACATCCTAACTCCTAACTAAATTTCAGGAACAAAACTTAGCACTTGGTGCACTAAAAGAGCTCAAAAGTGCAGCGCGCAGTTGCGAAGCAGCACAACCGTAAAATGGCGGGTGGTCGTAAAATAAAAAGTGTTTACTTGGCCCCCAAGATAACCGGCAAGCAAGTTTCTGATAAGTTTTTATTTCCTCGGAGCATGGGGCAGGTAACGAGGTGCAGTAATACGTTTTAGTTTCGGAGTTACGTTTGCAAATGGACCTCTCTCGGAAGATTTACATTTTAAATTAGAAGGGTTCAGTGCAGTTCTCAAATTCAATTGCATCTAGATGTTTGATGAACAAGCGGAATGGTTTTGTTGTCTTATAAATCTTATTCGTCTTAATGTTTATGAATACACTGAAGATCAAAACAATAACAAAGAGTAATTATTCAAGGAAGTATTGTGCATTACAATAATTATTGTTATAAAATTATTCATCTAAGGTATTTTTGTAATTTTGTGATGTGCAAGGTTACATACATCAATTTATTCTTGAAATTCATTGGTCTTATGAGTTTGATTTGACAAATAAATAGTTATACTTACGTGTCGATGCTCAAATAAACTTACCTAATAATACCCTCTTTGTGATAATAATGACGAAGCCTTGTGACATAATCACTTATCGCCAAAAGCCGATAAGACGGGACATTCTTCGCGCTCATTAAGCGTAAAAGACTCGAAGAATGTCCGATAATTCATACCTGTAGAGATGAATCATTTTTAACGTCCCATATAGCGGTCCGGCGCCGGCCGAGACTTCCTACAATGGCCAATAAACACGCCATAAAAATATGAGAAAACGCACTAAAGCGAACATTATTGTTTGTTAAATGTCCACATTTTGTTAAATGAAGCTGTCAAATATTTTCGTCATGTCAAAAGGCGAACTGGCATATTATGAGGTCATTGGTCATCGACGATATCTTTTCTTTTTTTCACAGATGCCTTTATTGAGAAGGAAACAGTACTACAACTACTACAGCAGCTAAGAATAACGCTGCTGTGCTTATAAGCACATGTCGTATTAACCACAGAATGGCTAGAATATGCAAGTGTCCAAACTCCAAACCAATGGCAACCAGAGGCCAGAATGCTGGTAGCATAGACGTCGTCATGGCAATACTTATACACCAGCGTTTTGGTCATTGACTATACCGATCACTATCTATTTTTTTATTCTTATTGTAAATAACAAAGGTTTTTGTCTTAGGAAATTAAAACGTTAGGTATTCTTATGAATTGATTCATAACGTTACCTATGTAACAAACCAGTGTGATATACGTAAGCTTGTTTTAAGCTCTGCTGGTAGAGTTTTGATACGTCAACGCTGGAATAATTTATTCGTCTCAATTCTGTACGAGGGAGCGGTTGCCGAGAATTAATCGCAATATCGAACCTGGCCAACCGTTATTAGTACCTACTATAGTTACCAAGGTGTTCCACCCCTCTATAAATCTTGTCTAATTTGTGTGTAATTACAGGACCGTGGAGTTCTCGGAGTAACAAGGAGTGCGTACCAGCAGGGAGTAAACGGCACGCGTAAGCACGTGCTCCACTTCACCCCACTACCAAACCAACCCAACTACATCCATCAACACACTGAATATGCTACTCTACAGCTACACAGATAAGGTTCACAATCCCAAGGTGTAGCAGATCAGGAACAATTTGAAGATGTCTAAGAAAACGCCACACCTAATACCAAAGTTAAACCAAAGGTACAAGGTGGAAGATGCCGTGACAATAAAGATAGGGATAACAATTTAGACTCAAATTTTGATCACCATTAAGTAATCTCGCAGAATAACGTGCCGAAAGGCTTACGTTAAAATGTAGTAATATGTTCTTTGACCCCTTGTGAGAAACAAAATATCAATATGGAAATAGAGGGGTGCACTATTTCAATTTAAATTAAAGTTCTGTTATTATTTTTTGAGCCCAGCAGGAGGACGTTACATGTTTAAGGGTAAAAATAATTAATTGTCTACTTTTATTAAACTTGGCAACAGCTTCAAGAAGTTCATTCACATCGAGTGCATGCGTTTCACTCAAGTGAGTATTTCAATGAGTCACTAAGTTACATTCCGCCAGATGGCTTTAGTTTTTTTGGTCTAATCCTATCCATCCCTACATAATTAGTTAAGAGTACGTTAATAAATCCCAAGTTACAATTGCAATGTGAATGGTACAAATAAATCTGCGTCATGCAGTATGCATTCGTCGCTAAAATGTGTGTGCAGCGTTTCCCCTCCATTCCAACAACCAAATATAGCCTATAAAATACCATCGAATAACGTTTAAATTCGTATGTGGCGCACATTCACGAATTTAACCCCAAAAAATTGCTTCGAGTGTCGATCCGAAACTGTTATACCATTTACGAGCTTGATTGAAATTTTGCAATCAACAAGGGGAGTGCAATGATGAAATTATTCGTGTATATTTTTTCCCTCAGAGTGAGTTCTATTATAATGGGACGGAATAGAAAATTTACGGGGGATTTGAGATTGTAATCGTGGGCCACTCAGTTGTTCAAAGTGATCTTTGTGGAGATAAAGGGCCGGCGGTCGACCCACGCGCGCCTTACGCTATACATCCGCACACGGCTCACATACGTATCGCAGTATACGCCGCTATCAGCTCAGCTCGTCCTTTGTCTTGGAAATAGCCATTAGCAAATTCTTCGCTTAGTCGATCTTAACGATCTCGCCTTTTGATTTCACTTAAGAAAGCTCTTGACTCATAAAATTCGTTTTGAGAACTACTTGAACGCTTTCAGATTTCATCTCTCTTTTAATTTTATTCTGTACTGGATGACTACTGTTCACGTTTCAATTTAGAAACAGTTTATGAGATCTGTATTTTCGCTTTAATTTGAATTCTTTATTATTATTTTAGTAATACAATTAATTAATCATAATTACAAGCTGCGCCTGGTGGTTTTCTCCTTTGAAGGTGCCTTTGTGATGCTAGGGAATAAGCTACGCTCAAATTTGATCCAGCTGGTTAGTCGAGACATAACAACAGATATTCATATTTATCAACTAAAAGAAATCGCTATTGAGATAAGGCCACCTTTTGAAGTACTATATATTTTTTTATTTGGATATTTTTATTATTGTATTTGGGGTGTTCAACAAAGACTTATCGTCCATTTAAAGTTTCGACTTTTCGACTTGATTTATTTAATATTACAAGGATTTCTTTTTTGCATGATTTTTGTCACTTTACGTTAATTATCCAAATATTAACATTGGGAGATATCTTAATACTGAATACAAACTGTCTCATATTTGGATATAAATAATACATAACTATAGTTTGTTTGTTCTCACGAAAAATCTTTTCATTATGCGTTCATGCTTCATAAAATATGCAACTGAAATGAGAAAAATGTGTCGCAGTGTGACTTGACTTACTGTGCACGTGGATTCCATAACTCTCTCCATTACAGATGAACAAATTTGATCTTTAAGCTGTTGTATTAAAGTTTAATTTCCGATAACGGGATATGGTTGTTACGTTGAAACAAAGGAAATATAATGAGGAATCGTAATCTCAGCTCCACTATGAGTTATACACACGTCGTCTGTTCATATTAGCTATGAAAATAAACAGTAAAGGTGTGTTCCTTCTGAAGAAAGGTCTATTTTCTTTAATATTGTGTAAGCTGTTTATTTATTGCACGAATATACAAACAAAACAAACGAGTATAAAATATTTTTTAGAAGATGAGATTTTTTTAATGTACTTGGATCTATTGCGTATTCGTATTCATGTTAAGACTATGTTACATTTACATATCAACGAATTTTGAAGTATTTATTAGTCAATCATGTTTTTCAAAAATACCTTTTGCTGTACATTAATTGTTACATTACAACATAATAATCTCTTGATTTATGTTTCATGTTAAAGTTTGTGAAACCACCATCCTTTCAGTGTTGTATGTATTTTTCTTCTCCGTGCACGCTTGTCTGGAAGAGATCGCTTTGAGCGATAAGACCACCAATTGATACACCTTTAGTTTTAATTGTTGTATTTGTAAAATTACTTTATATGTGGATCAATAAAGAGTTTTATATCTTATCTCAGGCGCAGTGCAGTGTCGCTTAGAATTTTTAATTAATAACACTCGGTTTGAAAACTGATATATTATTGGTATGGATAATCATGATCCTTACCATCATACCTAGTTTGCTCGTCTTGTGCTTAGAAAATGTCATCAAGGAAATAATACAGTATTACTACATAGTATTTAAAACAGAGTCGCTTCCCGGCTGTCTGTCTAGCTGTATATGCTTAGAGATCTTTAAAGCTAAACTACGGAATTTAATGTACGGATTTTTTAATGAATACAATGATTCAATAGGAAGTTTAATAATTTTTTACACTAAACGATTCGTGAGTATTTAGATTCATCATTGTAAATTTACGGCATAAACTCACTTGTATTTACTTCGACTTCGTTGTCGGCGCGCTCCCTGAAGAAGATCCTCGTACAGGATCGAAACGGTCGGCACGAAGCCGAAGTAAATAGGTACAAGTGAGTTTATGCCGGTAATTAACAATGATGAAGTTTTATAATATTATTATAGTACACGCATTCAACGCGATACGAAGTTCGCGCGGGTCCAATAGTTGGTATTAAATATTATAATGTTATGTCCCAAATCACAATAATAATACATAATCACCAGAAACTCAAAGTAAAAAAAGTAAAATAAGGGAAGTTCTGGCTTACCGCTCACAGTTCAAAGCTTTTTATCTCGCGGGATAAACGGAGTCTAGTACTAAGCGCCGTTTATTGTCGGTCCATGGTTTCTACTTTTACTATAATAAATAAGGATAATGGCCGCTACCAGATAATGTGTAATAAGTTAAACTAAGTCAGATTATCTCGCTTGCTATTGAATTTACTTGATTACAGCCCGCTGCATCGATAAGGGTCCCTCGGGCATTCGAATCTTAGGCTGCATTGGTACCATTATCTTGTATTTATGATATCTACATACTGAAAATATATAATAACATACAAAAAATATGACAGACAAGACCAGGATGAGATCCGCATCTCATTCGTGAAATTTTTACCGGGGGTAGACTTCCTTTGCAGGAGGTCGTCTAGGTGGGTACCCCAACAGTGCCAGTTATTCTACCGTCTGAGCAGTAATGTGCAAACATCACTGTGCTCCGGTAGGAGGGCACTGTAGCTAGTGAAATTACTGGGCTAAAGAGTTTTAACATCTCATGACTCTTGAGTAAGAAGCGTTGGTGCAGTGCTCCTAGAATTTCACATAATTGTGAAATCCTAGGTAACACTGTACTGATTATGGGCAGCCGTTATCTCTTAACATCAGGAGAGCGTCTCGCTCGTCTTCTACTTCATCACATAAAAAAAAAAAACTGAGGCAAATGGATCCAGAGACATAATTTTTTTATGCATTATAGGTTAGCCTGTGATTTCAAGCGACAGTGCAGCCGTAGGTGACAGCAGACTTAACCTAATAGGCGGGATAAATCCCCCCACTGGTTTAAATAATAATTTAAAATACATAGAATATAACTCTCTCAACACAAATCTGTCTGTATAAACCACCAAAAATTTAATGTGTTTTTAAGAGACATCGAACCGTAAAGTTAGTAGGGTTTCTTAAACCTATCAAATAAGAGGTACGTGGTTAGATTATGCGACAAAGTTAAAAAATTTGCTCATTATGTTAACCGTTCTATGCCTATATGAACATTTTATTTTTGCCGGCTTATAGCGATTGCCATTGTAAATTAGCCATAATGGCTTCAGGTAGAAGTTTTGACACATTAATGTGTATATTAAGAAATAGAATGATCATATTATTAAACATCAATAAATATGCATAGAATTTATGATTAGGCTACCACATCAAAATATTTGTATAAAAAAAGGAAATAACCTATTTCTCAGAAAGCAATCCTGTATTATAATATATCATGAGATAAACTCGGTACTTTTAATGGTCCATAAAGGTTTCAGAGGCTCGGAGCGTCGATAAATAATAAGTTTATCCCTAGAAAGTAGATAATGAGACGTCCATTACTTGCTGGCACGTTTTTCTGAACTCTGGTAGAGTGTTTAAGCCTCGCAGCTACAATCGCTCTCATTCACTGCGAGGGCCTATTTATCGGCTATCACTATTAAACGACAAAAATTAAATGTCCTGAGACATAGAGCGGTAACGTTAAAAATGCATTCTTTAATTTTATCGCGTAATCAACTAGCGATATAGTCAAAGTAGCAGGTCGCACATGGACAAGATTAACACAATGTAGGGTTAAATGGCATAACATGAAGGAGGCATATGCCCAGTGGGGGATGTAGACGATGGTGATGACTAGCATTTTACCCGACAAATTTAAGTAAAATCTATTCAATTTAGCGCTCTATGACTCTAAGGACATTTTATTTTTGCCGGTTAATGGCGACAGTCATTAGTGCACGATAGCCAAAAATACTTTCTAAAATGAGAGCTAATAATTTTTAAATTACCTATATATACATAATTATAATAAACAAAAATATTTCTTCATATTTTGCATGCAATACTATTCTTTTAGCTACTTCAGCTAACTGGAAAGGCATAATCCAGTTGTAAATAGCACATAAACTGGAAATAGGTCTGCATTTATACGAGTTGTGTGCGAAAATCATGGGTTTCGCCGCCGTACAATTTCTCACAGGGAAACAGCCTGCAGTGAACGTAGATCGAATAATTTGAAGCATGGATGTGGTATGTGGAAGATATAGACACACCGATAAAGTGATAAGCTAATGATGATTACATACATTAATGAACACATTAAATGCATTGTTTGGAACACATTGTTGGATCCGTGTTTCCCAAACGATACAACTTGGACATCTTAAAGGAATAAGTAAATGAAGATAGGTAGTAGGTAGGTTCAAGGCATTTTACGTGATTTATCGCCGATCGCATCCGGACTTTCCATCAGATGGGATGTGGTCCCTCGCGCCCATGTGCCAAGTAGATACATTTTTTATATGTATGTGATGAAGTAGAAGACTATCAAGTATCAAGACGCTCTCCTGATGTTAAGACATAATGCCCATAATCAGTACAGTGCTACTTAGGATTTCACAATGATGACATAAACACAAAATATACAACATACATACATACTTTGACTTGATAATAATATAAAAAATATATATATTATGTTTATTTGCGTGAGCATGAAGATGCTTCACAGTCGAGGTTTCATAGGATTCTTCAGCCTGACGAAGTCACCAACATCACTTACCAACAGGTGAGACACATACCTGTAAATCACAAAAATACAGTTTATAGACCAAATTATAATGTTCTACAGATGTAAAAAGCACCTCTGACTCTGAGAGAAGACATTTATTATCTTTGAGGCGTTTATTGGAACCACTTATTGAAACAATGTTATTTTGAAATGGGTTAATTATTATGACATTGTATTTTATTGACGAACAAATTTCCATATTGTTATAATATTTTTGAAGTGAAAACTTCTTTAGCGGCGCTGAGCACTTTTTTGTATGGGTAAAAACTTTCAAACTCGCGTCAGGGTCACGTGATGCTGATCGAAAAAGCGTAAGATCGAGGGGAAGGGAGAGGAACTAGTATCTCCCACTCTTTCTACCGTGCCTGAGTGTGCTGCTCTGTTTAGGCGGCACAGGGGGCTTAGACAAGCGCGCGCCCGATATTTTTTTTTTAGATTTTATATTTTATATTTTTTTTATACACTTAAATAGGTTCGAATCAAAACTGTTTGTTTCTTACTTAAGTTATTTTTTATATCTGTTTATCCGAAGTATGTAAAAAGGCGGCAAATAAATAAGTACGCGAGTGATCAGAGCCGCCAGTCACTTAACTCTGTATTATTTAGCTAATAACATACACATCTACGTGAAGCAGTGAATTACTACCCTCAAGGCTGAACAAAAAGCATAGTCGGACGCCTCGAGGGGCGCGTGATCCGAGGATTTATCGAGCGGCCGCCACTTTACAGCGACCGGCCTCGGTTATGGCTGCACTACTCAATTTTTAAAGGGCAACGGCAATTGCCATCTTTTGCAGTAACTATGAATAATACAGCGGCGGTAAATCACACGTTTACGGCCGCTAAACTTTGCTGTTAATGCAATTATGGACAGAAACGAGTGTTGCGATGTTTATTTTGTGGATGGAGTTGCACTAAGAGATTTTTTATTGACTAACTTTTTGTAGTATTTTCTCAGAGAAGGTTAAGGCTATACCATAAACTCTCTACAGAAGTTGTACCACACACAAAATGCAAAAATTATGAAACTCAAAAATTAAAATAAAGTTTAATAAATTGATGAAACGATGTTGTAATGCAAAAAATAAGTAATCTAGATTAGTAAAAATTAAAAATATAACTCATTTTATGAGCAAGCAAGTTGAAGGTCTATCGTGAATGTGGCGGAAGAATGGAACCGCGCCGAAATCTACTTAAAAAGGGTCAAGAATTGTTCCCATTGTTCCAATTCCATGTTTGTCTTTCTCATTTTAGGAGCGTGTTCATATTTGAATTCGAGTAATTTTGGCGGTCGTTAGATGCTTTCCCAACTTTGAGGTCGAAGATTTTCCGTTAATTTCTTATTGTTGGTAGCCTTTATTTGATTTTCTTGTTTGTCGGGGCATTGTATTGTTTGCGATGTGCAGATTTTTGTTTATTGTGGGCTGGATTATTCTTTATTCTTATTAATCCGTTTTAAATGGCACCTGCGGTGGGGTGGGGATCCTATGACCTATCCCTTGGATAATATTTATGAAAAGAATACGCACATGAAGCATCGATAAAAATTATATTATATTGTAATCTGTAATACTGAGTGATTCATCAACTAGTCCTACAAGCCTTTGACCCAAATGGGACGAGTTGAAGAAGATATTCAAAATTAATTCTATTTTCATTCTGCAATTCGTACTTACAATCTTTTAGGTTTAAGAACACTGTAGATAAATGCCACTAACTTCTTTTTGCCACCAGACATTCTAAAATAAGCTGACTTTTGAATTTAAATAGCAAAACTACTTAAAGAGACATCAGTATGTTTTGTAAAGTTCCACAAGCTAAAGTCGGTCGTTGCCGCCGACTATGTGAGATTGGACCTCGTGTGTTTAAACAACTAGAAACGATAGAGTGTCACATAGTCGCATTAAACCAACGAGTTAGAACATAGCGTCCTGAGCATTAGGTGCGCTACGAAATTTTCTTGTGACTATTTAGGTACTAACACAACCTAAGTACTAACAAGAACGCACGAATGGTTGCTCGAGTGCTTAATATCTAGAATTCCTCGCTTTCACAACCAGTTTATGCAGATCCCTGAATTGTATCAAGGATCTTCGATTTGTTTGGAGTTCGGCTGCGAGGCGAAGGTCAGGGTAAGCTGGTCGGTTGAAGGGGGCTCCTAGTTACGGGCCACGATAAACTTAGAGCCCGCGAAGAGTGAGAGCGTTTAAATTGTCGACGCCGACGCTGCTAACCGTACATTCTTCTCAGGGCGGTAATGGCAGCAAACAAATTAGACATTTAGAGGAGCATGATAAATGTGACCTTTGACTTTGTGAAAATATTTTAGATACCTTTAAATATAAGTTAAACTTACTAAACAGAGTAATTATTTAATGATTATGTTAATTGCTGTAGAAAGTAATGAGTTTTAACTAAGCGTGTAGCTTAAAGTTTTTGAAATAAATTTGGCAAATATAAAAGAAAAAAAAATACTGAAAAATAGGAATAAAGAACATTGAAACTAGCCAACAAAGAGCACACAATAAAGGCCTAAATCACAAAACGGTTAATGAACCCCCAAACTTTTCTGCGAACCGTCCAAGAATACAAGTATTTTAATCAACAAAATAAATGTTGTAATTAAATAAGTGATTAAGGTACACTATAGGTATCATACGTTACGAAGCAAGTGGTTCGGGTGACTTTTAACGGGCACCCTCACACCGCGCGGGGGTGGTGGGGGCTCAAATTAAACATTTTGGAGCCCTAACGGGTTACGTGTGCGACGATCTTAACGATAAAGCTATGGATGTAAAGTTGCTGGATATGTTCATTTGATAAAGAATTTTAATGTAAATTTCTAGCTAACAGACGAACTAAATAACAATCTTCATTACATTCATTTATTCTCTGTTACAATTGCCGTTTTATATGTGTGTTTTTCTAGGTTCTAAGGTACCAGATTTCAGCTCAATTTGTAAGGCGCGAAGATGTAACAAACACTAATTAATGGTGATTATCCTACAGAGTTTAGAAGAAATTTTACATTTTACATTAAATGTATAATTAATTAAATGGGTATTATTACCCTCCAGTACTATGTTCAGAATTAAACCAGTGATTTATATAATGTTTGGGACAAAAATTAGCAAAGACTTAAAACTAAACTAAAGTACTAATATTAATGTCCTTATCGCTTAGAACGATCTCTTCCAGGCAACCAACCAGGATTAATTTTATCCTGCATTATCTTCTAGGTTTAGCCTACTTCAACCACATTGTCGCACAAAAAAGTGGGCATTGACTGAAATACTTTTACACTCTGTATTTTATTTTGCAACATCCAGATTAATTCTACATCCACAATAATTACCATGTACGGTATATTTGCATGTTCATTTCAGTGTTGAGATGTTATTAGAAATTCAGATTTTAGGCCGAGCGTGTATATGTGTGCGTAACCAACGTTTAGTTTTTACGAGGATTCGTGCTACAGCTGGTATTATCATAGCAGTGTGATTTCAACGCCCTTGCTTTATAATAACATTTATTCACTATTTATATTAGCCTATGAAATACGTGTACTACGAAGCACCCCCTCTTTTTGCTATCGCCGAGAAAAAATGCTTTAGGCTTACCCTCCCATCGGGGGTATGGAAGGGT
The DNA here is from genome assembly GCA_947507615.1 of Hemithea aestivaria. Classification (NCBI taxonomy): domain Eukaryota; kingdom Metazoa; phylum Arthropoda; class Insecta; order Lepidoptera; family Geometridae; genus Hemithea; species Hemithea aestivaria. The sequence goes on from OX382328.1 coordinate 1,471,939, forward strand.
TATGTGGGACTCCCCGTGCAGGACGACTGCAAGGGTATACCCACATCGTCTTTGTGACGGAGGAGTAGTATCATATGTCTAAAGTTGCTAATATTGACTATACTCGTAATATACATAGTTATTAAAACGAATGGAACCGCGCGTACAGAGTAGTGCTTAACAGAAAAATTACAGTGATTCTCTACAATATTATGCATGCATCAAAATCTGTTGCGTAGTTTTTAAGATCTAAGCATACATAGGGACAGACAGACCCTGGAAGCGACTTTATTTTATACTACCTGTGTGGTGATACAACTAGAAGTATTGATATAAATTTTGCAGAATTAATAGGTAGGTAGAAGTGCTGTATCCAAGGTTACGTAGCTTGTAGAATCGACAATGGTTTAGGAAGGAATTCTGGAGGGGCGACCACGAATAGGAGAGAACGCAGGCTGACCACAATGAAATGGACCAACACAACGCTACGAACCGGTGAAAAACATAGTGCCGGTGTATGTATGTAGACAAGTGAACATCGGGGCATTGTGGCATTCTATGGGCTAGATTTAATTAATAAAAAAAAGCCTTTAAAAAATGGTGTTCAAAAAATACATGAATTATTTGAGAAAAGATCCGCTTTGCATTGCTTGTCATTGCGGGGCACATCCACCAAAAATACTGGATATATGTAGGTAATCAAATATTATCGAAAATTCAGTGTAATTGCTTTTCTAGATTCTACCTCTATAATGCATCTTGCATTTTTCCATTCAAATCCAATGTTGTAACGGTGCGAAGATAAAGAACAAAACCCGTTAAATAATAAATACCATAAAACTTTATCATAAAATAATCGTTCAACATTCCTAGAGATCATAATATTTTATATTCAATATCCAAACCTTGTTACTAGTATCCAAGCAAATGAGATCGGCCGAGGCTCACCCTTGGTTAGTCACTTGGACAAAAGCCCTGTTTAGCCTCTACAATGCTACCGAATACGTAACACACTCCGGCCCGGACGTGGATATGTACTTTAGCAACATTCTAAACTCGGCCGGGTAACACCCGGGTCTCAATACAATTTTACGGGTGGATGCATTTTGAATTTATAACTAGCAAATTGGTCGTACCAATTTATATGTTGAATATCTTAAAATTAATTGTCTAGTGACCGTGATAGTTTGTAAGGCTTTGGCGGTGTAGTTATAGTCTAGTTTAATACAGTTTGATGTTAGATGTTCCCCCTAGGGGTGCTTCGTAATTTAAATGTACATATATGTAGATTAATTTCCATTATATTATTTTACATGTCACGATTCACGATGTAGCACATGCCTCATGCCAGATTGTGAGTAAGTATGTAATTTGTTTAATATTATTCTACTACACATTTATAAATTATTTGTTATAAGCAAACGAAGCTGTGATATCGTACTCGTACATTGATAAAATTTTCGTAAATTTTAAAATTTTATGGAATTATTCTTTATCAATATAACCTAAAAGTCGAAGTTTCTACAACAAAATAACCATTTCTTAAAATTAACATACTGCCCGATAATGGGCGCTCTATGCTATTTCTTCCAGGCAACCATATTAAGTTTTTGATACGTGGGTGAAGAATTAATTCATAGAAATCCATAGTTAATGTGCAATTGTGTTTTAATTAGATCGAAACAATTTGAACATTAATAGTGGTACATTGGCTCATAATTATATCAAAATTAATTGGTATATAAACAGAAAATTTGTACTGACGCCTTATAAACTGCCGCTGTCGATTGTTAAAATAGATCTTGAGAACCGATCCCAGAATAGCCTCCACTAACTATGCGGTAACCTGAAACGGAAATAATCGTCGTATCGCGACAATATCTATAGTTAAAATTATTATTATACTACTGATAGATTTTACTAATTGGCTTTGTCCTTTAAATAGATAAATCTTTAAAACATTTATACTGATGGTAGGCTTTGACCGTGGCTAGTTACCATCTACTAGACAAAACACGACAAGCGGTCGACAAGTGGTATGTACAGTCAACTACAAAGAGATGTATCCATGTTAGTCTTACAAAATGAAGGAACTTTTAGTATGCAAAAATTATTACCCTTACTTCGTGACATTTTCAGTATCCACCAAATCTTATACTATATTCGATTCATTTTAAATGCTAATATTATGTATCACCTAAGGAAAAGTAGTGGGATTCATCATTGTTGCATATTAAACGAGTTGATGATTATATATAAAGTTTGATTGCTACTAGAAATGTCACGAACCAAGGGTAGTTCATTGTGGCAAATGAAAATTTACTTCATTTTGTAAGCCTAACATGGATACATCTCTTTGTAGTTGACTGTACAACTGTGTTTCGGCACGATGTTCAGTGAAGCCAGGGAGGGATTTATTCCGCTTTCTAGATGCAGTCTGCTACCATCTTATTCAACGAAGTAAGAAAACGAGCAAGACGCTCTCCTGATGGTGGGAATAACGCTGCTCATAATTAGTACAGTGCTAGCCAGGATTTTACAAAGGTGAAATGGGTGCACTGCGCCAACGGTTCTTACTTGAGTCTATTTATTGTAAGAACCACCGACTACCGCAACAGGCACTGCCAGAATACCAGCGCTGGGTGTCTTACACACAGCACAATGCTGAGGCAGTTCCTATTCGGCGGCTTAGTGGCACATTTTGTATTATTTTTATTTTTTTGTATTTATTGTATGTTAAGCCTGCGAATAAATGTGTTTTCTTTCTTTCTTTCTTTCATAAGATGTTAAGACTCTTCAAGCCCAGTAATTTCACTAGCTACAGTGCCCTCCTACCGAATCACAGCCCGCATCGTCGCAACTATCTAATATCTTCTATCTATAATAAATAAAAAGAAAGTCAAACACAAATCAAGCGTGATATTCAAAACCTCAGAAAAACTGAACTATGAGTAAAGTTTGGAAACTGTCACACATGTAGACGCAGACCACCCCGAGGGAGAATTAGCTGTCATTTTTTACAACATTTTTAGTAAGTTCAACATGAAACACGTGTTTCGCAGATAACATGCTCCCTTTTATGTCGTACGACATGACATTTTTAGAAAAAATGGTACAGAATAATATTATTATTCAAACAAGTTAGAAGACGAGTAAGACGCACTCCTGATGGTAACAAATAACCCTGTCCATAATTCGTACAGTATTACCCTGAATTTCACAATGATGTAAAATATCTAAGTGCACCAACGCTTCTTACTCAAGAGTCATAAGATATTAAGACTTTTCAGCCCAGTAATCTTACTAAATACAGTGTCCACCTACCAAAGCACAGTAATGCTTTTTGCATATTAATATTTAGGCGATAGAATAACTGGTACCGATTGTTAATAAGCCCACCAAGATAACTACAAGGCTTTCAACATGACCTAACAGTCATACTACTTAATATTTTGTGGGAAACAGTCGAGTAATCAAAGTAGTCTTACAGAATGCCTAATAAGATTTAGCGGCCATAGTGTGGGCTTTAAAATCGTTTCGCCAAGTGGTCATTATGGCCATGTTCCACCACGAAGTTCAATGAAACCAGGGAGGGGTTTATCCCGCCTTCTGTGTTTATTCTGATACCATTAACAGACGCATCGTCGCTTAACATCATGCGTTATCGTGGTCAAAGGCTAACATATAACGCATAAAAATATTTTAAAATTTAACAAGATATAGTAAAAAATCGTTAACTCTAAAACTGTATTGAGACGTCTGCAACCACAGACGAGGATTTAAGTAGGTATGATTTATAGTCGCGGGTCGTGGCGCCGCACCGTGAGACAAGTGCAGCTTGAACGTGACTCTTCAATGGTAACCACTAACCACGAGAACATTTACTAATCATGTTTTAGTACTACACTGAACTCAACGGCGTAGTCCTATGTGATTTAAGTCCCGTGGGAAGGTCAGATATATTTTTTACTAAATGCGCCCAGCGGTTTTACCCGCTGTACTGTAGCCTATGTGCTAATCCAGAGTCTAAGCTATCTCTATACCAAATTTCAGTTCAATCGGTCCACCCATTTAGGCGTGAAGAAGTAACAAACATACACACACACACACACACACACTCACAAACTTTCGCATTCATAATAACGTTAGTGCGAAGTGTAATGGTATAATGTTCAATTAATTAATTTATTTTTAAATTTTAAGTACACACATGATGAGATGACTGTGTCAGTCTGATGGTGAGCGGCTGATTTCGCTTATAGAAATAAACTATACTTAGGTACATATTACATAAAATAAAAATTAAATGGCTTTATAAACTAATTTTATTTTAAAACTACCAAAAAAACATCCATGGGAATTATTAAAAGGGAGTGTTTTAATTTAAATTGTATACCTCAAACTATGTAATCGGAACTATGTAAATATTCTTGCATTTTTTCTATGGTTTTCTATAAGTAAATAGTAACAATTTTAAATAACCAGACCGCTTGATTGATTATTATATATTTAATTTGTGATATTGAATTGTAAGGAATTATCAATAAATGGTTAATTCTGTTTATTCTGCTTTATTTTTTTATACAAGCAGATGAACGACTCGGCTCGTTTGACCTGAATTTAGGCAGTGTTTCCTAGGTCTGGATCCAGAAATCTTAAAATGCTAAGTCTTCTTTTCCATTAAACGTTGTAATCTGATAGGTGAACAATATAAACTTTATTTATATTAGACTATTCAAATTTACGACAGCATAACATACGCAAATTGAACTGGGCGCCCACAAAGGAAGTATCCAAAGACCAGGGCACGGTCGAGCAGCGAGTGTCGCAACTGCGGCCACGAAATGATCTACTTACGACGTACTTAAAGAAATAGGCACCAAATGACTCTTTGTGAATACCAAAAATGGCAGTTAAAACTATTACGTTCAACAATGATCCTGATGAAGCTAGCAAAGCACTTTAACATCAACTTGACAATAAATGGTTGGTCACAAAAGTGGCATGTCAAAGCAAGTGCCACAACTTATAACATATCATCACATCACGTTTACCCTAAAAAGAAATATTTTCCAACTACAAGCCTAGGGCAGAATCCCCTACCACAGTCCAATTGTGTGAAATACGTATCTTGGATTTCATCTTAAACCGTTAGGCACCAATTTTTTCTTTGTGAATACCAAAAATAGCAATTAAAACTATAATATATTTCGCTCGTGATCTTGAGGTTCTAGCAAAGCACTTTAACATCAACTTATAACTAATATGGTAGGTTACAAAAATAGCGTGTCAAACCAAGCGCCCAATCAGAAAGAAGCATTGCCAACTACCAGCCTAGGGTAGAAACCCTTTTTTTTTTTTTTTTTTTTTTTTTGACCCAGGAAAAATGCGTTACGCATCATCACCCCACGCCACGGGGGGCGCGAGGTGGTATGTGGGACTCCCCCGCCAAAGATGGTAGCGGCGGGGATACCCACTAAAAAACCTGGGGGTGTCCTGCGGGACGCCATAATGCCGGGGCAACGGGTACGCCGAAGCATTCATCCGCTGCCCCGACGGCGTTTGGTCCTCACTTACAGGAGGACCCCTCCGCGGTGGGGTGAAGAGGAGTTTCACCCCACCCTCTCAAGGGGCGCGCGGAAACACCGCGCGCGCCACCTCGTGGGTCTGTTCTTGCGGCGACGAATACCCCCGTACTCGCCGCCTAGACCCAGGTTATGGGGGCTGGAGAAGGGCGTGGAAGATACGCCTCCGACGCCCCCTTCTCCGGGCACGCATCGGGAGGTCGGTGGTGGCCTCCCGTTCGCGTTCCGCGATCTCCTTCTGCGAGATGACACTCTCGCAGAACGAAACCGCGGCCTGCCACGACTCCTCGCTCGCAACCATGGCTCTTACCATGGTTGCCAGCGAGAGTTCGCCCCCCATAACAGCGACGAGGGTACGGCGCTCACTGACCCAAGCTGGGCACTCCTCCAGTGTGTGCTGCGCCGTATCCACGTCGCTACCACAGTGGTGGCAAGCAGGGGTCGGTTCCCTGCCGGCTACGTGGTGCAAGTACTTTCCGAAGCATCCGTGCCCGGAAAGCACCTGCACGAGCCGGAAGGTCAAGGACCCGTGCTCTCTGTCCATCCACTGCTGGAGTAGTGGACGGACTGCCACCACTGTCCAGCTGCCTGCTCGAGGGTGGGCCAGACGCGTACTCCACCTCTCGAGCAGTGCCTCGTTGGCTTCCTCCTTCCACCTCTCTACCTCCCTGGGAGACGCGGTGAGCCCGCGGAGGCGGAGCGCAGCGCGCCACTCGTAGCGCGCCGCATACAGCTCCGCCTCCAGGTCCCAGGGGGGAGATCCTGCCAAGAGGCACGCCGCCTCGTAGGAGACCGTGCGGTAACCCCGTATTACCCCGACGGCCATCACCCTCTGAGGACGTCTCAGATGGGCGATGGTTTGCTCCGTCAGGGCATCCACCCATACGGGGGCTCCATACAGAGCCATGGACCGCACGACTCCCGCGTACAGGCGACGGCAGCTGGTCCGAGGTCCGCCTAGGTTCGGCAGCAGCCGCTTGAGAGCGGCCGCCGCACCCATCAGGCGGGGAGCCAACCGGGCAAAGTGCTCCCGGAAGTTCCACCGCCCGTCGAGGACGAGTCCAAGATATTTCATCGAGGGCTCGACCCCGATGCAGACCTCCCCGATAGGGATAGTGGAACCCCTACTCGGGGCCCTCCGAGGCCCGTGAAAACACAGGGCCTCGGTTTTATCGAGGGCCACCCGGAGTCCCAATCTCCCTATCCGTGCCACCACCTCCCCCACCGCCACGGTGGCAAGGCGGGCAGCCTCCTCGAATGTCCCCCCCGGGGCCATGACGAGCGTGTCGTCCGCGTAACACGTCACGCTGGCCCCCGGGGGAAGATCCCCGCGCAGCACCCAGTCGTATCCGATGTTCCACAGGAGCGGTCCTAAGACCGAGCCCTGTGGAACACCGCACGACATCTCTTTCCGCAGCGTCCGCCCATCGTCGCCCGGATAAGTGATGCACCTATCCGAGAGGTAGGCCCCGACAATCCGGCTCAGGTAGGGAGGCACATCATGGTACTTCAGTGCCTCCCTGATGACGGCCCACGGCATGGTGTTGAACGCGTTGGCAATGTCCAGGGACACCGCCAACAGAACACCGCCGCGGGCGACCACCATGTCCGAGTGGGCCTTGACGCGCTTGATCGCGTCAATCGTCGACCGGCCCACCCGGAAGCCGAATTGTCGATCGGACAAATCCGGGCCTACCTCGGCGAGATGCTTGACGAGGCGGCAAGCCACCACCCGTTCAAACAACTTGTCCGCCTCGTCAAGCAAGACGATGGGACGGTACGCTGCGGGAGAGTCTGCTGCGCGCCCCTCCTTTCGGAGGAGCACAAGGCTGCCCGCCTTCCACCGCGAGGGGAACCGCCCCGACTCCAGACAGGCATCCATGAGCCTTCGGAAGCGGTCCCCGAGGGCATCCAACGCCAGGACACAGGCGACGCCGGGAATGCCATCCGGCCCCGGAGCCTTGCGCTTACCGCGCATCCGGGACACGGCATATCCCAGCTCGCCCGCCGACACTGGTGGCACCGCAGTGTCCTCCTGGCGCGCCCTTTCGGGAGGCGCCATCTCCGGGGGCTCGTACTCTACCCCGGAGGGAAAGAGCGAGCTAACCACCTCCTCCAGAAGGCGGGGCTCCAGAGTCTCTGTCAGTGGGGGGGCCCATGGTCGGAGTTTCCCCCTGACCATTTTGTAGGGCCGCCCCCACGGATCGCGGTTCAGAGACTCTAGGAGCTCCGCCTTAGCCCGCTCTTTGGAGTCGCCAATCAGCCGCTGCAGAGCCTTCTTGCGCTCCGTGTACGCGTCATGCAGCTGCTGACTGGCGAGTCTGCGCCTCCCCCGAAAACGTCGTGTGGCCTGGCGTCTCGCTTCCACGCAGCGGGAGCGCTCGGCTGCGATCTCCTGAGACCACCAGTACACACACGTTTTCGGAGGATGAGGTCTGGCCCGGGACATGCCAGCGTCGCATATTTGCGACATCGCTTCCCGGAACCACTCGGCCTCATCCTCCACATCCACTGGCCCCTCTGGGGAGGCCAGCCACGCCTGGACAATGGAGGCCTCTATGATGGCCTCCCTGTCCAGGCTCTTTATGGCCCACCTCGGCGACGACGGCGTCGTCCTCGGGCGACGGGGACTGGAATTTGTGGAGACACTGAATCGGATATAGAGATGATCCGACAGTGTCTCCACATCCTCCACCACCTTCCAGTCCCGAACACGGCGTGCGATGGCTGGGGCGGCAAATGAGAGGTCCACGATGGACCCCCCGTTCCGCCGCACGCACGTGTTCACCGACCCGCGGTTGAGTACCGACAGGCCGGCTATCGTCGCCCACTCCTCCAGAGTCTCGCCGCGCGCATCAGTTCTGGGAGATCCCCACGCCATGGACTTGGCGTTGAAATCCCCCAGAACGAGCGCGGGACGAGGTAGAGTCTGCCCAATGAGGGTCCCTACCCCGTCCAGGAGCGACTCGAACTCGGCGAGACTCCTGTTGGGCGAGAAATACACCCCAATGAGGAGGTACTCTCGCCAGAGGACCGCAGCGTACCCACTCCCCCTCGCAACAAACGAAGGGGGTGGGGCGCCGGACGCCGTCGAGGCGACGATGGCAACCGAACCATCAACATCTCCTACCCAGTTGTCCCGGGGAGGGATGAAGTATGGTTCGGAGACCACCGCGACCTCTATCGTCCACTGTGCCATGCTCTGCAGGAGTAAATCCTGCGCTGCTGCACAGTGGTTGATATTCGCCTGCAGAACCTGGTGGGCCATACTAATCCCCCGCGGTTTCCATGTCCTCCACTACCCGCGGGGGAGACCGGGCGGCCGGGATGTGAGCGGCCGCTCCGGTGCTCCTCTTTGGTTTCGGAGGGTGGCATTGCTTGCCACCCATCCGATGCGCCGATTGTTTGCCCGCCGCCGCGCACAGGGAGCATTTGGGCGCGGGGGCGGGGCACTTGGCCGCAATGTGGCCCTTCTGACCGCAGCGATAGCATTCATCGCTGCGGTCCGCCGTGCAGGTGCACTGCACACGGACGTGCCCCGTGTGCAGGCACTTGTAACATCTCATCGGCCGGGACTCGAGCACAGTGACCTGTGCCGAGACCCAGCCGACGAGTAGCCTCCCTCCTGAGGCCAACTGTTTGGCGGCCACCACTGGGCAACGCACAAAGGCGGAACCCGTGCCCCGTATGCCAAGCCGCACTTCGCCGACCTGCACCGACTCTTCAGTGCAGCCGGTGCGCTTCGCCACCGCCGCCGCCACGTCCGCAGAGGTGACGGAATCGTCCAGACCCGATATCCGCATCTCTGCGGTCTTTACGGGTCTGGAGATCTTTACCAGCTCAGGATCCAGGGCCTCCCTCAGCTTTGTAGCGAGGGAGTCTGCCTTGTCACCGCTGGTGGCACCCGACACCTCCAAAATTCGCGCACCGGTGGCCGCCTTTCGGCTCCGAAGGCCCTGGTCGATCCCGATACTGGTGAGATCGACCGCCCTCCTTGCTTGGCCAAGAATGTCGGCGTAAGTTACGCCGCTCTCCACGGCCGCCGGCTGCAGTGAGATCACCACAGCCGACGAGCGCGGAGTCCGCAGCCGCACCTGCTGCCGCTTCACCGGCACTGGGGCGGCAGCACGCTTGCTGCCGCGTTTTCCCACCACCGTCCAACCGGCCTCCGGCACAGGTGCCGATGCGGGCTGCGAGGTGGTCTTAGGGGCACCACTCTCAGCCACCACAGACCACGGTTGAGTCATAGTCTGCGGGGCTGGCGGAAGGGGGCGAGGTGCAGGCTTAGAAGCAGCGGCAGTCGTCGCCTTTCCTTTGCCCTTCCCCTTGCCCTTGCCTTTCCCGACTGGCTGCCTTGGGGCAGTCACCTGCGCTGGGGCAGTGGATGGCCCGGGCTTTGGCTGTTGGGCCGCAGCTGCAGCCGCAATCCTCTGCCTGGCCGCGAGCGGAGGCGCCACACGCTGAGCCGGAAGAAGGCGGTGCTCCACCTCCCCGAGCCGGGCGTTGACCATGGTCCCCACCTGGACCATGATCCCCCTCGCGAACTCCTCCTGCGACAGGGCAGGAGGAGGAGTCCCCTCGGAGAGCGTCGAGGACGCTCTGCGTGGAGCCGGAGTAGGGGAGGGTGGCAAGGGCGCCGAGGGCTCTCGGGTTCTCGCCACCTCGACCCGGAGCATCTCCACCGCGCTCCTGAGCTCCGCCACCTCAGTGCGAAGGCGGACGTTTTCCGCCTTTAGCACCGCCACCTCTGACGTGGAGCTCCGAGTCGCAAGAGCCTCCACGATGTCCGCGACGACCCGAGTCGTCAAGTTGAGGCTTTTTACAAAGCCTCCCTTGAGACTGCCGGATCTCGCGGCCACCTCCTTGTTAATACGCAGGCACATTTGTGCCTGCCCCAACAGAACGTCGGAAGGCTGCTCGCCCACCGCACCCAGCGACGAGATAGAGGCGTCGAGCTCGCGAGCCATCTGCTCCACCGTCTGCTCGACCCTCTCCTTCCCTGCATCCTTCTTCCGGAACTCCGCCCTGCGGTCTATGAAGACCTTGGGGGGCGGAGGTCCCATCAGCTCGACCTCGTTAGATGAAACCGAGGGTGATGGCGACATGTCGGCACGCGACCGACGTCGGTTTGGTGGCGCCCACATAGCATTCACGCGTGGTTCTGGGGACGGTGTTATTCGACCCATACCAAACTCGGCCTCGGAGTCGGACGGGGCGTCCGACATCCGCACCGACTCCCCATCCACACTACGCCCCACCCTAGAGCAGGACGCCTCCTCCGCTGGCTTCAACACCAGGTTTTCCAACACTACTACAGCGTTGCCTATCTTCTCCGTCTCCTTCGTCTTGCTCAGTCTCGAGCTCGTTCTTTTTGGTTGTTTTTTATTTAGAGTCTCCATTACAAATCCCACGAGTAGGAGGGAAAGACTGTCCATCCGAGCGGTGCCCTCTGCACCCGGATAACCCTAATACGCCTGGGGGTCGGGAGGTACCCAGGGTTGGCGCTAACTGGTGGTTACAACTCTAACCACCACCCGAAGGCCCTCTGTAGCCACGTATCCCAACTACAGAGACTTGAGGGTTTTTTATTGAGGTTTTCCTTCCTCGCAGGGCCGGCCGGTTAAGGCAAGCCCCCCTGGTCCCGAAGTATACCGCTAGACATGATCAACAGACGCATACCCCAGGATAACAGGTCACCCGACAGGGAGCCGAAACTCACCCAGCAACCGGGTTTACGGTTGCCGGCCCGCCGCGCCGAGGACCTTGGAGGTCCTCCATCCCACGCAACCCGAAGGTCGCCGCTGGCCCTGATAAGGGCCCCAAACCATCGTGCATCACAAGATGCAAGCGTAAAACGCTTCCCTCTGTACGCAGACTCAGCCTGCCATCCACCGACTGCCAAATGGACAGTCCGCTGGTCCTAAAAAGGACCTTTCTCTTCATGTTACCCCGTCCACTGTCTCCTATGATAACAGCATAGGAGTACGTGGAGAGGCAGCACCGTCCAACCTCACAACACTGATGAATGAGAGCACTCATCAGTATGAAAGGAGACGTCACCCCCTTGGTCGAATATTCGCTATTGGCTCCAAAGTCGACTCCATGGGGAACGGCTTCGGAGCCAATACCCAGGGTGCACCGCGAGGAGGTTTCCGACCACCGCACCCCAGGGTAGAAACCCTTTTTTTTTTTTTTTTTTTTTTTTTTTTTACCCAGGAAAAATGCGTTACGCATCATCACCCCACGCCGGGGGGCGCGGGGCGGTATGTGGGACTCCCCCGCCAAAGATGGGAGCGGCGGGGATACCCACTAAAAAACCTGGGGGTGTCCTGCGGGACGCCATAATGCCGGGGCAACGGGTACGCCGAAGCATTCATCCGCGGCCCCGACGGCGTTTGGTCCTCACTGACAGGAGGACCCCTCCGCGGTGGGGTGAAGAGGAGTTTCACCCCACCCTCTCAAGGGGCGCGCGGAAACACCGCGCGCGCCACCTCGTGGGTCTGTGCTTGCGGCGAAGAGTACCCCCGTACTCGCCGCCTAGACCCAGGTTATGGGGGCTGGAGAAGGGCGTGGAAGATACGCCTCCGACGCCCCCTTCTCCGGGCACGCATCGGGAGGTCGGTGGTGACCTCCCGTACGCGTTCCGCGATCTCCTTCTGCGAGATGACACTCTCGCAGAACGAAACCGCGGCCTGCCACGACTCCTCGCTCTCAACCATGGCTCTAACCATGGTTGCCAGCGAGAGTTCGCCCCCCATAACAGCGACGAGGGTACGACGCTCACTGACCCAAGCTGGGCACTCCTCCAGTGTGTGCTGCGCCGTATCCACGTCGCTACCACAGTGGTGGCAAGCAGGGGTCGGTTCCCTGCCGGCTACGTGGTGCAAGTACTTTCCGAAGCATCCGTGCCCGGAAAGCACCTGCACGAGCCGGAAGGTCAAGGACCCGTGCTCTCTGTCCGTCCACTGCTGGAGTAGTGGACGGACTGCCACCACTGTCCAGCTGCCTGCTCGAGGGTGGGCCAGACGCGTACTCCACCTCTCGAGCAGTGCCTCCTTGGCTTCCTCCTTCCACCTCTCTACCTCCCTGGGAGACGCGGTGAGCCCGCGAAGGCGGAGCGCGGCGCGCCACTCGTAGCGCGCCGCATACAGCTCCGCCTCCAGGTCCCAGGGGGGAGATCCTGCCAAGAGGCACGCCGCCTCGTAGGAGACCGTGCGGTAACCCCGTATTACCCCGACGGCCATCACCCTCTGAGGACGTCTCAGATGGGCGATGGTTTGCTCCGTCAGGGCATCCACCCATACGGGGGCTCCATACAGAGCCATGGACCGCACGACTCCTGCGTACAGGCGACGGCAGCTGGTCCGAGGTCCGCCTAGGTTCGGCAGCAGCCGCTTGAGAGCGGCCGCCGCACCCATCAGGCGGGGAGCCAACCGGGCAAAGTGCTCCCGGAAGTTCCACCGCCCGTCGAGGACGAGTCCAAGATATCTCATCGAGGGCTCGACCCCGATGCAGACCTCCCCGATAGGGATATTGGAACCCCTACTCGGGGCCCTCCGAGGCCCGTGAAAACACAGGGCCTCGGTTTTGTTGAGGGCCACCCGGAGTCCCAACCTCCCTATCCGTGCCACCACCTCCCCCACCGCCGCGGTGGCAAGGCGGGCAGCCTCCTGGAATGTCCCCCCCGGGGCCATGACGAGCGTGTCGTCCGCGTAACACGTCACGCTGGCCCCCGGGGGAAGATCCCCGCGCAGCACCCAGTCGTATCCGATGTTCCACAGGAGCGGTCCTAAGACCGAGCCCTGTGGAACACCGCACGACATCTCTCTCCGCAGCGTTCGTCCATCGTCGCCCGGATAGATGATGCACCTATCCGAGAGGTAGGCCCCGACAATCCGGCTCAGGTAGGGAGGCACATCATGGTACTTCAGTGCCTCCCTGATGACGGCCCACGGCATGGAGTTGAACGCGTTGGCGATGTCCAGGGACACCGCCAACAGAACACCGCCGCGGGCGACCACCATGTCCGAGTGGGCCTTGACGCGCTTGATCGCGTCAATCGTCGACCGGCCCACCCGGAAGCCGAATTGTCGATCGGACAAATCCGGGCCTACCTCGGCGAGATGCTTGACGAGGCGGCAAGCCACCACCCGTTCAAACAACTTGTCCGCCTCGTCAAGCAGGGTAGAAACCCTAGTCCAACTGTGTGAAATACCTTGGATTTCATCTTGACCAATAATAATAATAATGACCTGGAAGGATCGCATTAAGTACAGAAAAACGTAGCCAAACATCAACCAACTGTGTGAAATAATTTGGATTTCATATTGACCAACGCATGACCTAGAAGGACCACATTAAGCAAGACGTAGCTAAACATAAACATTTATTTTATTTTCATTATTTTATTAAATAAAATAGACACGCTAGGATAAATATGCAACAATATGAAACATAATTCGCTCACGTCTCTGCACTAATACATCAATCTGGCCATCCTCCACTCATCTACAACTAGGTCGTGAGACTGTCCTCCACCTACTTACTGTATTTATTTATTAAGATCATCCATATTGTTCCTGTTTGTATCTAGTACGATATATGATATCCTTGAAAATAAATTCATTAGCGTTTTTGTTGATTAAATATCATTGAAATATAAATTACCTCAACTCAACGTAAATACTCAAACTCAAAATTCATTTATTCAAATAGGGCTACAATGGAGCACTTTTGCAAATCAATTTTACATTTTATTTTAATATTCTACCGCTCATTCGCAAGGCACCTCTATGAGAAGAATGAGCAAGAAACTCATAGGGATTGCTTTTTTAAATATGTGTTTACAATGTTTATCTTGGTTACATACGTGGTAAATTTCGACCCAACTTATCAATTCATGACTATTTCGATTTCATAATACAAACTCCTCAAAAACATAAATGAGAAAAAGTGAGTAAAATTTTTCAATCTTATTCAAGCTCTAATATAATAAACCTACTTTTAGCTTCTAATAAGTACTTGTAAGGGCGAGACGCATATTAATTCATAACCTGAAAACCACTTTGCCAAATATAATCTGGGGGCACGGTAGTGCCCCCGCCAAGTCGAGCGCGAAGCAAGCACTGCCGTACCATCTTTACAGGAACCATTTCGCCGCATTTTCAGGCCCCTATTTGAGAACCTCTGGATTAAACCAGAACACAGAAATTTTCGTCATCCAGTAAGCTATAATTACATACTTAAAATCCAAAATTTCAAGTCTGTAGGTCATTAAGTTCCGAAGTTAAGCGAAAGCAAAGTTTCGCATTTTCGACACTCACTCACTCATGATCATCAAAATAGAACTAGTACTTCCCATAAACTCAGAGAGCTGAAATTTGGTACAAACTTAGAATTTATTGCATAAGCCATAGGAAAACTAAAAAAACATGCAATTTCGGTCTCGTTTTCGAGATAATTCATCTGCATAAATAACTTTGTAATCTCATATAAATGTATAGGATTACAAAGTTACATTTGCAGTCAATGGTTAAAATTGTGTAAAGCTTTTATTTACTTTCACCTGTCTGTCTGTCGGCCTTATATTAACCTTATAATATAGCGTTTCTACAAAAAGAAGTGAAATCCCACCAAAAACATTCTGTAAAAAACTAGCCAAGTCTCGATGGAGCTGCTTGTTTATCTCTAAAAAATAATGAAATCTAGACAAAGTCGTGCCAAGTCTAAGATTTCTTACTGCGATTTCTTTATTATTATAGTTAATGTTGTGTGACTTGGCCGTTGAAGGGTACACAAGGGTACAAAACCAGATGCTCCATGACACTTGGATCGCCTAAACATAAGTATTATTGAAATACGCAGCTTTATCAAGCCTACAATTGACTGGTTATTCAATCAACGTTTTCCAAGTGGCAATTTTCTATCATGAATGGTTAGCGGACAGATTGGTGCAATGGTGTCATGGAGCACCTGGTATAATACCCTTGTCTACCCTTCAACGGCCAAGTCACACAACATTAACTATAATAATAAAGAAATCGCAGTAAGAAATCTTAGACTTGGCACGACTTTGTCTAGATTTCATTATTTTTTAGAGATAAACAAGCAGCTCCATCGAGACTTGGCTAGTTTTTTACAGAATGTTTTTGGTGGGATAAATTTATACAACTTCTAAATATATAAAAGGAAAGAGTGAGTGACTGATTGACTGACTGATCTATCAACGCACAGCTTAAACCGCTTGACGGATTGGGTTGAAATTTGGAACACAGATAGGTTTTATGACATACTTCCGCTAAGAAAGAATTTAGCCGTAGTTAAGCTAGTCTCAGATAATCCTATTTATATTTTAAAGAAATCGGTCTAACAGTTTTTAAGTTATGAATTATAAAACTTGGTTATAGAAAGCGAACTTGATTTTTTCATTTGTTCAAAAGCTCATTAGTTCGTTCTCTGTTCTTCCTATACCTTCTATTATATTATATAAGATCATATCAGTGAAAATGTATAAAGTACACGGGTGACGCCTAGCTTGGCGAATCTGGGACAGGTTGAAGTTATGACGGCAATGAATTCGCTTGATGACATTCACCGCTTGGTGTAACTTAAGAGAGACATTTTGTTTCCTTTTATATTTGGACCATACACCATAAAAACTTATCATTGCAATTTTTTTATGTTTGAGTATATATTTATTTTTATTGCCTGTATTAGGATTTTTTTATCAAGTTAAAACTATTTTTAAAAAGTAAAACTAGTAGAGCCTGAGAAAATGGTCGCGCATAGCGTCATAATATTCTTAAGTAATAAGTAAGCTTTTGGGCATTTATTTATTTCAGAATTTAGCATTAATTGATAAATACAGGCTGGCATGTCTATATGTAAAAAAAATGTATAAGCATAATATAAATAAAGAGACCTCTATTTTATGACATGGATAAATCACAAAGTTTCTCTGATATCTTCCAGGTTGTCTGTAAGAGATTGCTTTATGCGATAAGACCGCCGATTGTTTACCTCTAGTTTTATGTTAGTCATATAATGTTCATAACTGTTTCTTGTATTTTGGTATGCAATAAAGTATCATTCTATTCTATTCTATTCTATACCTTTTATGCAGTGAAATGTGTTCATGACACATTATGTTTGATAATGATAATTATTGACTAGCTGCGCCCAGCGGTTTTACCCGCTGGGCTACTGTAGCCTATGTGTTATTGGGTCTAAGCTGTCTCTATACTAAATTTCAGCTCAGTCGGTCCACCCGCTTAGGCGTGAAGACGTAACAAACATACACAGTCACACACTCACAAACTTTCACATTTATAAGATATAAGTGTGATTTATCGTGAAAATAAGCTTTATTCACAAAACTTTGCATGTGTGTAGATTAGATGATATTATAAATGCGTTCTTTTTAATAAAAAGTTTCTTCAAATTTTAATTGCTGTCTGCCTAAACATCTTTGCATTTAATTATTTTACATCTAACTAGTATTATAAACGTGAAAGTTTATAAGAATGTTTGGATGTCTGGATGTATGTTTGTTACTCTTTCACGCCTGAACGGGTGGACCGATTGAGCTGAAATTTGGTATAGAAATAGCTAAGACGCTGGAATAACACAGGCTTTAGTACAGCGGGTAAAACCGCTGGCCCCAGCTAGTACTACACACATACATAATATATCGTATATTACGTATCTACGTAGTACGGTGGCCAAAATCGATCGCCGATATTAACTTGATTTATTTCAGCGCGACTTTTATGACTTGAATCCCCATCCAAGTAGGTAATTCAGGGTCCACCACGCAGACCCATTTCATTCGGCATTAGTCTTGATGGCCAGGATTTCTTGCCTTGAAATTTTCTCGTTGGACATAATTAATAGGACGAGCCCTATTAGTATGGGCCATTGGGCGCTGACCCTGTCAGGGCGTGCTGCGGATTTACCATCTGTCCCGTTTGAATACTGATTGAAATGTTTAGCTCAAGGGTTTGGTATTAGTAAGGGTACTGGGGACACCTGTTTTCTGTTTTACGGCTTTGTCGCTTGTCTGCGCTGAGAATATTGTTACTATAGGTACAATATCGTCGGTCCAGATGTAACGTAGAAAGCTTCCTCAAATAATGATATTTCCTATAATATTTTAAGTCTAAACCATTGAAAAAAATTAATATACCATGTTTTATTAATATACTACAGTTCGTTTTAAAATGAGTTTTTGCCTCTCCTATAAAGTTCTGCAGTTAGATGTTTGAGTTATCACATTAAGACGAAATCATAAATTTGGTTTTCCGTTATTTCGTGTGTTCAAAAGCTAAATTCCTGAAGCATTACCGAATGGAAAATCCAGTCTTAATAATACACGGCAATTTCTTAAAAATATATCCAAGGTAAGCCCCAAATCTCTACTAAATATTGAAATCTTCCCTTTACCTTTCCGAAAGGTAAAAAATGGTGCTCACAAATTGAGGGTAAAATTGCGCGTGCTTTTTTCTTATCGCCTGCTATTTTAGGGATCCGACGTAGATCCCTAAAACGGTAATACAGATCGTACGTGAGATGCTTTGGGTCTAATATTCTAAATTATGGTTGAATTTTAAAAGCGACCCTTGGTTCTGTGTACACATTGTGATGGGAAAGGTCATCACACTTCTCGTAAAACACCTTCATAATTGTATCGTAGATTTATTGTAATTATAAAATGAATTTTCTTTCATATAATATATACCTATAGGATTTTTAAAACACACAGTACATTTTAGTTTTTATAACCAAAGATAAAAATATAATGACTTAGAAAAAGATGTAGAGACGACGGCTGGGCCGAGATAGCGCAAGAAAGAGACCTATGGAGGGATTTGGGGGAGGTCTTTACCGAGCAGTTAGACAGCATAGACTAAAAAAAAACAAAGATAACTTGATATTATGGCTAGACAGTTATTTAATTTTTGTATATAAATGGACATCTAAACCTGCTAAAAACGAATTTCAATGAATGTAAATCTACATGCTGCTTAGAAACCACTCGAAATGTGCGTCGATATCAACATATATTAGACAAACTTTTGGCACGTTTGAAAATGTATCATGCCCTCTTTTGTGATCTCATGTCTTACTAATATTTTAAACGTGCAAGTTAGTAAGAATGAATGTCTGGATCTTTGTTACTCTTTCGCACCTAAACGGGTGGACCGATAGATCTGAAATTTTGTATAGAAATAGGTTAGACCCTGGAATAGCACATAAGCTACAATACAGCGGGTAAAACCGCTGGGTGCAGCTAGTTCTTCATATTTCATTGTAAAACCGAAACTCATATATTCATCATCATCATCATCAGCCTATGTTCGTCCACTGCTGGACATAGGCCTTCCCCATGGCACCCCACTCAACTCGGTCCTCCGTTTACCGGGGGTAGACTTCCTTTGCAGGAGGTCGTCTAGGTGGGTACCCCAACAGTGCCAGTTATTCTACCGCCTGAGCAGTGATGTGCAAACATCACTGTGCTCCGGTAGGAGGGCACTGTAGCTAGTGAAATTACTGGGTTAAAGAGTCTTAACATCTCATGACTCTTGAGTAAGAAGCGTTGGTGCAGTGCTCCTAGAGTTTCACATAATTGTGAAATCCTAGGTAACACTGTACTGATTATGGGCAGCCGTTATCTCTTAACATCAGGAGAGCGTCTTGCTCGTCTTCTACTTCATAACATAAAAAAAAAAACGTGCTCTCCACTCGAGAACTCGTCTACCCCAACGGTTATCGGGTCTACGGCAAATGTGACCAGGCCATTGCCTCCAGTTTGCTTATACTTTCTGCTATGTCGATAACTCTGGTTCTCTGTCGGATCACCTCATTTCTGATGCGATACTTCAGAGAGACCGAGCATAGCCCGCTTCATAGATCGCTGAGCAACTTTGAACTCATATATTACGTATGGTTATATTTACCAATGGAACTTCGTAATATAGATTCATAATATACGTACATCGCAGTACCGCCATCAAACCCCACACGGTTATTCAATCAGGAGCAACATTAACACAACTCTTAGTGCGATCACCACCTCACATTAGCATAGTTGATTAAAAGGCCTCCGAGGAACTGTTAACTCGTAAATGTCAAACGTACTACATATCATAAATCATCTTAAGATTACGGTTCAGTTACTGCAATTTATATGGGAGAGGACCGAGAAAACTGCCCTGGAATATTTAATTCTATAGTTCTAATAATAAGGTCTAAATTCCAGTGAAAGTGTTACAGTTATTATGCTGTTTGGGGTGTGAATTAGAAAGTGCAAACGTAGGAAAGCTAGCAAGTACTGAATCAGCATTTAGGCGCTTCCTATATAACAAAGTTGAACAACGTTACAGTTCGAGTTGATTTATAGTCCAATTAAGAAGGGTTCATCGGTAAGCAGTTTGTATGTAATTTGAGTAATTTCCCTTGTAGGTGTTTTGCATAATACTAGCCGATTCTGGCGGTTTCGCACGAGTTCAGAAATCCTTTTTTAGTGGATGGCTCTATAAATCACAATTACTTATATTATTGTCATATTTTTGTTATTTGGCACACCGTTTTCCAGTGTGCCAAATTTCAACGATACCTGTTCAGCAGCTTGATCTATGTACAGAGATCAGTCAATTAATCATTTACACTCACTGCTTTCAAATTAATTCAAATTGTTTTTTGTTTTGTGTCTAAGAATTTTCAACAGGTGAATTTGCGCTGACAACTAGTATCGTTATTCTTTTTTGTTAAATGCACTTACTATTAGACAAGCAACACTTTTATAGATAGAGTGATAGAGTCATATTAATCATTATTTTTAAAAAAGTTGAGCTCATCAGAAAAATCAACGATGTTTTCATAGTAAAAATCAAATTGTAGCCGTACATCAAATTACTCGATACGGGTCATAATATGCGGACCTTTTAAAATCTCGTGTAACAACATCAAAAATAAACTTGTTATTCTTGATTGGCTTACGTGGAAGCTCGGTAAAATTGTAACAGTTTAAAACTGAAAATAGAACATGAATATTGCTAGAAAAATAAAAACCATTATATTATTATACTGTTTGCCTTATTAAATACTCGTAAAATCGTAAAACGCACATAGTACTCGTAAAATTAAAAAAAAGTTAAAAAGTTATTATTGATTATACCCATTTAAATCAATAGCTCAATAAAAATATTATTATGTTAATTGATAAAACGGTATATAGTTAATTGATAAAACGGAATAAAATTAAATAATTTATTAAAATAGATAAATTTTTAATATGTTAATAAAATTCTTATACTTGTTTAATTATAATATAAAGTTTATTATTTGTTGTATTTGTAGTGTTCACTAAAGAGGTCCTATTGTATAGTTGTAGTAATGTTAAGATTGTCGCTAATAGCAATCTCTTCCAAACAGCTAAACAGGGAATATATGATACAAATTATTGGTGTTTAAATAAATTTATTAAAATATACACTTAGGTATTCAACAAAAATAATAATATTAGGTCGTAAAAGATGGCAAAATTATATAATATCGGCACTACATATATTTAGGTACAAACATATCTGTTCATATCCTATAATAGTCTTGTTCTTATGTCTTATGTTCTGTCTGAGTCATATCGCAATGTACCCATAATTATTCTCTTATCGTAGGTATTTATCCATACTATTAAAAATAATAAACAATGGCCCATCTGTACTATTGCATCATCTCTGACGCATAGTTTCTGCGAACAGAAATCATCATGGAATTATAAAACTGGGGGAACTAGGTATGCGGTGCAGTAATATAGCTCACACATTTTTACAATATTAATAAAACTGTATAAAACGATATAACGACTTTTTTGTTATATTTGATAGTCGTCTTTTTTCTCAATCTCCACTATTACAAAACGCGGATTTATATTACAAGAGTAACTAGAAAAAATAGAATGGAACTCTCTACTGAAACTCCACAAATATTCAGAAGACTTAAAACTAATACACAATTTCGTAACTTAAGTATAACAATTGGCGGTCTTACTAGGACTAAAATATTATAAAATTTATCAATTGTTAGCTTAGAGCTTAGAACATTGGCCGCGGATGAGTGATTCGGCATACCCGCTGCCCCGGCATTATGGCGTCCCGCAGGAACACCCCCAGGCTTTTTAGTGGGTATCCCCGCCGCGCCCATCTTCGGCCGGGGAGTCCCACATACCGCCTCGCACCCCCGGCGCGGCGTGGGGTGATGATGCGTAACGCATTTTTTCCTGGATCAAAAAAGGGCTTAGAACATGGTTTAGTCCCGGTACAATTAGGTACAATTAAGTTATTAATTACTGAATAGGTCATAAAGTGTTTGATTTGCTAATGGAAAACAAAGTGTAGTTGATTAATATAGTTGTTAGTCATATAAATAATTACATTTTTAAATACCTACTCGAATAAAAATGAAAGTTTCAGTACTGTGCCATCGTATTTAGTCCAAACCACAAGTTATTATAGCAGTAAAGCATAGGTGTGATGTGTTTTGCCTCATTTCGTTTAAGCAACGTTTAAACTTAACTGTCGAATAAAGTTAATATGTTTATGTGACAGTTTGGGTTGTAAAAACTTTATTTGGACATTTTGTTGACCATTTCTACGAACGGGACGGTGTATTATCATCGTCCTGGAATTTGTTAATTTTAGTATAATAAGATAAATTATGATTAACCAATTAGTAATACCCACAAATTGGATTTATATTATCTAGCAAGCAAAAAGATGGAATGAGCTTCCGCCAGCGGTTTCCTGAAGCAAAAGTAGTGGACGAGTATATTATATAAGGGTCTTAAAAGATCTGCAATGTATAGATGGGCCAAGAAACTAATTGAAAATGTTCATATTTTATAGGCTTAGAAGAAATAGTTGTTTAAAGTAGAAACATTTTTGCAAAATACGAGTATAAAAATAGCCCAAGGCCGCTAGAAGTGATACAATAAAATTTTGATTAAAAAAATGTTTTTGGATAGTTATTATTAGATTTATTTCATGTAGGATATCCAATAGCATCGTTTACGGTTACAGAGCTCTATAAAATCTCTGCCCACTACATAATAGTTTTGAAATACGATATCAACCACGAAATAACCTCAGTATACTTCACAACCAAAGCCGCGAACATAATCAGTATCAAATAAAATGCATGGAATTTGTTATTGAATTCATTATTACTATCGGTTTAAAATACCAGCTCAGACTTTACTAGTATTATCATGACCTTTAATCGATTGCAGCTTAAATAAATTAAAATAAAATAATGCAATAAGTTCCAAAGTCACACCAAGCTTAGAAAAGAGGCTAAGTGAAGTTATGCCACTATAGTGGAGGGCTATTCTATTGAGAGGGGGTGCCAAGTGGAGGGGATATGTCTAGGGGTAGTTAAAACAAAAGACCACCCTTCGGCAGACGAATAATTATTGATTCAACAGTTTATTTATGAAGAATAGGGCGCAGTCTGTCTTTTTATTGCTAAAATTGAGAAAGGGATGTATAAATGGCAGAGAATAAACATAGAAAGGGTTGAAAGCTAATGCCGAAGTGGCAAAGAGCAATTAAATGTTCTTTAAATGTTTTTATTGCAATCGTAGGGGAATTCCTACTTTAAGACCAAGCAAATACAATAATGTTTTTATTGTGGAAAATTTTAGTTATTTAAAGTTTAAGGATTTTATAATTTTGAAGGGGAGAATATCCTTGCTGGGCTGTTGATTTTCTGAAGCATTTTTTCTTTTCAGGAATAATGTGCCGAACAAAGATATCATAGTTTGATACTGATAGTAAGGTGTTTAAAAGAATAATAATTTATTTATTAATTTTATTTACCATGTCCTGGTCTGCATTACATAATATCTATTATATAGAAAAGTAGAAGAAGATGTTCCCACATATTATAGACGTCAGTCGTCAGATTTCTCAAAATATCAAGCTAAGCCAAGAGATAGCTAAGACTCTAGAAAACAATAAATAAACCTACGACCTACATAGGTCAGCCTGAAATCAAATGTTCAAAAAGCTAAAACGACGCGTCGAAAGCACTTTTTAAATAAATATGAATTTGAAAGAACACGCTTTGTCTCTATGCAACATCCTCGTATTATGCTTATATAGAAGGCGCTACTTCACGCTACTATTTGTGCTTTTAAATGAATACAATGTGTTCTAATAAAAAAAATAGACATTTTCTCAGTAAAAACTAATAACGTAAGGCCCCTTTCACACGATCGCCATCAAATATTCAGCGATACAAGTTGCCAACTAGGTTACAAGCAGCCTGCAGATTCATGATGCAACGTATTGTATTGCACGTCCTGATTCTGTCAGAACCACTGTGATACTCATTGTTATAAAATAATGGACTATTTTGTTATTTTACATATAATATAGATGTAAAATAACAAAATACACATTTAATACGGTAAACATTTAATATGGTAACGTCGTGGGCCTTAGGATAGTTTCAAATAAGTGGTATACCTCATCGGTAATACCACTGTAGCTGCAGATTAGGTCTGCCACTTGGAATCTTAAAACGTTTTTTGTCAAATTGGGTCTATAAAAACATTTGTAACTGACAGACTTTTGTCACATTAAGTTTTCGTAATTATAAAAGCATGTATCTATGTATTAAGGTCGTCTGCTTGTGAGAATATTAAAAACAAACTGTGAAAAGTGAAAGGGGGGTTAGACAAGCGCTAAGTGGCTAACGCTAAAATTATACTGAGATGATAGTCGTTATGGAAAAATGCACGATATCGACTGTCATCTCAGCACATTGTTTTAGCCACAAGCAATTGGCGCTTACCTAAGCCTGCAGTCTCAATGACCACGACTTTTCCGCCTACAAAATAACAACCAAGAAGATGACAAAAAGCAGAGACAAAGACTGACCGCTTTTCCCCAGATCAACATCAGCTTAGTCTCTTAGACCCAGACTTATAAATAAACAACAAAATAAAACGTTTTCTTTAGAGCACAAGCGGGAGCCTTATGAATATCTAGTCTTCCATTTCCGTGGCTCGTAATAACGGTTCGTCGGCTTAGCGGGGCGGTTTCATTGTTCGGATAAATGAGTGTTATTCTTTTATTGCGGGACAAAGGCGGCACTTAGCCTCAAAGTGAGGCGCCAATGTTTATACAACCTTAGCTCGTGCCTTCGCTCCGCCTCAAGAGGAGCCGCGCCGTGAGCACGGAAACAGGCTTACATACCAAAAATACGTAAGACGTTGTCTGGAAGTCATTGCTATTAGCAATGAGACCGCGAATTGAACTTTTTATGTAATCTAGATGTGCAATAAATATATTACATAATACTCTCGACTCTCTCGATCTTTTCCGAGTAAATATTCTTCTCTGAAAGATGGTCAAGGGGGATTTTTAGTTTTTCTCAAAAAGGTTGAATAGATTAGAATTAAATTGATTGAATAGATAAAAATTAAGAGAACACTTTACTTTAAAAGTGTCATTAATCAAGACGAGGCCTTAACACTGCAGTGCATAGACGTAGAAGAAAAATGACACCGCACTGCAGTTAAGGTGCGTAGAACTAATGTGAAAATTTCAGTTTACTGCAACTGCGAGACTGCGAGACTGCGAGACTTTCACGGTGCGTTGCACGTCGAAGAATTTTATGAAAGTCGCATGTAGTATTGATTGATCGCCAAAATTCATTATTATCCAACTAATATTATTATGAAAGTGAAAGTTCATAATATTTTATTATGTGGGAGTATACTCGTATAATATTATCAAAATTCAAATTCAAAATTATTTTATTCAAGCATTACAAAAATTTACCACTTAAATATAGTTGGCGCCCTGACTCCTGGAGTAGCGTGAGCTGTGGCCCAAGAGTCAGTGCTCCCCTGGTTTATTATTCTACTACAATTTTTGTTGCTTAAATAAAGTTAAAATAATAAAGTAAAAAAAAAGTAAGTAAGTATAAAGTTATAATATAATATTTTGTTAGCTGTTCTCATAAAAAAACACTGAACCGATTGCGATTGATTCTATCGGTTTTAATGGTATAAGCGTGAGGACAGCAGGCAACGAACATGTGCGTTTTGCACACACCCACATAAAATAATTTTAGAATTTACGAAAATAGGTATGAGCAAATAAAATAATACCTAATAAGCACCTATTAAAGAGACCTATGTATTCCTTAGAATACAATAAAATAAGTCAAATAGGCACAGGTAGAGTTTTTATCATTCATATTTAAATAACTTTGAAATCTCTTATAATAATTTCTATTAAATATTAGATTAGAAAATAGAAAAAGGTCAAAATTATATAATTTCATTTATAATACCTATATTATTTATCAAGGGCTACCGCAAAACCAAATTACTATAGAACTAAATAAATAATAATTATCAGTTGGAGTAA
Organism: Hemithea aestivaria; assembly: GCA_947507615.1. NCBI lineage: Eukaryota > Metazoa > Arthropoda > Insecta > Lepidoptera > Geometridae > Hemithea > Hemithea aestivaria. The sequence goes on from OX382328.1 coordinate 1,497,941, forward strand.
GATGCCCGCTGTTCTCAGCACCGTACCATGAGCCGAAGCCAAACATCGCAGAAGCAGCTCTTGATTATATAAGAAAACGTTCGATGCTCCATTGTGGGCTGAGTGAGGGTAGTTGCCAGTTGTTACAAGTACCGCTGTATACTGTTTAGATAATAAATATGACGCCATCGCCTCTTACACGGTTTGGATAATGTTTTTATCTTGGGTAAAGGTTTTTGTATTAGGTATCTTTTTTTTTAATTATCTCTCAGCCTAAACTTAATTAAACAAAAAAGAAACACCTAGATCCCTCGTTTTAAAATTTACTCAAGCACATCTTGTCAGAAAGTGTCACGTATTTTTTCTATTTCTAACCCTGTAGGCCTAAGGCAGGCACTAAGGATTTATTTTTAAGAAAATATTACCTAGATGGTTAAAATAAAGGAGATATTATTATTTTTTAACTAACCTGAACTAGTAGGTACCTTAATGTCGTATGTATGACCAGATGGTTGATCAAATCAATTCAAATTTTTGACAAAAACCGCTATCACTGAATAGATTCGGTCCAAAATTTTCACACAGATAGATTTTAAGGGCGAGAGCAAGTAAAAATCCCCTAAGAAAGAAGCCGCAAGTATATGCTAGTGTTACTAAATTAAATATTATAACATACATAGATCACTCTCTCGCGTACCTCATCACTTACCTCTTAAGTAAAACAACAAACAATAAATGAATTAATCCAAATAAAACGCTCCCACAACAATCAAATGAATAAAAACATTAGAGAGCAAACAAACGACTTGTAAAACCGAAGGGACTCACCGTTAACAATAAACCCTCTTTAATTAAAGCAAATGTCAACAAAATCAAATGCCAAAGTTTTTATCTTCCAACAATAAAATGCTCACCTTTTGGATTGTAAACAATATGTTGTAATGGCATGCCATTTGCGTCCTGGCATTTTAATTAAGGGGGCAAAAATTAATAGCAAGTAGGGTAAAGCAGGCAGGTATATGATTTAAATGCCCCGCGAGGGTACCTCTTTTAACGAAGGTATAACGCATGGTTACTTTTCCTTGTCAGTTTCAGCACGTAATAGAAGAGGTGCGAAAGAAATAGATTTTTATTTATTGAGGCATTCATCCCAAATTTTTTTTTTTGAAAACCTTAGAATAGATCAGATGTCGACGTCGTGACTTATAAAAAACCGAAATCATTATAGATCGTGGAAACAGGTTAACGTATGAAATGAATATTAAATAAATAAATAAATAAATAAAATTCTTTATTATCAGACACATGGTCCATAGTTTACAGAGAGATATTATACACACTGTAACCATTAAGTAAATACTTTGCATTCAAGTAAAAATTCAACATTGAATTCAAAATACGAACAAATTGCTTGGATGTTAAAAATGCGTGATTTTTAAAATTCTGTAGCGAATGCTTCAATTTATCAGGAACCAGCTATTTATTATTTAATTTTTTACGTTGCAACTGCAACATTACTTTTATGATACAAAGAGCCTTTCAATAAAATGTTTAAATATAAATGACTTTTCTACAATTTTAAAGGTGCAATACCCGTGAAAAAGGGGTTGAAATATTCCTCAATATAGACACACTAACCCCTCGTCCAATAAATTATGTCTAATCAAGTGTTAAAGGAAAAATTGAGGGTGTAAAATCACTAACCGACGGACAAATACATTGTATAATAACAGTAAGCGAGTTAGTTAATCATCATCATCATCAGCCTTCATTCGTCCCCTGCAGGACATACATAGGCCTTTGCCGAGTTTCGGCAAATGTAGGGCGTCCTTGGGCGAGATGGGGCGATGATGTCCGGAGCGTCGCTGGGAGCGGTTGGAGGAGCTAATGTTGAACTAAAAAATCCTTTATTATTCCAAAAAAATTAAACAAAGTTTTAAGTATTAATTATAATTTAAATTAACGGTTTCATTACTGAACATTTTCAACGCTTCTAATATATTTTTATGAGTTGGGATTCTTAAAATTCCACATCAGGTTCCTTACTCACCAGCTTTGCATCATCATTTAATTTGACAAGCCATCTTGGCTTACTCTAAAAGTAGAAAAAGTTATATTATTATGCAACAAAGTAAGAGCCTATTTAATTTAACTAAAGCTTCATAATATTATCTCAAAATTACTTTTTTTTTCGGTTATATAGTTACGATAACTTCTCCAGTGAGCCAATATTAGCTCAGGTAAGTTACCTTACTGTCGCATCACCGTAGTTTCCCAAATGGAAAGTTCAGTGACCTTTGGTACTTTGGGTCGAAATTAGGGAACTGGTCAAATGTACAGGATAGATAGCAGGCTTTTTGTTGGGATTTAAGAGGTGCAGGTCGGGCCGCGTGACCACTCTATTGGAATTTTATCTGCCCAATTATCTAATGGGGCTGGGCATGGCAGTCTATGGAATTGCAACGATAGATTTAAAGTTGTACTCGAAAGTTAATAGTGATAGTGGATAATAAATTAATGTAGGCATAAATCGAGAGCTTTTTAAAACTTTTTATCTATTGAAAAAGTTATATAACTGTATAACTGTTTAGTAACTGTAATTAGTAACTAACAACTAAACTAACTAACAACTAGTTTATATAACCTTTTTAACAAATAAAACAGTACAAAAAAGCTCTCGATTTGTGCCCACATTAATTTATAATCCACTATTACTATTAACCTTTGGAGTACAACTTTGAACCAACAATAATATGCCTAATGCCTACTTATTATGTGCTATTAGCTTCAGTTCAATTTACCTTATTTAATGTGATCACAAGTGACTTCAACGCAACGAAGAGTACCTGAAATAGAAAAATATCAGTTTATGAAAAAGTAAATAGTAAAATAATATAGGCATAAAAAGGTTTAATATTATATTGTTATCATCAGTAATAATGCAAAAAGTACAAAAAAAACTTTATTACATTGCATCGGGGTTTTAAATAGAAATTTAAAACCCCGATTTGAGTTATGCTGTTTTAGTTTCCAATTTAATTATTCACTATTCAAGACCATGGTGAATAAGTGATTTCATAAACAGGTGACAGTAAGTCCCACAGGAACCTACGTCACAGGTTCACTCGGGTAATGCCCCCTCGCCTGCCGCCTGCCAGCTGACTCGATTGTCCCAAATATTCGCTTTTACCTTTTGGGAGCTAAAAAAAAGAATTTTATGAAATTGGGTCATATAAATTTTGTATGTCGCAGATTTAGATGCTTTCAAGTTTTATCTATCTACTCAGCCCGTTTCGACAGCTAAGTTTAGGTGTCATCATAGTCACTTACTTATACGCGCTATCAAATACATAACTATAAGACAGTGTTGGTTGCTGCGCCAATTCACCCGAAATAAAATTATGTGCGTGAACCTAATTGGAGCGGTCGATTTACGAGACGCCTGGACCGGATCTTACTTTTATATTTGAATTTACGTAACCGCATAATTTTCATAGAATCAGTACACCTGTAATAATTTCGTCTACTTTTTTTAGACTTGCTTAAATTATATAATATTTGAATAAGGTAGAAGTTTATTTTACTAACTTAAAAACACACGTACACATAATTTCACGAATGCTTCATATAGGTATCTAAAAAGATGGAATTCTGTAATAAACCGTCCTGCCACAGCAGGTTATGCATTACAGGCTATGCAATATGAGCCGTGCTCCGCGTGCCGTATACTACTTATGTCAAGTTAGTTCATAGGGAACGAACTATTTATATACTAGAAGTTGCCAGTACAACTAGCTATGCCTTGCGGTTTCACCTGTGATAGTCTTGATTCTGTTAGAAAATTGAGATAAAAGTAGCCGATATTCATCCGGGCTTTTAGCTATCTACGTATCGAATTACGAATAAAAATTGTCACAAGATACTTTAAACTTTACTTTAAGAAAAATTTTAAAAACTTCTAAAAATACATCACATCTGCCGCATGTCGGACGAGCTATGGGCCAAGCGTACCACTCAGTGGAAGCCCAGCACCGTTAAACGACGCCGCGGCAGACCCAGGCGGAGATGGCGAGACGAACTGGACTCCTTTTGTCCCAATTGGCAAACCATGGCCCTTGCACGTGAGGAATGGAAGGAGGGAAGGGAGGCCTTTGCCCTGCAGTGGGACGACAATGGCTAAAATAAATAATAATAATAAATAAAAATACATAAAGAGGAAGCCAGGTCAAGAGTACCAAGAACCGGCGATTGTGTATAAAGAATGTGATGAAAGTTGAGGAAGTGAAAGAGGTGTGTCAGGATCGTACGAAATGGAGGAAAATAGTCTCTGCCAACCCTAACTGGAACCAGGCGTGATTATAATTATGTATGTAGTATGTACATATATGTATGTATGTAAATACATAAAGAAGTATTCGAATAAACATGAAAAAGTTTTTCTTAAGACATCGAGTGAGTTCTTAAGACACACACAGAGCGTAGGTATATACTATAATATTTCTTTAACACCATTGGTAGCCAAGGCAGTTTTCGATCATTGTCGATGTAATGTCAGTCAAGTAGGTATGATGAATCCCTTCCTATCATGCCAAATCTACAAACGTAGTAACTTCTACAAATAGGTCAGCTTGGTTTAAAAAGTAATATCTTGTTATGTTGAAGGCTACAAAGGCATGTTATGGTATAAAGGGATATGATCGGAACCAATCATCCAAATTGATTGTAAACTGCAACATATTGAGAGATTGGACCAATAAACAGAGATAGACGGAAACCAATAACTTCAATTGCCTTACGATACAAAGCCTTCCTCTGGACGTACGTATGTATGCTTGGACTATTATATTATTATTACACTAACTTATAACTAAACTACATACAGCAGTTGTGGATTTTTCAAGTGCTTTTTAAAGTGCCAAAAAAAAAAACATATTTCAAGCTTTCGATAAATATGATGAAAGCGAAGTTTGTGTGTATATTTACGCTTAACGCCTCAATGGATGTATGAATTAAATTTAAATTCAATGTTTATATTTGAAATTATGTTTAGATATTAAAATAACATATTATATACTATACGCATGTATGCTTTTTAATTAAAATATATAAATATAAACCATTCAGATAATAATCTAAACAAAATAATTTTAACCCCGTTCCTCGTAGGACGTCGTAGGTCGTAGAACATATCAGTCACCCTGATAAATGATAAAATAATGCAAATGATGTCTACTTTAATATAATATTTGATATCAAACAGAAAATATCTTACACTTGAAGCCTCTAAAAGATTGTTTTGTTAGCAAAGAAACGATAAACTTGATTCATCTCCAACAGCTTCCAATGGATCAGCAATTCCAATTCCGAATTTATTTTCACCACACGAATTCGGATAAGTAAAGATAGCGTGAAATAAAGCAAATAAATAAACGAATGCGAAAAAAGAGGAATCGAAAAAATATATATTCGGGGTAGAATGAAAACGTTAACATTTGCATTGTTATGTCCCGCGGGCGGGAGTTTAAGGGCAATCCACTTATTGGTCGGCCGCGCGGTTGGCTGACTAGTTGGCTCGTTCGTCACTATCTAGGCCTTGTGCTTTTATTGTGCATGTTGTATGCTCCACACTATCTTCATATCAAATTTCAAGCCCAATCGGAACCGAGAGTTTTTTATTGATTGATAGTATAACTTATGTCTGAGTCTCTACTTGATAAGAATTGATGCCGCAACGGAAAGTGTAACACGTTATTGCAGAACTATTCGCCTTCAAAAATAAGCATTAAAAAGTCACATAAGAAAAAGCCTATAAACTTTAAACATGTCTATAACATTATTAAGTATGGCATAAGGAAACAACAAAGCTCGACTAATACACGACACAATATTTATCTCCATTAAGATACTTAGGTTTTTATTTTGTGTTTCAGAATATATTGTAATAGACATACTTAATTATTATTTTTTTTAAATAAAACGTTTTTTTTTCTTTTTTTACACTAAACAATTCGTGAGTATTTGATTTTTTTTTCATGTTTTACGGCATAAGAAGCAATTAATACAGACAACGCAACGTTTAAGAGCATAATTTGTTAAATATGGTAATCTACCCCAAACCGTCTTGTAGGAGAGCACGTCGAGCCATATACAAACACTCGGTTGACAAAGTAGAAAGTAGGTAGATATACATATATTATTATAACAGTATAATTAATGAATGCAGTACATAGGAATTAATTTTAAAAGGTTTAGCTTCGATGTATTCCAATGCTAAAATTCTCTTTAACAAGCTAAATCAGTTTGAAATCCATATGTACATCATCATACACACATAATATTTACATAATCTTATCAAATTCAGCTTCATCTTAATAGGTTTAATATTATGCTAAGAAAGGGGGATTTTAAACGTACTTAACTATTTTATTTATACAGTAGGTATCCATTTACAAGTTATAGAAATCTATTATTCCGCTAAGGTTGAACCAGTCAGCCTCTGGAATGAGCTTCAATTAAAGATATTATAATAGTAGCAACAAATCTGTCATTACCTGCCCATAGAGACATTAAGACATACTCGTATTATTATTTTATTAAACCAAGTAATTTACACTTAATAAAATAAGTTTACTTTTGACCAATACCCATCTGATGGAAAGTGCAGATACAATAATATTCAATGGATCATAATATATATAACGTAAGTAAATCGCCTAGCACACCGGTGCTATTCATCCACCTTGGTCGCAAAGCCTCACATAGAGCTAAGTCACTGTATATTCCGTGCATTACGACAACACTGAAGTGTGTATGTTTTGCATATGTATAGCAGGCTGATTGAAATTTTACGCTCCCAGCAATTTTTACGTATATTTTAGGACGGTTTCGCAATTTCACACCCGCCTTAATAAAGTCGTTGGCAAACGCGTATACGGCGCATTTTACACATTTACCGTATACGAGTATACAATCGGCATTAGATATTTGTACGTGATGAATACGATTGCAATTGCCTATTTATATTTTGTTACAAATAATATTTGTTTTTAAATTTATGTGTTTACGTTTTAATATCCTTGAACCTTAACGTAATAAAAATGTAATAATACCTAGGTAGCAAAATTTGTTTCATCATTATCATCATCAGCCTATGTTCGTCCGCTGCTGGACACATCTCGGTCCTCCATCTTTCTCCTCCAACCGCTCCCAGCGACCCTCTGGATATCATCGCCCCATTTCGCTCAAGGACGCCTACACTACGTAAAAGTTGTTTATACAGGTAACCTTTAATTTAAACAGGTGTTTTTATACAAAGGTATACAAAATTGCCAGGATATTATAGAGATGTAATAATAAAATATAGTACCAGCTAATGCTGGCAGCTTTACTCATGTGGCAAAAACTTTTCGTAGCAGAGGTCTACGCAATAATATCACCTATCTGTATTGCAAATTTCAGCTGTTTAGGTTGTGCGTTGATAAATTAGTCAATCAGACAGTATGACTTAATCACAGAATAAATTGTATCGCTCAAACTTTTAAATGCACGTATATTATTCTCGATTTTTCACAGTTAACTCGGAACAATCGGCAAAACGGTTTCTAAATTGTCACTAAAAGAGCATTCAGAAAACTACAGCTATCTTCATAGGTACTATAGCGTAGACAAAGCGAAATGAGCTCGCGCCAGACTAGACGTAGCAAGTAAATTTTCCGCACCAAGATAAGGACAATAAAATACAAACAAACATCCGCCGAGTTACCGAGAAACTACCCTATTATAGCGTAAGTTAAAAATATCTAAGAGCCACATTAACATTTCCATTGTTCCGCTCTCTAGCAACTTGTATTAAGCAGCTGAGAGACATTAGGACTTATGGCACTTGAAGGTAAACTCCGCGTATGCAATTACAAATTTTAAACTCTAATTTGAATAACACAAAATGACCTTTAAGGCCAGACGTTAAGGTTCAAGGCAATGGTTGACGTCGTGAGATTTGTACATCTTGTTTGTACGAAGAAAAAGTTCATTGATACACAGGGGATGTTCGCCCCTTGTTTCCCCGGTCCCCCCTCGCTGTCGACGTAATTTTTTAAATCATGTTTTATACTCGTATTAATTTACTTAACGACCGTCTTAGCGGAGGTTTTGAATGCGTCGCCGGTTTTCGATGAATAACAGATGAGTTAGTCATAAGTATATTTTGGATCGTAATTCTTTAAGGAGATCGCATGGAAAATTAGATCCGACTCGCGAATTGGATTGTGTTGTTCCGTTGCCGCACTGAAAGAAGGAGACAATATATGTATGTTGTATTTTATATTATTAATGTTCAAAAATTTCTTATTTAGGCCATGTAATTATTATGTTTTTCTTTGTAAGTGATATACACGCAGACGACCATTTAATACAAACAACCTATAAGTCTAAAATAAACAATATTTAAAAGCACTAGATATTTCAAGAAGCAAAATACTTATTGTTACTGTTTTCTCAACAAGTTCAATAACAGAATTGCAGACAATTATTTGCTAAGAGAATATTTTAGTATTTTTTAATATGAAATTGATGCAATTGGTTATTTAAATTCAGACAATAAAGCAAGTATATTCAGCGAACTTTTCCCATGAAATGTAACAATTCGAAGTTATACATTTTTGGAACAATACAAGTTAAGTTTTATTGTTATTGGAGTCGTTTTAAAGGCACAAGGTGAGGGGGATTCGATGTAATCCTCCAAATAGAATTTACAGTGGTGAAAATGTTCCGGATTACCATTTGAGCAATGGAGTGGCATCAGAAAGGAAACATTTTATGAAGTTTGAGTACCTAATTGAATTTTTAGGTTTAGTCTGCTGCCATTTTCAGCCGAGGTCAAAATTGTGGTCATAGGTTATACTTGATACCTATAAAGAATTTAAAAAAATATGATATGGGTAGACTAGTCTTCTATATTTAATGCGAACTTTCTAGAAAGAGCTACCTGGACAATTAGTATTTTATTACTAAGATTTTTAAACTTAATATCTCAACATGTTGTAAATAAAAGGATGTTTACAGACTGATAAAAAGACAAGTCAATTTTGTTCCAAAAATAATAATATTAAAAGTTTATTGTTATTTACAGGATTTATAAAAGAAGCGGGGGATTCTTAAGGTGTTGTTTACTTTAAGGCGATTTACTCCAAGTGCCTGCTAAGACGATAATTAGAAAACTTTTTCAATTAGTGTAATTTTGCTGTAGGTCGAAGATTTTTGAAGCTTACTTTCAACAACGTGGAAAGTTGCGAAAAATCCTAAAGAGCTTTGAATGGATCAAATTGAAAATTGTGGCACAGATTGCGTCGCACCTCTTAACAAACTAATTAAGGCGTAACTTGCTCATTTAAATACAAAAGTGACTGAAATTATATTCACCTTTACGAAATTTAAAACGAATTTTTATTCATAAAGATGAAGAATTCTTCTGTGAAAAGAAAAAATTCGTTATCGCACTGGTGCATACATTGAAAACCTCTTAAAGATGTTACTAGCTGTTTTCGAATTTAGTTATTTTGCTATTTTTATGCAAATTAGTAAGAATAAGAGCAAGACACTCTCTTGATGTTAAGAGCTTACGCTGCCCATAAGTAGTACAATACCAACCAATATTTCACAATGATGCAAAACTGAGTGCACTGCCTATTACGCTTAAACTAACACTACCCTTGCTTACATAATAGTGAATAAATAATATACAAAATACGTCTAATTTAAACAGATCCATACTGTTCACATTGAAACAGTTTGAAGCGAAGCAGCAAACGCTTGAACGGGCAGAAGTTAGCGAGCTTGGCAGTAGTTCCGGAAGAATTAGCGTACGCACGACCAGCCTCGTCGGGCCACGTGACGTCACAGACAACTTTTAAATTTAATTAAACACAACTTTGGGATGCGAAATTCAACGGTAAACAGATTGTTGCCCTCGCTGGTTACTTAATAAGATTAGATCGGCTATTTAAGTTTGGATCTCTGAGGTCTATTTGGAATAATACCTCCATACAAAAGATTAATACCTATACTCTACTAGCACTTACTCGCGGGGCTGACTCTCGTAATGGACCTTCTAGTGTAACAAAAGATTCCCAAAATAATAATAAATTACATTATTATTTTTTGCCTGCTTTGTGTCTTTCAAACCTGTCGCTTTAATTGTATTTGCTTTTTAGAGTAAAATAGAGATCTAATCCAAGGGGATCGAATGAGTCTACATGCGTAGGTACTTATCGTTTACAGATAAACCCCACCACCAAGTAAAAGTACAGCCATTCCACTTCCTATTTATTTCGCGGTTTGCAGTTGCAGTTACACAGTTTCTCAATTTGGATCTAGTTTTTTTCTCTACATTTGTTAACTCAAAACATCAGTGTAGTTGTACAGATTTAGAAAACTATTTTGTTTCGGAGGTTCCATTTAAATGATTTTTAGTCCTTCTCTAATTTTCTTTAAGAGTTTTCATAAACTACTTATAATTAAAATCCATGCCTATTGTGCTAATTGCAAACTTTCGCATTTGTATTTTTTATTTATTTCAGACGAGCTTGACGTTGGTCTAATACGTATACTATACGTATTAAGTATAATAATAGGGTATTTTAGAATGAGATCTAATGCCATCCCTCGATAAAAAAAAACGGTGGGTAAAGTGATTCCATAAAGATTTCGATTGTTCCTTTTACAGTACAGAGTACAGACTAAACGCGTTTGAAAACAGATAGATAGACAGACACACATACAGACAGATTGTCTGTATTTCAGTACAGACTACGGAAATATTATGTAGAGTTACGATTTTGAAAACTACCGCAGCGTTATCTATCACAAATACAACTCTTCTGTACTCTTACTATTAATTTTGTTGAAATTGCCGCAACAACGGTTTATTTATTTTGTTTTTAGGGTTCCGTACCTCAAAAGGAAAAAACGGAACCCTTATAGGATCACTTTGTTGTCCGTCCGTCTGTCTGTCTGTCTGTCTGTCTGTCAAGACCCTTTTTCTCTGAAACGCGTGGAGGTAACAAGCTGAAATTTATAGGAAATACTAAGGTCTATTGCCTCTTAGAGCTGTGAAAATTTCAAACTTCTAGGCCAACGCAATCAAAAGATATAGTCGAATATGTCGCAAATTTCAGCAAATTTTCGACATTACCAAATAAATCAAAACCTACGGGGCACTTCCCGTAAACTCAGAATCTTGAAATTTGGCACGAAGTAATTCCTTAGAGCACAGATAAAGGAAAAATTGCGAAAACTAAAAATTTTTATTTGCATCATATGAAAAAAATATTTTGAATAATTTTATACCTACTACCCTTTTTCTCATGAACGCGTAAACGTATTAAATTGAAATTCATATCAAATACTCAAGTCTATAATACCTTTAAACTGTAATAAAATCAAACCTCTATGTCAACGCATTCAAAAGAAACAGCAATTTTAGTCGCAATTTTAAACTCGCAATTACTCTCAAAAAATCAAAACCTACAGGGTACTTCCCGTGATCTTGGAATCTTGAAATTTGACACAAAGCAACTTCTTAGAGCACAGATAAAGGAAAAATTGCGAAAAGTGTAAATTTTTAGTTACATCATGTAAAAAAATATTTTTATTAATTTCATACTTACTACCTTATTTCTCATGAACGCGTGCAGTTATTAAACTGAAATTCATATCAAATTTTAAGATCTATAATACCTTTAAACTGTAATAAAATCAAACCTCTATCTCAACGCATTCAAAAGAAACAGCAATTTTAGCCGTATTTTTTAACTCGCGACTACTCTCTAGGGAATCAAAACCTACAGGTTACTTGCCGTTAACTCAGAATCTTGAAATTTGGTACGCAGCAACGTCTTAAATCACAGGCACAGGAAAAATTGCGAAAACTGTAAATTTTTAGTTACATCATATAAAAAATTTTTTTTAATCATTTCATACTTACTACCTTATTTCTCATGAACGCATACAGATATTAAATTGAAATTCATACTAAATACTCAGATTTATAATACCTTTAAGCTGTAAAAAAATCAAACATCTATGTCAACGCAATCAAAAGAAACAGCAATTTTAGCCGCATATTTTCAAACTCGCAAGTACTCGCAAGGGAATCAAAACCTACAGTATATAATATTATACCCACGTTTCCTTAGGGTTCCAGAGAAACCCGTAGGTTTGTACGGAACCCTCGGTGCTCGAGTCCTACTCGTACTTGACCGGTTTTTTTTTTATTATAGCACTAGCAAACCCGGCGAACTCCGTTTCGCCACCAGATGGTTTCCTCAAAAATTCCTGAATTTTCTTTGCTTTAAACCTCGCGGAGCCCGAGACCTTTCCAACGAATGCAAAACCGTGGAAATCGGTTCGTGCGTTCTGGAGTTATAGCGTCAGGGAGGAAAACCCGACTTATTTTTATATAGTAGAAATATCATATTTTTATGCAAAAATATATGAAATTTCAATATAAAAATACGTAAATAAAAATTATTTTTTAAATACTGCCTAAAACGTTTCGAACTGTCATCTGACAGCGCGTGACGTCATACCACTGGCTGGTCCTTACGCTTCCTATGAAATGTTCCTGATTTCGACAAATTTTAATTATTCATAACTTAAAAACCACTAAACCGATTTTGATGCAACTTATGCTGTGCCCTTAGTTGGAGCATACTTAAACCAAAAATAAAGTCAATAACCAAAATGAATCTTAAATTTTCAGAGAGACATTTTAGTTATTGACTTTATTTTTGGTTTAAGTATGGACTAACTAAGGGCACAGTATAAGTTGCATCAAAATCGGTTCAGTGGTTTTTATGTTATGAATAATTAAAATGTGTCGAAATCAGGAACATTTCATAGGAAGCGTAAGGTCCAGCCGATGGTGTGACGTCACGCGCTCTGATTGGCGTTCGCATTCGCGTAATAATAAGTAATTTTTTTTGAAATTTAAATAGATTTTATTCAATTTTGGCTTTTAAATAGATCCTTAAAATGTGATTGTAGGTTTTTAAATACTGTATTTTATGTGAAAAACATAACTTTATATCAATTCGTAACATGTGTCAACATCCCTATTTAACCTCAAATTCACGATCCACATAATTTACACAGTTCAACTTACCACCTTAAAGACAAATGCCTGCTTTTTTTTTTTTTTTCTTTTTAATAATATGGCAACATGTGCATTTTGCCAGTGTCGAGTAAAATTCGTGAATGTTCACGGGATATTAAATTATGGTCTCCACTTTCGTGTTTTGCCAGTGTCAAGTTAAATGTTATTTTTTAAGTAATAAGTTAGTTAGTCAGGTCAGAGTCAGAGTGAGCTTAATAGCTCGTCTAGTCACGTGAGTCTTCCAGTAAAATGGGTGGAATTTTACTGAAAGTTCGGAGGAGTTTTGGAGGGGGCACCAAAATTCATATTTCAGCCCCATATCACTTGCCTACATCTGTGCACATTCAAAAACACTTAACACGCAATTTTCCACCATTATTACACGCTAACAATCAAATTCTACACGATTATTAAGCAAAAGACGTGGAGCTAATGATATGATCAAGGCTTGCCGCCAAAAACTCAAATGCCTGCTGTTGAAATTTAATAAAAATTTCCCCAAGAACACGCTTTTTTTTTGTATTCATCTAAGGAGAGCCATTGACTACTACGTTGCCAGTATTAATTCGAAATAAGGTTCCAATAAAACTTATCAATATCCTCCGCGCCGACACGGCCATTACCACCTTAAAGACAAATGCCTGCTGTTGACATTTGCCCAATACGCGCGTGGTTTGCAATTAAATAACTTATTTTTTTTACTTTTTTTCATATCTTTTGAAATTTTTCCTGAATTTTCTTTGCTTTAAACCTCGCGGAGCCCGAGACCTTTCCAACGAATGCAAAACCGTGGAAATCGGTTCGTGCGTTCTGGAGTTATAGCGTCAGGGAGGAAAACCCGACTTATTTTTATATAGTAGATAGCGGCGCACCGTAGCGATTACTAAAAGTTATAGTGCAGCTCGCCAGCAGCTAAGCTAAGACACACATTAGCGAACCACCTCAGCTCGGCGTAAACTTAAAAAAGCCCGTTTGAATTTACGCAAACACATAAAACTCACGACCCAATTACCCTGCGAAAAGAAAATTTACCCTAAAATTACCTATTTCAGAACGGGCCATACCAAAAAGTTTATATTCAAAGGAGGCTGCAACGTGAACACCAAACTAAAGCAAGAAAAATGACGTCACGATTGTTTGCCATCTCACTTACCTAAGTGATTCATCTACTCGTCCTACAAACCTACGGCCTAAATGGGACGAGTTGAAGAATACTCATACTGAATACTTATTTTATACAACGAAGTAAGAAGACGAGCAAGACGCTCTCCTGATGGTAAGAGTCGTAAGATGTTAAGACTCTTCAGCCCAGTAATTTCACTAGCTACAGTGCCCTTCTACCGAAGCACAATAATGTTTGCACATCACTGCTCAGGCGGTAGAATAACTGACAACTTACAAGTTATTTGGTGATAGTATTTTGTTTTTAATTTGTATGAATTAAGTGAGATGGCAAACTACCCTGACGTATTTTTTCTTGCTTCAGTTTGGTGTTTACGTCAGCCTCCATTGAATATAAACTTCTCGGGCCATACTCAAACGCTTTAAGCAAAACTTGGACCGTAACCGTGTTACGCTAACGGCTTATATTCCGTCTATGCCTCCGAATCCGAAGAATTATTGGAACATAACAAAATATGACCGGCGGTTGGACCTCTATAAATCGTTTTACATCTGCTATAAAGTAATGAGATTTAACCCTCGCTTTCGCATTTACGACGCTTTGGTGTTACTGCGGATAGATCAAAAATATAGTTTTCTGTCATTGGGAATATAGGGGATGGTTTTTGAGAAAACACATAAATATGTAAACAACATAAACTTGGTAAATTAAGTAGTAAGTTGCCATTACATGTACATACGATTGCCACCAACCTTTGAGGAACTCTAATGTGTAACATAGCAGTATAGTTCAGTATGAATATGTCACGACTAAAGTCCTAAGTGCGGCTATACCTAGGTATATCCAGTTAAACCTAGGTGTTGGCGACCAATGTTGGTTAAAGATTAATAGAAACAGACAACCCCCAAACAAGAAACAATTATAATCTGTTGATCATACAACTTTTTATCCTAGGCGGAAACAAAACAGATCATTATTAAAAATAAATATATGGCAATATAAGCTCAAAGTAATCAGAAGATACGTCCGCATGTATTCGCCCACATTATCTCCGTAGTACAATCCCACAAAAGTTGATTGACGTATTGGGAAGGGAATTTCATTCTTTAGAATTTGTTTAGATCCCTCAATAATAGCGGCGAGGGAAGATATTCAAGAATTTCATCTATTGAACGCGAATTTTTACCCGCGAGCCATCATCAGATTAATGCTGGCATACAGATGACAACCTATTTATTTATTAATGGACCTATTGAATTGTGGACCAGTAATATTGCCCATTTGGAAATTAAAGGCATTATAACGTTGGCGGTTGGTGTAATGGCATTCATCATGATTTAGAGCTCGCAGTTTTGTTAGTCCTGCCATTCATAATAATGTTATTGATAGATTAATAGTACTTATGTCTAGGCAATAGTAGGCAATAGTATTCATTCAATTGTAAATTATTGGCGTTTAAATTTGTTTTAAACAAAAAAATAGTTTGGACAGTTAAAAATTCAAGTATATTCTTATTTATCATCGTTATAATATAAGTGTGTGTATGTAATTATGTTTGGAACTATATTACGATTAGTCTGTAATCATTCGAATATTATAAACGCGAAAGCCTAGCTTGTTTGCCACTTCTTAGTGTCCTAAATTTCTAAAGAGATTGAACTGAAGTTGAATATTTACCTAGGTATCAAAG
This sequence comes from Hemithea aestivaria, assembly GCA_947507615.1. Taxonomy (NCBI): domain Eukaryota; kingdom Metazoa; phylum Arthropoda; class Insecta; order Lepidoptera; family Geometridae; genus Hemithea; species Hemithea aestivaria. The sequence continues at coordinate 1,513,883 of OX382328.1, forward strand.
AAAGATTAAAGCGAATAGATTGATTGTCTCTGCGAGTAAAATCTGTGTCTCCATTGCACTGCTAGTTACATGTACATAATAATATTGTTGGACATTCAACTGTCAAAAACAACAACAACAGTATAAAAGCAGGTGCAGACTGAGCGACCCGTCATTCTTGTTCGAGACTTCGTGCGGTTATTTTGTCGGTCTACCCTCTGTGTTATTTTGTTAAAACCAGTGTTAAAATGTTTCTTTGTCATTTAAATTATTGCCATTTTGTATTCTTTTAAATAAACCTGCTTCTGATGGCTAACATCAGAAGTGGGATAAAGAAAACGCGACCCACTTTTGTTGAATTCTTTTTAACAGCATTTTTGTTTTGATTTTCAAGTACCCCCAACATTTGTTTTGTTCGCTTTTTGGTGCGTTCTTGCGTGCCCCCCTGTGTTTTGTTCTTAACAGATGGAGAGATCAAGTCATCCTTAGTGACAGTCGGTGCCGTATGGACCCAGGGACTGCCTGTCGCGTGGCCATTCTCGTGAGTGGACTCGATGCCCCAGTGTCAGGTGTTCGTGTGGTCACTCGTGTACGACTACCAAGTGATGCATAGTCATTATGACTTATGTGGTAAGCGAAAGGACGTCAGTAGTGATTGCAACTGTATTGAGGTACGTACAAGTCCAGTTTTTGGTGTACAATGTGTTTGGTGCCACAATAGCCATAATGCCTTTATTGCTTGTATGCGTTCCCTATGCGTGAATGGGAATCGCTTTAATAACAGTGACGCTAAGACCATAGCTAAGCGAGTGGGCATCGCAGACTTATTGCTTTTTACCAACGAGTTCTTGGCTATTTCATCTGAGCTTTTTACAATCTGGGATCATAGTGACGACCTTGTAACAAATTGCTTTGTGAGTTATAACAGCTGACCCCAAGTTAAAGCCGCAACCGTTAATGCTTAATTAGAGCCATACGATTTTGTCAATTATTATCTCCCAACATTTACGAAAACCTTAAAAATTCAGTGAACGTGAAAAACAATTCGTTGTCTTGCTCTTTTTCTGGTTTGACAGAGCTGCGGGTATATGTGGGTGGAGCAGTGTGAGGGACGCGGCTGTGCGCACTGTCTCCAGCAGCGCGAGCGGTGCGAGGGCGCCTGCTGCGAGTGCGCAATCCACGCGCTGCGAGTGCGTGATCCGCGCTGCTACGCTTGCTGCGCTGTGATTTGACCTTGGTATGGTTGTAAGCCTTGAGTCGATCTGAGTGATCTACTTCCATCGGAAATTGATGCCATTTGGTGAGTCCATTTCATGTTGGTTTTTATTTTTATTGTGATGACTGATAAAGTGTTTAGATGTTAAGGATTGAGCATTATGAACTCTTCCTGTTGCTAAGAAATTAAAAGGTCTTACTACCGATTGATATTGAAAATGTGATAGTAAACGATTAAAGACATATTTTATGTATGTGCGTTGGCTACTCGATTCCGTAGGTCGCTTAGTGACTGTACCGGAGTGTAATAGTCTAAGCCCAATAGAAGTCAGTAGGTACCTGTTTTGCGGTGTTATCATAGGAACGTGTTGAGCGTTAGGATTGCGTAGTCAAAGTGTTTTTAGTGACTTAAAAACCTTTTGAACACGAATCCGTAGCTTGTTTAGTATAGTTGTACAACAGTGTACGATAGTCAGAATATCGTGATAGCTAATGACTGCAAGATTATTGAATAACGGTTGAATTTGATGGCAGACCCAAGTTATTTTTCTTATGTCACACAATTTTACGTACCCTTACTTGTATTTTATCCGGTTGAAGAGTTCTATTTGATAAGCTTAAGACGAAGTGTTTTATGGCTCATTCTCATGAAATCGATTCTCATCGTCACCTTCATGGCAATTCTTATTTATTATTATTATTATTGGGGACCTCAAAAGGACTTTGAGCCGCTTCGACCATTTCTGATCTTTTGTGGCAGTCCAGTTGAGTTACAATTCACTGCTTAGACCCGTGGCCTCTAGAAATTTCCAGATGTTTCGGGGAGTGACTAGTTGTATCTCTTCCGGCGACATTATGTGTCGTCCCAGGTGGATACTTCTGTTGAACATGAGTGGGCCGCAGTCGCATAGTATGTGCAGAGCTGTTTCCTCTGATTCGTGGCAAAACCTACATACCGTTTCGTTTCCCAATCCCATGTTCTTTAAATGTTTGTTTAGTTTGCAGTGTCCAGTGAGTATTCTGGTTACTGCACATGTTTTGTATCTTTTGAGCTGCAAGAGTTCATTAGATAGTTAGGGGTTGTAGCCTTTTATGAGGGCTTTAGATTGTGTATGTCCCGATAGAGACTTCCACAGGTCTTTTGCCTCATGGTTACTCCTTTGGTTTAGCAGGTTGTATACTTGCCCCTTTGTGATTCCACAAAATGGTTCGGGTCCAATCTGAGGGTTATCGGCACCCTTTCTTGCAAGTTCATCTGCTAATTCGTTCCCATCTATGTTGCTATGGCCAGGAACCCATTGGAGGGTCACTTTATTATTTTCGCCTAGAGCATTAAGATTGGTTTTACATTGTTGTACTAGTTTCGAGTTACACTCAAAAGATTCTAGTGCCATAAGTGCCGCTTGGCTATCAGAGTTGATGTAGATCCGTTGATTCCGGAGCTTCCTGTCGAGATTGATCTCCACACATTTATTAATGGCAAAGACCTCCGCTTGAAAGATGGTGGCCATAGACCCCAGGTTTATACTGGATTTATGTCTAGGCCTTTCTCCGTAAATTCCACAGCCTACATCATTCCCTTTTTTTGAGCCGTCAGTATACCAGACATGACTTCCATTCGGAAAGCTAACATGACTTGATAACCATGAGTCTCTTTTGGGAATGTTTACAGAAAATATCTTTGTAAACGTAAGTTCTGTAATTAATTCATCAGATGGCATAGCTGGTAAGTTTTCCTTGAGCACTGAGTCCTTTAGGTCTCTTAGCGTTCGGGAACTCCATCTGATGTTAGATTGGGTGCTGAGCCTGTAGATGCATTGCTTCGCCTCTTTCTGTATGTGAATATGTAGAGGTGTTAGGTTTAGCAACGCATTTAGGCTAGCTCCAGATGTGGATGATAGTGCGCCTGTGGCCGTAATACATGCCATTCGCTGTAGACTATCTAATTTTAGCTGTGTTGTCTTCTGGTTAGTTTTATCGCACCATACTACAGAGGCGTACGTTATGATGGGTCGCACCACCGCTGTGTATAGCCACAGTGCGATATTGGGTTTGAGACCCCATCTGTCCCCTGCCATTCGACAACTTGTCCATAGAGCTATTTTGGATTTTTGGATTATGTTTTCAAGGTGCGGGTTCCAAGTAAGTCTTCGGTCCAATGTGACGCCTAGATACTTAGTTTCCGTTGAGAAATCTAGTGTTTTACCGTTTAGCTTAGGATTAATAAGCTTTTCCAGTTTTCTCTTCCTTGTAAATGGTACTATCACGGTTTTATCCGCGTTAATTGATAGTTCATTTTCTCTACACCATCTATTAATGGTGTTGAGAGCTCCTTGCAATAGATTAGAGATGGTATGAAGGCATGGACCTCTGACAATTACCACAAGATCATCTGCATAACCTTGTGCATCGTAGTCTTTGTCTGCCAATCTAGCAAGCAGCTGGTCCACTGCAAGTGTCCACAGGAGTGGTGACAGTACACCTCCCTGCGGACAACCTCTTGTGGTATGGAAGCTGTGTTTTGTTGCATTCAGTTCAACTGATGCGATTCGGTTGGATAACATATTATTTATCCATCGGATTGTCGAGGTGTCCACACCCTTAAGGGTCAAACCTTTAAGGATTGTCTGTGTGGGTGTATTATCAAAGGCCCCCTCGACATCTAGGAACGCACATAGAGCTGTTTGCTTATCATTTATAGATTTTTCCACTTTATCTACCAACTCAAGAAGAGCTGTTTCAGTAGATTTACCTTTCTGATAGGCATGCTGATTTGGACTTAGTGGTCTCTCCACCAAGTTCTTTACTCTAATGTGCTGGTCTAAAATCCTTTCCATGGTTTTTAGTAGAAAGGATGTTAGACTGATGGGTCGGAAGGACTTAGGTTGAGAATAATCCTTTTTCCCTGTTTTAGGTATGAAGCGTACCTTGACCCGAGTCCATGTTTCTGGTAAGGTTGACCAGGCAAAGCTTGCTCGGAATACCTTAACCAGATGCGGAAGGAGGAGTTCTATTCCTTGCTGTAATAAAGCTGGAAATATACCGTCTTCTCCCGCAGATTTAAATGGCTTGAATTCTTATTTATTGCTTATTTGTAATGTTTATGTATAATATTGTATAGAGCTGGATAACACGAGTAAAATTTTATATAAATGATTTAAATCGTACGTTTCATTTCGAAGAAAAACAGTTTTGAAATTTTCGACGCCACGAAAGTGATTCAGTCATTATTTTTTTACAACTTTTTCAATTCAAACCCTTTTAAAAGACTAAATCTACCAAAAATGTACAATAAAACGACATTTTACGTAAAAAAAAACCTCACTACAAAAGAAAATATGCGTAATTTGAGATATTACTTTACCATTCACTTTACTTTTTTATTAGTCAGAAATTTGGTTTGTATGTATTAAAACCCTAACATAATAGATACAGTACTTTTAAGTAGGTAAAAAGGCCCTTTCAAAAGAAAACAATACAAAAAAATCACTTTCGTGGCTCAAAAATCACCTTCATGGTAAAAAACGCTATGAAGGTGATGCCACGCTGGTGACGAAAATATCCCTTTTTGGTGAAATTCTGGAAAGTTTAGGTATAATGTATAAAATTAAATACTACATCTTTATATCACACATTTTGGCGTTTCGAAAAGCTAGCTTTAATTTAAATAACTAAAATACAATGCGTAAAAATGTTGTCCATGCAAATGATCGGTACACTCATGAATAAATTGAAACTTAGCAATTATATTTTTTCCCACGGCTCGATAAGTCCTAGATCCTACTTCTACGATTGCTAAACATGGCCATCATTGAAATGAATCGAACTCTGCATTGGGATGTTGATGTTATGTTTCACAGCAGCCGTTAAACTACGCAAATCTAAAGCACCTAAAATCGTGTGACCGCCGCATTATATTTATTTTAAATTCAAAATAATACTGAAAACTTTTTTTTAGCCTGTAGACCTTAAAGTATATTTGTTTGCAATAATTTTGGTATATTTTACATACGGATACATGAAAATTTGTTAAAGTAGTGCCCAAATGTTTAACTGCAACGCAAAGTGTGACACCATGAGAATACGAAAAATGGCCCCGATTTTGACTTTTCGTGTTAAATTTTAGTATTACTTTTTGCGTCTATTATGACAATCTTTATTTATTTTGTAGCTTAATATATGTTTTATCCACCTATCCACAATTCATATCTCTGTCTTTAACTGTTTAGGAAATATAACCGTGTGACCATCAAATTTGAGCTAAAATGAGAATGAGCCTTATAGTGATGTGGTTTTGTTGTAAGATTTATTAGACATCTTCGATTGATGTGGATAAAGCGCTAAGCAGTACCTAGGCGTTATTCACACTTAGTAAGGCTCTCGCTCTGTGTGGGAAGTTGAAAGTGTGTACCGGTAAAATACGAAGATAAGATATTGGGCGAATTCCAAATGAGGTTACCAGTGACCATTGGGTCAGGTTGACCGAACGCAATACTGTGCTGTGTTATAATGTGTTACAGATGAGACGCGGCTGTGCGCTATTTCTGCATGTGCAGTCATGCAGCGCTGCCCTGACCAGCAGCGCCTGCAGTCGTGCAGCGCGCTGGCTCGTGCATCAGCGCCTGCAGTCGTGCAGCGCGCTGGCTCGTGCAGCAGCGCCTGCAGTCGTGCAGCGCGCTGGCTCGTGCAGCAGCGCCTGCAGTCGTGCAGCGCGCTGGCTCGTGCAGCAGCGCCTGCAGTCGTGCAGCAGCGCCTGCAGTCGTGCAGCGCGCTGGCTCGTGCATCAGCGCCTGCAGTCGTGCAGCGCGCTGGCTCGTGCATCAGCGCCTGCAGTCGTGCAGCGCGCTGGCTCGTGCATCAGCGCCTGCAGTCGTGCAGCGCGCTGGCTCGTGCATCAGCGCCTGCAGTCGTGCAGCGCGCTGGCTCGTGCATCAGCGCCTACAGTCATGCAGCGCGCTGGCTTGTGCATCAGCGCCTGCAGTCGTGCAGCGCGCTGGCTTGTGCATCAGCGCCTGCAGTCGTGCAGCGCGCTGACCTGAGCATCAGCGCGTGCGGTCGTGTGGCGCTGACCTGGCACGTGTGCGGTGGCACGTGTGCGGTGGAGCGTCTGGTGGACGCTAATGGCACCATGGAAGGACGAATGGACTCCTGAGTCCTTCTGCCCTTCTGAGGGTATGAGTACCCGCGTGGCCCTTGAGGTATTATGTATCTGGCCCTTGAGGCAAATGTGGCCCTTGAGGCAGTAAGACCAGTCCGTGAGGACAGTGTCTTTTTGGCCATGGAAGCTGGTCGGCCTGGCTAGCCGATCAGTCGCTGTGTGGCGTGCGCACACAGTGTTTGTTATTTAGCATGCTAATTTTAAATCGAGTGGTTTATTATTACTGTGGGGTGGTTTAGTGCTGCTCTTGTGCAAACTTTTGAAAAAGTTGTTGGAAACTCTTTCTCTCTGATTGTTTTGTTCCTATTTCGTTGAGATGGAACGGCAAGTCTTGATTTTATGTGGGAGCAGTACTCAACTATTGATGCTTGGGTTATAAATGGTACTACCACCTAACAAAACTAACCCTGGCTAATGGCTAACTCTACAAATTTTATGCTGACTGTTTGCTCTATAAGTCTGTTGTTCTACAGTGTTGAACAATGATAACGCCGAACCAGACCAGAACCAGCTCGCATTTGCCGCGCCCGATCCAAGCTGTCGCCTATCGTCGCGAAGCAGAGCCTTCACGAGCACCAGACATGCCCATATTCGACTAGTGCTAGTGCAGAGCTACATTAAAGTTCTGTCGAGACGCCAGAATTGTCAGGAGAGGCCGTGTTGGACATTCAACTGTCAAAAACAACAACAACAGTATAAAAGCAGGTGCAGACTGAGCGACCCGTCATTCTTGTTCGAGACTTCGTGCGGTTATTTTGTCGGTCTACCCTCTGTGTTATTTTGTTAAAACCAGTGTTAAAATGTTTCTTTGTCATTTAAATTATTGCCATTTTGTATTCTTTTAAATAAACCTGCTTCTGATGGCTAACAATATAATATAGAACGAATATTTAACAATATCAAATGCAACCAAACCGCCTACATTGACAAGCTTAATTAGCTTAATTGCCTAGTGCGATAAGACCGCCGATTGTTTACCTATCATTAAGATATTTAGATCATTAAGCTTTTTTGTAATCGTTTGGTATGCAATAAAGTATTATTCTATTCTATTCTATTCTTACCGAGATCCTAATGTGACAACCTAACAAAAAGCTACATATTTCTCAAAGCGATGGCAAATGAAAAGATTAAGGTACTTAACATAAAAATTACATTACAATTGAAAACTTACTTCTATTGATATCGGCTAAAAATCGACATTGTTATTCTCCATCGTGTGCGATCGAAGTTGTGGGAGTTCGGAACAGAGTCGCAATAAAAACTGTCACTAAACATATTTATTGCTCAATAAAGAGATGCGATAGGATCATAGATGTTATTTGAGGCGCCGGCGCATAAATGCTACTAGATTTGACTACGAAATAATTTGATGACATCATTTTTGTTTATACTATAGTTAAAGTTTATCGCGGTGCATGTAAATTTTATTAGTGGGGACTTATCGCGTAGGTATTTTAATATTAGTATTACAAAAACATAATATTATGTCAAAACCAACTTCTTTGTAAACCATCAACCTGGAATACCTACGCAAAAAAATTTAAGTGTTATATATCACGGTCTGGAAGAGATCGCTATATCAAAAGTCTGAATCGTATTAGTAGAATTATAAAGAACTAGCAAACCCGGCGAACTCCGTTTCGCCACCAGATGGTTTCCTCAAAAATTCCTGAATTTTCTTTGCTTTAAACCTCGCGGAGCCCGAGACCTTTCCAACGAATGCAAAACCGTGGAAATCGGTTCGTGCGTTCTGGAGTTATAGCGTCAGGGAGGAAAACCCGACTTATTTTTATATAGTAGAAATATCATATTTTTATGCAAAAATATATGAAATTTCAATATAAAAATACGTAAATAAAAATTATTTTTTAAATACTGCCTAAAACGTTTCGAACTGTCATCTGACAGCGCGTGACGTCATACCACTGGCTGGTCCTTACGCTTCCTATGAAATGTTCCTGATTTCGACAAATTTTAATTATTCATAACTTAAAAACCACTAAACCGATTTTGATGCAACTTATGCTGTGCCCTTAGTTGGAGCATACTTAAACCAAAAATAAAGTCAATAACCAAAATGAATCTTAAATTTTCAGAGAGACATTTTAGTTATTGACTTTATTTTTGGTTTAAGTATGGACTAACTAAGGGCACAGTATAAGTTGCATCAAAATCGGTTCAGTGGTTTTTATGTTATGAATAATTAAAATGTGTCGAAATCAGGAACATTTCATAGGAAGCGTAAGGTCCAGCCGATGGTGTGACGTCACGCGCTCTGATTGGCGTTCGCATTCGCGTAATAATAAGTAATTTTTTTTGAAATTTAAATAGATTTTATTCAATTTTGGCTTTTAAATAGATCCTTAAAATGTGATTGTAGGTTTTTAAATACTGTATTTTATGTGAAAAACATAACTTTATATCAATTCGTAACATGTGTCAACATCCCTATTTAACCTCAAATTCACGATCCACATAATTTACACAGTTCAACTTACCACCTTAAAGACAAATGCCTGCTTTTTTTTTTTTTTTCTTTTTAATAATATGGCAACATGTGCATTTTGCCAGTGTCGAGTAAAATTCGTGAATGTTCACGGGATATTAAATTATGGTCTCCACTTTCGTGTTTTGCCAGTGTCAAGTTAAATGTTATTTTTTAAGTAATAAGTTAGTTAGTCAGGTCAGAGTCAGAGTGAGCTTAATAGCTCGTCTAGTCACGTGAGTCTTCCAGTAAAATGGGTGGAATTTTACTGAAAGTTCGGAGGAGTTTTGGAGGGGGCACCAAAATTCATATTTCAGCCCCATATCACTTGCCTACATCTGTGCACATTCAAAAACACTTAACACGCAATTTTCCACCATTATTACACGCTAACAATCAAATTCTACACGATTATTAAGCAAAAGACGTGGAGCTAATGATATGATCAAGGCTTGCCGCCAAAAACTCAAATGCCTGCTGTTGAAATTTAATAAAAATTTCCCCAAGAACACGCTTTTTTTTTGTATTCATCTAAGGAGAGCCATTGACTACTACGTTGCCAGTATTAATTCGAAATAAGGTTCCAATAAAACTTATCAATATCCTCCGCGCCGACACGGCCATTACCACCTTAAAGACAAATGCCTGCTGTTGACATTTGCCCAATACGCGCGTGGTTTGCAATTAAATAACTTATTTTTTTTACTTTTTTTCATATCTTTTGAAATTTTTCCTGAATTTTCTTTGCTTTAAACCTCGCGGAGCCCGAGACCTTTCCAACGAATGCAAAACCGTGGAAATCGGTTCGTGCGTTCTGGAGTTATAGCGTCAGGGAGGAAAACCCGACTTATTTTTATATAGTAGATAACATTGAAGATTTAATTTTAGAACATTTAATGCATTGGATTTATGTGTGAGTTACTTATGAAATTAAAATAAACAAATGAAGCCGAAGGGTCTGCAGGGCTATTCACTTATTTGTCAGGGAACCGAACCGAAGACCGAATGAATAAAATGACGAGAGATTATGACGTATTAAATCGATTCGACGTAATACGTCGTTTCATACATACATTTTTGACCATTCGGTCTTCGGTTCGGTTCCCTAACAAATATAAGCGAATAGCCCTGCTGGAATGAAGATTAAAGAATGTCTGACGTAATGAAGCTATATTGTATTTTAATTCAGTACAATAGACACCTAACCGAAGTCGAGACATTCACGGCTGAAAGGGCACGTTTGTGCTTTTCGACCCAGCACCCCTATTTACGGAGGAAAAGAAAGAAAAGGGATTCCTCTAAAAGTTTCACGTAATGCAGAATATTTAAAGTTCCACATCGATAGGGGAGGGTTCGATCGCGTATCTCGTCGAACTTGGATGTGATTTGAATCTACTAAAAATTCTCTCACTCTTTACGATTTCTTTATATTGACTGTAAACCATCTTCATATATTATAGTAGACGACATTAAATAAGAACGACCTTTATCTAAAGAAATAATGGTAAAAAATTATAACCTTTAAATTGTGATTTCACTCTGACAGTGTAAGTAGGGTAACCTGTTCTGTAGGAGTATGAAACCCCAATTTTATTTTATGATAGAGTCCAAAAAATAAATAAATTATAATATAACGTGAAAAGCATTTTTACAAGCTTTATATTACTTTCACCTGTCTGTTGTCTGTCTGTCTGTCTGTAATCAAATCTTGCAAGTTTGATTTGACCCACTTCCCGGTTTCCAATTGAGCTGAAAATTTGCATGCATGTGTAAATCGGATGACAATGCAATATTATTATGACATGGAGCTGATCTGATGATGGAGCTGGAAGGTGGCTATAGGAACTCTGTCATTAAACAACGCAACCCCATCGAGTTTGGGCTCATTTGATTCGTCTTGACGAGTACTACATGATGCAAGATGGTAATGATAATTAAAGCTTGTTTTTAAAAAGTATTTTTAAAATTTCACTTGTTTTACAAGCTTTATTACAAGCTTTTATTTACTTTCACTTGTCTGTTGTCTGTCTGTCTGTCTGTCTGTCTGTAATCAAATCTTGCAAGTTAAATTTGACCCACTTCCCGGTGTCCGATTGAGCTGAAATTTGGCATGCATGCATAAATCGGATGACAATGCAATATGATTATGACATGGAGCTGATCTGATGATGGAGCGGGAAGGTGGCTATAGGAACTTCGTAATTAAACGACGTAACCCCATCGAGTTTGGGCTTATTTGATTCGTCTTGACGAGTACTTTATGGTAATAATAATAAAAGCTTGTTTTTAATAAGGTTTTTTTAAATTTCACTTGTTTAATTTCACTTGTCTGTTGTCTGTCTGTCTGTCTGTCTGTAATCAAATCTTGCAACTTAAATTTGACCCACTTCCCGGTGTCCGATTGAGCTGAAATTTTGCATGCATGCATAAATCGGATGACAATGCAATATTATTATGACATGGAGCTGATGATGGAGCTGGGAGGTGGGCATAGGAACTCCGTAATAAAACGACGTAACCCCATCGAGTTTGGGCTCATTTGATTCGTCTTGAGTACTTTATGGTAATAGTAATAAAAGTTTGTTTTTAAAAAGTTTTTTTAAATTTCCCTTGTGGAATAAATGAATTCGATTTAGTAAAGCATGTTTTTTATATTCTCTGCATAATATGTTGTAAATCTAGAATTTAGAGAATTATCAAGTTCAAAGTTGCCGCAATTACGTTATAAGTTATAACGTAATTGCGACAACTTTGATTTATAACCATCCCAAGAGCCAATGTTTTTAAACGGTTTTTTAAACGGTTTTATTTAACTTACTCTGTTTGTTTTATATATATTATTATTCTTTATTCTTTTTTCTTTTTTCTTGGGTCAAATTTAGTAAATGAAATTTCACCCTCTTCCTGTCTACCGATTGATTTGAAATTTGGTATACGCCTTTGGTTCTGGTGACAATACAATTATGTATATTCAATATTATTGTAAATCCAAGATGGCCGCCGCTACAAAATGGCGGATAACGTATTATTTTTTAATCATATCAATATGGGTATCAAATGAAAGGGCTTGATAAGTAGAATACAGTGCACTATACAAAATTAAAATCCAAGATGGCCGCCGCTACAAAATGGCGGATAACCTATTTTTTTTTCAATTTCATCAATATGGGTATCAAATGAAAGGGCTTAACAAGTAGAATACATTGTACTAAAAAGCCTTAAAATAAAAAAGTAAAAAAATTGTTTTAAGTTAAACGGTTTTATTTTAAACATGTACTAAAAGCTAAAAAATAAAATCGTGAGGCACGTCAAATATCTAAATCTCTAATGAACATTTTCTCTGACAATTGTAGATATTTGACGTGCCTCACGATTTTATTTTTTAGCTTTTAGTACATGTTTAAAATAAAACCGTTTAACTTAAAACAATTTTTTTACTTTTTTATTCATATTTAAATTAAAAATTAAATTGCTCTCAAATTTTCCACTTTCTGTCTAACTGCAATATTTATTTATCTGATTGAAGTACTGCTTATATTGGTTTTCAATATTATTAATAACCTCTCACTTTGTTTCATTTGTAGCCACATCTATATAGCCTAGCCGAGACACAAAGCGAGTAAAATATGAGTATGGTAAGACATTGAGCTTGTTCAGTAAACGCATCGTCGCAAATAATTTTTATGAGACCATAACCCTCCGAATCTATTGACGTTGAAAACTTAAAATACAAAGCGATAATAACACTAAGTTATATCTTTATTATTTACAACCTATTAATAAATTTAAACCAAAATATTTAATACTTCATTTTGCCAAATAATTAGTTGTATACTGCGGGTCAATGCCGCCCACATTCTATTCTCATTAGGGTTATTAGATTTAGTTATTAGATAATAGATATCTATTTTCAATGTATTAAAATGTATACAATATTGAAGATTAAATAAATTAAGAATAAGGAATTTCTCTATTGATGTTCAATGTTCATGTATTAATAAATAATTTATGTGTATATCTTAAGCTCTTTCCAGTAACGTAGTCAAAAAAAAAAAAAAAACAGTTTTTTGGAGGTTGTCTTTAAGTAAAATTATTACATTACGTATAATTGTATGAATATAATCAGGATATTACATTCCAAATCAGTGTAATGCAAAACCTACCAGGTAACTTCTATTCAATGACATCGATGTTTAAACAAGTAGGTACACTCGACTGCAAAAGTTTCTATATATTATAAATTTTAAGCTTGCTATAACTTTTGCGGTTGTAAAATTTACTTTTTCATGTGTTACTTATATTATAAAGGTAAAAGTTTATGAGTGAGTGTGTATGTTTGTTACATCCTCACGCCTAAACGTTTGGACCGATTGAACTGAAATTTGATATAGAGATGGCTTAGACCCTGAAATAACATATTATGGGCTACAGTACAGCGGGTAAAAGCGTTGGGCGCAGCTAGAATTTTTATATTTACATTGGACCTAAGGTATTATACACATTGCGGTAAGACGTAGTGCCGTGCGGTCAGCCATCCAACTGTCAGCAGAACGTCGTTGTTAGCTTAAGGGCGGTGCGGTGGTAAAACCACTAGGCGTAGCTAGTATCTATACTTTAAAGTATAGATATACATTTTGCTCATTTGGAAAATGAGTGTTACAACTACAAGAAAAGCTTAGCACTAATAGCGATCTCTTAAAACAATCTTTACCTTGTTTGATTCGATAGTTGATAGTAAAGACTAAAACTACAAGTCCTTGCTTCACAGAACATCAACCCTGGAGAATATTTGGAACGTGTTGAATTTTTGACGTGACTGTACCATGTGACGTATGACAGGGTAATGGATGCAGTCCGCGACAATCGCACAAGTCATGTTTGCCGTCGATACAATGGCGGGCTGTCAATAATCGTGTAGTTCACCGCTCGCTGCTGCACTGCGGGGTTCACTCTGTTTGAACATCACATACGCTGCTGGCGTGGGATCTATCGAATTCATTGCCTTTTGGACATTACTGTGCTTATTTGATTATACTCGGTGTATTTAAACACACATGATCGGATGAAATAGCTATAGTTTTGTTAGTTTTCTTTTGTTTATTATACATAGTTTGCCTTTGGCCACGATATCGCGTGATGATAAACGACGATGCGACCCAGGATGGTAGCAGACCAAAGCTAGAAGGCGAGATAAATCCCTCCATGTGGTTACTATTTTCTATTTTATAATCTGGTAAGGATTTCAAAGGATTGTTTTAAAAACCGGCGCTCCACTTCGATGAAGTACAAAATTTTCACTCAAGAAGTATGTTTTGTTTGAACTTTTGCCTTTCTTCAAAATAATGTAACGTAATCGGTATTGATACAGCCACACATCCTCAGGATCATGTCTTGTGTACTAAGCCTGTTCCCAAGTCGAGAGCATCAAGTTAGATGGGAGAGGACAAATAATATTAACTATGTATCAAGTTGCTAAGAGGCTTGCACTTCCTCAAGGGAGCTTAATAAAACATGCGCATTTGAATTGGCCTAACTTTGGGAGTTAGATCTTTTTTCACTTGAGAAGCTGGGCTTTTTCATTTACGTACTCTATTTTTTTATTACATTATTATTATTATTATTTAGCCTATATTGTCCCACTGCAGGGCAAAGGCCTCCCTTCTCTCTCTCCACTCATCCCTGTCTATTGCAATTCGGGTCCAATCCGGTAAATATGAGTCAAGCTCATCCCTCCATCGCATTCTGGGCCTGCCGCGGCGTCGTTTTCGGTTTGGTGGGCTCCACTGAGTGGTAGCCCAGGCCCACCGTTCTTCCGTCATGCGGCTCATGTATGTCGTATATATTATGTATATATGAGCTCTAATTGTCTGTTAACGATATACTGGTGAAGCAAAGCACGAACGAGAAAGCACCGTAAAGGACCCTAAAAATTCGCTTTACGTACAAAATTTGATAAATGCGAATTTTCCCATTTTTGGTGTCGCGTCGGTCAAAAATCATTTCAATAAAGAAGTTTACGTAAGCTTAATCCGTGACACATTTAATATCTAAAAGGTGCGACATCAATTAAATGTTTTCGCAAATACTTTATTGTCATTATGATAATATCAATCGGTAGGTATGCGTTAACGTATCGTAGTATTCTTTGTATAGGAAGTTATACAAGTGCGACCATAGATCCCTATACAGATCGCCCGAATCTCTACTCATCAGCAATGCGTAAAAAAATATTCTTATAAAATGATGCGGCAAACCACTTACCTACGTTTTGACAATGTGGGCCTTAAGTGCTAAAGATACCATATTAGAGCTAAGCGAATACCTAGCTCAGTTGCTATTTTTATGACAGTTATGTTATCCCCTCTGCACAATGCAAACGACACAGTATTCCTACAATGCGATGCGACTCCGAGTGACCCAGTTGGCACAGTGCGTAAAAGGACGGTATTTGGCCAGCGGTTCGCAGCTTGACTCCGCGCGACTCAATGGGTTCATTCATAAATAAATCTTGTATAATACATGCGTATTGTAGATTCATCTTGGTTTGTGCCGCGGGTGTTGTGATTTACTCAAAAAGCTTACCTTGTTTCTTATTCTCTAACAAAATGTTGCTGACGTTTGGATTATAAAGATCTAGCTCCATTTCATGCACATAATATACGCGCGTAGTATCGCATTCTCTAACAATACAAGACATCAAAAGGATTTTCTTCCGTTGTCAATAAGGAAGCCTTATAGTTTCGCTTTATCCGTCCGTACCTAAGCTATATTTTTGCATAGATAAGGGTAAGCGGTATGAACACGCAAAAAAAAACTTAATTAATTAATTCAGGGTACACTTCCCATTTAAGCAAGCGCGGGATGTTTTTTTTGGGTTAGCTCATCAGGTAGGATATCGTTGAATAGGCTTTTTAAAGTTATAGGTAATATTTGATTTACCAGTACGGAAGCCTACATTTTGCATAACCCGAGTAGTGTTTGGCCTATTTATTTAAATGAGAATTTGACAAAGCAGGAGAACAAGGGGTTAAAAATCCAAAGGATAACGTGAAGTCATCCTCCTGAAGTCAGTCCTAGAAGTCAGGATTATACATTCTGCTGGTCATTGTTCACGTGACCAGCGCGTGGATCTAGTCAGGAATGCAAGTCATGACTCACTGCGAGACTATTGACAAATTATAATGCCGCTTGTGAGGCTTATGGATGATAAATTAATGAGACTTTATGAAATTAATATATCAAAGTGGCACAAAAATGACAAACTGGACATGTCATGTGTTACAAAAATTTACACGTTTTGTGTTGTTATTTAATTATTTTCTACGATTATTTGGTGATACTGTCAAAAACAGTTTCCACCTTAAATTTTAATATACACATGCACATAAGATCCAGGTGTATTAAGATCACATTGTACCAAAATTCATGACAAGTCAAGTCTCATATCATTTCATTTTATTTCAAGTGAAATTACTTTGGTATGTGTGTGGAGTGTGGAGTGCAAGTGTACACGCGAATTGAGCGAACTATGGTTGCTTCAATATTTTGCTTCGTAGGTTCCTTCCTGTAGTTATTCAGGTCCATGGTAAAGTTTTTCTTTTTAAGAGTCGGTTAAAAAAGATCTTTTCTCGTAGAGAGGGCAAGCTCAGCGCAACGAAGAGTAATTGGCTAAGAGTAACCATCACTCAGCATTCCACTTGCGTTGTCGATATCTCAGATGCCGAAAATATAAAATTTTACTCGAAACCATAAATCCCGTACATTTTAGTGTCGGATGCGATCGTCCGCCGCCTTTTACGATAGCCGTATCGTCGAATATCGCTCACTAATTTTGAAATGTAGCAAAATAAGGCGCTTAAGTGTACGCCCTCCAGAAATTATTTATTGCCCGGTTCCAAGCAGCTTTGCGACCTTTTCTATAAATTATTTTGAATTTTAAGATTTGAAAATTCGGCGCCTCTTATGGATTTTTATGGATTATAATAACTCAAAAAAATATTTTTATGAATATATTATGTGTTTTTTTATATTAATTTAACCTACGTGTATCACTTGATAATAATAAACTATGCAGTGACTGTAATATTTTGATGTCAATGCGTCAAATGAATCAATTGGGCTGAAATTTGTTGCGAAGGCTACTTACTTACACATAAGCGCTATTCAACAAGTAGACCAAAGCAATTGATATAATAATACAAATAGCAATTGACGGATTACTTTGAAATTTTATATGAAGACAAATAATGTCCTCAACAGCCTGAAGTATTATAGTTTTTTAACGAAGTCGAAGCTGAAAACCTAACTAGTTACCTATATCTAAATATATTATAAAAGGAAATAGTGACTGACTGACTGATTTATCAACGCACAGCTCAAACTACTGAAAGGATTGGTTTGAAAGCCGCGAGCATAAGCTAGTTTGGTATAAAGACAAATAATGTCCTCAACAGTCTGAATAGTTTTTCAACGAAATCGAATCCGGATACCTAACTAGTTACCTCTATTTTTATTTATTTTCTAGTGCCGGTGCAGTGGAGCTTTTACGTTTAATCTATTTTAACACCACTAAAAAATCACTCGATTTATTTTCATCGTAGTCTACTTCCAGTTTAATGAAACAAGTCAGAATGCATATTCGATAAGCATCGGAGGGCCGTCATTGTGTGGCGTCGGCGATGCGTGTGCGACCCAATTTTTTGTCCGAAAATAAGTTGATAACGTAACCGATACTCTTGTATTCTCGACCAACGTTTTATGTTCCCAACATTATATTATATCGGGTATCTTTTGACTATTGTATCATAATTTGTGGCTTGTATTTTTTCGCCGACTTTGTCCATCTTTTTGCTTGTTTAAATTATAAAAAAATATACGCAGATTAACACTGGCAAATAATTTAATGTTTCTAATTTTTAATAGATATGGATGTGATTAATTTGGTAAATCACATAAGCAATTAAAAAAAAATCTGTTTTTAACAACATGATAATATAATATACCCTCTAGGTATATTTTTGTAGTCTAGAACGCATTTTAGCTATAAGACCGCTGCTTGTACATTTATAATTAGCGAATAATTCTTTGCTTGTTATATATTCCTTTTTGGGTGGTGTCAGAATATGAAGTATTTTCAACGATTTTTATTTATCTTGTATCAAAAAATTAAATCAAACAAGTCAAAGTTATGATTTTTATGTGTATCAGCATTTTGACAGGTATCACTTACAGAATTGACGTAAAAAAAGAGGTCAATAATAAAGTGTAACATAATACCACAATGGCGCTACTAACTTATTCTGGCCGACACTAGTCGCCACTGCTGATGGCGATCGAATATTTTATATAAAATATTTTTTGAGAAAACTATATATTCCCATGTATATTAACATCAACAAATCGGTAACAACAACCTCCGTTCTTAGGCTTCCGTAGTCAACTAGGTAGCCTTATAAAATGTAAGGAATATGTAGTTATAAAAAAAACTTACTTAATCACGATTACATAATAAACGGTATTTTTGGCGTTATACTAGTTTAATTTCAATTTATTTAATTCCGAAATGCTGTTTTTAAAAAGTGTTAATTTTAATGACCTACAAATAAATAAAAGCTTGTAAAATTAAATAACAGAAAGTGCCTACTTTGCGTTTGTATAAGAAACAACTTTTTGATACAGTCCGAGTATAAGTTTAAATAGACGGCACTAAAATACAACTAGTTTCTATGTTGGATTTGTTTCTTTGATGATCAAACTAAGACAAGCTCGCCTGGTTAGCTTCAATCACACTACCGTCCTTGAGCTCATGAGTCAGTAGGTTAAACATAAACATGTTGGCCACACTGTAGGCATAATACGGTAGATTTTTAAACTTATACTAACTTGCTTCTTCTTACTTGGTTGTCTGGGAGAGATCGCTTTTAGCTATAAGGCCGCCAATCGGAACACTTATTTCTGTGTAATCTTAGTTCTAAGCTATATTATTGTATTTTTGAGAGCAATAAAGAGTTTTCTATTCTATTCTAGATCACAGTTTCAGTTACGGTTTGGTAAATAAATATATCAATATTAATGTTTCTGAAAAAATTAAACAATTTTTGCTAAGTTACTAAAACAACAAATTCGATAAGCTTACAGAGGTCGGCTTAGTCAATCATTTTGTCCCATATTAGTCTATAGAATACAATAATAGTCGAATTAACTGGTCTTCGTAAGATAATCCAGCTTTCAAAACGGACTAACAAACCAATAAGATAATAAGTAGGAAATTAAACTACGCACAAGAATATAATAGACAAAAACCCTATAAATCAAATCAACAATAATTTAAATTTCAAGAACTTACAAAATTACAATATATTATTAGTAGGTACCTATTAAAGTACCTAGTACCTAAACTAAATATCATGGGCAGCACTGAAAGTTTTTAGAAGGAGCACGTCGAAAGCCTTTTTGAAAAAAAAAACTAGTATCTCGTACACATTATGATACAGCCGTTTCCTGTTTCTTTTTCGTTATGATTTTTATAATATGTTTTAGGCTTTAGTTCTCAAAATGGGTAGTTTAAAAGAAGAACTTCATTAAAATCCGAATAAAAAACCTACTTATAACTACGAGCAAGTATATCAACTACCATCTACTCTTTTACTTATACGACTACATATGACTAAACCTAGTTCAAAATATTCTTGTCACCTTCCTATCTACCATAAAAGCGAGGCGAACCGTACCTAAGTTCAAACACCATCCAAACTGCACATTCCCGGATATTGTAGCAAAAGCGCAGTGTTGTGCTAATCCGATACGAACCATCGGCTGAAATATGATACCAGCTTTAAGAAACGGTCAAAGAATACGCGACATAAATGGAAAGATGGTCGGGACTCGGGACATTGCCTATTTTTACTTCGGAATTCGGAGGTCGACGATAAATTGCAGTGGCAGTAAATTACCATGAAAACTGAAATGGATTGTGTATATTTTGGTTGGACGGACTTTGTTAGTTCTGCTTTTGTTACTTACATAATATTAATGCGTCGTAATTATTTATGTGCTTCTTCACATTATACTAAACAGGTGTTTGGCTGTCACAGAGTGATAATTGTGTAATGTCAAAAACTATTCACTCACTCACCTCCGGGTACCTCGGGTCCGGGATTGTTTTCTGATAAAACTTACGCTATTGGAGAGTTTTTATTATTTAATTGTATGGTGATAATAATAACAATAAACTATAACACGTCGTGTCTACTACATGTTTCCCCTATAAACTAGCTTATGCTAGCACCTTTCCACTTGTGATGAAATCGTTTTTAGCAGCACTCTACGTCACTGCAACTTAGTCCTTTACGCGGTTTGAGCTGTGCGCTTAAAGTTAGTTGATTTGTAATTTTTTTTTATACACCTATTTACCAAGAAGATAGATAACTACAAAGAAGATGTCAGTTATACAATTTTCACGTAATTGATATAAATAAAAAAGTCAGTTTCCCAGGCAGTTTGTATTGGTGTATTCGCATCTGTTTTAGATATATTCTATAGCCCTCGCCATATAAAGCTGTCTACCGCACTATCTTGGCATATTGTAAGGCGTGCCGACGCATAATATGATAAGTGCATAACCCGACCTGTGTTTGTGAAAAACGAGCTTTAACATATTCCTCGGTATCCCTGTTATGTTTGGGATTTTGTTATGTTAGGGCCAAATGAGATAAAAGGATTTTTGAGGACATTTTACACACACTTACTAAAATTCTGTTTAAAGCATGTAAGATATGCTGATAAGTAACCTTATTGTGCACACCACAATCTCAGCTATATACAAAATTGTAGCTCTTTTGGTTCAGTCATTTAAACGTAGAGTTAACAAACACACATTCTCATAGATGTGGGTGTACATGA
Organism: Hemithea aestivaria; assembly: GCA_947507615.1. Lineage (NCBI taxonomy): Eukaryota > Metazoa > Arthropoda > Insecta > Lepidoptera > Geometridae > Hemithea > Hemithea aestivaria. The sequence goes on from OX382328.1 coordinate 1,534,624, forward strand.
GCATATTATACTAGCTTATGCTCGCGGCTTTGCTTGCGTGGCAAAATCCTTTCTTAGCGGAGGTCTACATCATAAAAACTATCTATATTCCAAATTTCAAGTGAATCCGTTCAGCGGTTTGAGCTGGGCGTTGATAGATCAGTCAGTCAGCAACTCTTTCCTTTTATATATTTAGACTTAGGAGTACGAGTAAGCTTACAAACACTTTTAGTTTAAATAAAATGTAATACAATAAAATTGCAATATTTAGTGAAGACAGTAGACGTTTTTCCTCAGGGTCTGTAAAATGATTAGCTCCGTCGTCCGGCCCTCGCTATTTCACGGTTATTTGATAAACTTGTTAGAAACGCGTGAATATCCATTAAAATGCAAATTCAACACCATAGAAGCTTAAGTCGTGTGCCTAAAGCAACACTGTTTACTTATAAATATACCTATAATATTATGTTTCTTACATAGCATTAGATTTTATTGGGGCTTGCCAAATTTTAACTTTATTTTTATCTTTACACTAAACGATTCGTTGTATTTATTTTTATCTTATATTATAATAATTGGAGGAATATATTCCAACACAACAGGCCCTAATTATAACGCTATGGTCAATTTATCACTATTATTTTTTATTACTTTTTTGTCTTCAATTAATAGCACTACAACACTAATAAACACCATTCTGTCGAAATCGTTTCCAAATTGTCAGTTAAGCTATTTAACGGAGGCAACAGAAAGCTGGAAAAGAGCCTGCCCGACGGAATCCTTGCCCAAAGCCCCTAGTTCCCAAAGACAGTGGGACGAGCCGCTCTGTAAGCTAGAATTTAATGACCTGGTGAATACACCAAGTTCTCCTACAGAGCGTGCTCGTCTCCATGCCGTTGCTCGTTGGGAATCCGGGCTTTGGTTGCAAGCTCTACCTTCGCGTAATATTGGTAATCTTCTGGAAAATAATACTTTCCGATTGGCTGCATCCTTACGTATCGGCGCTCTTTGTACAGCTCCCCACAACTGTGTATGCGGAGAAAAGGTAGACCGTAACGGTTACCATGGACTGTCCTGCGTTAAGAGCGCAGGACGCATGTCGCGGCACGCCAGCCTAAACGATATCATCCGTCGGGCCCTTGTGAGTGCAGGCGTCCCGTCAACATTGGAACCTAACGGTCTAATGCGGGATGACGGCAAGAGGCCTGACGGCATGACTCTCATTCCCTGGAAGATGGGTAGGCCTTTAGTATGGGACGCCACGTGTGTCGATACTCTGGCACCTTCCCATCTTTCAGGAACAATGTTGCTGGCTGGTGCCGCGGCTAGTAAGGCTGAAAACCTCAAACGGCAGAAATATGCTAATCTGGACAGAGCTTATATGTTTTTGCCGTTTGGGGTTGAAACTATGGGTCCATGGGGACCGGCAGCTTGGGAGCTGTATAAAGAACTGGCCAAACGTTTGGTGGAGGTATCGGGTGACCGGAATGCTGGCGTGTATTTTACACAAAAAATAAGTATATGTATTCAGCGGGGCAATGCCGCCAGCATTCTAGCTACCTATCCCTCCACCATAGGTTTATTAGATTTAAATTTAGATTAAGTATTTATAAGTTTTAGATTGTAGGTTTAGTTTATAATGTTTTTTATTTATTGTCTGTAAAGTTTTATGTATAATTGTGTAAATAAATGAATTATTTCACTATTATTTTATTAAAACTCTTATTATTACTTTAAATGTTCTAAGTTTTCGCAGGCTCAAACTCATTTTAATGTTCACCAATTTTCAGCCACCAGTTATTTCTAGTGGTCTAAAATCTACAAGAAATCGATTAAAAGAAGGCAGAATAAGAATATTGTTTATATGTAAAACTGTGGTTAAAGTTAGGTACAGATGTTAGGGTACATAATTATATTTAGAGTGACAGTTTGTTCTCTTACGGACAAACAATATTCATCATCAGCCTATGTTCGTCCACTGTTAGACATAGGCCTCCCCCATGGCACGCCACTCAACTCGGTCCTCCGTCTTTCTCCTCCAACCTCCAGCGACATTATAATAATATTTGAAGACAAATAGAGCCCTTATATTATCATTATAGAAAAAGGCGATTTTTTGAAACAATAAATGTACATTATTCACACCTCACCCACCGGAAACGTGTGTCCTAGACAGGATGGGGTGCGAAGGGAAATCCCAACGGAAACTACCAATGCAAGTGAATATAATTATAATAGGTACTATTGCACCTACTCGTATTATGGCGATCTTATCAACAGCATCAAATAAACATATTACAATTATTATAAATCTACATCTACATCTACACTAATAATATTATAAAGAGGAAAGATTTGTATTTTTGTATGTTTGCAACGAATAAACTCAAAAACTACTGGACGGATTTAAATAATTCTTTCACCATTAGAATCATACATTATCCCTGAGTAACATAGGCTATGTTTTTGACTAAAAATAATTAGGGATCCTTATTAAAACTTCGATAATGTTAACCAAGGTATGAAAATTCAAGTCGTAAATTGTCTTTCATCGAATGCGCTGCGGAAACTATGGACGGTAGAACCAAAATATGTTCTACAATATTAAAGTACACATTATTATCTAAAAAAAAGTCCGCGGTACCATATATCTAACTATTGTAGTTACGTCACAATAACTACTTATTTTGTTGAAATGTTATCACAAACCAGACAATAGCGAAAAGATCACGTTATTCATGTCTTGGTATGAATCCTTATCTAAATAAATTATTTGATAATTAAGGTGGTTTCAGTATCTGTAGATTGCTTTTTGAATTATCAAAATTGACCATTGCGTTCAAAAGAAATCACGATTTCAAAAATATCAATGTTAAATACTGCTGGTCGCGCCCTTGCCATGGTCGCGCCGCGCCGAGCTAGAGCCGTTGCTACAGCTCGCGCTACATGGCGATAAGGGGTACGGGAAAGGGGCGTGCACGACGGCTTATTCGCGCGGTCGGCTCCATACGCAGCGGACGCTACCGACGTTGAATATTTTGATTCAATTAAGTCACGTTTAAATTTAGTTGAAAGGTAGTTTGACTACCATGAATGTATTCAAAGTAGTTTTCAACCCAAAATGTCACGGGAACGGGAACAATCTATGTACATAATATATACTCTATACCAATATATCCAACTGACTCATCATCGCATGGGATAAAACCGCTGGACCGATTGAGCTGAAATTTAAACAGCGTGTTTTTTAGGTAACGTAGGCGAGCAATAAGAAGGGATTTTGCGAAATTCCCACAGGAACGGGAATAAAATGGAAATCTGTAACCGTTGAGTCTATCAAGCTGAAATTTGGTGTAAAGGTAGTTTTACTACCATAGAAAAAATCAAGATAGTTTTCATTTCAAAATTCTTACGGGAACGGGAACAAAATGGAAATTTGTAACCGCTAGGCATATTAATCTGAAATTTTGTATAAAGGTAGTTTGACTACCTTTAGTTGACTTCCCTAGCGAATCTATAGTTGCTCCCACTGCACCCGCCGGCTCGTCTAACATACAAGAACTGGCCACGCCACAACCCGCCCCATTCCAAGATGACACTACAGCTGAAATGGTCAAGATCCTGACGACAATCAAATCACTGAAAGGGCAATTCCAAGCCTGCAGTACTATGATTGATAAGGTTATATTGATCCTGTCACATTTAGGTCAGTATGTCTAATATAGCTAATTGCCATGAACTTTGTATACTGTACTGGAATGCCGATGGCATTCGCAGTAAGATTAGTGAACTTCTCAACCTAATGACTGAAATGTCTGTTGATATAGTAGCCTTGTGTGAAACGAGACTTAGCTCAAATTATTCATTAAATACGCCTGGTTACAACTGCTATCGACGAGACAAAAGAGTGGATGGCAAAGGCCAAGGTGTTGCATTATTGGTAAAATCTGATATACCACACTCTTTGCTACAGTTACCTAACACCCTGAGCATAGAATGTATAGGTATATCCATCAAATTGTCTGGTAAAGATCTTGCTATAATTTCTGCGTATCAATCTCCAAATAGTAACTTACTAAAAAGTGACCTTGATCTTATGTTAAATGTGCAGCCAAACATTACTTTAATGGGTGATCTAAATGCAAAACACACATTTTGGTATTGTAACTCCATTAATTTCCGCGGTAGAACGCTATATGAACACATGATTGATAATGACTATGCCATCTATGCGCCAGTCAATCATACTCTCATACACTATAACAACGACTACACACCTTCAACTCCTGACATTCTTCTGTGCAAAAACATTAGTCCTCAGGAAGAGCTTGCCACTTTGACTAAGCTATCTTCTAATCATTTGCCTGTATTATTTAAATTAGGGGGAATTATCACTCGCAGACAATATACTAGGTTAGACTACACCAAGGCTGACTGGTCTGCTTACCGTAAATTCCTTGATAACAACATTGTTCTCACATCAAATACCCATTCTAGTCCTGACGACATTAATCACTCAGTGGCACAACTCACTAAAACTATAATTGCTGCACGCGATGCATGTATACCTACTTGTGTTGTAGTCTCAAACAATAACAAACTGCCTAAATACATAAATAAATTAATAAAAGAAAAAAATCACTTGCGCCGTTGTGTGTAAAACACTTGATTCCAATTCTAAAAAACAACTAAATTATAAAATTAATATTTTAAAAATTAAAATTTCCACTAAAATAAAAATACATAATGATCGCATTTGGCATAAGAAACTAGCTAAAGTTGACAATCCTAATACTGATCTTTGGCGCGTAGTTAAATCTCTGAGTAAAAAAACTGTTATTATTCCTCCACTAAAATGCTCTAATGGACAGTTTACTGCTTCGGTAAAGGAGCAATGTGATACCCTTGCAGACGCTTTTCTCGAAAATATGCAACTTACATCAAATTGGATCACGGAACCTTCTATCCTAGCATCTGTTAATACTTCTATTTGTAAATTACAAAACTCTGTTAGCTCAGATTTTCCAACTCTTGTAACTCCTTACGAAATAAAGAAGGTTATCCTTAAACTAAAAAATCGTAAAGCACCCGGTATTGACACTATTAGTAATTTAATAATCAAAAATCTATCAATGAAGACCATTGTTTTTCTTACAAAAATATTTAACGACTGCCTCAGATTGTCATATTTCCCTGATATATGGAAAGAAGCTAAAGTTATAACAATCAGGAAACCCGGTAAAGATGAGGCGATTCCAACGAGTTACCGTCCAATAAGTTTATTACCTTGTCTAGGAAAAATCTTTGAACGTGTTATAAACACCAGGCTGTGTAAAATTACCGACGAAAAACTTATCCCCGAACAGTTTGGTTTTAGAAAATCTCATTCGACATCACACCAAATGGCTAGAATAGCTGAACATGTGGCTCATCACTTAAACCTTGGTGAACATACAGGAATGATATTGTTAGATGTCGAAAAGGCTTTCGATACCGTTTGGCACCACGGACTACTCCACAAGCTCTTACTCCATAATGTTCCTCTTGGGCTTACAAAATTAATCCAGTCATATTTAAATAATCGGTCCTTCACTGTACACATTGGCGATGAATTCTCTACTCCCAGACCAGTCCCCGCTGGAGTCCCTCAGGGCTCTATTCTGGGCCCTTACCTATTTTTGATTTTCTTAAATGATATCCCTAAACAACCCCACACCCACCTGGCCGGTTTCGCCGATGACACGGCCAGTTTTACCTCATCTAAAGATATAGACGTAATAATATCACGACTTCAGTGGTCACTAGAACTCCTAGTCGAATACTTTACGCAATGGAAGCTCAAACTAAATACCCTGAAAACTGAAGCTATTATGTTTACTCGTAAGCGTTCCACTCCTACTAGGCAGCTGAAAATAGATGGACATTTCATTCCTTGGAGCTCAACAGTGAAATATTTAGGACTTACTTTTGACAATAAAGTTAATTGGACTAATAATACAAATAATTTTCAAGCGAAAGGCATTAAAGCTATAAATGCCCTATCCCCAATTTTCAATCGGCGATCTAATCTCAGCCCCAAAACTAAATTAAATATATGTGCAACCCTAGTCCGTCCCTGTATTACCTATGGTGCCCCTGTTTGGAGCAGTACTTGTGATACAAACTATAAAAAACTTCAAATTATACAAAATAAAGCTCTAAAAATTTCTTTTAATACACCTTTTCGGACCAATTTAATTAAACTTCACAAAAAAGTACACTTCCCACAAATCAAAGACTACATTTTAAAATTAGCGAATAGATTTTATAAAATTAAAATACGTGAACATAGAAATCACCTAATTTCTAGCATCGGTTCTACAATTCTATCTAAAACACGTTACTCGACAACTTATGGTCGATACAGGCTGCCCCATCACTATTTTCTCAATAGTGGCTGACGTCGGTCGGTTACTGCATGACAGGCGGCCGGCGCTGGCGCACGCAACCGGTTTGTCGAACTGCGCCGCGCCTCACGCGTCTTTTTTACTTCACAATATATACAAAATCCTACCCGTATTTAATAATAACCTACTTATTTTAATGTTTGGCTAGAACATTAATAAACTATCTCATGGTCCAAACTTTTTGTATGTTTATGTGTTGATGCTTCGTAATAAGTTATCTTATTGCTTGTAATCCTAATATATTTATAATATGGCCTCCTGCCCAATGTAATAAACATTATGATTTAAAGATAATAATATAATGTACGTTATAAATAATAAGTATGGTACTTGTATTTTTATCTTTAGTTGTTCTACCTATAATCCTAAGTAAACCAAAAGTGTATGTATCTAAGTACACCTAGTAACAATATTTACACATATTGTAATAATATTACATAAGCCGTTCTTGTTTAATTTATTAATAGTATTTTGTATTAAGTTAAAAATTTTATAAAGGCGTTTTTAGTCTGTAAAAAATATTGTACTTTCGTTAGTTATCATAAAATGTAGCCTAAATTTTATGTAAACTTGTTGTATTCTTATTGATAAATAAAGACATTTTAAAATCAATCAGTTTGACTACCATGAATAGATTCAAGACAGTTTTCATTCCAAAATTCTTACGGGAACGGGAACAAAATGGAAATCGGTAACCGCTAGGCCTATTACGCTGCCGCGGACGAGTGCTTCGGCGTACCCGTAACCCCAACAAAGGTGTAGAGTAGAAACACCCCCGGGGTTTTAGTGGGTATCCCGCCAGTTGTTTTTGGCGGGGAGTCCTACATAATCACCTCACGTCCCCCGTGTGTAGGTGGTATGCGTAATGCATTTCCCCGGGTAAAAAAAAAAGGCCTATTACGCTGAAATTTGGAAGTTTGACTGTCAGGAAAGGGTTTACAATAGTTCTCATTCCAATATTCTTCTCGGGAACGGGAATAATATGAAAATCTGTAACCGCTTGGCTAATTAAGCTGAAACTTAATGCAAAGGAAGTTTGGCTAACAAGAAAGTACAAGATAGTTTTCAACCCAAAATTCTCACGGAAACGGGAACAATCTATGTCTATGCCAATATTTAAAAGTGAAAATCTAACTGACATCGCAGGGATAAAACCACTGGACCGATTGACCTAAAATTTGCACAGCGTGTTTTTTTAGGTAACGTAGGCGACCGATAAGAAGGTAGTTTCATTACCATGAATGGATTCGAGATCGTTTTCATTCCAAAATATCTATGGGAACGGGAACAAAATGGAAATCTGTGACCGCTACGCCTATAACGCTGAAATTTAGTAAAAAGGTAGTTTGACTATCAGGAAAGGGTTCAAATAGTTTTCATTCCAATGTTTTTTCCCACGGGAATGTGAATAATATGGAAAATTTTAACCACGTGGTAAATTAAGCTGATATTTAATGCAAGGCTACCAAGAAAGAATACAAGATAGTTTTCAACCCAAAATTCCCACGGGAACGGGAATAATATGAAAAATGTAACCGCTAACCTGAATAGTTTGAAATTTGGTATAGTAGTAGTTTGACTACCAAGGAACGATATGGATTATTTATTCATCCCAATATTCTTATGTAAATTTGGTATAAAAGTTGTTTGATTCCCAAGCTCAAGCGCATGGCCTCATTCTCGCATCGTACGCTCGATTTGCGCATTGTGGATACTTACCAACCTAACTAACATAATATGTGGGACTACACTAAACTCTGTAGGGTAATCTGACTGACTCATCATTATCATAGTAGAGACAAAATTCCTGAACCTAGAATGATAAAATTTGGAATACCTATCCTATAGGTTCTTTTTAATACCTAAAAATTGAATAAGAAAGGATTTTGCGAGAACCAGGATATTTTTATTATCTTTTTGCTGAACTGATAGAGTTGAAATTTGGTATAAAGGTATTTAAGTACCAGGAGAGGATGTAAAATAGTGTTTATCTCAGATATTCCCCTCTTAGAGGGGGAAAAGGGGGCCATTTTTCTCCTATAAAAGTGGGGGTAAATGTTGTATTGAAATTTCTAATACCGCTGGGCCTGAAATTTAGTAGGTACGAGTATAAAGGTAGTTTGTATACCAAAATAGCACATAGGATAGTTTTTATATGTTAGAAATCCCCTTTTTAGAAGGGGAACAGTGGTGAAGTTTGTATGTGTTATCTATATTCGTTAGGCCAATTAAGCTTTTTTTACTTCTACAAAGGTTAGTTTAAGTACCAGGAAGGACACAGAATAGCTTTTATCCGAGAAACCGCCTTCAGAGAGGAAACCAGGCATTCAAGAGTTTGTATAAGGAATCAGTATCCGTCGAACTGACGTAGTTTTATTTGGTTTTAACACAGTTTGAGTCCTGGGACAGAGCATAGGATAGTTTTTATCTCTGAAATCTTTTTAGTATCTTCAAACATTGTAAAGGCCGCGGCAGTGGCCGATGAAGCGCCAGAAGCTACTAGAATATTTTAAGATAGAAATATCATAAATAGGATCACAAGTTGTAAAAAAATGAGACTAAATTCATGTTAAAATGCGAATTTAATGTTCGTGATCATTGTCTATTTCTATCAATATTTTACTAAATCTGTAGATTTGTCATTGAAATATTTATTGCGTAGGTCTTATTATTTCATTTTATTTTTTTATTCATAATGGCACCCGAAGCGAAGCGAGGACGGGCCGCTAGTAATAAATAGAATGCACTCTGAACCTCTTCTTTCTTCCTTTAATTCGACCTCTGTGGCGCGGTGGGCTAATACCCGCCTGCAACGCAGAAGGTTGTGGGTTCGATTCCCGCATGGGACAAATGTTTCTTCTTTCTTTCTTTCTTTCATAACACAAGCATTCAGTTGCTTAGCTTGGGGTTAGGTGGCGCTGTGTGAAATGTCCTGAAATATATATTTTTTTTAATTTCAGTTATTTTTTCTTATGAAGGCTTTATGGCTCAAAATAAAAATATTATGTTATCAAAGAGAACACGAATCGACGCTCACCAGAGGGCTATTGGCTATCGCCAAACGACATGTAAAATACTAGAATCCATAGACAAAATTGTGTACATTATATTATGCTTAAACTTCCTGATTAATATGAGTACAAGTGAATTAAATTAAAAATTTAAAAAACCCCCAACGCAATACGTAATTCAATTTTTTTTTATGGCGGCCATCTTGGATTTTAAGTTTTATATAGTGGGCTGTATTCCACTCGTTAAGCCCTTTCATTTGATATCCATATTGAGGGGGTCGTGGAAGAAAAAAGTAATCCGCCATTTTGTAGCGGCGGCCATCTTGGATCGATTTCCACCAAACATGGCTAAGAACAATCTCGACTTACTCTACTTTCAAACAAAAAAAACTAAATCAAAATCCGTTCATCCGTTTGGGAGCTACGATGCCACAGACAGACACACACACACACACACACACAGACAGACAGACAGACAGACAGACAGACACGTCAAACTTATAACACACCGTCGTTTTTGCGTCGGGGGTTAAAAATACGATTTTTAAAACTATCGCGAGTGTTCTCCATAACTATAACAACAAAAGAGAGACCGTGACCTTGGGCCGTGGTCGAAATATTCTCGGCAATATTAGACGTGAATTGATCCTTTTTTGTTGTTATAGTTATGAGTAAAATAAAAAACGCAGCAATGTACATTGAAGTTGTCATCAATTGTAGTGGGTGAGAATTAGCCAATATGCCCTCTGATCTTCTGCAATTACGAACACCTGCCCATTACAGCCTTCAGTATGTCCGAAGTGTTATTACGCACCACTGTGCTACGCTTATTATTCAGAGATAAGTCATAAAAACGTAATATACCTAAACGTTGCAAATAAGGCTCATTCGAAGACCCCTATAGGTACACTGAATAACTAATTAACAAAAGAAGCATAATTTTAATTCAACATTCACTCGTTGCGATTCCAGCGAGAACTTTCTCAAATTCGTCGTTAAAAAAGCGACAAATAAGCAGAGCTTTAATGAATCTGTCATAAAAAGCAGCGGACCGCTTCTAATGAGGGTAAGCTATTAAAAAAATAATCAATTTGGACGGATAACAACTGCTTAGTGTACAAGTACATTGTTTGGAGCTGCCTTGAGGATATTTACATTTAATTTGATTGCGTACAAAAAAACCCTGGATTTAGTTTGATTGGTAGTTTTTTCACAGTAAAAATGTTTGTCTGACTATAAGTTTAAATATTTTATCCTGAACGTTCATGAGTAATTATGGAGGTAAAATGTTATCTAATTTATTCTATTAGTCATTGGTTTTTAAATATTAAGTGTTAGTAAAAACGAAATAATTAAGTGTAATAGGTATATTTTAGTAAAATAATTTTATAGTAAGTTGTAGTATTTTATAGTATAAAAGACTTCCTGTGCGTAACGGTTTAACCCGGTGAAAAGTAACATATTATGTGCTATTCTAAGGTAACACACACATCATCACAATCATACATTTATACTTTCGTGTCAATATTTGTAGGAATAGAAAAAGTCTTACAAAATAAGAATTAAATTTCTGTTAAGCTAGCGATTATAATAATAACAAGAACAAATTAGTAGAGAAGCCAACGAATTCTTACATTTGGCAAACGTGGTAGTCTCATTCATCTCCATGTTTAAAAAATGCAAATTGCCACGAAAATCCGTATCTACACAACGGCCCAATTTTGTATCAAAAAGATCACGAAAGGAAATCAAGGGGAGGTAAAAGGCCCTAATTATAGGCATTACATTTTAGCAAATGTTACTTGAACTGCTTCACAGTTCTTCGCAACGCGAATGGTTATTTTTATTGGGCGCAAGATGGGACCTCCTGTTCTGACGCGTAACTTGAAGGAGGGGTAACGATTTTCTATACTAAGACTGTATGTAGTCTTTTTAGGTTCTTTTTATGATTTTTTATACAACGAAGTAAGAAGACGAGAAAGACGCTCTCCTAATGGTGAGAGATAACGCTGTCCATAATTAGTACAGTGCTACCCAGTATTTTACAAAGGTAAAATTCTGTGTGCTCTGCGCCAACGCTTCATACTTGAGACTTAAGAGTCATAAGATGTTAAGACTCTTCAGCCCAGTAATTTCACTAACTACAGTGCCCTCCTACCGAAGCACAGCAATGTTTGCACATCACTGCTTAGGCTAGGTGGTAGAATAACTGGCACTGTTGGGGTACCCACCTAGTCGACCTCCTGCAAAGGAAGTCTACCCCCTGTAGAATATTTGTTTAGGCGATCGGACTAAATACAGCAAAAGTAAATACGTGTTCCTACTTATTCTGTCAGTGTTCAGAAATTCGATTTTATTGTATTTTTTTAATGCAGCCTATTTAGATTTTTTTATGTGTAATATTTATTTAGGCAATGATAGGTACAAAATACAACGATCTCAACAAAACATGTGAATATTTCTATTTTTACTCTGCTTAAAATGATTTGGATTTAGTGTATTTTATGTTTGTTACAGTATTAGTACAGTTACATGAATTAATTTGAAGCTACAGCAATAATAACGATTAAATAGCTGCTATCCCAATTATAATACAAGTGCTCCAAAACGTTCAAAGAAAACTCGTCCGCTCAACCAATCAAAAAAGAACGCGAACTTTCAACAAAAGGGTCAAAATAAAGTAATTAGCGTCAATTTATTTCAGCTTTACAGTTTTAGGAGTTCGACTTATTTGTCGCGCCGTCGTCGTCTCTAACGCCCGCTGACATTTTGAGGGATGGCCTGAATGTTTGCAGGCCTTCATTTGTTTTAAAGTAACTCACTTCTCATTATTGATGGTTGTTTCAAATTTGTTTTAAGATTTTCAAATCTGAGAAAAGTGAAACCAGCTAAAGAAGAAATAGAAGTCATTTTTTTATTATTTATAGTTTAGCCTTTGACCATGATCTCGCATGATGTTATGCGACGATGCTGCCGTAGATAGTTGCTGTTAGCAGACTTAACCTAGAAGATGGGATAAAACCCTTCTTTGCATAAAGAAAAAAAAAAGAATAAGATCAAGCAAAATAAATGGCTTAATGCTGCTATAATGAACAATAAAAAGGTCAGTAATCCTAAATTGCTAAGAAATTATTGAAGAGTCCGTTGAAACCGGTTGTTTCTGAATGAGTCACGATACGAGAGAAGCAGTGTTGAGGCAGGTCGTGGTTTAATACTCTCGCTGGCAACTATGGTAAGAGCCATGGTTGCGAGCGAGGAGTCGTGGCAGGCCGCGGTTTCGTTCTGCGAGAGTGTCATCTCGCAGAAGGAGATCGCGGAACGCGAACGGGAGGTCACCACCGACCTCCCGATGCGTGCCCGGAGAAGGGGGCGTCGGAGGCGTATCTTCCACGCCCTTCTCCAGCCCCCATAACCTGGGTCAAGGCGGCGAGTACGGGGGTACTCGTCGCCGCAAGCACAGACCCACGAGGTGGCGCGCGCGGTGTTTCCGCGCGCCCCTTGAGAGGGTGGGGTGAAACTCCTCTTCACCCCACCGCGGAGGGGTCCTCCTGTCAGTGAGGACCAAACGCCGTCGGGGCCGCGGATGAATGCTTCGGCGTACCCGTTGCCCCGGCATTATGGCGTCCCGCAGGAACACCCCCAGGTTTTTTAGTGGGTATCCCCGCCGCTACCATCTTTGGCGGGGGAGTCCCACATACCACCCCGCGCCCCCCGGCGTGGGGTGATGATGCGTAACGCATTTTTCCTGGGTAAAAAAAAAAAAAAAAAAAAAAAGGTCGTGGTTTAATGAGGTGATAAACAAACCTGATATCACGAGTAATGGCTGTTATGACAATAATTCACGGTTATTACATAAATTAACTTTTATTTGTTCGTTTAATTTATAAGTGACTACGTAAAGGACTCGTCAAAAAGCAAAAAAAAAAAAACAATTAGTTCAAACAGTTTAAATTCCACCTGCTGTTAGTCAAAACAGTGTTCTTAATCTTTAGGAGACCGGTATGGAATTAAAGCGATAAGCTACCATTACGAGTATACACCGATATTTTTCGAGTCTTACCTCCAATGAATTAATCAGTTCCTAAAACAGCGTTTTGACATAAATTTGTTTTTTTTTCTATTTTCTGACTATATTTTTTGTTTTTATAAAAAAAAGGTATTTAAAAATATTGGTTAATTAAATACTTGAATACCGTGAGCAGCATTTCTCTAAACATACATTAGTTCCAGCAATGATTACAAGTGATGCCGACATTGCAACTTAAGGTCCAGTTATGTTGAACTAAAGCAATGGAGTCTTTAAAGCGAAAAAATTCCCTAGACCTCATAAAAACTCGCAAGTTGCACCTTACTTTTACCACATGAAAATGATATTACAATAATGGAAGTTTCTTCTCGCAGGCTCGTTTACCCTTAGGTCTGTGGTACGTGATGTCTGCACCTTGCATTTTATTATTGCTGGCCACCCCTCCCTTATAGCAGGGGGTGGTAACTACCTAGTAATTAGAGGGTGTAACTTAGATTGGCTTTTTAATTTGTTCGGATTTATTCTAGGGGCTGAAGATAGGAAGGGATGGGCAAGATCGTTTGTTACTTAAGATGTAATAAGTGGGGGTGCTGCTTATTACTGGCGATCGCTTGTGAGAACTTAAACTGGTCGATTTGGGGAATGGTGAATCTGTGTGACATCACTGTTAATATCTTGTCGTTATAGAATATGATTTGGTAGGTAGGTAAAATGAGATACATACAGAAATACATGCTGACCATGCAAATTCAACGTTAATTATTATAATTGTAATCAGAAGAGACGGTTGTTTGTTAAGAATAAATTAAATTTTTCATATGTTCAGTTTGTTCACCTAAATAAATGTAAATGATGCAGTGAAACGGGTGTAATGGCGCGAAAACCTTAAGTCTAACGATCCCATACATAATGGCATATACATAAATAACGCTCATAATAAACTACAGGCAAGTCGATGTGTAAATTTTCCCCGGCTATAAACCCGCTTGTCCGTTTTTCAACCGGCGAAAACCCGGATAAAGGATAGACGACGGGTGGCCATAAATTTGGGATGAACGAGAATCTTGTACGCGTCACTTTGAAATAAAGTTGTTGCTGCTTAGAATAAGCCTACGATCGCGATGCGAGAGCTTAGGCTAGGAGGCAGACAGCTATTTCTTAATCTTCTTACTAAAATTACGAGTATGAAGGTGGTTGCATGTATGAGCGTTTATTATACTAGCTTATGCTCACGGCTTTGCCCGCGTGCAGAAATCCTATCTTAGCAGAGATCTACGCTACAAAACGTGTCTATGTTCCAAATTTCAACCCATTCCGTTTAGCAGTTTAGGCTGTGCGTTGATAATTCTGTCAGTCACGCTTCCTTTTTTAGAAGAAGAAGACTATGTCGTGACTTTTTTTAGACTAAATTCTTTGCTTTGCTCCTGTAACGATTAGTTTTCTTAGCGGCGGTAAACGTGACAATATCTTTGTGCCAAATAGCCAATCATGAATCTGTTCAGCAACTTTGATCAGTCCGTTAATAAATTAGTCATTCAGTCACGTTTTATTTTCATAAACTATTTGATTAGTCATAACGTTTATATTAATATATTTCCCGTTTTTTTTAAATAATTATTTTTGGAATAAAATGTGTCTGAATCACCTCAAGCTCTCTGACTACATCTAGAGATTTATACTGTTTGACGCAAGTTTATAACTCTCTATATTTTACAGCTTTCAGAGTCGTGAGAAAAACGGCTCCGGTTTTATGATGAATTATCTCATTTTAAGGTTTACCTTGAACCAGATGGTGATAGGATTAACTTGTTCGGTAGAAATTGTATGCATATTGTCTTTATATGCTTTAACTTGATAGATATCATGAAAATAATTCATTACTACCTAAACGTCGCTTCTAACAAAGAATTTTTTATCGTACTATTTTAATGACATAATTTTTTTTCTATGTTGGACAGCAGCACACATTTAGACGGCCTGTCGGATATTGTAAAACTTACTGTCTCCTTTTATAGACACCCGCATCACCGTTTTTGTTGTCGATGTGGTGTCGGTCATATTCTTTGCCGACGCATTATTTTTGGTCAAGTAGGTTGAGTCCCTTCCTATCCACCATGCCAAAACACAGCCTTGATGACAGTTGATCCATACAATGGGAGTTATAGCCTCCTAAATATCTCTTGAATGAAACATGTATTACAAGTAGAGAGTATATTATCACCTGTCAATCATAAAACTTCACCCACAAAACTACAACTAAATAAACATTGTTTAAAAAAAGAATGGTGTAATTAATTCGTCACAAGGCAAATCCAAGCGTCACTCACGATGACATGATATTTTTTCGCTATAAAAGGGCCACACTTAACCCAGTTTTCGTAACGTGTAATTACCGTCATCTCACACGGCTTTAGAAGGAAAATTAAAAAAGTCCTCGTCAAACGGCAAGTCACGCCGCGAAAGCCGTAAATTACCTTGTGAGTTGCAAGATATATCTTGGCCCGGGGCGAACCAGCTCGTTTGCTGACAGATACGTGCTATTAGTGTTCTTTTGTTGATTGCTTTTGTGTTATTGTGATTTACAGAACAGGAATTATAGAATAGAATAATACTTTATTGCAAACAAACAAATTTCACATCATTGTGAAATGCTAAGTAGCATCACTGTACTGATTATGGGCAGCGTTATCTCTTAACATCAGGAGAGCGTCTTGCTTGTCTTCTACTTCATCAAATAAAAAAAAAACAAAATATACAAAAGAACATTAATTACTATAATATGTTATAAGTAGGTTTACAATCGGCGGACAACCTGGAAATGGAAAAGGGCAGTCATACTTCAACATGCGGTAGTGCGCAATTCATGCTGTTACTTTTAATAAATACTTAAGGAATTATTTAGGCGTCTAAACTTAAAAACATCATGCCTTCAAATAGGTTATTTGCTTGTTTGACAACTTTGGTATTTTTTTTCTTTCGTTTGGTTTGGAATAAAACGCATAGATTCGAAAATTCCCTAAAACTATTTAAATAAAAATTCAGAGATCTCATTTTAGTTCACATCACCTGATCTAAGGAACTTTAATGATGCCATAAAAGAACATGCCCTTTATCTTTCAGTTTTGAATCATTTTGCTCGCATTATGGTTGTCTCACCCAAATTGAAAGGGTAAATTGAATCGTGTATCATATCTATAGACTATAGAGGTAAGCTAAAGAATAATCAACTCCATAAAAGATCGATAACTTGCATCGGGTCTATTGTCAGCGGTAATTCGGGTAAAGCACTGTAAATGTACGTTCAAGTCACGGTTGCCGGTTATTGTCTGTATGAACCGGTATGAACCGGCGTGAACTGCGATTTTACGAGGTGATGTCGAGGTCAAATATTGCCTAGACGAGGGTGGATGCGGTAATGTTATCTTAGACTTTTTTCTGTAAAGAAGTAAGAGGACGAGTAAGACGCTCCTGATGGTAAGAGATAACTCAGAATTTGACAACGATGTAAAGTTCTAGGCACACAGCTCCAACGTTTCTTACTCAAAAGTCATAAGACATTATGACTCTTCAACCCAGTAATTGCACTAGCAACAGCGGGCACTGCTGTCCTACCGAAGCACAGTAATGTTAGCACATTAGTGCACAGGCGGTAGAATAACTGTGTTTAGTTAATCTAGACATTTATTTTCAAATTAATTCTGCTACCAACTTCCACACTATTGTTGTTATTTAGTAGTAATGACGTATCCACATAGTTTCTTACTCAGTGTAATAACAGTGAAAGCAACATGAAGACTCGGTGCTTGCAATAACTATGGGAAAGCCTTATTTAAGAGAAATATTGCTCGGTAAAGCGCTATCAATCAAGACTTTATATAGCTCTCTGTAATAGAGCAGTATCAAGTTCACATAGTAAAATTATGGAATTTGTTTTATTGCTAGAACATGGCTTTAAATAAAATCTGAAACATTTTAATAAAACATATTATATTTTTTCATTAAACGACATTCGCTTTATTCGTCAAAAGGTGATAATTAAATAAGTTCCTATGTACCTATATCAAAAAACCGACCCATCCTAATTGGCTCACAAAAGGAGATCAGAGTTAACAAATTAATTATAAAATTTACATTTTTTTTTTAGATAATTTATTTAACATAACAAAGACATTTAATATTATTTACATTACTTACTTATTAAACAATTTATTATTTTTATTATTTATTATACTTGAAAAAAAAAAAACTTTTCCTCGTATACGTACTTCATAGGCTACAGTGACCCCTTCATTATATAATATCTAAATGATTCCAAATTTACTGGTTATTTATTCGAATATTTTCAAAACTAGTTCGTTTGAGCGCAACCTGGAGTCGTTGACCCATTTTCACTAATCACTTTTAAACTTTTTTCTCACTTTGAACTCGCGCTAAACGACCGATTTCAATGGTAACGGCTCCAAAATGCAATCTCTATATTTTTGAATTGCCGTATATTTTCACTTTTAGTGCACACTGCACACTAATGGAATCAAATTAAATATCTTCTCTTTGTGGTGCGTTTTTGCCCTAGATTTTTTTCGATATTGATATTACGAGTATATTTATTATACCCACTATAGTTTGTAATATATGCTATAAAATATAATGAAAATAAAATTATATACAATCTACTTTGCCCTTTTTGCTTCAGTATCAGTGACTTTATGTACATCTCTTTCTGAAGTAGCTCCATCATGACTGAGGATCGTGGTCATCTCTGGCCGGTAGAGGATGCTGGTGCAGTGTACTTTTAGTCTGCCGTCATCGGTGCCTATATCCATTGTATCTTCTCTGAGAATCGAGCAAGACTTAATTAATAAATTTAAATTATTGGTTCTGATGTTGCGTTCTAACAAGAAGCATAAGTCTGTATCTATCGAATATATTATAGGGAAACACTGACTGTAATAGGTAAGTGCTATCGCTCAACATCAACTGAGCATAAAAAGTAATCTACGTCTAACAAGTAGGTACAAGAATTATTTTCAGCACAAAACACAAAGTTCATCAAACATGAACAACATTAAAATACAATAGAAAGTAAACTCCCCTTTTTAAAGTTAGTTAAAAAGCCAAGAACCTGAGTCACGACTTAGTATGGGTCAGCGCAGCGTGAGCGGTGTGAAATCCATCCATCATCCTGACGGACAGATGGACATTCTATAATATCTATGCATAATTTAGCTGTTATTAGTTTGATTCGGAGAACATGCGAATGATTTTATATTTCGCATTAATCAAGTGTAAAAAGTTGCGATTAATAGCAGGTGCCTACACTACGAATATGTTATGTTAGAAATATCAAGACGTGGGAAAGAAAACTATCAGCATCAAAAAAGTTTCTTCACAGGTATAATTTTTTTCAGAATAAATATTTTTTTAGGAAGTTATTATATTTTTTGACTACCTATTTAACATAATCACGAGAACAATTAATTATTGTATGTAAATATTATTTTTTCCAATGATATTATAATGCAAACAAATTAAAGTGTTGTAGATGATGCTTTCGAAGAGAGGGTTGTTACTTTTTTAAAGTCATAAATAAAAATACATAGTAACGTATGGTTTGGCATCCATTTTCATTTTTGTTGAAGGTCAACACTCAGGGCAGTCAACTCAAGCGATTTTATCTCCAAACTAATACAAAAATCTGTTTTAGAAAATAAAGAAAACTGACTAACAAAGGTACAATGCGATTCTAAACGGATACACACCTACACCTGATTGAAGAATCGGTAAAGTTCGCTCCAAAGCAACGTGTGGCTCGAAAGTCTAAGAAGCAGAGACCATTAAGGAGGAACTTCAAGAGATACTCAATTAATCCTGATCACCGGCGAGATCATTAATGAGTCATTACAGAAGGGTGGCCGTCCAATAAATAATGATAACTCGGTTATTCATTACCTAATCACGCCAATCATTTGAGAGGGCGAGGTGATTGATGAAGGCGAGCGATCTCGATAGAAATCTTCGATCGCTCAGAATTGGATATTGTTAGACGTTAGAAACTTCAGTTAAGGTCATTATACCTGATAACAGTAAATATTTACAAAACCAAAGCCACATAGTTCTCAAGGCTTAAGCCCATTTCACACGTCGCTATATAGCGCTATATAGCTTCACATAGCGCGGCATAGCTTCAGTACAAATCGGCATCCGTCACACACGTAGCTATAAATGACATATAGCGCTATATCGCGCTATAATTTACAGTTGATGCGTAGAATCCGCCATTTTTCATTTTGACTAGGTGATAAAATGACTAAGCCGTTTTGTATTACGGAGACAAAAGAAAACAAACTCATATTACCTACGCGATATATTAAACTAAATAGTAGCAAATGCTTAACCGCTGTGTAACAAATTAGAAAAAATGTTTTATATTTTTATTAAATATTTTGTTGTGTTTACAGTTCTTTGTGTTAGTATTTCGAAACAAATAAATTTAATTTGTATTTTAAATTTCACCCCCTATTTACTTGTAATAGATGCTCATATTATGCATAATGATTATTTGTCCGAATAACTGAAAGCTTTGAATACCTTGCAGTAGACTTTCGCTTAACCGGCTAAGTCATGCTACAAAATGGCTACGCATTTTTTTTTTATCTAGTTCAAATGGAATTTGCCAAATTGTATGGTTTTACAGCAACATGGCTGTTGACAATGTCAATTTTGAGTCTTATACAGGACGTGTGAAAAAATTCATGATTTTTTTTTCACATTTTTAAAAAGTACGTACCAGGAGTTTGCCATGGTTTTTTTTTACAAAAGTGATTGTCAGTTAAAACTGTAATAATGCAAACACATTGTTTCAAGGGTTTTGTAGGTACCTCTAAGGAAAAAAAAACAAATCATTATTTTTAGTTTTTTTTCGACATTTATGCTCGTAAATGGATCGTTTGGAGTTCTTCTCCTTGTCCTTGTCATATTCTCTATTACTGGGAGTCATGCCCCCTCCTTTGTAGGATTCGATTTCTGATGATGGAGTGCTATCTGGGTTGGTTGGATGCGATTTTCATGGCCAGGAGCCACGAGACAACAGGACAACAGCAACAGCATCATCTTAGTCGAGCACGGGGCAGGCTGAAAATCAGCGCTGTGCAGGACCTCCCTGCCCAGCATTATGCTGAGCCTATTCCATTTATCAGTGTAGGTACCTATTGTTTATGTTGTTTTATTATCTTCTGTTCGTATCTCATACTAACATGTCACTATATTTATGTGTATATTTTTTCATGTATGTACTTTTTGGAACTGATAATAAATATATTTTTATCTTATCTTATCTTAACAGGAACTTCGAGGGTGGTGAGGATCTGATCTGACCAGCACATCGGACCGCCTTGGGACCGCTTTCCTTTGATTTTGCCCGAAACAATGACCATCTCTAGATTTCCATCCATGCCATTTGGCCAAAGTACTCGAGAATTCTCTGATAAAATCTAACTCAAATCGATCTTATTCGATGAACTCTCATACTTTTAGTAAACGATGATAATTTCGAATAAAGTTTTCTGGATTTCTTGACGTAGTTTGAATCGTCATTTTTTTTAAATTATACCAGGAGCAGACTGGAACGAAATCAAAATCAAGGAAAAAAGAAACATCCTTTATGTAGAAAAAATTGTCAAATTCATTTGTTTAAGTAGTGTTGGGGAATCATTGTGGAACTATATGCAATCAAGTGATTGAATCTCCGTTCCTACTTCTGGTACTCCTGGTACCTACTTCCTAAAAAATATTAACTAGCTTTTAACTGATGAAAAGTGGTCTGTTAAGCACAAACGTGCGTGCATATACGAAAATGCATAAAATAGACCCCGCATAGGAAAAAAAAAAACTGTTGTGCCCTTTTTGAAGACTGAACCACGTTAATATTAAGAGAGAAGAGAGATAGAGAGGAGCAGCGGTTACAGATTTCCAATTTAAACGCCGTATTTTTCCCCTTAAGGGCAGATTTCTGGAATAATAACATTTTATACGTAATTTTATACGCAACATGTTGATAACATTTTTTCATACAAGTATGTGGCAAGTCCAACTTGCACTTGTTTGTTTTTATTTTGAAATAATATAAATTTTCTTTATTTTTGTATTAATAAACCTATTCTAAATGCACTCAAAGCATTCATTGACAAGTTATTCCAAATATTTGAGTGCGTTTGTAAAGAGGAAAAAAATAGTCATTAATATCACTTGATTTGTGAAAAAAGGAATGTTAATGTCACTTGATTTTATTTCAAAGATCGACTCAAGATTCAATCACAAAGAATGAACTATTAAAAAATATAGTTCCGATCAGTAACCCGGCCATCACTAAAAATAATATAGCACGGCATAGCGAGGTATAGCAAGGCCTTGCGATACGATACTATATGGTACCAGGAGTCATATAGCAAGATATAGTATAGCGCCGTGTGTAATGGGCTTTACAGACATTTCAGACACTGGACACTGTTTGAAATGACGGTTAAAAATTTTATTTAAACTGTCATTTCAAACAGTGTCCAGTTTTAAGACTTTCACAAGACTGGAAGGCATAGTTAGGAAGTAGATACTGGCTGAGTAAATAACAAGAAACACATGAATGAAAACGGCAAGAGACAGGCTAAATGGCTTAACCCAGTTGTGGACCTCTAATTGAAAATTTACGATTTAAGCTATTATGAAGAAATGCAAAAAGTAAACAGACATGGTAAATATATTTCTGAAAAATAAAAATTACATGCCTATATAATAGTGGATAATACCACACTCAAACTGAAATGATGCATTACTAGGAAGTATGCTTCAGTGAATACTTAGAGCCGCGCTGGTGAGTGGGGCTTTTACACTAGATATTTAAAATACTAAAATATTAAAATATAGAAAAAAAACCTAGTTGAAATCTTGCTTCAAACACATCAGGTATTTTGACACTTGATCCAAAATCTTGATCTAATGATGGTATTTTATGTATCATGCAAAAATTGGCAGTTCCTACAGTTTCATTAAAAATTGTCTTAGCAGCCATTTGCAGAAGTGCTGAGCAACATATGTATGTATGTACTACCTCTATAAGTAAAGACGTTGCCTGAACCAACTTTTATAGAATGAAGAAGACAGTGTTAATCTAAACAAAACTACCCCCAAAATGCCCTTACTTTTTACAATACGAGTATACAATTATTTTCGATTTAAGCTGCGCGTTCTTTACCCAGCATTTCAATAAAAGCTCGTTTTCAAACAAGTTTTTAACACTTTATCTTTATTAATTCTTTTACGACAAGTGTTACGACTTATAGTTTAAGGCCTACATGTGAAATATGAGTGTAGATTCCCCTTGCCTACTCGAAACTGAATGCTTACATTCAGCTCTATATAGGTTAAGGAGTATCCAGCTTGCTGTATGAAAACGCATAAAAGCATTGCGCGGCCGACACGCAAGCGGGCGAGTAAGGCACGCGAGGAGGTGCCGGCTTGCTATGACGAATCATTGAGATTTTTTATTAATTTTTTATAGGTTAGCCTTTCAGCCTCGCGTGATGTTCCGCAGATAGTAAAAGTTAAATCTAGAAGGCGGAATAAGTCCCTCTCTGGCTCACATCATGCCGGAACACGGTCAAAATAACCGCTAGTTATAGTTTAACTTAAAACATATTTTGTAGCCAATTTATTGCAGGTCAAATTGTACTCACCAAGATTCATTTTGTCATTTTTTTTATATTGCACAGCGAATATTGGTGTTCTTCAAAAAGACTTTACAAACCTTTTTTACAAGCTTTTATTTATCTTCACCTGTCTGTTGTCTGTCTGTAATCAAATCTTGTTTAATTTGATCCATTTTCCGATTTCGGACTGAAAGCTGAAATTTGGCATGCATGTATAAATCGGTTGACTATGCAATATTATTATGACATAGAGTTGATAATATGATGGAGCAAGAAGTTGGCCATAAGAAGTTTGTAATTAAACGACGCAACCAGGGCTCATTTGATTCGTCTTGACGAGAACTTTGGTGCTAGATGATAGTTATAATAATAAAAGCTTGTTTTTAAAAAAGTTATATTAAATTTTACTTGTTAAACTTTAATCCACATTAAATCAAAAGAAAATAATAAAATGAATAAAAAATTACGAGTGTTTCTCAAACAAATTCGTCACATAGCGTCGGCACATTCTTGAAACAAGCGCCTACAGACATAATGAAAGCCTCGTGAACATAATATTTTCTATGCAATTACGTACACATACTGCTGCTCCACATATTTTAACTTTAATTAATTCGAAGCGACTGGCTTTTCATTTAATGTCTCGCTCTTTGTAGTGTGGTTAACGGAAAATACCGCTTCTTGCGCAGAACAAATTCTATTTGATTTTTAAGAGGCTATACTTTTTTTTTTGACCCAGGAAAAATGCGTTACGCATCATCACCCCACGCCGGGGGGCGCGCGGCGGTATGTGGGACTCCCCCGCCAAAGATGGGAGCGGCGGAGATACCCACTAAAGAACCTGGGGTGTTCCTACGGGATGCCATTATGCCGGGGCAACGGGTACGCCGAAGCACTCATCCGCGGCCAAACGATCTGGTATAGCCTACGCTGACGGACTGGCTTTTATCTCTGTGCTGAATTTGTATTCAATCCGTTCAGCGATTTTATTGTTATTGGCATTAAACAGGTACCGTTATAAGTACTTTTCTTAGCTTAGTGGTCATCAGTACATTTATAAAAGGGAAGTGTGACATGCTGATCAACTACTAATCTATCAACACATAACCGCACTTTTTGAATAAAATTTTTACACTTCGGGAACAATTTGACCGAAACAGAGAAAAATTGTGCTCGTAAAACATAATAATTTTAATCGTTTAAATTCAAAAGCTACACAGTCGTATTAGAAAATGTATTTTAGCAAAAAATCGGGAAAGCAATGAATACAATATCCAATCATCAGGATAAAAAGAGACCTTTGAATCGCGTATGAGCGTTGATTCGCCATCACACAGTCCGCCGGTTAGATCCCATTAGGATAATAGCCACACCACAGAACATTTTAACATTTCAAATTTAAATTTTAAAGAATTTACTAAAAAAAATTAAGTAAGTAAACGTGTGTTGACTTAACCTGATACAACACTTATAACTTCAGTTTTAAAAGTCTACATCCTGTCGCAGAGGCGGCCTAAAAACATAATTGCCGAATCCAAGGTCATTATTAATGTTAAAAATTTGACTGACTTACTCGTATTACATTAATATTATAAAAAATTTTTTTTTTTATTATACCTCTAATTTTGATCACAGGTAATTCCTATTAATGTAATAAAGTCATAATTTTGTATTTGTAATCTCCCCATACCTCAGCACCAGCTTAACGCTATGTAGGAATATAGCTTACATCATAAAATTACACATAGACTATATCAGTGGGTAATACGTTTCAGGCGTCTTTAATACTTCTATAAAAAATAAATAAATATTTCAGGAAATTTCACACAGCGCCACCTAACCCCAAGCTAAGCAACTTAATGCTTGCGTTATGGTGGTTAGGATAACGGATATAATACTTATTTACATTTCTTTTGTAAATACTGACTTATAATAGATAGATATTTAAAACCACCCAGACTACTAAATCGACAATAATTAAAAATATCTTTATGTGCTAATTATGTTAGCACCTATTTTTAAGACCCCAAGAAAACAAATCGAGTTTCTTCCAGCCAGTTAGTCAAATCAAATTATCATCCATTCAACACTTAGTTTTGTGGCTTTTGGAAGTGTATTCGCATCATAATCAAATAATTTTAGTGTAATGTTTAGAAATACCTCTCTGCGTTGGTGGAACTGTGCGATGCTCGATGCTCATAGTTAATGGATGTTGCGTATTTGTAGCTTCTTCATTCACTTATTTGCATTCCATTCACTCACTCACCATTCAAAAATAAACTTGAATGAAATAATAATAATTGGGGTTATATATTTCCTAATGGGACGGAAGTGGCAGGTGCCGTAGTCCTAGCAATAGCCTCAGCATCAATTTAGAATGAACGTCCATAGCCTAGTTCAAGTAGTTTCCATTAATTAGGAATAGTCCTGTCACTTGGCGGAGACTGTCTTTGAGCCCATTTTGTATAGATGGACTCAAAAATAGACTCCAATAAGTGTCACCCATTACATATAAATGTAATGGGTGACAAAAGCTCAAAAGGGCCTCTGCGCGTTGGACTTTTTTGTTTCCGTGCACGCCTATAAAAAAGCCCGAGCTTAGCCCGTGTTTAAGAGCGATATTATTATGTAAGTATAAGTATATAAAATTTGTATTCCAAAATTTTGCAAAATGTTACCTCTCTTTTTATAATAGTGTTTATCTTTTGAAATTAAGCTATTTTAAGCAAATGAATGAATTTTTAAAATAGAGTCAAATCGCAATAATAATTAAAGGTTGTGTGACCTAACCTAGAGATTATATGTTGAGGAGGTTTCAGGTCACCAAGATGGTTTAGAAAATTAATAAATAAGGTACATAATAATATAATATTAAATAGATCATTTTACATATATCAAAAAGAGCATTTTATCGTTTTTATAGAAATCGTATTAACATAATGTTCATTGCATAATATCATTATCATCTAACTATTTTGACGTTTAATAATTTAGAGGAGGAAAGATAATTAAATTCAAATTGCGTTGAATGTTGTGTGTGCACGATATTCATACACATGATTTTTTAACTAAGCAAAAATTTTTATAGACAAAAATATCTTGAAATTATGAACAAGAGGAGAGGCATTACATAATTTCATGAAAATACATTTTGCATATTATAAACAAAACAAAGGATTAGTTGAGGTCGAGAGCGAGCGCTGCGTTGTAAATTATTATATCGGACAACCGCGAACCATCTGACGAAGTACCAACGACTTTGTAGGCAGATGATAGAAAACAGAACAAGAAATTATTAATTCTTGAGTTTTATTTTCTGTTTAACATAAATATATTTTTTATTCAAATAATAATATTTTCAGTACATTAAAATATCATATAACTATATTTCCACCATATGAAACTTAACCCTTAAATGGGCAATGTTGTTTTTAAACAACATACTAAACATCACAGATAAAATTGACCTTTTATCTGTGATGATTTAAATTTTTGAAAAAAAAAAACAAAAATCGTGAGACAAAAATCGTCCATTTAAGGGTTAAAAATAAAAAACTAAAATCCCTAATCCCTAAAACCACATCGTCGAGGCATAGTTAAGAAGAATCAAAGTATCGGATGACTAGAGTACTAGCCTGAATTTTGCCTATAAAAAAGCATTTATTGCTTTAATTTTTATTCAGGTATATCATATTTTGCAGTGGGACATACTGGTTGGCAAAAGCCTTTCTAATTATTCCTTAATACCTCTATAATAAAAGAAGTAGCATAATACTACATCTATGTACTCGTTACTTACAAGTGATAGTGATAAAAAATTAGTGATAAAAGTTTGTAAAAAACAGTGGTTACATCGCAGCCAGTTAACAGAACTCCTAGGCGGTTTATTAAATGCCCGCATTTCCGGAGGCCACTAGATGCAGGTAACATATGGAAGTCCAAAGGTGAGGCTTATGTTCAGCAGTGAACGTCCTACAGTTGAGATGAAAGATAACTATTGGAAAACAGAAAACTACTGAAATAATTACTGTTATTATATACATTTTGTACAAACATAGTACTAGCATAGATAGACCGCTATAGAATTAGTCTTTGCGCAGCGTTAGTAGGTACAGTAAATACTAAAACAAAGACTATTGGTATGCCCTCTCCAACAAGTTAGTCGCTCAGCTCTAAAATAGCAAAGGTGAGAAACAAAGCGTGCCACAGTCCGACACACACATAAATCTACTTCTAGCCTCAGGCTCCTAGGCCGCGCCAGGAAACAGCCGCTCTGATGCATCGGATGCCGGTATTATGACCTCTTGCGGGTTAAATGGTCACTAGAAATCATGTTGCAATGAACACTTTTTGTTTGATATTGAAATTAACATGAGATTTTTTTACGTGCCAAAAACGTCCATTTATGATCTGCAATTTTAACTATATCACATTGCTGCTGCAGTCGTAGCACTTCGCAACATTGACTTAAGAGTAGCAAGTATTAGCTTGATAAATTATGTCAGATGCCGCGTAGACTTGTCTTGCTGTCAAGTCAACTGTCACCCCATACATTCACAAAAGTACAATTTATGGGATGACAGTTCTACTCTTGAAGTTTCGTCGGGATCCCGTGAGTCATGCTACGGCCACTGGAAGACAGAATACTGACATATATAATTTACAATCGATGAAAACCTCTCTCACTCATTATACAAGTATCCGCTGATTTAGCAATAGTTTGGCTACCAACGTTTTCTATTACTCCTAGCCTAATAGAAAAGGCTAGCTATTTCCAGCTCTACTTTAAAATGTAAGACGTACTAAATATCCCCGGCGAGGTAATACCTTAATAGCATTTGGAAACTGTAAGAGATCCTTCTACCTCGATACGTAAAGTCCATTGAATGCCTATCCACGTACACAGACTCGTTTACTAAAGATTTACGCAACAGATACATCGCAATGGAACCCTTTTCAGGCGCTTTATGTTCCTAATTCTTTGCCCAACTCCAAAACGTAACACGTTCCATTCAAAAGGCGTGTAGCTAAGCGATTTTATTGAACACTGAAAACCGATAAACAAAGATATTTAGACGTTCCTGTATTAAAAGCTTTTAGTTCGAGTGAGTGAACAGATAGATACTGGGAAGAAGCTAAACCTGTCCGTTATTTAATTTTTACCAGGAATATGCTAGATAACAATTTGATGGGCATTACCGAATCTGAAAATCTCGATCGATCGATAAGACCGCAAGTTGTCACTTATATATAGAATTTGTATTTAATTTCTTGTAAATAATTGTGATTCAATAAAGAGTTATCAACAACTGAAGCTGATTGAATTGATATTTGGAAGGTAGATGCTTAGACCTTGAAATTACACATAATACTAAAATGCTTTTTTATTATGTGTAATTTGAGGCAAATTTTTTACCGGAGGTAGACTTCCTTTACAGGAGGTCGACTAGGTGGGTACCCCAATAACAGTGCTAGTTATTCTACCGCCTGAGCAGTAGTGTGCAAATGTTTGCACACTACTGCTCAGGCTCTACTGCTTGCTGTGCTTCGGTAAGAGGGCACTGTAGCTAGTGAAATTACTGGGCTGAAGAGTATTAACATCTTATGACTCTCAAGTAAGAAACGTTGGCGCAGTACATCCAAATATTTTTCTTTGTAAAATCCTTGTAGCACTGCACTATTTATGGGCAGCGTTACCTCTTACCATCAGGAGAGCGTCTTGCTCGTCTTCTTACTTAATTGTATAAAAAGAATGCTGCTTATCGTTAGGTAAAACCTCGGTTTTTTAAAGTGATATGTATATATATAAGTAGTGTTTTTAAAAATGGACACAGTTTCACCGGAATAGGTTGCCAGTGCCGGATGTAGTCGGCACTCGCCCACGTGCGCCGCGAGCCGTGAACGATGGTGCCAATTAGTGAACACACTTCGCCACTAATCATTGCTGAAGATCGATAAGCCAACTAGAGATGGATGACCGACAGACGTCGTTCGTTCATGTCTAGAACGGTTTAACTTCACTTGTATTATAAAATTAGCTACACCCGGTAGTTTTACGTAGAATAGTGTATCTATTATTATAGGTACCAAGCTTCAAGTCTGTAAGGCGTGAAAATTTACCCTCTATATTAATAACATGAACTGAGTATAATATTTTTGTTTTAAATTAAGATCACATTGTACCATAATTCAAGACAATTAAATCCATTTCATTTTCTATTTATTAATACTCGAAATTCAGCAGATTTACCTACTTTACCTTTTCTGGCTCTGAGAGGCTATAACTCAGTCAATGACCTCAATGCTTTTATTAAGGTATCATACTCAATGAAATATTAGTAATTTAGCCTTTAGTGCAGATCTAAGCAGAAATACCTTTTAATCTTTGACTGCAGAATAACTGGTCAAAGTGTGGTTCTTTCCATAGGCGGCCTCTGCAATAAAAAGAAGCCTACCTTTACAAACATTCAGCAGTATTAACCAGGGTTTAGATAGAGGGGGTCCACTGCAGCGTTACAAAGTCCGGTCCTATTTCAAGTGGCATTAACTTATTGCCAGTTTTATATTCATAGAGCAATTTTAGAAATCCTTCTTTCGGACTATTTGGATTTTTAGGGTTGGAACGTATGCAAGGGGACGTCAATGGCTCTTTTATTTAGGTATAAAAAGAGGGAATCAGCAAATGGACGGTTTCAGTTCCGCAATGTTGCTATTCCTGTATTTACAGGGTT
This sequence comes from Hemithea aestivaria, assembly GCA_947507615.1. Classification (NCBI taxonomy): domain Eukaryota; kingdom Metazoa; phylum Arthropoda; class Insecta; order Lepidoptera; family Geometridae; genus Hemithea; species Hemithea aestivaria. The sequence continues at coordinate 1,564,516 of OX382328.1, forward strand.
ATTATTGATGTATAAGTTATTGGGATTGGTCCTTATTGGGATAGTATATTCTATGATTTGAGCTTCCTATAATATGTTCCGCGAAAATTTATTTTTAAATCCGCGCGTAAATTTGTTTCTCATCACTAACAAAAATTCAAACTAGCTAACAAAATGTTCTCGTCGTAGGTACTCCTAAATTCAAAATGCAATGTTACAAAGGGATTTGTCATAAATTACATAATATATTTCAATTGAACTTCAATAATTTTAACAAGAACACTGTTTTCACATAAAAAAGTAATATTTAATTATAAAAATCGGTGACGTGGTGATGCGATGGTGCATCGACGTAATAAATCCATTATTTTCATGTGTCGACATTGTATTAAATTATTACGATTAATTATCTATTAGTTGTTACATTCAATTTAAGTACTTTCAACAAGGGTTTCAAAAGCATTCGAAATTAATCAAAATAACCCTTGGAATGTTAACAGCGCCATCGAGTGATCTTAAATCGCTTAGAAGGGCTCATATTGAGTTATCCGGTGGTTAAACGTGAGTAATAATATATGGGAAGGGTAGAATGGGGTGTTTTGGACCCTGATGCTAGTTTGATCGAGATTGCTTGTGCACTGAAGGGCTAGGTACTGTTCGCAGATGTAACAAACTCTAGCATAATAGGAAAAATACTTTAGATGATAATAATATTAAAAAGTTCATAATAATATAGGTAGACTACAATTAGGAAGGTAACATAAAATATATTTTCAAAACAAAATAAAATATACCTATGTGTTTATTGGAACGAAGTTCCTTATCGCGCGTTGTGAATTGTGAAAGGGGACTAGAGGGAAAAAATTCGACACTTTTTGCTTACCACTCAAACGTCCCGGCCGCTATAGCGGCCCGAAAAAAAGTTGAGTTAAACGTTACAGCCGCTACAGCGGTCTCAGAGACTTACTACTTTAAAGGGGGGAGGGGAGGAGGGGGGGGAGGGGGAGGGGGGGAGGGGGGAGGGGGGGGAGATATTTTTGTTGAGTTTTGATTTCGCGACGATTATTTTTGTTGAGTGTTTGGCAGGTTTCTTGTAAATAATAAATCGTGAAAATCGTGGGAACTTCGTTCCATCCGGGTGTCCCTTGACACCTCTCAAGTTTTTTTATATCGGACTTGAGGCGTTACCTTCATCGTCTTTTTCTTAGAGGACGTCTTCGTCAAAACATTACTGTATTCCTAATTTAAACCCAATCAGTTCAACAGTTTGAAATGTGTGTTGCTAGATCAGTCAGTCATTCACGCTTTCTTTTTATATATTTAGAAACACGCGAAATTACATTATATAATTTGCTATAATTATAACATGCTTTTGCGAACGGTACATACATACATCTGCTCAGTTGGCGATGAGTTCAAACCGTAAGTTATCGGGATGTGTCGAACCCTGGTGTAGTAATTAATAATGACTTGGATATGTATCACTATACTAATGTATTGAGTGTATAGAAAACTCGATATTTATGCAGATACCAACATTATGTATAAGGCTGGCGCAAAATCCAGCGGGCTGCACCGCATTACAAAAAAACGAATAATGCGGCAGTGTGCCTATAGTGTGCGTTAGTTAATATTATACAATACACATTGAGCTAATATACCGTAATAATGGTTTAACACTTTAAGTCATGTTAATTTTATTAATCGGAACTTATCGCGTAATAATATTATGTTAGTTTTACAAAAACATTATAAAACCAACCTCGACGTTTCGATACAGTTGCATGTACCAAAGTGTGTATTTGTGTGTATTCTTTCTTCTTTATATTATTGATAATATTACGCGATAAGTCCCGATTAATATAATTAACGTAATAGTGGTTCGTGGCTTAAATCCGGAGATCTTGGATTCAAATGGTTCGGATGTCGCATTTGATAATATAGAATGCAGGCTCTTACGTTATGTCTAACAGACCTTTCTTACATAAATGTTGTCGTCCTGAAACTTTGACGTATAAGATGGCCAAGCAATCTGCATTGTTTGATTCGACAATTCGTATATTAGCCTGTTTTGTCGAAGCATTCATTATATTACTAATATTATATATAAAAACGTGAAAGTTTGTATGTTTGTTTGTTACTCTTGCACGCCTAAACGGGTGGACTTATTGAGCTGTATTTTAGTATAACATATAGGCTACTTTACAGCGAGTAACACCGCTGAGCGTAATTAGTAAACTATATACATACCTATATGTATTTTAATTTAAATATTGATATAAAAACAGTAGGTAGTCCTACCAAATGATTTACACAAGCACTTGCCACAGGGCGTAGTATTCCGTAGTGGCAATGCAAACGTTTTGGCATGCGGCTCGACGCCGACAATGAGCAAACTGCGGCTCGGTACGCGACCCGCATCTCATCTCTACCGCCCGAAACATTGATTAAAACTACAACATGTAAGAGGGTATTTGTCACACATCACACATCTAAACATATGAGAGACTGATTGATGTATCAACGCAGTCCAAATCACTGGGTTTGAAATTGGGACTCTACGGCATCGTCACTTAACATCACGTGGGTTCGTGGTCAAAGGCTAATCTCTAACGAATAATAAAAACAAAATAGATTCAATGACGTCGACCTCCAGTGAGAAAAGATTTTTTAAGCAGACAAAGCTAAGAGATTAAGCTAGCTATACCTTATATACGTGGGGTTAATATTTCAATATAACGGATTTCTCTACTTACACTGTCAGAGTCATATTCCAATATCAGTTAAAGTTTTATGTAGCCAATCTATATATATTGCAATTTTAAGTCGCTAAAAATACAACAGAGCCTGCAACTGGACCTATAATGACTGCTTTCGACATATCATAACCAACCTGGGCCTTGAAAGTCGTTAAGTCCAATAATAATGAACCGCACTCACTTCTTTTATTCAATCACTTTTAAAGAGTTGAATTTTTGAAAATGTTCTCCTGATCCAATATAAACAATAATTTTATCATATTGTTTTCATTAGCGACTCTGGTCTCAAGGGTATGTAGTATCATCAATTGTTATATTATACTAATCTAAGAAAATAATATAACCAAATACAATTTCAAAACAGTTAAAGCAGTTTTCTGCAGATATAACTTCAAGAAAAGCTCCAGATTTAATTCAGAACTCCAAAAATATTTCGCTTAGCTCTTTAACATTCAGAAATGAAACGAAAGCAGTTGTAACAGAGCGTTTTACGTCGAACGAATTTTAATACGAAACCTTGGCGCTTTGCAGACGCTGTTCAGTAAGTGTAAAATACATTTTATACCCCTTTGTAGGAGAATTTTAAACAATTACCTTTTTAACCCCCGACGCAAAAACGACGGGGTGTTATAAGTTTGACGTGTCTGTCTGTCTGTCTGTCTGTCTGTCTGTCTGTCTGTGTGTGTGTGTATGTGTCTGTCTGTGGCATCGTAGCGCCCAAACGGATGAACGGATTTTGATTTAGTTTTTTTTGTTTGAAAGTAGAGTTAGTCGAAAATGTTCTTAGCCATGTTTGGTGAAAATCGGTCCAAGATGGCCGCCGCTACAAAATGGCGGATTACTTTTTTCTTCCACGACCCCCTCAATATGGGTATCAAATGAAAGGGCTTAACGAGTAGAATACAACCCACTATATAAAATTTAAAATCCAAGATGGCCGCCATCAAAAAATGGTGAATTACGTATTGCGTTGGGGGTTTTTTTAAATTTTTAATTTAATTCACTTGTTAAATTTATGAAAAGTAGTAAAGTAGTATATTATAATATCACGTTTAATAATATTAATTAATTAAACGTGGTATTATTTATTCTGTGATTTTTTTTGTAATCGATGTGACTGCGCTAGATGGACGCCCCGTGGTCTACCTACGTGGTTCACCAAAGTGTTTCACAGTTAATTTTTGTACCCATGGTTCACCTAGTTGCTTTATAGGTAATTCGATGTACACCTAGATGTTCCATGTTATCCGCCCAGGACGGGGATGCGTATATACATGCTCCACATTAAAAAAAGTGTTCTTTGCTTAATTTTTGTACCTCGGTTTTACCTAGTTCTTCCCTAGATAATTTGATGTACCCATTACCCATATTTCATCTAGTTGTACTTTTATGTACCTGAGGTTCTCCGTATGTAAACGACTGAAGCGACTGATTTGAAATTAGGCATTAAGAATAGAATAAGTTATAGAGGAATAATATAAAAACGATTCAGCTGGTAGAATCCGCTGGGCACAGTTCTACTAAAATGAAGACTCCACAAATTAACAAAGACAATTATTTTTTTTTATTTTCATTACATCTAATAATCGATAGCAATGTATCATCTAATTTAGGAAAGGAAATACGACATGAGTGTGCGATAAATAAAAAGCAATCAGATCTCATGGCTGAGGAAACGTCTGGTGCGACATGCAGTCTCATTAATTTACAACACGAGACCGCTTGCATAGTGTGGAGATAGCAGTGAGAATACTTCAAACGATTCATGATCACACACATCGATTTTTAAAGCAACGTAAGCGTCGGGTGCGGTTCTAAAGAAATTAGACATATAGATTTTAATATATAATTATTTCTAATATTATATTTCTTAGGAGAGAGCGCGAGAAACATTTTCAAAAAGAAAATTCTATAAATTAATATTTCAAAATACAACATATCATGCGAGCAAGAGAGTCGCATGTAAAAGTCTTTAATGATTTCTTTGAAGAGTAAATTATACTACAATTGTTTTCTAGTTAAATTTATAGAGATACATTTCTGCATATATTGCACTGTGTCCACAGTGGACTGAACGAACCAACGACACTGTATGTCTGGACTTCTAGTTAAAATGATATTATTTTGGATAATATTATATGCTATACGTTTTATCAAAATTAACTTAATATTATGTAAACATTAAAAATTAGATTTTTGTATTATTTATTACTAACAGCTTCATGAAGCCATTGCAATTATTTCACGTTTTCTATCAAATAAAGTCAAAGAAGTCAGTTGAATATTAAAGGTGGTTAAAATACACTAATACTAATACATTTTTATATAGAAAGTTTTCAAGCGTATTGTGAAATCCAGGGATCTTGTATATCAACCGTACACAGACATTAAAATCGTCCAACGTGTTGGTTGCGTAAAATATATTCCTTTTAAAACAAAACGACGCGACGTTTTGATGCATGCGCGCTCCAGAATAGCCGTCCACTAATTTTGATTGTCGGGTAACATGCTTTTTTTAGAGGATATAACAGGACAAGTTATTTTTGAGCGATTGGTTTATCTTTGTTGAGATTCATGCTCATATTTTTTTAACATTTTTTATACTGACTTGTTTGTACCCATAATTTTTTTAGGGATTAATTAAACACATTGTTTGTATTAGGAATAATTAATTAATTAATCTTGTAAAGTAATTTATTTTGTTTGATGCTTCCGGTTTTACCCGCGTGGAGACTTAACCTAGAAGGCGGGATAAATATCTCCCTGGCTTCACTGAATATTATGCCGGAACACAGTCATAATGACCACTTGGCGACACGGTTTTGTATAATAGAATAGGTGGTAACTAGTTACGGCCGAAGCTTACCACCAGTATACCTAGTGGAAAACGTCACATAACTATTAAATAATAATAATAAGTAATTTTATCGGAAATCGAGAAGAGTGGCGTAATATTGTATCAGAGGCCAAGAATTAGTTTGAGTCGCTGCGCCGCAGTAAGTAAGTAATTATAGTCTATTTTTTTCTATGGGACGAATCTAGGATTCGATCCAGATCGATAAGATCCAGAATTACATCTGCACCACAAACCCCCTTTGGCCACCACCGCTTTAAAATATGAATAGAATAGAAAACACTTTATTCACGGCAAAAAAACATACTTAAAAAATAATACACCTAAGAAAACAATACTTGACTAAAACTATGAAACTATAAATATTAATAAACTAAATTACATTGCCGTGAAATGGTGCCAGCTCAGCATATAATATGTAGGTCGGCTAGGAGCTACGCTGGTCTTCCGCTGGAACCGTCAGCAGTTGCATCTCGGACGGATTTTACATGTATACTAGAATCTATTATGCTTATATGTATACTAGAATCTAGTTTCGACTAGAGAGAACGTTTCAAAACAAATTGTTGAGCGCTCAGTCTGTCGCCTAAGTACTTAGTTTATTAGAGATAATGACTGCATCAAAGTACAGAGGAACAAAAACGTCCTGGGGCGTTAGGAGTTGCAGGCAATTAGTGAGTTTGGAGCCGCTCGGACCACAGCCTCCGAGGCCGGACGTCCGGCGTCGACCGGCCAGGCCAGGCTTTTGGCACGATGTAAACAAAAATGTGCTTAGAAATAAATATTATAATTAAAAATATCTCATAGAGGATTAGCTAATGAAAACGTTATTTAACACATCGAATTGTCTAGTACTGAATGAAAATATATACCTAACACTAGTTCGGGAAATTTAATACTCCACTTTTTTAATACACCAATTATTTTACCCACTGAAAAGTAAGAAACCTCTAGGCACGAAAAAGTCAAATATACACCATATACTCATGCAAACTTTACACTATATTTATATATAACTAGCTGACCCGGCGAACTTCGTTCCGCCTTAGAGTAATAAAAAAAAGATCTTTCAAGAGGATTAATTTTTAAAATTCGTAAACTAGCGTGAGAATTATTCGTTCTTGGGGAAAATATCATGGTTTCTTTTATTAGATTTTATAAGCCTTAATTCAATAATATCAAAGTCAAACATTAAACGTATAACACCAACAGTTCACACGTCATAATTTGTTCCATACAATGCAATGGTTCAAAACTGATGTAATCTTGCTTTAATCATCTGCTACTAAGGCTCAATTGAAACCAAAAGCGTCGCGAACTCTTAATGTAAAATATTTTTTTATCTTCATCATCATACTTTAAGAGATAAAATTATTACTTGTACTTGAAATTTTTAGACTGCACCAAATACCTAGCTCCTAACAAAAAGTAAGAACAATATTATTATGGTCTAAAATAGATAAGTCCCGATTAATAAAATTAACATGGTCTAAAATAGGTAATAAACAGCCTAAAATGTACCTATTTACTTGGTTTTTCATAATTTCCAAGCTGTATAGTAAGGGAAATACATAACGGCAATTAATTCTAAACATTACTAGTCATACCTGAGAGCTAACCATATTATACCATTAAAAGTGTGCGACATGTGACATGGAAATAGTACCTATACATACAAGTTAATTTTGTCGAAATTTTCTCAACTACGGTTTCGAATAATAATCATAGGGATGTAAGTACAGCCATGTCGTATATCTGAATAATATTGTATTACATGTATAGATAAAATAACATTATATGTATTTCACTTAAGCTTTGAGCCGCTGAGCTTTTGGTTTAAATCGAGCCTTAATGTTTCGGACCGTTTGAACGCAGCGCTGCCCTGTCATTGGCACTCGTCACGCGACGCCATTTTGTTTGCATCCAGTAACTGCCTCGTTACAGCAATTTGTAAACTGAACACTATTTATTTTAAAATTTAAATGATCATTAGGTGTGAAATTACCCATTATTTGATTCATTTAAAAGGACTTTAGTAGTTTTTAAAAAAGGTTTTTAATAACTGTTGCATAATAATTATCTTCGTCAAAACATAATACTGATGGGCAAACATGCCTTTGTCTTGATCGGGTCACATATTTTCTCCAGTGATATTATCATCGACTTATCTTGCGGACTAAATGTCCAACAACGAGACTAGTATGATAGGTACTTTTTATTTAGTCTATGCTGTCTTACTGTTGGTCACAGATTAAACTAAAAATTACACCCCACAAACAATTTCCTACCACTTAGTTCCAGATACATATTTCATGCCCTATCAATGATATAATCGGTCTGCACTCCGGTAACCGGTAGCTGCAGTTTCTTGCGATAGCCTCGAGGCAGAGATAGCAACTCTAGAAATAATAGGCCAACTTTTATCGTCTGAGAGACGAGTGAGGAGAATGGACCTCTTATCGGCGGAATACTCTTTCAAATTACAGTGGTAGCCGTGGATCGTGGAGCAAGTTTTTATCTGCCCGCTGGAGGCTGTGGACCTTTCATAATCAATAAAGGCTATAGCGGTCTGATTGTGGCTGAAATACTAGTGTAAGTTGTAGCATTACGTTTCACTTGCTATTAATGTCAAGTGATAGGAAAGTTAGAGATACTAAATTTTTATCACTAACATTATAATAGGTAAAGGTTTGAGTTCAACAGGGTTAGGTATTTACTTAGTTGTCAGACTCAAATGACAAACACAATACAGTCATCTTGGGTAACTTTGAACTTTCCGGTCTAACTTGGAACAAGGTTTTTAAAATGTGGTTTACTAATTTTTGCATGGATATTTTTATAAAACATATGCGTATAACGGATCATTAAAATATTTTCTAAATACTTTTACTAAAACTAAACTAATAAACCATTTTTACAAACTCGTTCAAAGTTAGACCATGATTCAAAGTTACCAATGATGTCATTAAAGTACAATAATTTAGGTTATATATACAACCTACATGTTGCAGTTTCAGGTCGTCATAATTACTATTAATATTTTTCTGAAAAAGTGAAATCATTAACATTGGCATATAATTCCGACTCGTCAATGAGCTACGGAGCAGGTGCAACGTAGAGGTTGGAGAGAAAGCGGCCGACTCACGTGAAGCCGAGTGCTTGCAACCGTGCTGCGTTTGCTTGGTATAGTGCACTGGAAATAAACTACACCACCTTTTCTTCCACAGGCAAGTAGGCATAAAAATCGTCAGCATAATATTATTTATATTGACTTACGTCTGGTCTCTGAGCCATTAATTACTGACTATAAAGTATTTTATAAGCATTTAATGACATGCTTCACATAAGAGAACATAAAATCAAAATGTACCAAACTTATGGGTATTCGCTGCATCATACGGGAGCACGGGCACATTCTTATCTACGACTCAACTATCTAAGTCTAACACTATGCTAATTTTGTCTCAAGCTTTTATTTTGTATATTCAGACTAGCTTATATACGCGGCTTTACCCACTTGGTAATAGCGGATGTCAACGTTTATAAAATTCATCTGAACTAAATTTTCAACCCAATCTGTTCACCTATTTGAGGTTTGCATTAATAGATCACTCAGTCACGTTTTTCTATGTATTTAAAAGACTAGACCGTGCTCACGGCTTTGCTCTAGTTTAAAAACTTTATTCTGCCTGTGTCTACGACATAAAGCTAACTAGGAAGTAGGCAAGTTTCAAATTAATCAGTTTTGCGATTGAAGCTGCGTTGTTAGATCAATCAATTACGCTTTCCTATAACATATTCTCAGTATGTTCCAGTAGCTAAACATAGACAAAAGTATGTACCAGTTACTGTCCCATGTCAAACGCAGCTTATGGTCGCATCTCGTCACTCAGTGGCACTCAATAATGCATGCGCAGACTAGCTGAGCCTACGATCCTGCGCTATGATACGCCGCAAAAACCTGCTCCAAATGCTTCGGGCAACATTGTGCCGGGATTTTTTCTGTAGTTACCCATTGGCTATATCAATGCACTTTCTGATGTAAGTGAGCTTCAATATTCTATTTTTAGGAGAGGCACGAGTTTATTAAAAACATAAACACAAATATTATTTATTAGACCTATAGGTTTTGCCCGTTAAAAAGTTGCTTACCTATATTATACGTTAGCTAATATTATACCAATAACATAATTATCAAATTATAAGAATAAATAAGAATAATATTTATAAACTATAAGTAGGATTTGAAAATCAGTAAGGAGATTCTCAAAGGAAGTTTCAGGGTTACTTCTTTTAAAAAAGAATGACAAAAGGTAGCTACTCAACTGATGGAAAGAGATCACTATAGCTTATAATTATTGTGATCTGCAATAATTACGAGTGCGTTGCGGGTGCAATTTTTTTGTGTCAATGACAGACACATAAGCCGTTCTTGGAAAGCGGAATTTATACATGGAAATGGGAGGAGTGCAGACAATGTCAGGTACAATTATTATGAAAAACCTAACTTAAAGACTAACTGACTAACCCTATAGCTTAAAATTTTTCTTTTAAGGGGTTACTCCAAAATGTTATATATAAAAAGAAAATAATGAATGAAATAATAAATAAATATTTTAGGACATTTTACACAGCGCCACCTAACCCCAAGCTAAGCAACTTAATGCTTATGTTAAGGTGTTTAGGGTAACGGATATAATACTTATATATATGTCGGGACAGGATACCGGGCGCGTAGCGTAGTAACCTATATGTGTCACTATTGTCGCCCATTCTGGGGCCCACAGGCATGGCTTACAGCGTGGATATAACGGGCGAGAAGAATAAGACATCACACCACAATAATATTAGTTTTATTACACTTGCAAACAGTTACATTACAATGTGATTAAGGATAATATTACACTACTCAGTATTACACAATATTAACGGGGACCGAGTGTTCCGCAAAGCTACGAACGCTTCGATACCCAAACCGTATAGTGACCGTCCCAGTCACACTTCGGACATAACGTCCGTCCGAAGTGCCGCCCCGAAGTAAAGTGACCGTCCCAGCCGCCAGCCAAACGTAAAGTGAGCCTCCGTCGTCTACACAGCTCAATATAATACCTCACGCCCGTCCGCCCTACCGCTCGCTCACAACAGCGCCCCTAGCGGACGACCGTGCAACTACTCGACTCTCATTGGCTAACGTCACTTCCCGTCACTCCCCTTTACTTGTCAACCGATCATGAAAATGCGATGTTGCCTGCGTTACACAAGAGATGGCGCCACTTCCGTCTCTGGTCCACCGAATTTAACTATGTGGCGTCTAAACTAAGTAGCTATAATCTAAGCTGCCGATATATACTTTTCTTTTGTAAATAAATACTTAGAAAGGTGTGATATTATTATAATGTTAACTAAGAAGTAACGCATACAACCTTGAACTTTTGTAAAGGTGTAGTGAGTAGCACCCCTCAACACGTCTCAAGTGTGTCTACCGTAGGACTAAGTACAGTCGGTCAAAAAGGATTCTAGTTTATGGTCCAAAAATACACAACAAAATCACTTTATAAGATTGTTAGTAAATTAGGTAATTAGGATTATAAAGTATTGTCTTATCTTCTCTTATCTTAGGCTTCGTAAAAATTAAACTGTAAAGAAGCTTCGTGAAATCAAACTCGTGTTAATTCTATTAGTCGGGCTTTAGGCGATTCTTATGGCGTTTGATATTATATTTTTATAAAACTAACAAAATACATATCTACCCGTGAAATCAGTTTGATAGGAAGTAACCAAGGATAATAATATATTTACAATACGAACAAAACGTACATAACTACTTCGTACAAAACTTTTGGCAATAAACAAATTATCTTGTGTCATTATTTGGCAAGTCGTATTGCTATCGCGAGTTACTTAATAATCCCCAAAAATTTAAAACTTTTTTGCCAACTTTTGTGTGAAGCACAGCACAAAGCACTTAGCAACAACAGAGATAGGACATGAACTAGTGATAGTGTCTGCCATTCACGTGGTGAATCATTACAAAATATTGCTAAAAATGAAATTTTCGTTATTAAAAACATACAATAATTTTAGTTGGTATCTCTTATATATAGAGGTAGGTATATTTTAAAACTAACACAAGAATTATTATACTTGACTCCTCGATGGACTTACATATAAGTTGAACTACTTTTAATAACAATAAAAAACAAAACATCTAAATTCTTTTTAAACACACCAGAACGCCCAAAAATTGAAAAAATAAGTAAAAAGTTAACCAAAAAAATTTGTCAAAGGTACAAATTTTAATGCATAAAAAGCGTTAATAGTAAAAAGCAACACCATGGCGTCAACCTAGTCTTATAAAATATAGCCTCTTTTAACTCTACGCTTTCAAATCATGAATCGAACCTACAAGGGATCCCCCTGCAGACAGTCCAGACATCCGTCTGGAGGGAGGGCGTCCAAATCAGATGCCCTTTGAAGGTAAATGGATGGAATAAGGCATATTACATGGACATTCTACTATACTAAATTAGGATTTTTTTTTTCTATACTAAATTTGGAATTTTCATAATAATATGAAAAACAGTTTTATCCTATTTAAAAACACTTACATACATTTCTAGAGATAAAAGAGCTTTCATATTGTATGAATGAAGGTTATGAATAGGTATAGCTTTAAGTAATAGCTTAATACATGAAACATACCTGAATTATAATGCATCGCCCTCGTCCCGTACACTTTACATCGGTTTTCGCATTCAACCTCTCGTGTTTTCACATCACTCACCTGTGAATAGAAAAAGAATTTAATTAAAAAGATGACATTTTATACAAATCTCTATGTAATATACTTATGTCATACATGCTTCTAATAATTTAAATAAATTGTTGAGTTTTTTGTCTCATTTAAATCTCTATGTTACTGAAAATATATTATGTTTGGGCTATTTTCGATCTCTGAAGCCTTTAAAGTCATAAAAGGTTAGTAAAGAAAACAGTTTTACCTCTGACCAAAAAATTTTTTGGCTGCACGGTAGTAGTTTTCCCATTCTTTGTAGGTTACTGGCCCGTCAACTAACTTCAGCGGTCAAAAAATTTGCGAAATATATATTTTCGAGGATATTTTCCAAAATAGTGTAGCCAATCTTCGCCTCAATAATGGTTCAATCGAATAAGCAAGTATTACTTTCAGCTATGATATTATATCAAAGTAAATAGGATTGTACCTATATACTATTTATGATACATAAAACGATCAAAACAGGAGGAGAGGAAGAAAGGTTAAAAGCGATTTTATTTCAATTTTAAATCTTTTTTCTTTACATTCCATCAGTTGTATTCATTTTGCACTCAACTTTGAAGAGTAGACTCTGTTATATTACTTCACTTTTTTATAACACATTGCGTTAATATTACTACACTTTATCCTTGTATTTAATAACTTGGTCTAACATCCCTTAAAATACGAATCGTCATTAAATTAAATGTTGGCAAGGATATAACCTCTTAAATGCGAAGATCTTGGCAAAAGAAACTTCTTAAAGTCCTTTTCCGGGGGTTATTAAACGTTATGATAGACTCTTAATGAAAATGTCTATCAGCAAAAGTTTTTTTTACCGTTTCTTGGTAAAAGTTGCTGCTGTTTTTGTAACTTTTATATTTTTTGGGCTAATTCGTATATTGACATGCCTGAAGATATATATTTTTTGAAGTTTAAAATAAATTGGCTTCAAACTTGTCATTAAATAAGAAGAAAGAATGGGGTCCACATTTATATTGATAACTTAAAAATTGCTTGACCAATCTTAATAAAACTTAAATTACGAAACCTCCTGAAATGTATATTATGATACCTACTCTTCTAAAAAGTAAGAAATCGGTTCAGGTGTTTTCTAGTAATTGGTTGACACAATACCTATTATATTGGACATTAAAAAAGTCTCAAATTTTTAACCTCTCCTCCAAAAAAACTTAAATCGATGAATGTGTAGAATGTACTTCTACATTATCAAATGCGTCTGCTTGCTTTAGATAAAATGCTTCATCGTGAGAAAAAAAAAACAAATTACGTAAATCATTATTTGGCTTAGCCTTTTCCATCAATAAGATTTCAAAAAACACATTATGTCAAAATTTTGACCTAACCACCACTTTTCCATTGGTGTATTTTGCAACGACCTCAACAATCAAAGGTTTTACATGCTAATAAAATATGATAAATATTCGTGAGTTGAATTACAACACAAGTTGGCAATTCATGCATTCGCGCGATCAATCTTGTGGATCACCCCGGGAGGAATACCTAAATCATACAGTTTGTTTCATAGTTAATTAACGAATAATTTACTATAGAATATTATAACATTGATTCATATTTCATACTTCATAAGGTATTTATAAGGTATTCATTTTTCATAAGGTAGTATTATAATATACACGAACTAGTTTTCCTCGCGGCTATACTCGCGATAAATAGTTATAGGTACTTAAGTTTACAATTGGTGAATGACAAGAACTTTTGAATCACACATTGATATAATTTTAATCGCGAATCGAACTCTGGAAGTATTTTTGTTTATCATTTTTTGGTCCATCAAAAATAGTTCACAGAGCGATACAGAAGATTTTTCATTTTAGGTTAGTCTTTTACCGCGAGCTAAAGATGGTAACATGCTAAACCTAGAAGGTGGGATAAACCCCTCCCTGGCTTTACTGAACATAGTGTCGAAAAACAATCGTTATTACTGTTTGGCGACACGGTTTTGTCCCGTGTCGTGGGTGATAAACTAGGTCAACTAGGTCTTACGCGTCTGGCCCACCCTCGAGCAGGCAGCTGGACAGTGGTGGCAGTCCGTCCACTACTCCAGCAGTGGACGGACAGAGAGCACGGGTCCTTGACCTTCCGGCTCGTGCAGGTGCTTTCCGGGCACGGATGCTTCGGAAAGTAACTGCATCACGTAGCCGGCAGGGAACCGACCCCTGCTTGCCACCACTGTGGTAGCGACGTGGATACGGCGCAGCATACACTGGAGGAGTGCCCAGCTTGGGTCAGTGAGCGCCGTACCCTCGTCGCTGTTATGGGGGGCGAACTCTCGCTGGCAACCATGGTAAGAGCCATGGTTGCGAGCGAGGAGTCGTGGCAGGCCGCGCTTTCGTTCTGCGAGAGTGTCATCTCGCAGAAGGAGATCGCGGAACGCGAACGGGAGGTCACCACCGACCTCCCGATGCGTGCCCGGAGAAGGGGGCGTCGAAGGCGTATCTTCCACGCCCTTCTCCAGCCCCCATAACCTGGGTCTAGGCGGCGAGTACGGGGGTATTCGTCGCCGCAAGAACAGACCCACGAGGTGGCGCGCGCGGTGTTTCCGCGCGCCCCTTGAGAGGGTGGGGTGAAACTCCTCTTCACCCCACCGCGGAGGGGTCCTCCTGTCAGTGAGGACCAAACGCCGTCGGGGCCGCGGATGAGTGCTTCGGCGTACCCGTTGCCCCGGCATTATGGCGTCCCGCAGGAACACCCCAGGTTTTTTAGTGGGTATCCCCGCCGCTCCCATCTCTGGCGGGGGAGTCCCACATACCGCCCCGCGCCCCCCGGCGTGGGGTGATGATGCGTAACGCATTTTTCCTGGGTCAAAAAAAAAAAAAAAAAAGGTCAACTAGGTCTAGGTCTAACTAGGTAATCGCTTTTTAGCGATAAGATCGCCGCTTGTACATTTATAATATTATTGTCAATAATTTCCTACTTGTGTAATGTATTTCTTTCTGTGTGGTGTACAATAAAGCATTATCTATCTATCTATCTTGGTCGAAGCCTACCACAAGTAAGTGAAAAAAAAATCATAAATAATTAAAGTCACTTTTGCGGGCCGGTAGTATGTGTCTACTGAAAGCCTAACATTCTAACATTAATTATCACTAAAACAAAAGGAGATGGACAAAAGTAATGACACGCTAGCCGATGTCATACAAGTGCTCGACGCGAACGTTGCGACAAGATCCATGTTGTACGTTTACTTCCCTATATATCTGTAGAAAGTCACATAAAACAAGTACAAAGTATTGTTGTTATAGAGAAAGTGTATTTTTTATTACTGCTAAGGCCTAAAGATATCTGATTTATCTCATAGTCTAAGCTACTTATAATATCCAAGTTTCAGCTAAATCGATACAGTTGTTTAGGAGTAAAGATCAAGTATTACAATATGCACCATACGTACATTATGGAGGGAAGTAAATGAATATTCCCTGATAGAATAAAATAATATTATGTTAAGATTTAGTTACCAAATAATATTTTTTCGATAATTTAAAATTGGAAAATAGAAGATGTAGGCATGCGAAAGACACTTGGCGAGAAGTGATGACAACACACAGGTGCGACTTATGCTACTCAAGGCAAGAATAAAAATCTTGGCAGGCCGATGGTAAGCCAATATTAACAAGTATTGAACGGAAGTGAATGAGACTTGCCCAAGACCTGCTGAAGGCGTGACGTCAGACGGAGGCTTTTTAAAGCTGTGGGTGGATACGGGCTGAGTAGATAGATAGATTTATATTACACATCAGTTAAAACGAATAGCATAAAGAATAGGATAATAAATAACACTTTATTAATACCACATAAAACTTTCAACTATATAACTTAAACACATATAAGTGCACCAATATTGCCGGTCACCAACAAAAAATAAATGCAATAAGTAGATCTGTCCCTACCCAACTCTATACTAGTATAGATACAGACGAAATAAAAGTGGCGTTACAGGCGGCTGTCTACGGCTTAGCTTTGAAAGGCTTCGGCGAGACGGCACGTCTAATTGTCACGGCGCTATTGTGCTATTTGGATGAATACTTATGTATGTCTACGCTTTCGAGTACTACGCTAGGTGTTGGAATTATGAGAGACTGGAATTTTGTGTGTTAAGCAAGGGGTTTTAATTTTTGGATTTAAAAGAGATAAGTACCTCATTTTGTGACCATTGACTACTGTTTTTTTTGGATAGGACGTGAGTTCTTGCTTCTTTTTATGAAACTTAAACGTAAAGACAAAACGCATTTTTAGAAATAGGCAAACATGTGCTTTAAAACTTATTTCGAACTTTTTACAAATAATTTCTATTTGTCACACAATTGCTAAGAACAAGAAAAAAGTCCAAGCTAAACGTTGATATGTATTTGTGGGTTTTACCTTAACGTCTGAACTGATTGAGCTGAAGTTATGTATATATGTAGCTTACTCTAGAACAACACATGCTACTTATACAAAACCACTAGTCACTAGACGCTAGTAGATGCATATCAGAAAATTCCTTATTATCTCCTATAAACAATAGTCTAGTCTACCCTGATAGTAATATGCCTAGACAAGCACTATCTCGCTCCCCCCTATCTATTAACCTTCATCATAGAGCTTAAGAGCTCACTCTGTAGATGGCTATCAGCCAATATAAACAGGGTGTGTACAAACAGTTTTTAGTCCTGGCATGTCATTATTATAGTTCCGTGGAACAATTTTGAGAAGCTTGGTTCTGGATGACTGTCACACCGATGTATATGATCACACCGATGTATGTAAGTTGAATGCATTTGATACACCACTATTTATAAAATACTGCTGGTGGAAAACGTGCACGTTAAGACTAATGGCTTATCAATTAGTACATGGAAATCGTTAAATTATAATATTTGGTCAGGTTACAAAATACTGTATTTTTAAATAATTAATTAAATAATAAAGGATGGCGCATACAAAAGGATCCAATATTGTTTTAAACAAAAAGAAAATCGGTTGATTAATTTTGCGCCATCTGTTAGTATAAGATATTACAAGTATTTTATTTATTTATGTATGTAATTAAATATTGAGACAATATTTTCCTATTTATTAGACCAACCGTTTCAAATAGGACGCGTGATATTTTCAAATATTTGTATTATACCTAATAGCTCGTGCAAAAAAAGTTTTATTTTAAAAAGTGTATGTCATTTACGGTGTAACTCGCGGCCATACTGGTTATCGAGCGCTGAACAAACATTCGCTGTATCGTACGGCGTTTGTTTGCGTACAGGAGCCGTTCATTGAAAGAGGCTGCCCTTTGCGGATGTTTATTACTTGTAGTGTGCCTAATGCTGTTATATTAAAATACAACTCGACTATCTAGCTTTATTGGGATACAAACTTTCCCTTTATCATCATCATCACTATCATCTCAACCGTAGGACGTCCACTGCTGAACATAGGCCTCCCCTTTGGACTTCCACATGTACCGGTTGGAAGCGACCTGCATCCAGCGTCTTCCGGCGAACTTTGCCTTGCTCTTTAAGTATTACAAACTGCTAATTTGTAAGAGCAGTTCCGCAATACGAGTATTATTCGAAATTTTTAAAATAAAGGTTGAAATCAGATGGTTATAGTGCGTTAGCCCTACAGACACCATACAAACTGTTCTTAGGCTTTGCAGGACATAATATGACCTATTCGTATCGGTCTCGGATTTGATGTAGCGCGGAAGTGCCATTGCTTGTGAGCACATATTCTTATCAATAGCATGATAACATCATCATAATATTTTTCTGCATTATTCAGCTCACTACTGGGCTTTAGACTCTCTGTCTCTTGCTCTCTTATCCACTGTTCTGTGAGGATCATCAGCTGCTAAACAAACGAAATAAACAACTTAACATCATAATATTATGTATTAAGTTAAATCAGCACAATTAATTAAGCTTTTTGTTATACAACTGTAATGTTGTATGCATTCAAATTTCACCAAAGTCGGTTTGATAACTTTGGAGTGAGGAAGTAAAAAGTATTCTTATTTATAATATGACCTCTTGTAAAAAGTAAAATAAAAGAACAAACTCAGTGGCTTTGCACGCCATTATTTAAAACCTTTCAATTGAAGAAAAGCCAAAATCTTATTACAGTTCACAGTGCAAATGTATGATAATATATTCCGAGTGAAGTTTACAAAGCTTGCGCATCCGAAACGGCGCTGAAACAAATGTTGTCAGCGATTCTTTCTCACGGCATCCAGCGCGGAACATCACTGCCGTCTTACGCGTGTCTGTGGGACAGCCGACTGGAGGCAGCGTTTCTGCTATTAAAGTAAAGTAAAATATAATTTATTGACATACAAAAAAAATACAGCGACAAATAGCAAATGACATCAAAATACTTGCATAAGTTCCTTAAACTAAGAAAGTATAATATATATAATAGATTCTGATATAGAGTCCATTTCACGAACAAGGTCCCGAGGAATTTAGCGGAAATAAATTTAGTTATATCGATTATTACTCGACTATACCTACTGGACTCCTTTTGTGAAAAGCACTATTATATATTTCAGAAACAAAGAAAACAAATTATAATCAGCGTAACTGAAAAAAATAAATTATTATACAATACAAGTGAAGTGTGGTATCCAACTACGAAAAACCCACTGATATATCCATCGTTACCAAAAGATTGCGACAAGTTGTTAACCTTTCGGATTTTTTGGATTTTTTGATAGGTCAAAATTTTAATGACACACTGTTAAAGATTACGAGGTTTCAGTTGATAATAATTGAAAAAGGCTTAGTTAAACACATCCTGGATGATTGCCGGTGCTGGTAATCAGCCTATTCCACAAGTTCGAATATGGCAGGTAATCTAGATCACGACATCATATAAGTTGACAAAGTAGTGATTCCCTCTGCGGGGTAAAGATTCTCGGATTCCTTAAATTATGTTATTATTAATTATCATTATCTTCAAGCTTTGCTGATAATATCTTTGAGTATAATTACTTCTATATTATTACCCCATAAGGCTATTCTCGGGGTTTCTCTACGCGATCGAATCAGAAATGAAGAACTAAAGTCACCGACATAGGCCAGTGGATTAGCAAGCTGAAGTGGCAATGGGCAGGCCAAATAGCGCGCCGGGCGGATGGCCATGGACTAGCAAACGCAGCGTAGAACGTCCACTCACAAGATGGACAGACAACCTTATAAAAGTCGCCGGAAGACGCTGGATGCAGGTCGCTTCTCACCGGTACATATGGAAGTCCAAAGGGGAGGCCTATGTTCAGCAGTGGACGTCCTATAGCTGAGATGATGATGATTAACCCATATTCGCAAATTTCATTGGTCACCCACGGAAAATGAAAAATAGAAATCGCTTGATCCTTCCCTTTGGAGAAGCAAAAGTACCTAAAGTAAAAGTTGCTATTTTTCCCATCTTAAAGGCTTCTAATATCGCAGCTCCCGCCTCGGGCCGGTTGTCATTTGTCTGCAGCTCTGTAGGCAAACTTCGCTCAATGTTTGAAAGCACTACATTATATCCGTCCCTCTTTATCGTCTCTCTAGTGATGGGCTTACATATCACGGGGATATTTATCGATAGTCTGTTGATGGAATCAAATAAATCATTGAAGCAGCTTCTCATAAAATAAACATGAACTCAAACATTAAAAATACTAATTCTCAGAACGATATTCATATTTTACCAGAATTGTTTATGAGTGCAGCTTGTGTAGGCAGTTCGGATTCAAATACAGCAAAATTTTTACGAATTTTATCTTTAGCACTCGTAAACACGATGGCCAGTATTTTTTTTATGTGATGAAGTAGAAGACGAGCAAGACACTCTCCTGATGTTAAGAGGTAACACTGCCCATAATCAGTACAGTGCTACTTAGGGTTTCACAATGATGTGAAGTTCTAGGAGCACTGCACCAACGCTTCTTACTCAAGAGATGTTAGGCTTCTTTAGCCCAGTAATTGCACTAGCTACAATGCCCTCCTACCGAAGCACAATAATGTTTGCACATCACTGCTCAGGCGGTAGAATAACTGGCACTGTTGGGGTATTCACCTAGACGACCTCCTGCAAAGGAACTCTGCCCCCGAATATGTGGTATAAGGATTTTTTCAAATAAACAAAACGATGAAAAATAGAGTCCATGTCCATGTCCTGTCCATCATCCTGGACAGACATTGACTTCTTCAGAGAGTGCCTTATAATTTTTAAAAATTATCCTAACGTCGATAAACAAAAATATTATTAAGAAAACGTTCTCTCATCACTAAACCGGCAGAACTCGGCACTTCCTTACAAGGCTCGGATTTCTTTTTAATACCACACATTTAAACTCTCGGTGCCGGAGCCACATGTCGCTGGTTCAACTTATGTCTATGAGATCTTATTTTAGCATAAGAATTCTCATAGTAAGTACACTCAGGAATTAAAAAAACTAGAATTTACTTTAAAATGTAGTCATTTTCATGAGCATAGCACAACGAATTAGGGAAATAATAGAAGTCGAACACAGCTCAAAAAGTGATTCAACGCAAAGTACAACTATATGGGCGGGGCGTAAAAAGTACAACTAACCCGCCGCTCAGTCACACAACGCGCTCAGCGACAGATGCACGCATCGTTTGATTTTTAAAAATATCCAAAATAATATAGTTAACGGACAAAAATGACCTCTTGTGTGGTAAATTGGTGTAAAAATGGAAAGAAGGCAGTAAAAAGCAGGAAAAACTTATCACAGCTAACAAATATTATTTTAAACCAAATTATATAATTTCGATTTTAGTTGACATAAAATACATAAAAATATAGGGTAAACTAGGCATGGCTGAAACAATTTTATTTTTGTCGTTCATTGCATTCGCATTCGATAAGGTAACGTTATATTTATTTTGTTTACTAGCTAAACCCACGGCTTCACCCCCGCTACAAAAATGTTATTTTTGTACAATAAATAAGAGCATTTGTTTTTGAATTAAATCAATAATGACTTTTATAAAAGTCTGAAGAAAGAAAGAAAAAACCTCTAAAGTGAAGAATTCACCTGACCCGGCCCCCCCGGCTCGGCCTGATTCGACCTGATTCTGGCATCGCGCTTTTATCACCGCACGAGCCGACACCGATCGAAAGCCCAGGTTTATACGACTAATGTCCAATTATGAAAAATGACAAATATTATAGACGTTCAATCATACAAATGCCTATTCGGAAAATAGTTCACTCATAAAAATGTCAAATCGTAAAAAGGTCCAATTTGAAAATTGTCCATTCTAAAACGTCCATTCGTAAAAATGTCCAATAAAGTTTTATTTTATCCGTGGTTCTATCAATAGCTAATCCCGTAGTCCTATAAAAAGTGTCACGTAGTGAACAATCTCTATTTCCAATGCAATGACAGCTGTCAAACTTGAAATGTCAATATCTCGAAAAATACTCGTCTTAGGCTGATGCTGTCATAGAAGAAATTAAAGGT
This sequence comes from Hemithea aestivaria, assembly GCA_947507615.1. Taxonomy (NCBI): domain Eukaryota; kingdom Metazoa; phylum Arthropoda; class Insecta; order Lepidoptera; family Geometridae; genus Hemithea; species Hemithea aestivaria. Next base: position 1,586,376 of record OX382328.1, read on the forward strand.
CTTGGAGAGATCTTCATTTCAGATGACAGCTGTCAAACTTAAAACGTCAATATCTCGGAAAATATTCGTCTTAGGCTGATGCTGTCATAGAAGAAATTAAAGGTCTTGGAGAGATTGTCATTTCAGATGACAGCTGTCAAACTTAAAATGTCAATATCTCGGAAAATACTCGTCTTAGGCTGATGCTGTCATAGAAGAAATTAAAGGTCTTGGAGAGATCTTCATTTCAGATGACAGCTGTCAAACTTGAAATGTCAATATCTCGGAAAATACTCGTCTTAGGCTGATGCTGTCATAGAAGAAATTAAAGGTCTTGGAGAGATTGTCATTTCAGATGACAGCTGTCAAACTTGAAACGTCAATATCTCGAAAAATACTCGTCCTAAGCAGACGTTGTCATAGAAGAAATGAAAAAACTTTGAAGATCTTCCAGATTTTGATATTTCAAGTTTGACAGCTGTCATCTGAAAGGTAGATCTTCCTAAGACCTTTCGTTTCTTCTATGACAGCGTCAGAAATAAACCAATTCGTGTTGGACATTATTCAAAGAGATATTGTTGGAGATATTTCATTTTGGACCAAATTCATGTTGGAAATTATTCGTGTTGGATATTTTTCCTAGTTGGACGTAAGCCATATTGGACCAAATTAGTGTTTGACCAAATTAGTATTGGACATTAATACTAGTTGGACAATTTGGATTTTGGACATTTGTCGTACAAACCGATAAAACTTATTCCATATCCTTTTGGGGATTCTAACTACCTCTGTACCAAATTTGGCAAATTTGCCATTACCTTGTCGAACGCATGGTTGATGAGATATTCGTTTTGTTTCAAGCATACCAAGGTTACCCTAGTCTGACATAAAATAATATATTTGAGTTACCCGTATGGCAATACCGAATTTAACTATAAACAATTTTGATACTTTAATTATTTTTAAAAAAATCGCTACTGTACTTGGTCACTAACCTCTGTTTGATCAGATAAGTAGCTCTGGCGCGAAAAAGTAACACACATGCTTCACATAAAACAGACATGCGTCTAATAATGATACTTTTATAAAATGATAATAAAAGACGATGTGTTATATGACACAAATATAATATTAAAAATACATAAAATAAAGTAATAAATCGTTTATATAGGGTAATCCAATTCTTTATTTTTTGCGGTGGGGTGGTCTTTTCGATGTCTCGTAGGCGGGCATTTTCCTTTATTTTTAATACTTTCCAAAACAAATTTTCTGACTGATGATTTCGATTCGCCTAGAAAATACAAAATAAATAAGATTAATATCATCTTTTAAAAGTAAAAAAGGCGTACCAGTATGGTAACAGTAAAATAGGTGCCATGAATATAATGTTAAAAGAAATTCCCAAATAAAGCAATTGTATTTGTACTTGTACGTAGGGACATCTTATAGACATTAAAACAAAATAAAAATGCCAAGTGCAAGTCGGACTCGTTTGAATTGAACTCTTTCTTGAAACATCTCATATATACAAAAACAAACGGAAAAAAGCACTTTGTTGTTTGGGAGCCCCTTTTTTATTTTATTCTATTTTTAGTATTGCAACAAAAAAAAATCCGTGAAAATTTCAACCTTCTAACTATCACGGTTCGTGAGATGACAGACAGACAGACGAACGGACAGCGAAGTCTTAGTTATATGGTCTCGTTTTCCCCTATGGGTACGGAACCCTAAAACGCAATTTTTCATACACATAATATCATCATTAAACTTGGACAATATGAAAAGTATCAAAAATTTTCAGTCATACTATAATGTATTTTATGACTTTAGTTGTAAACAAATATATAACACAAAATAGTTATTTATGGACAAAATAACGATTATTTTACGTTTTCAATGATAAGATTCAATGAGCTTGATGATGTACTGTTAATCTAACTTAAACGTACCTGATATATACGCTGTTCTCTTAGAAACACTTAGTTAAAGCAGCAACCACTTTTCTATTTGCAACTGCTGTATACGCCGTATATATACATTTTGTAATTCATTTGGCAAGCATCGCCACGGATTATTTTATTCATTTTCATCAACATTATTGTGAAAAATCTTCGAAATAACTTATTAATCACTAAAAATACGAACAACACATGTTGTTTACTTTTTTTTTTGTCAAATTTGACAGAAGTAGTTTGAAAGAAATAGGTAGAATGTTGCCATTTTTATTTTAGTTTTTTCTTATTAAATTTGTACTCCTTCGTTTTGTCCATCCCGTTTGCACATGTTAATTGAATATTTCTGTTTCACTCAACACTATCCGACTAAGTAAAATGACACCCCAAATGAATGAATGGACGAGTTCATGTACAGAAAATAAATTTAGCATGGTTATGCCTTATCAATATCCGTGTGTCGCGTGAGTATTATAATTTAGTGGTGTGAGTTTGGGACCACGTTTTTGCAGAAAAAGTAAGGGAGTTACAGGGAGTTGGCATAGCACCATAACTTTACACTGAATTCTATGAGAGACCATAGCAGCTGTAAAGATTATTTAATTACCGCTGTTTAGTGGCTTTGCCTGCTGAAAAGCCTATAACACACTTCTGCAAGGTCTAAACTAAAAAAAAAACGTTTATACAAAGTTTAAGAGCAATAAAAAAAGGTTACAAACATACAAACTCACAAGTTTGTAGTTAACACTTAAAACGCACAACGTAGCATTAAAATTCAAAATGCGAAGAAATTATTTTCTGCCCATTAAAATTAGGTACATTGTGACAGAAAATCTCTAAAAACAAGGGAAAACTGTCACCAAGGGTTGGCAGCCACAAAAACAATAAACTATCATAAATCAAGCGAGTTAATATACCCACTTCCGTTTCCGGGACTTCCCCTACTTGTGAGCCGTGTTTTAGTTTTGCTTTATTTCAGAAATTTTAAAGTTATGATAATAATATTACGACTGTACATAATTTTTATGGGTTGTAAATTTAAAAGTACTTTTTATCTTTTTGTTTTTCTTTTTAATCTGCGACAGTAACTTGTGTAATTTATAATAACATTTTATAACCATTGTAACCATTTTATAACTACATTTTTCTCTATGGTAAAGCTTTTAATAAATATAGTATTAGCTATTAAATAATACCTAGTCACGTGTATTCATGATAGGTACGTTAAATAAAATCGGGCAAGTTTTCAGACGCATTTAAAAACAAAAATCGACCCGAAACTTTTATACACAGCGAAGTCTTAGAAATAGGGCCCCGGTTTTACCATTTGGCTACAGAACCCTAAAAACTAAAAACGTATCTTTTCGAGCCTAACAAACAAAATCTAGTAAGAAAATTGTCATCCAAAAGCAAATAGGATTGTCAAGGACACCTCCGCTGAGATTCCGAACACTTCCAAATTCATACAAATACAATTTACAAATATTCAAAAAGCATTGATTAAAAATACGCTCGCGGTAAAAATTCGCAATTATTTATTTTGGTGTACGTATTCTATAACATTTAATTTTTTTCGATTCATGATAAATAGAGTTAATAAAAAAACATTAAAAAACGAAACGTGACAAAAACTTCCCTAAATAACATTTTACAAATCATGCTAATAAAATTCCAATTACGAAAACTGTGATTATAATAATTGATGTGTGTGTATATTTGTTAACACTTGACGCCTAAACGGGTTAACCAATTAAGCTGAAATTTGGTATATAGGTAACTTAGATTTTTTAAGATACACATATATTTCAGAGAGTTAAACCGCTAGGCATAGCTTGACCATAAATTGATGGAGTTCTTATGTAGCAAACCACGGAATGACACCTCTCTCGGTTGTCTGGAAGAGATCACTATAAGCGATAAGACCGCCAATTATTATAAGATTTAGTTTTAATAATATTAATTGGGGTTTATACTCCTACAGAACAGGTTACCCTACTTACACTGTCACAGTCAATTCACAATTTTATTTTGTGCTGTTTTAGTTTTTAAGATCTTTTTCTAGTTTTTTTTTGTGTCAAAAAATTATCTATCTATCTACCTCCTTTTGTTCCATATTGGTTAACAATAAGTTTACATTTAAACTCTATAAACCTGAAGAAAGATTCACACCCCAAACCAACATTACCATGCCATACAATATTCAAGAGATCGTATTATGCAATGGGACGGTAAGAAGCAAAATCAATGTGGCTTTTGTGTTACCAAACATTTCTCGACAACTTTGTCATAAATATTTAAAAGCCCAAACTGAGTTGTCTTTTTTATGGGAATAATAAATATTATGTGCTGATACGTTGCTGATGTGGCCTACCTATATTTTTTAATATTTTTGATATTATAATTTATAGTTAAGTCTCACAATAAGAAAAAGTTGCGGTAAAATTTTCTTAATAAAACTAGAGGTCGCGGCTGCATTTCGAAATCAATATTAAATATGAATAAAAAGAAAGTATGTGTGTTTGTTGTTTTACCCTTATAGTGCTGAACCGATTAAGCTTAAATTTAGCGTGTAGCTTATACCTTTGAATTACACTTCGGCTGTTTGGAGAGCATATAACTGCTAGACATTACTGGTATTAAATAAAAATCAATAGCTGCTAAAACTAAAAGCTGAGGATATATTATAAGCGCTAATAACAATAAAAAGTGCTGAACTTTGATGGTATTAAAATAAAATCAATAGCTGCAAAAGCTGAGAAAATTATCAAAGCTAGTAACAATAAAGAACACTGTTTTAAAATTCCAAAGTAAATCCCGCTCATACATCGACCTACTTCCACTCCATTAAAATAAAAAAGTAAAGCATTGCCGGCAATACTCACAGAACATCGTGAACAATTCGCGATACGTACGTTCCAAAAATTGTTCTAAAAATGTGTATCACGTCGTGTTAAAAAAAACTTGGAACGATGCCTCCCGAGGCAGAGTTCAAGCGTACGTTTATGCAAAGTAAATAAATCCAGAAGACCTTAATATACTAAATCTACTTGACTCAAGATTGCTTGTAATTTCAACGCGCAACTATTTATTTTTCTAGGTTAATGGTAAATTAGCTTTTATTATAATTACCATCTAGCACCAAAGTACTCGTCAAGACGAATCAAATGAGCCCAAGCTCGATGGGGTTGCGTTAATTATGAATTTCTTATGGCCACCTTCCTGCTATATCATCAGATCTCCATGTCTTAATAATATTGCATTGTCATCCGATCTATACATGCATACCAAAATTAGGTTAATCAGAATTCGGGAAGTGGATCAAATTAAACTTCCAAGATTTGATAACAGACAGACAGACAGGTGAAAGTAAAAAAAGCTTGTAAAATCTAGTGAGACGATGGAAAATGTACCCATAAAATTTCGAATTTCAAATGGTTGCTGCTTTTCGTGGTTTCACGTCCTATCGCTTGTCACTTAGTGATTCAAGAGTAGTTTGTACGCCCAGTAGCCCCAAAGAGTGCTTGTTTTCTCTCAGGTTGCACCCAAGCACGTCGCGACCCGATCCGTTCGATTCGCTCCCCTGACAGAGTGCCATAAATTTCACCGTCACTTCAGACTCAGACAGACACTGCTGATTTCCCCGGCGGCAGTACCAACTCTTCAAATTACCTCATTTGTTTCCGTGACCTTGGATAGTTCGGTCAAGTTCGTGATGGCTCTTTTTCTTCGAGACCTTTCAAATACATTGAAAGCATCGTATGTGAACACGTGATATGTATTTATGTTTTTAATGTATTGTCTTAGTCTTGCTGCAAGTCTCGAATAGGCTTGTTCAGCCATCAAAAGAAGTGCCGCACACTTACTTGACACTACTTACACCATCTTTAATAGATGTTTTAAGGCCAATGATGATGATGATAGCCAGAGAAAAAAGAAGTTTCGAAATCCGTGGTTTAAGAATAGAAAATAAGTCTTTAAACGAAACTGATTTTTCATTATTTCCATGAGCAATAAAATAATATAAAAGTTTCACGAAAATTTATAAAAACTTGTATGTTTAATTTTCTTTTAAAAGCCACACGAGAAATGAACAGCTGAAACTTAATATTTTATTAAATACATTTTAATTTAATTACAGTCATTATTTTCTACTCTCTTTTGCCAAGCCATAATCTGTTTGTTTTCCAGTAGTTTGTGTAGTTAGTATCAATAAAAAAGCACGAAAATACGTATTTGAGCTAATCAGCGTCTCTTAATGTTAGTTTAAGAGTTCGCAACTTCATTACAAGTTGAAAACGTTGGTAAAGTTGGAGCTTTAGGAACGCATGCGAAGAGCAAATTTTATCTGAACTGATGTTTTTTGTGCTGGGTTTTTACAAGTTTCTAGTAAACTAGTTCTGGAGGTTTTGGATCTACACAAAAGTCATGTAATAAAGCGTACTCAGAACGATCATTGTTACTAAACATTTCTTAGCAACTATGCACAGATCAAGAGCAGCAAACCGTTGAACGAATTGGGTTGAAATTTGGAATATAGATAGTATTTAGGTATGACGTAGACTGCGCTTAGCTTAATTTTTTTTTAATTTACCACACAAGTCAAGCAGAGAAGTTGTAGAAAACGAACGAAACAAGAAGGTGATGATGTGCTATTGAAGACTATTACAGGAACAGTCTAAAATTAGAGTCGATTTACACCACGATTTCTTTCAGCGTGAATTTGTCACGAACATTGACAGTTGCGTTGTCGTCGTCACTCGTTTGGTGCATCATATCGTGTGCAAGTGACACCACATCCGTTTCCGCCACTCCACTAGTCACAAGTCTACCACACAAGATGGGCCTACCGCAAACGAACGGACGCGTTTAATGGACGATGACTAGGTCACTTTCAACGACTCATTGCATGATACGAATGTTAATCAAGGTTTAAATGTAACCTTTTAATGTAACCATTGGTACGGGAATCATGTTTTATCTTTAAATTGAGTGTGAATAGGTTTTTATTGCACTATAACGTAGTCCGGCTTAGCCTGGACCAAAATTACTGTCTAGTCTACTACCATCTTTTACATCGTCTGCAGAGAATAAGGTGCGAATTGTTAAGTAACAAACATTAAAAGAACACTCAACACATCACATAATCTAACCCTTTTCCTCTTGAAGGCGTTTGAATATAGCGTCCGTGGCCCAGTGGTCATAAGTCCGGCTTTAAATCCGAAGGCCCTGGGTTCAAACCTCAGTGTGGCAAAACCTTTTGAGCCTGATGCTACCGTGTTTCGGAAGGCACGTAAAACTGTGCGTCCTGGCTCTTTCCTATAAGATATATAGGACGCAGTGGTTAGGTCATGTTGCAGACCCTGTAATCTCAGGGACCTGAAACTGCTACATATAATATGTTGACCATACAATCTATAAATTGTGATTTAGTAAATTGTAATTTGACTGTGACAGTCTAAGTAGGGCATAGAAAAAATATCCATAATTAGGGTAACCTATTCTGTTGGAGTATTAACCTCAATTATTATTATTTTATCCTATAGTACGATCACTATAACAGTTACCTAATACAGGTAGACAGTGAGACATGACGTTATTAATGAATTCATTACTTGTGACGCGTGTAATGCCAGTTTGGCATTCGATTAATATAAATTAATTACGTGCAGCTGTAAACTTGTCTGTAGCTTGATGAATAATTAGTATGTTGATTGAATCGTTCTCAAGCTATATATGTACGTAATACCACATCCTAAATTGGCACCTATTCACCTATAGATTTGAGGTAGAAATGTTGCCAAATATTATGTGAAAGCTGAGTCTGGCGTCACATAGAGCAAAGTTTGTGTTGTTCGCATGAGCAAAGTTTGTTCCTGAACGCATAGGCTTGCACCCGATTTATGAGTATCGGGTGCGTAATAACTTATTTAATTTTTTTCATATCATTTTAGCTAATAATGTGATTATTAATTTGTGTACGTTTCTATAATAAAATCCTTGAAACGAGTACGGGGCTAGCGAGCAGTAGAGTACTAAAATAGAACTAAAAAATATTATATAGGTAAACTTGCAAAAGTGCTTGTAGCTTATTTGAATAAAATAATTTTGAGTTTGATTAAAAACAAAACATAATAATATTTAATTCAAATTCTTAAAGGATTGCCGTTCAATAAATATTTATCAATAAGAAACCTACTGCAAAAATGTAGCTACGATCTTATGTATGCGTGTAGGGAACCTATACGCAGTGAAACAAATTCCACTTTATCTTTAGAACTAAGAATTTGTCTGGAGCCGAATTTGATTGAATGTGAGATTTTAGGTAGCATGTCAGCCTTACAGATGAACTGTGGCATAGCTTACGTGACACGAATACTAGATGTTAGGTTTTAAGACAGGAACTATACTAGATATCGCAGTCAGGATTATAAAAATAGTATTAAACAAATAAATGTATTTATTTATTGAGGAGAATTCCGTGTAACTAACCTAAACCGATTTCAATTTAACTATCTAAATTTGTGAGTCGGTGTAGAGATTATTCTAATTATGAAGGTCCATAAACTAGTATCTATCCATATCTAGGAGACCTGAAACTGCATAATATTATAACTTGTCCACATAACCAGTGATTGTGATTTGACTCTGACGGCGTACTCGTAAGTATACCTATATGTATAATAAATCTCTTTTATTATATAATTTACTCTTTTGAGCAATTCTTTGTTGTATATCCCTGAAAAGGGTTTCGTCAAATTCACAAATCACTAAGCATCTGTATTCAGTACGAGTACAATGTACGTAGATAGCACAATTTTCAGTTTACCTCTCCCATCCAAAGGCTCCATTGGGCACAAATCAAACACCTCACAAGTAACAAAAAGCAAAGCAGCCGAACAGATTATTGAATCGCGCGTTGGCAGCGATCACGTACGCACAGCGGTGTACGTTAATATGTGGCACGTGTGTCGCCTGCCTAACGCCGGGCATAAAACGTGCCTGCAGAGATGCGAGACTTTATGCCGCTTTTGATTGTGACGACGTGCGATTGTGCCTCATCCGATGTTTGGACAGTGGATAAACTTCACACGAAACCAATGTCAATCGCAGGGAACAGAACCTATAGGTTCTGTACTCTACTTCGCGTGAATGTATGCGCGAAGTGTCGTATTCACAAATAAAAATGTCTATAGTTTTTAAATTGACGGAGATACACACCAAACAAGCGAAGGCCAAAGAATGATAACATAAGAGTTCAATCCGCACGCTCGTTGGTTATGGCCTTTTTTATCCAGGGAAAAATGCGTTACGCATCATGACCCCACGCTGGGGGTATGTGGGACTCCCCCGCCGAAGATGGGCGCGGCGGGGATATCCACTAAAAACCTGTGGGTGTTCCTGCGGGACGCCATAATGCCGGGACAACGGGTACGCCGAAACACTCATCCGTGGCATGGTTATGTTGGCCTTCGCTAAGTTATAAGTACAACGCAAGCACCCCTTCGTTGGCCTTCTTATGTTGTGTGTATATCCGGCTTTCAGCTACGCTGTACTGTGTTACGCAGTGTAAATTATATTTCAAGTATTTTCTTATTTTTGCTTTGTTTGAAAATTTGATTCTGCGTCTTGCGATGCAGGTGGCTGGATGTAGCTACTAAAATGACAGTCGCGTCGCCACAGAAAAGATGATTACGAATGTCATCTCAGTATATTTATATATAGACTGATAGCATTTACTCAGTGACGTGATCAAGGTAGTTCCATTGCTAGAATTGGCATAATATGTATTGCAAAGCGACGGACGACCGAGGACCGAGTTGAGTGGCATGCCATGGGGAAGGCCTACGTCCAGTTGTGGACGAACATATGCTGATGATGATGATGTATTGTAATAACGATTAGCTATAACAATAAATCACTCCACACTGCCGAAGATCGGCCCCAGCGGAAGAAAATAGTTTGGAGAAAGTAGCATGGAGGGAGTCATCATCCTCAACATTGAGGAACTGACTGAAGAGAGAGGGAGAGAGAGAGAGAGATGAGAGAGAGAGAGAGAGAGAGATGAGAGAGAGAGAGAGAGAGAGAGAGAGAGAGAGAGAGAGAGAGAGAGAGAGAGAGAGAGAGAGAGAGAGGATGAGAGAGAGAGAGAGAGAGAGAGAGAGAGAGAGAGAGAGAGAGAGAGAGAGAGAGAGAGAGAGAGAGAGAACAAAGCAAACTAGCTTCCAATATTATGTCTAAATATTTTCTTCTTTATCTATAAATATTTTCCTCTTTATTACTCTGATTTTAAGAAAACTTTGTTTAATATATATTAAATTTGCTATCATGAGAAATAACGCCCATAAATTATTCCGAGAGAAACTTTCCCGAAAGTATCCAATAGAGAGCAATAAAACACTATAAGTTCTAGGTAATAAGTTCTAGGTATAATATAAATTCCATCAAGACTGATGTTCTAGTCCTAATATAAAACGCCATAAACATTTTCTAGGATAATAATTTGATAAAAATTTCATATTTGTTTTAATAAAAGAGATAATATTTTTCTATAATTTGTTTTTTAAATAAAATTAATACTTTAAAAAAATTACTGCAGGGCTTTAACCGCTTAATAGACTAGTTAAAATGTTAAACAAAAACATATTATAATAACACAAAAAGAGAGAGAGAGACAAAGAAAGTTCGTAAAGGAGATGGATGGTGGGATGGTATGGAGCATTATACTAGTATTACTCTAGATACCAAATTTCAGTCCTAGTTCAGTAGTTTAGACGTTATGAGGTAGCAAACGCCCATTCAGATACAAACATAGGAACTTTCCCAATTATAACAATAGTTATAGTAGAGCCAATGAACTCAACATGGTTGACGCCGAAGTGCCAAAATAGAAAGATGAAAGTCGAAAAGTGGACCTATATGACTACGTTAGCAAGAAAAAGAATACTAGGATACCAGGATTTTCGTCTATAATAAAATACAACTGAAATAAGAAAACACAATATTTATTGTGTAGACAAAAAGGCAAACGAGTCGTCGCCATATGCCCAATGATTCGAATCAGAACTACTCATGCGGAAACCGTGGCCATTTTTCACACCTGATCCACCACATTCAACTTTGAATTTACCAATATAACGGTTCAAATCAACCCCCTGTCACAGTCAATAAATATAAGAGAGGATGTTTGAAATAACAATATTTTTATACCTACCTAGATAAAAATGAGTCTCAAAATGTTTTGGAAAAAACGTGAACTTTAGTTTATTTTACACGGAGAGTTACGCCTTAATTGTTAAGCACATTTAATATGTCAAAAAACTACAATCGAGAACTTGACGATCTATTTTCAGAAATCTGTTCCCATTTTAACTTTTTTAATTACTTATTACTCCTATTCATTAAAAATGAAAATATAATATTTGAGGAAGGCAAACTAGAGCTAAAAGGTGGGAGTTTTAAATTTAGTCTCCTTCCATTTATTAGCCACATAACATCAGGCGAGATCGTGATTTAATGAAGCTGTAACAAGAAAACAGTGTTTTGGTTTAACAACAATACCTATTATAGGTAAAGCAAGCTATACTGACGATGTGTAAATGAACAAAAAATATTATGTTCTTTGGCTACTGTTTCATTTTGACTGTTTCCCTTCATAATACAGAATTCGCTTCTAATTTATTTTGGTTCCCGATTGTCGCGGTTGCCACGACGCGGGATGATTTATCTCCGCGCGTCACATCTTTATTGTTTGTGTGTTGGACAGGGTTTAATATTTCGCGTGATTGTTGCCCAACCGTGTCTTGAGATGGGTTTTCTATTGTTATATACTAAAATTGTCATTACCGGAGTGAAACGTTTACAATTTATTTAGTTTTCATCATATTTGGTCAGAATCTTTTCTTTATTACATTTCAAGACACACAAAATATTATATTAATGTGTTTTTTTTTTCACGTAATAGGTGACAAACAAGCAGACGGCCCACATGATGGTGAGTGGTTACCGTCGCCTATAAACCTGCACCTGCCGGACCGGACACCTGCAATACCAGGGGTACCGCTGGTATGTTGCTTACCTTTCAAGACTCCTATGGTAAAGTGTGTTTGCTAATTGTAAAGTTGACTTTTGGCATTAGATATAAAATATAAAATTTAAGCTCTATCAATTCATAATAAGTGGAGAGCAGAAAACGTATCCAAAAAAACTCATGTTTTTCTCTTCTCTTGCTTACACCTGCTTCGAATTACACAAAATATACTTCGCAATGGCCAAAACCTATTTACGTATTTTTTCTGCAAAGTTCAAGAAGGAAAAGGCGTTACTAGTTTGTGATGTATTCGTTTTCCTAGAAAATTGGGCCGTCCTTTAGTACAGAAACTGTAGTGTTACCTCCTTCATAAAACTCCGCGTAAAGTTCAGGTCTGTAATCAGGAGTTTAGGCATTACGTTGTCTATCAGTTTGTGAGTCATTAACTAACACCCACTTAGGTCAGGTTAATCCTGAGGCCATGTTCAAAAACGTTCCACTAGATTTTTTATTTTAGAGCTTGTGAAATTTCCAAAATATATGCTTTAATATGCATTTAAACGATAAAAAATTATATCATACTTTATTAAATATATCAAAATTATTGTACAAATTATAAATAGTGTGTACATTTTTTATTACTGTACCCTCTAACTTTTATTGTTTTCGAGATCCGATCTATCAATGAAGCAGTTGACTAATGGCCTCCACAGCCAAATTACTTATACTACATTGGTCTATTACACATATGCCAAGCTTAGCCGCTAATAAAACTTCCTTAATAATTTACTTGCACATCTCCAAAAATGAAATCAATCAAAGTAAACCTTGGTGCGGACAGGGCGAAAGAGGTTAACTCTGGGTTCCGTACATTATTACTAAAAAAACACGTTCAGAATCCTCGTTTTGAGGAAGAAATGGAAAAACTCGCAAGTTGATGGATTGCCGGCTCCTTATTAGTGCTGGTTTGTTGAGTCTCGGTTAGAAAACGTTCAATTTAACGTTTAAACAATTTGTTTTTGTGGTTGTTATAATCACTAAGTCTGAAGTTATTTAATACTTATGTATATAGATAACTAGCTTGTACTCGCGGCTTTACCCGCGTGGCAAAATCCTTTTTTAGCGGAGGTTTGCCTCATAAAACCTAATTATATTCCAAATTTCAAGTAAATCCGTTCAGCTGTTTGGGCTGTGCGTTGATAGATCAGTCAGTCAGCCACTCTTTTCTTTTATATATTTCTTCTTCTTCTTTGTCGTATCCTCATGACTGAGGGACGTGACTGTGATGCGTAGTCCTCGCCACCAGTTCCCTCCAGACGCTTCTGTCTTGCACCATCTGTATGGAGGTTTGCAAGGTGGCTCCTGTAGTAGCGTCCTGGGTTGTGTGGGTTTATATATTTAGAAGATAATAAAAATTCAAGTGTAGATTGTAGATTGTCACGTGTGTACTCGTATTTTATACTACGTTTTTCAAATCAAAAACTTTATCGTTTTGGAAAGCATAATATCATTTAATTTAAGTACTAATATTATGTACGTATATAATATGTATAATTTATGATATGTGTACAATAATAATATGTACTTCTTCATAGACTGAACAACTTATCACCAAATTGTCACAAAAGACAGTCTACAAACTTTTAAAAAACGTGGTTTAGGAAAAATTAAATTGATACTTTTATAATTACACATATTGCAAAATACACACAAATAATACGTATAGAAGATAGGGTTGAGCCGACACGGATTCCTTATCCTGTCAGCTGTTCGTTATAAATGATCAAGGAACCCTCACTTTCAGGGCTTAGCCAACCCTTGTTTCGTCTTCTAAGTGTAAAGTTTTTTGTTCTACGGTACATTTCGTTTTTTACATATTGTTTACGTTAAAAACAACGTAATATCTTTGTTTATAAAAGAAAAAGCTTGAAATTGGAGAATTGAGTTGAAATGTAGCATAGAGGTACATATTATTATATTGTGACGTGAACATTCGCTGAAGAATAGTTTTCTTGATGGAAGCGAAGCATTAAGCATAAGCTAAGCTGGATATAAAAAGAGAGTATACCTCAAACAAAATCTAAATCATCAAAAAGAAATTCCACTTTAAAAACTCATTTATTTCATTCAAACTTTTGTTTGTTTACAATAAAACTAAAAAGCTTGTAAAAACCGAGTTTTAAGCTCAAAACACAAAACCAAAAATGACACAAATCTCGATAAAGAAAACCAAAAATGGCCAATAAAATGTCGCATGGCGAGCATGAACTGTGGCTGGGGGCATGTTGGATGTCCCGTGCGGTGTCGCGTCGCGTCGCATCGCATGTCACAACGCAGCGCAACCAATGCTGCAGGCGAAACGATGTACGAATACTGTGCAGCGGTACTATGTAGAAATTAGAGGTAAAAATAAAAGATTTTTATATGGTAGATGCCAATACCGAATACCTATAAATATAAGCGGTCAGCACGCCTGATGGAAAGCTCTGACGGTCGCCATTAGCCATTTGCAACACCAGTGGTGATGATGTCGATAACATGGATGTTGACAAGTCAATAAATAAGATATAGATTATAATCATTACACTAATACGAGTATAATAGATAGTAAAAAATTTGTAAGTATGTTTGTTACTTATTCACGTCTAAACGGGTGGACCTATTGAGGTAATATTTGGTATAAAAATAGCTTAGACTCTGGAATAACATATAGGATACAGTACAGCGGGTAAAACCGGTGAGCGCAGCTACTAACCTTTATTCCAGTATGCATCAAAATCTGCAATAGAGTTAGCTGTAGGTATAATTACATCACCAACAATTTGCTGAAGCGCGCCTCTCGTTCGGCAGTACAATACTACGTTATTTTACTCGAGTTTTAGGGTTCTGTACAAAAACGCTATGATCCGCTACCATTTCGACCGATTACTTATCAACATCATTAGAGTCCCATAGTAGCAAAAGTTAGTAGATTTAAATTCGGATTAATTTAAAATTAATTCCAAATGATCAGGACACGGTTCCTCAAGATAGAAAAAAGTAATGTTATAAATTATGCGTAAGTTTGTGAGCGTGTGAGTGTATGTATGAGTGTGTATGTTTGTTACTTCTTCACGTCTAAACGGGTGGACCTATTGAGCTGAAATTTGGTATAGAGATAGCTTAGACCCTGGAATAATACATGGGCTACAGTATAGCGGGTAAGATTGCTGGGCGCAGCTAGTTATACATAATTTTGCTTTTTGAATAAAAATAAAGAAAAGTGTCACGTTTATTTTCGCAAAGTACTCACTTTAAACATACCCACCAAATACCTAGTCACCGAGTTTTTTTGGAATGGTAGAATCAAAAGTATGTAGGTACCCCGCTTCACTAGCGACTTCTTTTATGCAAAAGCTTTGTCGCTTGTCATGCGTCAATCACTAGACATACGGTAAAACCGGTTTTCCCGGGGGTAGACTTCCTTTGCAGGAGGTCGTCTAGGTGGGTACCCAACAGTGCAGTTATTCTACCGCCTGAGCAGTGATGTGCAAATATTACTGTGCTTCGGTAGAAAAAATTCAATGAATAAACAAACTTTATACACAAATTACATAACACGGTAATTAAGGTACCTACCTACATGTATTAGTTTCTCAATTAGTAGCTCCATGAATGGGCACCCTTAAAACTAATTAACCTCCGTCCCGGAACGCATAAATCGAGAGCGGTACATTCCTCTTCGTTACTCGCTTGCTTGTACGATTTTTTCGAATACCTTCTAAGATTAATAGACGTACGTTTTGGACTCACTCGTTTGTTACTTTTAGAATGATAATACATTAGTTTTAAAATACTCTTTGTGTGATTTGACTTATTCTATTTATATACAGCTACATTATCTACTAGTAAGTTTAAAAAAATTAAAGCGTGACAGACTGGTCAATCAACGCACAACTAAATCTGTTGAATGGATTTAGTTGAAATTTGGCAGAGAGGTAGATATTGTAATTTAATATTTATTTATTAGTTAGAATTGTTCAATGCGGATCTTTTTCAAAAGCTGCTAGTTAGCACCTTGTCATATAAAATATAGTTTTTCGATTTTTATTTATTTTATTTATTCCAAATTACATATTTCTTGTTGTAAAACTACGAATAAATAATAAGTTTGTAAAAGTTCCCGAATCCTTTAGTTTCGGCAAGAAAGTCAGACAAATAGACATGGCAAAAGTAAATACGCAATATAGAGAGGGTGGATTACACCTTATAGAAAATCAGATATTTATCCAAGCCCCGAGGATCAGAAAGTATTACATCGAAATTAATTCCGTCATTGACGTTGCGTTCTTATTAGATTTGGTATAATTTTCTTTATCTGTGGGAAATCCGTTATTTTCAATTCGTTATATTTTAGTGTAAATAAAAATTTGGTTAGTTAAAAGAAGATTTTACCAAACTTTCAAAATAATAATAAAAATAATTTTAGTATTGGAATCTCGCACTGATGACTTTCTGCTAATAATTAGAAAAAATCTTAGCGTCAAAGAGCGCTAAAAGGCGTTTCTTAAAGTATAACATGCTGCGTGACTTACTCCATAAAGTTGAAATATGTCTTTTTAACTCTACGGCTGTATGACTCTAAGAACAATTTATTTTTGTCGGTTAATAGTGATGGATATGGAGTGTGCGATATCCAATAATAATAATAGACCTACAAGTGAGAATGAGGTAAAACGCTTGCTGTGAGTCTGATGTCCATTCTAAAAAAAAACAGATAGATAAAGAGAAGAAAAAAAGAAAGAGGTGTTAAGCCCAGCTGTGGGACAACATACGGCTGAAAATATAGTTAAAATATTCTCAGGTATATATTTTCCTTATTAGGTAACCCACAAATATACGAAAGCTATCAATCTTGCTAACTTAAATTACACGAAATCGCTTAATCCAAATGTCGCAAGTTCGGCCTCATCTTTGCACAAACGTAATCTAATTAAACACTGTTGGATTATGGAGTGACAATAATATTATAGAATCACGGCCGGGTGAGGGATAATCCACCCTGTAGCTATGTGTTTATATACAGGGTGTTACACAATTTCATAATATTACTATCTTATGCTTGCGGCTTTGCCCGCATCGTGAAATCCTTTCTTAGCGAAGGTATACGTCATAAAACCTATTAAGTATTCGAAATTTCAACCCAATCCGTCCAGCAGTCTAGGCTGTGCGTTGATAGATCAGTCAGTCACTCTTTCCTTTTATATATTAAGAAGATGTAATGTTAGCTCATTCAACATCACAGGTGGCAGTCTCGGCGATTTAAAACTGCAACATATAGGTTGGCCACTCAACCTTTATATTGTGGTTTGACTCTGAAAGTGTAAGTAAGGTAATCTGTTCTTTAGGAGTATAAATCTGAATTATTTATTTTTATTGTCACAATTAGATTTTTAAGGTGCAGCTCCATGAAAGAATTTTATAGAGCCAGAAACTTTTTATTTCAACTCCGACTAGACTTACCGGATAAAAATACTCGGAGAGATCAAAAATAATTAGACCCTTTTCTACTTACACTTATTAAATAACATATTTCTATTTTTTATTTTAACTTTTAAAATAAATCTCGAGTTATTTTGTACTCTTTTATGTAAAGCTTATTATTACTTACAAACTTCTGATGACAGTACACCAAGCAACAAACAAGCACATGTAGATATCATTAAATTGTAACATAATAACAAAATGGGGTATTTTTATAATGGGAGTCGAATGAATAGCTGGCCATTGTGTAACATTATTCGATGGGCAATTTACAGAATGTAACATAGGGTCCATGGGGATCCTTGCACAGGGGTCTCTATTTAATAGCTAGGTTACATTGTAAACGGCAAATTACCCATTCGTCAGTTATTTTGTAAAGGGCTGACTATGAAATACGAGGTCGATAAAATTAAAATAACGATCGAATAACGATATATAATTTTGTATTTTATTTTTGAACATTAAAAAAAAAATTAAGATATTAATGTACCTATATATCGTATCGCTGTTATATCTTAAATATAGAAAAGGAAAGAGTGTCTGATAGCCTGACTGACTTATCTATCAACGCACAGCCAAAACCGCTGAATGGATTCGCTTGAAATTTGGAATGTAGATGGTTTTATGATGTAGACCTCCACTAAGAAAGGATTTTACCACGCGGGCAAAGCCGCAAGCACAAGCTAATATAAAATTGTTTTTTTCTTAACGTTAAGGTACGTAAAGGAACCTTTACAGGAGATGGCTCAGACCAACAGTTAAAAGTACCTTCCGAAGCATATGGTCCAGACGAATAAGAAAAATCTAGCTAGCTTAAAAACAAGTTGTGTATCTGTAAAATGTATTAAGCCGACGACTAAGCTCAATTTGGGCAGATTTAGGCCCTTGCTCAGAAAGAATTTAATGAAATTAAAAAAAAAATTGTCATACTACAAAAAATAATTATAATACAACACAAAAATACACAGCTAATACAGAGTGCCTACATAAAATATTACTTTGTTAGTGTGTCTTGTTTTCTGGAATGTCCAATATTAAAGAAAAATATGCCTCATCTTGGCAATTTATTGAGATCAGTAATATTTTTCCTTTTGAAATTGGTAAATATATGCCTTCATTTGAGTATATTATTAAATTCCTTCTCCCTTGCTACGTATTTAGCTTCTTGCTACTTACGTTATTTTAGTTAAGGATAATAATAATAAATGTTAAAACGATTCACAACAAATTCTTTCAAAATAGGACATAGCCCAACAGAAGTCGCAACGTCGATCTTTCTTATACTAAACGATTTGTGAGTATTAAGATTCATCTTTGTGAATGAATGCTTTGCTTTGAGTGCTTTGCGGGGCGCGGACGCCGGCGAGTAACTGCAGCAGCTCCCTGAGGAAGATCCTCGTACAGGAACGACACGGTCGGCAAGAAGCCGAAAGAAATACAAGTGAGTTTATGTCGTTAATTTACAAAGTCGATCTTTCTTCGTTCTCTAGGACTGTTTTGTGGCACCGAGCTTTCTAACCTCTAAATGACGACCTCTGTGGCGCGGTGGGCTAATACCCGCCTGCAACGCAGAAGGTTGCGGGTTCGATTCCCGCATGAGGCAAATATTTGTGTGATCCACAGGTATTTGTTTCTGGTCTGGGTGGCTTTCAATATGTATTATAATTATGTATTTACAAAAGAAAAGTATATAAGTATTATATCCGTTATCCTAACCACCATAACACAAGCATTAAGTTGCTTAGTATGGGGTTAGGTGGCGCTGTGTGTATTGTCCTGAAATATTTATTTATTTAAATAACGTAAACTTTTGACCACATCCCACCTGATAAATAATAAATAGTGCAGATGCGATTTACAATGAATCACGTAAGATTCCTATTCACTGGTGTCTTGAACATGTGCGGGAAACACGGATGACAGCAATATGTTCCAAATACAACCAGTCCTTGCTCTTCGATACAAGATCGAGACAATCTCTCACAATAACGCGTTCTTCTAAAAGTGAAGTCACCTGTACGGAGCGATGACTTGGTGCGATATGACAACGGCTCGATCATGTCGTATTCGGTTAGCACATTTGTCCCGATGTGTCCGTACTGTCCCATCGCAGGCCCGCGCCACGTGACAGACCCCATATAGCCGGGATGATGGATCGCCCGGCGTGTCATCGCCGCTACAAATAAGGGTCGCCCATTCAGGGTCGGTATTGTGCTTAAATCAATTTGGTTCAACCCTAACGCGTGTACATAGTGCCTAGTGATGGGCGCGCATGTCGATAAATTTGTTTAGGTTGGTACTGACCTTCTGTCCTTTGGTATATTTCTGGTAACAATATTTAGTTTTTGTAAAATTTAAGATAAAATAACATAAATGAATCTAAATTGTGCTTAGTTCTCAGTTCACACAGAGGAAAACTCATGGCATGGGGTATTAATCAAAAATAACAAATTATTACATACTGCAATTTTTAATGGTTTTTTTATGTCGGTCGTTTATCATGTATTATTATAACATAATCATAACTCATAACTAACAAGTGGAATTTAAAAAACTTTTTAAAAACAAGCTTTATATTATTACTATCTAGCACCAAAGTACTCGTCAAGACAAATCTAATGAGCCCAAACTCGATGGGGTTGCGTCGTTTAATTACGGAGTTCCTATGGCCACCTTCAAGCTCCATCATCACATCAGCTCAATGTCATAATAATATTGCATTGTCATATCATTTGTACATGCATGCAAAATTTTAGCTGAATTGGACCGGGAAGTGGGTCAAATTAAACTTGCAAGATTTATTGATATTTAGATTACAGACAGACCGACCGATAGACCGACAGACAGACAGACAACAGACAGGTGACAGAAAATAAAACTTGTAATTATAATTACCTTTATCGATATAGCAAATAAATATCAGTCCCGACACTAGAATTGATAAAGAAAAAAAAAAATTTTGAGCTCTACCCCACAGATTCAGTAACAGTATAGAATAACAAAAGACAAACTACACCGAAATGCTGCTAATTTGAGACGCGCCCAATTTTTTACTAGAAAGGGTGCTAAGGTCAACTCCGAAATCCGTTATTGATAATATTATGTAGGTACTATGTGAATTATTTGACAAATATTTTAATGATTTATTTTTTTTATGTGTGTTCTTACGGCACCGAAACGTGGTCCTTCACCATTGGCCTCATCTCGAAGCTCAAAGTCGCCCAGCGTGCTATGGAAAGGGCTCGGGGTTTCTCTACGAGATCGAATCAGAAATGAAGAAATCCGTAGACGAACTAAAGTCACCGACATAGCCCGGCGGGTTAGCAAGCTGAAGTGGCAATGGGCAGGCCACATAGCGCGTAGAGCGGATGGCCGATGGGGTCGAAAAGTGCTCGAGTGGAGACCACGGACTAGCAAACGAAGCGTAGGACGTCCGCTCACAAGTTGGACAGACGACCTTATAAAGGTCGCCGGAAGACGCTGAATGCAGGTCGCTTCCAACCGGTACATATGGAAGTCCAATGGGGAGGCCTATGTTCAGCAGTGGACGTCCAATGGCTGAGATGATGATGATGATGATTTTTATTATAATATGTAGTAGGAATCTTCATTACCTACTGATTTTGGGGAGAAAATGAAGCTCTACCACTGAGATTACCGAATCCCTGCCCGTAATGTCGTGTATCTTGTTATTTTTTTATTCATTAGGTGTATAGGTCTCGGGTGATGTTAAGCGACGATGCGGTTAGATTGTATCAGACTAAACCTAGAAGGCGGGATAAATCCCTCCCTCACTTCACTGAACATCATGTCGGAACAGGATCATAATGAACGTGGTTATGTCCGGTGGGTGATAATTAGCCACGGCCAAAGCCTACCAACTGTAAAATTGTTAAAAATGTTGCTACAGGTACGTAATACTACTGAAACCAAAATAACTTTTGTATCATTCAGCATATCAGCATGGCATGAATTACGGGTGGCTATATCTATCAAAACACTGGATATCAAACTATACCTACATCGAATGCCTTGTAACATTTTCCACGAAGTCAACAATACTGTCGAGCGAACATGCATTCAATGCCTCCAGAATGATGTCAACGTACAATAGCGCGAAAAGCTGCTGGTTCAGATGTCAATGAATGGAGAACATTTTGATTGGGTTTGTATGTACGGGTGTAAAAAGTGTCATGGCATTGGTGGCCAAAAAGAAGAAAAAAACAGCTTGAAATAATGGATACTACAGTAAAACCACGGGTATTATTGATGGTGTTGCTGCATTGTGTTTTGTCCAATTTTTTGTAAGTAGATACATTTCTAGCAGCAATTTACAATTAGAGGTAAAAAAGAATTAAAAAAATACAGTGTATGTACATCTCAAGAATGTGCAAATGTGCTCTATTAACGATGACTGGATCATGCATAGTAGAATGATCATGAGGTTTGTAAGTATTTTTATACCATTGGTGCCACAAACAAATGTAAGTGCATTTAATACCTAAGGCATTATTTTTCATTGCTAACTATTCAAAACTTTATTCCACTCTCTTTTGAAGAGCATGGCCTATGTATAAATTATTGTCACTGTTTTAATCAATTAAATATGTTTTGGCTCAATTGTTTATGTGTTAAAAGCACGAGGAAGAATTTGAGACAATATGATGTCTTTCATCAGGATCATATCGTCTGAAAGCGCTGTTCAGCAGTTCTATATCCAAAATAATTCGTTTCAAAACACCACTCGGTTCAGTTATTATGAGTGTACGAACAGATCTATTTGTATTTTCATTTTCAGCCGAGCGTGGGGAGTATGAATGGCGCACGGGAACATCGCTCCGTCGCAACGGAGTTCGATCCATTACATGATTGAACCGAGCGGCCTATTACGAGAGATACTGATTTAGGCCCGACTTTTATACCGCACAATCATATTATTAACAAGCTGCGCCCAGCGGTTTTACCCGCTGTACTGTAGCTTATGTACATATTCTAGGGTCTAAGCTATCTCTATACCAAATTTCAGCTCAATCAGTCCACCCGTTTAGGCGTTAAAGAGTAACAAACATACATCCAGACATCCATTCTTACAAACTTTCACGTTTATAATATTATAGTTAGATTTTATTACGAGAAAGTTTTACTATATTTTAAAAAAGATTACGTAAAAAAGGTTTTTTTTCTCTACATACTCAGGACGTAAAATGAATTAACAAAACGGCACAACTAACGTCTATAATATTGTTGAATATACCTCAACCACGGTTTCGGACAATAACGCTGTCCTTCATCAGAAATTCACGCCTGCAGAACGCGACGCCTAAACGAATACCTATAAATTTTGTAGGACGATAAAAAAAATTCAGGACATAGATACGTAGGAAACCTATCTTACTAATATTATATACGTGAAAGTTTGTAAGAATGGATGTCTGGATGTCAGGATGAATGGATGTCTGGATGTCAGGATGTTTGTTACTCTTTCACGTCTAAACGGGTGGACCTAAGGAGCTGAAATTTTGTGTAGATATAGCTAAGACCCTGGAATAACACATAGGCTACACAAGTACTGCGGGTAAAACCGCTGGGGGCAGCTAGTTGATTATAAATGCACTACTTACAATACAACTGGTCAGTGTAAAGCAGTGTAATAAAGCAGCGTTCACATAATAAAGGCGAGTCCAACAGTTCATTGAATGGAGATGCAAAATACTTCGCGTGAATTAAATTCTCAGACATAAGAACAATGATGTCACTTTTGTCATATCAATTATTATTTGTTTAAGAAAGTAGTTCAATGGCATAACGTCTGATGGTAAGCGATACTTTAGCCAAGTTTAGCCCATTAATACGCCCATAGTATAAACTAGGTCTTGGTTGTAGGCAAATTAGTACTAGTCTAATCATTAATTTTTTATGTTAAATTCAGAGAAAATAGACGGCCCGCCTGATTTTGAGCGGTTTTAGTTCGTTTGTAGACGTCCGCAACACCACTGTGTGTTACCAACGTGGTTTTACTAATGGTGTTACCAATTTTTTTTCTCTTTCTTGCCTAAGCAGCTGGCCTTGGTGGACTAAAATTTTGTGTTAAGTTAGCTTAGATCCTAAAACAACTCAAAAGTTACTTTTCAGTGGATAAAACCGCTCGGCACAGCTAAATACTATTTTACTATGCGTATACTCGTAATATTAGGTACACACCTCGCATAATCATGAATTACTTTCAATTGTTCATTATAATTGTTTATTGAGCAGATGTTTAACGCCCACAACACTATTTTAGATAAACGCCTACTCTATTTACTCGAGTACCTTTCGTGTCTAATACTTGTACAATCAGGAATAATTCCAAGGATTGATGTCTATCGGTACATCTAGTAAAATGGTTGTATTATATTGTAATATCGTAGCTGATAACCGAAATACTCGTAATTACCACCTTCAAGAAATCACTAATCTCTATTACCACCCCATTCAAGGCTTTTGGTAGGAACCTCTACACATTCTGGTTTTAAAAAGTCAATGAAATGAATTAAATGTTTACTACTGTATAAATTTAAACTGTCCACATGGTATTTTACAATACTAGCAGTACCAAACTCTTGATCTCAATCACGACTTATTCAAAAAATATTTTTGACATTTTGTTTGAGAATTTGAGTATTGCAAAAAGAGCTAGCTAGCCTAATACGAAACAGTGAACAACAATTAAAACTACTTAAAAAAACCAAGAGACATCGAGGCAGACCACCAGCCCGATGGTCAGACGATATTGTGATATACGTCGGAGGGAACTGGATAAGACTCGCACAGGATCGGAAGGTGTGGCGTGAACATGAGGAGGCCTATACCCAGCAGTGGGTGGATACGGGCTGAGTATACTCGTAGATAGAAAAAAACCAACGCGAAAAAAAAAGAAATTCACTGTTTTGTGGTGGCGACCATCTCGGAATTTGATATATAACAAAATGATTTATTGCAGGCAAAAAACCCTTTTTTTTTTTTTTTTTAATAATAACGTAGTGTGTGTAATATTAAAGCCCTTACATGCAGACAGGCACACGTCAAACTTATGTCACCCCGTAGTTGCGTCGGGGGCTAAAAAGTCCATTTACCAAAAAAAATTGTCATATGTAACAGTGTAGTGTAGTTTAGTATATGAATAGTTGGCAGAGTCAGGAACCAGCCGGCGGTCCGACATATAGATAGATAGACAGACAGACACGTCAAACTTATAACACATCATCGTTGCGTCGGGGGCTAAAAAGTCAATTTAACAAAAAATCGTGTCATATGTTACAGTTTAGTGTAGTGTATGAATAGTTGGCAGAGTCAGGAACCAGCCGGCGGTCAGACATTCAGACAGATAGATAGACAGACAGGTACGTCAAACTTATAACACCCCGTCGTTGCGTCGTGGGCTAAAAATTGGCAGAGTCAGGAACCAGCCGGCGGTCAGACATACAGACAGACAGAAACGTCAAACTTATAACACGTCGTTGCATCGGTATTAAAAAGTCCATTTCATAAAAAAATCGTGTCATATGTAACAGTATAGCGTAGTATATGAATAGTTGGCAGAGTCAGGAACCAGCCGGCGGGAGACAAACGAGGCCGTATTCCGTGCATCCATCACGATCGGCCGCATGTGTGCGTGACAAATGCCTCCTTAATGTGCACTACATCTCTCAAATGAGCTCCTGGTTCAGGTATATCATGCTGTTACTTTGATTTCAGTTTGCGTTTTGTTTATATTTTTGACTAGCTGTGTGTGAGTTTTACCTCTTGAGCCTGTGTATTATTTTTGGGTCTAAGCTAACAAAATACATAATTTCTAACACTAAACACGACTCTTTAAAAATATTGTTAAAAATAGGCAGTTACAAAATTGCTTAAAAATAAGTTTTTTAAAAATTAATAATGTAAGTATCTAACTACCATAATGCAAACATTAAGTTGCTTAGCTTGGGGTTAGGTGGCGTTGTGTGAAATGTCCTGAAATATTTATTTATTTAATTTAATCAAAGTTGTTTTTTGATCCTTAGATTATAATACGACGCTGGAAAGGCAACCTTGCTGAAGCGCCAAATTTGCGAATATGAGTTATATATATCGTTGGAATCGTCTGATTTTTCTCTATCTGATGAACTCGGTTTCATCCCGATACCTTTATTTTTAATGGTCGTTAAGCCATCTGTGATTTTGAATTTTTTGGTATATAAGCGTACAAATTTTGGTCTTTTTAGGAATTTTGTATCTTAAGCTACCTTTCATTTAACCACAGTGGAGCATAAGAAAAATTTGTTTTCTTTTATTATCTGCAAATGTTACATAAGAAAATTAGCTTTGCCGTAAAAAAGGAACCTGTTTACACATAATACAATTAGCCCTGCTAAAGTATACAGTAGTTTGGGACTTAAGCAATTTAGCTTTTCTGTATTTAAGCATGCTTTGGAGATAAGCAATTTTAAACATAGGTTAAAAGTAGCCAAATTAGTCTGTTATAAGTTTAAATGAACAATAATGAGAGGTTAAATAGAAGTAAAATATCTATGCCAAAATTTCAGGTCAATTGGAAGCATAGAATTTCTAGCAAGACCACTTTTGGATATAAGTGAATTATGCCTTTCGACCTTTTTGAATGAACATGGACATAAAACATTTTGCATCGATACGAATAGCATAATTTTGATGCATAAGCAAAAAGTGCAGCAACATTATGAACTGCCTCATGTCCTATAAGAAAATTAGCCTTGCTGGAGACTCGGGGATTTATTGCTTAACCGCCACCTAACTTCGCCCCCCGACATTTTTTAGTCAAGCTTTTTAGTTTATCAGTAAACAAACTATTTTCTTGAAATTCTGACCAATTTTCAGACAATTCGGATAAAAAATAGATTTTATATGATTTTTTTAGGGTTCCGTACCTCAAAAGGAAAAAACGGAACCCTTATAGGATCACTTTGTTGTCCGTCCGTCCGTCCGTCCGTCTGTCTGTCAAGACCCTTTTTCTCAGGAACGCGTAGAGGTAACAAGCTGAAATTTATAGGAAATACTTATGTCCATTGCCTCTTAGAGCTGTGAAAAATTCAAACTTCTAGGCCAACGCAATCAAAAGATATAGACGAATATGTCGCAAATTTCAGCAAATTTTCGACATTCCCAAATAAATCGAAACCTACGGGGTACTTCTCGTGAACTCAGAATCTTGAAATTTGGCAAGAAGCAACACCTTAGAGCATAGATAAAGGAAAAATTGCGAAAACTATAAATTTTTATTTGCGTCATATAAAAAAAAAATATTTTGAATAATTTTATACCTACTACCCCTTTTTTCATGAACGCGTAAACGTATTAAATTGAAATTCATATCAAATACTCAAGTCTGTCATACCTTTAAACGGTAATAAAATCAAACCTCTATGTTAACGCATTCAAAAGAAACAGCAATTTTAGCCGCAATTTTAAACTCGCAACTACTCTCAAAAAACCAAAACCTACAGGGTACTTGCCGTGAACGTAGAATCTTGAAATTTGGTAAAAAGCAATTCCTGAGAGCACTGATAAAGGAAAAATTGCAAAAACTGTAAATTTTTTGTTACATCATATAAAAAAAATATTTTTCATAATTTCATACTTACTACCTCATTTCTCATGAACGCGTACAGTTATAAAACTGAAAGTCATATCAAATACTAAGGTTTATAATACCTTTAAACTGTAATAAAATCAAACCTCTATAAGAACGCATTCAAAAGAAACAGCAATTTTACCCGCATTTTGAAACTCGTGACTACTCTCAAGGGAATCAAAACCTACAGGGTACTTGCCGTTAACTCAGAATCTTGAAATTTGGTACGCAGCAACGTCTTAGATTATAGGCACAGGAAAAATTGCGAAAACTGTAAATTTTTAGTAACATCATGTAAAAAAATATTTTTAACAATTTTGTATTTACTACCCCTTTCCTCAAAAACGCGTCCAGGTATTAAATTGAAATTCATTTCAAATATTTAGCTTTATAATAACTTTAAGTTGTAAAAAAATCAAACATCTATGTCAACGCAATCAAAAGAAACAACAATTTTAGCCCCATATTTTCAAACTCGCAAGTACTCGCAAGGGAATCAAAACCTACAGTATATAATATTATACCCACTTTTCCTTAGGGTTCCGTACAAACCTACGGGTTCGTACGGAACCCTCGGTGCTCGAGTCCTACTCGTACTTGACCGGTTTTTTTTATTTTTTCTAACTTTAAACCTCTCTCCTGTAAAGTTGCTAAATGGTGGTTAAGCAAGGTTGCCTTTCCAGCGTCGTATGTTTGATTAAATTAAAGTACAAAATTAACCCAAAAAATAAATGATTTTTATTTTATTAAGTTAATTTATATGGGGTCACATTTTACCCCCGATACCAAATAAGTGGCCCTTTTTTGTGAATCCGGGTTAAACAAGTGAAATAAAAAAAAAAATTAAAAACAAGCTTTAATTATTTTACCATCTAGCACCATAAAGTACTCGTCAAGACGAATCAAATGAGCCCAAACTCGATGGGGTTGCGTCGTTTAATTAAGGAGTTCCTATAGCCACCTTCCAGCTCCATCATCAGATCAGCTCGATGTCATAAAAAATATTGCATTGTCATCCGATTTATACAGGCATGCAAAATTTCAGCTTAATCGGACACCGGGAAGTGGATCAAATTGAACTTGCAAGATTTGATTACAGACAGACAGACAACAGACAGGTGAAAGTAAATAAAAGCTTGTAAAAAAAGTAAAGAAAACTACATAAGACGTGTTTTCAGTTAAAATGCATGTTTATCCGAGAACACTCCGAGAATTAATACATCAGCATCAGCTTTTACTTTTGCCAGTGACTATTCCGTCCCTAGAATCATAAAAAACTCCATATCAACGATAATAAAAATATCATGAATGAATAACGTCAACGCATCGTGTTCCGTCTTTAGCAAGTGTGCTGTCAGTGTAACATCCTGTCTTTTTCACAGATCTATTGGCACGGATTCAAGGACACTCGGATGCAAATATATCTACTAAATCTAATCTGTTTAAAAAGAGAAAGAACATGTTATAAGGGCATTATAATAATAAATTCCGGTATGATGTGTGGTAATTTGAGAAATAATAATTATCATACTAATATTATAAGAACAGTGGACCAATGCGCACTTTGTAGCATCTAACAGAAAATTATGACTGTTTCTCATTCTATCTATTAAAAAAATTGCATTAAAGATTTAAGCATACATAGGGAAGAGACGGGAAGTTTGTGGTTTTATACTATGTGTATTGATGAAAGTATGTATGTGCGTTCCTAATGCCCAGCTACTTCTGACTATTCTCTTGATGTTATTCTTCTATCACAAGTTGACAAAAAATATTAAAATACTCTCTACAAACAAAAGTATAATATAAATTTTAATTAGCCTGAATTACAATTAAATAAAATAAAAATCATTTATTTCGGACTCTCTGTCCATATCTCCACAAAACAGTAAAAACTAAAATTTAAATTACAATTATTTTTTAAAACAAATATCATAAAAAAATAATTACATTTAAAAAATTAAAATCAAACTATCCCGATAAAATTAAACCAAAAAATTATTATTCAAAAATTAAATGTATCTAAAAATGAAAATAATTAATGTCAGAAATTTAAATCAAATGCATTATAATATTATCACGCCTTTTCTCTTTTTGCACACTCTACTATCGTAGTGTAAAATGGTGCTAATGACGTCATTTGAAGCCGGAGAGTTGAATGAATTGTACCGGTTCAAAGTGGACGCATATATTACTTATAAATTCATTGATATTTATATCAAAATATATTTAGCAAACTTATAAATATTATAGGTGTTGATCTTAGGATAGCACTTATTCCCTATGTGCACTTTCAGATATTATAATATAACGAAAACTAATCTAGATTGGCGCGTAAACCAAGTTTTTCTAAATCTAACTACATAAAATTATATATGAGCACTCTTAACAATACATTTAAAAAAATAGAAACATAGATTTTTATATATAGCAGCTCGCCTCGGTGCGCTTAGGGTAAAATTATGAATTAAAAAAATATTTGAAAAAAAAATGCCATCTGACAGACTAACTTTGATTTTTTGTAGATTGGCTTGTGGTCGATCTGTGGTTAATAAAAGTGTTCTTTACTGCTGTAGTAGCTGTAGTAT
Source organism: Hemithea aestivaria (assembly GCA_947507615.1). Classification (NCBI taxonomy): domain Eukaryota; kingdom Metazoa; phylum Arthropoda; class Insecta; order Lepidoptera; family Geometridae; genus Hemithea; species Hemithea aestivaria. The sequence goes on from OX382328.1 coordinate 1,616,076, forward strand.
TGTTAGTTTGTTTTTTTCAATAAAGCTACAATAAAAAAATATATATTATCAGGCAAATATTATAAGTAATATTTTATATTATTGACTCAATATGGGATTATATCCAGAACTATCTCATCCAAACTAGCATTAAATGGCTAATTGCCAACACACCGAACACAAAATATGAAAACCAACAAATATCATACCAGTGAGGTACCAAACAGCACTTTCATAGGTCTAATAATTAATCCCTGGAAACTGGTACCTTCGTGTTGGGCCAAATTTATTGCCGTAATTTACGACTTATCCGGGAAAAAAGGGAATACAAATACGGTATAATACGGCCAAAATTAGCGAGTTTCGGTAAAGAGGCTCGTTGTGTTTTAATGAGGTCATCTTGTGTGTATTAATTTGGGAAGAGGGTCAGGTCTCGATTGATGTTTTGACCGACTTCAAAACGAGGGGGTTCTGAAGTTGGTTTTTATCTGTTTTGCGTCAAAATTGAGCAGAAAACCAGATTGATCAGACACGATAAATAGAACTTCTTTCTTGTATCTGTTACAGCTAAAGCCCGAAGTTCCCGAATTGTCTGATAACGTGAGTTGTGATACTTGCCATTAGCACCTTTTGATTTGCTCATCTTGTTACAACTTAGGAGTCTTTAAATCAAGGGTTAATAGGTATTTTCTAGGTCTGTGTGTAATATCTTCGACCGCGTCATCACTTACCAACAGGTGAGACTGTAGTCAAACGCAGCCCTATTCTCTATAAAAAAAATCTTGTTACTCATTCTCAAAAAAAAATAATCTGGAGGATAATATAATATATCATCAAAAAATTCTGTCATTTAACATAACAACGCGCGATGCCATTCATCTACTCAATAAAACCAACTTTGTTTATAGTCTACAGTCCATTTTATTGTACTGAGTTTCCTAAATTTTTTTCAAAATATTTTTACGTGTTACCTTAGTAGTTAGTACGTATATATCATAGGTACAATAAAAGATTTTTTGTTCATAACCTCACTATATCTCGATTGTACGAAACACAAAACACAGTAGTAGAGTAAAAACGAAACGACACGTGCAAATGAACGGCAAGTTAAAATCGTAACAACACATAAATCAAATGCAGGCCTCATGATTCACTGTCAGAACTTCAACTTATAAAATAAACCCTAACAGAAGGGAATAAGGTCTATAATAGTAAGAAAACAAGTAATTTAGCTTATATTGTACATATTCATATGGGATTAATAAGATCATTTGTAGCGTCAACCGTCTTGGTTGGCGGGAAACATTCCAGCGAGAAAGATTTATTTTTCTTTTTTTATTATAGCTGCTTATAGCGGTTTTACTTGCCTGTGCTATTCTAGGGATATGCAAGACCCCAGATCTTTTATAAATTATTGACAAATATTTAACTATTAAATTAAAAAAAATCGCTTACCTAGTCTCAAATTTATTTATTTTATATTTGCTGTCTTTTAATTGCTGTTGTCTTTTAAAACTATCTACAAATCAAGTGCCTAATAATATTTAATTACAAAACTTACCTTCCAAACACCGTTCACAAAATCACTAAAAAAATCCAAGATCAGTTAATAAATGCACTGGCACAAACGTCAAAATCAGCTGTTCGATGCCATCAACCGCTGAAGTTGTTCAACTGAAAATAAACCATTCACAAAACTAGTCCGCAGCTAAATATAGGAGATATAAATATAAATCACAAGAGTTTACGTAAGTGTTTGTGTTGGAGGCTCTACGGCGTCCACCCAGCGCGCCGCCTCCGGTGAGACTAGCGCCCGCCCAAGCCTTCTCTAATCCACTGTAAAATTTATTCAGGCTTTCGCGCTATCTCGACGAAGTTTTGACTTATGATCAAAATGTCTTCGACGTACTCACGTGATATGTTTACTATAGAATCTATGTCTAGTTGGTTTTATATATAAAAAATCAATGAAATATTTTGAAATATAAATTATTTTTTATTGAAATAAACAAAGTGAATTGATTTCGTAGTAAGTTTGTCATGATATAAAAATAATTTCAAAGTATTTCTTAACATTAAGTGCTTTTAAAAATGATAAGTAATATAAAACGAAAGCGAGCATCGCGATAGCGCGATATTTTTTTTTGAAGTGAAAACTTCTTTAGCGGCGCTGAGCACTTTTTTTTGTATGGGTAAAAACTTTAAAACTCGCGTCAGGGTCACGTGATGCTGATCGAAAAAGCGTAAGATCGAGGGGAAGGGAGAGGAACTAGTATCTCCCACTCTTTCTACCGTGCCTGAGTGTGCTGCTCTGTTGATGGTGTAAAAGTCGTCGAAATTATGGATGGAAGTTGATTTTTCTGAGAGATAAAATTTAATGTAATATATAAATAACGATATAATATTATAAATAACAACATATAAATTGTCATATTTGTGTACGATAGCGCAATAAATAAACATTGTATTCTACCTCATAAATGATAGTACTTTTATACTTATAATTAAACACAACGTTAATATTGAAGTTTTCACTTCTGCCGGCACTCCCGGAGTGCTACCTTTTTTTTTAAAATCTTTATTTAAATAGGGCTTTTTCGCCACAGCGAATATGTCACCCTGTACTTAATCTAATTAACAATATTTTATAATCATTAATCAACCAACAAATTTGAATTATAACTAAACAATAAAAGTTATGAGATTTCTCCCCTTTTTTTAAGGCCAAATTGTACAATTTCTAATAATAATAACGAGTGTGTAGTAAATGGCAAACATAAATAGGTATTACACAATCCAATGGAACATTCGTTATCACTAAAGAGTGTGCGTCTAGGTACTTCGTTGAGGGCACATTCCATTAAGATATTTTATGATACACGTCTTCCTCTCTATTGCAGGTATTGCACAATGGTGAACTTACTTTGTTCATTAGATATGCAAACTTATGGAATATATTATGTACTTAATAATATTACTAATTTGAACTTTTATCCATAGTCCACAACATATTATAAACATTTTATGATAAAAAGTAAAGTACCTAAGTAACAAAGCGAAACTATAAGGCTTCCTTGTTGACTTCGGAAGCCAAAAAACGTAAATACCCGTTTTACAATAATATTATAATATCAAACATAAAAAGCTAACAGAAACCTAATCAAACTAAATAAAATGAGTGTCACATCGTACCAGGACCCAATGGGAAAATTAATAACTATGATAGCTGTTCCCTTTAAAGTAAATTAATATACATAATAATATACATATATTTAAATTTAAAATGTGCTCACAACTAAGTTTAACTTAGCTATGACCGCGGATCGTTTACGTAGCATTAAAGACTTCTATAGCTCAGTTAGTTTCTTTGTAACTATTTGGTGTGCAATAAAGTATTATTCTATTCTATGTGCACTTAATACTAGGCTAATAACATAGGTCCCCATCCCAAGAAAAAATAAGTAAGTAGGTTAAAACCATCTTGACCTGCGGCCCGCGGTATAATCTAAGAATTTCTATTTAAGTCTGAAGATCGCGTGACAGTGGCTCCGTCTATCCATCACCTAGATAACGCTGTTGCTACCGACCATTTGCATAAGTCTACCACCTACAGCCTGCCGACTGAATAGAATAACAATTACAGAGGTTTTAGCATTCATTTGCACTTTTGTCGCAGTTTTTCTGAGGCATCGTGATTAGTTACGCGGGGTGATTGTAACAGGTAAATATTTTATAGAGGATCGTTGTACTGCATAATATATTAAAATATTATGGGCAGTAGGTAGTAATTAATTTATTATGCAGTAGTATTATTAGTAATGTAGGTATGTAGGCTTGGGTCACGAAACGGTATGTAGGTTTTGCCACGAATCAGAGGAAACAGCTCTGCACATACTATGCGACTGCGGCCCACGGAGATGTAAGTCAAAAAACTTGTCCGTGTTTCTGATTTTAACCCGATCTTTTCAGCGGTTTCAGCAATGCCTTAATAGATCTATCATTTAATCATTTACTCTTTTATTTTATATATGTAAATATTTAGGTTACTATAAATTACTGGGCAATGGGCAACAACTAGGTAATATTTCAGGTAACAGGCGCCGTGCAGTACCGCACAGAATTTTGTATTTCAAAGCTCTGGGTGGCGCTGTGTGTATGGGACATCTTGATGCTTACCATTGCATTGGTTACCTGATTTGTTAGCCTTGGGCCTTGTCTCTAATTGTCATAAAAAAATATATATAATTCTTTAAGGTTTCTCTACCACTACAGTTTGGGCATTTCAAAGTATAAGAATCTTTAATTTTACACAGTTTTTAATGTGAAAGCAAACATTTTAAATTAAACTCAGCTACCATTTACTGGTATCTAATTCAATAATTACAATAAAATGTGGAACTGCAATCGATGCAGGACAAAAAGCTAAAAACCCGCCTCGCACTGCCATAAACAATGCAACAGCTGGTTTGGATGCGGCAAAAACTCGAGCGGTTATGGTCAAATATGATTAACAAAAATCTGTAGATGTGGCATTATGTATTATTAATTTGTTTTTGCCGAAACGTGGACACTTACGGTTAGATTGGTTCACAAATTTAAAGTTGCTCAGCGAGCTATGGAGCGGGCTATGCTCGGCGTCTCTCTAAAGGATCGCATCAGAAATGAGGTGATTCGGCAGAGAACCAGAGTTACCGACATAGCCGAAAGGATTAGCAAGTTGAAGTGGCAATGGGCTGGTCACATTTGCCGCAGAACCGATAACCGATGGGGTACACGGGTTCTAGAGTGGAGACCGCGTCTCGGCAAACGTAGTGTAGGTCGTCCTTGGGCCAGATGGGGTGACGATATCCGGAAGGTCGCGGGGAGCGGGTGGAGGAGGAAGACGAGGGAACGAGTTGAGTGGCGTGCCATGGGGGAGGCCTATGTCCAGCAGTGGACGAACACAGGCTGATGATGATGATGAATTTGTTTTTGATGTAACCTGCTTTTATGATATACTTTAGATCTATAAAATGCATAAAATCTAAATGTATACCAATGCTCTATTGCTGGTCACGATCACAGCATGAATAAAGAAAAGGAACGACCACGTAAGCGAACGTGACATAATTTAAATGGCACGTCTAACTAGACATTAGGTACTTCGTGGTTCGTTTACAAGCGATTTTTCAGTATATCGTTTGTATAAAAAAAGAAATATGATTGCACATAATAATATGATAAAAAATTAAGTCATAATCTGGGGTTTCTAAAGTTATTATTAATAAGTAGTATTATTACAGGTTCATTTAAAAATTAACTAACTTTAAGATTACAATATGCAAGAAGCGAGTCGTACCTATATAATTGTATTAATAACATAACAAAGTAAATAGTTTAAGCGATCACGTAATATAAAAAAGTTGTCAACGCTTTACTTCACTTTATGAAGACAAAAATGTTTTATTTTGTAAAAATACCGCATCCAGTGTCGACAACCAATACAATCTCCATCATGGAATGAGCATAGTTGCGTTACAAGCACTCGTCCAACCGAACATTACCATACTGGTCACCGGCCCTACCAACCAGTACTAATTCAATTTACAATGTCAACCGCCTTTTTGCTTCTATTCTGTGTAAAACGAATAGAGACGCAGAAATTAAGGGCGCTGCGCTCGTTTAGGTATTATTGACTTTTTTTGCCACGTGTTTATCATGTCGTGTACACTTTTGGGTAAACTATCAAATCCTTAAGAATATCCCTTTTTGCACTACCTCAACCCTACCAGTCTGATATGGAGAGCTTAATTCCACCTTTTAGGTTTAGACTGCTACCATCTATTGTGGTATAACAATACGCAAAATCATGTTCAAAGGCTGACCTATAATAAAAAAATAATAATAAACGTTATGTTTTATGCATCGTCTCGTTTCCACTTTCAAACCTGCTTTGGCAATATCGACCTTTTTAGGAGAGAAAACTTTTTTGATAAATGTTAATTCCCTTGAAATGCCATACCTTTTCTCTTTTCGCACAGACTACTCCAGTATACTTGTATTCAATGCAAATGTGCAGATATACGGGGTAATTGACGTTTCGGAGCTTTGTTCTGTGCGTGCCTTTTTAGGGTAAACACACCATTGCATCACATTGGCTATTAATAATAATAGTAGATAGAAATTCATTTTTGCAACTAGTTAGATCCAATAAGAATGCGATTACATAATATAATATTATACATTAATGATTTTTTTTGACTGAGAGAGAATGAAGTGAGATAGAATTTCACCTTATTTAAAAAAAAAAAAAAAAAAAAAAAGTATTTATTGCCATTTCTTACACAGATTTAAGTACTCAATACATAAAATATGACTAACCTTACATATATAGGATACTTTATTATAATTTATGTTTAATAATATTATGTAATGGCAATCGGGATATGCTCAGCGTTATGCTACGCAAGAAGATCCTGCGCAGCGCTGGTTTTCAGTATATCCCGTTGCCAGTGCCGGATTAAGCCAGCGCGGGGCCTGTAGCAAATTCTGTCAAGGGGCCCTTGGTTTGCTATCGGTTCTCAAATTTAGGGTATTAAATAAAACAAAACTGTTACAAATAAACTTTTCAGGATTTATTATGGGCAAATTTAGCGATTACACTTTCAATATCGACTTCTTTAAGCAAGTCAACAACTCTATATCAACAACGTGAGATGATTAAGACGTTCTTGGCCCATAGTGTTCCTTAATTCATTTTTAATTCGTTTCTACGTTGAAAAAGAACGTTCGCCACTGCAGTTAGTGATCATGAGAGATAAGTAAATGCGCAAGGCAATTTCTAAATTTGGGAAACACGATTCTAAAGAATTATTTAATAAAAGTCGTAGAGTGTATTAGAGCCGCTGAAATGGTCGTACTTTGTATTTCGCTTGATTCGTCGTGATGTCTGTTGCTGGTATTCTTCACAGTTAGTCAAATCTTTGGCTCTTGCCTCAATATCTGAAAATGTGGATCGCATTGCTTGGACGTAGCCATAAAGGGTTCATAAAGGGCGTATCCCGTATTAAGGTCTTGATCAGACGATTGTAGCGAAGCAGTAGGTAGTCGCTTGCAAGCGTTCTAGGATTCCGTTCCAAGTAATTGTCATTATAGCTGAGTGTTCGGGAGAAACACAGGCGTGTGCGTATGTAAGTGGATTTATTGCAAAGAAACTAAATGTCAAAAATTGCCCCTCGTGCGAAAAATTATACCTCGCCGACCCGAACGCACTGAGCTATGTCATACATTTACCAGTTTTAAAGAATATAACGACGATAAAACAAGTTTGTATTACGTAAACCCGAAATTCACCGAATTCATAGAAAATGCTGCCACAACTACAAATGACTATCTCAAAGAAAATGCACACAGAAACCTAATAATGATAAAAATATTACAATTATGTAATAAAATTAAAGATGATCATTTTAGTGGTTGTGATTTGCATTATAATGAAAATATAAAAATTATAAAAAAGTCCACAGTGCTCTTAAGCATAAATAGATTTTGCGTGTTAAGAAATCGCCAGTTCATAGACGACGCATCAAGACAAGCATTAAAAAACAAAATAAAAATTTTAAAAAATGTGTAAATCATGTTATTTTTATTTCATACCTATACATAACAATATAGCATTTATTGGTAGATATAGTAAACATACCTACCGGTACCTATAGACGATTTTTTAAATTTTCCCGCGTTTTAAATTAGTTCCGTGCTATAACACGGGAGCGCTAGTTTCTGCGCGTGTTAGCCTTTCAGTTCTACGTAGTTGTCCTTCTCGTAGAGTATTTTGTTCCATGGTTACGACTAGCTCGATCGATGACAATATCAGGGAATTCTCCAAATAGTTTTGCAGTGTTGCCAACTTGCGTTTAGTGCAGTGCAAGTAGTACAACACACAACTTGTGTGTGGCTAGCGCTCAATTTAAAAAATGTGGTACAATTTCAAATTATTGTTGTTGATTTTGATACCAACGTTTTTCGTGATAGATACCTATATTATACCTAGAGGTGAGGCGGAAATAGCCATGCGCGCAGTTCGGGTCGGCTCGGTTCGCCCGCCAATGGCACCAACCGAGCGAACAAATACTCGCTTTCCTTTTCTTACACATACAAAATACCGACTATTTGTCTTTTTTCGTTTATTTCGTTAAGAAAAAAATCAAATTACTTGTAGTTTGGTAGTAGTTTTGTAAACAAAACATTTTATTCATAAGTCTTGCTGTTGAAGTGGTGTAATTACGAAATACCTATTTGAGCGCGGGGCCCTCCAATTCGCGGGGCCCGTAGCATTTGCTACTCTTGCTACGTGGTTAATCCGGCACTGCCCGTTGCTCGATCTAAGATGTTCATCGAGATTGAGGAAAGAGAAAAAAAAACGAACACAATCAGTAGTTATGTAGTAGGTATACCACATTGTTAACATTAAATCTACTAAATAACAATAAAAAAGTATAAAATTAGAAACATAAAAGCAATGCTGGTTACGCCATGTGTATTGTATAATATATAGGTGTGTGTATGGGTGTGTGTGTGTGTGTGTGTGTGTGTGTGTGTGTGTGTGTGTGTGTGTGTGTGTGTGTGTGCTTTAAGAGATCGTACCGATTTTATGAATTCGATCTTGCATTAAAAAAACAATGTTATTTCTACAATTTTTACGTAATAATTTACCTTTCTTGTTCATTTTAATATGCTTCCATAAATAGTTATGGTTACGTTATTTTAAGCAAAATCCTCAATACTTAGTCATTTTTAAGATGCCAATAGGAAACCCCGCGTACATAGATCGTATATAAACAATAAACAACACACACAGACAACAAAGTACAAACACGAAGCAAACAAAAGGCATAAGATAGACGTTCTCAAAACCGCACAGTAAGTTATCAAGCAGTTGTTAAACATGAGCTAAACCGTAGGTTATCTTCGCTTCTCGTTTTACGCAGTTTATTAAGACAAACGGTGCTTTGTTAACTGCACGTTTAATTGGCCATAAAACGCGAGATGACGCGCTCTCTAAGACGGTCGTTGTTCTTACTACAGCTTACACTCTACCTACGATAATGCTGTGGTGGTATGTAGATTAAGTCTGGGTCGTAAATTTATAGGGGCTTGTGTCAAATGTTCTTGCAATAAAATAAAATAAAATAATAAATAGAGGATTTTTAAGTATACATACAGATATTTATTTTATTTATTTATTTATTTCGAATAACATAAAGTACAATATACTTAAAGATATTACATGCATATTGTAAGTTAACTTACACTTATGAACAGTACCTGCTTCGCACATAATAGTAACTTAAGATTATAGGTACATTGATAGGTACTAAAACTTTTATTGCTATAGAAGTAATATTAAAAATCTAAAAGACTACAAATATATGATATTATATTAATAAAATTAAAACAAGAGGGTAAAAATATTATATGCCGTTAATACATACACACACAAAATTATATATACCTATAAGATTTTTGCGTTAAAAATATTAGGGTTTTTACGTGTAATTAGTTATATAAATACAAACATATGTGTACATAAACGTCATAAATATAGGTATGAATCATGAGGATTTTTTTTATTTTAATTAATTAGGTTGCATATAATAAATTTTATACTTGAATTGTTGTACTGATGTTATTTTATAATAAGTGTGCATTATCAGTTTCACGTCAAATATCATACTAGGATAAACCTGTGTTATGATATATTTGATGCTTCCCTTCCAATACTTAGCTTATGGACGTTGAGTAACGCATTTATCATGATATCCAACAATAAAATATGTAATGTTTGTGGAATAGATGTAGTTATAAGTTGCGATAAATAGGTACCTCCATAAATTATACTTATTTTATATAAACGTAAAATTAAACAATATTAGAGACACAATTTAGCCTTACTTACCTATATCTAGTAAAATAATACAACAAAAGGATTCAAAATAAACTTATTAGTTAGGGTTTTAGTTTTTTTTTTTTTTTTTTTAGGGTAGTCCAAAATTTATTGTTAAATCCGAACTAAATTATCTCATATCGTAAACTACTACTTACATATATGTGAATCTATAGGTACTTTAAATACAAGTAAACTCAATTTGTTATTTAACTTAGGAATAATGAAAAAAAACATATATATTATGAAAGGTCGTTTATAAGCTATCACTTACCTATTATTATAAAAACTTGGTTAATAATTATTATAAAAATGCGTGAACAACACAATGTCACTGTGTTTGTGAGTAGTTAAGGTTTAGTGAGAACAAATCACATTTTGTACACAATACACATACACAACCAGTGTTGCCAGTGCCCTATCTTCAAAAGTAACGCAGACAGGTTCGAAAAGTAACGCATTTACAATAAAAGTAACGCATTTAAAAAAAAAAACTATTTTTAATCACAGAAGTAATACAACTAGAAGTAGCCATTTTATGTGTGAGTGTGATGGCAATAGGGAAAATTCTGTGTGAAGAAAAAGGAGAAGCTATTTTTTTTCCGTCCCTTTCAGCGTGGCCGGTTTATGTTGTTTGTCAAACTGCTTCACTTTGACAATAATACTTATGTGTTTCGTTTTTTTCCAAAATTTTAAAGCAATTTGAGACAATAAAATGTTATTCAACTAGTTTATGACCAAAAATATCAATATATCGCGTATTTTCATAAAATAATGAAAATCCGTAAGCTGTTTTTTGTCTCACAGGTGGCCACGATGATGTGACCCCTGTTTTTAATACAATTTATATAAAATGTAATATACTTACTCAATTTAAATATAGGTACTTATACTTTTTTATTCATAGATTTCAGTAGGTAATTATATTGCTCCTATGGCTCGTCCACTTATACCGGCCAATGATTTGCTGAGTGTGTGTTTTGTCTATGGATGAACAGTTTTTGTCTATAAACGAATGTCTTCGGATATTTACGGCTTTTTCCGGTAAATTTCTGGTATACATTTTGGGCTCCATAGCTGACGACTTTAATTATATTTTGAATATTAATCAATCATGGACCATTTGAAGCCATTTTGTGTGAATAATTACGACTTGCAGAGTCATTGACCGGCATATGTGGACGAGCCATGACATTGACATATTATTATTTACTTTTTTTTTTTAAATTTTTGTTTTCCGTTTCGATTGCGTTCCGATTCACTAAGTTATTATTTTATATTCTTCCATTGTTAGTTCATTTAAAAAAATCATTACCCCAAAAAGTAACGCAAAAGTAACATTTTAGGACAAGTAACGTAAAAGTAACGCAAAGGGTCAAAAAGTAACGCAAAATGTTACAAAAGTAACGCACTGGCAACGCTGTACACAACACACTCATCCCACATTTTGTCGCAATTTGTTTTGTTTAGTATGACTGTCTATGTGTGCGTCAGCTAGTGTATTATAAGATCCTTAGCTAGTGTAGTGTTGGTCCGAATTGAGTTGTTGTGTAAACACAAGGTATAGGTCTGGTGACCAAAACATTTTGAAATGTTTCTTCTTGTTTTAAGGTTTTTAGTAAAGAGGAATTTCTAATTTAATTTAAACATGATTACATTTAAAAGTTAATTAAATAATTTATTTATACTCGTAATTCGATATTTCTTTAAATAAATAATATATAGAAACGTATATATATGCGGTATAAAGCATTAAACAGAAATTATAATTGGCAACGGTAACCGCACATTACATCAGGTGGGCAGTCGGTTTGTGTGTCGGTGTAAAACACAAAAAAAAAGAAAACAATTTTTATGTGGATTGGAAGGCATTATGACTTAGTTGTGAACCTATTTTTAGTAGAGTATAGGAACTTTTTCACAGTGAGATTAACACCATCGAAAGTAAGATAAATACCAGCAAGCAGTTCTACTTCTATTATAATAGATTATAATAGCTTATAATATAATTTGGTTCTGAATCAAAATCCTCTAACTGAATAAGTTTCGTCGCGTAGCATCGTTTACATCGGCAAGCGCCACCCGCCACGTCGAAAACAACTCGAATTTAAAGTAAATATATAATAATTAGATACAAAGTTTGCTTCAATTAATTTTATTAAGAGATTAGAAGTTATATTTGCAACATTTGTTCGGGAGTTCGCATCGGATTGACAAAATAAGATAACAACAGAGGAGATTAAAGGTAATCACTTATTACACCAACTCGACGACGCTTCAACATTGACTCTACTCGCGGGCAAGTGAACGATTTTGAACCCTCTATGTTGGTACGTATATTATTTATTGCCGTGAATAAGACTTCTTATTGATGATATTTTTGAAAATACTGTAAACAAATAACCGCTAGAGCAGAAGACAAGTTCTTAAAGGTAGAATTAGTGTACGGCACCATTTGACAAGATATTATTATCTATCACTGGAAGTGGTTGGAGGAGGAAGACAGAGGACAGAGTTGAGTGGTGTGCCACAGGGGAGATTATAACCAGAAGCAGCTATTAGGGAGCGGAAGCAGATGATGTATACTATAACACAATAGAAAACCTGAATTTCTTAGCTTAGCTGCAATTCGATTCGAAATTTTGGTGGGTGTTAAATTGATATAATGGGCGATGATCCTAACAGTAAACAGCGTTTGGGAAATTAGTCAACACCTGCCTCGATAGATAATGAGGTTTAACGTAATAATCACACAGAATAATACAATTCTGATTTATACAATATCGGTACACAAACAGAAAGCTAATGTACGTGTATGTCAGTTATTAATTGAGTAATGGGACAATATGTTTAGATAGAGTGTGAAAGTGCTTCACATGGCCGTTCCTCATAGATACTTACTCCTTAGTTGCAACTAATGTTATCTCATCTAGTCATGTTGAATCCCATATCATTGACTAGTTTGGTATAACGTCTCATTATTTACTATATAAAAAACTTCAGTTCAAAAGTAGGTACATAAGTAAGTAGATGCTCTGGCAAACCATTGTTAAAGGTTGTGACTCTTTTAATATTTTAATTCAAGATAGTTATAACAGCATTCATGTATGGCTCTCTATTGCCAACTATGGTTAAGCTCATGATAATGCGATAAAATTTTGGAGCAGCAGATTATGTGCCAAATTTGTGTTCTTACTGATGGTAACATTATTGAGACAATGGAAACCTAGATAAATCTTTAAAAATCTATGATTGAATAAGGAAGGGTGCATAATATACGAAAACTCAGCTTATCAGTTCTAATGACAAATCCAAGGGGCGATCGCTAATTTGACTATTTATTATACAAATAAAGAAATAAATCTAATGATGTCCGATCTAATCTCAAGTAATCAGTGTTTCAACATGTCGCCTTGTCTCGTTCCTTGTTTCAAGATAACTTTATAGTGCAACACTTTCAGAGTAGTTCAATTATGGTGTTGATAAACGCATGTCTCTTTATCAGTACTGATAAAACTTTGGTTTCTCACGGATATAGACGTCAAACTTGGGCATTAATAAATTCAAAGTAAGTGAGAGAAGTGAGTAAGAGTAAGTGTGAGTTTATGCCGTTTATTTACAAAGATAAATCTAAATACTCACGAATTGTTTAGTGTAAAATTTAAAGTAACTTAACTCAAAATTGATTCTGGCTTCAATTATTCCACTAGAGTGCTTAGCAACTTATAATGTAAAATAAAAAGGTACCTTATGATCGCACTTTGCTTGTCGCAAAGTTGTTTTTTGGGCTCCGAATATTTTATGTTACGTTAAAAGTCTAAATGTTCAAGAAGTGAAATGCCATGGTAAATTTTAATAAAATTAAATATGTAGGGTCAAAGTGGGTAAATGTAAACAGAGGTAAATGGTAACACTGGCCATAATTTTTGCATTTTTACTTCTATAGGATTCTGAGTGCATCAGAATACATTAATAGTATTTTATCTAAGAAATGCATTTCAATATATAAGTGTTAGATGTCAAGAAATATTATTTTGACGTGTTTATTATTTTTCGGCAAAATCCATTAAAATACAGTTTTCAAGTGGTGAAAAGTACTTAATTTAGTACGAAAACTATTGAGGTAAGCTATAATGTTTATTAGCTAGAGAGATGAAATTGAATTAATTAGCACATTTTAGGTGTTACTTTCTCTCTATATGATATCTGCGATTTTTTAAATCTGCGTTTACAATTACCTCAATATTTAGAGCCTTGGGTAAAATGTAAACATAATTTGGGGTAAATGTAAACGAGTGGGGTAATTGGTAACACAATACTTTTTGCTTTCAATATGTTTAGTCGTAATGAGGGGGTAATTGTAAACATTTCATTTCAAGGCTAAAGTCATATGCGGAGGGCAAATGTATGAAAGAAAAAACTACTATGTTACTCTCCGGAAGATATAGATGATATGATTTATAAAAAAATGCATTTCAAGAAGCCTGCGAGTTTTTATGTATTTCCTACTACGGTTATATTAAATTCTGAGTAGGAAAAAATATTTCAAGAGAAAATAAAATTTCTAAATTGCATCAGGATGAAAAAAGGGAAAATGCTTTAGAGAATAAATGATAAAACTGATAAAAAGAGTGAAGAAATTATAAATAACAAAGGGAATTCATGCAACTAAGATCAGGTTTAAGTTAGCATAAGATGAAATTAAGAGTGTATGTACATATTTATATCCAGTAGTAGTATAATTTGTTAATAATTTGTTCAGTAGTAGTATTTCTTAATGTTTTCAAAAGTTATTGAGTTGTTGATGTACTTACAGAGACTGTTTACATTTACCTCCTTTTATTAGTTATAATTATGTAAGGAAATATCATTATGTTTACATTTACCCCAAAATAAATAATTTACCTCCTGTTATAGATAAGGACTTTTTACCATAATACACTCATTAGAGAGATCAAACCTTGCACTAAATAATATTTTCTTCTGTGCTATGTAGTAACAGTTAAGAATTGCGTGTTTACAATTACCCCAAAATGGTAGTTTTTTAAATTTTGCGTTGGGGTAAATGTAAACTTGTAATAAAAAACAAAATAAATATGCTAGAAGGTTTTGTTATATATTACTTCGCATGTTACTTCACTCTTAGTCCTTAGAAAAAAGAAATAGTATAATAAGTCGTCACAATTTTTTTAGACGATGATAAAAGTACTGCTACCTCCAATTTTTTTCAAAAGTGTTTACATTTACCCACTTTGACCCTATTAAGATTTTTCAAAGTGAGATTTGTCAAAAATTATAATTTATTCCGTCTTATTTGTTAACTTTTTTATTTAGAATTTCAAAACACTGGGTAGCACTAGTAGGTGGGAATTGGGGTTTCTGGATCTATTCAAACCTGAATGATGGATCATTTTGCAATGATCCATCATTCAGGTTTGAATAGATCCAGAAACCCCAATTCCCAGTAAATTTTTATTTTACAATTTATTCAATTTCAAGTTTCTTGCAATGATCCATCTTTTCAGTATTGGTTGTAGTAATGATAAATTTATATGTCTATGGTTTCAGGATCTATACATATCTGAAATGATTGCAAGCAATGATCTATCATTTCACTAATATATGTCCAAAAACCCCAATTTCCGTCATTCTTTCATACTATTACAATTTTGCATGATCATTTTGCAATGATCCATCATTCAGGTTTGAATAGATCCAGAAACCCCAATTCCCAGTCAATCATTATTTTTATTTTACAATTTATTCAATCAAGTTTCTTGTAATGATCCATCTTGTCAGTATTGGTTGTAGTAATGATTAATTTATATGTCTATGGTTTCAGGATCTATACATATCTGAAATGATTGCAAGCAATGATCCATCATTTCACTAATATATGTCCAAAAACCCCAATTTCCGTCATTCTTTCATACTATTACAATTTTGCATGATCATTTTGCAGTAATCCATCATTCAGGTTTGAATATATCCAGAAACCCCAATTCACAGTCAATCATTATTTTTATTTTACAATTTATTCAATTTCAAGTTTCTTGCAATGATCTATCTTTTTAGTAATGGTTGTAGTAATGATTAATTTATATGTCTATGGTTTCAGGATCTATACATATCTGAAATGATTGCAAGCAATGATCCATTATTTCACTAATATTGGTCCAAAAACCCCAATTTCCGTCATTCTTTCATACTATTACAATTTTTTCAAATATTAAGTTTTCATTTCAGTAAGTACTAACTCAAAAATCATCATTACATGTAGCGATCAATTATTTCAAATATAATAAATTTTGTAACATGAAAAGATCTGTCATTTCAAATAAAGTTACATCATTTCGCAATGTTCCTATTCATCTCTACTATGTGTCTTCATGTTTGGGTTTGAGGTCAATATATAAATGATTTATTCTTATAATTCTAGCACATAAGATAATACCTTCATAGTATATTTTTGATCGTTTGCAGCGTTTGTTATTAAAATACCATCATAATTATTATCAAAATCGATTATCTTTACGTCATGGAGACCATATAGTTTCCATTTAACTATAATAACTTGCACTAAGTCATCTGGCTTAATGTTTTTCTTATTTACTTGCTTCATTTTAGATAATCGTTGTATTACGAAATGCATAATTATTTTGCAGAAAAGTAAGAATTATAACAGCACAAACGAGTACAAATATGTGCTAAAAGAGAAGAATACTGTACTTTTGGTAACCTAATTTAGCACCTGAATATAAATTTAAATATATAAGAGGTAAGAGTGACGATCATAATAGATGTTCATACAGTATGATACATGTATTTGTATGAAGCATCGTTCTTTTATGATGCATCTGTTTGAATCAATATTATGAAAAGATGGATATCATATTGTAGGTGTTTTAAACATTGTGATTAAATTCAGAAAAATCTAAATCTCCCACCATTCATTCATATTTTCATTTATTTGACTTTGAAATTAGGTAAGTTTATATAACATTCATAGAATCTTAGTATGTGTATAGCGATAGATGGTATATAATATTGTATGATCAAAGTTTACGATCCCTTAATTGACATGAAAACACATTATTATTGAAAGGTTCATTGCAAGCAATAATCCATCAATTCAAAAATTACGTTCATCCAGAAACCGCCAATTTGTGGTCTTGTTTTATGAACTACGTCTAAATTAATAAAATAATAAAATTTAATTATTTGCAAACATAATATTATGTAAATAAATATTAAACTACGTTTACTTAAATTATGCATAATAACGTTAACATTCGTGTGCTTCGTTGGTATTGCTCTGCACTAAACAGGAACAATATAATTTATCACATGGAGTCTGTTTATTATGTATCTGTCCTCTCCGAAACTAGACTGAGTGAGAACATGATTCCTTACATTTAAAGAGAGGTGTTGTGTGATCAGCTTCATCATTTAAGGTTTTCTTTATGAACTTATAGTAGAACAGATGTTGTATGTATAGGCAGTTAGCTGTAAATGTATTATGCGGTTCGCGACCCGATGATGATAATGACGACGCCTGTTGTGGATTTTTTGTACAGCATGTAGTTAATAGACAAAGATATCTCTATTCACTAATGTTATACCAAAGTTTGAAGCAGATGCTCATACAGTATGATACATGTAATTGTATGAAGCATCGTCCTTGTATGACGCATGTTTGGATCAATATTATGAAAAGATGGATCATTACAAGTAACGATTTATATTTTCACAATGTAGGTGTTTTGAACAATCTGCTCAAATTCAGAAAAAACAAAATCTCCCACCATTCATTCATATTTTCATTTATTTGAATTTGAACTAAGGTAAGTTTAAATAAAATTCATAGAATCTTAGTATGCGTATAGTGATAGATGGTATAATATTGTATGGACAAAGTTTACGATCCCTGAATTAACATGATATCACATTATTATTTAACCTCCAATTTATTGTCTTGTTTTATGAACTACGTCTAGATTATTTTCATTTCAAGAGAGGTGTCGTGTGGGTCGGCTTCATCATTTAAGGTTTTCTTTATGAACTGATAGTAGAACAGATTTGGTGTATATAGGCAGTTAGCTGTTAATGTATTATGCGGTTTGCGACCCCGATGATGATTTTTTGTACAGCATGTTGTTAATAGACTCAGATATCTCTGTTAACTAATGTTATACAAAAGATTTAAGCAGATGTATCGTAACGGAAATTGGGATTTTTGGATCTGTATTAGTGAAATGATGGATCATTGCTTGCAATGATTTATCTTTTCTGAAAGTATAGATGCAGGTATGAAATATTTGATCACTACATACTAACGAGAGCATAGTGATCTAGAATCCCCAATTATACACGCTAGCCTGGTGAGGTACAGGTAGATACTCTAGATTTTTTGGATTTGGATTTGACCCAGCTTATTGGATATAGTTGATTTAATTTACTTACAATTATTTATCTTTATGTCATGATTCATTTACCAGCGGCGATCGTTGGATCGTTTCAACATGATATTATTATATTTTCTCAGCATCCCGGCTGCTACTACATTTAATTTGTCGCCTCCCAATGATTTTATACCATGGACTTGACGTCACGTGTTACAGATTCTCGCATAGTTTATCAAAGAAAAATATGTAGGTATAAGTCTATGGACAGAATAAAGATTGCAAATTAAGTTAATGTAATGCAAGATATATATCGCTACTAAATAATCGCTAAGTAGACATAAGAATATGTATTAAGATATTTACTGCTCAGAAAAATAGCTTTATTACATTAAAAAAAACACGTCGGCATAAGGGACACTTATTGTTTATTGAGAAAGTACACTTAATGCAGCTAATAGCATGCCCGCAAGGATAGAAACAAAGGGATACAGGTTCAATTGTACAAACTTTGCACGACAAAACATTATTAGCTTCTAGGGTATTTTTGAAATTAAAATTTTTGTTATCTATAAGCAGTTTTTTGTCATTGATTCTTTGACATGTTTTTATGAGTAGTGAAATATATGTACAGATCGGATAGACGCGAATGTGCTCCTCCCACGGCGAGTGTTCAGGACCCCAATCTTTGAGACCTCCATCGCAAAAAAAACATATGACTTTATCACTCTCTCCTGTATAAAACAATCCAGCATCAGCCATATCTTCAGGTTTCTGAGTCTTCTGTGGAGGCCATGTCCTAAAACTCCGTAAGCGAGATGTCTGTATAGAATAGCCAGGATGAGCTGGTTGCTTAACCCTTATCATGTTGTATTTTAATGTTCGTAATACCTAGACAAAAAAAATTAAATAATTTACCATTTAAAACAATAATATTGATTTAATAACTTTAAACAGATATAAATAGCATTTTAATCTGAAAGTATATTGTTATTTACTAATTTTTTTATTTCACTAACAAACAGATATTTAAAATACAATAGGTACTCTGGCTCCTGGCTCTAGATAACAATTGAATTAGTTCCCTAAAAAATAGCCCGCTTAAGGTGAGTACAAGCGCCAGCGTGTACTTATATTTTTGAAATTTAACATTAATTTACTTATGGCTATTTCAAAAATCCATTTGATCAGATTTTTAAATAGCGGAAATGTGAAAAAAATGTTTATTTATTTTATACTATATTTGAAATGATTGATCACTACATACCTACTTTATTGCATGTTGTAATGATCCCTCTTTTCAATAATTTTCATTTACATAAAATTTATCTTTACAAGTAAGTATGTAGTGATTAGTGATCCAACATTTCATACCTGCATCTAAACTTTCAGAAAAAATAGATCATTGCAAGCAATGATCCATCATTTCGCTAATATAGATCCAAAAACCCAATTCCCGTCATGATTCATCTGCTTAATACTTTGGTATAAAATTAGTTAACAGAGATATCTGCGTCTATTAACTACATGCTGTACAAAAATCAACATCATCGGGTCGCGAACCGCATAATACATTAACAGCTAACTGCCCATATACACCACATCTGTTCTACTATCAGTTCAAAAAGAAAACCTTAAGTGATGAAGCCAATCACACGACACCTCTCTTTAAAAGAAAATAGTTTAGATGTAGTTCATAAAACAAGACAACAAATTGAAAGTTTCTAGATAAACTTTTGAATTGATGGATTCTTGCAATGAACCTTTCGATAATAATATGTTATCACGTTAATTCATTTCATATGTATTCACGTAAACGTAAACTTTGTCTATACAATATTATATACCATCTAGCACTATACGCGTACAAAGATTCTATAAATTTTATATAAACTTAACTATGTGCAAAGTCAAATAAATAAAAACATGAATGCGTAGTGGGAGATTTAGGGTTTTTTGAATTTGAACCCATTGTACAAAACACCTTCATTGTGAAAAGATAAAACGTTTTCACTTAATAAATAAAGATATAAATGACTGGTGTGAATTAGGGTTTCTGAATCAACATTACAATAATCATGGATCATTGCTGAAGGATCCATCTCTTCAGTAATGGGTGGGTGGTAATGGTTGTTTTCAGTAATGTTATATAGGTATTATCATTGTTCATTATTAAATTATCATTATATGTGCTTTTTATATAAATATCAATTATTCATCTTTCTATACTCATTTTTATTATCATCATTTATTAAGTTTTTTTTTTTCAATTATATCATTACTCGTTATATAGGTATTAGCATTATTCATTATTATTATCATTTATTAAGTTTCTTTCAATTCTATCATTACTTGTTATATTGTATTATCATTATCTGTTCTGTTTATATAATAATTATTCATTGTTATATACTAATTATTATTATCATTTATTAAGTTTCTTTTAATTCTATCATTGCTTGTTATATTGGTATTATCAATATTCATTATTGTATTATAATTATCTAAGCTGTTTATATAATAATTATTCATCGTTCATACTTATTATAATTATCATTTATTAAGTTTCTTTCAATTATATCATTACTCGTTATATAGGTATTTTCATTGTTCATTATCGTACTATCATTATCTGTTCTGTTTATATAATAATTATTCATTGTTCTATACTCATTATTATTATCGTTTATTAAGTTTCTTTTAATTCTAACATTACTCGTTATATCGGTATTGGCATTGTTCATTAATGTATAAACATTATCTGTTATGTTTATATATTAATTATTCATTGTTCTATACTAATTATTATTATCATATATTAAGTTTCTTTCAATTCTATCATTACTCGTTATTTAGGTATTGTCATTGTTCATTATTGTATTATTATTATCTGTTCTGTTTATATATTAATTATTCATCGTTTTTTTACTCATTATTATTAACATTTATTAAGTTTCTTTTAATTCTATCATTAATCGTTATATTGGGTATTATTCATTATTGTATTATCATTATCTATGCTGTTTATATAATAATTATTCATCGTTCTATACTTATTATTAATATCATATTATAAGTTTTCTTTTAATTATTTCATTACTCGTTATATAGGTGTTGTCATTGTTCATTATTGTATCATTATCTGTTCTGTTTATATATTAATTATTCATTGTTCTAAACTAATTATTATTATTATCATTTATTATGTTTCTTTCAATTCTTTCATTGCTTGTTATATTAGTATTATCAATATTCGTAATTGTATTATCATTATCTGTTCTGTTTATATATTAAGGATACGTCACACTGAGGCGGCACGGCGGCAAAGCGAACTGGCCGCGATCCGAACGCGAACGGTCGCGAACCGAACCACGTCACACAGGACCGGTCCGCAGTTCGCGGCGGCAGGCGGGCAATGGATCAGGCGTGTTTGGTCACATTCTCAAATGGACATAAAAAAATGCGGATTGTCATATTAGCAGAATGTCGCAGTAGCATTATAATATTATTGTCATAGCAGCATATCATCAAAGTAGCAATAAGATACTGTAGCAAATATTATCATTTTGGTAATAAAAATACTTAATAAAAGTTAATACTATTGGTAGCGCAAGAAAACACATGTCAAGACTTATCAACTCTTACGTTGCGTCAAGAGTACTACCGCTGTCATTGCTAAGAGATTTGTAGCTTTTCTCAATATAATTGTGCATAAACAGAGTAGTTAACAAGTGTTTTTGTTTTAAACAAGCTTTTATTATTATTACCATCTAATATAAAAGTACTTGTCAAGTTGTGAATAAAATGAGCTCAAACTCGATGGGTTTGTGCCGTTTAATAACATAGTTCCTATGGCCATCTTCGAGCTCCATCATCAAATCAGCTCCATGTTATAATAATATTGCATTGTCATACGATTTATACAGGCACGCAATATTGCAGCTCAATCGGATATCGGGAAGTGGGTCAAATTTAACTTGCAAGATTTGATTAAGACAGACGGACAGACAGACAACAGATAGGTTAAAGTAAAGAAAAGCTTGTAAAAAGGGCGATAATAGAAAGAATACTCTTAATAATCCGCTCTTGGCGAATGTATTTGCCTCGTATGACAATGTGCGAAAATTACATTTTTCGTCAAAATGGCATTTTGCGAATGTGACCAAGTTCACCTGATCCAACAGAAAAAGCGGTTGACAGTTTACAGCGGTTTGACACTGAATAAATTATTATTATGACATTGAAACTTCAAAAGTTCGCGCTTCTAGATTTTTCTTAGATCATTATACCAGCCAGATACGTAACAGTTAGGCGTCTCCCGCCACCAAAACAAGAAGCGCTGGGCATAAAACTAGTTTAACACTAAACGATTCGTGAGTTGTTGCTTGTGAGTTTTTGAGCTTCTTGTTGACCGTTTCAATCCTGTACGAGGATCTTCTTCAGGGAGTAGCTGCGGTTACGCGCCGGCGTCCGTGCCCCGCTCCTCGTACAGGCACGAAGCCGAAGTAAATTCAAGTTAGTGTATGCCGTTTATTTCCAAAGATGAACATATAAAACTAGTTGGCATAATTCAGGTTGTCTTTTTGTGTGTCGTTTATATTTATGTGTTCTCGTGTGCGTAGTGCGTAATCATTAGTGATATCATTATAAGTATTAGTATGCGTTTCCTTTCCCCCTGCAGAAACTAGCAATTTTTTCACATTAAAAATTAGATCTGGCTTCGTTTCCTGTTGGTTTAATTTTTCAAAGAGAACAAAAGAAAAACAATGTGAATTTGACATTATAAAAATGTAACAAACAGGTCGTTTGAGTAGTAT
The DNA here is from genome assembly GCA_947507615.1 of Hemithea aestivaria. Lineage (NCBI taxonomy): Eukaryota > Metazoa > Arthropoda > Insecta > Lepidoptera > Geometridae > Hemithea > Hemithea aestivaria. The sequence continues at coordinate 1,639,199 of OX382328.1, forward strand.
ACTTTTTTAACTGATGAAATGTCGCTAGATATTCATTTGCCAGCTCTTCAATTTGCGTAAGGTAGTTTCGATAACTATATTACGGCTCATCAGACCCTCTCTACATCATGTGGAATGAACAATGAACAACCGTTCAGTCACCATAGGGTTCTCAGTCGGTGTGTCACGGCTCCATCATCAGTGCAGCTCGATAACACAAAAAAAACCAGATTTATTATAAATTACCATTATGCTACAATTATTTAGCTAATTCTGCGTTATAACTGAGTTGTAAGATTTTTTTACATAAGTAAGATAATATTAATTGAGTTGCACCTTTGATTTTCAAGCCCAGCAGCGGGAGAGTACAAGCTTAGCTTTAATTATCATAATTTTTCATTGGAAATTTCCATTAGATTCATGATTAAAATCGCACCGAAGTTGTAATAAAATACAACTCGTTCTACCGCACCGCGTGCCGTCGCGGCACGGACGGCGCCCGGTTCGCTCTGTGTGACGGCTTGTATTGACTTCCCAACAATACAGCGTCCGCGAACGCATTCCGCCGCGGAAAGCGGTCCAATTGACAAGTTGTCAGTTGTCATCAACGCGATCTGCCCGGCGCGGCAGACCGGACCGCGCCTGTTCGCGTCCGCTTTATGTGTGACGCCTCACGTACAAACTAGAACATTACAAAAATTCCGTCCCGGTTCGCGTCCGCTTTGTCCGCTCAGTGTGACGTAAGCTTTAATTATTCATTGTTCTATACTAATTATTATCATTTATTAAGTTTCTTTCAATTCTATCATTAAACGTTATATAGGTATTGTCATTGTTCATTATTGAATTATCATTATCTGTTTATATATTAATTATTCATCGTTTTTTACTCATTATTATTATAATCATTTATTAAGTTTCTTTTAATTCTATCATTGATCGTTATATTGGGTATTATTTATTATTGTATTATCATTATCTATGCTGTTTATATTATAATTATTCATCGTTCTATACATATAATAAATATAATTTATTAAGTTTCTTTCAATTATTTCATTACTCGTTATTAAGGTATTGTCATTGTTCATTATTGTATAATCATTATTTGTTCTGTTTTTATATTAATTATTCATCGTTTTTTACTCATTATTATTAACATTTATTAAGTTCTTTTAATTTTATCATGAATCGTTATATTGGGTATTATTCATTATTGTATTATCATTATCTATGCTTTTTATATAATAATTATTTATCGCTCCATACTTATTATAAATATCATTTATTAAGTTTCTTTCAATTATATCATTACTCGTTATATAGGTATTTTCATTGTTCATTATTGTATTATCATTATCTGTTCTGTTTATATATTAATTATTCATTGTTCTATACTAATTATTATTATCATTTATTAAGTTTCTTTCAATTCTATCATTACTTGTTATATTGTTTTATTATTATCTGTTCTGTTTATATAATAATTATTAATTGTTTTATACTAATTATTATTAACATTTATTAAATTTCTTTCAATTATTTCATTACTCGTTATATAGGTATTGTCATTGTTCATTATTGTATTATCATTATCTATGCTGTTTATATAATAATTATTTATCGCTCCAAACTTATTATAAATATCATTTATTAAGTTTCTTTCAATTATATCATTACTCGTTATATAGGTATTTTCATTGTTCATTATTGAATTATCATTATCTGTTCTGTTTATATATTAATTATTCATTGTTCTATACTCATTATTATTATCATTTATTAAGTTTCTTTCAATTCTATCATTACCTGTTATATTGTATTATCATTATCTGTTCTGTTTATATAATAATTATTAATTGTTCTATATTAATTATTATTATCATTTTTAAGTTTCTTTCAATTATTTCATTACTCGTTATATAGGTATTGTCATTGTTCATTATTGTATTATCATTATCTGTTCTGTTTATTTATTAATTATTTATCGTTCTATACTCATTATAATTATCATTTATTAAGTTTCTTTCAATTATATCATTACTCGTTATATAGGTATTATCATTGTTCATTATTGTATTATCACTATCTTCTTCAAATGTTTGCGAAGCCAGTATGGTAACTGTGAAATAACAGAGAGAGAGAATTAAATAAATTAAATTGACAAATAATACATTTGATTGGTTGGTTAAATACATTTATTTTATCTAAAAACTTATACATTATAAAATAACTATCTTTATTCAAATAAAATACGATAGACCTTAAAGAATAATGATACAGAGATGTTTATTGCCATTGCCGTGTAATATACAATAGTGTAGTTCAAACAAAATTTATAAAAGCAAGGATCGCAGTATGTTGAAATAATCTTAATAAATTATTACATAGTACAGTCTGTATGTTCCCTTTATATGCTTAGATCTTTAAAAATTCCATGTAACGGCCTTTAACGCTGTTTCTTTAAATAGATAGAGTGAGTCAAGAGGAAAGTTTATATTATGTTTAATATTATATAAGTACATGCATATTATTATAATAGAAAAACACCTTTGTTTAGGTGCAAGCCATTTTAGTAATGGCTTGCACCTAAAACATCAATTGGACACTCTTTGAATTCTGCGTTTGTCTCTTTGATAAAACTGCATAGATGCCTCCAAGCTTTGGAGGTATCATTTGTACGGTTTTTTATTGCTATGATGGCGTGACGCCATCGTAGCAAAGGTGCTACATTTTCTATTTCCTGATAGCTATAGACTTTAACTTCAACATAGTACGATCCTTCCTTATAAATATTAGTCTGCCGCGCAATACCTTTCGGCAGTCGTTTGGTGATTTGCGAAATTACTGGCGCTGACTTTTTACTGCGAGGAGCCGTCTCCTCGTCCTCGCTGAAGTTAAACAGCTCGCTCGCTGTTACTAAGGGCACAGTATGGCTGACGCTGGCGACGTGCTCTGCAGGCTCCCGGCTGTCTTGAAAAGAAAAGTATTTTTAAGCGATACTCCTGATTATAATAATTATAACGTTTCTGTGAACGGGTACGTTCACACATACACATAGTAGGTATACTATGTTACATACTACAAACTGGTCTATATGTTATTTAGCTACAGTCTAACTTAGATATCAAATTATAGCTCAATATTTTTAACAATTTATACACTTGTATGTTTGAAGGCTGAAAGTTTGTGTATATAATAAACCTTCAATTGTACAATTAGGAATGATAATATGATGATGTTTACCTTTATCGATGTCCTCGGACTCGCTACCGCTCGAACCGAATATATCTTTGTATTGAGGACGCGGTTTCATCGATACCGGAGCGATGTGTACTGCTCCGGGCTTGTTCCGTTTTTTTGGGATAGAAGGAGCGGCAGCCGGGTTGTTGAGGTCGGGCATATCTCGACCTCGGACCACAGGCTCACGAACTCTCTTTGATGGACGAGTCGGGGCCTCCAGCTGCACTCCAGTTCCGTCGGATGTATGACGGCTTGAAGAGGCCTGTTGCATACGCCGATGGCTCGAGCCCGGCTGCGACTCAGTTTCGCTGGGTGTGCGCTCCCGGCTCGATCCCGAGTGCCGATCGGCGTGATGTTTTGAACGTTGTTTAGGGATCGTCTGTTCAACTTCTACGGCATTCCTAGAAATACAACAAAATATTATATAACTGATAAAAATGCAATGAACAGATACAATGAACCGATGCAATGAACAGATACAATGAACAGATACAATGAACAGATTAAATGAACAGATACAATGAACAGATACAATGAACAGATACAATGAACAGATTAAATGAACAGATACAATGAACAGATACAATGAACAGATACAATGAACAGATACAATGAACAGATACAGTGAACCAATGCAATGAACTGATCATTGCATCTGATAGATAGATTGGTAGTTAGACAGACAATGAATAAAAAAATTAAATTAAATTTATAACTTACAACATTTTAATAATTTTCCGGGTACTTTTGAAGATCGGGAAGAAGATTTGTGAAGCTCGGGATGAACTGTGACAATTGAGGCTCCAGACTTGGCTTAAATGCACCTCACTCGTATGTACTTTTTCCATATATGAAAAGAACTTATCAACAATCCGAAATGCAATGATTGCAGTAAATAGATACTAGCTAATTATCCCGTTCTGTCTCTAGATAATATTTGTTTACAAGCTTATTGTGTATAAAATATATTTCTGGAAGTCTGAGTAGGAACTTTATCCTAAAAAAATATTAATACGGTAATTATATTAACTAGATATGTAGTGATTTAAATTGCTAAACTGATTGAGATAAAATTTATAATCGAGTTAACTGATTAGTTTGTTGTTAGTTCCCTATACGCTGTCATCTATTCTATGTTAAATATATAAAAGGAAAGATGGATCTATCTACGTACATCCTGAACCGCTGAACGGATTGAGTTGAAATTTGGAACACAGACAGGTTTTATGACGTAGACCTCCGTTAAAAAGGATTTTGCCATGCGGGGGTGAAGCCGTAAGCATAAGCTACTAACTAATAAATAATAAAGTACTATTCTGCTGGGTAACTAATATCTGTTTGTTAATCTTTTATGCTGAACCGATAGAGCTGAAATTCAGTAGATATATTATAATAGATTCGGTAGAAGGGCACTGTAACTAGCTAAATTACTGGGCTAGAGAGTCTTAACATCTTATGACTCTTGAGTAAGAAGCGTTGGTGCAGTGCACCTAGGATTGCACATCATTGTGAAATCCTTAGTAGCACTGTACTGATTATGCGCAGCATTATCTCTTAACATCTGGAGAGCGTCTCGCTCGTCTTCTATTTCATCACATAAAAAAATAGATTATAAAGATTAGATTATAGTAACGATACTACAAACTAGTGTACGAACGTGAAAGTATACTATGTGGACATGATTATTTTTAATGCATTAAGGGCTGGACCAAATGAGTTGAAATTTGGTACTTATATAAATATTGCTTAGAGTTTAGATAAACTCATAGACTACTTTAGAGCGAGTAGGAAAAGTCGAACTATAGTATTTGCTTAATAGCCTCTTTTTCGAAGTCGGTAAATAATTATTGCTTCGCTGCATTTATTATATATGGTATGTTTGTCTACTGACTCACCGCGCACGTATCTAATTGCGGCATGCGGCTAATATGGGTAACACATAAACACATAGACTAATTGGGTGTGTATGCGTATGTACCTGCGTAAACTCTTATTAAAATAAACAAAGTCATCAAAAATATTCCTATATAAAACCTTAAATATTAAATTAATTTATAGCAGTACGAAGTTGCATTAAGTACCTAATAACAGGACGGAAGAAAAAAAGGCCGGAAGAAATTAAAGTAGTAATTATATTTTGTCCATATGGTCAACGATTCATGGATCCAAATAATCATCTTACTCAAGCAAGCTATGCGATACAACCTTTGAATACAACGGGGTGCAGTAAAGAAGCTTACTTCTTGTATCAAAACGATATCCAGTGGAACTAAAGTGATTCGCATAGAGAAGTATATAACGCGACTCAGTTCGAAAATATGGAGGAATCTATACATGTAGGTGCGATCCAGAACTATGCTCACAACACGTTGTTTCAAACGTTAATACTGATTTTATTTAGGCGAAAGTGAGAGATATTTTGAAATCCATGGACAATTCTTTGTATGTTTCATTGTTAAGTCTAATATCGTGTACAGATTATAACAATTATAATTTCTATTAGTATAAGTACCTTATATAATAATTTTGTAACATAATCATACATTTATAAATAAACAAATTGAAATGATCATTGTGAAAAAAAAGGATCTTAACTTGTAATTACTCATCTTTTCAATAACAATGCGTCATCACGTCAATACATTGAATATGTTACCTTTGTTCCTACATATTATATCTACATACATGTATTGTATGTACATGTATTTATGCGATGGTGACAGATATTATAATATCTATGGATAATTTTTTGTATGTTTCATTGTAAAACTAGTTAAATGGAAACTATATTATGGTCTCCATGACGTAAAGATAATCGATTTTGATAATAATTATGATGGTATTTTAATAACAAACGCTGCAAAAAACGATCAAAAATATACTACGAAGGTATTATCTTATGTGCTAGAATTATAAGAATAAATCATTTATATGTTGACCTCAAACCCGAACATATAGTAGTGATGAATAGGTACATTGTGAAATGATGTAACTTTATTTAAAACGACAGATCTTTTCATGTTACATAATATTTTATATTTGAAATAATTGATCACTACATGCAATGATAATTTTTTAGTAAGTAGGTACTTACTGAAATGAAAACCTGATATTTGAATAAATTGTAATAATATGAAAGAATGGCACGAAAATAAAAATATATCATCATATCACATAAACCTGTGTTCTTACAATATTATGCATCTATCGTGAAAAGATAGGTCGTTGTCTGCAGTGATCTCTTCTTTCAATCAATAATGCTGATCCGTGTTTTGTAATGAAAGAAATTCCTTGTATCTATTACTAATGTATGATAAATTGTATAATATAATATGTATAAATTGATCATTACTAATACAAACAGTACTGAAAAGATGGGTCATTGCAAGAAACTTGAAATTGAAAAAAATATAAAATAAAAATAATGATTGACTGGGAATTAGGGTTTCTGGATCTATTCAAACCTGAATGACGGATCATTTTGATGATTGACTGGGAATTGGGGTTTCTAGATCTATTCAAACCTGAATGATGGATCATTGCAAAATGATCCATCATTCAGGTTTGAATAGATCCAGAAACCCCAATTCCCACCTACTAGCACTGTGTTCGATATAACCAATCACGATGCTTTCCATTAGGCACTCGATTTGCTAGACTTGTCATAAAAAATATTATATATTTTAAGATAGACTGTAAAACCTTTCTTTTACGTACTACCTTGCCTACCTGTTATCTAGAAAATAAATCTTTTGACCTTTTTAAAGGTAATAAATATTATGTTGAAGAAAGTTATAACAAACGGGTTTGCCCACCATGTTCCAGTTTTGTTACATTATTCCTGAGAGTTTCAAACTTCGATTAATTTCGCTCAATTTTATGAACTCTTTATAAGATTTCTTCTTAGCTCTGAAAATAACGTTATAACTGTTAAAATTAATATATTAGCTTTTTACTTAGCTGTTGAGTTTTTCTTATTAACAAATATTATCTCGTAATCGTAATGTCTACATTGGTCTTTTACTAGTTTATTTATGTAACTTCTTCATAATAGGCTGTGGAGGTAGAGAAGTTAAATGAGTTATATATTTTAAATACTAGCTTATGCTCGCGGTTTTACCCGCGTGGCAAAATCCTTTCTTAGCGGAGGTCTACACCCTAAAACCGACCTGTATGCCAAATTTCAACTCAATCCGTCTACCGGTTTCGGCTGTGCGTTGATAGATCAGTCAGTCAATCAGTCACTCCTTCCTTTTATATAATTAGATTCAAAGATTAGCTGCGCCCTAATGTTTTACTTCCTAAAGTTAACCCATGGTTATTTATTCATGACATTATATTATATACTGTATTTTAGGTCATTCAGTCTGTTAATCCGAGATATAGATAGAATAGATATAATCAAATAGAATAGACACGACAAATCTTTAGAATAAAAAAATGAAGAAGTGAACATTTATAAAAAAAAGCTCATGAGTTTAAAATGTAGGAAATTGAGCAAGTGAACACTTCGTGAAGTCTGGTAATTATTACGAAAAATGTTATTTGAAATGGAATAAGTACTCAAAGTCTAACAAAACCCGTTTCCCCAAATATATGGCAAGAGTCAATATTCATTCTTGGTTATGTGGTCAACCCATAATAAGTTGGAGTTTCAGGTCTATTTTATTATGTAACATAAGCCATCCTTTACGAGTTGTATGTATTTAGTTTATGTTATTAGGTTCTTTTCTACAAAGTTGAAACCTGGCTGGCTGCCATAGAGCGGAGTTTGGATATTAGCAGCACTGCGCGCGCTTGATAAATTAACCGCACGGGTATATGAAAAATGTGCTTATAATAATAATCTATTTTTAGCGACAATATACCGAAGGTTAATGGAAATTATTTATTTATTTATTTGCTTACTTACTAAAATAACATTAAAGTATGTGTGTGTACAAAATCGTTATTCTTAGTATGTAGTCTTAAAAATATTACAGAACATGCAATACTAAAATACTTTCATAATGTTTATTTATTACATTTGACCATTCAAAATCTAGTGTCGTTCCGTGGAGCTCACTTACAAACAGATCAACATCTCTGTTCAAGCATAGGGCATTAAGAGCTTTTAAAGCTCTGGTCAAAGGAGCAAACTTATAAGAGAGAAGATGGAGCTTTTGGGCTTAGCGGTTATCTAGAGGAGTATGATTAAGGCAAAAAAAAATGTAGACCTTGCGTGTTGTTTTTTTGGTGTTACCACCAACGAATAAGGTATTCTTCGTAGGTTACCACTAATTGCTAACAGTGTTAAGATCAACGAATAAGGAATGTAGTTTCGGTGTTACAATCATCTTTGCTGTGGCAAACTGTACTAGGTAAGTGAAAAGATTAGACAAAAAAACTTCTTATTGACACCACATAGAAAGTAAATTTTACAATTACAAAAATTAAAGCGAATGGTGTACCAATTTGCAGTCTTATCGCTCAAAGCAATCTCTTCCAGACAACGATGCAGGGAGAGGAAATATACAATACTGGAAGGAAGTGTACTGGTTTTACAGTTTTTGACGCTTGGGCTCATTGTCAACGACTTCCATCTCCATTGATTTAGCGTTTGAAGCTATTGACGCTTTGCTACGTGTAAAATTACTAAATCTAGCGTTATTATGATCTTGAACCATAATGGCATTAATAAGTTTAACTCATTAACTCCGTCAACGATGGATTAGAAGGCTCAGTGGCGACCGCGCATCCTGAAATCCCTCGCAGTCATTCTGCACGCGTTTATGGACCATTTATGATCGAGGGTGGTCAACAGCCAGCGTTTAGTAGCTGTAGTGATGTTCAATCATACTAATCACTTCAAATCATCACTCTAATATTTTTCTCATCACGTTTTAGACCGCCAATAATTGTTACACTAAAGTTATAATATTGTGTTTTAGTTTAAATTTTTCTGTATATTTTTGGTATACTTCCCCTTAATAGAGACAATAAGAAAAATGTTAATGGACATATTCTTAGTTTTAGTCTACCTAGCAAAATAAGTTAAATGTAAATTACCTATTAGCCAAGGTCATAGGCTAGATTGTAATATAAATAGAGAACAACAAAATACATTTTGTTGTGCTCTAATAATAGGAAAAAAAAAATATATTTTTGGTGTTTTAATAAAGAGTTTTCTACTCTATTCTATTATTTTATGCAATTAAATGAAGGAGAGTTGCGAATTAAAAAAATACTCAACCAACTTCAAGCTTTCTTTCAATAGGTAAGCTAATGTGAGACGAACTTTTTAATTTATAAATTGATATTAGTAAATATTTTTTTCTGAAATTGGTTCTGACGTGTACCTATTTGCATTATTTATTATTATTTTGTAGTTTTTTTATTCATTACAAGAAAAATTAAAATCGGAACCTTGAAATATTATAATTACATTTTCAACAGGTGTATAAACTTGCCAAGTCTCGATGGAGCTGCTTGTTTATCTCTAAAAAGTAATGAAATCTAGACAAGGTCATGCCAAGTATAAGGTTCCTTACTGCGATTTCTTTATTATTATAGTTAATGTTGTGTGACTTGGCACAACACACACAATTGAACTTGCAAGATTTAATTACAGACAGACAGACAGACCGACAGACAGATAGACAGACAGGTGAAAGTAAATAAAAGCTTGTAATAAAGGCGGTATGTCGATTTCTTCTAATAATGGTTGGGCTCTTGTGATAGATTCGTTACAGGTTAGCCTTAGACCACGATATCGCCTGATCATAACTGACGATTTACGACACATATACTATGGCTTTATATATATTTTTAATTAATAATTTGGATATTTCACAATTTTAACCATTGACTGCAAATGTAACTTTGTAATCCTATACATATATTCTATACTATATATATATGAGATGACAAAGTTATTTATGCAGATTAATTAACTCGAAAACGAGACCGAAATTGCATGTTTTTTTAGTTTTTCTATGGTTTATACAATAAATTCTAAGTATGTACCAAATTTCAGCTCTCTGAGTTTATGGGAAATACTAGTTCTATTTTGATGATCATGAGTGAGTGTCGTAAATACGAAACTTTGCTTTCGCTTAACTTTGGAACTTAATGACCTACAGGCTTGAAATTTTGGATTAAAAGTATGTGATTATAGCTTACTGGATGACGAAAATTTCTGCGTTCTGGTCTTATCCAGAGGTTCTCAAATAGGGGCCTGAAAATGCGGCGAAATGGTTCCAGTAAAGGATGGTACGGCAGTGCTTGCTTCGCGCTCGACTTGGCGGGGGCACTACCGTGCCCCCAGATTCGTGAGTTTTAGTCGTTTGTTTACATAGTAATATGGATAACACTCACGTTAGTTTTCAAAAACGCATAATAGGTATATAAATAAAAATCCATCCCTATCTAATGGAAGTCTACTTTACACTTCTAGTTGCAATTCTATATTCTGTTAATCCAAAGCATTTAACCTAAGCGCAATCCTGGATTCCTACTTCGTAATAGATGCAAGAACCTAGAGATGAAACACTTACTTTCGGAACTGACTGGGATCGGATGTAGTGCGGAAGCGCTCTTAAGGTCAGCTAAAGTTCTTATGGTAAGTTCTTAAGGTTTTTAAGCTCCACAAAGTCAGTGACAGTTTTTACATTCCAGAGATGAATTATGGTGAACGCACATCCATCCGCATCGACCGCGCCGAACTAATCGAATTTTGAATTCTTTATAGGAAATGTCATGAAACCTCGCACACTTGCCGGAGTCGAATCGTCCGAATCGGAAAAAGATTTCCTATACATTTTTTTAAGCGCGGTCGCTGCGGATGGTTGTGCGAGCACCATTAAGAAACTGTCACGGCCTGAACCCTTTCAGACCTGAATTATTTTTTTCATCCTGTGGAATTGGTAAATTCCGTGTGTCTAAAGTATAGTAAGGAGACTATTTACAAAAAAAAATTTAGTCTTCAACTTTTCGGAAAATCTAGTTTTTCTTAATGAGCATAAATGTGGACTCCCGTTCTACTTAGTATTAAGATTAAGGTATGCAATTTTTTTCATTGTATTTTATGTCTACAATTGTGCACGCCAGTTCTGAAAGGGTTAATGGAGATTCTAGGTAGAAGACTTTTAAAAAGAAGACTCTGATAGTCACGAAAATTAATTATTAAGATGTAAAAGATATTAATATTATTATGAAGATAAAACATCCACCTCAAGGCTCTTAAACTCATAAACTTCTCTCACTATTTTATTATAATTCCCACTAAATGGTAATAGTGTAAGTTAAGCTATCACCACTATATAAGTATAGTTAAGTGGCGCAAGACTAATGAAACAAGCGTAAAATTTGTAGGATTATCCTAGGGAAAACTTATGTTATGGCTTACACAGAAGAGCTTTGCCTCGATGTGGCTGAGAGAATAACGCTGGAAAATACTAGGACATACGCTTTTAGCTTTTATAAGGCGATATGCTGTGAGTTGGCTGGAGGAAATTGGTAAAAAATGTTCTTCTGACTTGATAGCGTATTCCAGCATGATGTTGAGTGAAGCCAGGGAAGGATTTATCCCGCCTTCTAGGTTTAGTCTGATACATGGTAGCCTGCCTGCTACGTGGTGACCGTAGATGGCTTCGGCCTCATCGAAGCTTAACATCACGCGAGATCGTGGTCTAAAGGCTATAATGAATTTAAAAAAATTGTGAAGAATGATGGATCAATGCACTTTTTACCTTACAAGCTAAATTCCTTACAAGACGTGCTGTACAGAAACAGCTAAAAATTAAAAAGCTTATTATCTACATGAGACGGATGGCTCCGGCTTTCTTTATAAAAAAAATGACACTTCCAGCGTCAAGTCCAATTATATCTTAATCAGGGTTTAAGTTGAACTATTGGTGCGGCGGTTTCTTGCAAGCGTCGGTTATGTTTATGGACCATTACCGCGGCAGTAACGGCGGACTGGACTCATCATTATCATGGGATAATCTTGGGACTTGCGGCCCTCGAGGTTACGACTGCGGTGCCTTTTGATAACTGTGTTTATTAATCACTAGTTGCTTTACTGCAAACGTTATATTTTGGATTTATTTGTAGTAAAGAACTACTGGTTGTGATCGGTGCTTTCGATTTCCCTGCAAAATTTCCGAAGATTTTTGAGATTTTTTAAGTTATCAAAATAGGTATATATTATAGGTACATAGATATCTATTTCGTGGCTATCTATGTAAATTCAATAAAATAAAGACCGTTAATATGGACCTAATTTAGTTTAAAAGTACAAAATAAGATTAAAAGCTAAACTACTCCTCCTTTACATACATTGTTCCAATATTATTGTTTTGTTTAAGTTGCTTAGCTTGGGGTTAGGTGGCGCTGTGTGAAATGTCCTGAAATATTTATTTATTTATTATTAGTGTCAAGTTCTTAAACAAAACAAACTGACAAAAGCACTTTTTGAATACGAATTTGACCACACAAATATGCGCTTAATGGAGCACCGGCTTTATAGCAGTAGTCAGTTGAGGTTTAAAAAATCAACAGTAATTTAATCATCTTCGCTCAGCATCTCACTAATTTTATAAAACTAGTTACCGCGCCAGCTCCACTCGTTTCAGTCCTATGCTTATTTTTTCTCCGAGACAAACCACTTTTTCCAAAGGTGAAAAGCTCTTTAAAAATCCTTTCGTCGGCATATAATTTTGTAAAAGAAGTCTGGCTTTTGCTTTTAGTCGTCTGTTTTTGAAAGCACTTGCTATAATTTGATCTTATAACTAACTTGGAAGTTTTTAAAGTGTTTATTTTAATGAAGTCACGATCTTGACAATAACAACTAGACGAGAAGAAAAGCGAGATATAGGGTCAACAATGTTTTTTAAACACACTTTAAATAATAATTTATTTAAACCGACTTCAAATAAGAAGGTTAATATTTTGATAGGTATATAATAATATTTTGAGCTTTAACTATGTGTATAATTAGGTATTCGTCCTAATGATCCAGAATCTGTGTTATACCTATTTTACTAAATTTCTGCTAACGTCCCTCTCTCGCTAAGTTACTCGTTTGTTAGAGCTAGCTTGAAGATAGTAAAGGTTCAATTTGTTTTTTTAATTTCACCTTATTACTCAGCTTTATGTGCCAGGACTTAGTACAAAAGTATCATTTCGTTTCGTTATCGCAGCAAATTTCACATAATGTATTCCAAAAGTTTTCAAATTCGTTTTCTAGGTACAATAATAATACCTGAGTTCATTTGTATAAAACAAACAGCGTCTAAACCTCAAGGGAGCTATATTAATCTCCAAAAAGCTGGCACCCCCAAAAATTTGGGATTCAGTTTATTCAAAGTTGTTGAAATTTAATAATCTCAACAACGGCCCGGCAACTTCGCGTGTTTGTCTTTCTTTACCGGCACTGTCACACCCGGCGCTAGGGATGAGACAATTGTTTCTATGTTTTTTGCTAAACAATAATTATATTTGATTTTTTATTTCCAGAGGATAACTGATATTAAGGGAAGCAAGAGAATAGACGACTATGCTGAGTGGCGTACCATGGGGAGCCCTATTATGACAAGTAGTGGTCTATTTTTTTAACCATTTCAAACGCGTCTTTGTTTTTAAAATGTGAGCATTATAGTTAATTCAGGAGTGATGGTTCACAATCTATCAGTTTATCATCTCAAGATTAATGATAAAAACGATTCCTAAAATAATATGGTAGTACAAGGTAACCCTTTCTTTGGTCTAAGTCATAAAACCTGTTCCAATTTTGTAGATCAGGCAAGTACAGCTCATGCTCGCAGTTTTTCCACTTTTGTTTTTTTTTCTTATCTGAGGTATAAAATCTATCCATGTTAAAAGTTTCAAATCAATCCGGTCTGCGGTGTGAAATATACTTTGATGGATCAATAACTTTTATATATTTTGATAGAGTTAAAGTTTTTATTGTTACGTGATTGTTCAATAAAATGTTATGAATCTGTATCTATAAAATAAAACGATCTCTACATTTTGCACGGAATCATCGGCTCATCCCTAATCAAGAATTGTTTTAATTCGCCCAGCGCCATCTGTGGCTGCACTTTCTCAAACAACTTCGGCCCGCACTGACTTTATAATTCTGGCGCAAGTTTCGTCTGATTCCACGGCTTAGGATTTCTAATTCGCTGTAAACGGTGTCAATGTACAAACAATTAATCTTACACAACATTACTTATAAAATTTTGGGTTTTTTATTAGCTGTATGCATAATATAAATAAAATTAAACCGCTTCCGCTGTCTGTTTGCTTAGATAATAATATGTTCTGAACAAATTTTAATGCAGTTTTCAGCTTTTTTTAAGGAGGCTTTCCCAAAGAAAGGTTGATATTACGTCTAGTTGCGGGTGGATTGTTAGTTGTATTAGAAAGGTTTGTGCCAATTATAATGTTTTTCATTTAGGAAAATTCACATTACGTATTTAACAAATAATGTGTATTAATAAGTCGCTTCATGTCGTGATAAATCGTAAAAGCTAAATATAGTGTAGATGTAATTTCGCATTTTAAATCACTGAGTTTGAATCCCAGCCCCCTCACCTAGGACACAATATGACTATTCAGCCAGAAAGCATCGATGTAGACACAGTACGTCTACCGTGTACGAGTATGTAACCTTTTATTTAACAGCAATCACAAGTCTCCATTCAAAAGACCTGAGTTAATACAAACTTCCAGTTTCAGTAGCTCTCATTTAACTCTAGCATTTCTCCCCCAACAAGGTCTTTTCAGGCTGGTTTTTTACAGCCAGTGTACCGGGATCTCTTGGCACACATTGAAGCTAAGTGCGCAGGGGTCTTGTCTGCCGGTCTGGCATAACCTTTTCAGTGTACCTTGTAGTGGCTTAGCTACACTAATTACGTTAAAAAACAACACTTTTAGTTCTCAAAGCAGAGCCTGTCGGAACATGGCCTAGATTGTGAATGGAGTTTCGGATGAGAGAGCAGATTAAAGTTGACATTTAACAGAATATTTTTGGAAGTGCTTTATAGAAATTTACATTATAACAATTCCTACAGCTTTCACTCACGTAGATTCTATTACCGTTCCTACTTCTAATTTATCTTTCAGGCTTGCTTTATTTGAAATATTTTTCTTGATAATTTTATTTAAAATTCCATTTTTATCAACTATCAAAAGGTAAAACAATATTTTTTATACTCGTGAATCTAGATAAAATAGTAGTAAAGAACTCGAGATTCCCGGCAATAAAAATAACTTCAGAGAATAAAAACTGGAAAATAAGTAATGAACTCGTAGAAATTGAAGCTTGTAGGTATTCGTCTGCTAGCGAGAATTTGTAAAACCTTTTTTTAGCGGGTGCGTGCATGAGGTAAACAAACTCTTTTCAGACTTCACGTCGCATCACGAGTACCTAGGCATCCTAGGCATTCATACTGGCATCGTAACAGGCGCGAACTTGCGAGCAGGTTTTTTAAATTTCGACTATTCAAAAAGGATTTTTTTTCATTACGTTACTTTTTTGTAGAAAATATTATTGTATACATCAATGATAAAAGAAAAAGAAATAGATACATAACATTGCAAGTCGTGATGACAGCAGGTGGAGTAAGTCCCTTAAAAGGTCTCTTTCTATGGTGGTATTACTTCGCCTTCATGTCCGACGTAGACGTCTATAGGCGACTGTAACCGCTCACCATTTTGCGGGCCGTGTGCTTGCAACGCTTTGAGAAGGAATACATAACGTTGACTTACCACCTGTCTTCTAGATGCGATCAGTACTGGACAGAGAAGGAATAGGCCTTTATTCAAAAGTTGACTGAGAAGGACTGAAATGATGATGTGAATTCAGATTTCAAATTTCATTCGTTCGTGCAACTACTACGCTACGAAATAAATCAACCGTACGAAAATAACTCTTGAAGCAAAACGTGCCATATCACAAGATAACAGACTGGAACAAAACTTATTAAAGCTCCTATATTTTACGAATCTCGGAGGGCCGAAGTTGGTAAGGACGAATCTAAAAGTTCGCGAGAACAATAAATCAATGTGTCGAATAATTGCTCCTCATCGCGAGTCGAGAACTCGGAATCGAAAGTTACTAATCACCAGATCTTTATTAATAAGGAAGGGAAATTGTGAGAAAGTTTCGAGTGGGTCTCGGGGACCGCGCGAGCTCCTGAGGGTTAGAACGACACGATGCGACGTTTTGTTTACATTAAGGATTTCGAATGTTTTCAATTTGTTTTTAAACGACTCCGAAAAGAAGGAGTGCTCTTGACTCGTCTGCATTTTACTTTGTCGTTATATTCGTCCGTTATGAACTGATTTGAAATAAATTTTTACTCAGAAGAAAAAAATATATTTCTATTTTTTTGTTCTATGACAACCTTTGGATCGTTATATTATTATTATTATAAATGTAAAAGTTTAGTTGATTGTGTATAAATTTGTTACATCACGTCAAAATGGTTAAACTGATTAACCCGATTCGTACATAAATATATAGGTAGCTTAGACACTATAACAAGACAGGCTACTTTCTTGACACAACTAGTAAAGCTACCTTATCTAATAAATAAGCTTGAATAAACGTTATAGTTTTTTTATTATAAAAAAATATTTCATAAGATAGAACAACAAACTTTGTAAGCCTAAGATTTTGCAAAGCATTCCTGATGATGTGTGGAAAATCATAAACTGCATAATAGATACGCGCTATTCATTTCATTTAAAATATAAACATTTTAAAACAAATTATGAGGCTTAATTCGATTAAAGGTAAAGTAACGATGCAAAGAGTATAAAAAATGGAAGAGCTTAACCCCCGCGCGACGCTGCCGGTCGATACGGCCGTGTAATTAGTGCATATACACGACTATTTGTCAGTGACGTGTGACATTACCTATCTGATGTCATGTTAACCAATGGTTTATTACTCTTTTACCATGTATTTTTTAAATTGCTGCTTCAATATTTATTAAGAGCATTGGATGTATTTAAGTTTATTTTATTAGTTGGGGGATCCCAAAGGTATTTTAATGTTAGATTTACAATATTATACAACTTAACCTATAATAATTATAGTGATTGTGCTTTAACAGTGTACATATTATGTTATTAACCCCAATTATTATAAAACTAACCTCGAAATTTAGGCTAGTTGTTTAGTTTTTCAAATATTGAAAATAGAAGTTAGGTCTCGTAAATTGTTACAAAATGCCATTACTCAGATATTCTTTAATAAAATTCTGTGATTATTTAATTATAAATAAAAGCCTATGCTGTTGTAAAATAAATTATATAAACAGTGAATATAACTAGCGATTCCAAAATAATTTCATTTTCAATAACTTTTATTTCCAAAAGTCCTGGGGACCGGATAGATTATGTATGTAGATATAAAGTCATCGGATAAATCAAGGGTTAAATATAGCCTCGAATAAAATCAAGAGTATTTTCAGAGTAAAATCACCTTGCGTGTTTAGCATATAGTTATCCGAACTATTTAAGTAGGTACTCGTAAGAAACTGTATAGCCCGACCTAGTTGAGAACAACAGGGAAACGCTCGCGGCGATTTGCGACCAACTCATGTTCGGATTATAGAATAACTGTAGGTATTGTGTACTAATAAAATGTTGAACTATTTAAAAATAATGATAAAATTATGTTTCACATTTAAGAATTTAATTCAACTTGTGTAATAAGGGCTTGTTCACGTGAACGCGCGGGCGCGGGCGCGGGCGCGAAATATCCAACATTATGACGTGCTATGAAAGTGTTCACGTACAACGCACGTGCGGTGTGAGCAAAGTCAGTCGCGCCCGCGCCCGCACCCGCGCCCGCGTGTTATAGCAATGCGTGAACAAGCACTATCAAAGTTGTTATTTTTTATCGAAACTTCTGTCAATCTTAAAACGATTTTGGTAAAATGTTATTGGTTCGGTTAACGTATTACTATTATCGTTTATTTTTACTTGTTAACTTTTGGAGCAAAAATAATTGACCCTAAAGAATACAAAAAACACAATCTTTTTAATTTTTATCTTTCTAGTAGGTATGTTTCATTTATTTGTTTATAACAGTATTTTTAGAAAGAAAGTAGTTCTTATTTAATTTTAATTTAGGAGTATAATATATGTTGATAAGTTATATAAATATTGCAATAAATATTGCTTAAATTTCAATATATGATGAAATTGATAGAAATATTTAGAAAATTTACTGCGAGTTAGTCTTTCCCTTTACCTTTTCCGTTCCGTTTCTAAGTTTTCCGTGTCAGACGTCTTTTAATTTCCGATCTCAGGGCTTGTAAACTCAGGTATTTACTTTTTTATATTTGTTTGAACATAATTTTATATTCTTGGTAATAAAAATTAGTTCGATAACTTTCTCTTGCAGTATAAAAATATGAAGAAAAAATTAAGACTTGAAAATTAACTTGATGTTTAAATTTTATTTCCTTTACAATTTGGATTCAAAGTCTCATACCACACATAGCAATCAAACATGTGTGTTCAAACAAGTGAAGTTACTTTTGGACCGCCTTAATAAAAATAGACAAACTAACTGGGCTAACCAAAACATATGATAATTAATTTATTTATCTTTATCGGCTAAATCCGGTGCTCCACGGTTACGCGAAATGTTCGCGCGTATATTATATTTCCATTCAAAAGTAGTGCTTTTGAAATATTGTATGAGAATTTGAATTATATTATTTCCCAAAGTTTTGCACATAGAGGGGCTGGGCTAAAAGACGTTTTTATGGTTTCCAGGATAAAAATGTTTCTAAGATCTCAAATAGGTATGTTGCATAATCAACGTAAAAATTAATCTCAATCGGTTTGTGTTCAAACATGAAAAGGTAACATACTCAATGCTCAAACGACATAGTTAATTTCACGTTTAAAAACGAGTATGGATTTTAAAGCTTGCGGCACCTTCTGTTGTTTAAACACAAATATGTGTGCGTCACAAGCAAACAAGTTAATTATTATACACTCGACACGGACTAAATTAAACAGGCTGACAACGAAAACATAAATATTCGTGTCAACATAACTCAGTGCAACGGTTGATTTGTCAACTGCTCATGTAAATATGTCAACGAATTAGCACCTAATTCAGCTGCTTGATTGCACGTTGACATGTTTAAATAGATGCATGTTGTAGTCTATTTTTTTATGAAATAATATTTTTGAAGTTTTGAGTCATTTGTTAATAAATCAACTGATATAATCTAGTTAAACGATAAATCACCTAAATTGGTATGTTGATAAATTTGTTTGATAAGTTTGTTTTTAAATAGACTGATTTGTTTAAAAAAATAAATTAACCATAATATTTATTATTTCAATTAAAATAATAAAAATTGAATCAATCTTAAGATCCATCATTATTATAATACTTGTAAATCAAAAAATAAACAAAACCACAAAACGCAAACAAAAAGTGGACTTATCGCAAAAAAAAACAATGTATTAAAATATTTTTGCAGATTTTATTGTGGACTCCTAAGCGCAGTTTTTCGAAGAAAATTACCAGCTTAAAGTTTGAAGCCTAAAGGCAAAATTTAAAAATGATTTTAAATCGTCACATAACCCTTCATCACACACCTATCATTAAATTGATTCTCATCAATTTCTTCGAAAATCATTATTATCCTGGCATCACTATAATTAGATGAAACACTTCAAATTATGCAAAGGTTGGCTATTATTTTTTACTCGTTCTTTTATAAATATTTACTGTCCACATGTTTTAGTTACTGTTACTAAGGTTTTGAAAAATCCCACAAATTTATTTTGTGTAAGAATATTTTATAAGAATGTTTATTTTATGCAAACTGATGAATAAGTTGAATCTGGTGACAGACTCACCTAATTATGTTATCGTATCTCTTCCCATTTACAGTCGTAGTGTTGTTACTTAGTATTTCATAGGTACGAAGTCCTATGCAACACTATGCAACAATATTTTATTTCATTGTATTACTGCAATGCGCTCTCTCCTTGGCGCTCGTCATCTAAAGACATGAGTTATAAGTCTAAGGTGATATACATACATCTCTTAGATAATTATTATCTATTGATTTCTATTTCTAATTTCTTCTAATTTCTCTGGCCACATTAACCTTCTTACCGGTGCGAATCATGATAGAAAGAATATTGAATAAAGTTGTAACTACACGAGATCAAGCATAGACAATCCTTCCCATCATTAAAATCGTGACTGAGATAAGCAACAGAGCCTACTTACAAGATTAGCTTAGCTTTTGAGCTTTTCTTGGCTTTGTTGCTTAGTACATAGCAAATTTACCGACAGCTCTTACAAAATATTCCACCATACGTTCCTGTAGATATTTTATCCTTCCCGACAATTTGCCACCGATTCCGTGACGGTGCTCGACCGGTAAATAAGAATTTATTTTCGATTTCAGAAAAATATTATTTTTGACGCGCACTGAAAAGCGAATCTTTTCTTGAATAAACATGTTGCGCCTAGCTGAATAAAAGTTTACGAGAATGTTTACAGCTGAAAATTTATTGATTGTACGTACTTATAAAACTTTATAATGTTAATTAATTTTAAATAAATAATGAAATTTAATGATGAGATGGTATATTTCCTATGGTATGATGATGGTATGTATTTATCATTTTACTCCTGTATGTATAATACATCCTTTAACTGTTACACTCTTTCTTACTAATAATATAATTCTAAAGTATAGATATAATTTGTGTGTAGTTCTTTACTTCTTACGTACAATTGTTATATTTTAATATTACTCTCTTCTTATACAAAGAAGTAAGAAGACGAGCAATACGCTCTCCTGATGGTAAGAGATAACGCTGCCCATAATTACTCGTAGTACAGTGCTAACCAATATTTTACAAAGGTAAAATTCTGGATGCACTGGGCCAACGCTTGTTACCTGATAGTCATGAGATGTAAATTTACAGGTACAACTGTATAAATGACCTCATTTCTCAAACAGAGTACTTGAAACATATTTTCTTTCTGAGATAATTTATTTTTGTTTTTTTTTTCAGTACATGCCCGTATATTTACAATGAAGTGAACCTTTTTATAAGAAGTTGTTGAATATCAGTTAGAATAAATCTCTGCTAATCAAATAAAATGTTATCAACAAAGAGAATAAAATGGGTGCGTTTTATTCCAGATAATAATTCAGTTGCTAGAAGTCTAGGCACGATAAGAAAGCCCTAAAACCTAAGTGATACGTCGCGTCGATTGACCTTATGTTGAGAGCTTAGGTCATAGGTCGGGTCAAGTTTATCCCACCAAAAACATTCTGTAAAAAACTAGCCAAGTCTCGATGGAGCTGCTTGTTTATCTCTAAAAAGTAATGAAATCTAGACAAAGTCGTGCCAAGTATAAGGTTCCTTAATGCGATTTCTTTATTATTATAGTTAATGTTGTGTGACTTGGCCGTTGAAGGGTACACAAGGGTATTATACCAGGTGCTCCATGACACTTGGATCGCCTAAACATAAGTATTATTGAAATACGCAGCTTTATCAAGCCTACAATTGACTGGTTATTCAATCAACGTTTTCCAAGTGGAAATTTTCTATCGTGAATGGGTAGCGAACAGATTGGTGCAATAGTGTCATGGAGCACCTGGTATAATACCCTTGTGTACCCTTCAACGGCCAAGTCACACAACATTAACTATAATAATAAAGAAATCGCATTAAGGAACCTTATACTTGGCACGACTTTGTCTAGATTTCATTACTTTTTAGAGATAAACAAGCAGCTCCATCGAGACTTGGCTAGTTTTTTACAGAATGTTTTTGGTGGGATTTCACTTATTTTTGTAGAAACGCTATATTCTATATTATAAGGTTATCGTAAGCGCGTAAAACCGTAAGCGCGTTTTAAAATACAGTCAGCGCCATCTAGATACGTGTGCGTTCACTCTTAGTCCAATGCATTATAATATTATACCGGGAAGTGGGCCTAATTAAACTTGCAAGATTTAATTACAGACAGACAGACCGACAGGTGAAAGTAAGTAGTAAAAGCGAGTAAATAAAAGCTTGTAGTAAAAGAGGTATGTCGATCTCTTCCAATAGTTTGGTTGGGCTCTTGTGATAGATTCGTTATAGGTTAGCCTTAGACCACGCTAGATATCGCCTGATCATAACTGACGATTTACGACACATATACACACACACACATATACATATACTATGGCTTTATATATATTTTTAATTAATAAGTTGGATATTACACAATTTTAACTATTGACTGCAAATGTAACTTTGTAATCCTATACATTTATATGAGATTACAAAGTTATTTATGCAGATTAATTATCTCGAAAACGAGACCGAAATTGCATGTTTTTTTAGTTTTCCTATGGTTTATACAATAAAGTCTAAGTATATACCAAATTTCAGCTCTCTGAGTTTATGGGAAGTACTAGTTCTATTTTGATGATCATGAGTGAGTGAGTGAGTGAGTGAGTGTCGTAAATGCGAAACTTTGCTTTCGCTTAACTTCGGAACATAATGACCTACAGACTTGAAATTTTGGATTTTAAGTATGTAATTATAGCTTACTGGATGACGAAAATTTCTGTGTTCTGGTCTTATCCAGAGGTTCTCAAATAGGGGCCTGAAAATGCGGCGAAATGGTTCCTGTAAAGGATGGTACGGCAGTGCTTGCTTCGCGCTCGACTTGGCGGGGGCACTACCGTGCCCCCAGATTGAAGAATTTTGTGAAGAAACTAATATACGAAGAGAAAAAATGGTGAGATGACATGGTTTTCTGGGAATTCTTAGCCCAGCAGTGGGACAGCATAAAATGAATTTAAGGAAATCCAGTAGGTATTCCAAGTTTCAATAATTTTTATAACACAAAATATAAACATACATAACTAATTATTTTGCTGATGTATCAACACACAGTTTAAACCTCTGAATTGGGTTAAAAATTAGCTTATTCTTCAAGATATGATTTCGTTAATATTTTTTATATTCTGTGTCAACATATTCAATATAAACTAAAAAAATAACTAAACAAAATTATCATATTATTAGATATCACATACCTAAAAATATTGCAAAAAAAGGTTTCCAATATTAATATTATTTCTAATTAAAATTTTAAAAACTGGTCTATTACAGAGACTATTTTTCATCGATTATTTTATTATGTAAGTCCAATAAAAAAGAAAAAGTTAGATGAGCAAGGCGGCAGGGTGCCAGCTAGCCCGAGGCTACTACTGGTTCTGAATACTACCAGTAGTAACTGTTGTCTAATCTGTACCTCTCCCTGGATTCACAAACTGGGCACGAACTTTATAACAACAGCATAAAAGTCTTAGTTTTATATTTATTTCTATTGGAGCATAGGATAAGCACTTAAGAAAAAAATATAGTGTAAAAAATCGACGTCCAAAAAATTATCACGATAATTCTATTGTTTTTTGATTTTAAACAAGCTTTTATTATTTTTACTATCTTGCACCAAAGTACTCGTCAAGACGAATCAAATGAGCCCAAACTCGATGGGGTTGCGTCGTTTAATTACGGAGTTCCTATGGCCACCTTCCAGCTCCATCATCAGATCAGCTTGATGTCATAATAAAATTGAAGTCATCCGATTTATACATGCATGCCAAATTTCAGCTCAATCGTAAACCGGGAAGTGGGTCAAATACAGCCTGCAAGGTTTCATTACAGACAGATAGACAACAGACAGGTGAGAGTAAATGAAAGCATGTAAAAAGGATATTATGTACTTTTTTTCAAACTTTAATAAAAGACAAAATGTTTTTTTCCCAACGGTTCATAACATACTCGTAATATGTACAAAGGCCCCTTTACGTTGGTCCAGTCAAATTGGCATGTACGTCGCTTCGACCTTTTACAAAACTATTTGTTGCTTTTTGGATTTTTACAATTCCTATCGCAGACACTTCATTTTTTGAATTCTTTTCAAATAAATAATAGTAAAATATAAAAGACTAGCTTATGCTCGCGGCTTTGCCCGCATGGTGCAATCCTTTCTTAGCGGAGCTCTACATAATAAAACCTATCTGTGTTCCAAATTTCAACCCAATCTGTAGCGGTTTAGACTGTGCGTTGATAGATTAGTCAATCAGTCACTCTCTCCTTTTCTATATATTTAGATTCACCGCTTCTATTAACTTAATTCTTAGAATAAAACATTAATTATATTTTATTGTTCCTATTACAACTTGGCATTACGGCTTGGCGGGTGGATAATAACTGGGCAAAGGTGTGTGAACTTTCCCAGCGGCGCGGCCTCAACAATAAAGGTCTACCTGTACAAAAATAACTTTGTTCATGCGTTTTTCTCTGACCACTCGTATGCGCGTGGCTGTAGATAAACCTAGAAGTCGGGATAAATCCCTCCCTGGCTTCATTAAACATCATGCCGGAATACGGTAGTAATAACCGCTTGGCGACTCTGTTTTGTCCAGTGGGCGGTAAAACACGGCTAAATCCTACCACCACCAATTAAAAAAAAACTAAATCAAAATCAGCTCGTCCGTTCTGACACGTCAAACTTATAACATCCCGTTGTACAATTTTTTTATACAACGAAGTTAGAATACGAGCAAGACGCTGATGGTCAGAGATAACGCTGCACACAATCAGTACAGTGCTACACAGGATTTTACTAAGGTTCTGGGTGCACTGCGCCAACGCTTCTAACTTGAGAGTCATAAGATGTTAAGACATTTTAGCCCAGTAATTTCACTAGCTACAGCCCTCCTGCCGAAGCACAGTAATGTTAGCACATTACTGCTCAGAAGGTAGAATAAGAAGTCTACCTACGGTGAACGGTATATTATATGCTTCGGAGGTTGTTTTTTAAACTTATTTTGGACATTATCGCTTAGCGATAATATCGTCGTGTTAAATCAAATTAAATACATGTACTCGTACTTATTAATTACTTAGAGCTAGGTTCGTTAATCTATACAGATAGAATACTGTTCTGGCATCGGACTAGACAATGCGCTTTTACAAAACCCAACATCAATAAGTTTTTCTGTCTAAAACAAGTTCGTCTATATGCTGCATTCCGCACACATTCCATAAAAACATGATGTACGTCTTCTATGACCCCACACGCGTTACAATTTGGAGACTGATCTTATTTCATTAAATATCCAAACTTCGGAGGTTAAAAATAAGTGTTGATGATACAATAGTAACGAGTAACAGTAACAGCACGCATCTATCGCTAAGCCTGGAACAGCAGTAATCAGTGCAATGAATCTCCAATCGCTGCAAATGGCCCTTTGTCTCGCTTGTTCACGGCTAGATCTAGGTTTCTAGGTCTAAAGTCACTGTGATTTGTGGGAACGGGGACCCGTCATTTGCAGCCAGTACGCTATGCTTACGATTTAGGTTGTAAAATCTTAGCACCGAATGGGATATACTAGTACTAAAAATAAGGTTTTACTTTATATAATTTTATTTTTTATTTTCTTTGGGTTGCCCGATAAATTCTTGGTATAATTTACGCTAGTGGATTCTTATTTTTATTTTGCTTTCTTTTTATAGTCTTACTAATATTATAAATGTGAGTAGGGATGTTTGTTACTATTTCACGTCAAAATGTCTAGAATAATAATTGGGTTGAAATTGAATGGATGTACCTTGCTAAGGTTCTAGACTAACACAAAGGTTACTGTTTAATGGATTAAACAGTAGGTGGCTAGTTTAGTTATATTTCTCACTAGTTGACCTGGCGAACTTCGTACCGCCTCTATCCTCCTCGCAATTTTTCCAATTTTTTTCACCGTTTAAACGTTCTTTGGACTTTCGTGAATATATCGCGTTCTCGAGTTTTAGCGAGATTAACAGAAATGCAATTCATTTTCATTGTATAGAATATAATATTGTCTGGTGGACATAAATCAGTAACTAATCAAGTTACTCAGCTTAGTTTAAAGAGTATTTATTGTATTGTATCATTTGCTAAGTAAATGTATGGCAATAGCATACATCTTTCTTTGTAAATAAACGGCATAAACTCACTTATATTTACTTCGGCTTCGTGCCAACCGTTCGATTATGTACGAGGATCTTCTTAAGGGAGTACGAAGCCCAAGTAAATACAAGTGAGTTTATGCCGTTTATTTACAAAGATGAATCTAAATACTCACGAATCACGCTTAGTTTAAAAAAAGCATACATTTTGATCCATTTAAAAATCTTCTCAATTTGTTAAAATTTTTCTCACACCTAGCACTACATTGATTTGGGCAACTTCTACCGATACCTATCCATAAATGTAATCGACTAGACACCTATCTAGGAATTGGTCTAGACTTCAGACAGTGAATGCACTGGCTATTGCTTGGATTTGCCTTTGTTTGGACATACCGACTGTAGGAGTAGCGATTTATGCACTAGGTGATTTAAGAAGAAAGAATTCTGCACATAATAAGTAGAGTACCAAGTGTATTGAACACTCAGAGTGCTTCCACACTATGATCCAAATCCGGTCTGAATTCTTCTGGTCTGGTTCTTTTTCTTAAGATGATAAAATGTTCTACAGCTACAACAAAATAATTTAAAAGTGCGGAAGTGCCTGTAATTAAGATCGGTTCAAACCAGAGAGTACCTGATGTTGCCAAACAAAACTATAGAAATTTCTATTATTAAACAATTTAAATAATAATTATTAAGACAAGGTAACGTCATCACTTCTAAAAGGCTGAATTGATTGAGATAAGCAGATATAGTACGTAGATAGCTTAGCTTACCTCGAAATAATACATACAAACCAACTACGTTTTATCCAACTTTCAGTGAGTAAACTCGTTGGGCGCATAAACCTACTAATATTATAAACGCGATAATTTGTAACAATGTATGGATGTTTACAATGTATTATAACTCTTTCTCGCCTAAACCGATTGAGCTGAAATTTGATATAGACATAGCTTAGACACTGAAATAATACTTCAACTAGTTTCAGTGGGTAAAATCATTGGGCGCTAACATATAGGCTATACACAGTAAAACACCTTTTATTTTTATTTTTTTGACCCAAGAAAAATGCGTTACGCATAATCACCCCACGCCGGGCGGTATGTGGGACTCCCCTGCCGAAGATGGGCGCGGTGGGGAAACCTGGGGGTGTTCCTGCGGGACGCCATAATGCCGGGGCAGCGGGTACGCCGAATCACTCATCCGCGGCATACACAGTAAAACCCTTGGGCGAAGCTAGTCTAGTAGGTAATAAAAGTCACAGTTCTCATTGAATATTTGTTGCAAAACTGCCTGCAAATGCTACATGTTTAGTTCATTCGTTGGTGTTTCTTTGAAAACTACATAAAATACTTTCGTAGTACAATTCCCCTGATTTATTTTGTAAAGTTGGCTGGCTCCAGGTAATTCAAAGTTTTGTTTTAAACCGAGTGCAAGACCAACAGTTACTGTTACTCTTACAGTTTTGTTTCTTTATTAAATTAATTAACTTTTGTATAAATGTGATTGTTTTATTAGGCTTCAGGACTAAGTCATAAAATGTACCTTGGACATTGTTCAAAAAGTAAGCTGAATGGGTAGTAGGTAATGATGAAGGCAGAGTTTATGCGAAAACACCCAAGAAATGTTTTTTTTCTGTATTGCTACAACCTAATAGATTTTGACAGTGACAAAAGATCCAAACCAAAAATATTTGGTTATAATATCGTGTTCCGGCACGATTTTCAGTGAAGCTGTCAATGATCGGTTCCAGACGACTACAGGCGATGGTGACCGCTCATCATCAGACTAAGCGAGCCAACTGTTTGTGTGTCTGTTTCTAATATGAAAAAATCTTATTTTCTTTGTTTTTACAAGCTTTTAATTACTTTCACCTACTTTCTTACTTACTTTCACCTGTCTGTTGTCTGTCCGTAATTAAATCTTGCAAATTTAATTTGATCCACTTCCCGGTTTCCAATTGAGCTGAAATTTTGCATGCGTGTGTATATGGGGTGACAATGCAATATTTTGATGACATGGAGCTGGAATGCGGCCATAGGAACTCCGTAATAAAACAACGCAACCCTATCGAGTTTGGGCTCATTTGATTCGTCTTGACGAGTACTTTATGATGCATGATGGTAATAATAATAAAGGCTTGTTTTTAAAAAGGTTTTTAAAAATGTTATTAGTAAAGTTACTGACGTTGAGAAATATCAGAAAAAAACAATAAAACACAATTTTGTAATAGAAAACTTACAGCCATATTATCCTTACTAAGGTACACTCGTTTCCCCAGTTTTCTGTTTCTGTCACGATCCATAATGAAATAGAGTCAAAAAGCGTGAAATGGCGTGAAAGTTTCAAGTTAATGCTGAGTGGATTACCGCTGATTATGATTAATTACAGTAATCGGTCGCCACTAATCCATCATGCAGTTTCAGCGGACATTTATACCCCCGGGGTTAAAGGGATTCAGTTTAAAGATTAAACTGCTTTTAAATAATTAAGCTACGGACATTATTATAGCTTTAATTTAAAAAGAAATGCCATGCACTGATGTAACATCTGATATATATTTTATATCCGATATAAATACGAAACCCTGGGTTCATCTTAGTGTTTTTTTTTATCTGGATTCTTCCTTGTATTAGAAGGTACGTAAAATCGTAGTAACTTTAACCGTAGTAAAATTCTTGGTGATAATTGTCTAACGTAAAGATTGGCAGCTAATAAATATTATCTATGATTATTCTCTATATTTATTTATAATCTTAAATTAAATTTTTTACAATATTTCTAAAAAAATCATTGATTATTATTATTATCGTGATATAACTCTGACTCTCTTTATTGTGTTCAAATAATATGTGCGTTCAAGAGTTCTTACTTTATGAAAATATGCCCGTTTATTAAAAAAATACCTATACGCCAAATTTCAGATCAATCGGTTCAGTCGCTAAGTCGTGTAATTATAAACTACTTTATATTACAACTGATAAGATTTAAAAAATATACATTTCTTCTTAAAGTTTATATATTATGTTCTGAGAACATTTCCAGTTCTGTATCTAAACACTAAAAACATTCGCAAACAGAGCGCGCAGTGTATGCAGTAAATTCGCTCCCGGTGGCTGGCATCCTAGTTAACGACATCAAGTAAAGCGGGCCGTAAACGTCCGTCACAGGTGTGCCCCTTGCTAATTTGTTACGGCGGTAACACTGAATATTGATACCGCAGTGCTACGATATGTCATACGTGGGTATTGGGAACAATAAGTGCACATAATTTAGTTATTTAAAATCTTAAAGTATTTACTTCTTACTAATATTATAAACGTGAAAGTTTGTAAGAATGGATGTCTGGATGTCAGGATGTTTGTTACTTTTTCACGACTAAACGGGTAAACCGATTGAGCTGAAATTTTGTATAGAGATAGCTTAGACCATGGAATAACACACAGGGTGCATAATTACTGCGGGTAAAACCGCTGGGCGCAGCTAGTATATTATAAACGTGAAAGTTTGTAAGAATGGATGTCTGGATGTCAGGATTTGTTACTCTTTCAAACCAACACCTAGTTACGGCGCAGTAGGTTACGGGTTTATTTCCCGGTTCAGACAAATATCTTTGTGTGATCTGCAGATTATAATTTTTAAGTATATTTGATCGTAAGGCTCAAAGGAGTTTCCCATGTAAATTGCTCACAGCTACTTTATAATATTACACACATACAAATCGAATTGATTTCCCTTCTTAAGTCGATAAAATACTTTAGCTACAAAAATGTCTCAATAAAAGAAAAATACCACCCAAAAAAGGCTAAACGGCAAATTCCTTGTTCAAAGCTTTATCCACCTCCAAAGATACCGCGTGAATTAATGCGCAACGAGACAAAACATTAATTAAGAAATAATTAAAGAAAACGATTAGAGCGTCAACCGTGAACTCGAGCGGCCGAAAATTGTTAGCGAAACAGGGCTGTCTCAAGCAATAAACTTTGCTCAGGAATTTCATTAGTTTCGTTCAATAAATTAAGAGGTTATGCTCGTGTGTGTCGGCCCTGCAATTACCTCGTCTGGAGGTGTAATGAAGAACCACTCGACATGAGGCGGGCCCAAAGATTTACGAACGCTCGAGCTCTATGGATAACGTCAGTGGATATATACCTATGTATTATAATATTATGGCGAAACTTAACGTAACTATACGAAGTAAATTAGTACAGCAACATTGCTGGCATTATTGACGTAGTAGATCTGTTTTTTCTAAGTCAATAATTCTATTATTCAAATGGATAATAATATAAAAGAGAAACTTTATGCCGTTACGTTACCCGAGATCTTTAGGGCAGATTGGACTTTGGACTTTTAGACTTGGGACAGATTTTTTGTTACAAATAGTTTTTTAAATAACTTTTATTACATATTGAAATATCTATATTATTTAACGTCATTTTAAATTTGTTAACGGGTATGTATTTTTTTTCTTAGTCTATACTGTCCCACTGCTGGGCAAAGACCTCCCCCATATCCTTCCATATGTTCCTGTCTTGCGCTGCCTCAGGCCAGCTGGTATTATACGAGTCCAGGTCATCTCTCCATCTCTTCCTGGGTCGACCTCGGCGGCGCCGCCTTTCTCTTGGAGCCCACTCTGTGATGATCTTTGCCCAGCGGGTATGTATTAATATGATTAAATCTATGTATACTTATTACTTACCCAATCACGTTGCTTAATCCTCACAATAAATCCTTTAGAATTTACTAGTAACACTTTAAAAATAAAACTTCACACATCACATAGAACTACCTCTTCATTCACGAAAAAGATTTGTGGCTTTATCAATTAAAACAATATTTGATTTTTTTTAAATTCATGCAACATTACAACCGCATTACATGCAAAAAAATTTATGTGCCTGAAAAAAAAACAACAGCGATGCGACACCACCCGATCGTCTTTTGTCATAAATTTATTGTTTTTTCAACACCAGTTTTTTGTACCGATGAGTTTTATCTAAAGAGGTTGCGTCTACTTATATATTTCTTAAAAATCCTTACCGTTAATATCACCAGCCTGAAAGCATTCGTACATAGCGTACTACGTAGTTTTTCTAGAATACGCGTTTTCAACCCGTCTTAACCTTTTTATGAAATGAGTCTTTGTCATTTTGTCCAGTTTAGCTAGCCGAAATTTTTCTCTCATTTTAGATTCGTTCTTTAATTTATATAAAGTAAATAACGTACAATACAAATAATAAACAAGTATTCTTCGACCTCTACCGGGCAAGGTAGGTTTTTTAATCATTATGAGTTAGCATTTGACCATGATCTCGCGTGATATTAAGCGACAATGCGGCCGTAGATGGAAGCAGATTGAACCCAAAACGCGGGATAATGCCCCTCTGGGTTTATTACCATAAAAAAAAACTTCGACTGCATCGTTACTTACGAACAGGTGATATTGCGGTCAAACGCTTGTTTAGTCTGCTATAAAAAAAAGAGGCGTACTATGAGAGATATTTTATATAGGTCGAATTGAGGAACCTCCGTTTCTCGTCGGTTAAAAAGTAAACGAACTGCTCTGAGCTGTATTTAAAACACTAGCGGGAAGTTTATTCATCGAGCCTCATGCCCTGGGCTTGAATTCAAGAGTTCGGTTCGGTGGTTCGACACACACTTGTTTTCGTTGTCACAGTGTCCCAGTTACCTACGAGTATTATTGTAAACAATGAGAACATAATATTAATCTTTTGTACGGTAACTTTGATCGCAAGTCCTAGTCACTTCATATTTTATGATAAAGTAAGAATTTCAATTTAAATGTGGCATAGATGAACTATTTCTCCACGTGAATTAAATAAAATACATATATGTACTTTAAAATCTCATCACTCATGTCTAGAAGAGATTATTTTAGCGGTAAGACCGGTAATTATAATTTAATTGTTCATTTTCTTCTTTGCTTTGTAACTCATTTTTAGGCTTCCGTAGTGAACAAGAAAGGCTTCAAAATCACGAATATAGTTTCAACCATGATCTTTACAGGAAAACTATTGAATAGAATAGAAAAGAAATAAATTTATTTGCACACAAGATGATAATAATATACAAAGCATAAAAGAAACAACATGGTATAAATATTTATTTATTATTTATTGCGGTTAAGATAGCTTTATTAATTTAAAAGATATCGTTGAAGAAATTAACTCAACTAAAATTTGATTTGCCAGTATTACGGAGGCCTATATTGCGCGTAGCCCAAATAGCGTGGCAAAAAAAAAAAAAAAAAAAAATTGCGCTTGGCCCGTTTATTTAATTTTTGGTGCGATTTTTGTTTAATAAAAATGTAGGTTTTCCTATCTGCCCCCGTGGGTTTTTAGAGGAAGTCTGTATGCTATTGCAAAATATAACAAATTTTTTAATTATTAAATTATATTCTTAAAAAAATATAATAATAATAAGATATTAAATATGCAATAAGATTATTCAGTTATAAAAATTGTTGGACGAACTACAAAGTAAAAATAAATGTTTGGAAAGACCGTATTCGTACACTTACAATACACGTGTCCCTAGAAGTCTCCGAAACAGAGTCTGTTTTGAAAATTAAATCCGCACCGATTTTTCGAGAACATTCGTAGTATTTCTCGCCGCATAATCATTGGCCGCACGTGTGCTTCTTGCGAAAATTTACTATGTCTAATACAATAAGTTGGCACCCCCGGCTTTAGTGCTGCGCCACAGTTTAGCAGCCGCAGTAATATTACTCCGTGGAAATTTGCTCTTGGCTCGAATTTATGTTTTCAGCTCATTCGAAGAAATTTTATTTTATTGCAAAACTGCAATTGCTACTCCATGTATTCATACAGCTTTGGGGAGACGCGCTTGACCCGGTTTCTTATTTATATAAGCTAATTTAGCATGTACATAGTTTATTTTAATTAAAACTATCCCGTATCTATATTATAATATACCTGAATTATAATGTTGTGTGTCCATACTACTGTACTTTACTGAGATAAATTAAAAAGAACTTTATTCAATATAAATAAATAAAATAAATGTGTTATTTCTCCCAGCTACGCACGAGAGTTTGTCTCGCTGATACGAACATGTAGCCCATGGTCTGAAATACAAAAAAAACACAAACATTCATGTTCATAGTTCAGCATTACTTACACAGTTAGCATTACTATCACAGAATCAAATACTTATAATTTATTACTCTGGTTTTTATTATTGTAATTGTTTTATATAATACCTATTCTAAAATGTAATTCATCTGCGCAGAGTTGAACTGTGTCCATTACCCAGTAGGGCTGAGCGTAGCGGGGGCACGGAGCTAAATTATGTATTTTATTGTCGCCCAAACCAATTTCATAACCCGAAGAGAGGCCGGGATGAGTCCGCAAAGGCCTTATATCCCATCCTATTGAATTTTGCAATACATACAAATGTGTTGATAGTGTTTTTGTCCACGATAAATAATGTTTGCTTACGAAAATGCTGGAGATTTTTTTTGGTAAACGATTTTTGCGATTGATAAAAAGGTTGAGCGGAAAACTAATGAGAATTGACGATGTAACAGTTTTCAAATAAAAAAGAAACACGCCTGGTTCCATACTTCACAAAAGTGGAGGCACCGGAACTTCTCTATGAACAGTTTTTGGGTCACTTTCTGACTTAACAAAAATCACGTCAATAATATTCATCAGATATGCTATGCACTAAGAACAAACACAAATATTTCTCAAAATCGTTCAATCAGAAACGAAAATCATAGTCGGCCAATTTCACGCTTATCCTAAAGTTTTCAACTAGAAAGAGTGCCCAGAATAGCTGCGGGTTACTCACTGTTAAATTAATTTTACGGAAGTCATTCTCGAGAATAGTTCATCAAACTTTCTAAAGTGGGATGAGCATAAAGTGAAGAGCGGAGTTCCGTCATGTTATGAAAATTGACTCAGATATTTTCCTATAAATTCCCTCTTTGAACTATCAAAAATGATTTCAACTCTTCCGCTAGAAATAAAATGTAGAGCGATAGGATTTGAAAAGAAAATTTTACTGAAAATATTATGTATGAATAGCTTGTATTTCCTGTGGAAGGTTTGTGCGAGACAGGGCGTCGATAGCAGTAGTAAGTATGAAATAACCTGTTCAACGTGTGATTTTCATTTCTTGGCTCGTGAAAAACTTGCATAAAATTAAGTAGGTCAACGCAACAATATAAATTGTGATTTAACCTCATTCTTCCAATTCAAAATACAATATTTCTAAAGTGAAATTTAATTTGCGCACTCACAAACAGCGCTCCAGTTTTCCGCTCGTCTCACAATAAACGGTAAAAAATTGCAGCGTTTATAGCAATGGTTTGACACAATTTCTATCTTTGAAATCTTAACTGCTGCATCTTTAAACGCGCCACAATAAAGCGCTGCGGGCGCTGTGGAAAAATACGTTTTATTATCATCGGTAGAACGTCGACGCAACTTTTTCCTGCGTGCACGTTTCGTCATTACACTCTTAACGGGAAAGCGCTGCCGTTGCTGTTTGCAGTACTAATTAATATTTTCCGAGCTGTACTCTAAACCAATTACGCAGCTAGCCGAAAACTCGGGGTTTTTTGCCGACTGCCGCTAAATTGTTTTACACACAGGCTTTGAAGTGTTAAGCGCTTATTAAATATCAAAGCTCAGAAGGGAAATGTTGTATACGACGCTGCTGTACGAATGAGTTACCTCTTTGGCCTTAAGCGAAGCGAATAATTAATATCGACTTTATATTCGTAATTATTTATTACAACCCACACAAATTATTATAATATCTTTTTACAACGTTTATTTCCTACACGTGCCTTGAGAAATTATAATTTATCTACTTCAAACATAGTTTTGGTGTTCTTAGAGTGGATCCATTGTTCTACAGTAGATGATTTTTGACTGACCACTAACAATAGTCCAGTAAAAGAAGAAATGTGGATCGAAAAGTCGAAAGCAGAAAAACTAACTTAGTAACATTGTTTGGACTAGTTAGGAGATAAACATACCAAAAGTCCCCACCCCTCCGAGGTGAGCCCGAGGGGGGGGAGGCCAAAGAAGGTCCCATTTTTAGGTTTTTTGCTTATATGTCAAAAACTGTACGTTATACGATATTTTAGGTTCATTACATTCGGATTTATGAGACGTAGGCACCTCCTGGTCCCTTATCAGACCCTCGACAGCAAGTGTTATGAAAAAAGCTTATCGATTTGAATGTAATGTGCCCAAACTCGACGGGTTTACTAATAGCCATTGAAGAGTTTCATTAGACACCTCCTGGCTCCATCATCAGATCAGCTCAGTGGTACCAGATTATTAAACTGTCATCAGATTTCTAGACATTTGCAAAGTTTCATTATGATACGACAACCAGAAGTTGGTCAAATTTTATTTGTAAGATTTTTATACCGACTTTGTATGGAAAACTAATTTAAGCGTCTTCAAAATAGACCATGTTTGGAAGCTCATAGCTAGACAACGATTGGAGATAGATAAAAAGTGTCAAGGCCGGGCCGGAAGTTGTAGAAAATTTTATGAGGTTTAATAATGTAGTACAACAAAATGTCGTATAATGCATAGTTTTTGACATATAAGCAAAAAACCTAAAAATGGGACCTTTTTCGGCCTCCCCCCGCTCGGGCTCACCTCGGAGGGGTGGGGACTTTTAGTATGTTTATCTGCTAACTAGTCCAAACAAATTTCTTAAGTTGGTTCTTCTGCTTTCGACTTTTCGATCCACATACCCTTTTTGGGCACTCATTGACTGGGCTACAAGCAATTTCAAGCATTGTGTTATTATACGGTCTTTAAAATAGTGTACTAGCGTTATCGCTTTACAAGATGCAAGCTTTGAACTCGATTCGTTCATCAACTTGCACAAAAACCCAGCTAGGTATATAACCTCTGATTTAATCCAAAATTTACAAATTTCCGCAGTAACATAAAGTAAAATAACGCACAATTTCACGAGCAGCTAAAGTCGTCAAATTGTTTTAACAACGCCTAATAAATCCCCCTTAAAAATAATAAAGGCAATAATTTAAATAAAACTTGTTAACACGGCACAGGCCTAAGTAGCGGAGATTTATGTACTAATCAGGATTTAATCAACGTATCACAAGAATTAATTTGGTATTAAGAGCGTTAACTGCTTGCTGAGTGGGGAAACAATAAAGCCGTGAGGAATGGCGCCCTTTGCAGTAATATTTGAGTTGGTGGGACGATCAATTAAGCTATTTAATTAACACTTATGTGAATCGTGAGTGATGTAAACTGTTATGTAAGTACTATTACAGAACGCTTTTTGTGTAATACGTATGTTACGGCTTCGCTTCCTATGCTATGCAAAATTTCAACTTGATCCATTCAGTATTATAATGAAAAAAAAAATTGAATTATTTTTGATTGAGTGTAAATTCTTTGTATACTTGCCTGCTATTCAATGGGCATAATAATTAGTTTTTCCAATACAATTATGAGAAATCTTAAAGAAATTTACTTATCCTTACTAACCTTATTAAAAAAAAAATTAGGTCATATTTACCTGTAAAGTGCACATCTGCTTATTATGCAATTTTAGACTCTACTCGCAACTGCTTGCGTGCGAAAAAATAGCAGCATAATTCCCAATATTCTAAGTTCTAAATTGTAATTTTTTAATAAATTATTTTTTCCAAGACTTCTCCGTTTTAAATATCATTCCAATTCCAAGCAAACTTGCAATACGAGTACATTTCGCTAAGAAAAGCGTTTCATTCAATTCCGAGTTTTCGAGATCGAGTCGATTCATATACTGACGTCTTAGGCGGGGTTATTTAAAAAGGAAATTTCTAGAAAAGTACGCGAACGCGTGTGCTTTCGCCGAGCTCATTACGGTTTCTTTGAATACAGGTGTGTTCATTAACGGAGTCGGAACGGCAAAGGAATTTTTCATTAGAAGTTCGCATTGAGCTCCTGGCCTCGTATTGAAACTTCAATTGAGTTTTGTGCCGATTCAGGTGGATAGTGAACATTATTTATTTTAATTCGGATTGCAACATTTTCTGATTATTTTTGTATGTTTCAAACTTTGAATGCGCTTCATTTTATTACACAGGAATATTTAATATGGCAGAGAGGTGCACTTTAAAAGTGGACAGTCCACATTTATTTACTCTATTCATAATAAGTAGGTACCGGTGCCTACCTACTCTAATTCATATCATATTATATTATTGTGCTAGTAATAACATTCTTAACTAGATAGTAACCTACTAAAGTAGATGTAATATATAAACGTCAATAAATGCAAGGCTGAAAAAAAAATAGAACTTTTAGTACTAAGAGTAAAAGTAAAAAACTATTCAAAACATTTAAGCGCCGATATGAGATAAAGACAGAGTTAATTTATTTTTATTTATTTGTTTTCTAAGATATATTATGAATTCTTAAATACATATTTAAGCTATTTATATAAGGTAATATTTTCCCTTATTAATAAAGGTTTTAGTTTGTGAGATGGGTCATTTTCAAAAAAACTGTACACTGCGGAAAAATTGATGAAAATATGTAAGATCGTGGCAAAGCTTTTATTGTGGCCAATATATATTAATTAGTCATTTAATTATTAGAAATTGGTATTAAAATGAATAAATTTAATTCATTTACTGAAATATTAAGATTTTACTACACTCAGGTATCACAATATATTCCACTCCGAAACTTTTTACTAATGTTGATAAATAATATAAATAAAGCAAGTTTTGCAATAAAAAGTTGTTCAATCGGTGTAATGTACCTTAAAGTTCATAAATAATAAATAGGAAAATAAAATCAACTTAACAAACTCAAGGAATCGTATATTAAGTTTCCATTACGTTACTCTTTGGATAAAAATGAGGAATAAATTTACTTTTTTTTTATTATTGCAGCACTTAAGAGCTATATAACTCAATTATTATTGAGAGACCAAAAATATTAAACCATAAAAATAAACGCACCATAAAAATCACATAGCACTTCGTTAATTATTAAAACTTAGACAAAATTATAAATGGGACAGTTACGGAACGGAGTGCATTGGTAATGGAAAAGATTTCTTAAGCCTAAGACATACTGATAGTAAAAATCATCAAGCAATGAATTTAATTATTACAATCAATAATATCTTCACCAAAACATTTTCAAAATAAAAAAAAAATTCAAATCATAATTATTATTGCCTTCATTGCACGTATGTAACAAAAACCAATTTAATGTAACAAAAACCATTTTGCTAAATAAACAGATCTGAAAGCTATATTTTTCTTACATGCAAAACATAGAATATTTTGATATATTGCCGACCTAATAGAAGGGTTTTTATTTTGATGGCTGTTTCGGTTTATGTCGGTAATACAACATTTTAAAACTATGCTTAACTTCAATTGGATTTTTTGTAGGCAACGGTGTTAAAAACCATTTAAAATGACTAAATAAAACCAAAGCGTACATACATGACAGAAGACAGCTGTCAACTTTAAAATGTCAATATCTCGAAAAGTTATCATCCTAGAGTGACGCTGTCATGGAAGAAATGAAAGGTCTTGAGGAGATCTTCTTTTCAGATGACAGCTGTCAGACTTAAAATGTCAATATCTCGAAAAGTAATTGTCCTGGAGTGACGCTGTCATGGAAGAAATGAAAGGTCTTAAGGAAATCTTCAAATCAGATGACAGCTGTCAGACTTAAAATGTCAATATCTCGAAAAGTAATTGTCCTGGAGTGACGCTGTCATGGAAGAAATGAAAGGTCTTAAGGAAATCTTCAAATCAGATGACAGCTGTCAAACTTAAAATGTCAATATCTCGGAATGTTCTCGTCCTAGAGTGACGCTGTCATGGAAGAAATGAAAGGTCTTGAGGAGATCTTCTTTTCAGATGACAGCTGTCAATTTCGGAAAGCGCTGGTCTTAGGCTGATCTCGGTCCCGATGACAGCTGTCATTTGAAATGAAGATCTCCTCAAGACCTTTCATTTCTTCCATGACAGCGTCACTCTAGGACGAGAACATTCCGAGATATTGACATTTTAAGTTTGACAGCTGTCTTCTGATTTGAAGATTTCCTTAAGACCTTTCATTTCTTCCACGACAGCGTCACTCCAGGACGATTACTTTTCGAGTTATTGACATTTTAAGTTTGACAGCTGTCATCTGAAAAGAAGATCTTTACATGATATTTTATTTCTTCCATGACAGTGTCACTCTAGGACGAGTACATTCCGAGATATTGACATTTTAAGTCTGACAGCTGTCATCTGAAAAGAAGATCTCCTCAAGACCTTTCATTTCTTCCACGACAGCGTCACTCTAGGACGAGTACATTCCGAGATATTGACATTTTAAGTTTGACAGCTGTCATCTGAAAAGAAGATCTCCTCAAGACCTTTCATTTCTTCCACGACAGCGTCACTCTAGGACGAGTACATTCCGAGATATTGACATTTTAAGTTTGACAGCTGTCATCTGAAATGTAGATTTCCTCAAGATCTTTAATTTCTTCCATGACAGTGTCACTCTAGGACGAGTACATTCCGAGATATTGACATTTTAAGTTTGACACCTGTCATCTGATTTGAAGATTTCCTTAAGACCTTTCATTTCTTCCACGACAGCGTCACTCCAGGACGATTACTTTTCGAGTTATTGACATTTTAAGTTTGACAGCTGTCATCTGAAATGTAGATTTCCTCAAGATCTTTAATTTCTTCCATGACAGTGTCACTCTAGGACGAGTAATTTCCGAGATATTGACATATCAAGTTCGACAGCTGTCATCTGAAATGCTTAGCCTAGGACGAGTACTTTCCGCGATATTGGTATTTCAAGTTTGATATATTATGTGTTTAAAAATATATCTTATGGACCAACTAAATAGTTGTTTAGTTGAGAAAGAATACAGTTGATCCGTTTTGATTAACAATTTTAGTTGGTCCGAACGGAATTTTTTTGTTATAAATAAAATATCCGATCAACTGGTTGGTCCGATTGGAACAAATTGATTAATCGAGTCCATTCTGACCAACTAGTTGATTGGTTCAGTTGGTCGGAATGGCAGTCTCGAATTAAATAATAAAAACCATTCAAGTACGAGTCGGTACCAAATTACCAAATTTCAAAATTCTAAGCTCAACGGAGTGTACCCTGTAGGTTTTAATTCCCTTGCAAGTAGTTGCGAGTATGAAAATGTGTGGCTAAAAATTTATTTTGTGGACATAGAAATTTGATTTTATTCCAGTTTAAGGATATTATAGACTCGAGTTATTGATATGAATTTCAATTTAATACCTCTACGCGTTCATGGGGAAACTGAAAGTAAGTATAAAATTATCAAAATGTAATTTTGTCAAAAAACTCATTTGTTATGATTTGTTGAACATTCGAGTGGTGCCATCTTTATGTCACTCACTTTTGCCAAAATGTACAGTATGCATTAAGCTTTATGATTCCATTCCGAATTTTTTTACTTCCACTTCTACGTTACCTGTGTTTTGGTTTCGGAAAAGAAGTAACGGATACCGAGATCTCAACAACATTAATTCGTTAAAAATATATTAATGTAGTATATATTAAAAATTGAATATTATACACGATTCCATGATATTTATAGAATTCATCAATACATTTTGTAGAAAATTTACTATTTTCCTTAGCTTTCTTTTTGGTTTCGGTCTCGGAAAATCAAAAATGGACCATTGGTCACTTTCACTGTTTTGCTGTTGCAATCGCCATCCAAATGAACTAATCGAATATTGCCGCTGTTTGAGTGATAGACTTAATGTTGTTCTTGATATATAAGCATTAAATTTGGTAAACTTATAAATATATATATCTAAAAAGGTGGTTTCGGAATGGAATTTTCCACATTTCATGAATTACGTCCTCGATTAAATGTATTTATTAAATATAATAATAATGAACTTAAAAATATAGCGTTATTTTAAACTAAAGCAATAATATCTGTATTTTCCGAAAAAATAAACATAATAAACATATATTTGATAAAATCTGAGATTTTAAAGTTTTATTGCGTAACTTGTAGGGTGGGACATTGTAATTTTTAATGCTTTGCTACTAAAATATTTTAATATCTTTTTTGGTACCTGTGTTTTTTATGAAAATAATACATAAAATACTTTAAAAAATACCGATAATTATATTTTTTGTACTAATTCTACTTAGACTTTACAAATATTAATTATAATTACAGCTCAAGTAATGGGACAACCACAAAAATGAATGTACAATTTTTTTGAAAATGACCCAGATACGATATTGTAGATGTACACAAAAAACCACTCAACAAAATATGTCTCTATTTATTGATGAACACTACAAATTAACCAACTAACATAACGTGCAGAAAATATAAATTTAGCTTGAAGCACAAACTGCCATATAGAATAAAGATGCAGACGACAAAATGCACCTGTAATTCCGGATAGAACCTCAATATCAATTCATTTCCATCGCAGAAAATCCTCTGCAAATTAAAGGAAGCGTTAAACTCGGGGCAGAAAGGTTGAGCCGGTGAGAAAACTAAATAAGGCAGGTCTTTCTGAACGTCTCACGGTGCTCCCACCTCATTGTTGCATTCGACGAACGTTTTTTTATAGGAATCGTACGCTTCAGTCGTAGAAAGGCTGTGGTACAAGCCATAGCACAATAGGAATTTTCTGTGGAATTCCATTTAGTATGCAATATTGTGACCAACGGAAAATGTAATGTATAGGACTTTTGTAGTTTCTAATATGATATAATTATATAAAATATGCAAAGGGAAGGAAGAAAGTATATTGTTATTATTTATTTATTTTTATTTTATTTTCAAAGGATTATATTTTATTTTTTTTTCTTTGCGCACACAAGTTGCTTGTTCGTGATGTTACTGGCCGAACTCAAGTATATTACATTTGAAGTGACATAGCGCGTCCCCATCCAAAGACTTATAAGCGTTATATTATCTCAGCCATTTTTATTTTATTCACAAACCAAGAAATACGTAGCTAATATTTTAAATATTTAAACTACGGACTTATTATATTTAAAATTTTGACCTTGTCAACATCTCTATTCAAACATAAACGATCTGAAATTGGCATCGTAAGATCTGAAATTGGCATTCAGTAGTGTGTTGGGAAATCTTAATACGCGTATGTGTTTCAGATTAAGCGGCTCACTTTGCACATGAATCAAATTCACAGGAACATTAAACTGCCTCATGTACGTCAGTGAAACAGATCGCTATCGCCCAAGTCTCGGTCCAGTAACGGGGCAGATACGTGATCTTTGAATAGTCGGATCGCTTTGAATGCCCGCCCGGGTGCGATCGGCGAGAGAATCGCTAAGCCAATGCAGCCGCATTGCCGCTCCTTATACACCTACGTAGCTCGGTTACGTTGTTGATTTTTAGATTTTCTTTACTCTAAGGATTAATTTAGCGATTTTCAATTTCTATAATGTATTCTAGGTGCATTATCGTGAGTACAGTGTCGTATTCGTAATGGATAACACTCATGGTAGTTTCCATAGTCGAATTAGGTTTTATGTTAAAGTTTGGCACAAGAGGGAGTCTATGCCCAGTCGTGGGTTTAATTCATACTGACAATGAACGATGGTTTCTAGGGCTTATTTTTTATTTTACATGAGCAGAAGCCCAAGTAATGGTGAACGGCTACCGTCGCTCTATAATACCAGTAGTGTTGCCAACGCGCGTCGGTTATTGCCCACTATATATTATTGTGTGATGTATGAAGGCTAAAATTTTTATAAATATATACAAAACTTTTTCAAAGTATATAGTTATTTCAAGTACTTTATACATTACCCTTAGTAAAATTTAACGATCTTTTGCGTAAACTTAGTAAAAAATATTTTAGTACAATATCATATTATACCCAATGGCAGTAGCATATAATATCAATACATCAGC
This sequence comes from Hemithea aestivaria, assembly GCA_947507615.1. Taxonomy (NCBI): domain Eukaryota; kingdom Metazoa; phylum Arthropoda; class Insecta; order Lepidoptera; family Geometridae; genus Hemithea; species Hemithea aestivaria. Next base: position 1,682,414 of record OX382328.1, read on the forward strand.
CAAGGATGGAGTAAACACAGATATCAGAAACATATCTGGTTAGATGACATGAATTATACTTTGCGTTTCTCATGTGAGTGGAGCAATGCTCCACTTAGCATTTTGTCCACTATCTTCTCGGCCATTTTCATAGCCGCACTTCAATAAATGTGGCAACAGTTAGTCGTAACTATTTACTAATTTTACAAATGAGAGTGAAAACTTAATAATAATAATAATAGCAAAGTAGTATAAAATATATATCTAGTCATCCCATACATTCTCAAAAGTAGAATGTAAGGGACGATAGCAGTTTGTAGTCTTCACATCTTCACATTACTGTGGGAGCCCACTGAATCCCGGACGCCATAGTGCCGGACTAGACACGATTGTGTTGTCAAACAATTTAACGTATTTGTGGCTTTTATCCTGCTATATTCCCGTGGAGTAAAATCATTGGCAACGTTCAGATAACGAGCGGGGAGCATATTAAGGCGGAGCGCACACCTGCGACTCATTGCACGTCGAGTGTGGCGGCGTCTGCAATCGTCTGTCTGACTCCGCACTTCTGTTTCAGCCGACCGACTCATTGTGCTTGAATTCATCCCTATATGGAACGATAGGCATTCCATTTTTTAATAGAAATTGTGGAATGTTCTGGATCACGTGATTATTGTTTTATTTAATACCTTTAGATAGATAAAACTTTATTGAACACAACAAATATAAAAGACAATATTATTATAAACTTCGAGTGATAATTGGCGGGTTTGTGTAAAACGAATAATAGTGATATGGATGGTGTAGTTTAATGGTGAATATTAGATTATTTAACTCAAATTCATCCTTATATGGAATGGAAGGTGGAATGGAACCTACCTATTTCTTTTTTGAATGGAAATTGTGGAATGTTCTGGTCACGTGATTTTTGTTTTATTTTATGTGCAGATCAGATTAATTCATTATCAAGTACCATCTATCTATCTATCTATTCAGCCTGTATCCTCCCACTGCTGGGTATAGGCCTCCTCATGATCACGCCACACCTTCCGATCCTGTGCGAGTCTCATCCAGCTCCTCCCAACGTACTTGAATGGGATGAAAACAGGTGGACCAAGGCTACGACAATATGGTACCCAAGGCAAGGACAGAGATCTCGTGGCAGACCACCAGCCCGATGGTCAGACGATATTGTCAAGTACCATAATTAATATAAAAAATATATTTTAAATACATTGCGAGTGCGTGTACGTAATCTACCTATTTACGTAGAAATATACTTTTAACTCGATGACCTATTTATTTTTTGATTGTCCGGAATGACTATTAAAAGTTCAACTTGAAATTATTATCATAGACAATTTTAGATTTTGCTATAAATTTGTTGTGAAATAAAATTAAGAATTATTATTGTAATATCTTAAAAATCCAAACAGCTGAATTTTGGAAGAATTTTCGTTAAATAATGAGGAATTTATTTATTTAGATCTAAAGTTTCTATAAAAATTCCATTAGTACCTATCTACTTAAGTCGAAAATTCACACTAACATGTCTGTTTGCTTAAGGAATTATTCGCTATGCTACATACATGTAAAAACATTCCATATTTTATTTTAAACATTTCCATTCAGCCGAGTACAACAGAGGATATAAACTATCAACTCATTTACTGACACAATATTCTCTGACGTGTGATTAGGAAGCGCAGCGGGAGACGTTATTCCCACCCACAGACGATCACAGAGCAGTCTAAAGGGGAGTTGGGAAGCGCTTCTTCCATCACTAGATGGGGTTGAGAAAAACAGATGCTGTTGACGCTTGATACCTCGTCCTTTGATTGCTCTGTGGTACCACCCAAGAATCGTTGCAAATTTTGTGATAGGTAGATAGGGGTATTATTATAACGTGACCATGCTACTAGGCGTAATAAAAAGCATATAATATAATCGTTATACCTTTCTATATGTGGACCTATAATTATACACAATTTTACCGATGTTATATTAACTAGTTTATGGTCAAGGCTTTGCCTGCATGAAGAAACCGCTTATAAGACATTTCTTCGTCATATAATCTACTTACAAGTTGAAATGTTGTACGTTGGTGTATTACTTGCAGGAGCGTAGGGTGGTCTACGTCAAATAATCAAACCTATGTGGTTTTAATTTTCATCCCAATCTGTTCAGTCAGTCAGTCATATTTTTATTAAGATATCAGTTAGTGACAAAAGTAACTCAAATCATAACATAATGTCATTAATATTAAATTTATAAATCAAATTGTACAATAATTCGTACTAAAAATAATAATAAATAAAATTCAAATTTGTTTAATATTTTGGTATCAAAATGAAACAAAATTTGTCATTATGTGACTAGTGCGTTAAGACCGCCAATTAGTTACCTAGATTCAACAAGATTATGTTCAGTAAGTTTATCATCATCATCAGCCTATGTTCGTCCACTGCTAGACATGGGGTAGCCATGGCACGCCACTCAACTCGATCCTCCGTCTTTCTCCTCCAACCGCTCCCAGTAAGTTATTAATGTAAATTTTTGGCTAATAAAGTGTTATTCTCTTTATATTGGTAATATTATTTTACCGTGCACATATTCAACATTAATCCATAGAGTTTGCGTCGCGTCGCGCTGGTCATAAATCGGCGCTTACTATGGATAATTTGATCGCTAAGCCCGCATTTCACACTCGACTTGGCAATTACCTGCGATCTGTCTGATTAACTGTGTTGTCGGTGCCACTCGGATCACTGAGACCTAGCTCTTCTCATAGCGGAAAGCGGAAAAATTGGGACAGAAATATATGGTACATTATACTGGCTATTTGGTGATTTTGGTGGTATGGCCGTTTTACTGGCGCGTTGATGTAGCCGCATTGTCTTAAAATTTTCATACAAAAGTGCTTTTGAAATGATGTTTTGTTTGAGTATTTGATCTAAAATGTTAAAGAAGTGGAGCGCTGACGCAATAGCTGCATATTAACGACAATGCGAACATTTACGTCGGACTGGTCTAGGACCTACAATAGGTATGGGTTATTTTAGTGTATACTTCATACCACACTTTTTACTGTGATGTTCCATGAATGATTGCTCTATTTTTCCAATTCTATCCCCTACAGCCTATGAAGTGGCTGAATTGGTATTTTATATAAATATGTCTATTGAAAGTTTCCACAATTTTCACATTGAGATTTCAGCAATTTGTCACAATGCACTATGCAATACATAAATAAAATAGAGATTATCAGGTAAACTGACACAGTAATCAAAACTGAATATTAGACTTCCTCAGGATACGAGTACTCTATTCCTTTCTCTACTTAATTCTTTCAATAGTAATTACAACGCTCCGAAAAGAAAATAATTATTTTTACACTAAACGATTCGTGAGTGAGTATCTTTGTAATTAAACGGCATAAACTCACTTGTATTTACTTCGGCTTCATGCCGACCGCTTAGTACCCGGGGCGCGTAACCACAGCTACTCTCTGAAGAAGATCTTCGTACAGGATCGAAACAGTCGGCACGAAGCCGAAGTAAATACAAGTGAGTTAATGCCGTTTATTTACAAGGAAGAAATAACTAGTAAATACATTTTCCGCTATAAATGTGGGCACACAGCTGCTAACGCTAACTAACTGTTGGCTCGCGAAACCTCGACACATGATCTTTCAGGTGCATTACCTGACTTAGGCTGCAATCAGGCTACAACTACTGAGCTTGCTAAATTGGCTTTAAAATTTGATACATATGTAGGTATAATACTAACATTTAGTAAATAATTGGTCGTCATTGATCACGTATTACACTAAATGTTAAAACATGAAAGTTTGTAAGAATTTATGGATGTCTGGATACATGTTTGTTACTCTTTCACTAAACGGGTGAACCGATTGAGCTGAAATTTGGCACAGAGATAGCTTAGTCCCTGGAATAACACATAGGATATATTACAGCGGGTAAAACCGTTGGGCACAGCTAGTATATAATAAAAATAAATGGGCGCAACTAGTAAGAAGATATTTATTGATCCAGCAAAGATAAAAAAAGCTTCGTATGTAACATGGCCGGAGATCTAGCGGCAACTTTAAACGCGACGCAAACGGTCGAGCGAATTTCGTTTGAACGCTCATAAATCTGTCATATGTCAAAGTAAGCCGCGTATCGAGCGGCCCAGCCCTCCGGTAAATTATGAACTACCCGCCTTGGTGAGAGCAAACTGCGCATTTTCCACTGTTTTCTGTTGTCTTTTAAATGTTTCATTGTTTATAACTATTAAAGATAGTGACTTGCATTCATAAGTACTTGCCCCGAATCGTTGCTACTACAATTATATAAAATTACAGAGTTGACGGAATTTCTTATTGTTTCGTATGAAACGTATTATTTAAGTCTACATCAACGCCATCTAGATTATAAACGCGAAAGTTTGGATGAAAATTTGTTACTCTTTTGCCAGTAACAGTTGAAAAAATATTTTGTATAATGTTGTCAATGTCTTAAAATCCTGCAGAAGTCGTAAAATCCTCAACTAGATGAGTCGACAACATATTGATGCTTACTGAAAATACAAGGATGCAATCATCCCAGAATAGAGATGAGATGATCTAGAATCTAGAGAGAGAAGGCACAACAGTAGAAGTAAAATTAACGAAAATCTATAAACAAAGATACCCATCAGTTGAACAAATAATGCTAAGATGTCCACTTAAAGCGGTGGTCACGTGGTGCTACGTGATCTCAATCAATGGAGGCAGATGTGCCACAGGTACGGAAATTGCAACCCCGGCTCTTACGCTAACACGAATAGTGTTTCAGAAGAAGTATACATTAGGCCGACGTTGAGCAAACACTATCCCTACAACATTATACAGCCTCCGTGGACCAGTACTCACATGCTCGGCTAAATCATGGGGTCCCTGGGCTTAAATCTCAATGTAGTAATTTTCAACAAAAACGTTAAGCTGGGAGTCCCGGTTGTCACCTATAACCATATTATGACAACAATATGTAGGAAGCAGTCGTTATTCATAATATTGAAGGCCTTGTTTAAATTTAGGCCTAAAATTTCAACCTATATAGTAGATTACACTGAAGAATAGAATAGAAATCTCGTTACTGCACACCACAAATACAATAAGCTTAGAAATGAGATTATAAAACGGTTGCGGTTATTTATTGGCTGTATATTATAAATAATTACTGATAAATAGAAGCCTATGTTATTCCTATAAGGCGAGCATAGAGCTGGTCTGATTCATATGCTCACAAAAATAAATTAATAACATTATTTATGATTTTCAAATTTAATAACCTGGAGTGAGTATAAGGTCAAGCATCACATAATTTCATTAAGAGTCTGACCTTTATATTACAAACATGACTTGAGCACAAAATACTAGGTCCCGATTTCTAATATTTCTTCACTGAATCTATCGTACGTAAGAGGTCCTTCAAATCGCGGACCCTCTACGTAATGAGGACACGGGCTTCTAATGATTTATAGACCCCTATAGAGTGCCATTCAAATCGAAATGTGCTTTGCGTTTGTTCTTCAAGTTAATTGACTTTGACGAGATTTGGGTTTATTGAGATGACGACAGCACAATTATTTTGGGGGGATTTGGCAACGTTTTAATCTGTTGAGATTTAAGCCACGATTTTATCATGATTTGGAAATCTGTATTTAAAAAGAAAACGTGAGTATCTGGTATTCTAATTGATAGTCTTAGGTCAACTCAAAACTCAAATAAATTATATAATTATAATCTGTTCTGTCCCTATTATTATAATTATAGATAAATAATAATAAAATAATAGTATAATAAATTAATGATACTATTAAATTCGATATTACAAACTAGCGTTAACGCTAATTTGTAATAAAGGTAAGGTTTGTGTAAAGGTAGATTTGTGTTTTGTAGGGTTTACTTAAGTGACAACGCGTCTCTAATGCCACTGGTGTTGCAGACGTCCATAGGCGACGATAACCGCTCACCATCAGGCGGGCCGTTTGCTTGTTTCTCTGTCTCTAACATAAAAAAAAGTAAACCCTTTTTAAGGGATATATTACGGCATAATATTATTATATATCATGCCATATTTAAACTGAAACTGTTCAGGGGTAGGTGCGTTGATATTATATGGGTCAGAATTTATTTTTTTATATAAAGACGAGTAGGTATGATGATATATTATAATATATCAGATGCATAATGTAAAACGTAGCACTATGACGTGGCCTAGTTATTCATACAATCGGGTTACAAGATGTAATCTCGCAAGCTTCTGAGACCCTTTCAAGTATTTGCAACCTTAACAATCTACATACTAACAGTAACTCAACTCGGGACCTCTAAGTTCAGGTTCTATCGGTTCAGAAAATAAATAAATCAAGAGGTACATTCAATAAAATGTATGTGTAAGTTCCACACTCTTCGCCGGGAATTTTCTCTGGTGTGTAATTTTTTAATAAACAAAATTAACAAGTTATATTTATTATTCAATTCTGCACAGTTTATTAGAATTAAAATTACGAAAATCTTTTGATTTATAAGATGGGTAGAGAAAATATTGTAAATTAAACTATGTTGATTAATAGGAAAGGCTTAAAAAACTACAAAAAGCACGAGACAACTCGCATTTTTGGGTTTAACCAGTGACTTGCAAATAGTGCTGTAAAGTTGAGTTTAAAATATTATATTGTAAGTTATAATCTTGTTACAAGACCGGTCCTCGGTCTCTCAGTTCTTTCGCTGATTCTTATCAAAACTCAAAGGTCTACTTTGAATAATTTTGTTTGCAGAATAGTCCATCAGCTTGCCTTTGCAAATGTGGGTAGATCGAGTTTAGGAAGGGATCAACTCCTGGTTGGGAAAACAAAATGTTATTTGATAAGCGGCCATTGTATCCGATTGTTATTTTTGAACGATAGATTACGAATAAATTGACGTATCGTAGGTATAAATATAAGTGTATCACTACATAGTACAAAATAAAGTTGCTTTCTGCGTCTGTCTGTCCTTATGTATGTTTATATCATTAAAACTACGCAACAAATTTTGATGCGGTCTTCCTTTATAGATAGAGTGATTCAAAAGGAGGATTTATATGTATAATACGACATACGTAATATAGTAGAAGAACACTGATAATTTTCTAATCAGCGCGACAAAGTGCGCGCGGATCCACTTGTACAGTATAATAAGTAGATAATATTAGTAGGTATTTATAAATACACTAGCTTACCCGGCAAACGTTGTTTTGCCATATAAATAATTTCCTAGTAATTTCTAGTGTAGACAAAAAATAGCTTACTTATTGGAAGTATGTATGTATGTTAGAATGTGTATATTGTATGTATGTAAGAATGTGGTATATGCGTAAAATAAGCATTATTTTATGGAATTTTTTTTCAAATTAAATTTTATGAAAACATTGTCTCTTATAATTTTTTCATACAACCAATATTTCCATTGACATTTCAAAATAAAGATTCATAATGATTTATTTTTTGGAAACCATGAAAATCTTAATTGTTCAATTACATTTTTTTAATAATATTAAATTAAAATTACATTTTTATAAGATCAATAACATTTTCGATATAAATAAAAAAAAGTACCTATATACTTACAACACAAAATCCATTGTTATTGGAAGCTCGTGTCACGTGTTGAGTACTTTTGAGGTTATAAAATCACTTAATTAACTAATCGTTCAAAATACACTCAAAATTGATAATTTAATTATTATTGATAAAATAGGAATGATTAAAAGTTAATATGAGAGTTACACTGAGATAGCAAAATAATAATTGTCAACGTTACTACTACACTTGATGCATAAACAATAATGATGGCCGACAACTGTGTAGGGAGTGAGAAAGAAAGGAGACCGGCTTCGTTCTCATCCCTACTCCGTGCTGTTTACTGGGTCAGAAGTGACACCTGTGGACATCTGGCGGGGATAACTAATTAAATGACGATTGATCAGTTTTCGACCGGCGAGGAAAAATGATTAAATTACTAAAATGGCTATTAAAAAATAAGGGTTAATCGTAGAAGGGTGAAAATTGAGGATTGTATGTATTTTTGTATGTTGTATCATAAAAAAATAGAAATTAAAAATTTTGTCTAAAAAATAAATAAAAAAAATTAGGGGTGGACTACCCCTAACATTTAGGGGGATGAAAAATAGATGTTGGTCGATTCTCATAGATACCGTATAAGCACAAAAAATTTCATCAAAATCGGTCAAGCCGTTTCGGAGGAGTATGGCAACGAAAACTGTGACACGAGAATTTTATATATTAGATAGATTGTTTCCTTGCATGACATGGGCACCCCAACAGTTCCAGTAATTCTTTCGCCTGAGCAGCAATGTGCAAACATTACTGTGCTTTGGTAGGAGGGCACTGTAGCTAGTGAAATTACTGGGCTAAAGAGTCTTAATATCTTATGACTCTTGAGTAAGAAGCGTTGATGCAGTGCACCTAGAATTTCACATCATTGTGAAATCTTAAGCAGCACTGGATTATGGACGGCGTTATCTCTTAACATCAGGAGAACGTTTTGCTCGTCTTCGTACTTCTTCACATAAAAAAAAATTACGTCTCAGCAAAGTTTTTAAAAACATTTACAAATTGAGATCTTCCAAGAAACTTTAAATTTGAGATAATGAGAGAGTCGGTGTGTAAAGTCAAGACACGCCACACTCGAAATCAGTCGGGGAGCAAACAGACTGAAAAGTTTTTAAAGTCGAACTACTCGCACCTAAGTCTATTGTGAGACTGGAAGCCATTCGACCCTCCTCCAAGATATATCGGTTTTGTTTCAAACTTGCGCTTGACACAGTATCTTAACTTTAACGGGGAATATTCTTCGTATTCTTTTTACTATATTATGAAGTCTAGAAGAATATGGTGGGACCAACTGATCGAAGTTGGAAGGATTGGACGGGACAGGATGTATAGACATGTGAATTGGTCTTGGGGTAGACAGGCCTATGACTAGCTCTAGGAAATATTACTGAAAATAATAATAATAATGAGCTTATTTTCTATAGGTGGACTCAGACAATCTTCGAAACGTGGCATAGGTACCTATATTATTTTAATTATAATTAGTGTCATATATTTAAAAGGGGCCTCCGCGCGTTCGATTTTTATGTTTTTGTGTAAGTCTAGTAAAAGCTCGCTGACCTGAGTTTATGACCTACATTTTTTTTTCTAATGAATTTTGCTACTTATAAAAAAAACAAAATTGTATTGTCGTGTTTGCATTTGTGTATTTGCTTTTACGTCTAAACTTCGTACTCATAAACCTATTTGATATACCTAATTAATATTAAAAATATGTCAAGTCACTGGTTCTCATTATATTATACAGTGCGCTTCGATCGAGCCTTCATTTTCGGGATAATGAAACTTCGGAAAACTTTACGGTAAAGAGAAACTCAGTTTTCTGTGAAGTCAGCGGCGAAGGGATTATGTCACATGTAAATTATGAGACTCTTTATGAGATTTTGTTCGAAGATGTCTGACACAGTTTCTTTAGGTATTTATTTGTATAAGTAGTAGATATTTCTGATCGTTTTTTTTTCCATAGAAAAGCTTTGCCAATGGGCGGTAGAGTGGTAACATAGAAGGATATTAATTGTAAAATTGACTTGAAAAAGTGCTCATATGTCGCCTATTACAATAAATTATTCATATTTTGAATTATAATATAGGGACATTAGAGTCTTACTCGATTGTGAACGAATATTAAACATTCCTTATTTAACTACAACCTAGGTGTTATTCCAGGTTCTAAGCTACGTATACTATTAACTTACCAAATTTTAGATCAATCGGCTCAGCTGTTTGTAAAGAGGCAACAAATACAGACACATCCATACTTTCGCATTTATATTTTTTTTTAGCCGAAGTAAATACAAGTGAGGTTATGCCGTTTATTTACAAAGATGAATTTATAATATTAGTTTACCTACCTATTTTCTTTCTATGATAGTTAAGTTTACAATTAAAATATTATCCAATCGTAAATAATAATAAATCATAAAAATAAATAAATTTTATCAAAATTTATCCAATCAAATAATATAAATAAATTACAGAGAAAATAAATAGTTATTGTGTTTACTATTTACTAATTAATTATAATTATACGCATATTTTAACCTAAAAAGATTTACCATGCGCTGGAATCTTTAAACATTCTGCTATCTATCATCAATGTAGTGTGATACAGCAGCACAGCACATGGTAAATATTTTTTGGTGAAAATATGCGTATACGTGATTTTACAGCCAGGGAGAGATTTATCCCGCCTTCTAGGTATAATTTGCTGCCATCCGCATAGTTGTTTAAGATCGTAGGCGAGATCGTAGTCAAAGGCTCACCTATAATGAATAAAAAAATAGCTGGTAAACAACCACCGCAGTAGGTGACATTCGTCCCAATAGCAAGTGTGTGCATTTTCCCAGCGGTTGGCTGTATAAGGACTAAGGGTGGGCAGTAATGAAGCGAGTGGAGCGGCGCAGGTAACGAACTGCTGCTGACGTCACCTATTCATGAACAATGGCACTCAAAGTTTGTGTTTCTACATTATATTTCAACTAGACGACTTCTGACTTTCTTTCTGAAAGAAAAAATACAAATTCGGCAGATGTTATCAGAATAAGGTATTCTGAATTTTAGTTTTAGCGAGATCACTGTTAAAAATATTAATCTTATTGGATGTGAATATTTTTTTTTCAAACAGCAATGAAGTTTTACTTTATTATTTTCTAGGTATCAATCCAATTATTTTTATGAAATACAGTTGGGCTTATTTCTAGTTTTGAATTAATAAATGCGTTTTACTCTATTAAAACTTGGCTTGAAACTTGTCTAATATATTTTTAATATTTTTTTGGGATTTAAGCGATATAAGTATAATATTATGACAAAACGATGTAAAAAAAATTGCAATTTAGAGGATGTATGTGCTTATCATACATTCTGCGTATTAAGGAGCGTTATGTTCACTCTTTATAATTATTATAATATCATTCTAAAAAGTATTAACCCCATTTCATGAAGAATTTCCTCATGCATGGAATAACAAAACCCAAATATAAGACCATAAAATAAGATCAAATCACGAGAGCGGAACATTGCAATCCCGCAACCACTTAGCCCAGCAGCAGACTCCATTATTTTGTCGTTTCACAAAAAACGGAGTCTCTTTGTAAAAGTTTGAGAAGCCCTTGGTTTGAAAGAAACGTTTTGTAACTCAATTTACTGGCAATAGTGCAGCGTGCACTTGTCTTTGTGTTTGGTTATTGAAGAGGTTGTGAGGTTATGTGTGGACGACTGTGGACGACAAGGGGTTGGAACGTTTGGCTTAAACGTTTGTTGAGAATGGCATGTTAAAACCGACAAAACAGACATTTACTGGTTGAATCATCTAGAACTACATGCTTAGAGTGGAAAAATTCTAAGTCCAGATTTTGTGCTATGATTTTTCACATTAAACATTCGAATGGTTTAAAAAATCATAGAAAAAATTGGACTTAAAAGGTTTACACTCTAAGCCGACGTATTATGTTCCATACTTACAGAATAAATTTTATCACAAAAAAATTACCTGATCCTGATACACACTTACTCCATTCTTGACGAATATCTAAGCTTATGGCTTAGTGTTTAACCTATGTGTTTAATTTATTCAACCTAATCCGTTCAGTGGTTCGAGCTAAGCGTAGATAGATCAGTCAATTCATAAGTTACGTTTACTTTACTAAACATAATATAATATTTTATATTATTTGAGAATGTTTTTATTTTTATTATATATTTAGTATAGAGGGGTGAGAAATTTGTATGGATAAATAATTAAATTAAATTAAAATTTGTTTATTTGCCTAAAAGTTTACACTGGTATTCTTACTTACTAGTGGACCCCACACTAGGCTAAAGCCTGTATCGTGGGTTCCTTAATGCCAAGGTTACAATTACAAACAAAGAGTGTACAAAATTTCGACGACAGAATAGATAAACAAAACAAACAAAAGGGATAATAATATAATATATATAGTACGATATTACTTTCTAGATTATAAATATATGTTTGAGTATATAATATGAATATATAATGCACTAAACAATTCGAAAAATTAATTCATTTTAACATTTTCAATAAGTTTTCAGTATCGACATAGGACAAAGAGAGTAACCATTTGTTTAATTTATATTTTACATGTTTCAAACCACATCCTTTGAGTTCTATGTGCTTAAGAACTGTTTGATAAATGTACGGAAGCATAAATTTTGAAAATCTTTTTGCAAAATTGGTTCGGACGAAGTATCTGGGGGGCCTGAAGACACGTTGTGTTAGTAATTTATCATAATTTGGTAACTTCAGTACAGCTAAGTGATGTTTTGAGCAGGCTCGGAGTATATATAGTTGGCGCACGTTTAAGACCTTGGCTTCTGTATAAAGTTTCATAGTAGAGTATCTGAAGGGTTTATAAAGCATTTTTTTTAGCACTGAGCGTTGATATCAATGATAACTTCCATGAGAGGCATAAAACAACATAATCATAAGCTATATATAGTAAAATATAAAGAATGTTCTCAGACAAACACCGGCAAAATCTCTGTTTCCTTACAATGCAATACCGCAACGTTAGTACCTACTTCAATCATAACAGCGTAATAAAAGAGTCGGGCAATCTCTTACCGAAACAGCGCGGCAGACACCTTGGCCATATCTCCCGATCAGCGTTCATGAAGACACATAGCCAGATATAATGACCCATCGTCTCGCAGACGTTATTTCATATTAGACGATATCCTGGACGCACATTAGGCAGACAAATGGTTTTCATTACAGCCGTAACGGTTAACTGCGTGTGTATGTGCGCCACTGAAATATTGTGCTTGCAAGATTACGTTGCCATTGCAAGTGATATGAAACACATTGTATGTTCACAATGACACACAATGGATATTATGATTATCTCTACAATGGTTTGAATATTGGTGACCTGAAACTGCAATATTGGGTCAAACAAGGTTGGCTGTCGAAGTCAATCACAATAATTATTGTGATTGTGATTTTACTCGGACAGTGTAAGTAGGGTAATCTGTTGTGTCGTAGTATCAGAAGACTCCTAGAGGACTCAATCATAAGAGTACGCATTACCGGAGGCAATACGGCCCTCGCCAGCAATACGCATTGACGCTGCATAACACACGTGAAAAGTCTTTGAACCAAATAGTTTCTACTTTGAACGAGCCAATCAAAACTAGCCAACCACCCTGCACATCTCATATTTTTTTAGTGACCATGAGGAAGCCTATACCCTGCAGTGGATGGATACAGGCTGAATAGATAGATAGATAGTATTCATACAGAAAATCACGTAAGTGGGGTCTAGTTTAGTCTGTGTATAGACCCCAATATTATTAACGCAACTGCAAACCTTTGCCTATGTTTACACGATTTTTAAAACTGTACTAGGCAGTACCGCTTTGCAACATTCCAGCTAAAAGTTTTCAGTCCTCAGTATATCCATGTAGAGCTGCACAGCAGGAGACAAACAGCGTCCTGCAGTCAGGCAGAGATCGGCAATCACTCCAGTATCGCGCACGTCAGCTCTCCAAGCTTTGTTTGCGTTGCTCTTATCACGGCGAGCTCAAACACGCGCACTGACCTGTGCCATTACGCAACCACACCGTGGATGTGGCATTTTATCAATGTATCTAGATTTACTGCGCTTAGCGGTTTGTGAAATGTACGTAGCTTATGGGTCGTGCTAGAGTCTAAATACCTAGTTACCACATTTCAACTGAATTTCTGAATACTTTTCCTCCTTTATAATATTAAAAGTAAGTATATAAGAGATATTAACAGCAATTTAACAGCTTAATCAAAGAAAGGAATCAATTCTCTATTATTTTTAAGCAGCGAACAAAAACGGCTTATAAAATCAAACGGCAAATGCTAAAACTCACAAAAGCCACAATTGGACAAATTAGTAGGTGGGTAACGGACTGGTAGAGGACTGCGTGAGTTACCGCAAGGTGACCCGATGACTTGGTGAATCTCGATAAATGAAGATGGGGAACAAGCTAGCCTTATATTTTCTAAGTGACCAAAGTACCACTACAACAACTTTTTTGATAATTTAGCAAATCGAATAAAATCCAGAGTTTCTACTACTTTCTTCTTAAGATAGGTATGATACCACATCCAACGCTCTCCTAACTTCATCACAAACTAGGTACAGTCAAACAAAACAGCTGCCTGACTTCAGCTGATTAATAGCAGGACGCACCAATTGAATGCTTAGTTCTAGATGTAGATATATGAGCTAATGAATTGACCAAGCTTACGTAAACTTGTTTTGCTCCAAGCTGAACTAGCACACAATGTTTTGCCGATAGGTTGCAGAGAATATAAGGAAATATTCTTATTAGTAATCAGTTTTTGTACGAGAGAAACTAGGCTTGATATAATTTGATATATCGATCTAGTAATCTAGGGAGATAATACGATGATTTAAGATCTTTGCCACTGAGCTAGGTATATAATTAGTTCTAATGTGGTATACCCTTTTTTAATTATTTTTCATGGTGACTTTACAATAAATCTTATCTTATAAATCAAATTAATTTTATATATACAAAGATTCATGTAAGTGTATGATGGATGTATGTATGTATGTTCGTTATTATTTCACATATAATCAGATGAATAAAAAGATAACAGTTTATAGCCTAAAGAAACAAAAAGGCTTATTTTCAGTGGATGAAACTGGTAGGCGCAACAAAATTTTTGTTTTGTTTTGTCACTAATTTATTCTCTGAAATTTGGCAGATAATTTTGTGTTCATAATACGAGTAATTATAATTGATGTCACATCTGTCTGTGAGTTTTGAAATCTTCTGTTATGTTTATCGTTCAATATAGTAGGGATAATATATGGCACGAGTTTAATATACAGGCAGTATGTACCTACTCGACATTATCTATTACACAAGATGAAGTTCGCGAGACTCAATAAGTAATAAATCAGGAGACAATGCATGCCATCGCACACAGCACGTAGAACCTTGGTAAACAGGCATTATTACCTTGTAATCTATATAGTAATAATAGTCTTACTAGTTTACTACTCCTTTTTCAAGAAATCCAATCTTAGTTTTGGTACATAAATATGGTTTTCTGTATCTATTATATCCCACCAAAAACATTCTGTAAAAAACTAGCCAAGTCTCGATGGAGCTGCTTGTTTATCTCTAAAAAATAATGAAATCTAGACAAAGTCGTGCCAAGTCTAAGATTTCTTACTGCGATTTCTTTATTATTATAGTTAATGTTGTGTGACTTGGCCGTTGAAGGGTAGACAAGGGTATTATACCAGGTGCTCCATGACACCATTGCACCAATCTGTTCGCTAACCATTCATGATAGAAAATTGCCACTTGGAAAACGTTGATTGAATAACCAGTCAATTGTAGGCTTGATAAAGCTGCGTATTTCAATAATACTTATGTTTAGGCGATCCAAGTGTCATGGAGCATCTGGTTTTGTCCCCTTGTGTACCCTTCAACGGCCAAGTCACACAACATTAACTATAATAATAAAGAAATCGCAGTAAGAAATCTTAGACTTGGCACGACTTTGTCTAGATTTCATTATTTTTTAGAGATAAACAAGCAGCTCCATCGAGACTTGGCTAGTTTTTTACAGAATGTTTTTGGTGGGATTTCACTTCTTTTTGTAGAAACGCTATATTATAAGGTTACTATAAGGCCGACAGACAGACAGGTGAAAGTAAATAAAAGCTTTTCACAATTTTAACCATTGACTGCAAATGTAACTTTGTAATCCTTCCTCCTTCCTTATATGAGTCCTCAATCCTTATATGAGATTACAAAGTTATTTATGCAGATGAATTATCTCGAAAACGAGACCGAAATTGCATGTTTTTTTAGTTTTCCTATGGTTTATACAATAAATTCTAAGTATATACCAAATTTCAGCTCTCTGAGTTTATGGGAAGTACTAGTTCTATTTTGATGATCATGAGTGAGTGAGTGAGTGAGTGAGTGAGTGAGTGTCGAAAATGCGAAACTTTGCTTTCGCTTAACTTCAGAACTTAATGACCTACAGACTTGAAATTTTGGATTTTAAGTATGTAATTATAGCTTACTGGATGACGAAAATTTCTGTGTTCTGGTCTTATCCAGAGGTTCTCAAATAGGGGCCTGAAAATGCGGCGAAATGATTCCTGTAAAGGATGATACGGCAGTGCTTGCTTCGCGCTCGACTTGGCGGGGGCACTACCGTGCCCCCAGATAGGTGACGCCGCGGGATCAAATTACGGTCGCTTTCTGTTTATATCTTTTAAGTTTCTCGTATTATATTATGCTAAGTAGTTTTAGTAGTTCTCTGAAGGATGATTCGTAATGAGATTATTTGACAGAGAACCAAAGTAACCGACATAGCCCAAAGAGTGAGCAAGCTGCAGTGGCAGTGGGCTGGACACATCGTACGCAGAACCGATAACCGCTGGAGCAGACGAGTTTTGGAGTGGAGACCACGCTTAGGTAAACGTAGTGTAGGACGCCCTGCGACCAGGTGGAGTGACGACTTGAAGAAGATGGCTGACAGAGACTGGATGAAAAGGCTGAGGACCGGGCTCAGTAGCACGTATTAGGAGAGGCCTATGTCCAACAGTGGACGAATAATGCAATGTACTGACATTGCTTACCAAGATTTCACAAAGGTGTCAAATTTTAGGTGCATTGCATTAACGCTTCTAACTTAAGAGTTATTCTACAAATAATATGTACTAAAAAGGTTTTTGAAAGTTCTATTGTTTTTATGAGTATAACACCGTCAGCCGCTACTAGTTCATTCACATAATATTATATTCCTACACAATACAAGAGGATGTATCAAGAACAGGCCTAATCCATTAACACGACCGCACAGAATCAGTAGCGGCCTCATTAGACGATAAGTGTACAGCAAATATTAGGGATCTGACCGATTGTCCGCCAAATGGAGTAATAGTAAACATTCATTAGCAGATTAATTGTGGATGTTAATGCTGCACTTGAGGCCAGGTGTTCATTAAACTGGTATTGATAAAGCTATTGAAATATTATACCTGTATACAAAACAATACAATTTTGGAAACTACCGTGAATGCTATCCATTACTATTTAGTATGACACAGCGTCACAAAATGACACAGCGGTATACACGTCTAATATTTATTTTATGTAAAGAACGGCAAACAAGCAGTCGGCCCACCCGATTTTTGTTGAAAATTAAGTTCCCGTCAACATCGAGTACACAGGCATACTGATGAAGCACTTCGTAATTGTCCGAAATCGTGGTTGTGAAAATCCCAGAAACATAATACCACGGTAAAGAGATATACAGTAGTTCGACTCCATAGAAACGGTCGGAATGTGGGAGTGAGTAGATGTCGGTAGATGTGGGTAGAAGATGGTAGTTTATCCAGAAGCGGGTGCCACGCAGCGACGGGCGGACGTCGCGATAGTTTTTTTGCAAGTATTTAGTGTAATTTACGTTATTTACTTTTGACTTATGTACATAATATATTAAATTATATAATGGCAAAAAAATAGCATCCGATATTTTGCTGTTTTTGGTAGTTTGAACTTATCAGGATTCAGAAATGACATTATTAACCCCCGACGCAAAAACGACGGGGTGTTATAAGTTTGACGTGTCTGTCTGTCTGTCTGTCGGTCTGTCTGTCTGTCTGTCTGTGGCACCGTAGCTCCCGAACAGATGAATGGATTTTGATTTAGTTTTTTTTGTTTGAAAGTAGGATTAGTCGAGAGTGTTCTTAGCTATGTTTGGTGGAAATCGGTTCAAGATGGCCGCCGCTACAAAATGGCGGATTACTTTTTCTTCCGCGACCTACTCAATATGGGTATCAAATGAAAGGGCTTAGCTAGTAGACTACAACCCACTATATAAAATTTAAAATCCAAGATGGCCGCCACCACATAAAGAGGAATTACGTATTGCGTTGGGGGTTTTTTAAATTTTTAATTTAATTCACTTGTTTAGATTACCAAGCAACTTGGAAAGGTATAATAAAATTAAAAAGGTAAGTTAGTAAGAAGTATTTTTTTTTAAGTATTCTGCTGAAGTAAGAGTGCGAGTAAGAGACCGAGTAAGAGTGCGAGTAAGGGTCCAAGTAAGAGTCCAATAAGAGTGAGTAAGAGTCCGAGTAAGAGTCCGAGTAAGAGTGCAAGTTAGAATCTGATTAAGAATTCGAGTAATAGTCCGAGTAAGAGTGCGAGTAAGAGTCCGAGTAAGAGTGCGAGTAAGAGTGCCAGTAAGAGTCCGAGTAAGAGTAAGAGACTGTTGCAATTTTGTAACAGATATTCAGTGGTTTCTAAGCGGACAT
Organism: Hemithea aestivaria; assembly: GCA_947507615.1. Classification (NCBI taxonomy): domain Eukaryota; kingdom Metazoa; phylum Arthropoda; class Insecta; order Lepidoptera; family Geometridae; genus Hemithea; species Hemithea aestivaria. The sequence continues at coordinate 1,700,866 of OX382328.1, forward strand.
AAGTAGGTACATATAGGTAGCTCAAGTAAGTAGATGATATGAAATAGGTACCTACTGTATGCGGGCAGCGGCTGCCCGGGAGCCCTATGACTTGCGTATGTACCGCGCGACTGTAGGTATTTATGTTCAAAAATCGCGCTCAGTCACACTACTGTATATCTCTTTACCGTGATAATACATACTTTAGTACCTACCTATTGTCTATCATGGGTGGTATATACTCCTTTGAGCGATTTCTTCCAGCCAACATTCATTAGCAGATTAATCGTGGATGTTAATGCAGCTCTCGAGGCCAGGTGTTTATTTAACTCGCTGGTATCGATTAAGCTATTGAAATATTGTACATAATGTCTATACAATACGCTTTATTGAACCCATGTATCTTTTTTTCTGCTCTACTTGCACTGTTATCTGGAAGATGCTTTTAGCGATAAGACCGCCAATTATAAAATTTAGTTTATTATATTGTTTTAGTTTTTACTCTTTTAGTTTTGATAGAGTGCAGAGAAATACATTTAAATAAAGGTACAAACAAATTTTCAGCCTCCTACTTTTTTTGAGATCAGTTAAATATGTAGTAAAGATGAACATCACTCCCCTTCAAAACTAAAAGTAAACATCCAAGAGGCGGACTGAGCTTTTATTGATGGTGCTCAGATAGTGGCACCAATATCGTTTATAATGTTTTTGCTACACTTTATGCATGTTGCTCGGACCATTGAAGACTTAGGTACTGTTGCAAAGAAAAAACTAAGATAACATAGAATATTTTTTATATAAATATTTATAAAAAACTAAATGACAATTTTAAACCACAATTGACGACCTGAGCGCTGTGAAAGATTTCTTCCAGGTCACCTTTGATGACGTGACCGTAGTAGTAGAAATTTGGAAAGAACTAAAACAAATATGTTATAAACAAATATTAATGTTAATAGAAATGTAAAAAGAAGAGATTACTAAACTTGCTGTCCGCTTCAATTAGGCCCAGGCCACAATTTTATTTGGATGCGAGTTGGCGCGTCAACCGACACGACTTCCCGATCCAACAGGCCTAAGTTTTGCATGCCAACGATAGCGCTATGCCGCATCTTCTCATTTTATTTTATTCTAAGCCAGAAACATATCCCAATCGTTTCCAAAAAAAGATCTTAACACATTTTATTGCAGTTGGTTAACAAAAGTTCTCTTTTGTTATCGATTGTCCGCTCTGATTGTCGTCACGGTCGACTGGCAAGGGTTGAACCATCGAAACAATTCTGAAGTGCATCTAACTACGGCCTCAGATCTATCATCTGCTGACACATCATTTTTCTAATGTCACACTTTTCTGTGATGCTTCATCACTTTTGAGATTATAAGAATCGGATAAGTAATGCGTTGTAGGCCCACCCTACATTAGAAGACTCTACTCGAGCGGTTGAAAATAATCGTCGGAGAGTCGCGGTGACAACTTGTGATGTTGCGGCGACTACTTGGTGACACACGCTGGTACCGGAGGGACGCGATTATATTGCCGAGGAGTTGCGGCGATGTTGTCTACCAATATGGGGGCGGCAGCATAAAAAATCAAACTGGGTATAATTGTTTTTTTTTTGTTTAATTTTTTTTCGTAATATGGAGAACGGAACAACATGTAGCCAATTAATCTTTTTACCCAGATTTCCTGATCACACTGTTCCCGTAGGGACTAACAATTTTATTGAATTCAGTGACTTCGTAGAAAGGCTGATTATGTGAGGCGCACTCGATAGTCAAGTCTAATTAGCAGCACCGTGAGGATTAAAGGCTTTCGGAACTGTACACTGAGACTTATTTGTTTAATGTTAAAGCCGTTGCTAGTCAGATCAGCATAGATATTGCATTAGGAACTCATTGTTCCGATTTTTCAGCGAGACACAACTTCGAAAACCTTTGTAGGATTCTTAGATAATAATTCATCATCGACCATATTATCAGCACTTTTCATCAGGTGGGTTTTGGTCAAACGTAAGCCTATTAAATATATTTACAATACCCATGGCTACGTAATTGAAGAGAGGTTACATTGTGTTGTAAAATAAGGAAAATCGGCCAGAGGCGCAGTTAGTATTTTGAAAATCGGAATATATTATAATCATATTATTTTTGATTGGCTACATTTTCTAGCATTCCCTTGCTATATCATATTCTAATCCCATTCTGTACGGGCATGGTGAGCCACCCAAACTCCAGGATTACATGGAAACACCATCAGCTTAGTCGTGTACTTAGCGATGGGAATCTTTTGGCACTACAGTGGTTTATCGATAACATAATGTAGTTTACGCATTACTTGCTTTTACCTGCGGCTTTGCACACACTGACTATGTAATGAGATATTTTTGACACCCTCTAAAATAATGTTTTTAAAATTATTTTGTGTACAGAAGAGAAAGAAATAATATATGTACTCTATAATTTGTGCTACTTAGCATTACGAATGCAGACCTTTCAAGAAGAAGCAAAGGGAAAATACGAGTAAGTCTTAGAACAAATCGTTTACAAAATAAAAAATATTAACATGAATACTTTTAATAATATAAAGAATAAAAGGTAACAATAATAATATTTATTTCTGTTTGTAACTTACTCAATATGGATAAGATGAAAAAATTAGGGTTTTTTAAATGGCGATCACTATACATTATAATGTACATAGGTAATCTTATTATAGTAACATAGTTTATAGCCATGCATAAAATATATAGGCTGAAAATCATAAAATTCCGGGTTCACAAGCAATTTTAATAATTCCATATTATTCAGATCGCCTTCGTAAGACAGCAATATGGTTGCTTGTATAATTCATAGTATGTATTCACATTGTGTTGCGGGGCACGTCCGTTCGCACCTCCCACGCACGTCCAATACTCTGCTTCGACATGGCTGGCCATTTGCAACATTGCCTATTTTATGGTATATACCTATTACATCGCAACGGCCCCATGCTAAGCAAATGATACCAGTGAAATCAATAGAAAACTATCAAACGAAACTTTTTTAATGAAGAAAATAAAGTGTAATTAAAATAATAAATATTATATTAATACGATTTCAAGATCGTTTTCAATAAGCAGCTAAAGATAAAGAACGTAAATTTTGATTTATTTTCAGTAAAAAGTCACAAATGGGCTGATTTTGATAATAATAAAAAAAATGTTGTAATATTTTTTGTTCTTTTATTTTAGTTTTATGTTTTGTATAAATTGTTTTCACTTTTATGCAGTTTGTACATGAATAAACGTTTTTTGTTCCATTTTTTTTTCAATTCGCCTTAGGCGTCTCGTCTAAACTTCGTCCTTTTATGAAGATACGTAAAAATAATCTGTCTCTATTTTCAGTGTATTCAAAAAGTTTGCCAATCCTTACACCTGGGAAACTGTTCGCACAAAGCCGATTTCAACCCACAAATTCCTTCTAGATGTAACGGTTTCCACAATTTCCCCATACAAATAAACACCAGAATTGTGAACAGAAACATTTATCCCGGCCACGGCGGTTGAATACAAATACCTATTGTATGATCATAATGACGTGTAGTCCGTCCATACGTGCGGTAACATCAAATAAGGGGGCTTTGCCTTCCCAGGCCGTGTTTTGTCTTATTCTTTTAGGGTTCAGCAGTGGAACAGCCGAGGTACTGGATATAACAGCTTCAACATTATTTTTGAGAGACAAACTAATTATATTATCTTAAATATATAAAAAGAAAGAATGACTGATTGACTGACTGACTGATCTATCAACGCACAGCCCAAACCACTGAACGGATTCGGATGAAATTTGAAATACAGATAGGTTTTATGACGCAGACCTTTGCTAAGAAACGATTTTGCCCCGCGGGCAAAGCTGCGAGCTAGAGCTAGCTAGTTATATATTATGTCGGAGAACGCTGGATTATAACTTATAGTTGGAACTCTTTTGAAAAGTATTACTCTGAGCAGAGCACTTGTCTCGAGCGTGGTCGATGCACCATCTTCAAAAATGGAATATTTATTAGAGTTGACTTTGAAGGTGACGGCAATCTTATTATGCATTCTTGGAGAGGAGCTTGGTGGAACATGATGGGTTGATCGTGCTGGATAGTTATAGAGTGCAATAGTTGTTCATTTTAGTAAGATCAGTGCCCTGAACTCGCTGCTCGGTTCTAACCGTCCCTTTAGTAAAATAATTGTGATACATGTTAGTTGAGGAATAAACAATGTACGAAGAAGTGATTGTTTTGTGCTCGCACTTTACCCACTGACGCCCACATATCCTGATGATGATGATACAATGGCCATATTATATCATGATGATGAAGCCTAGGAAACGATGTTGAAGCCTAGGAAACGATGTCGCTTCGACATATATATAAAGTAAAAGGTGTATTGAGTTATTTCGAAAAGTAGAAGAAATGTTCTTTAATCCATCTTTAGGGTTCCGTACTTAAAAGTATACACGGGATCCTATTTCTAATGCCGGCTGCATGTAGGTACTGTATAGTTTAACTGAAAAAGATAGTCCGTACAAGGTTTCCAAAATCAGCTGAAGGCTGGCTAGTGAGTTTCCTGATTCAGACTCCACTTTCCGTCCGTCTGTCTATCTGGCACCAGGTTATTTCATGAACTATGGTTGACAGTCGATATTTTCACATATTATGATGTATTTCTTTTGGTACTATAAGAACAAATACTATAAACAAAATAAAATTAATAATAAAGCAATATAATATAGCAAAACAAACGTGATTTTTCCCCGTTTCTACATATTTATCAGAGAACGGAACACAATTGACGACCTGAGCGCTGTGAAAGATTTCTTCCAGGTCACCTTTGATGACGTGACCGTAGTAGTAGAAATTTGGAAAGAACTAAAACAAATATGTTATAAACAAATATTAATGTTAATAGAAATGTAAAAATAAGAGATTACTAAACTTGCTGTCCGCTTCAATTAGGCCCAGGCCACAATTTTATTTGGATGCGAGTTGGCGCGTCAACCGACACGACTTCCCGATCCAACAGGCCTAAGTTTTGCATGCCAACGATAGCGCTATGCCGCATCTTCTCATTTTATTTTATTCTAAGCCAGAAACATATCCCAATCGTTTCCAAAAAAAGATCTTAACACATTTTATTGCAGTTGGTTAACAAAAGTTCTCTTTTGTTATCGATTGTCCGCTCTGATTGTCGTCACGGTCGACTGGCAAGGGTTGAACCATCGAAACAATTCTGAAGTGCATCTAACTACGGCCTCAGATCTATCATCTGCTGACACATCATTTTTCTAATGTCACACTTTTCTGTGATGCTTCATCACTTTTGAGATTATAAGAATCGGATAAGTAATGCGTTGTAGGCCCACCCTACATTAGAAGACTCTACTCGAGCGGTTGAAAATAATCGTCGGAGAGTCGCGGTGACAACTTGTGATGTTGCGGCGACTACTTGGTGACACACGCTGGTACCGGAGGGACGCGATTATATTGCCGAGGAGTTGCGGCGATGTTGTCTACCAATATGGGGGCGGCAGCATAAAAAATCAAACTGGGTATAATTGTTTTTTTTTTGTTTAATTTTTTTTCGTAATATGGAGAACGGAACAACATGTAGCCAATTAATCTTTTTACCCAGATTTCCTGATCACACTGTTCCCGTAGGGACTAACAATTTTATTGAATTCAGTGACTTCGTAGAAAGGCTGATTATGTGAGGCGCACTCGATAGTCAAGTCTAATTAGCAGCACCGTGAGGATTAAAGGCTTTCGGAACTGTACACTGAGACTTATTTGTTTAATGTTAAAGCCGTTGCTAGTCAGATCAGCATAGATATTGCATTAGGAACTCATTGTTCCGATTTTTCAGCGAGACACAACTTCGAAAACCTTTGTAGGATTCTTAGATAATAATTCATCATCGACCATATTATCAGCACTTTTCATCAGGTGGGTTTTGGTCAAACGTAAGCCTATTAAATATATTTACAATACCCATGGCTACGTAATTGAAGAGAGGTTACATTGTGTTGTAAAATAAGGAAAATCGGCCAGAGGCGCAGTTAGTATTTTGAAAATCGGAATATATTATAATCATATTATTTTTGATTGGCTACATTTTCTAGCATTCCCTTGCTATATCATATTCTAATCCCATTCTGTACGGGCATGGTGAGCCACCCAAACTCCAGGATTACATGGAAACACCATCAGCTTAGTCGTGTACTTAGCGATGGGAATCTTTTGGCACTACAGTGGTTTATCGATAACATAATGTAGTTTACGCATTACTTGCTTTTACCTGCGGCTTTGCACACACTGACTATGTAATGAGATATTTTTGACACCCTCTAAAATAATGTTTTTAAAATTATTTTGTGTACAGAAGAGAAAGAAATAATATATGTACTCTATAATTTGTGCTACTTAGCATTACGAATGCAGACCTTTCAAGAAGAAGCAAAGGGAAAATACGAGTAAGTCTTAGAACAAATCGTTTACAAAATAAAAAATATTAACATGAATACTTTTAATAATATAAAGAATAAAAGGTAACAATAATAATATTTATTTCTGTTTGTAACTTACTCAATATGGATAAGATGAAAAAATTAGGGTTTTTTAAATGGCGATCACTATACATTATAATGTACATAGGTAATCTTATTATAGTAACATAGTTTATAGCCATGCATAAAATATATAGGCTGAAAATCATAAAATTCCGGGTTCACAAGCAATTTTAATAATTCCATATTATTCAGATCGCCTTCGTAAGACAGCAATATGGTTGCTTGTATAATTCATAGTATGTATTCACATTGTGTTGCGGGGCACGTCCGTTCGCACCTCCCACGCACGTCCAATACTCTGCTTCGACATGGCTGGCCATTTGCAACATTGCCTATTTTATGGTATATACCTATTACATCGCAACGGCCCCATGCTAAGCAAATGATACCAGTGAAATCAATAGAAAACTATCAAACGAAACTTTTTTAATGAAGAAAATAAAGTGTAATTAAAATAATAAATATTATATTAATACGATTTCAAGATCGTTTTCAATAAGCAGCTAAAGATAAAGAACGTAAATTTTGATTTATTTTCAGTAAAAAGTCACAAATGGGCTGATTTTGATAATAATAAAAAAAATGTTGTAATATTTTTTGTTCTTTTATTTTAGTTTTATGTTTTGTATAAATTGTTTTCACTTTTATGCAGTTTGTACATGAATAAACGTTTTTTGTTCCATTTTTTTTTCAATTCGCCTTAGGCGTCTCGTCTAAACTTCGTCCTTTTATGAAGATACGTAAAAATAATCTGTCTCTATTTTCAGTGTATTCAAAAAGTTTGCCAATCCTTACACCTGGGAAACTGTTCGCACAAAGCCGATTTCAACCCACAAATTCCTTCTAGATGTAACGGTTTCCACAATTTCCCCATACAAATAAACACCAGAATTGTGAACAGAAACATTTATCCCGGCCACGGCGGTTGAATACAAATACCTATTGTATGATCATAATGACGTGTAGTCCGTCCATACGTGCGGTAACATCAAATAAGGGGGCTTTGCCTTCCCAGGCCGTGTTTTGTCTTATTCTTTTAGGGTTCAGCAGTGGAACAGCCGAGGTACTGGATATAACAGCTTCAACATTATTTTTGAGAGACAAACTAATTATATTATCTTAAATATATAAAAAGAAAGAATGACTGATTGACTGACTGACTGATCTATCAACGCACAGCCCAAACCACTGAACGGATTCGGATGAAATTTGAAATACAGATAGGTTTTATGACGCAGACCTTTGCTAAGAAACGATTTTGCCCCGCGGGCAAAGCTGCGAGCTAGAGCTAGCTAGTTATATATTATGTCGGAGAACGCTGGATTATAACTTATAGTTGGAACTCTTTTGAAAAGTATTACTCTGAGCAGAGCACTTGTCTCGAGCGTGGTCGATGCACCATCTTCAAAAATGGAATATTTATTAGAGTTGACTTTGAAGGTGACGGCAATCTTATTATGCATTCTTGGAGAGGAGCTTGGTGGAACATGATGGGTTGATCGTGCTGGATAGTTATAGAGTGCAATAGTTGTTCATTTTAGTAAGATCAGTGCCCTGAACTCGCTGCTCGGTTCTAACCGTCCCTTTAGTAAAATAATTGTGATACATGTTAGTTGAGGAATAAACAATGTACGAAGAAGTGATTGTTTTGTGCTCGCACTTTACCCACTGACGCCCACATATCCTGATGATGATGATACAATGGCCATATTATATCATGATGATGAAGCCTAGGAAACGATGTTGAAGCCTAGGAAACGATGTCGCTTCGACATATATATAAAGTAAAAGGTGTATTGAGTTATTTCGAAAAGTAGAAGAAATGTTCTTTAATCCATCTTTAGGGTTCCGTACTTAAAAGTATACACGGGATCCTATTTCTAATGCCGGCTGCATGTAGGTACTGTATAGTTTAACTGAAAAAGATAGTCCGTACAAGGTTTCCAAAATCAGCTGAAGGCTGGCTAGTGAGTTTCCTGATTCAGACTCCACTTTCCGTCCGTCTGTCTATCTGGCACCAGGTTATTTCATGAACTATGGTTGACAGTCGATATTTTCACATATTATGATGTATTTCTTTTGGTACTATAAGAACAAATACTATAAACAAAATAAAATTAATAATAAAGCAATATAATATAGCAAAACAAACGTGATTTTTCCCCGTTTCTACATATTTATCAGAGAACGGAACCCTTTGACCACAAGGCTCGTCAACTTTCTCTTGGCCAGTTTTATTTCTTTGGGGTTCTTCAATCCGTTTTCTGGATAAAGAACGAGTTCTGTGTTTATTTTATTGTACATAACATACATGTACATAAGTAAATAATAAATTCGTTATCATAGACGACTTTTATTAATCCTTGGGCTTAAATCAACAAAATACAACACAAATTCTATGCCGAGATAGAAATTATAGGAATACAATGTGTTTTAATTTAAGTTCTTAAAAATATTTCTACTCATAAAAACATTCATTAAATCCCCTACTTATTGAAGTCAGTAAAAACAAGAAAAAGCCTAGAAAAGTATTTATATTTATAATCCATATCCATATCCATACATATAATAAGAATGGAAATTTCTCCCCATTCATTGTGATCCTTTACTAAGGTGAACTGTGAAAATACGCATATGAACAAAACGACGCGAAAAAGTCGCTTGCGCGATCTAGATCGTAAAACATTTTGTCAATTTTTCCTAGGGAAACGTAAAATAAAATAATAAAATAAATAATAATCATTTATATCGGACACATCGCCCCTAATTTACATCAAAATTTTGAAGTAAAAGTAATAGAATATAAAGTAAATTCAATTCAAAAAAATCAAAAAGCAAAAAGTGCGACAAACTAAAAATACGCCATCTATCGATATGCCTGTAAACGAAAGTAGACCTTTAGTTTAATTTGGGCTAAATTTGTAAATAGTTTGTGTCACTGGTGAGGTGAAACAACACCACCGATTTGAATAAAATTTTCACTAATACGTTGCAGTTTTCTCTACTTGAACCTTAGTGTTGGTTTTAGTCAAATCGGTTTTTAAATAAAAGAGTTATATCAATCTAAAGATTTACTTATCTTATTATATAAAATCGTTCGTACACTTTCGTGCTATCAACGCACAGCCCAAACGGCTGGACGGATCGAGCTGAAATTTGGACAGCGTATTTTTTGGAAAACTTCATCGTGCAATAAGAAGCGATTTTGCGAAATTCCCCCGGGAACGGGAATTATTCCCGAAAAACGTTTGTATGCAAATCCGTAACCGCTGAACCGATTGAGCTGAAATTTCGTGAAATGATTGTTGGGATTGTGATTAGAAACTTTGAATACTTTTTATGTCAGAAATTTACTTTTAAGGGGGGTAAAGGGGGGGTCGAAGTTTGTATGGGAAATTTAGAACCGCTGATCCTATTGAGCTAAAATTTGGCACAAAGGTAGTTTGAGTTGTAAAAAATGATATGGGATACTTTTTATTCCAGAAATCAACCTCTAAGGCGGGATAAAGGAGGTCAAAGTTTGAATGAAAAATCAGTAACTAATAACCCCATTAAGCTAAAATTTGGTTTAGATATAGCTTGAGCCTCTAAAAAGGATATGGGACAGTTTTTAACCCTGAAATTGGCCTTAGAGTGGAAGTCAAATTTTGTATAGGAAATCAGTAACCGCTAGCCCTATTTGATATGGATGTATGTAGTTAGACTCCAAAAAGGACATTTATTTATTGATTTTGAATAGTTTTTAACGCTCAAAAACATATTTTATAAAGAACACATACAAAATACAAACTCTTTTCCGATGTGCCACTATTTTACCCATTATGTAACTAGATGGCGCTGTTCGTCGTTAAAACTCGCAAGCGATTTGTTGGACATGAGTACCTTTTTAAACGACTTATGAAACCAAAACTTTTTGCTATTATGTAGTATTATTTATTAGTATTATGTTTAGTTGTGCATGCTGTGGCATCCTATAATTGTAGGATCACACAGACTAAAGACATAATAGCCTTAAGACTTTTAATTGTAATGTGTTTCCTGCGTTGGATGTCCTTAAATAAATAAATTATGCCAAAGGGCGGTCAACAATCCATGTCGTTATTCCTGAATCCTAGAGTTTTACAGACTGCGAGTCAAAAATTTAACACTTAATAATTACTATAAAATTAATGTAACTTTAAAATACCTGATATTAATTATTTTATTACATACCATATACCATATTTGTTGAATAATTTTATAAATAACTAGCTGACCCGGCAAACGTTGTTTTGCCATATAAATAATTAATAGGAATGATTAAAAGTTAATATGAGAGTTACACTGAGATAGCAAAATAATAATTGTTTTATTATAAATATATAATTTTATTATAAATCCGATTCTCACAGATACCGGATAAGCACAAAAAATTTCATCAAAATCGGTCAAGCCGTTTCGGAGGAGTATGGCAACGAAAACTGTGACACGAGAATTTTATATATTAGATATATTATATATATTCACTTTAAAGTTCCATCACATAATCAGAAAAATCATTGTCCTTAATTTTATGTTGAGTTTGTCTAATTGAATTATTATTATTTTATTAACTTTATGTGAGTAAATTCGTTTGCATGCCTTATTTAATAAAAGTCTTCGGAAGTTCTAAAGTTATTTTTTTTGTTGAGGTGGTTTTTAGGGTTCCGTAGCCAAATGGCAAAAACGGAACCCTTATGGATTCGTCATGTCTGTCCGTCCGTCCATCCGTCCATGTGTCACAGCCACTTTTTTCCGAAACTATTAGAACTATACGATTGAAACTTGGTAAGTAGATGTATTCGGTGAACCGCATTAAGTTTTTCACACAAAAATAGAAAAAAAATATTTTTTGGGCTCCCCATAGAACTAAACCTCATTTTATTCATCAAACCCATACGTTTTAGGTATCTACGGATTACGGATAGGTCTTCAATTATTGAGGTTTCTAATATCATTTTTTATTATTTTAAACGGTTTTATTTAGCTCACTCCGTTTGTTTTATTATTTTTTATTCTTGGGTCAAATTTAGTAAAAAAAAATCGCAAATTTGAAATTTCGCCCTCTTCCTGTCAACTGATTCAAATGAAATTTGGTGTACGCCTTTGGTTCTGGTGACAATATAATTACGTATATTTAAAATTATTTTAAATCCAAGATGGCCGCCGCTACAAAAAAGCGGATTACATTTTTTTTTCCAATCAATATGGGTATCAAATGAAAGGACTTGATAACTAGAATACAGTGCACTATACAAAATAAAAATCAAAGATGGCACTCGCTACAAAATGGCGGATAACCAATTTTTTTAATCTCATCAATATGGGTATCAAATGAATGGGGTTGACATGTTGAATACAGTGTACTAAAAAGCTGAAAAATAAAATCGTGAGGCACGTTAAATATCTAAATTCTAAATCCCTAATATGAACATTTAAACTGAAAATTGTAGAAAATAAAATTGTTCTTTACTTTTTGTGATTTTGTTGTTAATTGGAGACTCTTAAAAGGCCTGGAATAGCTTTTATTACAGAAACCAAGCTTAAAGGGAGAAAGGGGGATCGGTGTTTTTATGGGAAATTAGTACCCGCAGCTCTAATTTTGCAGAAATTCGAAATAGATACAGCTTGAGCCAAAAGAAAGGACATAATTGAGATAGTCCCTTAGTCTTAGTTCCTTAAGTCAACAATGCATATAGGTGAAAGGGCCTTTCACCTTCCCTCACTTTTAAGGTCAGAGTTTTATGGGCATACCTACAGGAACCACGGAATCGATTTGAGTCTCGGGAATGATAGTATGAGGCATGAGGAACCGATTTAGCTTAAATTCCCAATATAGATAGTTAAAAGGAAAACAAATAGTTTTATGGAATAAGGAATTCTGGAAAAAGGAATCAATAGCCGCTAAATTGATTTAGCTGTAATTTTGTATTAAAATATTTTGAATTCCAGGAAAGTAACTCAGGATTGTTTCCTGTGGTAGCGAAAAAAAACTGCATAGAAATACTTGGCTCGATTTTCTTCGCTATCCAGAGCGGGAGGAAATATAACTATGTATACTAATTCAACGCCGCGGGGATGGAAATCAAATCAATTTCGAAATAGCTGCAACAAAATGAAATTTAGAACCGTTGACTCTATCTATTACGCTAAAATTTGATGCAACCTTTAGTTTGAGTCATAAAAAATGATACGAGACACTTTTTATCCCAGAAATCAACCTTTTAGGGGAGGAAAGGGGGGGATGCAGTTTGTGTAGGAAATCGGTAGCCGCTTCTTCGTTTTAGCTAAAATTTGGTCAACGTATTCTTAATATAACGTAGGCGACCAATAAGGAGGGATTTTGTGAAATTCCCAGGAGAACGGGAATTATTTCCGAAAAACGTTTGCATGGAAAGTTATTGAATAGTTTTTATGTCAGAAATTAACTATTAGGGAGAATCAGTATTACAGGCAGGAGGAAGGAGAGTCAGAGTTTTAATGGGAATTCAGGAATCACAGAATTGATTTGAGTCGTGAGAAAGATAGTGTGAGAAATTGGTAACCAATAATTATAATTTAACTTAGGTTTAGGTACATTACAGTAGAGATAAGTTTAAGGGTTACCGGGAAAGGACCACAAATAGTTCTAATTCCTGAAAAGAGGCGTGAAAATTTGTGAAGACAATCAACAACCGTTAAACCGAGATAGTTTGACCTCCGGGAAAGGACACAGGACTGGTTCCTGCGATAGCAAAACAAAACTTCATAGATATACCCAGTCCGATATTATTCACTACCCACTGGGTTAAAACTATTTTACGCTCACAAAATCGCGGAGATGGAAATACAATCCTAAATGGCAGCACCAAACTTTCGCTTTATTGACTGTCACGCGCAACGAAGTGCGCGCGGGTCAGCTAGTAAAAGAATATAAATCATGTTACCCTTATTATGTTGCCTTTTCAAGCCCCATTGAGTCGCTGTTGTATTTTGCTACGTCTCAAAAGTAGTCGGATTGATTTGCGTGTACCTACGCAGTAAGCCTTGTTTGTCCAATAAAGGGAGATTTCACCAATCGTAGAAGACTTATAGAGGCTTACTCAAGCTTATAGTAAAATACGGAATAAAATCATTTTTAATACAACATACACAATAGACAAGTTTATTTTTCCGCATTAATCGGTTATAGTATTTGGCAGAACTTAGGAGACGCAGCTAAAGGAATATTTTTGGAATTTTTGAGGGACCTTGGCCCAGCTGTAAGGCAGTATTTAATTACATAGGTACACTCTATTTATCACATTCATTGGTAATGTGACTAGCCTGAAGTGGTGCTAAAATTACATAATTATTATGACGGTTTTTGGGAGGTCTTTTACCAGCATTGCGACATTAATATACTAGGTATAATTTAAAAGAGTAATATTGTTCATTCGGATTCTTTTCACTTTAATATTATATTATAATCATAAGGAGGTCCTATCGCATAGTTCATTAGAGTCCACGACTCCACCACCAGCGCAAGGCCATAATATAATTGTGATTTGACTGTAGGAGTTAGTGTAATCCGTTGGAGTATTAACTCCAATAAATATATTATTAATTATGAATCCTCATAAAAGCCTAAAAATTAAATCTGGATAGACTGTCTCATAAAACAACATAGTTTAAATGTTCTCAAATTCATTTCATAGTTAAACAAATACTGGGTTAACGGTAGACTAAACAAGAAATCTAATGAATTTCAAGAGTCGATTTCGCTCAGATATAAAGGACTAATATTAGAGCAGCACTCGCGGAGGGTAATAAATGTTAATTCTATAGTAGAGAGGGCTAATTGCCACCCAACTTACATTTACATTGCAGTATGAGCTGAGAGATCAATTGTTAATTTGATACCTATGACATTATTTCATGGAATGTACTTGATGTTTATTATTTCGGTTTCCTCTTTTAAATTGTAAAAATTGTTTATAGATAACGACTTTATTAAAATATATTCAAAGCACCCCAATAATGACAAGCTCGTTTGAGCAAAAAAAATTGCGTTCTCTCAACATCACAAACCAGAAGTGTTTTTAGATTATGTTCGATAAAAATTGATCTACCTATATTGTACACAGTAATATTTTTTTAGTTATAGACAAACGGCAGTCATATTATTTCATGTTATTGTCGCTCACTACCTGTAATTTTTATAGAACATAATCTAGCGATACTGTGTACAATAGATCGCATATAATTTTGTATGAATTATAATTGTTGATCGAGTTACTGTATGTAATTATATGATTTTCCTCAGCTTTGGCGGCGTGGCTAAATATTTACATGGCGCCATACTTGAGTTTAAAATTCAAATTTTATTGAATTGAGTCGTTTTTGGACCCAAATTTTATTGTTTGACTTACCTTGTGCAACGGGCCGTTTTCAGGTAAGTACCTGAAATGAGAAAGTTTTTAATTTTTCATTCAAATAAGTTTATTCCAATAGTTACCAACAATGGCGAACGATGCGAGATACAAAATAACTGGAATTCTACTCGTAACTCTACGCGAGTTCAAAAAATGTTAATTGTCAAAGCTTTGGGTTGCGCAGACTCAGGGGCTTCGCAGACGACAGACTATCCATGACGCATTTTTTGCGCGTCGTGTGCGTTACTGCATATAATTGCATAGGTTCTATTTTCACAGACTAAAAAGTGCGTCATGGATAGTCTGTCGTCTGCGCAGCCCCTTACTGTGACAAATACCAGATTCGGATGGGTTTAATAATATGGATAATTTGATAAATAATGGTTGTAAGATATGACTATAAGTGACTCACTCACATTACCACATTTTATCACACCATCAACCCATGAGAAGATCAATATTCTCCACTTAACAACGGTTGTCTGAAAGAGACTGCTATAAGCGATAAGACCTCAACCTGTAACACTTAGATTATTACTTTTTAAGTTGTTTTGTATATTTTTTAGCTTACTTCCTACTAATAGTATAAAAACATATTTATGAACGTTTGTTACTTCCTCACGCGTAAACGGCTAAGTCAATTGAGATAAAGTTTGGTATGTTAGTAGGTAGCTAAGATCGCTGAATAAAACCAAAGCTACTATTCAGCGGGTAAATATTAACAAGTAAATTAAATTAAAAATTTAAAAAACCCCCAACGCAATACGTATTTCACCATTTTTTGTATGGCGGCCATCTTGGATTTTAAATTTTATATAGTGGACTGTAATCTACTCGTTAAGCCCTTTCATTTGATTCCCATATTGAGGGGGTCGTGGAAGAAAAAAGTAATCCACCATTTTGTAGCGGCGGCCATCTTGGACCGATTTCCACCAAACATGGCTAAGAACACTCTCGACTAACTCTACTTTCAAACAAAAAAAACAAAATCAAAATCCGTTCATCCGTTTGGGAGCTACGATGCCACAGACAGACACATACACACACACACACACACACACACACAGACAGACAGACAGACACGTCAAACTTATAACACCCCGTCGTTTTTGCGTCGGGGGTTAAAAATAGCTTATATCAATATAAATAGTTCACCAAACTATGACGTAAACATGCTCCTAGGCAAAGTAGGGTGCGACAGAAAGCAAGTTCAGGGAAGCACCTTAGGCCTGGATTGTTCCAACTTTCCCACTTTCGTAGAATTTTTGCTTCCTCCCCTCGCATCGCATTGTGCTTTATGAGACGTGTAGTTTCATCGAACCTTCGAATGTAACAAACTTTCTACTGTACAAGTTTGATTTAAAAGGAAATCTAATTTATATTACTACATTCAATTTGTTCTACCAGCAGTTTTATCTAAGAAAAAGAAGTGTTTTTTTTGACGTCATTCGTGTTTCCTGGGAATCTTCAAGGCACGAGTGTGGTACCTTTGTAGGCATCTTACGTGATTCTCGTTGACCGCATTTGCACTTTCCATCAGGTGTGCTCAGAGATGTGGTCAATCGTAGGCTATTTTAGTATAAAAAAAACATTTTGATGTATGATTACAATATTATTAGTAAATGTATTATTCCCATTTTTAAAATGTTCTTCTGAAAAGATGTGATCACGGAGAAGGTCCTTTACTATGGAGGCTAATATTAATTTAGCTCTTCAGTATGAAACTTCGAGCAAGCTGAAGAGCTCAATTCGGTGGCGAAGCTTACTCTGATTTTATTACAAGGATGTAGTAATTATAAGATGACTATGGCTACGCCCTGTTTTACCCGCGAAAAGAAGTACCTAAAGAGATTTATTTTATTGCAAGGTCTAAAGAACGAAGCTTAAGGTGTAAAGGGGTAGTGAGTGGGGTAGTGTGACATACTCATAGATACACTGGGGACAATAATATAAATGATTGCAAAAATACATAAAAAACTCCCTGTCAGTAAATAGTCACATTATGAAAATATTTCAATTGGGTAGGAAGTTTTATATTAGTGTGTTGAATTTTAAAGCTCATTGGTACTTAACTCAGATAAAATAATTTAAAGATGTATGTTTATCTGTATTAAGCACTATGTTTATTAAAATCTAATTAATGATCGAAAGAAAATGATTACGATTACTGGCTCGATGTTGTCTTAACCAAGCCTTTGTCTACAAAATGTTCCAACTTTCAAACTACGTTCTATGAAATTTCGCCGAAATTGGCGCCACCGAACGCCCTTTGTGAGGGAATTAATGTGACACAGTTGGCTGCCCGCATTTTACTATAGAATGTGACTGAAGCACAAAAGTTGGTAATAAGCGCTTCGGCTATAATTATATATATTGTCATAGTTTTACATTACATTTAACAATTGTGTACGTTTAAATATGATGGAATGCTACTTTAATGTACAATGTACGATTTTAAAATGTTCTTTATTTTAAATGGTTCTTCTTCTTGTGGAGCCATCTAAGAGATGGAACTAGTTGGGAACACAACAAGGCTGCGGACGATTGCTTTGGCGTACCCGCTGCACCAGCATTAAAGCATCCCGCAGGAACATCCCCAGCAAAAAAAAGGTAGCACTCCGGGAGTGCCGGCAGAAGTGAAAACTTCAATATTAACGTTGTGTTTAATTATAAGTATAAAAGTACCATCATTTATGAGGTAGAATACAATGTTTATTTATTGCGCTATCGTACACAAATATGACAATTTATATGTTGTTATTTATAATATTACATTAAATTTTATCTCGCAGAAAAATCAACTTCCATCCATAATTTCGACGACTTTTACACCATCAACAGAGCAGCACACTCAGGCACGGTAGAAAGAGTGGGAGATACTAGTTCTTCTCCCTTCCCCTCGATCTTACGCTTTTTCGATCAGCATCACGTGACCCTGACGCGAGTTTTAAAGTTTTTACCCATACAAAAAAGTGCTCAGCGCCGCTAAAGAAGTTTTCACTTCAAAAAATGCACTGTCTTAGCATCCGTGTCGTGGTGTAAAGACACGGTGCATTTGAGGCTGGATAAACTCTGTCTGGTTTACATATTGGTGTGTACCTGCACTTGCGTCATCTATCCTGCCACTGCACATCATCCCGACAATAAGTCGTCTCTAATCCAACAGCAGATTTATCGAGTTGCCTCCACGCTTCAATGGGAGGGGCGCATCAACTCGTGTACGTCTTTTTTATTATTTTTTCCTTTATTCTTTGTCATTCGCCGTTTGAATTTGATGTATGATTTGGCGACGGATTTGAGGAGATATTGTATTTTATTTGTCGCGGGGATTTGATTAGATACGCATTCAATAGATTGTGGCCAATTGTTGTTATGAGAAAATTTTAACCTACTTTTAGGAAGGAGGATGTTTCTGTGTTGGTAATTTTTTGAAGTGAAAACTTCTTTAGCGGCGCTGAGCACTTTTTTTTGTATGGGTAAAAACTTTAAAACTCGCGTCAGGGTCACGTGATGCTGATCGAAAAAGCGTAAGATCGAGGGGAAGGTAGAGGAACTAGTATCTCCCACTCTTTCTACCGTGCCTGAGTGTGCTGCTCTGTTGATGGTGTAAAAGTCGTCGAAATTATGGATGGAAGTTGATTTTTCTGAGAGATAAAATTTAATGTAATATATAAATAACGATATAATATTATAAATAACAACATATAAATTGTCATATTTGTGTACGATAGCGCAATAAATAAACATTGTATTCTACCTCATAAATGATAGTACTTTTATACTTATAATTAAACACAACGTTAATATTGAAGTTTTCACTTCTGCCGGCACTCCCGGAGTGCTACCTTTTTTTTTATTGTTTTCAAAATTACAGTCAATTAATAGTTTTCTATGAAAGGATTTGTATTTTTTTTGTTGTTGTTAATTTGGGTTTTTGTCTGTTTTCTATAATTTACTTACATTTAAACCACTATTCTAAGTATTCTAGGAACAAACATTAAGACTACAATTTATAACCTCATTTAAAAGAAAAAGATAGTCCTTACTTCACAATAACATCTCAGACTCTCTTCTCAATAAAAATCATAATATCAAGTCAAACATGACGCCACAAATCGCGTTTGATAGAGAGTATATTTATTACGGAGGTAGGGTCGCCATTCGGAAAATTTAATGGCAAATCTATCTGACAGTGGCGCCCACTTCTGCCCATAAGACTGTTAAATGAAGCGAAAAATTAGGTGTTTCAGCGTCGAGGCGCTGCCACTGACCAATAGAGAAGGTTTCAACTTTCTTTGAGGAAATAGACCGAGAAATAAATCGTGTAATACATAACATTTATCTTATGTTAATAATCTTTTAAATGATTGATGTATCAATATTTAAACCGCTGAAATTTGGCACGAAGATATAAGACATAAGAGATATAAGACCTATATCGAAAACATCCCCTAAGAAAGAATTTTTAAAAATTCAAGACAGAAGGGTTCAAAATATAATGTGGATACAGAGATATTAAAAAAAATATAAATGCATATTCAGCATAATTATTATATTGATTCATGGGTGCACCAATCTTATTAACAAACAAGTAAGCGCTCGCCTCAGTTTTCAAAAAAATGTGTAAAATTATCTTCATTTTTTTCGTACTGAATTACTTATTTGGCTGGGCTTTCATTTTAAATCTCGAGCGTTCTTTATAATTCCTGTACAAATCAAATCCAGATCTTCTACGATGTTCATAAAGTCATCATATCGTATAGAGTAATTATGTTAAAATCGTGGATCATGATCGATCGATGCGAATGCCCTCGAGATCGCAACAGAGAGCTCGGCAGCAGGCCGCATCCCCTTGCAGAATCACTAGACTATAATAATTAACGCTGCGCTATTGCTTTCGCGCGAAATTCGCCGTGATACCCGCGCGAGGCGCTCGACTTGTAAACCGATTTACCTCGAGCATGCTTTGTTGGAAGTTTGCCGGAAAGTCAAACTATTAGTTCATGTAATATTGATACGGTATAAATTAAATATCTACACCAAGTATTTATAAAGGTATATTGTTGTTTTTTTAAGTGTATTTGATACAATAATTAAAAGCTTATAACTATAATAATTATAGTTATAAGCTTTTAATTCGTTTTAGTACAATATTGTCAATAATAATTATTATTATTGACAATATTGTACTAATACAAATACAAATCATTCATTAATATCATTCAGATACTCGTCATACATATTTAACCATACTAATGGATTATAAAATATTGTAATATAAATTACAATAACCGATCTTATTGCTAAGCTATCTCTTCCAGAGAATCGTGTAGGGAGAAGAAATATACAAAACTGGATGGATGTTTCACACATCAGTTATGAAAGGTAAAATAAATAAACCTAAGGAGTAAGTTCGATGCAGAGGGTCAGAGGCCAATGATGGAATAACCCTGAAGACCTGTTTGTTCCCATCTCACCTTGTATTAATTTAAAGGTAGCGCTGAGTTTGAAACTTGAATGCACATCCAATTAACACATTCACTGCGGATCAGGCCCAGATCGACCTGCCACGGAATTTCAGCTGGTGCGGACGAAGAAATGTATGTCCCTCTCACTAGGTGCGGTACGATTATCTCAGGTGTTTGTAAAGGTACGACAGAGACAAATATATATTTGAGATTGTGTTCAAAATTATAGGTGTTCCCTATAAAAACATCACGGCAGGCCTTTATCGGCCTACCACGCACTGACGGTGAAAATATCAACTCGGTGCGGCAGGGGTCTATTGCGGCCCGCCGTCCCAACAGGCGGTTGGCGACCCGATACCGCACGGAGCGCCCCGCTTCGCCAGTTAGTGTTGAGCCATCTCACTGAACTGACGTACGTCGGCGTCGCGTTTTAAAATTAACGACGCACGATGGCAGGAAACAAAAGAAAAATACAAATTTTGGAAAATAAACTAATTCACGAGGCAGATAAAAGTGATAGTGACAGCAGTGAGGAAATATTTTCCTTCAAGAAAAAAAAATGATATTTAGAAAAAGGACCAAGCAAAAACAAAAACATACTGCAGGATGTGCACACAAAATCTTTATGCGAAATGTTTTAAAGACAAGCATAAATAAATAATTAAATAAACTATTTTTCATTTCTTTTCTACAATTCTATTTTATTTTCGATATCCCCTTATTTTTGTCTTTCCCATCACTACTAAAAATACTTTCTAGTGCGGTGCTGGTCGATATCGACCCGCCACTTTTCCTGGTTCATTTCTCATTTCCTGTTTGGCAGATCCCGGGGCGAATCAAATCTAAAGAAGGTGGGTTCAAGGTTATTCTAACAGTCCAAAAACTACACACCTATATTATGTTTTCGCAAAGTTATAGCGATTTTATCTAACCTTATGCTGGTGGGTCGAGAAAGGCCTGCCACGCACTGGCGGAAAAATCATTGGGGGCACACTTTGGCCCGCCGCCGCACCAGACGAAGGTTTAAGATTTTACTTGCCGCAGCTAACGTGTTAACTTCACTATAATATAATACATACAAAAAAATAAAAAAATATGCATCTAAAAGCGCGTAAGAATATATTTTTTTTTACATTTTGTGTGTTATGATACAACTTGTGTTGAGTACCTAATAACGTGTTACTTTCCAAACTTAAAATTGCCTCTATATAATGAAACCGATATCAATCTGACGTATTACATACAACGTCACATTAGTATGGCTCTGGCAATTAAACTTGAAATTCATAAAATTACAATTACTCAAAAAATATATAAAAGAGTGATTCTAAATGTTGTGCGAAACAGATGATTCTGTCACGTTACGATACCGCACCGCAGTTAAATGTGGCCAAAGCATAAAATTTTTAAATTGCTAAAAATATCACTTCAAGAACAATTAAAGAGTGATTTTGTATTCATCTCACACCAGACGAAAGAATAAAGAATTTCAATCTATTCTCCCCTGAAATCAATTACAAATGAAAAAATTGCGTGTCACCTCGCACGTTGCATGCGAATCGAGCTAAGATCATTAAATCACTTCTACCCACAAAACCTATTAAAAAGGCGATTTTTTATCCCGCCCCATTCATGGCTGTAAAAATTCGCATTACTTCGCTAGTAGGGTGCCTGTGTGGATGGAACTTCATGGGATAATCTGGGAATAATAATAAATATACAATCAGGTGCGTGCCTCTCAACATTAAGCAAAGAAGGTGCATTATACATTTTGGTAAGTCACCTAGCTTTAAAAAACTTTTAAACCTAGTTGTATATTATGTAGTTCAAAAGTTCTTACACTATTATAGTGTAATAAATTATATTGAAAAAAATAAATTAGGGTCTAAGGTACATACACTAGCTTTCTAGCGCATATCGACGCTGGAAAGGCAACCTTGCTGATCCACCATTTAGCAACTTTACAGGAGAGAGGTTTAAAGTTAGAAAAAATAAAAAAAAAATCATATAAAATCCATTTTTTATCCGAATTGTCTGAAAATTGGTCAGAATTTCAAGAAAATAGTTTGTTTATAGATAAACTAAAAAGCTTGACTAAAAAATGTCGAGGGTAGAAGTTAGGTGGCGGTTAAGCAATAAATACCTGAGTCTCCAGCAAGGCTAATTTTCTTATAGGACAGGAGGCAGTTCATCATGTTGCTGCACTTTTTGCTTATGCATCAAAATTATGCTATTCGTATCGAAGCAAAATGTTTTATCTCCATGTTCATTCAGAAAGGTCGAAAGGCATAATTCGCTTATATCCAAAAGTGGTCTTGCTAGAAATTCTATGCTTCCAATTGACCTCAAAGTTTGGCATAGATATTTTACTTCCATTTAACCTCTCATTATTGTACATTTAAACTTGTAACAGGACTAATTTGGCTTCTTTTAACCTATGTTTAAAATTGCTTATTTCCAAAGCATGCTTAAATACAGAAAAGCTAAATTGCTTAAGTGCCAAACTATGGTATACTTTAGCAGGGCTAATTGTATTATGTGTAAACAGGTTCCTTTTTTACGGCAAAGCTAATTTTCTAATGTAACATTTGCAGATAATAAAAGAAAACAAATTTTTCTTATGCTCCACTGTGGTTAAATGAAAGGTAGCTTAAGATACAAAATTCTTAAAAAGACCCAAATTTGTACGCTTATGTACCAAAAAATTCGAAATTACAGATGGCTTAACGACCATTAAAAATAATGATATCGGGATGAAACCGAGTTCATCAGATAGAGAAAAATCAGGCGATTCCAACGATATATATAACTCATATTCGCAAATTTGGCGCTTCAGCAAGGTTGCCTTTCCAGCGTCGATATTATGTGCCTTTAATATTACATTATTATAATAATAATGTCGTGTCATCCTCAAGTTTACCTCAACCTCCCATAACTAGCGCCAATATCGTTAAATAGCACTATCCCATAGTTTCCAGTTAATTTTATACATGTTTTAAAGTTTTTTTTTATAAATGACGAGAATAAATTATATTTTCAAAGGCTATATCTATCATCTTTAAGATCTAGAGAAAATGTCTGGGTGGTTTTGACCATCTTGACTTTAGGTATGTGAAAGGCACATAATAATATGCGCTAGAAAGCTTGTAGTGTAAGTAACTTAGATCCTAAAATTCTATAGTATTTTATTCATCTAAATATATAAAAGGAAAGAGTGACTGACTAATCTATCAACGCACAACTCAAACAGCTGAACTGATTTGCTTGAAATTTGGAACACAGATAGCTTTTATAAGAAGACGTCCGCTAAGAAAGGATGGTTAACTCGCGAACACAAGCTAGTAATTCTATAAGCCTGAAATGTATTCAGTGGTGTCAAACAAAGTATACTAAAATTTCATACTGAATTAATATGATAAAGTATTAATTTAATAATATCCTAAACCATTGTTACCATAGCAAATATATTCGAAAGTGCTTACTTTGCGCTCTGCCTTTTAATTTATTTCGAAAAGCATTTTCAGCCCTTATTTGCAGACGTGTGCAAACCTTACTCTACAGTAACATGGTAATGGACTGAGAATTTATTTAGTTCTAAAAGCAATATGTATTATGGCTCTGTAATAATAAAAATGCTTTCGAATAATCACATGAACAAAGCTTGGGAATAATTAATTGTTTAAGCAGGTAGAGGAATACCTATTAATAAAAATATTTAATTTATTGATATAATGTAGTTTGCGATCAGATTTGTTAGCTAAAAGGCTAAAAAAGGAGATTAATAAATTAACTGTTTATTTTTATCCCTATCTAAGTAAACATAATCCCATCAAAAACATAAATGTGAAAAGAGAGCCAAGTTCAATATTACGATGTATGTACTCATAGTTACCTATGATTTGGTAGTTGACTTCAACGACAAAAGAAGTGAGATCTAAATGGGTGCCAAGTTCAATGGTCAGTCCTGAAAAATATTAACAACAACATAAAATATTTTATTACAACTTAAAAGATTATTTCTTCTTATCACTTAGAATTAATATTATTTTGAAGCCTAAAGACTGACTTGGCCAGTTCTCATAATATACTAGGTAGGTACTCTCTTAACTTTAGCTTGATCACTATTAAACGCACTTAATGCTAATTAGTGCGCCACCGTCTTTTATCGTGTAAATTAGTCCCCTCCATCCATTGGTTGTCTGGAAGAAATCGCTCTTTAACGATAAGACCGCCACTCGTACATTGTAATTTTTAATTTTAATTATGTACTTATGTATTTTCTGTAACATTATGTGGTGTACAATAAAGTATCTATTGTCTTATCTTAATGATATTTCGTCGTATGGTACCCATGAGAACTAGCCAAGTCAAACTTTGGGCTTCAAAATAATATTAAATCTAAGTGATAAGAAGAAATAATCTTTTAAGTTGTAATAAAATATTTTATGTTGTTGTTAATATTTTTCAGGACTGACCATTGAACTTGGCACCCATTTAGATCTCACTTCTTTTGTCGTTAAAGTCAACTACCAAATCATAGGTAACTATGAGTACATACATCGTAATATTGAACTTGGCTCTCTTTTCACATTTATGTTTTTGATGGGATATCATTGCTTTTTGTACAGTACTTTTTAGTATGTAATAGGTTTAAGACACTCAGTCATAATAAGATTAATACCAATAAATGATTATTTTATTGCACCTCCCCCCACCCCACTGCCCACTGCTCCACGGCACAGCCGACGCACCGCGCCCCGCGGCCCGTGAGCCTCGCCGTGCTTCGATATACCTATACCTATAATTAATTTAGTACTTATTTATATATAGCATTCATGTGCACTATTGATTTGAATATTGTACCTAATCAATTGATTTTTAAACAATACTAGTTACTGATAAATTTATCTATATTCACCCAGCTATTTAATACCTACCGACTACCTGGATGGAAATTTAACTTTTTAGATCATCTGGAACTGGATTAGAATTTCGATCAAAAGAAATCTAAGCCAACAAGACTTGTAATGACGACGACTTGGCGGGGGCACTACCGTGCCTCCAGATACCGCCACATACCTATCGTAGGTATCTAAAATGTTTACACCAACTAGCACCTAAGGCGATATACATACGTTATTTTTATTGTAAACAATGTTAATATTATTACCTCTATGTTACTGAGCCGCCTTGATGCTGGTGAGTCGATATATTGATAGGTATTTACATAGGATATACAATTGTTACGTAGGTACCAGAAACCTATTTTTATTAGTGACTAGCTGTGCCTAGCTGATTTACCCGCTATACAGTTTGGTACAGTAGTGTATATTATGTTATTCCAGGGGTCTAAGCTATATTTTTTATTATACCAAATTTAAAGTCAATCGGCCCACCCGTTTAGGCGTGAAAAAATAAAAAACATATATCCATACGTACAGTAGGTATAAAGTTTGTATTTATATTTATAATTATATTAGTAGGAATAGTGGACTCGCGCGCACTTCGTAGTATCTAACAGAAAATAGCCGCCTACACAAAAATTATAGCAACATGCAACATGTATTGCTTTATGCGTTCCTAGGCGTCCCAAACTTTAATATCATACATTTTTTAAAAATTAATAATAATTTAAAATGATAAAAAAATACTAGTTTCTGATTTTTCCCTTTGTTACTACGACATTACCTATCGGGATGCCAAATTTCAGCTTTCTAGGTCATCTGGAACTGGGATATTACTTTTGATCTATCCCTCAGTATGTATTAACTTCACCGATTACTGGATGTTTATATCTAAATAACCGTTTGAGCTGTGTTATTGGAATTTTGAACAGAGATATAGTTCGTATATTTAAGTATATGTGCCAAATTTAACTTGTCTATGTGTAATAGTTTTTGTATAACGAGGGTGTAAAAAGTCGTCAAAACGCGCTTTGGACGGTTCGTGTAATATAACACACGGCGCGGTCGCCAGTTCCTTTGCTTGAACTTGGCTTGACTCGCTGCCGCGTGTCTAGATACCATATTCAGAAATAATGTTACCGATGACTCTTTCTTCAAACAATAGGTTAAAAGGAAAAATACAAAACATATCTATAGATATTTTTTTAATAAATAAAATTTACACAAAAACTGATCGTTATAAAATGTAAAACAAATGAAATGAAACAAAAAATCTTTTAAATTATCTTAAAAAAAAATATAAACCAAAACTATTCCGAATATTTGTGTTATTCCCTAGCGCCATCTGTCGAACTTTGGTGGAACTTATATAACAGAAGGGTCGTTTGGTTCAACTGCATTGTGGGGAAAATGTTGCGTTAAATTCGTATTTAAATTTCATGCCATTTCATTGCTATCATGGTTTTATGGACAAAAATATACAAAACTTACATAATTTGTACCTGATGCCTTTAAGGAGCCAATAAGCTTAAGCTTTAAGGAGGAATGTTTTGAGCCTAAACTCGCCGGTTTTACTAATACCCATTGAAGAGTTTCAGTAGACACTTCCTGGCTCCATCATCAGATCAGCTCAGTGGTACCAGATTATTGAACTGTCATAAGATTTCTAGACATTTGCAAAGTTTTATTATGATACGAAAACCAGAAGTTGGTCAAATTTTATTTGCAAGATTTTTTTACCGACTTTGTATGGAAAACTAATTTAAACGATTTCAAAATAGACCATGTTTGGAAGCTCATAGCTGGACAACGATTGGAGATAGATAAAAAGTGTCAAGGTCGAAGTTGTAGAAAATTTTATGAGGTTTCATAATGTAGTACAACAAAATATCGTACAACGCACAGTTTTTGACATATAAACAAAAAACCTAAAAACGGGACCTTCTTCGGCCTCCCCCCCCTCGGGCTCACCTCGGAGGGGTGGGGACTTTTAGTATGTTTATCTCCTAACTAGTCCAAACAAAGTTACTCAGTTAGTTTTTCTGCTTTCGACTTTTCGATCCACATTTCTTCTTTTACTGGACTAGTGATATTTATGTAGGTATTTACATCTAGCATTTAGAAACGACCTGATACATTTTTTTTATATTAACGACGAACAAAAATAAAGCCGGGCCGAGGTGGCTTAGGCAAGATAATATTACTTCCCTAATTCGTTGACTTGGAAAGATTTGGGGAGGTTTTTGAAAAGCAGTGCGACAGTATAGACTAATTAAAAAATTAATTATATAAAAAGCATATTTCAATAATAACTATAAACTTCAAAATAAAAACATCAATATAATCTGTTCATTTTGGTACTCGAGCAAAAGATATATTGGCAGTATAATCCTATCCAAAAATATAGCTCTCCTTTACATAATAGATAAGCTAGAATCGCAAGGAGTTGCATTTTTTACGGTTGAGGTGAACACGGGAAAACACTTAAGGCGCCGCCTCAAGAGAGAATTGTGGTTATGAATTGAAACCGTCCTGGATTCTGTACGATGTATCTTGTTGAAGTCTTATTAATTTGCTTGCATTCATCTTTTTATTTCGCAACTGTCTATGAACTTTAGTAGAGCCTGTAAGCAGGTGCTGCTGCTTACAGTTTTGTTTAAGTTTTATTATATAGGTGAAGGAAGTTCCTTACAGGAACATGTTGATTATAATCAATAACATATTTTTATTGCATTTTTCTTCTCTAAAGAATATTCTGAGTTAATTCTAAAAAATCATAATGTTGCATTAAATCAATAATACATTTGAGGTTTTAATAATTGCAAGATAATGTAATACATTGAGTTCTTAAAAAGTTAATAAGTACATTCATTTTTCCAATATCAGCCATTCAAATGTCATTAAAAAAATTGCGTACAAAATTTTTCAAACATAAATAAAAAAGGGAAAAATCAAGAGAATAGAAAACTTCAAAGCAACAACCAAATAAATCTGTATTACTTAAATATGACAGTTGTTAATTTTCTTCACAAACTCATTAAATTAAATACCATCTAATAACCACGAAGTTTTTCCCATTCTCGGTTTTTCTCCCGCTTTGGATGCCTCATCACTATTGTCTTGCTATTTCATAAAAGACGCATTCGACGGAACAGGAAAATTAATTTCAGACAATGTGAGCCGTCAGGCACGAAGTGAGAGAGATTTCACTAAGTTTTATGTATTTACAGGCAGAATTCTGAATGGTTCGGTGCATCGTGTAATGAGAAAAAGTGCTAATAGTTGGCGAGGAACCTTCCTTTTCGGATAGCAATAATTCAAATTTGTGTTCCAAATTTTGTTTTGTTTCAAATCTTGTGCTGAATTTTAATCGTTGAACGAGTTTGCAGTTTATTCTATTTTTATTCGATAAATAAATAGAAATCCGTTTAAGTGTCCATTCGTAAGTAACAAGCATGCGCTTTAGCTTAACATCGCGTGGCATCAGGTTCATACATAAAACATTTAATTTCATTAAAAAAATTGCAATAACCAACTAAAAACAACTTACCAATAAAACTTGGTGATTTATTCAACAAACATCTAGCTAGAGTTATGAATACCTACTTTCCTTGTATTCAGAGTAATATATTATATAGATTACAGTTTCGGTGTAACTTCAGGCTTCACAAAAGATCTAAATCGGTAATCACTTAGAAATAACGGAGTTTATTCCAAGATTCCAAGCGAAATATTTAAATAGGCAAAGAGCACCATTATGCCGAATTGGATGTCGAAAATTGGCTATTACGCAAGCCCAGCACGGCGATATTGCTGCTTTATCCAATTTATCGTTTCTTCACTATGCCTTCAGACAATCACAATTTATTTCGCGAACTGTTTGACTGCAAACCTTCGGCTCGTAGGTAATAAATGGTTGAAGAGAACGCTGAAGCATAATATATTACACTACGTAATGCTTGCACCTTCACTTGCATTATATTTTTTTTATACAAACTTGAAACCCGTTTTACCGCTTACTGAATTTCCAATTCTCTTCGAACCCTGTTCACTGCAATTTATAGATTTTTAATAGGTGACAAATAAGCAGACGGCCCACCTTCCTACCTGGTTAGCGTCGCCTATCGCTACCGCTGGTACGTTGCCTACCTTTCAAGACTCTGGTCACTTGCCTTTTGAAGAGTCCCATGTTGAAGCTCAACGAAAATACCGTAGGCGGAAGCTCATTCCACATTTGCAGGTGTACGGCAAGAAGGAGCGAGTGAAAGACAAGATTGATACCGTTACGGCTAACATGATTTTTTTTAAATATTATTTATATTTCTACTAGAACGTATATAACAGGAGTGTTTAAATCACATGCCAGACAAATTTTACCAATATCTTAATTATTATGTACATTGTAAAGTAAAATTAATCGTTATGAAGGTTAAATATGACGGCAGCCAATCTTCAATCACATCACACGAGTTTCGAACAGCGATCAAACGGTGCAAGTGGCACTTAATTAAACATTTCTAAAGCACCTTGAAATTCCTTGTAGGCGTGTAAACTCCCTTCCTACCGTTTAATGAAAATTTTATCTTTTCGACTTTCAATTAAGGCCCAGCAATATATCTCGCGTACAATATCCTAAGATTCCCAGCTAAATGAATTCCAGGCGATTCATAATGAGCGCCATAAAACAATGGTAACATTCAACCACCACAATATATGCCCCCTTCGCTCTAATGTAGTTACACTGCAGGCCTTTTAAAATATATGACCTGTGTATATTAAATTCACAACTTAACTGCGAAGTCGAGACAGAATTATTTAAGTATTAAGTGAAAACTTACTCGTATTAGTAAGATATACATACTATTTTATGTGCGGGCCGTTAAACTAAGCATAAACCGCATAATTTTTGATGAATATTATATAGAAGTTAACTTTATTTTTATATTTTTCGACTTTTCAGTGGTACTTGGATTGGTAACAATCTCTATAATAAGTCAACATAAATAATATTATTATATAGCACAATGAAGTTGGTGTGAATGAGTGTATTTCATCGTATTGTATTATGACAGAATTGAAATATATCTTTTTACTAATTCAACTAATTACTTATACAGTTGTATAAAATCAGTTATTATAGTTTGAAGTAATTTATTGTAAACTAGATAATATAATATTTTCTTGGTTTCAATTATTAAGAGTATTTATTACAAGTACCTTAACAATAAAACTAAATATTCACACATAAATAATGAACTAAAATTATTTACGGTATTTAGTTTAAGTATTCTGTATCGAAGAACATTTAATTTCTGTTACCTTTTAGTAATTATCACCAACTCAAGTTAGCCAATATTGCCTTTGGCGAATATCCTTGTATTCTAAGATAACTTATGACATTTCACACACAAATTACGAAAGCAGACTATGTAGTCACGTCGAAGGAAATTGGTTTCGTAATTCGAAAATATTACAGAATGAAATTGTCTCGTATTTTGTTATTTCATTCGTTGTATGAATTTGGGAAGATTGGGGAGATAACTCTCTTGAATGCTCGTATTTTTTGTTAGGAAACATTTTACAGGGAAGGTTAAGTACGTATTATGTGAGCTGTAAAACATGATTGTGATAAAAGTGTTCATTTCAAAATCTAAAGATATCTTGAAACCGACGCATAAACAAGACAGATTACAGACAGGTTTAAATATACAAAGGAGAAATTTGTCCAAAATTTTAGGTTGAAAACGGCTAGGTATATCATCAGATTCTCTTAATATCAAATGAGATTTTAGTCAAAGGTTAAGCTATTAGTGAATAAATAAGATAACAAGTTGTATGTACGTTGTACTCTTATCTTATACGCCAGCTTCAAAAGAAAATTATAATAGTCATTAAGACTCTTCTTTTGAACTAGCAATCTTATACTTTAGCCGCATTGTCGATTACCGTACAAATATTATGATCAAAAACTAGCCAATAACTATACAAAACCCTGAAATAACATTTAAAGATGTAATAAAGAACCTTTTAAAGGGCAGTGATAGAAATTTACTCGTCAGGACCTTATAATTCCCTTGAACTGATATTAAGCTTTAATAGTCGAAAATGTAATTAAGTCAGGTAAATCGGATTGGGTGAAAGTTTTCACACGACAACTGGGGCGGAAACCCTTCACCCGCTACTACCTCTAGTAAGCCTCACTAACAGGGTCGGGTATGACGCTCATTAAATTTTACACAGCTTCATAATTTGACGGTTTATTTTCGTGTTTATTGCAGCCCTAAACGGTATCTTTGGCTTGATAGCTTATCAAATGTGGGTTGGAATTTTGTACTAGAGGTTTAAAATTTGATTGCTACTAGCACTTTTTAATTTTCGTAATGAATCTATTAGTTCAACTTTGGTAGCATTAATTAGTATGATATAAAGTAAAATATAACATAATGTAAAATTGAAAAATATGACACAATTATTAATATATCTAAGTTTAACAATACTATGATTGTATTGCAAATAGATATTTTTTTAAGGAATTTTATAAGACTATAATTAATAATTTTAAGACTAGCTGTTTTTTCTTCATTATAATAATAAAACAATGTAATTAAATGACAATAAATAATTCGAATAATTATAATATATTTAGCAGCGAACGGTTTTACCATTTCAAATCGTCTGCACCGATCAAATCGAAATTTAGTACCTATATAGGTAGATTATACCCTTGAATAAGGCTTATCTCAGCGGGAAAACCGTCCAAAAGATCATAATATTAATTTAATAATAATTATGTTTCGTTAATAAAAACTTTAATATATTGCAATAAAAAAATTATTATGGGAGCAAACAAAATAGACGGTAAATTTTACAAACGCCAGCTTCAAGGAATAAATGCACGCTGATTTTTTTGGTATGCGAGAAATTGCAATCCCAGCCTCGTCTGTAGTTGTCGCCGTAATAATAAAAAAACGTGAGATAAAAAACGAAGGAAAATTGTTATCATAAAACGGCGCTCGGTCACACGCTTCGTTGGAGGTGAATTTGGCTGGTGTTGTACTGAAGGGAGTCATACATTTTAAACTATATATTTATTATTTTAATTTAGATAATATGGTATATTAAAGATTTAGCCACAAGGACAAAAAACTTAATTTGTGCTTCATTATAATAAAAAACTAGCTTACGCTCGAGGCTTTACCCGCGTGGTAAAATCCTTTATTAGCGGAGGTCTACGTCATAAAACCTATCTGTGTTCCGAATTTCAACCCAATCCGTCCAGCGGTTTGGGCTGTGATAGATCAGTTAGTCAGTCAGTCACTCTTTCCTTTTATATATTTCGATAAAAAATATACGATGTGTCTTTGATATTTTAATACAACAAAAAATGGTCATGGTTGCTTATAATTTTTGAGTAGTGGCGCTACGTCACATCTTGCTCTGAAATATTGAACGCTGGGCAATGGCCCAGCGTTCAATATTTGGGGGGGGGGCATAATGTGCCCCCCCCCAGTACAACTTTACTGTACATTAGTGCGTTATATCTCAGTTTTTTTTATTAAATTCACTAAGTTAAAAATACTTGCCAAATATTTATAGCTAACTTTCCAATGATCAAAAACCGTTGGGGCGAGCTAGTAATTTAATAGTATTGTAATTGGAATAAAAACGTCTAAAAACCTATATTAAGAAATACATGACGAACCAAAAGTTATAAGGGCTGAGTCATTCGAGCGCAGTAAATCATAAGAAACTTCTTGGCTCCATCTCTATTACACCGGTCCCAAGTAAGTTGTGTTCTTGAGCTGATAAAATGCAAATTCGCCGAGATTTCTCTCAAGTTTTCTTATTACTTGCGCTAATAAACGATTCTGGGGATTTTTTCTTAAGCCTCCATGCCTGAGGTGTGGCGGTGGAATTATTACGTAATTTATAAAAATCATGATCAATGGTAAATGATAAGTAAGAGAATAGTAAGCAAAATTAAATCACACCTGAGGGCTAATTGGCTATGGATTGGTAAATTGGAAATAGCTTTTTATCTAATCTTAGAAGTAAATAACATTGTTTTAAAAACAACCTTAACGATAAAAGAAAGGTTTACAATTTACCTAAATTTGTATTTGTAGATAATATTATGTTCTAAAATTTTAATCGAAGTCACCTGATTTTTTTACATAAAATAAACAGAGTGAGTTTTTAGTCGTTTGTTTACATAGTAATATAAAATTAACAATTCATAAAGAATCTCAATACAATATTATGATCGAAGCAAGTTAAAATGTTTTCAAGAAAAGCGTTTCTTCAGCAGGACGAACATACAGACGACAAACTTTAATGTTTATGTTTCTTTATCTCCTCTCCAAAGTAAATCAAGCAAGTAGTTTTATACTAAGTGAAACAGGTAGGTATTACGCACAGAGTTCAGTAAGAGCCGCCATAAAATAAAGGTTAATGACCCCGCAGCATTTACTGCTTTATGGTCTCTGCGAACTACCCTTTTGAGTGTTGTAGAAGGTTAGTTTGTAAGACAGGTCGAATCAAATCTAGCATTTTGAGAGGCTAATGTATGTTTACTTGAGAAGTTGTAGAGACTGTCCGCTTGTAATGATAATTCATTGCATTCATTGTAAGTAAAATTAAATTTATAATTAAAAACATGTAAACGATTTTAAATTGGCTTTAATTATCAAAAGCGAGACGCGCTCTTATGAATTTTTAATAATTACTTGAAAACCACTATTGATTTCGCTAATATCTTTTGACCAAAAATATTTCAAATCGACGTTCCAATAAAAGGCATATGTAGGGGTAAGAGGCAGTCATGTTTCAGGGTTATTAGTAATTTCGGAGACCTGAAACGGCAATATTACGTATATAGTTTGGTCACCAACCTACGAATGAGGAATGTACACACAACCTATATTTGTAATTTGACTGACAGTTCTTTTGAAGTATAACCCCCAATTATAATTTTATTTTGCATTTAATTTTTATATTGTGTTCCCATTTTCCCGGTGAAATTCTTCGAACAATCAAACAGGGTCCCGGCAGTAGTCGGAAAAGTTGTTAACTGCTGTGAGTTCGAGTTCGCATCAATTTTATGCCGCTGTGGTTTTGCACTGCAATTTTAAACTTGTCTAAGCATTTTTTAAAGCACTCATAGTTCTGTTTATAATTTCTATCTGCATATTGTAATATAATACTCGTAATAATTAATACTTGAACGTTTATTACAAATGTTTTGTTGTAAGCGATTATTAGTCATCTTAACAAATAAATATAATATTATTATTAAAAATAATTGGTAATTAAACATACAAATGAAAATCCAAGTCTACTGCCAGATGGTAGGTTTCATAGGTTCTTAATACTTGTTCTTAATAGTTTAGGTCAGATATTTTGGTCGAAAGTCTAATCGACGCTCCAACATAATTTGATGACGTAGTGAATGAAATCCAACTTAATAATTAGGTAACATCCATTTTGAATTCATACCCGTTGCCTTATTTAAGACCATTTTCTTTAAATTGTAATACACTACATTAAATTTAAATGAAAGCCTCAAAAGGACCCAGCGCGTTTTTATGTCCGCATACGCCTATAAATGGGCCCAGGCTTAGCCCGTATTAAAAAGCTTAATAAATACATAACATTTGAATCAGCTAATGACTTCCTTTGTAGGAGGTCGACTAGTGGGTACCCCAACAGATGGGGAGCGATATCTTTTACCATAAGGAAAGCGTCTTGCTCGTCTTCTTACTTTATTGTATAAAAAAAAAACAAAGCTAATGACTTATAAAAGTAGGTACACAAACGTGGTGCAATGATTCACACAGTTCGCTAGTAAACTCCCTAAAACTCTGGTGTGTTAGCCGTTTGTCACACAACGCGGCAATTATATTGTTATTTATGCACCGGGGTGGCGATGTGCAAAGATTTATTTACCCCAAACTGATATTAATATTAAGGAACAAAGGCAATAAAATACCGATCATCGTAATAAACATTGGAAAATAATGTTATTTACGTCTTTCAACTTCATTTATTGTCGATTAAATTATAATCTTAGATTTTGAAAAATCCTACTGCTATTAGTGTTTTCGGATGCAATTTTAGTACAATATTCTATGTTCTATTTTATTATTAATTAAACTCGTTATGCCCCTGTTGAAATTGTCTTTCAGTTTAGAACACAGTAATGCGTGCACATTACAGCTTGGCAGATTAATAACTATCTAAAATGTGGTACTTCCCCAAGCAAGCCGTACACAGGCCTACCACTACAAAAAGTCTGTAAGCTTTTTGTTTCATAGATTTTCATCATAGATTTACAATTTCAGAAAAGGTTTCCGTCGTTTATATCGCGTGTTATCATGCAACCCATCTGCAAAACTCGAATGTTACTCAAAGCCCAATTCAATAAAGCTGGCATATTGTATAGCAAGTGAACCGCGATGCAACTCAAGATAGTCCTCGCTTGCCTACTGGAGCGAGTAACTCGCCCTCACGGAGGCTTAAGGATACAGATCAGAATGTTAAATTTTCTAGAAAATATGAAGGATACATAATACATACGTTCAGATTGTATCGTCCTATCTCTGAAGTTGCTCCGGTGGCTTTGGGAAATTACTGGGCATTTTTGGCGTTGACTTGAGATTAGTTGGAGTTAGTATAATAGCTGCCCTAGTAGTTACGAAGTTAAACTACTAGGGCAATTTGATTTTATAAAATTGCAAACTCTTTATTAAATACCATAAATACAATAGAGTTAGTTATAAAATAACACACCAGAGAAAGTGTTACAATTTGTGGTTTATTTGTTTGTATAATTAATAATTAGCTCCCCTGATAGTTTTATTTTGTGAAAGTACTGGGCTTTTTGGGTGTTGATTTTATATTAGTTGAAGTAAAGACGAGAGTACTAATATTTTAATATATGTAATTAGAATCGCGAAATTTTGTAAGAATATATTGATGCATGAATGCGTCGACCTTTTGTAAAGGAAGTCTACCCGAAGTCTAGTAACACCAGAAGCAAAAATGTCTCACATAAAAAAAGACGCAGATGAAGAATATTATAAAGTGTAAAATTACACGTCTTTTGTATACTTCCTTACATAATGTTCCAAGAGACAAAGATAAGTCATTACATCTTAAATTCTCCATAATACCACCGATATAGAAGCGCGTTTGTTCTAAGCATGAATAAAATAAACGCCATTTGAATATAATCACTGTAGTACAAGGACGCATTTGCATGGCCATTAATATGCGTTGATAACGCGTGTTTCGTCGCGAGTAGGCGACGGGAATACACCTAGAATTATTACCATACTCACCCTATATTATTGCTATTTTTAACCCTCGACTAAAAATAGGAGTGTTATAATTATTATAGAAAAATTATGGCAAATGACGATTTGACAAGAGTCCATCTTTGGATTACATTGACCTAGCTGCTCTGAAAGGGCTGAAAAGTACCCCGTGTATTATTCTAAACTATAAGCTATAAAAAAAAGTTAGTATTATGTCGCTCTTAAACACGGGGTAAGCTCGGGCCTTTTTATAGGCGTGCACGGAGACAAAAAAATCCAACGCGCGGAGACCCCTTTAAACTTTTAATATAAATGTAATGGGTGACACTTATTGGAGTCTATCTGTGAGTCCATCTATACAAAATGGGCTCAAAGACAGTCTCCGCCAAGTGACAGGACTATTGCTAATTAATGGAAACTACTTGAACTTATTATTATAGTAAGTAAAGTAATCAAGAAAATGTAAGTTGGGCCTATATTAACAGAAGAAGATGGATGGGGAGAAGAAGATAATATCATACCAGACCGGCCAAAGCTGTAATAGACCGAAGGTGGTGTAAGAGAGAGACAAGAGAGACCAGAGAGAGGCATTAAACAAGTGAAATTTAAAAAATACTTTTTAAAAACAAGCTTTAATTATTGTTATCATCTTGCATCATAAAGTACTCGTCAAGACGAATCAAATGAGCCCAAACTCGATGGGGTTGCGTTGTTTTATGACAGAGTTCCTTTGGCCACCTTCCAGCTCCATCATCAGATCAGCTCGATGTCATAAAAATATTGCATTGTCATCCGATTTACACACGCATGCTAATTTTCAGCGCAATTGGAAACCGGGAAGTGGGTCAAATTGAACTTGCAAGATTTGATTACAGACAGACAGACAGACAGACAGACAGACAGACAGACAGACAACAGACAGGTGAAAGTAATATAAAGCTTGTAAAAAGCTAACATGATATTAATATTTATCACAATCACATTGTTTTATTAATAAAGTTTTGCGTTGTCTAACAAAACTTATGTATAATAAAGCGTCGGCTTGTAAGCTCCTCCTGCGTTTTTTTTCATTGGTTAAAAATTTCAAAGCGCGAGTGTCGCCAACATTCACAAAACAGTTATCATTTTCACAATAAACAAAAAACAAAACTATCATCCGAAATCGACTATAACCCACACCTGGCGGTCGTATTTCGCTACCGGAGCGACCTCTATAAATTCTCTGTAAGAAAACAGTTAAATTGAACGGCCCAGGAGATATATGTGGATGGAAAAAACACTATTTCCACAGGCGATGGCTCCGATAAGATGGGCCAAAGTTGTTTGTGTTTCTTTTGTTATCCTTTTGATTGCTTCGGATACGTGGATATATTTTTGAGAGGAATGTCTTTTGCTTTCTTATATACGACTAGTAGTTTTTTTTTATTCATTATAAGTTAGCTTATGACCATTATCTTGCGTGCTGTTAAGCGACGCTGTGGCGTAAATGGTAGCAGACTAAACATAGAAAGCGGGTTAAATCACTCCCTGGTTTTACTGAACATCATGCAGGAACACGTTCATGATGACTGCTTATTGGCGACATGGTTTTTTTTACCTGGAGGATTTGTCCCACCTGCTTGGTCAATAACGCGTCAATCAAGTGGTAATGACACCGCGTCGGTAATACCATTGGTGTTGTAGACGCATAGAGACAACAGTATCCGTTCACAATTAGGCGATCCGTCTGCTTGGCATCAGAAATATTTTCTCAAAGGCTATAATTAAATATTAAAAAAAGATCAAAATACGAGTATTATAAAAGCTTTTATTTGCTTCGTAATATATGACGTGCCTAAAGACCCAGAAGAAAATAAAGGTCAAACTAGATTGCTATTCAAATTATTGGTTGGAAATAACTGGAACGTGAAGAATATTGTGTGTGATGGAGGCATGCATGGGACACACAAAGAAATAAAAACATGTCTAAAAATTAAATATGAGGTATTACATATGGTAGGTAAGAAGAGGTTTTCAAAAAATCCTCCTTAAAGAAATGTGTTCATATTAACTATAAATGACTAAACTTTGTAAACCCAAAGCCTAATATTCAGAGTATCAAAACTTATATATACAGCATTAAATTCCAAGCAGCAAAATTTAAACATAAAACTAAAGTGAACCCACATCTTTACACTTTTAATAGATCAGACCCGTCCAGTAAATTCAGCCAAATAATAAACAGAGAGTCCTAACGGCGAGTCACATTTGGAGCTGAACAATTTATGGCGGTCCTGGGGGAATTAGTTTTTGCTATAGACGCTAACTGGGGATCCGAGTGTCTTCCGGCGGACTGCGACCGCAGACGGACAGGACGTTGTGGAGCCACAGAATTGGCGAGTATTAGAGAAATGTTGGCTTGGAGCAGATTATAATAGATGGTTAATGAAGATAGAATTTTTTTGTAGCGTCCGTGGCCCAGTGGTCGTGAGTCCGGCTTTTAACGCCGGAGGTCCTGGGTTCAAGTCTCGGTGTGCCAAAGATTTTCGCCTGGATGCTACCATGTTTCGGAAGACACGTAAAACTGTGGGTCCCGGCTGTTTTCTATAAGATATGTAGGAAACGGTCGTTAGGTCATGCTGCAACCCCTGTATTAATCTCGGTGACCTGAAACTGCGGCATATAGGTTGGCCACACAACCTAGAAATTGTGATTTGATTCTGACAGTGTCAGTAGGGTAACCTGTTCTGTTGGAGTATAAAACCTCAATTATCGACCGAGCGAAGCGAGGTCTTAGAGTCGAGAGCCGCGAAAAGCCTGCGTTTTGACCAGTTTAACGGTTGACCTCTGGTGCCTAACTTTGATCGACATTTACTCAAAAACGGTAAATCCAAATTAAATGAAATTTTGCACACCAGTTAAATAGGTTAATAGAATACTTATAGTAAAAAAAAAGCCAAATAGGCTTCAGTATTGCAGAGATATAAGTGACTTAAAGTCTTTAAGATAGGTCTGACGATAATTTCAAAACTGGTACGCCGATAATTTTTTTTCTGAGCTATTAACCTTTTTTATAACCTACCTAAATATTTTATCAAAAGTGTATGTTTGTATGTATGTTTGTTACGCGATAACTTGAAAACCGATGGTCGAATCTTGATGAAACTTTGCAAACGCGTAGTACATATCCATAGAATTTTTAAGTTCGAACATGAGCCAAATCGGTCGAAGGGTTCTAGAGTTAAAGAGATTCCTTGATTACCACGTTACCGAAGTTCCAATCTTGACGGAACTTTGCGAACGGGTAGTACAAACGCAAAGAATTTTCATGTTCAGAAATGAGACAAATCGGCCCAAGAGTTGCAGTTAAATCTTTTATTAATAATGTAACCGGGATATAATTGCGATTCACTGTCTTAGGAGATGGGAACATTTTGGTAGGTAGATAAACGCAGTTTGAAATTAGTTCGAATAGTACGGACCGTTATGTAATTGCGATTCACTGTCGTTGAAGATGGGGCATTTCGGTAGTTTGATAAACGCAATTTCAAATTAGTACAGATATTAGAGTTGACCATTATAGATTTGCGATTCATTTTCTTAGAAGATAAAAACATTATGTAAGGTTGATAATCGCAATTACAAATTGGTACAGAAATTAGGGTTGACCATTATAGTTTTGCGATTCATTTCTATAAAAACACTTACATTTTGTTAGGTTGATAGACACAATTTCAAAATGGTTCATAATTTAGAGATAATCATTATAGATTTGCGATTCACTCCCATAAAAGACAGTAACATTTGGTTAGGTTGATAGACGCAATTTCAAAATGGTTCATAATTTAGAGATGATCATTATAGATTTGCGATTCACTCCCATAAAAGACAGTAACATTTTGTTAGGTTGATAGTCGCAATTTTAAAATGGTTCAGTATTTTGAAAAGACCATTATAAGACCATTTAATAAGGCTGCAGCCTTTTTAATTATTAAATACACAATTTCATCTTGGGCATATTAGCTTTTTCGCTGGCAGTAAGATATATTATTATTTGTGTAGCCTATCTGCAAAACTTTTTAAAACTTAGAATAGTTTGTGCCGGCACATTCAACAATAAAGGTGCACGAGCACACCGTAGTGCAGCGCAGACCACTGGTGGCTCTCTCCAAAAAAGTCAGCAAAAAGTTGAGATCACTACGTACGCGCCCATCCAAATACGTACACGCATAACATTGCTTAACTTCGATGATTACGTTCTTTAAATAGCGCTATTTTTAAATGAATTAATTTTATTAAAAACTAGCAATCCCGGCGAACTCCGTTTCGCCACCAGATGGCTTCGTTTTAAATTTCTGTTGAAATTTTTCCTGAATTTTCTTTGCTATAAACCTCACGGAGTCCGAGACCTTTCCAACGAATGCAAAACCGTGGAAATCGGTACGTGCGTTCTGGAGTTATAGCGTCAGGAAGGAAAACCCGACTTATTTTTATATAGTAGATTAAAAGTTTTCAGATTTTTTCCTGTATTTAAAATATATGTTAAGGTATGCCAAATTTCATAAACATAGGGTAACGGCAAGTTCTCTATGAATATTGATTTATTCAAAGGGTCAAAACATTTTTTGAAGGATAAACGGGTGTATTTTTTCGACTTAAAGTTAAAGTTCTTGTATTAGGATATTTTAAAAAAAGTCTAAGGTCTAAAGTCTAAGGTTTAACGGAAATTGGGCCGCGAGGTCCCAGTTTGAGGCGAACTACTAGTTATTTGTAGTAAAATTACTTGGCAGAAGAGCTAGTAAAATTACTGGGCTGGGCAAAAGCGTTGGGATAGTACATCTAGAATTTTACGTAACTGTGAAATCCTGTGTGGCAGGATTATTACGCGGAAGCAGTAACTAGGTTTCGCTACTCGTAAAAAATAGCTTATAAAAATGGCCTTTTATTGTAGATCATTATTTATATTAAAATAAATGTATTTTTATTTTTACTAATAATACTCGACTTCGTATGTTCGACTTTGATCTTCATCGTGCTTAAGAAAGATTCAGAAACGGTTGGTTAAAGCTGCCTTTAATTTTTATGACTCAACGTCAATCATAGTTCGATCTGAAAAATTCTTCAATAGGTAGAGTTTTGTCGGAACAGCAAATTTCAGTATTAAGATCACATTGTACCAAAATTCATGACAAATAAATCTCATTTCAATTTCAAAAAACCATGTAGAGTCAGGTTACCTATATCTCGTCGGACCTATTATGGACAGGACACCTACTCAATAATTTCTAATAATTCAGAATTATTCAGAAGCTCAAACTTGCCTGCTTATTTCGTGGCTCCAAAAGCGACAAAATTCCCAACAGTTTACAACCAACCTCCGGAATAGTTCCGAGCAGTACTATTGTGACATATTCATTGTTCACCGTTCGGCCAGGGTGCTTAATTTATTGTTTTAATTAACATCCACGTTTGGGACACTTCGGTTTCGCAATATACCGTCTGTTTATGACGTATTTTTGAACTATTGCGCGTTGTTTGCTCGCGACCGACCGAGCCGACCGACGTGTGAAATATTGGATAAGTTTTGACTGCGCTGAAAAAGTCGCAGCCAACACACGGTTGATGTTTTACAAACTGGAATATTTTATAATAGCTGATTTTAACGGCAATGGCGGAAATGAGGATCAAATTGATTGCAGGGAAATCTGTAACTAAGGGAGAGAAATAGGAGTACCGTTGATTTTTTTCACGCAGCTTTAATATCGCACTTCAGTCATGAAGTTGTGAGGAGATAAGTTTGGTAATGGATGACACTCACGTTAACTAAAGGTAGTTTTAAAAATACTAAATAATAAAATCCTTGATGAAAAATATTATATCTAATCGCAATGACTAATATACTTGTTATACAGTCGTCTGGAATAGATCAATCTAAGCGATAAGATTGTTATGTGGTACACCAATTTACTTTATTTTTGTTGCAAGGTTTACCAACTTTTTGTATGGTATCAACAAGGAGTTATTTATGAGTAAATTTATTTTAAATACTTAAACAGATTTCAATAAAAGACCAGACAATGTTTCCCTGACGAGATTATTAGAAATGAAAATTCAGCCTCATTTTAAATGAACTTTGTACATTGTAGCCATACAAAGCTTAACAAGAAAATTATACGAGTAGTCCGAACATAATCTAAGTTAAGTCATGAAAAGTTGCCTCTTTAATAACTTCGCTAGGTTTTAAACCTTCTGCTTTTGTGCAAATCTGATTCATGTATAAACTTTCTAAGAATCCGTAATGCCTGAATAGCAATATGCGTATTACTTTGTTCCTGCACGATGTCCAGTGAAACCAGGTAAAAAGGGTTTACGACGCTTACTTTATCGATAGGGATGTTAACTAGGTAAAAAAAATGGTTTGGAATGTGTATAATAAAAAAAATATTACACACCAATGACGTACGTATTTTATTGTTTATGAAAAAATAAAATGGCTGAGATATAGCGCTTATAAGTTTTTGCTACTATACTTCACGCCTTAACGAAAGAAATCACATTGGCTATAAGTGAATTAAAAATATTATACTTTATTATATTATATTTTATAATTCGTTCGTTTTCAATATCAACAATATTTAAATGAGATCATCTGTAAAATGTATCCATTTAAACAAAAAAATAGTTCTGTCATTTTTAAGTAATCGGTGAAAGAAAGTCGGAATTAAAGTTTCGACGAATTTGAAATTTAGGACCCCCCTTTTTAAGAAGTCAGCTAAAAATATTTAAATGTCATATTCCTTCAATTGGGGGAACAATCACAATAACGCCAGTCTCAGCGGAAGCCTTCAGACAACACATTAACTAATTTTGTTTAAACTACTCCGTTCCTCACCGTTCGAACTGGATCCGTAAAAATATTTGTCCAGCTTTTAAAGTAATTACATCATTCCGCTGCAGCTTCCCTTAGGGATCAACCGTTGGTGGAAAATGTTCAGCCTATGTATTAAAATACCTTTTAATAAATATTATTTTAATGGACATTTTAATTTCATTAATTTATAATTTGTGATTTGACTCTGACAGTGTAAGTAGGGTAACCTGTTCTGTTGGAGTATAAACCCTAATTATTATTATTATTATTATTTTCGGTTTAGACATTTTTTTCTCTCCATGGTTGGAGGTGGTTTAAAGGCACGGGCCGGAGCCAAAGTGCTACGTGAAATTTAAAAATTTCCTAACTATCCTACAAGTGTTGAGGATGACAGCTTTCTGTAATTGTTTATAGGTATATGATGGCAAGTTAAGTGCTTGAATATTTGTGTGAAGAGTTTTCGGAATTACACCTGTGGTTGATAAAATGATTGGGACTGTTTTAGTGTTATTAATCTTCCATTGGGTCTTAATTTCTATTGACAGGTCTATGTATTTGGCTATTTTTTCATTGTGGGTGGTCTGCAGATTGTGTGTGTTGCAAATGCCGATATCAATGAGGTACGCTGATTTATTTACTTTATCTAGTACGGTTATGTCTGGCCTGTTGTAGTGGACGGTCTTGTCCGTCATTATGGTCCTATCCCAATACATTTTATAATTTTGATTTTCGAGAACTGCTTCAGGTTTGTATTTATAATAAGGGA
The DNA here is from genome assembly GCA_947507615.1 of Hemithea aestivaria. Taxonomy (NCBI): domain Eukaryota; kingdom Metazoa; phylum Arthropoda; class Insecta; order Lepidoptera; family Geometridae; genus Hemithea; species Hemithea aestivaria. The sequence goes on from OX382328.1 coordinate 1,745,150, forward strand.
CTGTTTCTGTAACTAATTTATATTTGTGCGCGAGTAGTTGGTGTATGATAGCGGATACCTGGTCATGTCTGTATTTGTAATCTGTTTGTACTATGGCTTTACATGCTCCGGTGATGTGTTGTATTGTCTCAGAGTTACTGTGGCATCGTCTGCAAGTGTCTGAGATGTTAGGTGCTCGGATTATATATTTCTGGTAGTTACGTGTGTCAATAACTTGATCCTGAATAGCCAGCATGAAAGCTTCAGTCTCCGGGAAGAGCTCGCCTTGCTGCAGCCACGCGTTCGACGCAGTTTTGTCGACATGTGACATTTGCAAATCACGGTAGTGTCTTCCATGTAGAGACTTCCGCTCCCATGCTGCTAATTTCTCGTTTCGGTCTACTGTTCGTTCGTTATATTGCTTGTTAGTGTTATGGAGGTTCAGTGGTGTGATTTTTATATCTGTGGCTACTATTGTCCGGTGTAAAGTGGAATTTTCTGCACGTTTAATGAAGAAAGTTTTTATGTTTGTTATCTGTTTATTGTGTAAATTTACTATATCTATAAGAGATCGACCTCCTTCATTTCTGGGCAGTGTGAGTCGTTGGATGCACGATCGTGGGTGATGTTTGCGGTGAGCAGTCAGTGTAGTGTTAATAGTTCGCTGCAGTTTTTTGAGATCTGTTTGAGACCAATTGATTATTCCAAATGTATACGTGAGCACGGGTATGACATAGGTATTAATGGCTTTGATAAGGTTGCGGCTATTTAATTGGGATTTGAGAACAGCGTTAAGTCTGTATTTAAACTTTCTTTTGATGTCTAGTTTAGTTTCTTTATGCGCAATTTGTTGTGTTTGTTGGAATCCAAGATATTTGTAGAAACTGTTTTGGTCCATTGGTTCAACTATTTCTCCTGAGGTAAGGGTATAAGGGTGTAATGTAACAGCGCCTTTTTCAATTGCGAAGGTCTTACATTTGTCAATTCCAAATTGCATACAGATATCGTTTGAGAATGTTTGGGTGATGTCTGCGAGATGATGAAGCGATACTTTGCTATTGCTGTAGAGTTTAATATCGTCCATGTACATGAGGTGGGTCAGTGAGTGTCTATCATTTTCCTGAGTGTTAATTTCGAGTCCTAAATTTGATTTGTTAAGCATTTCGGATAACGGGTTTAAAGCGAGACAAAACCACAGAGGGCTTAACGCATCTCCTTGGAATATACCTCGCTTTATTGGTATGTTTTCTGTTTGGATAGAACCATTATTAGTCCTGATGGTAAGCTTGGTTCTCCAAAGCATCATAGCGTTATGTAAAAACTGTGTGATATCGGGATGAATTTTATATCTACTAAGTACATAAATTAGCCAACTGTGGGGAACTGAGTCATATGCTTTACGATAGTCTATGTACATTGTGTGGAGATCTTTTTTATTTAATGCGGTGTGTTTCATGGCAATGGAATCGATGATCAGTTGTTCCTTACATCCCTGGCTGTTTTTACGGCAACCTTTCTGTTCTTCGGCGAGAATATTGTTTTGTTCTATGTGGTCAGTGACGATTAGGGATATGCATGACGTAATTATTTTATAGATTGTTTGTAGGCAAGTTATGGGGCGATAATTTGCTGGATTCAGTTGGTCGTTTCCTTTAGGTATCATGTATGTTATTCCTTGTGTTATGTAATCGGGCATTGTATCGGGTGACTTAATAAATTCATTAACATGTTTGTAAAGTTGAGGGTGTAATACGGTGAATTTTTTGTACCAATAGTTGTGTATATTATCTGTGCCAGGTGCCTTCCAGTTATGTAGGTTTTTAATTACTTCTTTAAATATATTGCCGGGTATGAGCTCAAATTGCATTTCATTAATCATTTCAGGTTGCTGGAGATCTTCTCTAATCCAATCAGCGTTTTGTTTATGTTGTACGGGATTACTCCAAATACCGGACCAGAACGAATGCATACTCTCCGGTGTTGGTAATGGTGTATTGGATGTATTCGTTGTCTGTTGTGCCGCTGTTTGAGAGGCTAGATTTCTGTAAAATGATTTTTCGTTAACTTTGAAGCAATGGTTTTGTTTTTTCCGTAGCGTGCAGTTGTTGTATCTCCTAAGTCGGCTTGTAGCTATTGTGAGTTTCTGTTTTAACGTGTCCAAAAATTGTTCGTCAGTTAGGTTCTGTTCCTCATACCGAGAATGTGTTCTGTATTTATGTTTTATTTTATCTATATGTGCTATGAGAGTCCTACTTCTGATACCTGTTCTGTATTGATTCATTCTTGCAATATCTTTTCTGAGGTTCTCTATTTTACATTTTAATCTTCTTTGCCACGGTTGATCAACAGGTCTTGGGGATTGTTCAGAATTAATATCCTTGATTTTAGAGCCATTGCATAAGGCTGCTGTGTAAGCTGCTGAATACACTATCGTTTGGGTTACATTAAAACTATTGTCTTCATTTAGGTAGTTTGGTAAGATATCATTATTTAATTTGTGAACTATGTAGGACAGTTTTTTAGATGTGCTTTGTTTTGGGATAGAAGGTCTTGTCGTAGGGTCGGAATTTTCAAATTTGCGATAAATGTCGTGGTATGTATTAATTATTCTATCATCTAGAGCTTCATCAGAAACGAACTGATTGATCCTGCTTCGTCTATTTATGTGTGTTTCGTTGGTGTGCGAAAGGTCTACTGGTGTGCATTCGGTTTGATCGTGTAAGGTTAATGTCGTTAATAGGTTGTTAGGGTCTTCTAAGACATTAGTAAATTCATCACGAATCTCAGTCTCACTTCCTAATTCTCGTTCTATTTCTTGTCTAATTTCTTGCAATTTCTCTTCTCCTAAATATCTATTTTCTACAATGGCACGCCTTTGATCAGCTATACGTTGTTTTGACACGTGTGCTATGTGGGGGAATTGGCGAGTTATAACGGAGTGTAGTTGTTCGCGGTAAGCTGTGGTGTTTGATTCTAACTGTGTCAATCTGTAATACTCTCTCATTATCGCTTCATTGACTTCATCCGTCCATCGTATTCGAGTTTGTGATGTTGAATCATGCTGAGTGTGGTGTATAATATTATGTTGGTTATGTGAGATGTTTATGTGGGATGTTAATACCTCTTGTCTTATTTCCTCTAGTCTGCTGGTTGTTAGTAATCTGTTTTTGATGATGACTCTACGTTGAACTCCTACACTCTGTCTACTGGCGTTCATCTGTGGGAATTTTTCGGTAAAAACTTGATGTAATTGACCTAAGTATTATTATAACACATTATATTTTGTGCGTTTTTTTTTGTAATTTGTAAGAGGGACGAGTTTACAAAGTAATAAATTGAATATTATTTACTCGTATTAAAGAAAAATATTGTTTAATTCGTTAGTTTTATATTCGACAGAAAGTTTTAAGTCAATTGTAGAGAAAATTAACTTAATATTATAAACTGTCAGCGGCAAATTTTAAATTAAATAATCATAAGTAGTATGTATATTTTAAACAGATTCATGGAATTAAAACGCATAAATTTATCTGCTTGTGGATTTTCTTAAAATAAATATTTAATCATCGTACTTAATTGTAATATTAATAATATTATATATCAAGCCTTCATGAGAAATATTTATTACGTACTGCAAATATATAGGTATAGTTCCCTTTAATTCGACACGAAATATACATATTTTAAAATGTGACTATATTTTAAAATTAAAATAATTTACCTTATTTATTAATGTAACGTACATTATAACGTTAATTTTTTTAAATTACTACATGTATAAAATAAAGTTGCTTCCCGCGTCTATTTTGATGCGGTTTTCATTAATAGATAGAGTGATTCAAGAGAAAGGTTTATATGTATAATACATGCATAATATAGCAGAAGAGAAACACTGATAGGGGGCAGACTGAAAACCAGCAACCGTTTTAACCTGGTGTTAATATGGTTACCAGCTGAGTCTGCTCCTATTGCCTACAATGTATTATTTTTTTTTTTTTTTTTTTTTTTGTGATAATTTTCTATTAAGTGCGACGAAGTACGCACGGGCCTACTAGTAAAACATAATTATTTTTTTTGAAAAAGTGAAGGTGCTACGATGTGACGTAGCGATGCTACGAAGCCTCTACGGAACTGATGCTTGCAATAAGTTTGTACGAAAATAGTGTGATTTTGGTATTTTATAAGTTTTTTGTATGTACCTACTTACAATTTATTTGTTACCTAGCCGGTAATAGTGATGGATATAGTTTAATTTGTAAGTTTCTATCAAAATTCACTAAAAAATATATCATTGAAGTGTGTTATAATTTTCCTATATTTTGTCAAAACTATAAAGATTAAGAAATAAGGTATATCTAAGGAATAATCTTTTTTTGCGAAAAAAAAATGGTACAATAATTTTTTACTTAGAACTTAGAGTTAAGTATAATTAAGGGCTAAAAACTTACCCAAAATATATAGCCGAAGAATCTTCACAGCTCAAAGTTCGTGTAAATAGTAAATCGATACAAGTCCTATAACAATACGATTACAGTCACTACAGCACTAAAACTACTATTCACAACCGACTGAGTTAGCTCAAAATACTTAATCTAAAATACTAAACACTAATCTACCACACAGACGACTAAGAAAATAGAGAAAAATGTATCAGAAAGATTGGCGAAGCGCGCTGTAAAAGGTCGAAAAGTTCGTGAAAGTTTCGACGTAAGAGATAGTGCTCTGTTCAGGCGTGTTTCGAGGCTCGCCCGCGCTCAGGCACTGAAGCTTTCAGGCTGCTCATCTAGCATAGATATAGGCACGCTAGGTACAGCCTAACGCATGTTATGTAGTGACCCCGCTCTCGATCTCACGCACTTTACACAATGGTCTTTTATTCATAAATATAGTTTAATACATTTTGTTGTAACTATAAGTTTTTGTTAGATTTTTGTGTTTTAAATTTGTGTTTCTGTTTTTTTGAATAGTTTGTGTGACCAGTAGAAGTAACTCAGATGCATCGATATCGTTTGTTGCACGTTAAATTTTGAAGAAAAATTTGTCGAAATAACAGTCGTATTGATATAAAATATTAACTGCAACTACGTCAGGTTTTTATTTGGTACTTTACTCTATAAAGAGGATGGAGGGAGGAGGGCTCTGTGAGGTAGTCACAGGTTCTGACATAAATTATAATCATAGTTAAAGACTTAGTATAAAAAAAATCCTCTTCTGCATGTTTTTCTTTAAGTCAAATAAATATTTTTTTCATTTTAATTTTTTTGTATATTATAATTACAATGTGAGTAGTGAGTACCAAATTTTTATAAATTAACATTGTTTAACAAAATCCACAAATATTATTATAAAAACGAAAAATAGAAACGAAATTGTGAGTGTGGTTGTTACGAGTACCTCTTCACGCCTAAACGGGTAAACAGAGATGAAGTTTAGTATTCAGGTAGCTTAGCCCCTAGAATATGGGCTTTATCGTGGTGTTTTATTAAAGTGTTATCTAATCTTAGTGGGTAAAACCGCCGGGCACAACTAGTCACACATTACTTTTGTAACAAAAACAAATATCTCTAAAATTATACCAACGTAATACAATTTACTGTAACAAACCAATCAAGTTAAAAGACGTCTTTTGTTTCATTTGAGGAGAATTTTTCGTCGACATTGGCCTAACTCCTAACTGCCGACCGCAATAAAGAAAATTTAATTCAATGTCTTTGATCAAGAGAAAACATCGAATTCCGAAGGTGGACTTTGGACTTGGAACTTTCGACTTTGGACTGTGAGGCAATTTGTGATGTACGCAACAATGGCCGAATTCCGATGGATCAAACTGTTATTGGCTAGTGACGTACGTTGCTAAAGAAATTGTACGTAGTATTGTAGGTACGAATCACATGAGGGCAGTACAAAGCGCCGTGATTTCGAAATAAAGGCCGGAAGGACGGCCGAAGCGTTTCGTATTTTCAGCACAATGGCCGCACAAAGGCACGATTGCGTTTAGATACGGTGTTGGTACAGCGCCATCTCTGATAGGAAATAGGAACCGCTTAGCCCGCGTTGATTGAACTTTGCCTCGGCTTATTGTGTTCTCTTGTGTTTGATATAGGCCAACATGGTTCAAAGAAACTTTTTCTTTTCTGGGTCGTACAGTGTTTTATTGTTACATGTTTTTCAAGTATTAGACATAATAATGAATTAGGTATACGAAAAAGGTTATAATTATGGCAGTTTCAAATACCTAAGTAGGTACAGGAAGGTTATAAAATCGTATATAGTAAAACATAAAATTTTAATTAGGTAATATTGTCGTCCATAATGTGAAATGTTATCAGTTCAAGGTGGCCAAATTATGTTTTAACTGTTGCCCGCGGCTTCGCCTGCATTAAGAAGGCCTTTTAACAAATCTTAACCTTCAATAAAATCCGTTCAGCTATTCAGTGTTAATATATGAGTAAATAAAGCAATCAGTCACACTTTCTTTTTATATATATTTAGGTAAGATATGTATATTATTTAGTTTTATTTACTTTTATTTTTGCGTGGACCAAAAATTCAGCACACAATTTAGTTCCAAGGCCTCAAAACACTCCCCGTTGCAGACGCGATAAAGAAAATATATGTTAAACGGTAAATAAAGTTTATAAGGCGAGTGTTGTTTGTTGTGTCCGTGTAACCCACTTGTACATGCGGACAGAAGAATTTACATAGCAAATTGTATGAGGCCCGGGGCGTCCCTAGCGATTCTTGTAAACAACGAGAAAAACGTTACAATTTTGTTGTGTTTGGGTAATTTTTATTCATATAACACTGTAGGTACACTTCAGTACAATCTGCTGCGACCTCTATTGTAATAAGTCATCGTTATTTTTTGAAGAAAAAAATGACTTCCAATAATAATTAATTGATGAATTATAATATTCATTTTAGGGACGTTAATTAAAAAAATAGGATTAACAAAAAACACGTTTGTTCATAAAAATTAGAACGGTATGCTTGCAAAAATTAATCTATAAATGATTATTTTTGTAGATATTAAATAGTAATAGGTGGTTCATTAATTTGCGCTCGATAGTATTACTCGGCCTAAGTAGAAATTTTCAAGAACAATAAGTAAATTAAATAAAAAAATTAAAAAATCCCCAACGCAATACGTAATTTACCATTTTGTGGTGGCAGCCATCTTGGATTTTAAATTTGATATAGTGGGTTGTATTCTACTAGTTAAACCCTTTCATTTGATACCCATATTGAGGGAGTCGTGGAAGAAAAAAGTAATCCACCATTTTGTAGCGGTGGTCATCTTGAACCGATTTCCACCAAACATGGCTAAGAACACTCTCGATTAACTCTACTTTCAAACAAAAAAAACTAAATCAAAATCCGTTCATCCGTTCGGGAGCTACGATGCCACAGACAGACACACACACACAGACAGACAGACACGTCAAAGTTATAACACCCCGTCGTTTTTGCGTCGGGGGTTAAAAACGGTTTTCTAGATACACAAATTAAATCTATATGATATAATATTTAACAGTAGGTATATTTTTATCCGACTTAAAATCTACATTAAAAAACATTATAATATTACAACGAGTTATAATATCATAAGTATTTAAAAATTTTCATGTTGACCTGTTACAACTAAAACCATAATATATACATCATTCACCAATCATGACAAGGCTTTTGCACAGTTCCGATTTGGTTTTCCCAGTAGCATTCGAGTACAAACGTAAAACATTCATGACTCTTTATTTATGTAAGTAATTTTTTGGGTGCTTTGGGTCTTGTTTTAATATTTTACGCTTAACAGCCCTTGCAAATTTTCTGGGATTATGTGTTGATATGAATTGCAGTGAATATTTTTTTCAAATGATGGTCATTGATATAAATAAAAATTATACCGGGGGTAGACTTCCTTTGCAGGAGGTCGTCTAGGTGGGTACCCCGCAGTGCCAGTTATTCTACCGCCTGAGCAGTAAGTTGCAAATATAACTGTGCTTCGGTAGGAGGGCTCTGTAGCTAGTGAAATTACTGGGCTAAAGAGTCTTAACATCTTATGACTCTTGAGTAAGAAGCGTTGGTGCAGTGCAACTAGAATTGCACATCATTGTGGAATTATGGGTAGCACTGTGCTGATTATGGGCAGCGTTATCGCTTAACATCAGGAGAGCGTCTTTCTTGTCTTCTTACTTTTCAACATAAAAAAATAATGCATTTTTTTTTTGGAAAATTAGCAATAAATTATGTGGACAATAATTGGGAAAATGTTTTTTCTTCTTCTTAGATACCTTATTTGAGAATAATGGCTAACCTGTTACACCATAGGTTTTTAGAGTTGAGATTAAGTTGAGATTACACCCAAAAATACTACATTTTAAAAACATATCAACAATTTCTTGAAAAAAGTGAAATAACCTGAAGTTCTATTATCTTCACAAACACCACAAATTACGTGAGGTCTCTTCCCGGACTAGCCACCGGCCGCGGTCGCACCTGTGTGCCAACTTCCTCCGCAATTTAATTAGTTATGGAAATGGACCTGCCGCCGCCGCCATGTAAATTGTTTTCGGAGTTGTTAGTTTGTCAGCTCGTTCTTGGGTGTAGGGCAGGTGCGATGCGACTAGGGACTCGGGAGGTAACTCTAGGTGAATGCTAATTGCTCGCTGATTATCTTGATATTATGATTATTGTTACGTAGTCTTAAGAAATGGGATGACAGCTGACACGGGCAGTTTTAAAATTGCACATTGTCAGACAAACAAAACGTTGCTGGAATCTATATGCAACCAAACTGCAAACCATTTAAGACCATTTAGTTATGTTTTATACATTAATATCAAATACAGACATTGATTTAGGTATTAGGTATCTTTTAATACGCGTAACTAAGTCAGGTCTTCAGCTCTCCCCATTCAGTTCCTACTTCGTTTTTTGCTGGTCTTCACCATCAGGTTGACATATATGTCAACCTGAATAGCTAGAGCTATAGCTATTGGCAGTAAGTTGTCGACGCTTTAAGAGTCTATGCACTTACTGGTACCCTATGTTTATGAGCTCATTATTATAGTAGAGTAGTCATCAAAAAGCCCCTTTACGATTCGAACAAAATACCTATTATTACATATTTTTGGCTCTTAAACCTTTACACAAACATTAAACCAACAGTGTAACTTATTCAGGCGGCCAATAAAAACCGCATTCAATCGGCTAGTGATGTGCTCGTAAAGTTTTATATCGATTATCGGATGGAATCGAATGTGTGCACTCGAAACAGATAGCGGCTCATTACCGTAACTGTTCAATTCGACCGGCCCGACCTGGACGCTATCATCATAATGGGGCAGGCCGTGGATTCAGCTCTATTAGTTTTATTTGCACGTAAAATATACACATGAATACTACTTTCTATATTATAATATGCTAAAGTATGCACGTGTATGTGTTAGATATATCTCTACGCCAAAATTTCTGAACCTATTAAGCTGAAAATCATTTATTTATTACATTGAGAGATATAAGAAAATCAAATGCCCTATGGTAAATAATAATAATTGTGGTTCATTCTTCAACATAACAGGTAAGCGTAATAATTGTCTATATCAGACACAGTGTCACTCAGCGTATCGAAATATACAAGTAAAATAACCTGAAGGCAGTTTGGAACACACTAAAACCTGCGATAAATTGATAATACTTGGTCAACTGTTAGTACACACAAAAGTGTAGGCCCCCAGGTAATAAAGGTCTACCTCTACAAATAACACTGCATAATATTATTATTATTGTGTATATTATAATTACCACTTTATGCTAACATTTTCATAATATATATATACCTATATATCAATTTACTGCTGTGTATGTAAAGCAAAAAAGCCAGATTTATTTGGGTAAGGGCTTTTTTATTTGTCCATTCAGTTCAATTTTGCGAGTGATTTACCAGTCCCTGTCAGATTGATTTTTAGTAAGCTCCCTTGCGTTTTCCGTTAACTAGACCGCAAATAAAGTTATTAAACCCTTCGCCCTGGAGAGCTATAACCACTTTGCATGCTTGATTCATAAATTAAAACGACACATCGCATAGCTGTAAGTACATATTTCTGATTCCCCTACCATTAACTCGCAACACGATCATGTTTATTATAATGATTGTTTGTGTTAAGGTAGAGGCACACTACTATGATGTGGTGTAATTACACACATAAATTTAATGTCTGTTACTCGCACGCATGCTACTCACACGGTTTTTCACTCGCTTTTCATACTGGTGTGATAGTAGGATTCGGCATGGCTTGTTTTCACTTACTGGACAAAACCGCGTAGCCAAGCTGATTTGACATGATGCTCTAGGCCAGGTAGGATGGTGTTTGCCGCGGAAGAGTGCTTCGGCGTACCCGTAGCCCCGGCAATATGGCGTTCCGCAGGAACACCCCCAGGTTTTAGTGGGTATCCCCGCCGCGCCCATCATCGGCGGGAGAGTCCCACATACCGCCCTGTTACTACCTATACCCTGCGCCCCCCGGCGCAGTGTGACGATGCGTAACGCATTTTTCCTGGGATAAAAAAGGTAGAATGGTGTTTGTCCTGCCTTCTTGTCGACATCAAAACTGGTGTTGTAGACTCTATAGACGAAGGTAGTCGCTCACTATCAGTCGAGCCGCTTGCTTTGGGTGTCGGTGTTTTACATTAAAAACACACAAACACCCACACGTCCATATTCTCGTATTAATAATATTCGTATGAAGATTTTATAATCTGATGTTACATGTTCTTAATATTGAGCAATATAATATATAGGTATACATTTGTCAAAAGGGAACGATTACGAACGACATGAAGTTTTTCCATAGTAATGTGTAAGGTATGAGGGGTGCATATTTTGAGACAATTTGCCTGGATGATGGCTTTTATTGTTTGCAATCATGATTTTGCATTTCAAATTTCTAATATAAATTTTTGGGGCTGCACTGAATTACTTTTCATCTTTTAACCGACCGAATACAGTTAGGTTCTCAATTTTGTTGCATATAATATATTATTATTATACCTTTATATAAACGTGACTGATTGAATTATTCCAAATTTGAAGCTTCTATGTCCGCTAGAAGTACCTTGGACTTTTGATGATCGGTCAGTGAGTGAGTGAGTGACAAAATTTGAAATTTCGACAAGTTGTAATTTTTAAACTACTGGTTCAAATGGAAGGAAATTTAGAATAAACAGCGTTTATACAATGCCTACTCGATTACTAAAAATTTAAGCATGTAGTTTTACCCACAACGAAGTTATAGGGGGTCGAAAATGGTCAGAATTACTGTGCCGCTTTTTTTGCTCGAGTTGGCGGAGATCATCTCAATATAAAATGAATAATTTTAATAAAGTAGTTAATTAATTTTTAAACGTAGCCTATATTTTTGTTTTAATTAAACTTACATACTTACACAGCTATATAGTACCTATATATTGACCAATATTGAAGTATAAATGGGCAAGCCAATAAACCTGTACGTAGTGAATATTCGTACAATAATAAAAATAAAAGTCTATAGTGCGGAAACAACGGCGCAATTGTACTAATGAAACTACACCGGCCTACGGTAATGTGACGCTCTATATGTACACACTTCACTGTAATATACCTATGTATGTAGACCTACCCAATAAGTATGTACATACATACTACTCACTACTATAGGTACATACCTACATGTAGCAATTTAATAATTAGTGAGATAGTTAATTAGTACCTAGGACCTACCTACAAAATTATATAAGTGTTAAATATTAGTATATACTATTCTTTATAGATAGATAGATAGATAACACTTTATTGGAACACAAGAAAAATACAAAAAAGAACTTAAGAACTAAAACAATATAAAAACTTAGTGTTACAATTGGCGGTCTTATCGCTAATAGCGATCTCTTCCAGACAACCATGCAGGGAGAGGAGAAAATAAATTCACATGGGTTGGTGGTGTGATGCAAATTAACAGAGAACAAAGGGTACAGATAAATATTTATTTTATTTGTGTTATACAGATTAATACTTTTAGTTTATTATTATTTTACATTCAAAATTTTAAATTTATTTTAATAACATTTATTATACATAATAATGGGTTTAAGAGTTATAAATAATATCATTGTTCATTGCTTTGAACACCTATGTATACTATTCTTTTTTGTAATATTTTTTGCTCTTTTCTTGTTTACTTTTTTTCAATGTGCCGTGTGCCTGTGTCTCTCTGCTTAGTTAAATATTTGTCTTTCTTTCTTTAGGTATATACTCAACCACACTGTGGGTATACTTAATGGTCCATCAATAATCGTTTAAAGCTATAGGTGCAAGTTTTTTTATTCAAAATTTGCTACTGTAATAATAATATAACAATTATGATGATGTATGTCTTATTATATTATTTAGTTTGGTTTATTTATAACGGATTTTTGGTTTCGTTTTAATCTCAAAGATTGAATTTTATGTATTACCTACTTTAAAACGCTTTAACCAAATTTAATTATTTTATGTAAACTAATTGAAGTATTTCCATGAAGATAGGTAGGTATGCTGGTATGTTAAATCTTCATCTAACTATGAACTTTAGACTTTCGTGCATATTTTCATACATAAATTAAATAGCTTTGGGCCTTTATTACATAACTATGTATATACTACTAAAAATAACTACTATGTATAACTTTATTTGAAAAAAAAAGTTTCTTCCAAGCTGTAAATAAGTCAGTATAATTATTTTAAAAAATATTATACCACTATACAATTTTAAACTATTCCCAAATCCGCTTCCCCCTTCATACTCATGCGTCTGTAATGGGCACGAACAGGCGGAAATGGAAACTACGTCGATATCCGGTACCGTGTTACCTCTAGGTATTTCACAAAATACCTATAGGCTACACCACTTCATGATTTAACATTTTTTAAAGGTATTATTTTTACCAAGACCTTTTTTAACCACGGTCTCGCGTGATACTAAGCGAAAATGCGGCCGTTTTAAGGCTTCCATAGTCAATGAGGAAGCCTTATAGTTTCGCTTTGTCTGTCTGTCCATCCGTCCGTCCGTCTGTCCGTGGCTTTACGGAGAAACTATAAGTCCTTGTATGCTGTAATTTTGCACAGAGGAGGACAATGATTAGGGTAAGAGAACGGTAACAAAAAACATTTATAAATTAATTAATTTAGGGTACCTCCCAAACATGTAAGATGGAGATGATTTTTTTTCTGACTGATCCCTTCGAACGGGGTATCGTTGAATAGGTAGGTATTTTATAATGCGGGACAGGTTTCTTAGGAATTTTTTCTATTTAATGACCCATTTGAAAGTACAACTCACGCCTAATATTGTAGAAAATATCTCAACCACGGTTTCGGACAATACGACTACATCAGATGTCGTTTAAATTTGTAACTTCAGTCATCACAATATGGAGTTGTCACAATAGATCTAATCATGCGATATTCAGGCTCGATTCTATCGCCAGTAGGTAGTCATCGCGTCATCGAAACGACAGTCAATTGCCCATAGGGGGCGCCACTGAGCCATACTAATAATTTAAGCTGCACCCTGTTTTCCCTAATATAGCATGTTCTATTATTATATAATTTTGGGGTCTAGGCTACGTACATAACAGATTTTAGCCTAATTGGTCTAGTTGTTTAAGTGAAAGAGCGTCAAACATCTATCTAGAGGTATACATTTTCATATCTTAATATTAAACAGGATGCTTAGTTTCTAGTGCGTATCCCTGTTAGAGATTTCACTTTGTGATCTTTTTGTAGGTTTTTTCATTTTTTATAGAAATACAACAAAACCATTGCTCTCAGACTATGATACCTACAGCGGTAGGTTTTATCTAAACCAAAAGGAGCATATTATCTAAGGCAAATCGCTTCACAAAGACCAAGCACAGCATTTGCATTGTCCTTAGCAATTGAACGAAATTGCAAGCAAAATAGGCGACTTCGTGTTCGGACAAATTTATAGAGTGGCACAGACCGCCCGCGCCGGACCGACGGACAAAAGATACATTTACATAACAAATTGAAGGGCTACGGATGTGCCAGCAAATGTACGAAGCTACGTTCCAGCTTTGACGTCCGAGCAACGCTGGACTTCGAGATTACATGAATTTATATGCCAACGAAATCAACTACATTATATCCAGATATCAACTCAATATTATCATGTTTACATATTTCACAATTTAATTAGGAATCAGGGAGGTATCCCGCCTTGTAGGTTAAGGCTGCTACCAACTGCGGCCGCATCTTCACCGAGATCGTGGTCAGAAGCGAACCTATAATGAATTAAAGAAAACGAAAAAAAAAATTATTTACCTAAGTCTCCAAAATACAAATTTCCTTCGACTAGTCGGTTCCTCAAGGTTATTGAGGATTGTGACTTCTTTCATGCTGCTTCGGCAATACTATTCTCTTCCACTAGGTCCGATCTTTTGCCGTGTGGAGCGCTTCGCTGGCAGACATTTCCAGCACGAATAAAGACGAATGTTATGTTTACATATTTCATAATTTAATGAGAAACTCTTAATAAAGTCTCCAAAATTAAAATACGCAAACAAAAATGCCCACTAAAAGCTTTCTCGACGTTAAACACGAAATGAAAACTTATTCGAAAGAAATATCCGGAGAGTTTTAAAAGCGTTCTCCGGTTTATTTGCGGATAACCATTCATTTATTATTCAGCATGTAAATTGTTAGAGAACTTCTTAAATCGGAATGTAACTCAAATCGGAATCTTAAAGAAGTTTGACTTTTTTGTATATCTCCTTCTTAATACCGATGGCGCTCGCTAGCGCGCGGCGAAAAATTCTACGATTCAGAAACTCGGCTTTAAATTAACATGGAAATATACTTTTCCGTTTATCTTTTGAATTAATTTTTACATTATTAGGAATCGTTCCTTAATGACTGTTAAAATATTCACCGTCTCAAACTTTGGTTTTTATTTTAACGTGAAATATTATAAAATGAAATAAAATTGTACAAGTTGGTTGTATGGATATAATTTTATTATTTTTTTAACCTCAAATTCAGAAGAAAATGTCTAACCTAGTGGTAAAAATATCGATCCTTTACATAAAGACGGCATAGCGTTGGGTTCATTTCTCGGCTCATTAAACATCGTCATTTTGGAGGTAATATTTATATCTTTATCATTTTAAATTATGATTTAGTATGAACCGTGCTCACAATTGTTTCAAATTACCCTTACAACGATCTTGCGTAATGTTGACACATGTTGATTTTATAAAGCAAAATGTATCAACAAAAACTTAAAATTTGATGTTTTTAGAATAATAAAACAATTAAATAGGCCAAGCGCTATTCGGGCTACGCGTAATATAGGCTTCCGTAGTACTGGAAAATCGAAGTCGTCTCTTAAAATATAATATTTCTCGCAAGGGCTGAATAAAAGTTTTTGTTATTAATAGGGAATAGTCGGATATATTGTAAGCTGTATAAAGCCTCCGTCACATATCGACGGAGCAAACTGTCCTGTACAGGGCACGCGCCTGTCCAGTTGCGGATCTTGAACAATAAATCCGCCTCCGAGCTGTCGATCGATTTTATATTGCTACAGTTACTTAGCTTCATACAAATAAATTTATGTTTTTTTTAAATAATAGTAGATAGCATTCCATCATAAGTGTTAAAAAAAATAGATATTTTTTATTAGGTTAACATTAAGTACCTTGTTTATTATTTTATGTAAGTAGATGACATTCATACAGTAAGTATTACGGCACATTGCAGGTAGAGCATATTTGCTCTATTGGATCTGATCCCGCGTTCATCTCTATTCACCGTACCTTTGCTAGTGATAACAACCATTGGACTGTATTCCACAGTAACAGTATGTGGCTAGACTTACCCCGAGTGCGGCTACCATGACCTCGGCTCCTTGGCTTGGACCTGACCCCGCGCTCATCTCTATTCACCACGACATCTTTACTAATAGTTACAACCAACTTACTGTTTCTAATAGTACGGTATCAGTATGTGGCTCAGCTTACCCCGAGTGCGGCTACCACGACCTCGGCTCCTTGGCTCGGACCTGACCCCACGCTCATCTCTATTCACCACATCTTTACTAATAGTAACAACCAACGTACTGTTTCCAATAGTATGGTAGCAGTATGTGGCTCAGCTTACCCCGAGTGCGGCTACCACGACCTCGGCTCCTTGGCTCGGACCTGACCCCGCGCTCATCTCTATTCGCCGTATCTTTGCGCTCGAATGCAGACCTTATCTTAACAGCCAATGGAAATGTATGACTACACTTTAACTGAATAGCATCAAAGGATTTGATGTGCAATATCGCAATAGCGGCGATCCGATGCGCAAGTAAAATCTAAGAAAAATTATAGCGACGTCGCGTCGACACATTCCGATATTTACATGATACTGAGGATATCATACTATACTTTTAATAAAATTTATTATATTTGCTATGGAAAAATAAGGCTATAAACCAAACAGAAAATTTAAAACAACAATAAAAATGTAGGTACATATATTTTTGTAATATGTATGTATTTGTATCTAAGTACTCGTATTTGTATCACACGTTTACAAACATACGTATCAATTAGTGACCTAATTTTTAAATCGATTAAAAATAATAAAAGTACAATGTGTAATATAAAAGTCGAGGTGGCAATCTATAGCAAATCCGTTGACGTCTAAAATGAGTCACGAGGGCAATCACTGACGCCCAATCAATCGGCTCTCACCTGCAAAAAGTAAAGGAATCGTTCCATCCACTGCTAATAAGTTTGCGCACTCTTGCATGGCAAAACGGAATTGGTGCAATTCCCCCTTAAAATTCCCAATCGGTACAACGTAAACGAGATTTTTCAGAGCTCTCGATTTTTACGCAGCGACGTTGGATGTTTTAAGTGAGGTCGACCGATGGCCTGTGTTATAGTGAATTGCTTGTAAAATACGTACTTACTAGGAAATTTTAAGTTATTCTGAAAAGTTTAGACCCAATATTTTTTCGTCCAAAATGTTGAATGAAACGCCTGACCAATACTTACAGGCAGTACCTTGGGTTACCATGCTTTTCTATAATTTTAATAAATAAATCCTCTAACATACTCCTTTCGTCATTCAGAAACATAAGAAGTTAAGTCAAAGCCAAGTAATTTCCCTGGCCACCTTACCTGGCTTTATTTTCTTATCGGCCACCTTAGCCGAGCCGAGCCGAAAAGACTAGTAAAATACCAAAGAAATAGATACCATAGTATTTTGTCCCTATAATAAAGCCATATGTATCCAGGGACGAGCCCCGTTCGTTATGTAAAACGTAGGGAAGCACACGTCTCCACCAACAACATTACAATAATTGATTAACTAAACGCAAAGAGAAATAATCGCGATTCAGCGTTTTACCAACTAAAGCTGGCTACACACGAGCTACAAGACTTGTGGAAAAAAAATCATTTTAATACAATGAAAAGCGACACTAAGTGTTTTATGTTATACCAGAGGAACCAGAGGTCCTCAGAACTCCACGGGTTAGTTCCACCATCACCCTTTTACTACCGAACTTCCAGGCAAACGGCACTGCGCCACCAATATCTGGTAAGTATACCAGCAGCTCGGACTAAGCGATTCGCTTCGTCTTTCATTATGAGAACGGCGAAGTTATGGAACTCGCTACCACTCTCAGTGTTTCCCGAATGCTATAACGTGGGTTTGTTCAAATCAAGAGTGAATAGGTTCTTACTAAACAAGCGTGCTACAACTTCGACTGCATCGTCACTTACCAACAGGTGAGATTGCAGTCAAACGCTTGATTAGTCTTCTATAAAAATAAAAAAAAGGTTCTGAGTTTATATTATTTTTATAATTATTTCACGCATATACCAAAATTTTAATATTATTAGGTTAGTACCTTTAAATCAACTGGTTCAGAGGCTTTGGCATAAAGAGGTTACAATCACACATCTAGCCTAGGCTAGAGCAGAGGTTTTAACCGCTGAAAAGAAGCCTATGTATTAATATTCCGGATGTAGGTACCAAATTTGAACTTAATTACCTTTTAAGACTGAAGAGATTACGAACGTACATCCACACAGAGAGAGACAGACACACATAGTAACTGTATTAGTAGGAAGTAAAATGTGCATAAGAAAAAACTTTTATCAGAAAACTTCAAACTTTTTGATCTTCAAAAAACTAAAACACTATTACAAATCTACTCAATTCAGTGTAACGTATCGTAGAATCTGACAAAAGAATACCATCAAAACTTTTAAAATAAAATAAAGCAGGCTACCCGCAAACAATGTCTAGACTTTACGCCGTACATCACCATATAAACTTACAAGTGATGATTTCAAATATATCATCCTTGTGCAGCTGGCCTAAATCTCCGGCGTGCCAGGAAAAATGATTTATAAAAGCTCGCTTCCATCGCTCTATCCCTTTCCCCCACAGGCATCCAACATATCGCTGTCTCCGTCTATTCTAGTCCAATTTCACAGCCTGGTGGTTGCTTCTATAGGTCCCTAGTAATGCCTCTATTGATTAAGAAGCTTGAATATTCATTCAATTATATGCCAGCGCGGTTTTCTGATGAAAACGCTTGCGGTTCCCGTTTTAGAAGGCTCGTGTTTACATTTTGGTTGAAGGCTTATTATTTAAATGGCTTCATTCGTGTCCGGTTTTCAAATCATTAGCTTTGAATCGATTTATAAATCTGTGAAATATTTAAATAGATTTGATTATTGTTAGTGGGGTACAATGAAATGATTGCTGTTATAACTCAATATTGCGATATTTGTTAGGAAAATATGTTTTATAATAAATAAAATATTATTGTAATAAATATGACTCGTTGTTAATTTATTTTTACCACATTTTCTTTTTTGGTGCAGTCGGTAGGATAACTAATTTTATTTCGTCTTTGGAGGCAGTTCTGATTACTTAGAGGCTACAAAATTTATAATAAAGCCTAGAAATGTTCAATTTTATCTAGCATTTGAAAAACGCAAACGATGTTGTCGATGATTATGTCGATGTTTTTTTCCTACTTATTCAGCATTGCTGTAACTATATACCTACATGTATTAAAAACTTCGCTTTCTGTACAGATGTAAAGCATCGTGCGAAACTTCAACCACAATTACCATTCCTACACAAACAAGTAAGATTAAAAATACAATATTAGTTTCATAGCAGTAATATAACGATGGATCTCGCAGGTTGAAGACAATATCGCCGCTTGCAAACAAAATATTCATACAGATAAAGGTTTATTCGGAAAAGATGTGAATGCGGATGCGAAGGAAGTTTCCTTGCAATCTATCGTCTGTATAATGGAGCTGTTAAAGACAATATGCCGGGAAACATATTGGATGCAGCGAGAGGAATGTGTAAGCGAGCGCGCGACGATGGCTACGCCCAGGTTGAGGCACACTAGGCTCTGACGAGATTTTATCTTGAAAGACTGTGCGGTTGTCAGCTGCTGAAAGGCTGTGGTGACTGTGGTGTATCAGCTTTACAATCATACAAAAATCCATGTGCATTTTTTTCCTGAAATATATCAAGTAATAGTTGGTCTGATGGCGCGATGGACTGACGAAATTAAGAAGCAGGCAGGAGGCAGCTATATGAGGACTGCAAGAGACAGGGGAGAATACAATCAAAGGGAGGTCTATGCCAGTAGTGGACAATGATGATGGCTGATTATGATAATGATTTTTTAATGATAAAATAGAAGACGAATAAGACAGAGCGTCCTGATGTTAAGAGATAACGCTGCCCATAATCAGTACAGTGCTACTTAGGAATTCACGATGATGTGAAATTCTAGGAGCACTGCACCAACGCTTCTTACTCAAGAGTCAGATGATGTTAAGACTCTTTAGTCCAGTAATTTCACTAGCTACAGTCAGTGTCCTCCTACCTACGCACATTAATGTTTGCACATCACTACTTTGGCGGTAGAATAACTGGCACTGTTGGGTACCCACCTAGACGACCACCTGTAAAGGAAGACTAGCCCCGGTCATACACACATCACATCACACACACGCATATTATATCACATCTTATTATTCATTATTGGGTTATAAAATACAGGTCGCGATCTCAGTGTGCCCCCAGACCTGCGAAGCGATAAATCCGTAGCTACATCTGGGCAGGCGCTCTGTTCAATTTTATTACTATTCTCTCCGACTTATTTGATCCAGCCGTCAAAGCGGGTGCGCCGGTTACATTATCGTTTCAGACGTAGACTTATCTATGCCTTTGTGCCACTCGGCACTGATCCGATACCTTCCCTAGGTTTCTTTTATTGTGAATCTAATTATTATAATAGAGGTTTTGTAGATTCTGGTATATTTTTTCTGGTTATTTTTGAAGGAGTGACCAAGGGGTTATGTGTGGCAGATGCTATTCTGGATAGCCGAGTACAAAACCCCGTACCAATGACTGTAATTAATTAGTTGTGTGATTTTTTCACTTCCTTTTCCGGTGGTAGGCATCGGTCGAGTCGGCAAAATCGCCAAGCGGTCATTACGACTATGTTCCGCCACGATGTTTTTTCACCAGGGAGGGATTAAATTATTTAGATCAAAATCTGCCATCATCTTCATCATCATCATCAAGCTACCATCTTCGGCATCATCATCGCCTAAAATCAGGTAAGGTCGTGGTCTAAGGCTTACCTATAACGAATATATAAAAAAAAAACTCTCTGTACACGGAGAGCGACCGTAGTCAAGTGCTCGTAAATCCGGAAGACCTAGGCTCAAATCTCTGTGTGTGGTAAAACTTTTAGCCTGGACGCTACTGTTTATGAAGGCTCATAAAACAGTGGGTCCCGGCTGTTTCATTTAAAATATGTATAAGGCAGCTGTTAGATAATATTATTGTAGGCATAGTAATGTTAGGTAAAACGTAAAAAAAATCGCAACGTGTCATAATTTATTGCTAACTTTTAAAATAATAAAGTATTTTCAAATCAGGAAACTCACCATTTATTCTACAACAAAGTCATGCGTTTTATGTCGAACCTTATCGTGGAACAATTTAGTTTTGTGATCGAATATTATAAAACTACAATTTTATCGTAGAACAACCTTACAATACAAGTGTTTTGTATCAAAAGGCCAAGAATGTATCGAAATAATATGTTACCTTTATTTTTACTATTATCAAGTACATTTGTAACGGTTTATAGCGAAAATGTAACCGAAGTGAAGAACATCAAGAGTTTGGCATTAGTGAGTGTATTTTGAAACTAGCTGCGCCCGAGGCAACTCTTCATAAAATAAAATAACAATAATATGTCGAGTTTAACCACAGTGTTTGTCCTGTATTGAGAAAGGGCTATTTTTTATAGAAATAAAATAAGCATGTGACCACGATGTGTGTACACATATTCATTGTGTGTGCCATGTCAGTCCAGAAAATTATGCTACGTACTGAGATTTGAACCCAAGATATTCGGATTACAAGCCGGAAATATGATTAAATGAAAAGGCCTATATTCTACGTATTACTTTCATTATTACCCTTATACCTTATTTTATATGCCTTATTTTATTATTACTATTAACATGTATAACATTATTATTATTTACATATTCAGTGTAAGTTTCCGACTAATGATATTTTCTTAATAAATGAAACTGGATGTAAATAATACTCGTACATTTTACAATAGCAATTATTTATAGGAAGTGTTATCTTCAAACAGAAAAGTCTCAGTTGTGTCCATTCTTCCATTGCAATTCGCATTATGTAAGCTGGCGTCCGTCGCCACAGGGAAAGTCAAGAAAGAACTACTACAAACAATGGGGTTTACTAACGAAAACATGGTAATGATATTTATTTTTTGTAGACAATTTAAATTTTATTCTAAATCTTATAGGAATAATAATAACATAATGCCATCAGCAACATAACACTTGTAAAAAACAAAGAGCAACTCAGTTTTTTTAAAAAGTTGTGCGATAATACCGCGTCGATTAATTTGTTCAGCCTCTACATAAAGTACCTTCTATTTATATATTTTCTATTAACATAATAGTAACATTTTATAATTACCTTAATATCAATATTAAAAATATTTGATGTTTTAAATAAAAACATTTACTTGGACATCGCATGAAATCACTATGTGAGACACATTGTACACAATAAGTAAATATTGTATTAAAAAGTTTGGTGTGATTGAAAGTCATCTATTCATTTCAACTTGATCTCAGAGCTTGTGGATTACAAGCTAGACATATTATGCGCCACAGACACTAACTCTGTTGTATGATTGCTCTGTTATAATAATAATACAATAACTGTCATTCAAACCCCATGTCATGATTGGTTTAAGTTTGGAACGTTTTTCAAAAATATACGAGAAATGCTGGACAAGTCGAAAAGAATAGAGCTAACTGCATTCACTGCTATATACTTGGACTACAATGATAACATCGATGCAAACTTCATCGCTAACTCCTCGTTAATGTATGGAGTGAACGTCCAAAAGGTTGGTCTGGGGTACCCAAAGGCTGCTGCATCTTTTATTAATAGAGAGGTGAGTATGTAGGCAGATAAATAATACCATGTTTTGTTTTGTCCGTTTTTCTCCTCATGCCAAGCAGCTTTTTATGTAATCGTAATTATCGAAACATAAATATGACAAATGATGATGATAAAAAATCTACAAGTATTATAAATAACATTTAACCAAAATTAAAACCCTAGAATAAAGTGCGATACGTCCCAAGAGTTAGGTCGCATAACATGTGGCATCACCAATAATTAATAGTATTATATAATTTTAGTTCTTATATTTTTTAAATCATAGCGAAGAAGTGTATAATCAGATTGAACAATTTTACATTTATGTAGTTTTTAAACAAACAATATTATAAACTTAAATTTTGTAGGTATCCCAAGCGACGTTAAAACGAGTAGAAGATATTTTACACCCAAATCATATTCAACAGAATAGTTCTATCGTAATCATTAATGCAGCACATTACAAAGTAAGTAAAAAATATTATAGAGGTGGATATAATTATAATGGACAAATAAACATATTATTGTGTCAACGATAAATAGTCGTTGACGTGCATGTTGCTAACCTCTTCAGCAAAATTGTTGAAAAAAAGTAGTCAACTTGTCGTGTTCTGTCTCGATTTTTGGTGAAGCGAGTGATGGACTTATTCAACCTTCTAGGGTGAATTTGGTACCATCTGCATCGTTACTTAAGTACGATTGAAAGCGTAGCCAAAGGCCGAAGAAAATATGAATATATTTAGAACAAATTAAATTACAGCCGACATGGGAATTTCACTTTGATTACAAAAACACGAAGAATAGAAAGTTTTACCTTCTGAACAATCAGGTTACATTAACGCCTATGATGTCAACCACCAAGAAGTTACTGTATTTCGATGCCAAGGACTTCAAAGTGAGTAATTATATTAGTATCTATATAATATTTATAAAAAAAAGTTCAAATACTAAGATAATTATTATCTTAGTATTTGAACAAGCTTTAATAATTTAAATAAAATTCACTTCCATAACGTAAAGTACAAAAACGATCCAGACTTACAGGTAGATAAGAACTTTAAGGAAACCAAAAATTATTTAAAACTCGTGAATCGAATCTTTCTGGGATCGGATATACGAGTATTATGTAGATATAGGATATAAAATGTCACGTGCATGACACTGATAGGGCAGCGTCACTATTACTAGCACAATAAATGATCAAATTGAAAAGCTTTTCCTTTTTTTATAGTCGTAACTTGTAAAATATGATATTATTATGCACTTATTAGTCTGTTAAAAGGCAGGGTTCGGCTCAAAAATACATTAAAATTTTGTGTTATTTACAGCGGAATTACCTAAATACACGATTTTTTATTTCTATTCTTAAAATTCAGGTTGTCTCCGTACGCCTAATATGTTTAGGTTACAAGATTACATTCATCCTGCCATATTACATAAACATGACAAGATTCCTCGACATGAAGATATCAGACCCTGACTTCATGACAAGGATCAGAAAACAAATGAAATACACGGATATGACACTAGTTATACCGAGACTTAAGATTAAAAACAGTGTTGATATGACTGACCATCTGAAAAAGGTAGGTTATAGCATTAAAAATCACATAAAACTACTCCTTTAGGTCAAATAAAATGTGTCAAATAGTGCGAGCAAGAGAGCGTCTCGCGGGCTAAGCGCCTCCATAGTTAAAGTTAAAGTGTAACTCAATTATTGTACATATTTAAAGGTAGATTCGCGTCAGCAATGACCAGCTATGCATCGACAACACCACTTGCAGACGTCTTTAAGACGACGCTAACCTATTTATAAATATTAATTAAATTTACAAAAAAAAATTACATGTCCAATAATTATTATTTATCAGATTCTTCTACATGGTCAAAAAAATTTAGTCTACAACCCCATTATATTGTGGTAATATTTCTATAAAAAATCAGATACTTTTATATATTTCGATAATAAAATCAGTCCTTTGCAACGAATAAAATGGTTAATAATATTCATACAACATTTTTTTACCGTCCTTTTTTCAGTTAGGCCTAAAGGAAATATTCAACAGTAACTCTACTGACTTAAATGCTATTTTAAAACAAGGTGCGAATGCATCTAATATGTTCCTGAGCAAGGTCAAACAGAAGTTATTCTTTGAACTCGACGAATTTGGACAACAAAGAATTGGACCAGGTAAATAAAATAAATGCTATATTTATTCATATTAAATAATATTATTATATTGACTTCAACGCAAACTGAACCAGAAAACGCAGTGTATGGGATGTTCCTTGATATAGAGCGCAGGCTTTTTAGCCAAAAGAGCTTGCTTTTTCCACTATGTTACGAGTATCTATATCTTTATAACCACCGTCTTTCTAAAACATATAATTTTCCTTTCCTGCTTGATTGTCTGGAAGAGATCGCTATTAGCGATAAGACCTCCAATTGTAATACTTTCAATTTGAAATTTTTTGTGTGCAATAAATTGTTATACATATATATCAATCAACCAAAACGAAAAATCTTGTTTGTCTAAGCAACATAAGTTTTCAGTATGCTTATCATTTAAGATAGAGCTTAACACAAATTAATACGGTATGACTATGGTATACTAAGAACGAACTTTAGTAGGTATCAGTTTAAACTCTTAATTCGCAATTTAATGCGTAAAATTTGTTGATTTTTTTACATTATTTATCTCACCGTCTAAACAGGCAATCCTCGTGCTGGTTTTCTTATCAGAAGATTACAATGTCATATTATAATTTTTTATTTATGTTATCAGTATGATAATTATTATAAATGTTACTTCCAGATTCACCAGGCTACATCCACAGTAACGACCAACCTCAAGGCTTGATGGAGCTCGTCCTGGACCGACCCTTCTACTTCACTGTCAGCATAGATCTAGTGGATAACTCCTACCGAGAGATAGGCTTCGTTGAGATGTTCAATGGTGTGGTTTATGAGCCTGAATATACTATTCAATGAGGACGATTTTTTTTAGTTACTGGTTGTGCATAGAAAATTTCATAATAAAAAGTAAAAAAAAAAATCTTTTGATGGTGAAAAATAGTAAAAATATGTTTTTAAATGGAATAAATTTAACCCTCATTCAGTAAAAATAATACCAAAATGCTTATGTTGTGTGACAAGATTATTCTATTAAACTCGCACTGCTAGGTGGGGCAATAGGAAGCGTTGGCGCAGTGCACCCAGAATTTTACATCTTTGTAAGCACTGTGCTAATAATTATGAGCAGCGTTATCTCTTACCATCAGGAGAGCATCTTGCTCGTCTTCTTACTTCTTTGTACAAAAAAATACAACCACTTTTATTTCTCGCTACAAAATAAATATTGAACTAACAATCCGACATAATTTCAATTTGAGCAAATTTTCAATGGAACTGACCAATTATACAAATAACGGAGCTTAATTTGTCGCTGTAGCTAGTTTTTGTTCCACCCTTTGTTGACCCCAGAGAATAAATAAAATAGGATCGGCTACAAGCTTATAATTAACTTTAAAAACACGCACACGCACACGTTGTAAGCTATATCTCTGTCGATAGATCGTTAATTTATATTTTACTACTTAGCTGCACCCAGCGGTTTTACCCGCTGTACCTACTATATAGCCTATGTGTTATTCCAGGGCCTAATCAGTCCACCCGTTTACGCGTGAATAAGTAACAAACATACACACTCACAAACCTTCGCCTTTATAATATTAGTGTAAAATGTGATGTAGGTATCTGACAGGAAAATCGATTGGCTAAAAATCTAGAGATATTTTAACGGAATTTATTTTTCTAGCAAAACATAATGTTCGTGCAAGTTAATGTACATAAACCTCTAAAGTTTTTGGATTTTAAGGACTATGCAATTTTTATCTTATTTATTTTTCGAGACTTTTACCCTTAAGGGCATGACAGAAGGACTATGGAGGTACAGTGATAAATGAAAAATGAAAAATTATAATTTTTTTGATTGTTTTGTATATAATAATATTATATAATATAATTGTGGTTTATACTCCAACAGAACAAGTTTCCCTACTTACACTGTCAGAGTCAAATTACAATTTATAGGTTGTGTGGCGAACCTATATGTACCTATGTATATGTGTTGTAGACTTTAGCAAAGCTATACAAAGACTCTATGATGGCTGATGTTATCCTTCAAGTAATCGGTGGTGGTCCCCTCTGCAAGGGGTATTAATATTAACTGTTCACTTTGACTGACACGACACGTGTAACGCGCGTGCATTGTTAGTTAGCTATTATTGTCAATTTAGTCATATCATAAAAAATGCTTTAAAATAAAACGTCTTCTTTTTTTATAATTAACTTTTCATTCTTGAAATAATGAATATACTTTGTTTACAATGAGCCACAGATAATAAAAATGTTGGTCTATTTTTTTTCTGAGCTACCCTTCACGTTGATCACTTTTCAGCTAGCCGCCTTAAAAACTGCCATTCGAAGCTTCCTTCGAAACGCCGCATTTATATTATGATGCTTAGTTTAAAAGTGGCATTTTTATAGTACTACTTATATTATAGTTAACTTGTACCTGCACGGTTAGGTCCTAAAAAATCAATTATCCTAAGCGTAGTGTATACTAAACAGAATTAACATAACATCATGTACAACCACATGCATCTACTATATGATATACTAAACCATGTAGAATTTAAGTACATCTCGTAAATCAGTAGCTTGTTAATAAATCAATGACAAGTAACTGTAAGATCCTGGTCCGTTATCCGACAGGTGACGTCTCGTGGGGCTCAATTAGTGGCCGTGACCGGTTCCAGCCGGACCGGACCGGATCCGGCCGGATTTAAGCGGATCGACCGCTAACTCGTGACACAACCCCGATCGAAGTGAACACTCGGTGAACTTCAATTGTTTTTTAAAATATAATGTTTATCTGTGTTGAGCAATGGATTCTCGTTGATTTAATATTACAGTATTATTTTTGTTTATTAACTAAAAATAGGGCGTGTATGTCTATTACCTTTTTTATATAATATAACGATTGCTTATAGTTAGCTAGCTAGCTTTAGCTAAAATTTAACATACACGTTAGTTACAATGCCCTCCTACCGAATGACAGTAATGTTTGCGCATCACTGCTCTGGCGGTAGAATAACACCTAATAGATCTTCTGAAAAGGAAGTCTACCCCCGGTAGACACTACATTTAGTAGCTTAGTTTACGCCCATTAAAGAAGTTCTTCTTTCGTTTTAAATAATAATAAGCAATACTCAACATAATTACATTACTGATTTCATCACTAAACCTTCGCTTTCATCCCTTCAAAACGCACTTACAATAGCCATTCGTTGAAAACGTACACCCAAGCCAGACGCTTCCATCGTAGGCCTATTCCCATAAGCGCTACATTAATAGTGCCAACGTAGCGGCACCAACGGCAAGCTACCAACCGCACCTACATCAGGCCCGGTACGGTGCGCAGAAAAATCGTGTGCCGCGCGAGCAATGACAGCGGGTCATTTGTTAATTCACTGAAATATGGAGGCGGGCGACGGCTATTCATTATAAGGCCAGCTCGTTTGGCCACACGTGTGTTGTACAGACAGCATGGTCTTGTTTCATTTTAATGTGCTACGTAACTATTTTAAGTAACATTTGAATACCGATTATCCTTCTTGCTCGTTCTTTTTATAGAGGCGCTATCTTAACTGGCGGTAGAGTCTTAAAATAGGTCTAAAGGGACAAGCATGGCGTATGGGCTCTTATGTTATGTCAAGACTAGATCAGTAACTGACGTCCCATACATTCTCAAAAGTAGAATATATGGGATCTATCTCTATCTGGGAATATATAGGTCTCTAACATTTTGGTGGGGTCCCGCAAATTTCCGGACGTTGTGCTACTATCCTGCAAATGAAACTAATAATATGGAAGTTAAAAAAATATTAAATGCATATTTTCGCCTGCAAAGTTTGATTCTTATCCAATATGGTTAAGAAGATTAATTAAAGCGTCCGGCACGTAAAGCGGCTATAGCATGTATTGTAGTGGATAAGTAGTAAGTATGTATATGTAACCATGTATGATGTAAGCCTTAATATAATCTATTGAATGACAATATATCAGTCAGTGTTTAAACAGCATTCACTCGTTTCATTTCCCTCCACGCCGATCCCTATAGTATTTCGTGTGTTTGTATTGTTTGTATGAGCAGCGCTAAAAATCGTGACCGTGTTCAACGAATAAAGCGTTAAGCGAGTACCCGTCCTTGCACTTCAAGTAACGGACAGCCAGCATACTTGAATTATGAGCATCATATTATACTCATATTTATTACTGTTGTGTCTACTTTGCAATCTGTACAATAATATTTCTCCAAATGTTAATATCGTAACATTTTGTGTGCTAACTGTACTTGCTGTCGGTGCATTTACTTGTGCATCGGCGACGAAGCTTCGAAACACAATCGTCTCTTTCTATCACATTATACAATATACTCGTGTCCTTGTCTAGCATACGGTGCGGTGTATTTCATAAAAGCCTACGTTGTGTGGACTTTACATTAAATTATTTTAAAAATGTAGTTCTCACAAGTTGGTTTCATGTACTATGTCACTGACACGTAGTTATTTTAGTGTAAGATATGAGTATTAGGCTGAGTTTCAGAGTTACAAAGTTAGAGATTCTGAAAGTTTTATATTGTGATGTCGTGTACGTTAAAAATAATAATTAATGGACTTACAAATATTTGAAATAACGTCAAGATTTTTAATATCTAATCCACAGGAGCTGAAACCATAGTAAACAAGGTCCAAGATAATCCTTAATAAACATTTGGATTTTTTTAAATTTCCAACTTTAATTCTAAGCGCATATATTCAAATAAGGCAATAATAATAAAGCTATTTTACCACTTATGGCACAATTTTATGCCATCGGTGGCAAACAAGCAGACGGCCCACTTAATAAGTGGTTACAATTGCCTGCAAAAACTTGCATTATTAATTGCATTGCTAGGTGGATATTTTCTCTATGATTGCTAGTAATACAGTGCTGACTTTTTAAGAATCTTTTGTTTTATTTGCAGTTTAGTATCCGTATAACTGTTTTAGATGGTACCTATATATATATACATTTTTATGGTTATTCAGTACATTGGTGTATAGGGCCTTATTGGGGAGGTTATTGCCCATATTTTGAGCGCAATATTATATGTTTCGCGAAAATGTACGGTTTTCGAGATATTTAATTTTTTCCAAAAAATCGAGGTTACAATTAAATTATTTTTTTTTACATACATAGAATTGGACTGTGTATGACCACAGTCACAGTCAGTCATTTTTAAATATCATAATAAAAATTGTCACCTTGATTTTTCGAAAAAAAAATATATCTCGAAAGCCGTAGATTTTCGCGGAACATATATATTGCGTTATAGACATGGCCAATGACCTCCTCAATAAGGCCGTATACACCAATTTACTGAATAATGAAAAACCCTGTATAACTGTATGTTTGTTGGCAGGTTGTTATTAGAAATTAGAAATATAACTTGTGCGAAGTGATGGGAGCGGGTTTATTCGGTTTATAACTTATACGTAAAATAATGCAGTTGTATTATGTAATTTTTACTTTTACAGAACAAGGATTGTTAAGGTCAAATCATAATAAATAATATGTTGGGTTCTGAAGCCAAGTTGCATGTTGCAGTTTCAGGTCACCAAGATTACTACAAGTCCTGCAACATGATCTAACAACTTCTTTTTACATATTTTCTTAAAAAGCTGAAACAATCATTATATAAAATATACTTCCAAAAAACGTTAGTGCTAAAAAGCTATTTTTATGCCACATGCTGAGATTTGAACTCAGAACCTCCGGATTACGAATACTGAACTAAGAAGGCCACAATTTCATGCTGTAAATATTGAAACCATCAAGCGAATTGTCTAAAATTGTTCCTCAATAGAAACAGATAGTTCGCCACAACCGACAAAACTTTATAATCCGGAGCGATGCGAGTAAATTCTATTACGGTTCAGGATTCAAGGATCTTCAACAACTTTTGGTAACAGCACTTTATATACTGAACTATTTGCGATGAAACTATCGAATCCGGGATATTTGAAGAACTATGTAAATAGAGGTATCATAACGTTAGACTAATTTATTATTACATCTATGATCTATGGTATAATAAATTAATTTGACTGCCTCTGTGGAGCGGTGAGCTAATACCCGCCTGTAACGCAGAAGGTTGCAGGTTCGATTCCCGCATGGGACAAATGTTTGTGTGATCCACAGGTATTTGTTTCTGGTCTGGGTGGTTTTCAATATTTATTATAAGTATGTATTTACAAAAGAAAAGTATATAAGTATTATATCCGTTATCCTAACCACCATAATAACAAGCATTAAGTTGCTTAGTTTGGGGTTAGGTGGCGCTGTGTGGAACGTCCTGAAATATTTATTTATTAAATTATTATAATAAATATTGCAATTTTATTGCTCTGTGCGGGCGCATTAAAAAAATATAATATTATTAAACCAATTTTGAGCCCGCATTCAATAAACTGTTTTAAACCAAGACTGTTTATGACAAAAATAAGTGGTACTACCCTGTAATACCCTACATATAATCCAAAATGATTAAGGGGTCTAAGGGAGTAATCGGTGAACTTACTTTATAAAGGTGTTAAAAAAAGATTACGAAATATTGATAAGTAATCTTTTTCAGAAATTGGTTAAAGAAGTAGTAAATAAGTGACGGCGATGAGATAAAATAAGAATACTCTTTATTGGAACCAAAAAGAAACAATTGGACTTAGAACTTGTATATAAAACTAAACAACAATTTGGTCCACAATGGGCAGCCTATTGCTGCGATAATTATAATAGATTTTTATTTATATTAATGATCTGAGGATTGAGCAGACGAGATATGTTGCAACCCAAACAAAATACAGCTGATTGCTGTGCGTTCATATTCGTTGTTTGCAGTCCTTAACTAGTCGACTCTCTGATTACTTAATATTAGATCGGCCATCATACGATTCTTGTTAAACTAGAAAGAATAATATCTAACGATTTCTAATACAATTGTAGCTCTAAGACAATAAAGGGTAACACCAGTTTTGCTACTACGATGAAAATTTATGTAAATTTTACAAAGAAGCGGATTTTTGCTAAATCTGTGATGTCATTTAGTGCTGGGTCACTGGCTTATAGTAAAACTGGCGTAATGTAACCAATACAGATAGTATTCATCTCTAATATATTTTTTTGAGTGAAGGTAGGTGATCAAACAGTATTAACTAAATTTTACCACAGCAATACCCACGCAGTCCAAAAACGTACCTGGGTACCTATCTAAATAATATAGGTAGGTGTCCAGTCTAGATGGGTATAGTTTTGCTGCAAAATGGTAGCAGCTCAGAATGTGCAGGTCGGACTTGGCTTACGCTGGTCTTTCGCTGGTGCCTTCGGCGGATCCAAGCAATCAATCACTAGCCGTGATCAAACTGAAAAAGATTTAAAAAAATATTAAGAAAATAAAGGAAAGAATAAATAATAATAAATCAACGAGCGCACGACTCTGACATCGTTTAATGCGCGTGCGCCAAAATTTTGATTTGAACAAACTATGTTTTGCACCATTGTGGATGTAATTTATTTTAGTTTTACTTAAAGCCTATATTCATCATCATCATCATCATCTCAGCCATTGGACGTCCACTGCTGAACATAGGCCTCCCCTTTGGACTTCCATATGTACCGGTTGGAAGCGACCTGCATCCAGCGTCTTCCGGTGACCTTTATAAGGTCGTCTGTCCACCTTGTGGGTGGACGTCCTACGCTTCGTTTGCTAGTCCGTGGTCTCCACTCGAGCACTTTTTGACCCCATCGGCCATCCGCTCTACGCGCTATGTGGCCTGCCCATTGCCACTTCAGCTTGCTAATCCGCCGGGCTATGTCGGTGAGCCTATATTAAACATTTTATTTGGTCTCAGGCAAGAGTATTGTAATGTATTGCATAAACTTGTTTGGAAGGTTGTCAAGACCGTTCTACTTCACTATTTATTCCATGATTAACACAAGGTTTTGTTCTATTCGGCCTTAAAACTAAACTGAACTTTATTTCAATGTTTCCAGGTCTTAATTTCATTACCATAAGATAGGTATCAAATTCAATTTTGAATGCTAGTAACAATTCATACGCATTAACTAAATTTGTGTATTTTATGTTACAGTAACTTACATCTTCTGTAAGTATGAATGTAAAAAAAATTGTGGCTAACTAATCTATCAACATAAGGCTCGCGGCCCCGACCAATGAATAGATAAAATATAAATTTGGAACATATACTATTGGTTTAATGACATTGACATTCTTTACTTTATGAACAGCTGAGGCAAAATCTTTTCTTTATAATATGTAACAGAATCACAAAATTCGTTTGTAAATGAAACTATTCGGAATTCCCGAAACTAATATCAGCTAACGTGGATTGGCATTACGTTGCGGCCGCGGCCACTCGCTGCCAAAGACAAACAGACAACTATGCAGACGGTGGATGCAATCTATTTAATTAATACCGATTTATTAGGTACTTACAAGGTACGACTGGGCAAAACTACCTCATTTTCTAGCTGTAGAATTAAGTAGTAGGAATAAGATGTAAAATTAACTTTCTTACCTTATACACGTTAGAAAGATGATTGAAATACTCACGGTAATTTTACGTACATAATATAATAAATATTAGTAATAATATTAGTAGCAGTAGAGAATACTTGTATTATTTGATTAGTACGCGCTAATCTTCATAAAGTCCAATAAATGCTTCATGTAATAATTTTAATCCAATTGCACTCGCGTAAAATTTAATAGGAATCAGAAGTAATACTAATTATAAAAATTAAGTTTTTTTATTGTTCACGTAGACACAATTCTATTATAAATGTTTCATTTTAAACTTTATTGTATAATCTTGTATTTATGCTACGCATGTGTAACATCTTGTAGTAGGTAGGTACCTACTACCTACATTCCTTATTCGTAGCCTATCACATACCTACGCGTGCTACGGTGATGTAGCAGAACCTACGACAGTCTACGGCGCGGCGCGGCGTAGACATTTTCCTGTCTATGGGCACGTATCGACACCTGCATTTAGCACATACACAGCGGAACTATACGTATTATAAATCTGT
Organism: Hemithea aestivaria; assembly: GCA_947507615.1. Taxonomy (NCBI): domain Eukaryota; kingdom Metazoa; phylum Arthropoda; class Insecta; order Lepidoptera; family Geometridae; genus Hemithea; species Hemithea aestivaria. The sequence goes on from OX382328.1 coordinate 1,778,929, forward strand.
GTATTTTTTTATTTATTTAAGACATTAAGTAAACTACCGTTGGTTGGTTGGACGACGTATTATTATTACATACGATTATAATGTATTTTTTTAATTATTTATTTATAATTTACCATTTAATACTGATAATGAGTACTGATCAATCTTTGCATTGCATAGCTGCAATTCGAGACGGGGACAATATCGGCTCTGATTTGATGTAGGATATGAGAAAAGACCTTTCAATACTTTTTCATATTTCTTTTCAAACAATTCGCATCAAAAAGTACTACTTAATGTGAAATAAGTAATCCCAGAACAAAAGTCAAAGTGGAACTCAAGAGATCGATGTCTTGGCGATCTCAACCTAAGCTGCACATAATGTTGCGAAAACTTAAAGGAACAAATACGGGATTATGATAATTTTGAGCCGTTTTATTCAAATCCTTAGTCAGGATTTGGGCGTTCAAAATCCTTAAGCACAGGGTACAGGGAGACTTGCGCCAAATCGCCTGTAGAATTGACAATTTTGTTTCCAATTCTATTCCTTGAATGCGCTTTGGTTTTATTATTCCTTGCAGCTGAGAATCTCTTTGGTTTAAGTGAATTCAGAATTAGCTGAGGATAGATCGATTTTCTCTATGTTTAAAGGAGAAACTACACTAAGTTTATTAAGGTAAATACGGTTCATGTATATTATATCTTCACGGCTAAATAGCTAAACCGACTGAGCTTAATATATTTGAAAGACAGGCTAAATCCCTAGAAAATACGAGTACATAGATTTATATAAACCGCTGAACGCAGCTATAACTTTATATGAGTCTATATGACTTTATTCGAATGAAAAAGGACAACGATACTAACTGGATTAAAAATACACAGTACATACACAAAGCTTTTTCTCGTATTTGTTTTCTTTTAGGCTTTCTATGTAAAGATTTTTTTTTTCTGAAAATACGAGGAAATTTTGGTAGTGGCGCGTAATTTAACAACCCTTTAAAAGTTTTTATTTGAATGAACGGTTGACCCTCGAGAGCGCCGAAGGGTCCACGGTCAGGCTGTCACTAGCCAGTTATTCTGCGTCACTAACCTTATTAGAAGGGTCCTGCTGATTGGCTTCCGACCCGCCCTTCGTTTGACCTCACTATTTTTTTAAATAGTTAAGATTGATTGAAAGGAAATTCTATCAATTGTACCTGTGTCTTGGACGGGTCCAGCGAGGAATTATTGTTGGGTCGTAGGTACAAATTTTAGTACCGGATTGTATTTTGAAACGATTTTTTTTATTCTCTGATATTTTTAAAGCCGAGGTCCTCAATGTAGTCTAACAACACTTTTTTGTTACTTTAGAATTATTTATTAATTATCATTTTGTCCGCAGCTTTAGAACAACTACATAAATTTTAATTATTTCATTTCGATTTGCCATATACCTATTATGTTCAATGGAAATCTTCTATAATATAGCTTTTTTTTTTAATCTGATCATTGGCACTATAATCACAATTATTTACAACTACTTTTATTACAACTAGAATTGACAATGTTCTAAAGAAGTCCATAAACAAAAAACAACATATTTTAGAAAAGAAATGCAATCAGTTTAAAGAAAAAATCCTATTTAGTAGGAGACATGAAATGGTTTCTCACAAAGGTTTCTTTGATCCATCAGTAGTTCTGTGAAATAAAATGGTTCGGTTATCAATTCCCGCTTCGCACGATGAGTTCCCATAATGATGGCAATACAGGAGCCCACCCCATACTCTTTCTTAGTTATAAGTTACAAGCGACTACAAAATAAACTACGGTTTTCAACTGAATATGGGAAAGTCCGAATTTGACATATTTATTGTTCTTCAGTAGTAATGTTGGCAGCTCTGTACACAGTGGGAGCGTATTCGCACGCATAATTTTTTTTGTCCTAATTTTGTTTCGCCGAAAATGTTTCGCATAACTTTTTTTAGCCTAATCATAATTGGGCATAATTATATTTAGACATACTTATGTCTTGTCATAACTGTCAGTTGTCCTAACGTTTTTTAGCATATATTTGTAAAGCATAAATTTGTGTGTCATAATATAAGTACGCATAATTTTGTTAGTCCTAATTTAATTTGTCCGAAAATGTTTCGCATAACTTTCTTGGGCATAATCATAATTTTACATAACTATATTAAGGCATACAACTAATATTGTAAATTAATAAAATTATTTAGGAAAGTAGTTTATGGCACCCAGTAAGACTGACTGTCACAAAACCGACTCGGATAATTTAGGTTAGGTTAGGTTTGAACAATGTCCACAGTGCCACGGCAGCGGTCAACAAAGTGCCAAAAATGACCCCCCACTTTCTAATTCAGAGAGAGGGTAGGGTATAGAGGAGACTAAAATGAAACAACCGCACAGTAGCTAGTGAAGTTACTGGGCTGAAGAGTCTTAACATCTTATTACTCTCAAGTAAGAAGCGATGACGCAGTGCACCCAGAATTTAACTTTGTAAAATACAAATCTCTTACCATCAGGAGAGCGTCTTGCCCGACTTTTTACTTCGTTCTATAAAAAAAACCGCGAGAAGGCTAGGTTAGGTTTTAGGTTAGAACATTGAAATTAATAATTCGTTTCTTTTAGTTTTAATAATATTTTGGCGATTACAATCCTGGTAATAGTATTATGACAAGATATCACTTTGCTAAAAAATTAGAGCTGGATATATCATTATACTGAAAATTATTAGGGCTGGATATTATTATGTCGAAAAATATTAGGGCTGAATATAATTATGCCGAAAAATATTATGGTAAGATATTTTATGCGTAAAAACAAAATGCGTAACAATTTTTTTGCGTAAATATCGTTATGCTTAAAAATATTATGGGAGAAAAATTTAGGCCAAAAAAGTTATGCCTAAAAACTTTAGACTTTTTGATGTTTAGGCTGAAAAACGTTATGCCACATTAAATTAGGACTAAAAATTTTATGCGAGCCAATATGGACCCGTACACAGTGCTATTAAGAACTAGTATGTAGATTCTGTACTCAAGTTGCTCTAGCATCACTGCCGCTATTTTTTTGTTCAAAATTTCTTAGAAATTTAACAGGATATTTCAATGGAGACACTGTATTTGTTATACCAATGTTTGATCTTCCGACATACAATTTCAGCTTAATCGGTTAGGTCGGTTCGGTAGGTGTAGGCCTACTTTGTACACACATGCATTCATACATACATACAGACATCCGTACTTTCACATTTTATTACATTATTTTTAGGTTTTGCCGTGTCGTTTGCATATTATGACTAACTAGTGCAACCAATATTACTAATTCACTTAGTAGTAGTCACGCTATTTAATCTTGCATTTTTTTATCCAAGAAAAAAATGTGTTACGCATCGTCACTACACCAGGGCGCGCAGGGTGGTTATGGGTCTCTCCCACCGAAAATGGGTAGCCACTAAAACCTGGGGGTGTTTCTGCGGGACGCCATAATGCCGTGGCAGCGTGTACGCCTAAGCACTGTAGTCGTCACACGTCCGCGCAAACCTCAAGTCTTGCGCCAACAACAAAGTCTTAAGACGGTCATTTGGCCGTAATAATCGCGTAGTGTGGAGCTGAAGGAAGCGCTCACGACTGGGCCGGCGCGGGACACGGCCGCTCTTTATTATCTTTGTTCACGTGTAATTGTTGGGGACGGATAGGTACGTGCCGCCGGGACGATTCAATTTCTTATATAGTCGGATTTATTTTTATATTTCCTCGTTTCACTTATTACAGTGTAAGGGGGAAGTCTGTGAAGACGGGTACCTAGTATTATGTACTAGGTACCCTAACTAAATACCTGAACTAGGTACTAGGGTAATGGTTCTAGTATTCATATTAGTTTGGAATTAGCAGAAGTATCAGTTTTAATATTTTTGATAGACAACATTAATGAAATAGATTCTCAATTTCATTTTATTTTTTTATTTGTCCTCAGAACTTTTAGAAAGTTTGGAAAGTTTTTTGCTATGTTTAATATAATTTTGACTTAATGTTGTACTAAATTAATTTAAAATTGCATACAAGTTAATTTGGCAAAATTTCATTTTTAACCCTTAAATTGGCAGAACATTTTTTTTTGGAAATTTATTAATTTATGTTATTTTATGTTTTCTACTGTAATTCTAGACCCATAAAATTTAAAAAAAAAAAACCAAAAATTTTTGTTTTCTAGAAATTGTATGTACTTCACGAAGTACATTGCCAAGGATGACCTAAAAACATTTTTCATAAAAATTAATTTATATATTATAATATTATATGTTTCGTCAATTCCATACAAAATAATTACATAGCATTTATTTTGTATGTAATTGAAGACGCGATAAAAGACCAGAAATGTCACTCAAAGAGTTCAGGCTTGAACTTTATGAAGCGGGAGGCGAGCAGGTAAAGTGGCTAAAAATAATAGCAGTGGTATAGAGAAGCTAAGGAACGAATTAAAAATTATAAAACCATCCATTGCCAGACCGGTGGACAGTGTCAGTTATAATGGATTCGGTCACTTTCCGACCACAGTAGACACAAAAAGTGGCGCGAAATTTTCTATCGCTTCGGTACAGGAAGACATAACCAGCAGCTGAGCAAATATGGCCAAGTATATAGATAAATATATATTTTGGTAGCTCTTCTGCTTCAGGTTACCGATTCTAAAGAGCTTGGCGTTTTTCTTTTATGGGTATCTGAATACATATATAAAAGTAAACAGTGGCAGATTGACTGACTGATCTGTCAAAGCACCTCAGAGCGGATCTGGTTGAAATTTGGAACATGAATAGATTTTATGAAGTGAACTTCCGCTAGAATTTTCATGTGAGCAAAACTAGAAGCATAAACTTTAATAGTGGTTTATATATCCATTTTTTTTAAATTAAAGTTATAATTAAATTGTGTTTTTGTGATATAAAAAAGCGTAGATCTCATAGAGTAGATCCCAGTATTGCTATACACAGTATCCCAGTCAAAATATTATGTTTTAGCGCAGAATGTAAACAATCCGGGTGTGTGTTACAACGCAATATAGGATTAAGTATTAACATAATGCGCTCTATTATTCGCCAGACGGCAGGGGTCCAAATCCTCCTGTGAAACTGACCCTGATACTGTTAGTTTTAATCGATCGCTGCAGATTATTCTGCTATTGTATGCTTTTTAATAATTGATTGTCTAATCTCTATGTTAATTTACTAATACCTCGATAATACTTATAAAAAATACAAAAATAGTTGTGATATTTTTTTTTTACTTTATTCAGTAACGAAAGCGTTTTATACTAATTCATAACAATAATATAGCTATTTAGATTAGACAAAGTATTTTTTATAATAAATAAGCACTTACACTCGCGCCTCAGTAGTCAATTTGTTCACTAATTTTAATTGTATTATTGTTAACTACCACCGATTATAATGAACGGAAATAAAGCTTTTTATTTTATTTTAGATGCCCAAGTAATAATGACAATAATTTACTAATAGACTTTTTTTTTATTAATGTCTAATCGCCGAAATTGAGCTACAATCAAGGTGTCACAATTTAAAATGCGAACGCATTAATACATACACACATGCATACATTAATTTTACGTATAAATTAATTATAAGTCATCAAGGGGTGAACAGGTGGTCAACTTTTACAATATGTAGTAAATTAATTTTAAAAAGTAATAAAAATACAATGTCTATGCCTATAGGTAAAGCCAAGCCAAGTTATTTCTCTTGCTTAATCCAAACACTCAAATCTTAGATACAGGGTGCGCCAACAGAGTCTGTGTAATCACCGAAGTTGAGCGACAATCGCGGCGGCGCAGTATTTGCATTTGCCCCGAGGCCCGTCGCTTCTAACTTTCATTTACAAATCATCTGCTGTTGCGTGTTTCCCTAACAACCTATGAGTCTATGAGTTATTACTGCATGTTACTATCGAAATTTCCATACTTTACATTGGTTATTTTTTCGGTGATTGAAGCATAAATATTATATATCATAGAAAGGCATTTTACGCGAACCCAACGCCAAGTTATTTGTGTTTTATTATTGTTTCTGGTCTGGGTGGTTTCAATATCTATTATAAGTATGTATTTACAAAAGAAAAGTATATATAAGTATTATATCCGTGATCTAACCACCATAACACAAGTATTAAGTTGCTTAGCTTGGGGTTAGGTGGCGCTGTGTGAAATGTCCTGAAATATATTTATATTTATTTATTTATTGATGTAACTAAAATTACAAATAACAAGTACATATTATTATTAGTGTTCTTTACTGCTGTAGTAGATGTAGTATTGTTAGTTTGTTTTTCTCAATAAAGGCATTTGCCACATTAAAAAAAACTAAAATTTATTTTTACATTTATACGGTACATAATATAAACACTTATTGTTTATATATTATAATGTTAACACAAATTAATTATTATGTTAATACAATTTCTTAACTATGTCATCTACATAATAATAATATTATAGATTAGAATACAACACTCTTGAAATACCACAAACATACAGAAAAGGAGTTTTTGGACTGTGAACATGATCATCACGATATCATCATCATGAATTTCATGCAATACTTATAACATAAGGTTAATGTAAAAATCTCAGTTAGCAAAAGGCCTACTTAGCGATTCGAAAATGACAAATCCTCGTTCCAAAATAGCTACCTTCGTTGCTTAGAAAGACTTTCTGGTAATAAATTACAGTGTGACGTGTCGCGATACGCGGGAATTAACGCGACGTCTCTAACCGTAACACCCTGTAGATAATGAGAAAAGTAACAAAATGTCGTCTGCGTTTACTGGATGCTTTATTACTTCTTATGTTTTGGAAATACAATGTTAATGTATCACACTAAACGATGTTTAGGTTCAATTATTTAGATCACTGAAAATTGTAATCTACACAGTAGTAGAAAAACCATTTTCTTTAAAAAAAGGAAATTCAACCGATTTAAGTTTCTTCTCAATAAACCAGAATGGCACATGATGTACTTTAATTCATATCTTGAAAAATACTCAACTGATTTCGATAAAACTTACCTACAAGGTTTTTAAAGGACTAAATTAAATCTATTAAAAAAAATCATAGGAAACGTAGCCTATTTGTATAAAAACATTTTTATTTAACAACCTGCAATTGTGATTTGACTCTGACAATGCAATACAAATTTTTATGAAAAAGGATGAGACCTTTATTTCTAGGATTTGGGATCAGGATTAACGCACTGAAGCTGAAGACAAATTTCACTTGGACACATGGCAATATTGGTCCCCTACAAGTCAATATTATAATCAGTTTATAAACGAACGTAGGACCTTATGAAATCAACCGAATTGGTCAGTTGACCGTCACAGACGGGTCGGCAGTCGGTTCGTTGCGCCACCATTTGTTTGACAATCAGATCGCGCGACCTCCGCGAATTTACTACAATTCGATTTGTCACGCTCGACCGAATCGGTTCGTGTACATTATTTATTATTAGTTGGTTACATAAAATATGTTTTATTATAGCTATTTTGACAGATCAGATGTATTTGAATGCGATCATCAAAACTATTTTTAACATGATTATTTTGAGTAGGTATTTTAAGTTTTTAGAAAATATTTTCCATATAAACCCTACATAATCTATTAGTCAAAAGGCTACCTGGAAGATCACTTTTAAGCCATAAGGCCACCCGTCATTGAAGCTCAATAAAAGTACCTTTTAAATTCTATTTCTATAATATTATGTCAGCGCACCTGAATTACTAAGAAGTTTAAGCTTGAAGAAGTAAAATACGTAGCTAAACAAAAATTTCCATTCTATTTCGTTTTTATAAAGGAACGACGTTTATATTCCTACAATAATATATTCCTTTGGATTTATATAAAAAAAATATGTTAATAATAAGCAGCGTTATCTCTTACCATCAGGAGAATGTCTTGCGCGTCTTCTTATTTCGTTGTAAAAAAAAATCTCCAGTAAAAAAACATGCAAATAAATAAACCAAAAATTGACGCGACAGCAAACCCCGCGCCGCAGACCTTTATTTCTAAAAAAGAATCAAAATAATGGCAGTGTTGCCATCACTAGGCTGAACCAAACAAGGGGTGGCAAAAAGTTTGACAGCTCGTTACGGCGCGGGGCGAGGGGGACACTAATTGGGTACCTGGGGGACATTCTGTGACTATCGCCGGTTTTTACCTACTATTGTGTTCGGTGCGTCTTGCGTTTGACAACCCTGCGTGAGCTCTTTCTGATAGACTATAGTGGATTCTTTGTTAAGATGCTGTGCTTAGAAATAGAACGACAGAGTGTATATTTTTTTATTGTGAAGGATTCATACTCATACTCATTTACTGATAACAGAATTGTCAATAAGAGAGTAATATTATGCATTCATTTGTTCAAAAAACTGTTTTTATTACACTTAGTTTTTTTAATCAAATAATGTGACTCCATTTTTTACAAATATCCAGTGAAATACTTATAAATAATCTAAATATTATTAATATATTTATTTTTCTTTTATATGTGCCTATTATAGCATAATCACCTTACCATTTTTTTAATGTACTCGTACTTGTTACGAAACTGTTCAGGAAAACTTTCATTTCGACCATTTAAGCCACTCAGGTCATTTAAATTTTTTTAATAAAAAAACAATAGTACGTTAACAACAAATACAATATACTAAAGGCCAATATCAATGTATACCAGGCCATAAAAATGCCCCATGCATTGCTTTTAAAATTATATAATATTTTATGTTAAGAAAAATAAAAACACAACAAATCAAAATTGTAATTGGGCAATGACTCTCCTTGACGCACCCCCTTAATCACAACACACTTCATCGCAAACTTTAACCTAAGTATAATATAAAATACCATTCACATTATTCTTGGCAGCAGTGGAAGCACTTCAGCGCCCAATCCCGCTAAAACCGAAGGCCCGCATTTAATCCCAGTAATTGGCCGCGAGAGCTTATCAGACTTGTTATAAAGTTGGCCTATTACGATTCGCGGCAAGTCGCGGCCCACTCATGAAATTAAATTACACCGAGCACCGCACCGCTGCCAGTGTGCGCGCACCTTTAACCAGACATGTTTTTAAAATGTATCAACTTCAAAGAATAAAAACACAGATGGTCAATGAGGCAATATTTTATCAGTCATATTTTGTCAGTCAGTTTTGGCGTCAAACTAATAGACCACATCAGAAACACCACGCTGCGCTCCAATACCAAAATAGCTGACGTCACCCAAAACAACGGCATTTCTTAAATGGGACTGGGCAGGACATGTCTGTCGCATGCCAGATAAACATTGGGCCAAAATAACAACCGAATGGGCCCCTACTACCAAACGGCCACGCGGCAGACCTAGGAAGAGATGGCGGGATAACATCGACTCGCATGCGGAAGGATGGAAATCTATAGCTCTTGACCGAGACAGTTGGAGGGAGGGTAGGGAGGCCTTTGCCCTGCAGTGGGATCCAGTAGGCTCATAATAATAATAATAATTTTGTCAGTATTGTTTCAATTATTGGTTTCCTTAAAACGCAATAACATTTCGTTGAAACACATTATCCATAATAATCATAAATCATGCCTAGGCTAAATAAAATAATAATATTAAATATTACGTACTTGTACAGGATTGTACTTTGTACGTTGTTATACAGGAAAAAAATACAGAAAAGGATTAATAACACATAAATTTAATATCTTAAAAATCTGGCCCTATGGTACAAAAATTCAAAAAAATCCAATTTACGAATTCCATGTGATGAAAGTCTTAATTGCTGTTATGGTCACTAATCTTCTTTAAAAGATAATGAGAAAATTAGTAGTGATTATAATAATAATAATGTGTTGGCTTCGGCCCCACGCACGCCTACCAAAGGACCGGGACACTATTGGCCCGAGATACCTAAAGGTTGACAAACAAATAATAATAATAATAAATAAATATTTCAGGACACTTCACATTGTACTAATAATTAACTAAATAATAGTAAACAAAACAATTACGTCACAATTTATCTAATGTTAAACGACAAACCGCCGAGCTGCGGCCGCACCTAATTACTTTACACTCACTATTAATTATAATATTATTATTACGTACAGCAGTAGGTAATAGAAAACTCTGTATCTAAATTTCATTTTATTTTATTCTTTTAATTCCCCAATTTTTTTAATAGACTTATAAAAAAGGAGTTCTTCTTCTGAGTAGAACATTCTTAGCAGAGTGGTTGTGGTTGCTCTGATGCTCGGTCTTCTGCTTGGATTTTTCCAATGGATTTAGCGATGCGACGCCATTTTTGTCTGTTAATGGCGTGTATATAATTCAATGGTCGTGTATGTAAAACTATTGAAACTGTGAGATTTTAGCATAAAGACAACGCTTTAAGGTTTCTAAACAAGTATAAAACTATAATATTATTATGTATATTTGTCTTCAAATTTCCCAAAAACAACCTTTTTTACCATTGTTTTGGTTTACATCTCAGTAGTCCAATTTGGTCCTATGACCAAAAAAAGAGTGATAGTGAAAGATTCATCAAAATCGGTTAACTATAATAGCACGGTAAAGAGATATACAGTAGTTTGACTCCCCTAGAAGCGGTTGAACTCAAGGTCGCGCGTGTTTGCAACAATTTGGGTAGTGTTCGGTAAGCAGCGAGGTTCCGAATAGACGTTTTTATGCAGTAAGCTTCCGAATAATGGTTGTGAATTAGTAAAAATATCACAAATTATTTAATTCTTTTTGATATCTTGAGTAATTCTCAATAATAACGCCTATTCGGCACCCCGCTGCCTACCGAACCCTATCCAAATTGTTGCAAACACGCGACAGCGCGACCTTGATTTCAACCGCTTCTAGGGAGTCAAACTACTGTATATCTCTTTACCGTGATAATAGTTTTAATGTAAGAGCATATTACAGAAATCAAGGCTTATTTCGTTTTTTATGTCATTCATCGTATTAGTCCATATTGTCGCACAGCTGGGCATAAGCTTTTTCCCTCTTTACCACATAATATCACTTTATTTCAAAGAAATTATGCAAACCAAGTCCAGAAAAAAAGATGTATGCAAGAAATTTGTTGAAATAAAATATTATTGCTAACGAGTATTTGTTATTCTTTGACCAGCAGGTAAAACATATTTGGAATATTACTAAAGTAGGGAAAGTTTTCCGTTTTGCGTATGCGGTGCGGTGCACGGTACCTATAGAGGTAGGTTCCTGCATACACACTGAGCAGACTTGTAACTTCTGTTCTTAGTGAATAAATGTTCCATAATATTATGGATTTGGCAGTCCTTCAAATATCAATCTAATGAAATACCTAAAGGATTAGAGTGACTGATTGACTGTCTAATTTATCAATTCGCAGTCCATACCGCTGAAGTGATTTAAATTAGAAACAAATAACTTACTATAGATTTTATGACGTAGACTTCCGCTTAGAAAGGAACACCACGCTGTTAATTATAAGCTTATATAATTTATTGTAATTTTTATTTGTGTCACAGTGTCTGTTATCTTTAAAATTATTTTAAGATTTTTTTATAAAATAAATGTATGTTTTGTAGTTTGATACCATAATATTAGGTGGTAAAGTATTTTTCAGAGACAGATGAAGTTGCCAGTCAGCTAATATTTATTATAAAGGGTTTTCGTTAATTATAAAGCTCATAATAAGGTCTAATAGCTATACATTTTCATCACCGTCATAACCTTCCATCATGTAAAACTGTGGTCCACAGTTACTGTTCTACTGGTGATATTAAAATATCGAGGGTTGAAAGCCTATTTGGCTTAAGCGACACCAAGGGCGATATTGAGTTATATACATATTCGGAATCAGCGAATTTTTCTGCGTCTAATGAGCTGGGTTTAAAAAATATTGGAGCACTTTTTTGGCGCTTAAACCAATGAAAATTTTGGCCTCATTTTGGACCACTGATGTATGAAACGCCAAAAAATCAATAAAATTTTAGAGGTAATGGATATAAACCGTACAAATATTTGACAAGAAACCGCTTAAACTGTTTCTGATTTCACTATATTCGTACCTAATGACGGTTGAAGCGTTTTGCCTGCCACAACTTTGAGAATCAGCCGTCGCTTAAAACATTTTCTCTTTCACAAAAATCGGCTTGGCTGTCGCTTAAAACATTTAGCTTATATCAAAAAAATATAAGACATGTCGCTTCAACCTTTTAGGTTTTATGTATTTTCATCATTAACGTGTCGCTTAAATCATTTTCGTCTGGATGCAAAACTTGACCAGCATGTCGTTTCAGAAAGTTATCCGCACTCTATTAATTAATTAAGTGTCGGTCAAACACATTTTCAAATTTAACTTGTGCAACTTAAAGCACTTTTCATAACTCAAAATAGACACATCTAAGTCCGTTCAGACATGTAAATATTATTATGTGACAATTTTGCAACGTCGTTTAAAACAATATATTGTTTGGCGCCGGCACCTTTGAATCACGCGGGTAAAGTACCTCACCACCCGTGCGCGGGCGCATCAGTGTGTCGTGAACCGTGAGGACGAGTGTTTGTGTGCGATGTGCTAGACATAATTACAAACAAATTTCTTGCCTTTTTTGGTAAGTGCTTGATTTATTTAGTTAAATATATTTAGATTTCTTATAAAAACGGTTTTGTTATGTAATGTTAGTTTTAATTGACTCCAAATTTGTATTTAAAAAGATTGCTGACAATAACTACCAGTAGGTTCCTAATTACTAGAAATAAACAAACATGAATGTGATCCGTTTTAAACTCACCTATAACAAACGAAATTAATAGTGACGAAATTTGTAAATTAACTTGTTCTACGAGTTTACTTATTGTTTTATTTTTACAGTGCAAACATGGAAACTGAGAGACAAAAAATGTATAAGAAAAAAATTAAGCTTTTGACATCGGGAAATTCAGAGCAAAAAAATAAAGCTCTTCCAAGTGAGGAAAATGGTAATTCTAAAGAGAATAACCGTCGTAAAAGAAGATCTGCGAATTTCTTTGATTCAGAAGTGACCGTTTTAGGCAGTACTTCGTACAATGAACAAAATGAAGATTTAGGTATTTTGATGGCAGAGATAAATACAAGTAAAAGTACTAAACATGATAAAGATTCGCAGTTTTATCAAACAGGATGTGTTGATGAGAATATTCAAGAAGAGGTACGTTTGTTTAATTAGTTTGATAAAAACTTCATTTCGTTAATTAAGTGACATTAATTGGTTGCCCGGAAGAGATCACTTTGAGCGATAAGGCCGTCCTACAATGGACGGCCAATATGCCAATAATATAGAGAGGGTTATTCAGTGCATTGGTGTATAGGGCCTTATTGGAAGGTCATTGAGCAAGATTTGAGCACGATTATGTATATTCTATACTTAATTAACATTGTTATAATTTAATTTCTGAAATTACCACAAAACTTCCAAAAGGAGGAAAAAAATACTAGCTTCCACACAATCAAGGCAACTAGACAGCCAGATCTTCAAGGGCCGATAAACAAAGACATGCCTATGATTATTGACTTGTCAATAAGTACTGAAAAGATAACAAATTATGAAGAGCCCCAAAAAGAATTACAAATTCACAGAAACTACGATGAAACTCTAACTGTTACAGAAACCATAAAACTAGTCATAGAACCAGAGGAAAATCAAAGTGAACATGAGAAAGAAGTAAGAATTTCTTATTATAAGCTTCTATTTACATTCACCTGGTTATCTGTCTGTCTGTTAAATTTGATTCATTTCCTGGTTTCCGATTGGGCTGAAATTTTGTATGTATGTATAAACTGGATGACAATGCAATATTATTATGACATGGAGCTGATCTGATGATGGAGATAGAAGGTGGCCATAGGAACTCCGTAATTAAACGACTCAACTTATCGAGTTTGGGCTCATTTAATTCGTCTTGGCATTTACTTTGATGTAATAATAAGCTTGTTTTTAAAAAGTATTTTTTTTTATATCACTTGTTTAACTTTAAAAAGACAGTAGGATGATTAAATTGGTTTTAATATTTATTAATTATTATTATTGTTTATATTTACAGACACCTCGGAAAATCCTTCCAAATGCGGAAGAATACAACAGAAATAAAAGACAGGATGACACATATGTTATGTTAGTTACAGATATTATACCATTGGAAAAAGAAGGGGAGGATAATAATAATATTATTATATCACTGAATGAAAAAAGCGGGGAAAAATTGTTGGAAGAAGGAATAGAAGAAAGCTCATTAGTTGAAGAAATAGAGGATATATCAATTAAGAATATACTATTGGAAAAAGAAAGAGAAGAAATATCATTGAATGAAGAACAGAATGAAAATTTGTTAAATGAACAAAGAGAAGAAGGGTCATTGGATATAGAAATAGAGAATAGATCTTTGAATACAAGACACAAGAAAGAAACATTGGAAAAAAGAAATGAATTTGAAATAACTGAGCATCTTCAACCCACCATAACGAAAATTATACCAGAAACTGAAATGGATTTAATACGCAAATCTTTAGAAAATGATGATCCTGTTGATGATAATAATATTATAGATATTCCAAGTTGTCCTGATGAAGAAGCAGAAAGTGAAAATAAAAAACAAAAAAGAATTAACATTAATCAAAGTTATGTTGATTTTTTATCAGAAGACGAAGACTTTGTTTGGGATTCCTCGTCTTGGAAGGATACGGGTGCATCTTCATCTAGTGAAGATGACCAGCCAAAAAAGAAGAAAATAAAGAAAAGATTACAAGAGGAAAAAGTTGGTGAAGATGGCTTAAGGCGAAAGAAAATTAACAAAAGAAAACAGAAAAAAACAGCTCGGGAAGCAGGTAAAAAATATGTCAAGAAAGATGGATCAATTATAACTGAAAAACAATTACACCCAAATCCGTGTGCAGAGAAAAACTATAATATTGTTAAATAATATTGTTAATTACTTTAAACTGTTGTTAAGTTTAAAATTTAATATTTAATAATAATTATTATTACTGTAATGCAGAGGCTGCTTTCCTTAAAAGAAACTAAATAGTTAATTTGTTCCAAAAATGTTGTTAAAGAAACTGATGTTGATTATAATAATTTTATAAAGAGGATGGAGGGAAGGAAGGATACTCCCAAGAGATCATACTATTACTACTACGCTCATTACTTGGTAAATGATGATTATTCTTATCTTTATTTAGTTTTATTAATTAATTATCCTTACTCAAAAGACTGTCAGACGATACAAACACTGTTTTCTTATAAGGTTATTTAAAATAGATCTAATTTACATAATAGAAGTCAGTTAGTAATGAATCTTCATTTTGTTGATGACCATAAATTATGATACTTACTAGTAATATTTTAAGCCGAGATGCAGAGTTTTTTTTAATAAAAGGAAAGTAACATTTATTTTTTTGCAGAATTTGTTGATTAAAAAACTGATTATGATAATTAGAAGGAGGATGATTCTCGTAGAAGGTTTAACAAAATTTAAATAAAACATTTTATTGAAGTACTTCTTTTATTTATAAAAAAACATAATCACCCTTAGCTTTGAAGTTTTAAAATGAGAAATAATTGCATGGTATCATGCACCATTCTTTATAAAATTTTGCAAATCGATGCCATTTGAAACAAATGCTTTTGTTGTAAAATTGTTGTTTAAGCCACTATGATTTGACTCTGAAATATTTTATTTCGGAGTTTAAACCAAATAGATTTATTCTCACCATTGAAAAGAATTTTGTTTAAAGCACTTTACCAAACTCCGAACGACAATACAGGTATCACTTAAACCGTTTTGCTTGCAACCGTCATTAGAATAAAATGGCGGTTAAATCACTTTTCCTAACTCTATTATGAGGCTATTTTGTATGATGCGACATTTTTTTTCTAATCTCTTATCATTACCAAGTGGATAATAAAATAGTAATGTAAGGCTTCAAAAAACGAAACTATTTTGTAAAATGATAAATCAAAAATAACAAACCGTTTTTTTTATATGATTTTTTTTCTGAAATTAAAAACTTTAAAACGCTCTCCTGAACATTTCAAAAAATGTCGCTTAAACCAAATAGGCTTTCAACCCTCGATATGTAGACCCACAAATATTTCTGTTTTCAAAACTGTGCCTATGAAATGTTTCTGCGTGCTCATTGGCCGAATGCATCCGTTTCCAGTCGACGTCACAAACGTGTTCAATAACACTCGCCAATCACGTGCCGTTCCAAATTTTAAAAAGCAAAATGGATGAATTCGACCGTTACTAATTTGACACGTGACGTCACATTTGTTCTGCGGCTGTCGGGTATCGATTGATATTTCGTTTAACTGTAAAATTTTGATTGAGTTTGAATATTGAGCAAACTAAACTATAAGTAACCTTACCTACCTACTGATGTTAGGCTTCGGCCGTGGCTGGTAAACCACCTACCGGATAAAACCGTGTCGACAAGCGGTCATTATGACCGTGTTCCGGCATAGTGTTCAGTGAAACCAAGGAGGGATTCATCACATCTTCTAGGTTAAGTCTGATACCATCTTCGGCAGCATCGTCACCTAACATCACGCGAGATCATGCTCAATGGCTAACTTATAATGAAAAAAAAAGTTTCATGAAAAAGCTAAGATAGTGCTCCATTGTGATCTAAAACCTATTATGACGATGTCAAAAGCCAATAGAGTGGACACCAATTACAGCTTGGTTCGACTCGAAGTGCCTAATGGAAATTTAAATATCCACTTCCGGACGTCACACAATGCCGCGGTGACAACCCTAATTGTCACTTTTGATATTTTATTTTTCACTAAGAGTGTCAAATTGGCTATTGTCGAGGTGCAATCGCGTGGACGCGGGGTGGCACTCTTAGCTTTTTAGTTTTTGTCACTGACGATAGAAAAGTGGAAATTGTCCGACGAGCCATTCAACAAGGAATTTCGGCTTTGTTGGGCGAGTATTTTTGATTAACTTTTTATGAGACCACGTCGACGTTGTAAACTGTTTAAATTCCAGTATAAATTGAGTATTTTTCAAAAAAGTGAGCGATTCTATTCTAGTTGTTCTATACTAGTCCAAAATTTGACTCGCAAGCCAGAATTTGAGAACTGAACAGATGCAAACACAAATAATTTTATTAGACCTAATAAATGCACAATAAATAATATATAATAACAATAGATCTGAACTAGTATTTACTAGTAAGATGGCATTTGCCATCTTTAAGAACTGAAATATAAAGAATGAAAAAAATATAATACATATAACATAATACAAAGACAGCATTAGGTATACCTACGACCTACGTATACAAAACTCTTATAATAATCTAAAGTGTTAATCATTTCGCAATATAAAAAACGAGATAGAAATATTTAATTTTATCAAAATACAGCTGATAATATCAGCTAAGTCGAAAATCAGATATATCGCAACATAGAATCCCAAAGGGGAAAAGATAATTTGGATTAACTTATGGTATCGAAGGGTCACGTGAAATTAATTATTTTTTGACATTGACATACAGTAAGCAAGCTAAGTATAATTGCAATCTAGGATTAACCCCGAAACACATAATCAAGTTTTTATATTTTATGTCATCAATATAAGGAATATTGATTCATATTCAAAAATTATTTTATATGCCTTTTCAAATTCAAAAATTATTTTATTACAACCATACAAAAATTAAAATTTTAAAAATAATTAGCGCTCTGCCTCATGTTCTTGAATCAGAAGGTTGGTTGGATGTTAGACAGAGTGTCCCAAAGTTTTCGATAGGTTAAATTTTAGTTTAAAAATGTAAATCATTATAGAAATAAATAGGCCAAGCGCGAGTCGGGCCACGCACAATGTAGGGTTCCGTAGTTCTAGTAGATTGAATACACTGCACAACAGCATTTTGGATGATTTTTGACGACGATTTCAAATTTGTGACTGAAATTTCTGTACCAGCTCTAGTTAAAAAGATATGACACATATTATGTTGTTTTCGTAATAAAACGCTATAAATGTAGAGATCATCATCATCATCATCTCAGCCGTAAGACGTCCACTGCTGAACATAGGCCTCCCCTTTGGACTTCCATATGTACCGGTTGGAAGCGACCTGCATCCAGCGTCTTCCGGCGACCTTTATAAGGTCGTCTGTCCACCTTGTGGGTGGTCAATGTAGAGATGATCCTAATTAATTTAAGTTTAAGTTGAAAAACTCTTTATGTTATTTGATTTTCTTGCTGAAACTGAAAGCAGAGCTATTCTAAATGCTATTCTTATTCTAAGGGCTATTCTAAATGCTCTAACAATATTCAGCCATCATATGTGCGATCCAGAAGCCTTGATAGCGTTACTTCATCGAACAAAAGTTCGGGTGGAATTGCTTGCCCAATTCTTCACTTAGTACCCCAAGATTGTCATAAATATAGTCTAGGTGGTCGTGGAGAGAGTGTAACTTGATGGTTATGTCACATTCGAGCCTTTGAAAGTGACGCATTAGTTTTTGGACGTGTTGAGAAAAGTCCAAATAATTCTTACTTTACAAAAAAAAAAAAATAACCACCATTGGCCTAAAACAAAGTAAACCATTTTTAAATGAACACATTATGAGCCAGTTATGTTCCGCATACTTAATTTTTAATAAAATCAAAACAATAGTTTTATGTTTACACTAAGCAAAAATAAGTCGTGATGGTTCTCGAGTCCTTTCCACATTATAGCGGTTTCGTACCAAAATCTATTTATTTTCTAATTTGTCCACAAACGTAGATACTCAACACACGTTTTGCATAACTTTTGGGGAATCCAAGGCTTGTCGTTAATTTCCAGGGAGTATCCAAAGTAATTTTTGTAAGCCTAAATTATGAACGTTGTCACATTCAAACGGAATTCTTTGAGCATAATATTCTCCGCAAATTAAAAAAAATATATCCGGATCATTCACACAAGTAGCCTTGACCATGCTATATCAAATTATAATAAACAAACTTAAGTTAGAAATTATGAGCTAAGTAACACTGTAATATTATGGTGATTTATTTGTGATAGCTATAACTCGTAAACAATACAACCATGAACAATTCGCTTGCGCGATCTAATTTTACTACTAGCGCCATCTAGTTATGCATTAATAAACTATAGGCTAGGTTAGCTTTAGGTATTCTTATTTTGCTGATTTTACCGAAACTAATAATTTTATCTTAACCGCTATAGTTTTCCTGGAAAGTTCATGGTTGAAAGCATACCTCTGATTTTTTTCAGAATTTTAAAGCTAGTAGTTCAGATTTTAGAGGGGGGGGGACGCTCAATTTTTTTTTTAAAACTTGAATATCTTTCAAACAGAACATGAAATCGAAAAAGTTTCTTAGCAAACCGTCCTTCATTTTAAAATACCTATTCAACGATACCCCACACGATGGTATCAGCCAGAAAAAAAAAACATCCCCATCTTACGTGTACGGGAGGTAGCCTAAATTAATTAATTAAAAAATATTTTTTGTCACCGTTCTCTTACCCTTATTATTACTTACCTGTATACAAAATTACACTTTTCTAGGACTTATAGTTTCTCCGCAATGCCGCGGACAGACAGACGGACGGACGGACGGACGGACGGACGGACGGACAAAGCGAAACTATAAGGGTTCCTTGTTGACTACGGAACCCTAAAAAAGACGTGTGGCACTCGGAGACTGCCGCGGTAGCTATTGCATAGCATTTTTTATCAACTTATGTAATTATAATTATTTATTTATTTTATTAATGCAGTATTTTTTTTCCTTTGTTTTTTTTTTCTTTGATATTAATTCAAGTTACACTTTGAGCGTGGTGACCGATAAAAAAAAAATTAAAAGTATCACCGCTGTGCCGGTCGGAGTGGGGGGTGTTAGGTTTTTTTCGTTACGGAATTTCTGGATTCGGTCCCCACGCTCAAGGCCCGCGATAGAAGCTATGCAATAGCTTAAAAACTCCATACTCTTTTAAAGCATTTCCTAAGTTTTTGCAAAACACTGGAGAATAGAATTGAAATGCACCACCAACCTTTAAGCCACGCCACCTTGAGCAGCAGCAGACGCAGTCCTGCAGGTAGGCCAACCACTGCACTCCAAGAATAAACCTCAAAAAATCACAGTCACACATGTTACGGACAAGGTTCCAGATAAATATCACACGCGCACGGGGTAAGCGCCGTAAAATAGGGTAGTTGACAAGGTAGAGCGTTAACATTTTTTTTTCATATTTAAAAAATAAAAGAATGAACGTCTCCAATATTTTTAAGCTATTGCATAGCTTCTATCGCGGACCTTGAGCGTGGGGACCGAATCGAGAAATTCCGTAACGAAAAAAACCTAACACCCCCCACTCCGACCGGCACAGCGGTGATACTGTTTAGTTTTTCCATCTATAGATAAATACAAAGTGTAACTTGAATTAATATCAAAGAAAAAAAAAACAAAGGAAAAAAATACTGCATTAATAAAATAAATAAATAATTATAATTACATAAGTTGATAAAAAATGCTATGCAATAGCTTTACCGCGGCAGTCTCCGAGTGCCACACGTCTTTTTTTTATAATAAATCTACATTATGGCATAGACAACGTGCCTCCGTTACGCACAAGCACCGTATGCGCTTTTGACGTAATTTAAGGTGTTGGCGGAGGAGTTTTTCAAACTACCCTCCTTACCAATTATTGCAAAGCTGAATAAAATAAAACAACTGAATGATTACTGACTTACAGTACTTTAAATTTTAAATATATTCTATACTTTGTTGAAATAGGTAAGTGAGGACGAGACGCACTTTTATATTGTTATTGCAAACTATCGAATCGATTTCAATTAATCTTTAAAATTGTTGGTAAGTGGGACGTAAGTCAATAAAAAGATAGATCCCTCTCTCATTTTGAAGTTATAAACAATAATAATAACCAAGATAATATCCCATACTAGACGGTAAAATCTCATCAGTTAGTTCTTTCAGTGTCGTTCCCGAGCACAGAGTAAATGAAACAGTGAGACGAGCAAACACACCGATGTCTGCGCTTTGAGGTGCGCTAACGTAATTTGTAACACGCGCTTTGCCGTCGACTTCTAATTATTTAAACGGAAACGATTTAATTCGTGTGAGAAACACAGCTTTATTATAATTAAATTACTTATGTGATGAGCTGGTGTTTCGTTATAACAATGTGTCTAATACATATTTGTTTGTTCGGCGCGTAACCGCAGCTATTTCCTGAAGAAGATCCTCGTACAGGATCGAAACGGTCGGCACGAACCCGAAGTAAATACAAGTGAGTTTATGCCATTTATTTACAAATATGAATCTAAATACTCACGAATCGTTTAGTGTAAAAATGTGCATAATAATTATGACACGACTTCACGATTTCGCGGGCGACAACAAAAACGGCACAACTCACGTCCAATATTGGACATGGTATGGTCTATGGTTGGTATGGCTAGGCCATGGTTACCTTCTAAGCTTACCTAAATTTATGTATTGATATTTTTGTTATGTATGTAAATAGTTCGACCGAGGTAATTTTTTTGGGAAATAATCTCTGCCTACCTTAGCGGCTGCCTGTCGTGATTATACCATGTACCTATGTCAATTTTAATATTATAATGCTTGCGACTATCCTTGAATTAAAAAGTGCAACTCGCCAATATGCAAGCGGTAATAACCGATATTTAAAAACACAGGAAGAAAGGTCGTAACGTAAAATTTTAAAAATAATTGACTGCTGAAACGTCTGGTTAACACGCCGCGTTATCACCGAGCATTGACTCAATAAAAAGCTAAAATTAATATTCCCAGCGAGACGTCAATTTAGTGTATTTCCATTTGGATGGCAATATGTCCGGCACGTCGGCCGCACTATTAACGCTGATTCTCCGCCGCCGCCGTTTGCATAACAATTAGCCATGTTTGGGTAGATTAAAACATCGGGACTTTTTTTGAAGTGAAAACTTCTTTAGCGGCGCTGAGCACTTTTTTGTATGGGTAAAAACTTTCAAACTCGCGTCAGGGTCACGTGATGCTGATCGAAAAAGCGTAAGATCGAGGGGAAGGGAGAGGAACTAGTATCTCCCACTCTTTCTACCGTGCCTGAGTGTGCTGCTCTGTTTAGGCGGCACAGGGGGCTTAGACAAGCGCGCGCCCGATATTTTTTTTTATATTTTATATTTATATATTTTTTTTTTTTGAAGTGAAAACTTCTTTAGCGGCGCTGAGCACTTTTTTGTATGGGTAAAAACTTTCAAACTCGCGTCAGGGTCACGTGATGCTGATCGAAAAAGCGTAAGATCGAGGGGAAGGGAGAGGAACTAGTATCTCTCACTCTTTCTACCGTGCTTGAGTGTGCTGCTCTGTGAATTTGGTTTAACTATGTCAAATGATCGCAATTTTAGCACAACGAAATACAAAACTACTATTGATGCGGTCTTTATTAGACACTTAAATAGGTTCGAATCAAAACTGTTTGTTTCTTACTTCAGTTATCATAAACCAATTGTATCAGTTGTAAAAATTTGGGATGATGATTCTGATAATAACGATGGTGTAAAAGTCGTCGAAATTATGGATGGAAGTTGATTTTTCTGAGAGATAAAATTTAATGTAATATATAAATAACGATATAATATTATAAATAACAAAATATAAATTGTCATATTTGTGTACGATAGCGCAATAAATAAACATTGTATTCTACCTCATAAATGATAGTATTTTTATACTTATAATTAAACACAACGTTAATATTGAAGTTTTCACTTCTGCCGGCACTCCCGGAGTGCTACCATTTTTTTTTTATTTATTCATTTATTTGTCAGAATTTCGGTTACATAAGGTCTTACAAATCAGTTAGTACAAACAAAATTCTACCTCAAGAGGCGTACAAATATTAGTTTACATTATCATTTAACTTAAAACATAATGCATTACAATAATAATATTACATAATGCATTACAATAATAATATTATTCAAATGGTCATTATATTAATAATAAAGATTTTTTAAAATTAAGCTTAAATGAATAATATTGCCATAGCCAACAAATCGACACGAACTCTGTTTGAAAAAATCATTAATCGTATAGAAACTTTTCTGGATTAACCAACTCTCGACTTGGTTACTTGGATGCTGTATTGTCGCAATTTTAGATTTACAATAGGTTTCCCGACATTTTTGTACGTGGAGCAAGAAGTCGTAGTAGGAATGAATGACATGAACCATAGATTATTTAGAGGGCGATGACCGGCGTTGGTCCTAAAGCGACCGCGTCGTAAGGCGATCGCGCTGCCTGCTGCCGGTGGCGCGAACATCCTCCCGGGCGTTGAAAGGATCTCGCCTTTCAACATTGAAGCTCGTCGGTGCTCGTCGGACGCTCCACAGGTTCCTCTCGAGCTGGTCGGGCAGATGTCGGCGGCCGCTGGTGCTCTGTGGTTTGGGCTTCGGTTGGCAGCAGACACAGGCGGTTGAGTGCCCTGCGGATGACTCCTTGCGCTGTAGCGACGTCGGCGACGCGGGGTAGGTTGTCGGTGCCGAGGTAGAGCCTTTTGACGCGCCCCAGACGCCAGCATAGCGGTGGTGTGAAGTCTTCCTTGATGATGACCAAGTCGTTCGGTTGTAGAGGTGTCGTCTGGGTGCGCCACTTGGAGCGTTGTTGCATTTCAGCAATGCACTCTCTCGACCAGCGTTTCCAGAAATGCTGTCTTATTTGTTCCAGTCGTTGGTAGCGGTCGAGCCGGTTGGTGTTCTCGTCGACAATACACGGTGCTGGAAGCGAGGTTAGTGGTCTGCCGATGATGAAGTGCCCGGGGGTTAAGGGTGAGAAATCATAGGGCGAAGAACTTAAGGGGGAGAGGGGACGGCTGTTTAGGATAGCTTCTATTTGGGAAAACAGTGACACGAGCTCCTCGAAAGTTAGGTGAGTCTCTTTGAGCACCTTGTGCATTAGTCCCTTGGCTGACTTGACCCCGGCCTCCCAGAGCCCGCCGAAGTGGGGCGCATAAGCAGGAGAGAAGCGAAATTCGATACCGATTTGAGATGCAAATTCGGTAATCGCGTCTTTTTTATCGTTTAAAAATTCATTAATTTCTTTAGCCGACGCCACAAAATTTCTACCATTGTCGCAATAAATAATTCTCGGTTGACCACGGCGCGCGATAAAGCGTTTTAAAGTAAGTATAAAAGCATCTTTAGTGAGGTCGCTTACCACCTCTATAGTCGGGCCGGCCTAAAAGGCCACATTTGACAGATGTCAGTCATAGCAAACAAGTGTTGGGACATTGTTTGTTTATTTCGATTACAGGATATGAATCGATACGATCTTCAAACACGTTGGAATCGAATACAGTTTTATGAAAACATTCATAAAGTCTAATTAATTTTAATTCTAATAGGTTTTTTTTGTAAACATGTAATGGCGTCATGGGCTAGTTTTGCCAGAAACATCTCACGAGTTATAAAAAAACCTGTAATAAAAAAATATGTTTATTCTCTATACATTACACAATTTTTTTTTAATTACATTATATTTTTATTTTACTATAATATAATCACAATATTAACAACATATTTTATTTTAATCGCAATATAGTTATTTATTTATGATGAAATATTCAATCCAAGTTATAATTGCATTCGATTCTACATTTCAAATTTCGATTTCGCGATTTTATTGGGTAGCATCCTTATTGTTTTAAAAACAAAAACTGATTGACGTGACCTTGTATAGGGTGTCCTATTTATTCATCTAATGTTTTTAACCCCCAACTCAAGAAAGGTGGGGTGTTATAAGTTTGACGTGTTTGTTTGTCTGTTGTGACGATGTGCATATACTTTTGCACATCGCACATAATAAATAAACAGCTCAATACTCGTATTGTTCTAATGCCGAGCGCCGATAGTCGCTTCGACCGGTTTTGCGGTCGGCGCGGCGGGGTGAGGGACGAGAGTCGCTTGCGTCTCGGGGCATTGGATCCGGCCACGCCGACACTCCGCTGTGACTTACCACTGCGCGTGGACTATTTCTCTTTGTTTTTTTTCAAATATTTAAAACTAACGCAGTTTAGTGCATATTTTCTAAATATAACTGCTATACTAAAAATACTACTAAATAAACTAGTGTTATTAGTGTTCCCAAACTTGGGAACACCGTTCCACCCCGGAACTAAACCACCAGTGGGCTACCACGGTATCCCACGGCCATCTACATTACCCCGGGCTACCCCGGGCTACCACGATCATCTACATTACTCCGGGCTGCCTCGGACGTTAACGGACTACCCCGGTCGCCCACGGAATACCGCGCGTTACCACCGACTGTTGCGGAGAACTACACCAGGGGAGTGCGGTACTTGTTGTGTTAAGTGACCTTAGGCCGGACTTAAACGCTCATAGTTAAAATAGTTAATTTTTTTATAATTATAGTTATTGTCGAGTAAATACCATCTTTCATTTCTGTCTTAATATTTGTCCACGGACTATTTCCGTGACAATGGCGCCCAACGTGGGGCCCGAACCCACGACCCTGAGATTAAGAGTCTCATGCTCTACCGACTGAGCTAGCCGTTTATATGACTATGATTCTTTGGATTCTAGCCAAAGACATTAGCCGATGAAGTTGTAGACCTTTTCAAGGATATTTCATTCGAGGAAAAAGGGCTTGGCCGGACACACCTCATCAAACACCGTATTGATACTGGTGACGCGGAACCAATACGACAACGTTATTACCGCATGTCACCAGAAAAACAACGTATAATCACGGAACAGGTCGATGAGATGTTGGCACTCGATGTTATAGAGCGTTGCGAAAGCCCGTGGTCTTCCCCAGTCTTAGTCGTAGGCAAGAAGGACGGGAAGCCACGATTCTGCTTAGACAGTCGAAAACTTAACGCGGTGACTAAAAAGGATGCTTACAGCTTACCTTACGTATCAGAGATCTTAGACAATCTTAAGGATGCACGATATCTCTCCAGCATTGATCTTTCAAAGGCCTTTTGGCAGACTTTAATCGATGAACCAGATCGCGAAAAGACGGCATTTTATGTACCTGGTCGAGGAACTTTTATGTTTAAAGTCACTGCATTTGGCCTTACCAATGCGCCGGCGACTCAACAAAGACTCGTGGATCTCTTGTTTGGGCCAGAATTTGAGCTAAAAGTATTTGCTTACCTAGACGATATTATTATAGTGAGTAAATCTTTTGAAGAGCACGTAAACCTACTTAGAAGAGTGCACGAGAAGTTGCGCTCAGCAAATCTCACTATTAATCTCGACAAATGCCAGTTCTTTCGAAAACAACTTCGCTACCTCGGTTACATCGTAGATGCACACGGTTTGCGTACTGACCCGGATAAAGTTAGCGCCATATTGAGCTTCCCTACTCCTACTAATAGGAAGGATGTGAAACGTTTTCTAGGTACCACGTCGTGGTATAGGCGATTTATACCTCAATTCAGCACCATAGCAGGTCCTCTAAACCGGCTTACTTCTAACAAGAAAAATGGTCCTCCATTCGAATGGACCCCAGAAGCTGATAAAGCCTTCCTAGACTTAAAATCAAGATTAGTCGAAGCACCTATTCTTGCTTGCCCAGACTTTGACCGTCCGTTTGAAGTACACACAGACGCCAGTAATTTCGGCATTGGGGCGATGCTAGTTCAAAATATTGACGGCGTCGAACACCCCATTGCTTACATGAGTCGATCTCTGTCAAAACCAGAAAGGAACTACAGCACCACTGAACGAGAAGCCTTGGCTGTATTGGTGGCTTTAGAACACTGGCGCTGTTATCTTGAGACGGACAAATCGTTCTTGGTTTACACTGACCACTCATCGCTTAAATGGTTCATGTCGCTTGCTAACCCAACTGGACGCCTTGCAAGGTGGGGTGTTCGTCTCTCGACTTTCAACTTCGAGATTAGACATAGGCGTGGTAAAGATAACGTCATACCGGATGCTTTGTCTCGGAGCGTTCCAGTGGAAGCCATTGATGACGACAACCCTCCCAACTCAACTCCTTGTACTCAGGATTCTTGGTACCTAAAGATATATCAAGGCTGTCAGGATAACCCCATCAACTTTCCAAACTACAGGATCGAAAGGAACAACTTGTATAGATACATGAAAAGTAATAATGGCCTTACGGCCGAATTTTCATGGAAGAGGGTTATTCCAACAGAGGAACAAGAGGATATATTGAAGAATGCTCACTCTGAACCTACTGCTGGGCATTTTGGCGTGTTCAAGACATACAAACGCTTAGCACTCCAATTCTATTGGCCCGGTATGTATTCTCGCGTAGTTCAATATATTTCACAGTGTGAGATATGTCTTGCATACAAACACCCTACCCATGGAGTCCCTGGAAAAATGGGTAGGCCGAAGGACGTTGCTCGTCCCTTCCAAACTATTTCCATCGACTTAGTTGGTCCGCTACCTATCTCAAGGAAGCAGAACCAGTACATTTTCGTTGTAACTTGCTGCTTCTCTAAATATTGCTGTCTTTTTCCACTACGCAGAGCAACTTCTGAGTTAGTGTGCAAGCACCTTGAAAACGATGTGTTTCTTGTTCACGGAATACCTCAAACCGTCATACTAGACAACGGGAGCCAGTTTATTAGCAAAGAGCTAGATACGATTTTTAAAAGGTATAAGATACCTAATATTAACTTCACCCCAAAGTATACACCCCAAATAAACACTGTTGAGAGGTATAACAAAACTCTTATTACTGCTGTGGCTACATTTGTGGATGAGGACCATCGATCTTGGGACATAAACCTACCGAAAATACAATTCGCAATGAATAGCTCGGTGAATGAAAGCACTGGATACACACCAGCATTTTTAGTTCACGGAAGGGAACTAGTTATATGTGGCTCTCATTACATCGACAACCCAGATCCAAATGATCTAATCTTCTTGCCTCGCGATCCATACGCAGAAAATCTAGGCAATCTAGCACCAATTTTTGACAAGGTTCAGATGGCGTTGTGGCGAGCTCATGTCAAAAATACTCAGCAGTATAATTTGCGGCGGAAGGATGTAGAATTTAGTATTGGTGACATTGTGTGGAAGCGGTGTTACCCTCAGAGTGATAAAGATGCATATTTCAGTAAGAAATTGGCCCCCAAATACCAAAAATGTCGCGTAAAAAGCAAAAGATCTCCTCTGATTTATATACTTGAGGACATGAATGGGCGTGACCTAGGTGTTTGGCATATTAAGGACTTAAAAATTATAAAATAGTCAATTTCCGTGGAAACTTTTAATGTCCTCTTACTAGCTGACTATGCGGATTTCAATAAATTGAAATCCTTTATCTGGAAAGGGGGTAATGTGACGATGTGCATATACTTTTGCACATCGCACATAATAAATAAACAGCTCAATACTCGTATTGTTCTAATGCCGAGCGCCGATAGTCGCTTCGACCGGTTTTGCGGTCGGCGCGGCGGGGTGAGGGACGAGAGTCGCTTGCGTCTCGGGGCATTGGATCCGGCCACGCCGACACTCCGCTGTGACTTACCACTGCGCGTGGACTATTTCTCTTTGTTTTTTTTCAAATATTTAAAACTAACGCAGTTTAGTGCATATTTTCTAAATATAACTGCTATACTAAAAATACTACTAAATAAACTAGTGTTATTAGTGTTCCCAAACTTGGGAACACCGTTCCACCCCGGAACTAAACCACCAGTGGGCTACCACGGTATCCCACGGCCATCTACATTACCCCGGGCTACCCCGGGCTACCACGATCATCTACATTACTCCGGGCTGCCTCGGACGTTAACGGACTACCCCGGTCGCCCACGGAATACCGCGCGTTACCACCGACTGTTGCGGAGAACTACACCAGGGGAGTGCGGTACTTGTTGTGTTAAGTGACCTTAGGCCGGACTTAAACGCTCATAGTTAAAATAGTTAATTTTGTTATAATTATAGTTATTGTCGAGTAAATACCATCTTTCATTTCTGTCTTAATATTTGTCCACGGACTATTTCCGTGACACTGTATGTTTGTGTATCTGTCTGTGCCATCGTAGCCGAACGGATTAATGAAGTTTGTTTATTTTTTCGTTTATAAGATTAATAATATTACTCGGCAATGTTCTTAGCTATGTGTATAACATATTCTTTATAGTTTAAAAATAAACACAACAATGACTTGAAAAAAAAAATGAGTTTTTTTTTATTTTTAGTTTTTTTTTGGTTAAACATAATGCCACAAAAACCGTTATTTTATATTAGAAATAAAATCTATACCATCGGCTTATCCGAAATTGACACCGACATTTTCCTCGTGGCTCTACATGGTCTCCCAGAGTTGATTAAGTGAAGCAGGGTGGAGCGGCCCCTTTTACCCCCCTTCCTTACTGCCAGAAGGGGTACAAGGGGGGTTTTCCGGTCTTAATCAGCTTATTTTGAGCAAATACACATTTGGTGGAAATCCGTCCAAGACGGCTACGGCCGCTACAAAATGGCCGATTACTTTTTTAATTACACATTTTGACACCGTTGAGGACTTTAATTTTTTTTAATAATGTGTGTGTGAGTATATTTGTTCCTTCTTTACGTTTATTCTGGTAGAAATTTCAATTGTAGTTTTTGGAAGACTTTTTTATGGTAGAAAAATGCGTGAGCTCCTGATGAAGGACATCGTAATTGTCCGAAACTCAGGATCGAGCCTAGCTCCGACCATTATTTCCGTGAGTTTTTAGTCGTTTTGTTTACATAGTAATATGGATAACTCTCACGTTAGTTTTCAAAAATGCACAGTAGAAAAATCTACTTAGTAGGTTTTGGTAGAATTTTTAATGATAGAAAAATCTACCAAATGGTAGAAAATTAATAGTAGTTTTTGATAGATTTTTTTATGGTAAAAAATCAACTAAATGATAAAAAAAGAATGGTAGATTTTGCTAGAAATTTCAATGGTAGTTTTTGGTAGAAAAATTTAATGGTAGTTTTGGCAGAAATTATGATATAAGAATTTGGTAATAAGTTAAATGGTAGGCAAAAAATCTACCAAATGGTGGAAATTTTAAAGGTAATGCGTAAATTGTTAATTGTAAATTCGAGTATAGTGTTCAGTGTTCAGCTAAGTGTTGTCATATTATTTATTGTTCAGCTAAGTGTTGACATATATTATTTACAGAAAAAATAAGTAAAATTTTTAGATCATCCTGTAAGGGAATTTTGATGATGTGTCAAATGTGGCCTTTTAGGCCGGCCCGACTATAAGTGGATGCATTTGAAGCAAACAAATACACACAAATAGCATTTTGTTATTTTGCACCCACGTCCCTTTCTGTCCGTAATTAGAAACGGTCCGGCAAAGTCGGTACCCACAGTGTGGAAAGGGAAGTCGGGCTCTACGCGTTCTGATGGAAGGTTACCCATGAGTTGAGTCATTGTCCTTCCCCTGAACCGGCGACACGTGACACATTTGCGGCACACGCGCCGGGCCAGGTTGCGCCCGCCGATAGGCCAGTAGCGCTCTCTTATCGACGCGAGCAGGTGTTGCGGTCCGGAGTGAAAGAGACGTTGGTGTTCAAGCTGAAATATGAGAGTTGTTAGGTGATTCTTAGCTTGTAAAACAATGGGGTGTTTTTTGTCATAGGGATAGGCAGATGGGTCGATTCTACCTCCGACACGGAGTATCCCGTCTGAATCGATAAACGGGTTGAGAGAGGTTAATGCTGCTTGAGCTCTTAGAGCTTTGCCGGTCCGCAAAAGCGCCAGTTCCTTAGCAAAGGTGTCGTTTTGAGCAGTTTTGATTAGGAGAGCCATAGCCTCAGCCCTTTCATCAGGGGATAAGGGGCCTACTCGTTTGTTATTTGGGTTTTTCAAATTATGGACAAAACGTATAACTCTAGCCATTACATTTTGCACAAAGGGCAATTTCGAGTACCTTTCAATATTGACCAGGGCGTCGGGCTCCCGGACGAAAGCAGCGTGTGCTTTCAATTCCGGCAGCGCGATTGTCGGCGCCGCGTCTGTAGGTCAGTGCGATTCTGATAGAGTGAGGAACTCGGGTCCATACCACCATAATGGGTTGTTCACGTGTTCAGGATCTACACCTCTAGAGGCCAAATTAGCTGGATTTTGGTCTGTGGATACATGACGCCAACATGTCGAGTCGGTGAGCTCGTTTATAGCTGCCACCCTGTTGGCAACGAAAGTCTTAGCCTTTTGGGACGACCTAAGCCACCCTAGTACAACAGTAGAGTCGGTCCAATACACTTGGCGGTCGATAGGACAACGTAGAGCTTGCATGACGGTTTGGGCAAGCTGCGCCCCTAGTAGCGCGGCGCAAAGCTCCAAGCGCGGGATTGTCGTGGCTTTGATAGGCGCCACACGCGACTTGGCGCAGACTAGTCTGACCTGGACGCTCCCTGTAGAGTTAAGAGACCTCAAATAAATGCACGACCCGAATGCTCGACTAGACGCATCATTAAAGCAGTGTAGCTCGACTGAGACGACATCGACTGACAGCACAGATCTTGGAATCCTTAGGCTTGATATTGTGCCCGAGCTGAGATGTAAATTTAAGCCAAGCCTTCTCTACATCTTTGGGAACTGGTTCGTCCCAGTCTTGTTTAAGGCTCCATAATTGCTGGAGCAATATTTTAGGTAGGATTGTGCATAGGCACAGAAGACCCAGGGGGTCGAAGATTTTAAATGTGGATGACAGTATCGACCGTTTAGTCAGCACCTCTGATGGTGTATGCTGAATGTTAAAATGAAACTCGTCAGAAGTCGGCGTCCAGCCTACTCCCAGGGTGCTGGTAGAGTTGCTGATCATGAGATTGTTTTTATCAGATTCAATAGAGTCCCCAAAGACAGAGGTAGGTAAGTTGGTACGGAAAACCATACTTTGCCAACTCGGAGGACACTGACTGCTGAATGTAGAGCAGATCAGCTTCCATACTGGCCCCGGTGAGAAGATCATCACAATAGAAGTCCTTTTGGATAGTATTTTTGATCTCAGGATCGGCGCAGCCTTCACCGACCTGGAAAACACAGCGGGTGGCGAGAAAACTGGCACTGGCGAATCCATATGTCACTGTATTTAGTTGTAGTATGTGTAAACCAGAGTTTTCATTCTCCCGCCATAAGATCCTTTGAAGCTGTCGGTCCGACTCCACTACTTCTATAGCCCTGAACATTTTCTCGATGTCAGCTGTGACAACATAACGATGTTGTCTGAAACGCACAAGTATATTGAATAGTGGGTCCTGGATAGTAGGGCCTACCATCTGAATGTCATTTACGCTAAGGGCAGTGGGGCTGGACTTGGCACAAGCCTCGAAAACAACGCGTACTTTTGTGGACTCACTGTACTCCTTGATGACAGGATGGTGGGGGAGAAAGTAGCTGCTGATAAAGCCTGGTGGGTTTGAAGGCATTCTAGTTAGATGATCAAGTTCCTCATACTCCTGTAAGAAGTCAATGTAGGTCAATGTAGTCAATGTAGGATTTAATATCAGGTTGTCTACGGAAGCGGGCTTCTAAACTAACAAGCCGCTTTTTTGCTAGACCATATGTGCTCTCTAGCACCTTAGGGTCCTCTTTCAGGGGTAGGGCTACACAGAAGCGCCCGTCCTCGGTTCTGGTGGTATTGGCTCTGAAGTGTTGTTCGCAAAGCTCTTCCTCTTTGCTTAGTGCTTGCGCTTGCGGCAGTGCCTCTAACTCCCAGAACCGAGCGAGCTCTAGGTTGAGGTCTTGCAAGTTAGGCTCGGGCTCCTGCTTTAATAAAAAATTACAGAGAGTTCTTTTAGGGCAGGGATTTTTGTTGGACTTGAATATTGGGCCTGATATAAGCCATCCAAATTTGGAGCTTATTAACATAGGGTTTTTAGGGCCCAAAGATTTTTTGGTTGTGCCAATTATTTCCCAGAATAAATCGGCGCCAATGAGCACATCGACTGGGGAGGGTTCAAACCATGTCGGATCAGCCAGATCAAATTGTGACAGGTCGAGGTGCCCTACATTAATGTTCACCTTTGGTACATTGCCTGTGACAGACGGCAGCACAAGGCATGATGTCACCACGTTGAACATTTTATCTTTGGTGTGGAGTTGAATTTCACAACTTTGGGTAGGTATATCTAGTGGTGTATTACCAATACCTATAACTTGAGTATTAGTTGGCAGGGGAGCTAGGTTTAACTGTTGCTTTAGTGCTTCAGTAATAATAGTCGATTGACTCCCGCTGTCTAGGACAGCCCGTACTGTAACAGTATCCTTAGTAGTAGGATTAGTTACCTGTACTTTAGCGGTGCATAGTACTACTTGATGAGCAGACATGGTGGACATGGCGATAGACTCATCCGTATCATTGGAGCTCTTAGTTTCAGGTTCCCGGGCCTGTTGGTGCAGTAAGGAGTTATGGCGCTTTTTACAGACACGGCAAGAACCTGGAAGTTTACATAGATTAAGTTTGTGCCCCTCTCTTAGGCAGTTAGGGCAGAGATTATAAGAATTTACAATCTTAATTCTATCGGTTACAGATTTATCCTTGAAGGTGGGGCATTGGTGGAGTGGGTGAGTAGACTGACACACAACACACTGGTAAGGAGTCGGTGAGGTGGATACCATGACCTTAGTTTGTTGAACCTTTTGATTGGTGTTGTTCTTGTATTTTTCAGATTTATCCTGCCTGGAGCGCTGCAATGCTGTTTCCAGTACATCTGCACGGCTTGTCAGGAAGGAGAAGAAGTGGTCTAAGGTGAGTATGTCAGGTAGGTGACTCCTATGTTCTTCCCATTTGGTAGTATTGTCTAGCTTGCTGGAAACAAAATGGATAATTAAGAAATCCCACTTATCTGTCGGTAAGCCTAGGCTATTAAGAGCACGCAGGTTTTTTGTCACATGATCCACCATGAAACGGAGTGACCGTTCGTTAGACTGCAGTGACTCGAAGCTGGTAAGGGATTTTAAATGGTTGTTAATTAATTGCCTTTTGTTGTCAAAACGCTTGCACAACATATCCCAAGCTATGGTATAATTATCATCTGAAATTTCTAAGTTAGATATAATTCGAGCCGCTTCACCTTGGAGATACGCTGATAAATAGTGAAATTTATGAATATTTTAAATCTTTTTATTGACATGGACCAAAGAGGTAAATATTTCTTTAAACTCAAGCCACTTATATGATGACCCATCAAAGTGTGGGATTTTTATTTCAGGTAAGCGGAAGCCAAGGTGGATTGTTTTGGTTGCTATCGTTGTGACAACAAGAGTTGTGGGGCGATGAATGCGCGATAGGTTCGTGGGGTTGAGAATTATTTTTGTCTATCAACACTTTGGCAGAAGATATACAATGGTAGAATTCTTGTTCAATTTGTTCCCTAATAGTGAGCTCAGAATCCAGTTTTTCACAGTTGATTACTTCGATCTGGTTTTGGATATCATCATAGCTCTCGAATAACGCTTCAATCTTTGCTAATTTCATCGTAAGCTGGCTTATTTCGGTTTGTGATACGGTATCTAAAGTTTCCAAAATTTCGAGGTTATTTTTGAATTTTGTCACGCGGCCCTTAATTGAACTACGTTTAGTATTCAACTCGACGAGTGTTTCTTTACGCGACATGGTTATTTACGATAAATAGGCGTATTTTACTTCCAAAATAGGTAAGACTTACGTAAATCTGGGGAACCGGCGTTTACTGTAAATCCCTTATAGAAACACGGATACAAAATGGGTTAGGAATATAAAGGAACGGGCTCACTTCCGAAGATTCGCAGTCCTGTCCACACGGTCGCCAGATGTTTGGGTAGATTAAAAAATCGGGACTTGGTTACTTGGATGCTGTATTGTCGCAATTTTAGATTTACAATAGGTTTCCCGACATTTTTGTACGTGGAGCAAGAAGTCGTAGTAGGAATGAATGACATGAACCATAGATTATTTAGAGGGCGATGACCGGCGTTGGTCCTAAAGCGACCGCGTCGTAAGGCGATCGCGCTGCCCGCTGCCGGTGGCGCGAACAAGCCACATTATGTGATAAACGCCATTTCATATCGCGCGAGGCGAATACGATATGGCTAACAGACCTGCTGATTGCCAATATTATGCCGTCCAAAATTATTGTAAATTGTAATAGCTTTTGAAATGTATTTTAATGGTGCTGCATATTGTGTAAAGCTGTTTCGCTTGACTGCTACATAAAACACATATGTACATAATTCGTTAGTCATCATTTTTTTTTATTTATTTATTTGGGAAAACAAACAGTTTGCTTATGAACTATATTATTATATCTATATCTTAATACTACATTGCTTTAATAAGCAAACCCATAACGTATTCCACATATTACTTAAAGAATTATGGTGTGTCTAAACAGCGTTATCGCAAAATAATGGAAAAAGGAGGAAATTTGTGTACATACGTTATGCGTTATATATCTTAAAAGTAACTGACATAAAGTGTACAATAAATTTAGATCTTATACGAATAAAGTGTTTTACTAACTTATATAAATGGATATAAATATATTATGGTATTTATACTTATATAAATGGATTTAAAGGAAGGTGATAAGTACAACATTGTTTTTGTGTAGGTAAGTAGGCACATATACGACATATCCGAAGCCACATCCATCCATGCAAACATCATCAGCGAATTCATGGCCACAACAAACGGAAAACTCTCTGACGTATTAGAGATCAGAGAGTCTCCCGCCTATCGCAGCCCTAAACTCGCCGATACAGCTAGCAAAGATATCAACGTCCTCGAAAAGTCTGTTGTATGTTGCTACCATACGGTTTGAGGGAGCACGTTCTCCGGTGTTTGTGCGGCAGGAGCCAACAGAAAACAGGCGGTTTGCGCGAACTCCGCGCATGAGTACGGTCCTTGGGACAGTGTAACACAGACCGTTCACTAAATCAATACAGTCGAAATAGTTATTTACAATTTTATAAAGGTTTATAGCTTCTAAATAAATACGCCTATTCACTAATGTGAATAAATTATACTTTTTGAGCAATTGGGGATAATGCAGGTGTGCCACCATCAACCTCCATAAGTAGGGCCTAGGCAGCGGGGGCGGGGGCGCTCGCTGCCAACAACATAGGCCCCCGAGGTGACGCGCGCTATATTTACGCGCGCCCCTTGTGATTTGGGTAAAGCATTCCTCACTTTACTCTTTTGAGAAGTGGTTCTCCAATTTTGGTGTACCATCTCCGTTGGGGCCGCGGACGAGTGCTTCGGCGTACCCGTAGCCCCAACAAAGGTGTAGAGTAGAAGCACCCCCGGGGTTTTAGTGGGTATCCCGCCAGTTGTTTTTGGCGGGGAGTCCCACATAACCACCTCACATTCCCCCGTGTGTAGGTGGTATGCGTAATGCATTTCCCCGGGTAAAAAAAAAAAAAAGGTGTGTTTTATAGCATCTATAATGTGTTGCACGAAGAAATTTACGTTGAACTTTTTCAATCGTTTCTACATATTTATTGTAATAGGGATTCCAGATCGGGACAGCATATTCAAGTTGTGTCCTCACTAAGGATTAATATAAGTATATATACGTGGCGGGTTTTTTAAATTCCACTGATGATCTCATTATGAAACCGTACATTTTAAAGGCTTTTTTAATTATACATTCAACGTGAGAGTTTAAGTTTAATTTTGAGTCTAACTGTACCCCTAAGTCTCTTAAGTTATATACTTTTAAAATGGCAGTATTACAGAGGTAGTAAGCAGAGTCTATAGTGTTTATATTTTTAGTAAAGGTGATTAAGTTACATTTAGGTATGCTTAGTTGAAGTTTATTGCGGTAACAATATTGTGTAAATCTATCGAGATCTTCCTGTAAAGCAGTACAATCGTGTTGGGATTTAATCGTCTTGTATATTTTTAAATCATCAGCATATAATAGAAATTTTGAATTTATAAAGCATTTTTTAATGTCGTTTACGAATAGTGTGAATAAGAGGGGCCCCAGGATTGACCCCTGGAGGACACCTGAAGTAATAGTTACATTATCTGATTGATAACCATGAAGTACTACTTTTTGAGACCTGTTTAATATATAGGACGCAAACCAGCGCAGTAGATTTCCACGGATACCATTAAACGCAATCTTATTAAGTAGCATTTCGTGATCAACTTTGTCGAATGCCTTTTTAAAATCTGTATAGACTGCGTCTACTTGAGTACCTTTATCTATGTTTTGAAACAAAAAGTCAGTAAATACCATAAGATTAGATGTAGTGGACCTGCGCTTCACAAAGCCGTGCTGTTCTTCTATAATAATATTATGCAAGGTAGGGTAAATTTCATTGTGTACTAATCTTTCAAATAATTTGGACAAGGCAGGGAGGATTGAGATGGGGCGGTACTGCTCTACTTGGTTTTTAGAGCCACTCTTGTGAACTGGTGTGATATTTGCTCTTTTCCACATTTCAGGGAAGACTCCCTCAGTTAAACACTTGTTGTATAGTATATATAGTGGTTTACATAAGGTACTTGCAGCGCGTTTCAAAAATATAGCAGGTATACCATCAGGACCTGCACCTTTTGCTGTGTCTAGAAGTTTAAGTTCAGTTAGAATTTTTTGTTCACTTATATATATTATGTTAGAAAATTAAAGAAAAATGCTGTTTTCAGAATAATTTGCAGGTGGTTGCCATAGTGCTAGGTTGTGCGAGGTTGGTTCAAATACAGATTGAAAGATTAGAAAACATATCACATATAGAATCTGGATCTGAGGTTTTTAAATTTTTATAGAACATAACAGAGGGAATCTCAGGTTTGCCTTTACGGTTTGATACATAAGTCCAAAAATGTTTAACATTTTGTTTAATGTTATCCTCAACTGTTTTCATGTAACTTTTATAACAAAGCTCACATTTTATTTTAAAATTAGTTCTTAAGTTAGAGAAAGTTTCATAGTCAGATTGATTTTTGAATTTTTTCCACCTTATCCAAGCTTTTTCTTTCTTTTTTACTATTTTTATAAGAGAGGGAGAAAACCATACTGGGTTCCCATATGTTCTGGGCTTGGATAAAGGTGTACACTGTTTAATAATATCATCAATTTTATTATAAAAATATCAAGCGCTTGTTCTGAAGAAAAATCTTGTAATAAATTAGTCCAATCTACATTTCTTAAATGATCATTGATACTATCATAGTCTGATTTAAAGAAGTTATATTTAGTCATAGGATGTCTCCTGAAAGGTTTGATACTATGAGAAGCACTCACCCTAGCAACAAATGGGACATGGTGTGGATCAGGTGGTAAAAGTGGAGGCATCTGAGTGGTGAGTACAGATTCCGAGTTAGATAGAAATAGGTCAAGCACTTTACCATTTGTATTAATATTTCCATTATATTGGGCAGCATTTAAAAAAGAGATTAAATTATTTAAAAGAGTACATTCCACTGAGTTCCCAGAGCTAAGAAAGCCTAGGCTGGAATTATCTAAGCAGGGAGTCCACACTATATCTGGTATATTATAGTCACCTAAAATAAAGTAAGAATCTACATTAGCAGAGCTCAGAGATTCCTGCAGTATATCAAAATGTTTTTCATAGACATCAGATGGAGTACGTGGAGGTATATATGAAGCACTGATTACATGTTTATAAGATTGTTTATTAGAGCTAGGTATTTCAATTATTACATGTTCAATAGTATTAGGTTGTAAAAGATTAGTTAAACTGAAGGTGTCAAAATTGGACGGCTTGAGCTCTCTCAGAACTGCCACCAGTACTCCACCTCCATCTCGTTTGTTGGTTGAAATACGATCACGGTCACAACGGTACACTACATACCTCAGGTCAATGAACTCATTGTTACTAATTTCTGGTACGAGCCAGGTTTCAGTGAGAACTATTATATCATATTATGTATAGGATAAGATATTCATGTAAAGAGTATGTAATTTAGTACGAATACCTCGACAATTTTGGTAGTATATACTGAGTAAATTTACACACTGGTCATCATCCATATTAAAGAATAATAATTATTATTAATTTTTTTCAGCCGAGAAGGCTGAAAACCTCAAACGGCGTAAGTATGTGAACCTAGATAGGGCTTACATATTTTTGCCGTTTGGGGTTGAAACCTTGGGTCCATGGGGGCCGGCTGCTTGGGAGCTGTACAAAGACCTCGCTGAACGTTTGGTGGAGGCTTCAGGTGACAAGAATGCTGGCTTATATTTTGCTCAAAAAATAAGTTTATGTATTCAGCGGGGCAATGCCGCCAGCATTCTTGCCACCTTTCCCTCCTCCACCTGTTTATTAGATTAAGTTTTGTAGTTAAGTATTAGTTTTTAAGTGTTTAGTTTTTAAGTTTTTACCTTTTAAGATTATTATTAATTAAGTTATTATATTTGTATTGGGCTATATTGCCCCAATCAAAAGAATAATTAGTGAGAGCTTTATAAAATTTCCCCAGAATAAATGTGAATTTTGTAATATAGATTTTGCTCAAAATAAATATGAATGTCGTACTCATGTATAAATGTTTACAGATATTACTTACAGTCGGTATAAATGTGAATTTTGTAATATAGATTTTGCTCAAAATAAATGTGAATGTCGTACTCATGTATAAATGTTTACAGATATTACTTACAGTCGGTATAAATGTAAATTTTGTAATATATGTAGACATATTTTTTTCTCGGGACATTGACGAAACCGTATCTATTGACTGTCATTATCATCAATCCATTGAGTCATGCAACTCTTTTTTCCACAATAACTCCGAACTGGATTTCAAGATAGTCTCACTTAACATTCGCAGCTTTAACAGGAATTTTGACCATTTCGCTGTCGCGCTTAAGAGATTCAGTTTAGAATTTGACGCTATTGTATTGACTGAGTGTTGGCTCAGCGAAGGCTTGGTTACTGACGTTCTTCCTGGGTATACTTCTCATCGCAGTACCTCTCAACTAAACAAGAACGGGGGGGTCCTTATCTATGTAAAATCTTGTTATAGATCTGTCTCCTCACAACCACTCATTACTGCAGCAGATTCTTTGCTTGTAACCGTAGAAAACAACATATGTATCCTTGGCATTTATCGCTCTCCGTCTACTGTCAACACCGAACCTTTTATAAATTCTTTAGATTTGTCTCTAAATAACGTCAGGAGAAAACCACTTGTCTTTGTCGCTGGAGATATGAATATCGACATCTGTAATTCCTCCGATAACTCTCTTTCTGACTATCTGTGTCTATTTGCATCTCATGGCTTATTGCCTGCCATTTCTTTGCCCACCAGAGGGTCTGCTTGCCTCGACCACATATTCGTTAAATATTCCGGTCTGAAGGCAGCGGGCCTGGTGTGTAACTCCTCCATCACTGATCATGACATGGTATTGGCGGCTGTGAGTCGATGTTCTCACACGGCATACGCAAACACAGCTCGATACCGACTAAAAACTGACTTTGACGCCGTACTCTTGGAAGTGCAAAAATCAGAATGGACAACAGTAATGACAAACAGCTGTGTGAACAGTGCTGTGTCGGCCTTTAATGAAATTGTTGTCTCGGCTATAAGTAAACATACCAAGAAGATTAAGATAGGCAGAAAACTAGTTTCTATAAAACCTTGGATCACGCCAGGCCTTATTAGATGCATACGTCACCGCGACAAACTTCACATAGACTCCAAAGCACACCCCGATGACATGACACGACACAAAATTTACGTGAGATACAGAAACTACTGTAACAAGCTCCTAAGAAAAATTAAATCTCAATATCATAGTCACCTTCTTGAGAAAAATAAGAATGACTCAAAAAATCTCTGGAAGACCATAAAAAGTATATGTTACTCTACTAATCGACAAAATAGCTCTCAGGAACTGCTAAGTGCCTCTACTCCTACTGCATCCCTGAATAACTGCAATAGCTTCTTTGTGTCCGTCGGTGCTAAGCTAGCTAACAACATATTGTCCAAGCTGTGTGAAACTGAAGATTCCATCATACACTCGTTCACGCCAGCTACATCCTCCAATCAATCATTCTACATTTACCCAACCGATCCTCTTGAAGTTTACAAAATCATAATGAACTTTAAAAACGATAGTGCTCCAGGTCATGACAGAATAACTGCCTCTTTCCTAAAAATTTGTATTGCGACATTACTTAACCCGCTAACGTACATCTTCAATTTAAGCCTTGAGACAGGAACGTTTCCGGAGATGTGGAAAACAGCCGCGGTATCGCCAATCTATAAGAACGGATGTAAAGACTCCCCGGATAATTACAGACCGATCGCATTACTTAGTGTTGTTTCGAAAGTACTAGAAAAGCTAGTTAATAACCGTCTCCTAAATTACTTAGAAAAACACAATCTTCTATCCGATAGACAATTTGGCTTTCGCAGGAGTAGATCCACCGAGGACGCGGTCACGCTATTGGCTAACCTGGTGGCTAAATACGTTGATGATGGAGAGAACTGCCTTAGTGTGTTTTTGGATCTAGCCAAAGCTTTTGACTCCGTGTCGGTTGGTCTACTCCTAAAGAAGCTGGAATCCTTCGGAATCAGGGGTCTGCCACTCAAATGGTTCCAAAGCTATCTCAGTAACCGGACACAATACACTAAAGTAGATAACTATAGAAGCCCGCTGCTACCTATTAATTATGGAGTCCCGCAGGGTAGCATCCTCGGCCCTACATTATTTATTTTATACTTTAATAGCATACTCACTAGCCAAATAAAAAATGCAGAACTTATTACATACGCCGACGATACCGCGATTCTCTTTCACGGTGATTCCTGGGATGATGTATATAGTAAAGCAGAAGAGGGACTCTCTCTAGTTGCTAGAACACTGGACAGAAACCTTCTTACCTTAAATACTAAAAAGACCAAGTATATCGCCTTTTCCAAGACTTGTATTTCCAATCCTCCTGTCAACAAACATTTAACAATCCATTACTGTAATTACTCCAGTCAAACTATGCAACCCAGAAGCTGTAATTGTAGCTCTATAGACCGTACGTGCACCATTAAGTACTTAGGTATCACTTTAGATGAACATTTGTCTTATAAAAACCATATAGCTGACCTATCCACCCGTGTTCGGAAGTTAATCTTCATTATTAAAAACCTGCGGGACTGCGCACCAATAACTCTACTGCGACAAGTGTATACCTCCCTTTGCCAGTCCATTATTCAGTATTGTATTTCTGTATGGGGAAGCGCGGGCAAGAGTTCCATGATCCAAATTGAGAGGGCTCAGAGAGCCCTTCTAAAGGTAATGCTCAGAAAACCTTTCCGCTTCTCAACAAACGCACTTTACAGTGAGGTCAGAGTTCTGCGCGTTCGTCAGCTTTTTGTACTCAGGGCGGTCCTGAAAGTACATTCGTCCCTGAAGGTTCGTGCTGATTATCATAACATCATGCTAAAACGTGTGTACAAAATCCCTCAACCGACAGCATCCTCCCTCTTAGCTAAACGTAGCCCTGCTTATTCCCTGATATGCACATACAACAAGGTATGTACTATTCGCCGCGACTTAAAAAACTCTCCTACAAGCACATGCAGGCACAACATCAAGAAATGGCTGTTAAGCCTTTCTTATACAGAAACTGAAAACCTAATTTAACTAACTTCCCAGCTTATGGCACTCACACACACACTCACACACACTCCCACACACTCATACACTTCACACACTCTCACTCACACATTTAGGTACACTCACAACCACACTAACACTCCCGTCACTTTTAC
This sequence comes from Hemithea aestivaria, assembly GCA_947507615.1. Lineage (NCBI taxonomy): Eukaryota > Metazoa > Arthropoda > Insecta > Lepidoptera > Geometridae > Hemithea > Hemithea aestivaria. Next base: position 1,821,699 of record OX382328.1, read on the forward strand.
TACCACACTTCTATAACTACTCTAGAGTCTACTTCTATAACTGTAGTAAACACGAGTATACATACATAATATAGTCGTTGCAATTAATTATTATCTTTCCAATAGTTTATTCATTATATTAAATTTTGTATTCTGTACTAGCATTGCTCTTTACTCTTTACATGTTTTTTATTCTCATATTTAGTAATTTTGTAACCCATAATAATGTTTAAACTAAATAATTATACTTAACTCCATCATTATTGCCATGTCCATCAACTTCACTCATGTTACCTACATCATATCAAACTGACTTTGTTCATCACTCCCGAGGCTCAAGATACAAGCCTAGAGCTTAGTTTGGGTCTCAACGGTAAATTGTTTAGCATTTTAATTATATTCTAACTATTTATAAGCACTATTATAAGCACTATATTAGATAGGGCAACATTGTAATTACGCCATTTCCTTTAATTTTATCGGTGGGCAGAGTTGAAAATGGCAAACTCTGGCGTAACACTTATAACGGGCGCTGATTTGTTGAAATAACTGCTTCGCTTCGTGGCGACGTGTGATTGGTAGATAGTTGGGGGACGCGTAGATTGGCCAATGAGCGTGGAGCAAGAGTTGTGGAAAAGATCCGATGGTGGCGCTAGTAAGCGAGTTTACTTGGTACGAATCTCTGTGCGGGAGCTCACACTTTTGGCTTGGGATCGGTAGAAGCACGTTGGGACTCCGACAACTGGGAATATTAGTGTCCATTACGAGTGGAACGCCGAGTCCACCGAATAACCCTAAAGCTAAGTATAAGTAGTGTCTTTAGCTAGGTCTCTTAGTAATTATCATTATCATTGTCTAATTATAATAAATTGTGCTAATGCTTGTAATGTTTTATTATCCTCGGCCGTTATTATCCACACTATCTAATGATGAGGGGCTTTAGAAAGCGACCATATATATATGCAGGCTGGGCTCACTATTCTACATATAGATTTTGCTCAAAATAAATATGAATGTTGTACTCATGTATAAATGTTTACAGATATTACTTACAGTCGGTATAAATGTGAATTTTGTAATATAGATTTTGCTCAAAATAAATATGAATGTTGTACTCATGTATAAATGTTTACAGATATTACTTACAGTCGGTATAAATGTAAATTTTGTAATATAGATTTTGCTCAAAATAAATATGAATGTTGTACTCATGTATAAATGTTTACAGATATTACTTACAGTCGGCCAATATGTTACATAATGCGTGACATTGAAGCTTCTTATAATATTATGAATGTAACACACACATTGTATAGTGAGTCTAAGTGTAAAACTTACAACATTTACAGCACTATAAAGAGATAGTTTTGTAGGGACAAGAACAAGAAAACTATCTTGCTTTAGGTTACACTTCCAGCCAATAATAATTATAGTTAAGCCAGTATGCATTATAATAAGATACATTGTAAAATCCGATAATGAAAATGGTATTACTATGTTCAAGTGGGTTTAGTCTTAGCCATGGTTTTCTTAAGTTTATTAAGATCAGTCTGCTCGGATGGACACTGCTGGGCTGTCATCTCGCTCACGAACCAGGATAGATGCATTGTGCACCCAAACATATTTGTACTGCAGGTTGTTTGCCACTTCTCTACACTTGTGAAACAGCTTCTTCTTTTTGAGTGTCAAATGTTCATTCAGGTATATGTTGGTGGGTGTACCCGAGATCCCCAGTTGGTCTGATTTCAATACTTTAACTTTTCTATAGGCACTTAGTACATTGTCTCTCAAGATACGAGTGGTGAGCTTCACAATGATATTTTTCGGTCTAGTATTGCCCTGATGAGCGTGTGGCACTCTGTGTACTGAGATTATATCTTGAGTGGAGATTTGCTGACGAACTGCTTTGCCAATAGAGTCAATGATGTTAAGTAGATTTTCATTACGGCGCTCCGGTACATTGCATATTTCTAGGTTATTTTGTCTAGCCTGTTGTTCCAGCATATCAATCTTGTATTCAAGTAGGCTCACAGTGGAGGACACTTGGGTATTTTCTTGTGTAGCAGATGATATGTTATCGACACGCTCCTTCAAGGTATTATGCTGATCTGACTGGAACTGCAGTGATGTTTCCATAGATTTTACGTCTTTGGTCAGACCAGCAACATTCCTGCTCTTTTTGCATAGATGTAATGTCACGATGTATTGCAGACAGTGAGTTTTTAATGTCATCCCTAATATTGACCATATTTATGTTCATTTTATTCTGCCATTCGTTGAGCGTGGATATTAACTGTTGAAATTGCTCGCTCAAGTTAGAGTCCGGAGCCGAAGATATTATCGCCGACTTATCCGCAGTGACGTCGAAAGACATGTCCATTGTGTCGTCCGGCATTGGGATTTGGTTCGCCTTCACTGGTGTATTGAGGTTGGACCTCGTACGTCGTGTTACGTTACTGCAAGTAGGGCAATGCCAGGACGCAAGAAAATCACTGGATAACTGCTTTGAGGTCATATTAAGGCACATTGTATGATAATGACCGCCACAAACTTTACAGGTTATGTTGTTGTTGAATGTTTGAATATCATTAAAATATTAGCAAAATCTTACTAATATATTATAAACGTGAAGAATGGATTGTAAGAATGGATGTCTGGATGTCAGGATGTCTGGATGTTTGTCACTCTTTCACGCCTAAACGGGTGAACCGATTGAGCTGAAAGTTTGTATAGAGATAGCTTAGGTTCTGGAATAACACATAAGTACTGCGGGTAAAACCGCTGGGCACCAGCTAGTACTTATATAAAAAGATTATGATAGGTATGCTATCTATTTATGTTTCTCTTTATGTAACACTTATTAAAATTTTTTGGAGGCAAGATAGCTGTTATGAGTATTATAATAATATCATTTATTGTAAAACCTAGACTTATAATTTGAAGAAAACCTTATACTAGCTCGTGGCTGCGTGTCAAATTCTAACTCAATCCATTCATTGGATTGAGTTACGAGTTAAATAATGAATTAGGCAGTGAACCACGATTTCCTTCCAAATAGAATAACACACGTATTAGTGACCTATAACTTTAAAATATGTGGAAAGCATGTAAAAATTCAATTTAACAATAACAAATAAATAAAGTAAAACAACACTGTGTCGCTGAAATCAGCTTATTCGCTTATTACGTTTAATTGCGTCGACTGGCGACCAATCAGGAATGGAGGCACGTGTCATTTGGCACCCCTTTGATGCGCATTCCAATGATATAATAACGGGGGTGCTGACGAGCGGGTTTGTTCTTTTTTTAGGGTTCCGTACCCGAAGAACTAACCTGGACGTTGCTAATAAGACTACGCTGTCCGTCTGTTCGTCCATCTGTCTGTCCGTCACCAGGTTCTATGTCATGACATTAGTTTATATTTTCACAGATGATGTATTTCTCTTGCCGCTTTTACAAATACTATAAACAGATTTAAATAAATAATAAAGGGAAAACTCCAATACAACAAACGTGCTTTTGGGCCTATTATTATTATATAGTTCGGCCACAAACTCTTCGCCACAAAAATAAATATTTGTGATTTCAGTGTGTTCTTCACAATCAAATCATAAATATTTATTTTAACTACCTAACAGAAAATTGACAGTGATTCTCTCCTATATAAGTATCATACATATAAAATATTTCTCTTGAATCATTCCGTCTTTAAAAAAAGTGCAATAATATCCGTTGTACCTTTAAAGATCTAAGCATACATTGGGACAGACAGACAGACAACGGGTAGTGCCTTTGTTTTATACTATGTAGTGATAGTGATGAATTATTTATTTATTTATTTCCAACACATGTAGGTAATTACATTGCACAGATCTTGGTGTGTAAATTTAGGTACTACTACATACCCTGTTAGGGCACTTGTCGCTTGTGCGAGCATGCATTATACATAATAGGTACTATAGTAAAATCTAGTAGAAACAAAATGTATAGATGGTTTAACAATAAAATAAATTCAATTGCTTAACACACATTACAAATCTAAGTTTAAATAATATCATATTAAAGAAAAACAATACAATAACAATAAAAGGAAGTTAGAAATTAAATAACATTAGCAATATAAATGTCATAATTTACATTTAATTAAGTAATTTTGAGTATATTCAAATTATTATTATATTTCTATTATTATTATTTCATATTATTTTTATATAAAATATTGATTTTTTGTCTCATTCATGTATTATTGCTACACAAGTAAGTAGATAGGTATTTTAGTGGAAAATATTTAAAGTAGTTACAACTTTGCCTGCGATTTGTTTATAATTTCCAAGCATTCTTATCTGTTAGGTATTCTTCAACGAAATAATAGCATTTAGTTATGAGGATTTTTTTGAGATTTTTATTATATGTACTATCTTCATCTATTTCTTTAATTAATTTTGGCAATTTGTTGTATATTTTTATGAATCTGCTTTTTGGGCTTTTACTCATTATATTATGTAGTTTAGAGGTTGGTGGCACGAGCATGTCTCTGTTTCGACGATTGTAATTTGGGTTGCCGTCCCCAAACGATTTAAAGAACGTTCTATATTTCCTAACGAATGTGCACACCTGTAGTATGTACAAGCAAGGTAACGTCATTATTTCTTTTGCTAAAAAGTGAGGCTTACAACTATCTCTTTGGCTTATTCCGACTAGTATCCGTACACATTTTTTTTTTTTTTTTTTTTTTTTTTTTTTTTTTTTTTTTTTTTTTTTGAATGACCTACGCTGTTGGTCTCAGATTGAGACCTCTACAGCTTTACCGGGCGTGTGGTGAGCGCAGGAGGCACTCGACCCAAAGTTTTAGTGGGCGACTAGCTCAAGGGCGCCTCAGATGGCACGAACCTCGGCTTGGGCCGTCGCCAGATACGGGGACTAGACTTGCCCTGGCACCCCTGAAGGGGCGTGTCCTAGGGCCCTAACAGTATTTTGATCTGTTTGATTATTTGGAGAGAATCTAACTGATCTGAAGGATCTCAGAGGTCTTCGACCGCGCCGGCGCGGTCGGTGTCGTGATTGTGTTGGTTGGAGGATCTGGTATCCGGGACCAGTACCGAAAACGGAGCGACTGTTGCGCATGGTTGGCGGATTCGGCGATCCCAGCGCCGCCGATGTGACGGCAGCGATGGGATCGTCCGGATCGTTCAACACGTTTTTAGGGCGACGACGGAGGGGAGTGGAGGCCTGATCTACAGAGTAGTTCGAGGCTTGGACAACGAGGGGATTGGGGTGGTGGGGGGCCGCGTCAAAGTAGCGGCGAGAGCAATCCTTCATGAATTGAAGGATAGAGGGGAGTTCGAGATCGCAATGCAGATCGGAATTGCGCTGATACCATTCAGCTCCGACTGCTTTACGGAGAAAGCGATTTTGAATCACTTGAAGCATGTCTAGGGTGGAGAGAGGGGAGTGAGCGAACACCACGGAGGCGTAAGTCATGACGGGTCGTATGCAAGTTTTGTAAAGTGTCAACTTATTTCTAAGTGACATTTTACTCCGCTTGCATAGGAGGGGACTGAGTCGGGCCAAGAAGAAGGCCGCTCGGTTGCGCACGGTTGTGACGTGTTTTATGAAGGAGAGTCGACTATCAAGGGTCACCCCGAGATATTTGGTATGGGAGGCCCAAGGGATGGGTCCGTTGAGGAGTGAGAGAGATCGCTCCCTGCGGGGCTGTTTGGTCGGATGAAAGTACATTGCTGTACTCTTATCCGGGTTTACCGTGATAGCCCACTTCTTGAACCAATCACCAAAAAGGTGAAGGGCTCTTTGAAGTGCTTCTATCTGACGGATCGGTCGCCACCCTCTAGAGTAGAGGGCGGTGTCGTCCGCGAAGAGAGCGATCTCTACATTCGGGGGGCGTGGGATGTCGCTAGTATAAAGCGAATAGAGGAGAGGGGAGAGCGCGGAGCCCTGAGGGACTCCGGCTCCGATGGGGTGGGGAGAAGAGCGGTCTCCCTCGACGCGATAGCGAAAGCTTCGAGCCCTGAGAAAGTCTTGTATTATGAGTACAAGACGGTCTGGCACTCCGAACTGATACAACTTGTATACCAGTCCGTTGTGCCAGACTTTGTCGAACGCTTTAGCAACGTCCAGGAAGACAGCTGTTGTCCCCATAGGACGGCCAAAGTTGCCGGGTTTCGAATTGAAACCTTCGAGGATGTACTCCGTGATGCGGTGTACTTGTTGGACGCATGAGTGTTTGGCTCGAAAGCCAAACTGCTCGTCTGGAAGGAGGTTTTGGGACAAAGTTATGGACCATAAGCGCTTCACAAGGAGGCGCTCGTAGATTTTCCCCAGAGTACTGAGGAGACTGATGGGGCGGTAGCTAGAAGGCTCTGATGCCTTCTTGCCTGGCTTGTGAATGCCGATTACGTCGGCATTCTTCCAAGCGTCGGGAAAGATGGCGTTTACCATGGCCGCATTAAAGATGCTGACCAGGAGGTAGATGAGAGAGGTGGGAAAGTGTTTGATCACTTTAGTAGTGATGCCATCCGCACCGGGGGCTTTTCTGGGGCGGAGGCCTCTGATAATCGACTCTACCTCACAAGCCTTGACGGGCTCGATGGGGTCAGAGGGAGGGAGGGAGGACTTTTGCTCGACAACACTGTTCACCTCAGCGAGGTGAGCAGGGTCGACTAAATCGAGATTGGGGCTGCATTGTGCCTCAAGGCTATCGGCCAGACATTCGGCCTTTTCCTCGTCGTCAAACGCGGGAGGGAGGTTCGGTCTAGTCAGAGGGGGCATAGTGGTCAACGTATCGCTCTTCAGGGATCGCGCCAACTGCCAGTAAGCCTGGTGAGTGGGCGCGATCTCTGAGAGCATGTGGTCCCACTTCTGATTGCGGAGTTCAGTCATACGTTTGCGAACAGAACGTTCGCATTGCCGCAGCCTGACTCTGTTCTCTTCGGTGGGACCATAGTCATACGCTCTCGTGGCTGCGTTCTTTGCTGTCAATAGTTCCCTCGCATCCTCTGGCAGGGACCAGCGTTGGAGATCCTCGGCTGGTACCTGCTTAGAGGATTCACCAATGGCGGTGCGGAGGTGACTAGTGAGAGCATCGATCGAGCACGAGACGTCGTCAGGGGAGACGATGTCGTCGGGGATAAGGTCAAGAGCGGGTGACTTGATAGCTTTTAGGGATTCCCCTAAGCGCTGCCAGTTCACTACCGTCTTTGTCTTGGTCAGTCTGTCAGATGGGTCCGGTCCAAGTCTCATTAAGACGGGACGGTGGTCAGAGTCAAGTTCGTGTAACACTTCTAAAGAGCGCAACTGGAGAGTTACGCCCTTCATAAGTGCTATGTCGAGTACCTCGGGGTTATGATCAGGAATGGGAGGGAAGCGCGTGGGAGAGCTAGGGACAATAACTTCAAAGTCGAGGTTAGTCGAGAGAGAGTAGAGATCGTGACCGTTCGTATTGGACCTAATGCAGCCCCAGAGGGTTTGCTTGGAGTTGAAGTCGCCAGCCAGAATGACTGAGCTTCCAAGGGAGAAGAGTGACTCGAAATCACTCCTGTGGACTTTTTTGTTACCAGAGAGGTAACAAGAAGCGATAGTGATGGCCTGGTGGCCGGACATGCCGATGCGACAACAGGACGCTTCGAGATCGGTAAGAGGAGGAGTGGTTATGGGGATGCAGTGGAGAGAGTTCCTGTAATAGATAAGAGTACCGCCCAATCGGGCGGTAGTCCTATCATTACGGACCAGCCGGTAGTTTCCGATCTTCGGATCCTTCCGGCTAGGTTTTAGGAATGTCTCACACACTAGCAGGATGTCTACCTGATGGGTAGTTAAAAATTGATGAATAAGTTGGAGTTGGTTCCTATCGGTCCCTATGCCTAAGCCGTTGGCGTTGTAGAACGCCAGGGATAAAGAGTGGGGCTTAATTCTCTTAGCTGTACTATCCATAGTGGAAGTATAGTTAAGAGCGATAGAACGCGGCCATGACAGACTCTATCAAGGCTTTGTTTTGGGCAAGGAGGACCGTCAGACTATCGAAGTCTTTCCGTTGCTGAATAGCAACAAATTCGAGCGCGACTTTGTTGAATGCGTCCATATCGACGCTGCCGTAAAACGACATGAGCCTACTCGTGGCGGACGTACCGTTAATAGGCAAGGGGATTTGGGGGGCCATAGGGGCCTGAGGCGGTGGAGGCACGAAGGCCGGAGTGGGTGGGAGAAGCTTGGTCGGCGCAAGAGCGGGGAACTCGGTTGCCGACCAAGCATTCCCCTCGGGGGGCGGGGCGGGCACATAGCGACGCGGAGAAGCCAAGGGCGCTCCGGTTCGCTTGGTGGGACGAGACGAGAGGCGTCTCTGGGGACCTTTGCCTTTGGGGGCCTTGGGACACCCACGATAATTCGCGGGATGTCCGGACCCCAAGCAATTCACGCAAGAGGGCGGTTCGGGATCCTCCCTCTTACGGGTGCACTCAGAAGTGCTGTGGTCTCCTAGGCACTTAACGCACCTAGGGCGGGCATGGCAGAAGCGGGCAGAGTGCCCGTAATATTGACATCTATGGCACTGGGAAGGAGTGCCATTACGATGCGGGGTCTCAATAGAGAGACCCGAAAGGCTACAGACCATCTTCAAATTGAAGATGGCCTTACCCTCTGGGGTTTTCTCTAGTACGACCAACACAAGGTCGAAGAGGGCCTTGTTTCGGCCATAAAGGCGGTGGACTTCCCTAACCGGGAAGCCCTGAGCCTTGAGATCCGCGGAGACCAGCTCTACATCGAGCTCCTTGGGGACTCCGCGGATGACCACCCGAAGGTGTTTTTCAGACTCCAAGGCATAGGTGTGGTAGCCTATGGCCTTGGAGCGGAGTAAGGATGTGACCTTACGGTGAGAGTCGATTGACTTCACCTGCACTCTTATGCCCAGCTGAGTGTTAGTCGCCGATTTGAGCTCTATACCGAGCTCGGCGAAGGAACTGGACAGGTCGTACCACCTATCCTTGTCATGAACAAGGAAGGGCGTGGGGAGTTTGGACGAGCCCGGAGGTTTAGAGACGGGAGTCTCGGAGTCGGAGGACGCGGAGGAAGGCATAGAGCCCGAGGGAGGGCAGATGGCCTTAGCGGGGAGGGACGGAGAAGACGCCGCGGGACGTTTTTTACCCTTTTTGTAGACGACTTGGGTGAAGCCGTCATCGTCGGGTGAAGCGAGGGATGGAGTGGGAATGGGATCACACTCCATTTCGGGGTCGGGAGACTGCGGTGAGTCTGAGAGGGCAAAATTAGTTGCTTTGATAGGGGAGCGCGAACGGTCGCGGGGGGCGGGGCTCGCGGGTGAAAAACACGGCGAGGGCGAGCGGGCGGGTTGAGCGCAAGGGAGGCTCTGGGATTGGGTCGCGAGAGAGCGAGAGGGCTGAGCGCTAGGAAGGCTCTGAGACTGCGCGGGGGAGCGAGAGGGCTGAGCGCACTGAAGGCTCTGCGATGGCGTCGCTACGAGTGAGCGAGAGGCCTGCGTGCGAGAGGGAGAGCGTGACATGAACGCCGGGCTCATATCATGGCGGACGTGAGGGGCCACTTTGGGGGCGCGCGAGGCAGCACGCGAGTTTGCCTCGGTTGGGACAGGCGCCGCGGGGCGCAGGGAAACATTTTTAACCGTTTTGAGAGAGTCGTTGTACTCTCTCAAAATCGTGGCATATTTCTTCCCCAGCCAGGATTGAAGATCCATGGCTGGAGAGAGGTTATAGGCCTACGTGGCGCCGGGGGAGGAGGTCCCCGGCGAGCTTAAGGGAAGGAGGAATCTCCCTGCCGGGTGTAGACAGGGAGGTGAGTGCCTAGGTCTGTATCCCTAGTGAATGCCAACTCACAGGTCCTTAGCAAAGGTTGTGAGTCGGATTCCGGTTGTCGCAGTCTTGGCAAAAACTGGCAGCCGGGTGTGTACCTGCGTACCTGACGTCGCACGAGGGCCTGAGTGACCCTGGGCGGTGCGTCAAGCCCTTCCGGATTCCGTGGTTTCCTCAGAAGGAGAAAAACACGGGCGCTCCGGGGCCACGCCCTGCCGGCTTACGTTGGCACCGTTTGGTTTCCACCGACAGACCACGGAAGGTGGATTTGGTATAGAAACAGGGGTGCTTACAAGTTAAGCGTCGTCTCGAGAGAGACGTTTGTTGCCTTAAAAAAGGCAGTGGGTCGCGAATGCTAGCTGCGAGCAAAGGGACAAACGATAAAAATCGAATGAACCTTTGAGCGCAGGTAAGCGGAACGGACGTCCGCACGGCACGGGGGCAGTGGGACGAATATCCGTACACACTTTTTTTGTAATATAAATATATCCATAAATTCCGTACTATCACCCCAGAGCACTATGCCATAGCTAAACCATGCATATGCGTACGCATAGTATGCTGAGAGGGCTGTGTCATAGTTAGTGTTAGATTTTAAAATTCCGAGCGCATAAATAAATTGTGATAGTTTTGATTTGAGATTTCCAATGTGGTGTTTCCAGTTCAAACTATGTGTCTAAAGTAAGGCCTAATAATGTGAATTCATTTTTCTCTTCTATTTTTAGAATATAGCTTAGATCTTTTAAGTTTAGTGGTTTTCTTTGATATGTTTTGAATTGCATAAGTTTTGTTTTATTTAGGTTCATTTCTAGGTTATGATTTTGGAGCCATAATTTAGTTTTATTAAAGTCGCTCTGAATGCTTGTATAATAACTATCTCCATTTCCGTTCGAACTAAATAAGAGAGAAACATCGTCAGCGAAGAGAACACACGGCGCATCCACAGCTTTGGGTATGTCATTAATGTAAATCAAAAATAAAATACATCCTATCACACTGCCTTGAGGTATTGAGTTGTAGTGATGAATTAACCCGTACCTATCGTAGTAAAATAAGTGCAATACTAGGGAAATGCGCACAAAAAGCAAAACAAAAAAACTGGTAATACGCACAAAAAAAAAACTGGTATTATAAACGCAAACCGCCCGTTTGCGTTAGCCGTATAAACCCCGTGGGAGGCGACACGGCGCGGCGTGCTCCCTCCATGTGACGGATCAACATAATCATTTGACGCTGCATTTATTCAACAGCGTTTTACTTACTGTGATGTACCTACTCGAAAATACTGGAACAATTCCAGGGGGCCTATACAAGCGCCGATCGTTTGTCGCTATCGCTAAAAAAATGCACTGAGATGACATTCGTTATCGAAAAACAAACGACAACGACAGTCATCTTAGTACATTTTTTAGCGATAGCGACAAACGATCGGCGCTTGTCTAGGCCCTCTGGTCTACAATTAGCTATACACATACATATTACAATCATGCCTGATTCCCGTTGGGGAAGCAGACACTAACTCCCTCTTCTTGGCACGATCTGACTTATTTTATTCGCCTCTTCAATTTTCATAACATTCTTCATACATGCACGTCAGTTCTTAGTACACTTGACCAGACCTGTCCTTAGATTAAATTCAAGTAACCATGTATAACAAATAATAATAATTGGAATTAATACGCTATAAAATAGTACCAGTTGTTAAGTTTTACATCGTCATAGTCAAATCACAATTTTATAGGATGTGTGGCCAACGCTTAAGTTGCAGTTTCAGGTCGCCAAGATTACGAATTTTGCAATATGACATAATGACAACCTCCAACGTATCTCATAGGAAACGGCTGGGACACACGGTAGCGCATACATACGAAAAACTTGCCATAGGTGGTACACTTGAGATTTGAACCCAATACATTAACTTTAAGCTAGCTATGATACACATAAGTGAGAAACAAGTAGATTTAAAAAAAAAACTTTTTCAAAACAAGCTTTTATTATTATTGCTATCCCTCGTCACGACAAATCAATTGAGCCCAAACTCAATGTGGTTGCGTCATTAATTACGAAGTTTCTATGGCCACCTTCCAGCTACATCATCAGATCACCTCCACATCATAATTAATATTGCATTGTCATCCGGTTTATACATTATGCATACAAAATTTCAGCTCATTCGGAAACCGGGAAGTGGATCAAATTTTAACTTGCAGGATTTAATTACAGACAGATCAACAGACAGACAACGGACAGGTAAAATAAATAAAAGCTTGTAAAAAAGGGCGAAACGAACCGCTTTACCAATAACTTTTAATTAGTTGGAAGTCCTCGTTGGGTGAACTTTTCAATGGCTAACACAGTACGACAGAATAAAATAAGCTTATTATTTTTGGCAGTTCATACGAGTAGTTGCCAAAGCTCTCTGTCAAAGAGAAAAGCCATAAAATAACCATGGAACGAGTTGAATGAGGAATATTCGGTTCGGATAGGTTACAAGGCTTCCCGGGTAAAGGCGGCAAGTAGAATTGTTGGTATCTATGTATTTGCTACTGAAATTTATTTTAATATTTTTTGTAGTATAATTTTTGTTAAAGATGAATCTTTTTTGCCTTATTTATCTTTATTTATATGTAAAATTATTTTTAATAATATTATGAGAATCATGTGTTAAAAAACCGATTGCTAATAATATTATGTACTCGCGCAAAGTAACAAATTCTCTTTCAAATAATGCTTTTAAAATTATTTTTTGTAAACTTACAAAAAAACAAACACTTAGTTTACATTAATTACTTAAATTATAAAAATATTTTCAATATTTATTTTGTACAAAATATTACGAAATTGAGTCAAAGATTAAGGCAATGTTAAATAATATCTCTCTAGTATCTTTTAAATCCCCCGACACAAAAACGACGGGGTGTTATAAGTTTGACGTGTCTGTCTGTCTGTCTGTCTGTCTGTGTGTGTGTGTGTGTGTGTGTGTGTGTGTGTGTATGTGTCTGTCTGTGGCATCGTAGCGTCCAAACGGATGAACGGATTTTGATTTAGTTTTTTTTGTTTGAAAGTAGAGTTAGTCGAGAGTGTTCTTAGCCATGTTTGGTGAAAATCGGTCCAAGATGGCCGCCGCTACAAAATGGCGGATTACTTTTTTCTTCCACGACCCCCTCAATATGGGTATCAAATGAAAGGGCTTAACGAGTAGAATACAGCTCACTATTTAAAATTTAAAATCCAAGATGGCCGCCATCAAAAAATGGTGAATTACGTATTGCGTTGGGGGTTTTTTTAAATTTTTAATTTAATTCACTTGTTTACATCTGAAACTGCCATAAGCTCATTACCTTGATTTATAATTTTATACAATTGAAAATTAGTCAAATTATTTTAATTAACGAAATTCAAAAGCCGGATAAGGGCAACTGAGCGAGTAAATGCAAAGACGAAGCTTTTCCTTCTACCTTGAGACCGGCCGTCGCCCGTCCGGACCCCGGGGTCCCCGGATAACCCACCGGGCGCCAAACGCATCCGTCCGGGTAATTAGATGAGACCCTTCAACTTAACAAAAATTATTAACCGACATTTCTTTAACAAGTCTGACATTGTTTGGTATACCACGTTGTTCATCTGTATTGCACTTAAATATCGTAGAACAAAAACTACCAATGCGGTTTTACCCAATGACATGATGCTGTTTTTTTACAAGCTTTATATTACTTTCACCTGTCTGTTGTCTGTCTGTCTGTCTGTCTGTCTGTCTGTCTGTCTGTAATCAAATCTTGCAAGTTTAATTTGACCCACTTCCCGGTTTCCAATTGAGCTGAAAATTTGCATGCGTGTGTAAATCGGATGACAATGCAATATTTTTATGACATCGAACTGATCTGATGATGGAGCTGGAAGGTGGCCAAAGGAACTCTATCTAACCAATAAAACAACGCAACCCCATCGAGTTTGGGCTCATTTGATTCGTCTTGACGAGTACTTTATGATGCAAGATGATAACAATAATTAAAGCTTGTTTTTAAAAAGTATTTTTTAAATTTCACTTGTTTTCATAGATGCCTATGAAAAAAAAATGTTATGCATACCAAATTTCAGTTTAATTATTTAAGCGATTTAGGGGTGAAGAAGTAACATCCACACAAACCTTTACCTTTTTATGGTATTTTTTTTCTTTAATAGTAAGTTATAAACACTATTACGTTACTTGTACTGTTTATTGCTGCGAAATCAAATTTTCTTTTAAACATTTTCAAGTACAAGTATTTATCAAGTGAAACAAGTAAAATTTTAAAAACAAGCTATTATTATTACCATCTAGCACCAAAGTTCAAGTCTCTCGTCAAGACGAATCAAATTAGCCCAAACTCGATGGGGTTGCGTCGTTTAATTACGAAGTTCTTATGGCCTGTCATCAGATCAGCTCCATGTCATAATAATATTACATTGTCATGGATGAAATTTGACATACACGTATAAACGGATCCATTTTATACATGCATGTCAAATTTCAGCTCAATTAGAATTCAGGAAGTGGATCAAATTAAACTTCCAAGATTTGATTACAGACAGGTGAAAGTAAATAAAAGCTTGTAAAAATCACAGAAAACCAACATCCAATCAGTAATCAGTGTCGGTATCAGTCTCACTAATGTGGAACAAGAATAATTAGTAGATGTAAAAGCGCATACAGTGACGGGACGATTGCGGGCGGGAGGCGTACGAGGCGCGGGGCGGCTGCGTGAGCGCTGACGCGGCAAATTTGATCGCGCGGTTTCAGCTTCCCTGTTACGTTTAGTTACAACACAGAGTGTTCCAACATCTTTGGGTTTTATCTCTCTATGCTGTTTTTTCGTTTTGTATCGGCTTTGCCCGCGTGGCATAATCCTTTCTTAGTGGAGGTCAACGTCGTAAGACCTATCTGTATTCCTAAATTTAAACCCAACCTATTTTTAGATTTTTTTTATTATTTGAGTGGTTTGAGCTGTGAGTTGATAGTTTAGCCAGTCACTATTTTCTTTTATTTATTTGGATGTTCTTATTTTAAGAAAAACAGTAACTATCATCACACATCAATACAACAGTAAAGAACACTTGTGTAAAACTATCATCAAGGCAATAATTAATAATGTCTTTAATTTTTTTATACTCCTCATGACTAGCATCCTACACAAAGGACATTTTAAAAGAATTTAAAACTTTTTAGTGCAACACAATATAGGTACAATTAAATTTATTTCTCATTTCAAACATAGGATCTAATAAGATTAATGAAAATCTACTTTATTCGAGTCATGATATTTATTTTTCTATTTTTTCAATTTTCATTATGAAAGTATGTGGGCCAAGAACAGATATTGCCTAGACTTGACAACAAGACATTTTATAATATTTATTGTGCTTGCCCCACTGGTCATAAGGATAATAATAATTATCTTAACCTATACCATAGGAGGTCATCAATTCGTAATGTATGTAATATTGTTGGATCTGAGAGAAATTTACATGGGACAATCCATTGAGGCTTTCAAACTAAGATATTGAATTTCAGACACGAATGTTTGGATGTTTAGGGACTTTCAGACCCGCTCTTTATATAATTTCACTTCTTTATTAATTCTAATATAATTTTAACAAAAATATTTGCTCTCCAAGGAGACAGATAGGAAACGAGTTAATGAAGTAATAAATGTGTTTTGACACAATGACACGTGGAAAACATAAAGTCGAATAAAATACTATCTACAGTTAGAGACAGTAATTTTTCAAAACATCCGGAATTTTCAGATCACAAACAGTAGTACAATCCATTTAAGAAGCTACTTCTTTTTAAAATTAGTAAAAAATGGTACATTAAACCAGTACAAAGCTCTATCCCACATGCCCCCTGTATGGCGCGGCGCGGGGCAGAGCGGTATCAAGCGTGATTCGCGAGCAAAGAACCGTGAAATTGGTATATTCGCCCGAGCCAATGAATAATTAATATTGTAACGTGCGTCTGCCACACTCCATATCTAGATTAAACCAGATCGCATCTGCATACGCCGTGGGCCGTGGGAACTGAAGCCTGCTCACTGTTACTTACTGAAAGAGTATAAACCATGGCACACAGAATTCGATGAATAATTTGTGTCATAAGGGGCGTCTTACGTTTGATTATTTAAATTCAAGAAATTTACATACAAATGTCTTGAGTACAAGCTCGTGGAATAAAAGCTTGTTATTTAAAATAATTACTATTTTATTTAAGCAATTACATTCAAGTTCATGTCTAGAAATATTTGTTATACGATGATAATTATCTTATTGTAAAATAGCAACACATTAATTATATTAAGGAATTATAATATAATTAAGGGCATATTTATATTTCATGATTAATAAGACCTTTGGATCATTTAATATACCAACGAAATAAATCAAAGAATGTTAGTTAAATTTTCGAGAAGGGAAATTCAAATTTTACAAACAATTTTCTCGGAGAATATAGGTATGCTTTCGAACGTTCAGACTTGCACAAAGCCAATAGCCCCAAACAAGAAATTAATTAGACTTCAGACAATATTCCCGCAATATTTAACAATAACAAGAGCGTTCAGGCCCTTATTACAAACGTCTCCTTGAATGAGATGCTGAATTTTTTTGTCCATAATGTACATTATTGAAAAATATTGGACACGTAATTTTTTATTTCTAAATCTGAAAAAAACGTAAGAGTTACAACGCAGTGAAGTTGCTTGATCGTGACGTCATACAACCCAATCTAGTACAATTTTTTAGTGGTGTGACGTCACGCATCCCAACACAGAATCTTATAAACGTTATATCTCAGCCATTTTTTTATTTTATTTGCAAGAAAAATAAATAAGTATTAAATATTTTTTTTTATCTAGACACGCGGCAGCGAGTCAAGCCAAGTTCAAGCAAAGGAACTGGCGACCGCGCCGTGTGTTATATTACACGAACCGTCCAAAGCGCGTTTTGACGACTTTTTACACCCTCGTTATACAAAAACTGTAACACATAGACAAGTCAAATTTGGCACATATACTTAATTATACGAACTATATCTCTGTTCCAAATTCCAATAACACAGCTCAAACGGTTATTTAGATATAAACATCCAGTAATCGGTGAAGTTAATACATACTGAGGGATAGATCAAAAGTAATATCCCAGTTCCAGATGACCTAGAAAGCTGAAATTTGGCATCCCGATAGGTAATGTCCTAGTTACAAAGGGAAAAATCAGAAACTAGTATTTTTTTATCATTTTAAATTATTATTAATTTTAAAAAAATGTATGATATTAAAGTTTGGGACGCCTAGGAACGCATAAAGCAATACATGTTGCATGTTGCTATAATTTTTGTGTAGGCGGATATTTTCTGTTAAATATTATGAAGTGCGCGCGAGTCCACTATTCCTACTAATATAAATATAAATACAAACTTTATACCTACTGTACGTATGGATATATGTTTTTTACTTTTTCACGCCTAAACGGGTGGGCCGATTGACTTTAAATTTGGTATAATAAAAAATATAGCTTAGACCCCTGTAATAACATAATATACACTACTGTACCAAACTGTATAGCGGATAAAACAGCTAGGCACAGCTAGTCACTAATAAAAATAGGTTCCTGGTACCTACGTAACAATTGGATATCCTATGTAAATACCTATCAATATATCGACTCACCAGCACAAGGCGGCTCAGTAACATAGAGGTAATAATATTAACATTGTTTACAATAAAAATAATGTATGTATATCGCCTTAGGTGCTAGTTGGTGTAAACATTTTAGATACCTACGTACCTGTAACGTATAGTCATAATATTATAGGTATGTGGCGGTATCTGGGGGCACGGCAGTGCCCCCGCCAAGTCGTCGTCATTACAAGTCTTGTCGGCTTAGGTTTCTTTTGATCGAAATACTAATCCAGTTCCAGATTATCTAAAAAGTTAAATTTCCATCCAGGTAGGCGGTAGGTATAAGATATTTATTTATTTATTTTATTATTCAGCACAACGCTAGGACTAACTTAATGCTAAAGTAGCATTTTCCACCAGTTGCCCTGTAACTGGAGAAAAACGTAATGGACAATGGGAGGAGTGCAGACAATGTTAGGGAAATAACGCAATCTTAAAACTAACATTTAGTTTCAAATTAAGTACCTACTACCACTACAAGCAGTCATATATACTTACAAAAAATTATTAAATCTAAAGCTATGATTAATTATTAATGCTAAAACTAATAATATAATACAATATGATTATTAATACTTACATAAATATTACATAATACATACAATAAATAATACATATTACCAATAAATATATAAACTATAACCAAATAGATACGTTAAACATAATATTATTCATATTATAAATAAATATAATAAGATAGTTGGGTGAATATAGATAAATTTATTAGTAACTAGTATTGTTTAAAAATCAATTGATTAGGTACAATATTCAAATCAATAGTGCACATAATGCTATATATAAATAAGTACTAAATTAATTATAGGTATAGGTATATCGAAGCACGGCGAGGCTCAAGGGCCGCGGTGCGACGGCCGTGCCATGGAGCAGTGGGGTGGGGGGAGGTGCAATAAAATAATCATTTGGTATTAATCTTATTATGACTGGGTGTCTTAAACCTATTACATACTTAAAAGTACTGTACAAAAAGCAATGATATCCCATCAAAAACATAAATGTGAAAAGAGAGCCAAGTTCAATATTACGATGTATGTACTCATAGTTACCTATGATTTGGTAGTTGACTTCAACGACAAAAGAAGTGAGATCTAAATGGGTGCCAAGTTCAATGGTCAGTCCTGAAAAATATTTTCAACAACATAAAATATTTTATTATAACTTAAAAGATTATTTCTTCTTATCACTTAGAATTAATATTATTTTGAAGCCCAAAGTTTGACTTGGCTAGTTCTCTTGGGTACCATACGACGAAGTATCATTAAGATAAGACAATAGATACTTTATTGTACACCACATAATGTTACAGAAAATACATAAGTACATAATTAAATTTAAAAATTACAATGTACAAGTGGCGGTCTTATCGTTAAAGAGCGATTTCTTCCAGACAACCAATGGATGGAGGGGACTAATTTACACGATAAAAGACGGTGGCGCACTAATTAACATTAAGTGCGTTTAATAGTGATCAAGCTGAAGTTAAGAGAGTACCTACCTAGTATATTATGAGAACTGGCCAAGTCAGTCTTTAGGCTTCAAAATAATATTAATTCTAAGTGATAAGAAGAAATAATCTTTTAAGTTGTAATAAAATATTTTATGTTGTTGAAAATATTTTTCAGGACTGACCATTGAACTTGGCACCCATTTAGATCTCACTTCTTTTGTCGTTGAAGTCAACTACCAAATCATAGGTAACTATGAGTACATACATCGTAATATTGAACTTGGCTCTCTTTTCACATTTATGTTTTTGATGGGATTTAATATATCTTAAACATTTTGATCTTGTCAACATCCCTATTGTCGCTTCTAAAAACTCTGAAGATTCGTTTAAGCTCTTGAGTAATGTTCCAGAATACGGGTCCAAGTTTCCGAAGGCGATTGGTCTCGGCTCCAAATTAATTAACTTAAGAATTGCTTAACACGTAGCGGATGAACTTTGAATTGAATATCGCAAATTATGGTACCATCTAACCACCAGTGTGATTTAGGATCTTAATATCGAACAGGGCAAGATTGTTACCCAATATTAATTACAAGTTCCGAGTTAATTGAGAAAATCTGGCTTGCTGATTGATTGATTGACTAGAATAATAATATTATAACACTGCGTTCTTAAGGAAATATTGTTATTTATTTAACTATAGTGTTCTTAAGTGTCATTAGATTTGTATCTATAAGATTCTTACAATAGTATATTTTAGTATACCTAATCTATGTTTTAATGAGAAAAATAAAAAAAGTACGATTGAAATTTGTACCCTCAAGTTTTTAAATTATTGAGGGATCAAAATTATTTATAAAAACCCTTTTTATTAATGTTTCTTTTTCTCTTCAAATAACTTGCACTGAAAATATTAAAAAAATCCTTTCCATTGAACAGAGACTGTGAAAGTGAAAAGGCGTGGTCCACACGAACGGAGCGGAGGTGACAATATTATTGGAGCCGAAATTGGGAGCCACCGCATTTATTAAAAAGAAAACCAGCTACAAAGGGAAGATATTGAATTGTAAGGGAATGATCGTGGATTCATATATTTTTGGATAGGGTATTAACGGGTTTACCTACTTTTTATACAAAAAATTCAGGGCGACAAACTTTGGTCGATGTATAGCGATAAGCTAGACTATCAATACGAAATATTTTACAACACTACATATTGCTAGTCTTTCATAAAGATAAAATAAATGTTGTGAATTGAATGTTCGAGTAAATAAATGAAATTGTAATAAAATTCATGATATGTGAATAGACTTTTTGTTATATAGTAAATGCATTGTACTATGATTTTTTAGGGGGTTCAGTATTGATAAAGAAAAAATCGTGATAAATTCGTAAGCCAAGCGTAGAACTATAATTTTTAAAAGCAGGTTCATAATTTTGGCAATATGATTCAATTAATTGATTATAAAAAAAACGTAATTTTGTAACATAAAATTATGTTTGATAATAAAGTTTATGATATAATGTGTCTGTAACATGAATACATTGATTTCAATTAATTTTAAATTTGCACCTCCAAAGAAACCTTCGTCTCTCTCAGTAGGCTCCAAGGTCTGAGGGTTGGTAGGTGATACGCACAAAGAGCGCCAACTTCTTTCATTGTAGATTAAATTCTTTGCGCAACACACCTAGCTTTTGGCTTGCCGTCCACTGGGTGATGCTATAATATCTATACCAATTTCTATAAATTCAATAAAAGATTTTTGAAATTTTCTCTATATTTATCTCCAAAGAAATCCTAAGGAAAAAATTAACAAAAGCCAATACCCATGACTTAAGAAAGATGTCGTCATTGATTGTAAATTGAATTGGATTTTTGAGATCTATTCAAAACCAATTTTACAAACAAGGGCAGCTACAAACGTTAAAATAATGCCTTAAATTTATTAGCTATACCAAGAGGTTTTAAACGAAACTAAGTAGGTTTTGTGTTAATCCAGAGTCTAAGATATAAGATCACTTTAGTCGGTAAAGCCGTTTAGAAGTGAAGAAGTAATATACTCACATAATAATATTTGTTCCCATTTATAACAATATTAAATAAAGAAAAAGGTTTAGTAGGATAGTCAAAAGGGCGAAATATTATTCAAAATACCCTAAAGCTTGTGGTACTGGTGATATTATAGCATATCTTCCAGTGGTTAATTTTCAGATTATCCAGGAGTAATATCGGATCTCCGTCGCCGACTTAATCTTGGCGGCCGCAGATTTAATACATATTTCATTGGAATCATTCACGAGGTTCTTCCCACTTGTTTGCCAAATGCCAGCTTATTAATGTCACTTCCTTTGGAACCATTATTTGACGTTTTTTGATCCTTTAGTCACTTTGACGAGGTGGCCAGGGAAATTATAAGGCGCGTGAGATATAGGTGTAAGGGGGGTGTGATTATATTTATAATGGATAAAAAAGGATTATATATAGAACTCCAGGTTTACAATCACAATTCATAACTTGAAAACCCCTCAACCGAATTCGATAAAATTTATATGTTCTACTTCTTCTTTTAGTGCCTCTCCACTACTGAAGGTCGGCAGTCATCTTCTTAAATTTCTCCTTGTCCAGGGCAAGCCTGAACAGATCTTCCACCTTCTTGATCCCGGTCCATTGCCTGATATCGTTCCCCTGGGATTTTACCCATGATAATCGTTTGCAGCAGTTGATAAATTTATATGGAAAACCTTTAAGACAAAATTAAAACTTAGGATAGGTTTCCTACTCGTCGGTATTTGTTCCTATTTTTTTTTTGTGACGTCTGAGTATAATATATCTAATTGTTCTCATATCGAGTATTTATCTAAACATCACTCTAAATCATGTTCGGAACTGTGACACTCGTTAACGTAGATTTATACATAAGCAATTTATTAGGGAGCGACTTCTGAAAAGCAACTTTATTCTTCACAACTTTCCAAATTATCGTTAATATCAAAATCGAGGCTCGGCAATTACTTAAACATCTTATCAATAGACAAAGATCATCCATTAGGAGTAACTTTTCTCCCTCTGACGTCAGGAGGGGAGTAAACACAATTGTTGCGAGTTTAAATCAAACAGTTCTGCACAGTCATTACAGCCACGTGCGTCTTTATGTACTGTCTTTAGAGTTGAATGTGCGTTTCCGTTTACTTAACACGACAATTTACAAGTATCACAAATTTATCCTCCAGAAATATTCCTGAATTCTAAGCAACGTTATCGCCTCTCACTCTCCTATCTTCTTCCTTATGTGTCACACCAACGACTTCGATTGCTTGCCATCGCATCTCAGCGTATACCGTGGTGTCCAGTGTATCGCGGATTTGGTCAGACAATCGTGTTGGGTCTCAGAAATTTATAACAATAACACAATTTCATGACTTAATCACTGATGGTCTTATCGCTAAAAGTGATCTCTTCTTCACGTTCACCGCACGACCCTCACTCGTCCCATCTACATGATAGAGTCAGCGAAGTCTGTGAGCTTTAAACTCGCCACTGATATTAGGCTCATCCACGTCTTCAATCTTCAATTTTTTTCTAGACCTCTAACTGCCATCTTTTCTCATCACTGATTCCAATATCTTACGTAATCTTTACGCATCTTTCTCTCGGTTACTGCGAGTTGTACAACACAAAAGGAAGAAACTATGATAAAGCCTAATCTTCTCAATATTTATTGACTTAGGATATTATCATCTAAATAAAAATGAACCACTGAGAATTCGGTAGATAGAATAGTCTAAGTCTATAATATAAATAATAATAATATATAGTGTGATGCAGCTATGTAAATATTAATTATAATAAATTATTTTAATTTAATATTTTTTTTAAATTCTAATAATTTTGAATATTTTTGGATTTGACATGTATAATAATTTTGACAAACTTAACCCAGTATGACATTATATTTGCTTTATTATAATTGATATTTATGACTTCTTCATATTAATGACTTCTTCTTATTATATAGCTGACATTTCAATTATTATTTGTTTAACCAGTGTACTTAATCAATATTTTTAATCAAATTATTTTTATTAATTTTTCTTTGTTTATAAATGCATGTTCGCACTCTCAACAGCGCCCTCACAGGGTATGTAGATGTACAATAAGTTACACTAAGACCTAGATAATACCTACATTGTTGTGATGAATAAATAAATAAATAATAAGTCGTCAAAAGTCATGCCGTATCGTGTACAACAACGAAAACCAACATGTTGAATAATGAAAGTACAAGTAAATGGACACCCCGGTAGTACTCGCGCTGAACTTTGTTTGTCTCTTAATTTATCGCTTCCAATACAAAGTTTAAGATACTGAGCAGATATGCAAGTTTTGTCGTGTGAGCATGTTATTGTTATGTTGAATTTTACTGTACCGTTGTCTCAACAGATGTAATTATGATAATGAATGTTTTAAGGTAACTTTGACTACAAGGGTAAAGGGTAGAGGGCAACATTTTATTTTATTGTCGCTTACAAGCCAACGTTTAAAGTTTATGTTACCATTAAAATATTTAAAGAATAGAATTAAATTGATTAAAATTAAAAAAATACTTAAAATACATTATAATATTATTTTTAGTTGCAACTAAAGTATGTAGGTACTATGTGGCTCAAAAAATTCAAATATCACAATTAAGAATTCAGAATTACAAAAAATTTAAGTGCTTAGAACCGATATGTATGGAACGCAATAAATAAATAAATAAATAACCATTGTCACATAGGTAGCGTGTCCAGAAATCTGGTAGCTTTGCCTCATCGGCCAAAGCAGCACTTTGGTGATACATCGCGAAAACCACACATTCGCGGATTGGTTTTTAAAAATGTGGTGTGCTCCCGGCTCCAAGATAAGGTGTCCTCACAATGTCTGTACCAATGTCACTTGCAACACAAAACAAAAATCTTCTATCTTCTATATTATATGAATGTGCAATTTGGAATGAAGTTACTAATGGTGGTGGTGCATCCCGAATCCTGGTGCGACCGGCTATAGTTTGCACCAACCTTTCCATGTAAATCCTACCTTTTTTCCATAAAATTGTTTAAAATAACCAAACCTTAACTGTTTCACATAAAAGTTTTCCAAAAACTTGTATATAAAATCGTGCAAACTGCGTCCTAGCGCGGTAAACGTTAACCGGCTCCTAAACCGGAATATATTATCATTTAGGCAGTTACCCGGCGGTAACCCGTGGACTTGCGTTTAAATATATACGTGTTGCCAGGTAAGGAGGTTTCTCCTCATGAAAATGGGAGATTTTAAATAGAAAATGTAGGAACCTGACTGTACGACAGTACGAAGTTCTTTGGTATCTAAATGTACCTATTGACTTCTTAGGCAAAAATGTTATTTTTCCATATTATCTGCCATTAATATTACATTAAAGTGTTCCTCAAGTTAAGTGGAACAGTGAGCTTTTCTACGAGTAGCTTCTGAGAACTTCAAGTTTTCTTTATAGTAAAGATCTCACTTTATGAGGAAATTTACCATTAATATATCTCTAAATATTTTGTTTTGTATTTGTTTGTTGTGTACCTTTTTGTGTAAAACTCCTTTTAAAATAGAGGTTTTGTGTAGTTTTAAGTTCCTTACAGTTTAACTTTGTTTCTATTTTTGACAAGTAACTTGGCAACATTAGGCGTAAATACACAGTGCGAGCTACACACGTGAAAATATATACAGGTACTGTAACTGCGAACTTAAATAGCATTAGTAGCTCGACTCGCCCGATTACAGAAGTGTGCGAGTTGACATTCAAGTTACATGAGATCTGTTTAAGACAACCTACTTCCAATAAAAGTGAGTCTTATTATTTTTCTCTCTCTCTTCCGAGAGAAAATCACGATGAAGGTGCTCTGTTAGGTATGGTTTTGTGGTTATTGCGTGAAAGCGCAACAAACATACCCGCATACTTTCATCTTTATAATATTACTAAGAGTAACTGTTCAAATCGTGTCGCCAAGCGGTCGTTGTGACCGGTCATATCTGAAAGAAAAAAAGAAAGAAAAACATTTAATTAAGCACAGAGACACAGGCACATAGAAAAGAAAAAAAAATCGAGAGAAGAGCAAAAAAAACATGAAACAATATTACCTACTGAAATACCTACTAATGTGTTTAAAACTTACTAAGTCTATGATACATTGTAGGTAGATAATAATTAACCTATTTCGCTAGAGTGATTCTCACAGAAGGAGTCGCCTATCTCGCCTACTATGTTTAGCTATCATAGTCTGCTACCATCTACGACCGCATTATCGCTTAACATCATGCGAGTTCGTGGTCAAACTATAAAGAATAAAAAAAAATCCGGACGGTTTTACATAGTGCTTAATGCTAGGTGCATTTCCAGTGCAGTAACTCTAGTCGGCTCGCACGCTTACTCGCCTCGTGTAACCCGGGCATTACACTAAGTACCAACGAAACGCCGAACCCTAACCGTAGCTAGGTAGCCTACGCTACGGTATGAATGCGATCATCCATTCCTATGCAAATGCAAGACCTGAACCAACTAAGGCTTTATATCTAAAGTGTTTTATCCCAACAAGGACTTAGTATTTGATATAATAGACACTTAAATAAATTATTTTTAACTTATTTGTGTTTGCAGCGGGAAAGCAGTCTCAAACTGCAAAAGACTACAGTCTTTTTGTTTAATTAATTATTATAAGAGCTCGAATTTTGTCAAACGTTTCAAATTTAATAAGTACAATTGAAAATGTACGTGTGTGTGTGTAATGTGTTGTGTGTTGTAAATGTTCTCGTATACTCGTATGTAGGAACTATCAAATTTAAGTTACTTATAGGAAATGCCAGGCCCGGAGAAAAATAATTTCCTGATGAGGTGTCCAACTTGGCGTCCTAAACTCGAGCTCATCGAGATTACAGTTCAATGTGAGTACTGGTAACTGCGTCCACAAGTAAGTGAATTCTCTTTATGCACGTCTCAGAAGAGCGGCTATTGCATCAGCTACAAAAGGCTCCAGATTACGGTGGGAAGTAGCAAAAGAGTGGAATTATCCCCCAGGCACCGTAGATGGCAATTGTCTCAAGTTCAAAAACTTCAGTTTACGTGTCAAAGAACACCAGTCTCACAGGAAATGAAACGTTTTGAATTTCCAGTTTTCTTACCGTTTTTACAACGACTTTGTGAGAACGGACTTCGAACTTTGCACGTTCACTGCGTTATGCCATCGAAAGTCTGCTCTATGCTGGTTTGCTAGTCAAAATTTCAATATCTGTAAAAATATCTGTGCTCCATATTTCAACCCAGTCTTCAGCGGTTTAGCATCCTATCGCCCATTGGCGTTGATAGATCAGTCAGTCACTCCTTTTTCCTTTTGCATATTATTATTTAGATAAAAAAAACACCCGAAAGAACACTTACTTATACTATAAGTACTTATTATTTCGATTTTCTCACGTTATCGCGAGCAGAGTAAAAGCACAGGGCGTGACTAGTAGGTTTAAATGAATAAAAAAATATATTTTACTAACTCCGCCCAGCAGTTTTACCTGCTATACTTCAGCCTATGTGTTATTCCAGGGTCTAAGCTATCTCTTTACCAAATTTCAGCTCAATCGGTCCACCCGTTTAGGCATGAAAGAGTAACAAACATACATCCAGACATCCGTTCTTACAAACTTTCACATTATTAGTAGGATAGGTCAAACGGGCACAGAATTTATATTTCTTTAAACTTTAATATAGTGTTAAAAAGTCCTGTCACGAACCAGCTAGCTCAAAGCAAAAATGGCTCCGAAACAGCAAGCGGTGGCAGTGCCAAGAGGCTCATTAGACGCGCCTCTATCTGTAGCCAAGATAAATATCAACTGAGGAACCGCAGCTTTAAATATCTTTCATACCAACAAAACTGTTTTAATTATTGTAAATATCTAACTTGTTTATTAACTAGGGAGGGATTTACCCCGCCATCTAGGTCTTTTCTGCTACAATCTACCGCCGAATCGCATCGCTTAACATCACGCGAGATTGTGGTGAAAGGCTAACCTATAATGAATGAAGAAAAGATAAAATTTCTATCACAAATCTCAGTAACTGAGCAAGATATTCACTTAGCTCGAATCCCCCTATATTTAGTATATTATTATTATTAGTTGTGTATTGTAATAGCTATAAAATTATGTTTCCCTGTTTTTCCCATACCTTTATCTTTATTACCACCGTCATTCTAAAACATATATTTTTCCTTTCCTGCTTGGTTGTCTGGAAGAGATCGCTATTAGCGATAAGACCGCCAATTCTAACATTGTTCTTTTTCAAATGTATTTTATGTTGTATATTGTTTGTAATTTTTTTGTGTGCAATAAAGTGTTTACTTATCTATCATTAGTTCGTAAGTCACCGTAGTGTTTTTTATGTAATAGGTGACAAACAAGCAGACGGCCCACCTGATGGTGAGTGGCTACCGTCGCCTATGGATACCTGCAATACCAGGGGTACCGCTGGTACGTTGCCTACCTTTCAAGACTCTATTCACTTGCCTTTTGAAGAGTCCCATGTTAAAGCTCATCGGAAATACCGCAGGCGGAAGCTCATTCCACAATGTAATTTTCAGTGTTGTAATTTTCTCTCAATAAAAGTACAGAGTTTATTAAAAGTAGGTACAGGTACACTTATTTTTGATAATGCAATCCTACATGTAGATTCTGCATGGAAAAGAAGGCGACGGCGCACTAAAACATTTAACCTATAAAACACAACATATTTATTTTTAAAAACGCCATTTTGAATCGATTAAAAGATGCTATACGTATATATACAAAAAAATTGAAGTTGCATTTGATTTTGTACTGACATTGTAATAATTTTCAAGAATTTTTTCAGAATTTTGAAAATTTGACAGTGGACGTTAGCAAAAAGAGAGGTGATTTTGGTACCGAAATAACCCCCCTGGTCTTATAGTTTACGTTGATGTTCTCGCCCAAATAAATATTGGCAGACTTTTTTGAGAAGAGAAACAAAATGAAAAGTATTCTCTTTTAAACAGAAAATAGTGCTCCAAATCGGTTCAGCAGGGATATTTTATATATCCGTCAGGGTCTTCACTTTGCTGCTTTATTCGATTTATCGGTTAAAATATAAATTGACATACATTAATTATAGTATCATTTTCGGAAAAATTTCAACCTTTCCCTTTTTAAAGTCGGTTAAACACAATAGAAGGTCAAAATGGCCGTAAATGAATTACCTAGCTGCCTAATCAAAGGGTGACGGGATTGTCGAACTTCGAATGGCACAGTTATTAGATATTATGAATTACCAATGCAAATAGCTGACCGAGAGGTCTCGACGCAAAGATTATACGATAAAAATATGAAAACAGATGAGATTTAATAAATAAAAACTTCTAATATTTTAAATAATAAAGTTAGAATAAGACATAGGTTACTTTTTAGCGCTTAAAGTAGCATTCAGCGGTTTTTCTCTCTGAAAAGTAGCTACGTCAGTTTAAGCAGCCTATATAAAATTTAGTCCAATTTACCCTTGGTCACTAGTTTAGTCAATGTCTTACTACGCCATATTATTATATTATGCCATCAACGCGGCATGTTTATCAGTCCATTTTTGGTATTGTAGGTAATTTCAAACATTTCCTTCTGTAAGTTGTATTTATTATCCTGGGTCACCATTCAGTTAACGTCTTACTACATTTATCATTAATCACCGCAGCATGTTACCAGTACATTTTTGTTATGTTATTTATATTTTGTTTAGTTTTTTTTTTTGTTTATTTATGTCAATTAACAACTACACACTAGATAGAGCTTACAAAAACAACAAATAATATTATGAAAGAAAGACTATTGTTTATTGAGCAAAGATACACAGGCACAAAATAAAGAAGGAAAACAAAAAAGAAATACTAAATCATAATAACATTATACGTATTAATTGTATACTAGTTGTTTGTAACTATTTTAAATGAGTAACCTACTTCATTATCCACATACATATTGACATACTGGTATTGTAGGTAATTTTCAAACATTCCTTTCTGTGGTACATATTCTCGGTAGGGTCAGTTGTCCAGCCTACGGCCTCCCCTCACCGCCCTGATTGTAGCCTACTTCATTATCCACATACTTGTAGGTATTGTAGGTAATTTTAAAAGATTCCTTTCTGTGGTACATATTCTCGGGTCAGTTGTCCAGCCTACCGCCTCGCCTCGCCGCCCTGATTGTAGCTGTGTGCCCTTTCAATAACTGTCTCTTATCATTTGCGACCAAGTGGTGATCGTTTAGCCAAATATTTGACTTGTCGGATTTGTTTAGGCTTCGAACAGGAAGTTATACCATCTGTTTCATTTATTTATTATCTAAAGTTTACTTGATTGGGACAAATGATAAATGGGTGATTAAGGAATATTTAAAACTAGAAATATGAAAACTAATTAGTGGTTTACACACGCTAACTGCAGCTAATACAACTTATTCTATGATAAAAACTATCTTCATATCAAATTAGAACTTACAATGTTTTCAAATAATGTGTACTTGTTATTATATAAAGCTTATTTTCTTCATTCTAGAGCATTTAAATAAAAGCTTGTAGTTGAAAATGTTTTTTTAAATTTAATATTCGTGCATAAACATCTAAAAAATCTGCTCTAATAACAAGAATTAACTTACAATACACTTGCACATCGTAATTAATACTAGGGTCTGCGCTTAAATTTTAAAAGAAAAACCTTGTAAGTGAAAAAAGGCAGTCTAGAATTATAAAAATAGATGCCCAAATATTTGAAATTTACTCTCAAACTTTTAAGTTCTCTTTTAAATACAGTTAGCCTTTAATTAGCAAATAACCAAGCGTCTGTACCTATATTTTTACAAGTTGGAACCTTCCATCTGCAGGGCCAGTCAATCACTCAAAAGCCCTTTGATTCTTTGATCCTGCGTTCATTTGCCAATGAGTTTTTTTTTCAAATGACCACGAAGGGATAGTTTCAAAGGCTACCTAGGGCTAAGGTTAAATAAAACCTGGGTATAAACCTACTCGACCTCCTGCAAATTAAGTCTACCCGGGTAGATATCAGTCAAACAAATAACCGTGCATATCGCAGAAAAGCTTTACCTTAGGAGTTACGTCATTCGCCCGGCAGAATTTAAAGCGTTCCATTTCCTTGAGATGTAATAAAAGACTCCAATCGGGAAAGAAAATTGTTCCCCGATTCAATATTAGGTATTTAGTTAGAATTGGAAGGCTAATATTCTAGGTCTTCTTGGCTCTTCCCTCGGGAGGTAAGGAGGAAACGCTCATTTGCATCGCGCAGACTTTTTCACGGTAACTTGAACTTTAATTAAAACAGAATTGCGTAGAATCAGGCGCACACATCTAGTGAATATACACTTCGGGGCAAAATAAATGTTTGGTCAAAGAAATTATATCGAATTCTAGTACGACTTTTTAAATAAATGATAGCTAGAACTTGTAACACAAAATCATAATGAGGCTGTAAATACAAATATCTAGAACTTGTTACACAAAATCAAAACGAGGCTGTGGATACAATTCAAATGAATAAATCAAAAACATAAATGTCAAGAATTGTTAATAATAAATTTTAAAAAATAATTGTGAACAAGTGAGATTTTAAAAATACTTTTTAAAAACAAGCTTTTATTATTATTAGCATCTTGCATCATAAAGTACTCGTCAAGACGAATCAAATGAGCCCAAACTCGATAGGGTTGCGTTGTTTTATGACGGAGTTCCTATGGCCACCTTCCAGCTCCATCATCAGATCAGCTCGATGTCATAAAAATATTGCATTGTCATCCGATTTACACACGCATGCAAATTTTCAGCTCAATTGGAAACCGGGAAGTGGGTCAAATTAAACTTGCAAGATTTGATTACAGACAGACAGACAACAGACAGGTGAAAGTAATTAAAAGCTTGTAAAAAAAGACAAAAATTGCCTGTAATATTTTACTGTATTACAATTTTCCCAATGCATAATTTTCAGATGTGTTTGCTTTAGATTATCATGACAAGATCTTGACGATCACTGTTTTAGCTGTATTGTATAGAACTTCGACGTAATCATTTCAATTGCTTTACAGTATATTGCTTGTAGCGTGCCAATAAAATGTAGGTAAGTGTAGCCTCAATCGACGGAGTTTCGTCCACTTTCCTTCTATCTATCGGAAGCAGGCTGGTCTCCGGGGAAGGTAGCTGGACTGGTTGGTTCAGATTTACATTAAACGTACCGCTTGTTTAGCAAAACATAATTAAAAGGGAGTTTTTAATCTTTTTGTTTCTAGCAACTCGCCGAGACTTGGGTCAATTAATTTCTCTCTATAAGAATTATATATATATATTTTTTTAACTGTGGCAAATGACTTTATTGAGAAAAACAAACTAACATTACTACAGCTACTACAGCAGTAAAGAACACTTTTATTAACCACAGATCGGCCATAAGCCGATCTACAAAAAATCCAAGTGCTCCAAACCACTGTCAGTTGGCAGAGTGCCCAGAATGCTGGCAGCATTGCCACGTTGAATGGCAATACTTATACGTTGGGCCAAATATATAGAATTATATCAACATAAATGACAAAAATATAAATAACGTTTGATTAACACATGAACATTACATTTTACAAAAACAAAGACATGTTTTCTTTTTAAAATAAATATATAAGCCATTGACCACGATCTCGTGTGATGTTAAGCAATGATGCGGCCGTAGATGATAGCAAACTAAACCTAAAAGGCGGGATAAATCCTTCTTTTTGTACAAGTAATTTTATATACAAAATGCATTTCCAGCTTTCACAACAAATAGAACACAAACGGTCACGCGTCTCGTCGCGTAAAACACACGTTTTACCGACATATTATACAACGACATTTCGTTATTTCGTCTTCAGTTACATAGCCGACGCGGGGGAATCCAAATTGGTGTGAATTTTACGACTCACATTCAAGCTGATGTAATTTTGTCCAGTCTTAATAAAAACGTGTGACGAAATTGTAAAAAGTTATTTTATTTTTACATGGAAAGTTTTATTGTTGGCATCGGAGACAATGAAGCCCTTTTATTAGTATAAAAAGCTTCTTTGCTTGAACTGCATCTCTTTATGGTACTTTTATGTTATTTTGAAAGTAAAAATTTCAAGTTCCCTGCTCTGGGTTTGGTCTGGATTTGATCATCTTTACGATTTTCAAAACTACCGTAAATGTTATCATTAAAAAAGCTTTAGCACTTTAAACCAATCTAATCTAAGCCCACCCATAGAAAGACTAAGTAAAGTAATGGAAAAAAGAATAAAAATCAAGAAAAGCCTACCTGCCTACATCTCATTCCCTAAGCCCTAAAATAAGAGCAGTCAGTTCAGTTGAAGTTATTAGTTAAAATAAAAAAAAATACCTATCAAGTGGAAGAAGGAAGAAGCATTAATATTAAGACAGAACTGGAGTGGTGGAATGTGACGAGAAAATAGACTGCAATGAGAAAATATACCAATATCAATAGTTCGCACTGTACCTATGTATAATAATAAAAAGTACTACCCATAAATTGTCTCCAAAACAAACACACAACTTCAAATTAAAGACTGTATGTCTCATATATGTATTGTGATAGCATCTCATGGTTTGAGACGTGTTCATTCCACTGACATTTTGTTTATTTGCAGTTGGCTCCCCTCTTCAAATGAAAAGGTATTGCCAACTATGATGGTATCGAGGCTGCTTGAACTCATGGATGCAGGGTGCAAGATACCATCTTTATTGCTAAATGAAAGGGTCAAAGCTAGATAATCTGGTCTAATAGTGTTTCTAACTATACTGTTTTTCTTTTTAGTATAATAAGAAAAAACTCAATTAGGAGGAAAAAGGAGGTTTTTCAACTGCATTTTGTGTTCCTTACAGCCAAGACTCTGCCACTTATAAAACTATTAAATTTGTTATTCAAGGTGTAACATACCATCTTTATTGCTAAATGAAAGGATCAAAGCCGAATAATAGTCAATTAGTGTTTCTAAGGATACTCTATTTCTTACATTAGAAAAAAAAAACAATTACTCGTAGAGTAATCTAAAGGAAGGTTTTGACTGTATTTTATTTCTTAATATATCAAGACTCTGTCATATTATAAAGAACTACTCAATTTTTAAAGGTAATGCTGTATGCTAGTATGTTGTTTATTTTCTAGCAGCTAGTATTATAATGCAGCTAGTATTATAATTCTAATCCTTGTGTGTGTACCTTGTGTCTTCGTAGTTGTGTGTCATTGTTGTATATCCTTGTAGTGTCCTTGTAGTGTTGTATCCTTGCTAGTATTATATTTCTATCCTCTCTTTTCCTTCTTTTTCTAATCCATGTATTTTTTTATACTCGACAATATTAGACGTGGGTTGTGCCGTTTTTGTTGTTTTAGTTATGGAGAACACTCGCGATAGTTTTTCAAATAGTATTATAAATATTAATTGATTAGTTCAAGCAAAAATTTCACTAAGACCTATTAGCACCTCAGTACCACCTAGAGAGAGACAATTTTAGAAAAAGGCCTGCATTAGAAGCGTCCGTCAAAGTCTAGGCCTTTGTTTCAGTAACAGAACAATCGTAGTGAAACAATTCTCCGTCCTCACATCGCGATCGCGCTAAAATTACATTTCCAATTCATGAACGAACTTATTCAAGTTTTTCCCTTTAGCCCCCCTGGTTTCTCACCTTCGGGGGATTTTCTATGAATAATTTTTGCAGGGAACTTGTTGACTTAATTTTATATCGGTTTCGTTCATATTAATGTGGGAAGCTCTTCACATTGTGATAAAGGTGCGGACGAGGGAACCGGAGTCGGGTGCATAATGTGCTGAGTGGCGGGAGAAAATTGGAAAGGTGCTGAAATAGTTGTAGCCTGAAACGAATAAATATATTTCCTTATGTAAAAAGTATTAGGGGTTGTATCTGAACTTTTCTGAGCTAACAGATTCTTAAATAAGTTTTATCGTGTTATGTATTTTATGGTACATTGACCATTTACGACCGCATCGTCGCTTTACATCATGCGAGATCGTGTTCAAAGGCTAACATATAATAAATTAAAAAAAGCGATAAGGCCGTCCTTTCTGGACTTTAATTTAAAGTATGTTTTGTTAACTTTTGGTCACAATAAAGAGTAACAAATTTTAAGCGCATATTTTTCCCCAAAAACACGTGTTCGTTTTGAGCGCGGGTCATCAGAACGCGCCTTTAAAGTAAACAAAAATCAATAAAAGGATAAAACAAAAGTGGATTGCTAGTTAATATTATAAATTATATAAAGTTAATTAGCTCCACAAATAGTAATTAAAGCACGTCATCAACAGCGCATCAATAACGATCACGTCAACCAGTTAAGAGCTAAGTTTAAGTTAAGTTATAAGTTTAAGTTGAAGCTAATAGGACGTAAGTTAATAACTAAACTTCCCTTGAACTGACAAACGACGCTTCCCCGATAAGTTTTTACGGAGCTGATCGTCGGCGGAAATTATCTAGACTTGAGTTACCTATTGATTACTGGGCTTAGAATGGATATTATGTTTGAAAAGTTTTAGATTTACCTTTTGTTTGTGTTGCTTAAATTTTTATTAGATTGCCAGGTTTTATGAAGGGCAATCTTTGAAAAGTTTTGAAGGTCTATAAGCGGTTAACCGGTCACAATATTTGTAAACGGTACAATCGAAATATCGCCGCTTTAATTCTTATTATGATTTCTTGTACATTTAGTAAATGTAAGTAAGAGAATAGATAGTAAGTAATTTTTAAATGCTTTGTAATTTGAACACAATGATTAGAATGTTTTCTTTCTAATTAGCCACAGCCTCAAAAAAACTAAATAAAAACGTAATTATAAAAAACAATGCTAAGACGGCATGCTGGTGGCCCTCGACTATGATGTAGTAAATAAAAAATACCTAAAATATAATTTCTTCCAACATGAAATATTTCCAACAGTTAACATTAGAGCCCCCTCAGACGTATCCACGTTAAAATATTTGTGCAGAACGCCCGTCGCGACTGCCCATTAAAATGTTGCCAGTATATAAGCAAAACGGACCGGGCGCGGGTAAACTTGCCCATCTCCCGCAATTACCTGGCAACTGCACGCCCTCTTGAGGTTTACATGTACAAATTGGCAGGAGCATATTTATTTACAGGGATCGCTGAAAGATGCAGCCAAAAATGTAACTTTCCTTTTATAATGTTTACTCTGAAAAATTCTGGCCACATACTGGATTTCCACGTTAAGAACTTGAATTTCAGTTTACACATTACTTATAGTAAGCCTTAGATATACGCACTTGTAAAATTACGTACACTCACTCATTCTTTATTTATGCTGAAAAGCAAGAAAACGAGCAAGACGCTCTTCTGATGATAAGAGACAACGCTGTCCATAATTGGTACAGTACCACCCAGGATTTCACGATGGTGTAAATTTTAAGTGCACCAACCCGAACGCTTCTTACCCAAGAGTCATAAGATGTGTAGACTCTTCGGGCCAGTAATTTCACTATCTACATACATTACCCTCCTAAGAATATCTCTCTTCCTATCGAAGCACAGTAATGATTGCATATCGCTGCTCAGGGGGTAAAATAACTGTCACCGTTGGGTTACCCACCTAGTCGACTTCCTGCAAAGGAAGTCTACCCACGGTCAGATTTCTTTTTTGTAGGCTTATAATACAAAAATTAATAAAAAAATATGAGGCGGAGGCCATACGTACGCCCTGCCATGCTAAAAATTATGAATCAACAAAACATAATTCACTCCCGTTAATCAGCAGAATTAAAATAAGCCGTTACAACCGAGTCGTTCAATTAACCGTGCACTTTTAATCCGGCAATCGTATTTATCGACACTGTTTAATCCACATATTGGATTACAAATTAAAACGAAGCGATTGGTCGAAATGTTGCGCTTACAGTGTTTGTCGAACTGGAGCTGCCGCGGTAATTACTTAATTATTTTAAAAATTAACGTTCGTTATTTCGCAGGCATGTCGTGTTAGGTCAAACGGGGTAATATTATTTATTTATTAAACTTACATCTCCATCACCCCTCTTACATACTAGCCGCACCTATATCACAACGAGCTGCCAATATAAATTATATTTTAGTCAAAATTCAAAAAGTTTTGTAATTCTTTAAATTCTTTGGATAAATTGTCTGTCAGCGAGGTTAAACCATCCCCCTTAAATGAAAACCCTGGATCCACCACTACAGATTTTACTTCTGCTTGGTCTGCGTTGTCACTCAGCTTGACAGTTCTCAGCCTCTCATTTCTTATGCAAATAAATGGCATAATAGAATAAATAATAAATTGCTCACAAAGAAGAGCGTGGAAGTGGGCAGGTGGGGCTGGCGCGTCCACGCGTGTAATGGCATTATACCAAACACCGACAATTCGAGCTCCAAGCCTCCTTCTACTGCGGCTCGTTCGGATTCACGCCGCTAATTGTTACAGGCTTTTCGGATTAACGTTATACGGTTGACCTGTTTCGAATAAATCTAATAATTCGCTCGATTGTTTGGGTGGTATCTTGATTTTTCTACCGCTTTATTTATTTACCAGTGGACCTGCGCGCACTTCGTTGCGCCTAATAGATTATTGACAGGGTTTCTCTACTGCTATATTTTATTATTGTATTTTTTTTGCGCCGCCTAACTTAAATTAATGCGACAGCGACAGGCAAGCGGCCGGTTGGACGTCCGCAGTATCGCTGGAAGGATGAAGTGGAAAGGAACCTGGAAGCGCTCCAAGCTCAGTAATGGTAAGAAGTAGCCCAGAATCGGGAAGAGTGGCGTGATCTTGTATCGGAGGCCAAGACTCAGTTTGGTCGCTGCACCGTAGTAAGTAACTTAAAAAATATAACAAACTTTCTTGATATCTATTTCTTTTAAAAAATTTTAAAGTTTAGAATAGGCGATATTATGATTTCAGGATACAGAACCTATGGATTTTTTTAAATTAAACCATGCAGTATGACCATTTCCAAAAGTAGCCCCGCAAAGCTTCCATGAAATTTCCATGAACGACGCTGGATATCTCCAACCGACTCCTGACAGTCGAGATAAAATTAAAAGCGCCTCATAAAAATGCAAACGAAGCAAGTTTCCAAGCACACCAGCCAATCGAGATATTACCTGATAAGCAATGACGTCACCTCCTGCACTCTGAAGTTTAAGTGTTTTGATATAGCGGTCACTGAAAGTTTGTGGATACAAAAGTCTAGAAATGAATTGGGATTATGTGGTTCCTAGAAAACAAGTTGAATTAAAAAAAAAGCAAGCTTTTATTATTATTACCATCAAGTACCATAGAGTACTCGTCAAGACAAATCAGATGAGCCCAAAGTCGATGGGGTAGCGTCGTTTAATTACGGAGTTCCTATGGCTACCTTCAAGCTCTATCATCGGATCAGCTCCATGTCGTTATAATATTGCATTGTCATCCGATTTATACATGCATGCAAAATTTCAATCTCAATCGGTAAAATTAATAATACAGTTTTATAAAACGAATCAATAAGGCAACCAGTGTTTTTATTGGTTAAGTACATGAGCCATGAAGCGTCTATAGCTCGGCATTACAACGTTTGTCACGCAGCGTCAGGGCATAGTTGCCATACATCATTAGTTGTCTGTGATATTTTATGAGCAGACCGGCCAATTTCACGGGCCGTCGCCGCGCCGCGCCGCGCCGGTCAAATCCCGTCGCCCGCGCCTTTGCACCGTGCATAGAGTTACTGTTTGTTTTACTCGTATAGTATTTAATAAGTACCTATTATTATTTCTTTCAAATATATAACTAAAGTAGGTTATATTGCTAAATCGACAAGCGTAGGTCAATACAGCTCTACACGACGAGCTGGTATCTTTTTTGCGGCAGGCTGTAATTTTATAAAAATATTATTTATAATTATGTTGTTTTTTTTTAATTAATAATATAAAATTTTATATTGTGTGCAATTTTTTGTCTTTAAAATAATTTTGACGTGAATGTGTGACGGAAACTCCTTTAAATTCATGATAACAGTTGTATAATAATTATTTAGGGCATTACAACCTGTTTTATGAGTATTTCTACAATATTATTTTTTTTATCCAAAGCCAGTGTAACAAACCAAAAATTACATGTGTATAAAGTCAATTTAAATTTAAAAAAAAAAATTTAAACTTTGGATACGTGAACGGCAAACAATAAACCGGTATTATTATGTTATATTTGATATTTTATTCGTGTCACAAGTAAAGCAAACAATTCAATGTGAGTTGCGACCGTAACGAGTACTCCCTATGGAGCCATAAACAAGTTCAAAGTCTAGATTTATGCGAACACACGATAATCATAACCGGAACACGGCGCGTTTTATGGCATCCACCAGTGTTGGCATTTCAACAATTCCACGCTTTATTTGCATATTATTCCTTTATTACTCTCACTGAATTCATATGCTAATGTCGGGATATTCCTCGTCCCTCAGGACCCGATGTGACCCTAAAGGTTTCGACACGTTTTATGTGTGTTTCACACAGTTTTGCCCGAATATAGACTGACGATTGAAAGGAGTTTTTAACTTTGAGGATAGTTTGGGGATGTCATGATGTATGAAGGGAGGCGGCGCGGCGACCTGTTAAGTAGCTGTTTTTAATTGATTCGATAAAAGAATGTTGTCGTATTTTTTATATTAAAGGTAGAGCCAGATGCACTGATGGTAATTGATAAGCTGGTACAGTCACCCATAGACGTGTAAACACAACTTGCCGACGATGTAGGCCTTCGCCGACATTTCATCAGTCAAATAGACGATTTGCCGACACACATCAAAGGACTGGACAGCATCTGAAAAACGAACAAGTAGTTAAGTAAATAGCTGTTGATATTAGCCGCACAAAGCCAGAGTGTAGTCAAATATTCCCCAAGTATAAAGTAGTTCTCCAGGCTCCAGACTCCAGACGCGGCAGTTTTCATGTGGGCACTGGACACTAGGTACTAAATAGGTACTAAATAGTACTAAACAGTACTAAATAGGTACTAAATATTGGTATATTTTCATGCAAATCCCAGACTTGTTCTCGCCATTTTGACGGTCGCTAGCTGTAGAGTAGATAATGCATCTGTGATCGCACACTGACTTCGAGTGTCTACAAAGTTCTGAGAAACTTCCATCCTATAAAAATAACAACAAATTATCTTTAAACCACAATTTTATACTAAAGTACTAGTTAAGTGAAAAAGCAGACGATATTACCCGAACTTATCCAGAGTACAGTCAAATATTCCCCAAACATAAAGCAGTCCTCCAGACTCCAGACTCAGTTTGCAAGTGGACACTATATATTATAGTCATAGTGGAGTGGATATAGTGCATCTGCATGTATACAGAGTTCTGAGAAGCTTCCATTCTATATAAAATCATCATAGCATTATAAAAAAAAAAAAAAATTAACTCTTACTATTATGATTTATTGTATTATTATTATTATGATTTTTAATTTTCCACTATGATTATATTATTATTATTTTCTGAAAAAAAAAATGACATAATTTGTATAGACATATAGTCAGGTCATAAGTATTGTCACACAGTAAAAACTTTTCTTTTAGAATGCTGGCCACAAAAAAGTTTATTGAATTCGAATTTCGAATTGTTCATGAAAATAAAAATGTATACTTTTTAGAATTTTACTCATTTTTAAATATGGAGTGGACGCTTAAAGAAGACCGTGTTGCAGTTATTGCGTTGCATCGTTGCGGTTACGCGCCAATTCAAATTTTTGACATACTGAAAAATTTGAATATAACCAAAAGATTCGTTTATCGTACCATCAAACGATACAATGAAGACTCTAGTGTAGATGACAGGTCAAGAAGTGGTCGCCCTCGGTCTGTTAGGACTCCAGCAGTGATAAAAGCTGTGAAGGCGCGAATTCAAAGAAATCCCAAACGTAAGCAGAAACTGTTGGCCCTTCAGATGGGGTTAAGCAGAACCACGGTGAAAAGGGTGTTAAATGAAGACTTAGGGCTTCGGGCATATCGAAGAAAAACAGGACATCGTTTAAATGCTCGTCTAATGGACCTGAGACTGAAGAGATGCCGCGCTTTGTTGAAGCGGTACGCGAGAAAAAAATATCGAGAAATTCTTTTTTCGGATGAAAAAATTTTTACCGTAGAAGAGAGCTACAACAAACAAAATGATAAGGTGTACGCACACAGTAGTGAAGAAGCGAGCAACCGTATTCCGCGTGTCCAACGAGGTCATTTTCCATCCTCGCTCATGGTATGGTTGGGAGTTTCTTATTGGGGCTTAACAGAGGTACATTTTTGTGAGAAAGGTGTAAAAACGAATGCAGTTGTGTATCAAAATACAGTCCTGACGAACCTTGTGGAACCTGTTTCTCATACCATGTTCAATAACAGGCACTGGGTATTCCAACAAGATTCGGCGCCAGCTCATAGAGCGAAGAGCACACAAGACTGGCTGGCGGCGCGTGAAATCGACTTCATCCGGCACGAAGACTGGCCCTCCTCCAGTCCAGATTTGAGTCCGTTAGATTACAAGATATGGCAACACTTGGAGGAAAAGGCGTGCTCAAAGCCTCATCCCAATTTGGAGTCACTCAAGACATCCTTGATTAAGGCAGCAGCCGATATTGACATGGACCTCGTTCGTGCTGCGATAGACGACTGGCCGCGCAGATTGAAGGCCTGTATTTAAAATCACGGAGGTCATTTTGAATAAACTTTATTGTCATAAGAATCTATGTTTTGTTAAGTTCATTTTGGTATATAAATGATTACATAATAAATAAACTTGTTCCAAAAATTTTATATTAAACATGTGACAGAATTTATGACCTGACTAGTATATCTGACATGATTTTAATTTTTATTTATATATATATATATATATATATATATATATATATATATATATTGATTTGAATTATTTTGACATTTTTAAATCTATTTAAGTACATTAATTATATAAATGTGGTATGTTTAAATAGTTAAATAATGTGTAATGTGTGTGGGTCTTTAGTTACCTTAATAAAGAAAATTTTAATTTAATTTAATTTAATTCTATAAAATAGCAACACATTATCTTTAAACCACAATTTTATATTAAACTAGCTTATGCTCGCGGCTTTGCCCGCGTGAACAAATCCTTTCTTAGCGGAGGTCTATGTCATAAAACCTATCTGTGTTAAATTTTTCAACCGAATCCGTCCAGCGGTTTAGGCTATGCGTTGATAGATTTTTTTTTTTTTATGTGATGAAGTAGAAGACGAGCAAGACGCTCTCCTGATGTTAAGAGATAACGGCTGCCCATAATCAGTACAGTGTTACCTAGGATTTCACAATTATGTGAAAATCTAGGAGCACTGCACCAACGCTTCTTACTCAAGAGTCATAAGATGTTAAGACTCTTTAGCCCAGTAATTACACTAGCTACAGTGCCCTCCTACCTGAGCACAGTAATGTTTGCACATTACTGCTCAGGCGGTAGAATAACTGGCACTGTTGGGGTACCCACCTAGACGACCTACTGCAAAGGAAGTCTACCCCTGGTAATGGTGGTATCAGTCAGTCACTCTTTCCTTTATATATTTAGATACTTGTTTAGTATAAAATGAAAGCTAAATCTATTACTCGTAGCCGTAGAGACCTAGCGAGAGTACAGTCAAATATTCCCCAAACATAAAGTAGTTCTCCAGGCTCCAGACTCCAGACGCGGCAGTTTGCATGTGGGCAGTGGACACTAGTCACCGTGGAGTGGATAATGCATCTGTGATTGCACACTCACTTCGAGAGTCTACGGAGTTCTGAGAAGCTTCTATCGTACAATACTGCACTATCACTTACTTCAAGAATGTAAGATTTCACTTCACACTTACTGAGCCCAGTGGCTTTACCCGCTGTATTTCAGGCTTTTATTATCCTATAATCTCTATTAGCAATAAGACCGCCAATTATACACATAAAAAATAAATAATAATTGGGGTTTATACTCCAACAGAACAGGTTACCTTACTTACACAGTCAGAGTCAAATCACAATTTATAGGTTGTGTGGCTAACCTTTATGTTGCAGTTTCAGGTCGCCGAGATTACTGCAGGGCCTGCAACATGACCTAACGACTGCCTCATACATATCTTATAGGAAACAGCTAAAGAAAAATAAAATCAGCAGACATATGTAGATAAAGATAGCAGGATAAAGATCACAAATCAAGAGAGTAGAAATCACCAAGATTATATATTATATTTTTTTAATATTTATTAACTGTGGTTTTTCATTATAATTCGATCTTAATTTTAACACAATCGGTTCAGCCACTTAGGCGTCAAAGATTAACTAACGCGTGCATCATCTATAAAAAACTTACTGTAGACATTTGTACGAACTTTTGCATTATTTTATTCATAATACATAGGTTAGCCTTTGACCACGATCTCGCGCGATGTTAAGCGTAGATGCGGTCGTAGATAGTAGCTGTGCACGACGCGACGAGTCTATAAATAGAACATAGGTATAAAAATGTTTGCACCTTATTTTCAATCTGTAATTGTTAATTTCTTTATTCATTTGTAATCTATTCTTAGAAACTAACGTCATACAAAACATAATTGAATTAATTTATTGTCCATTTATTTGTAATCAATGCTTAGAAACTAGCACCATACGCGACATTATAGAACTAATGTCTTAGAAATTATTATCAAATTGTTTATTTTGCAAATATTTTTGAATTGATAACTTAATGATTAATTTTTTAGATTTTTATTCTACATATTAATTAGTTCTCACATAAGTTTTAGCAAATAATGTAAAATTCCTTAAGAATTTAGTAAGAACTTAATACTTTTATAATAGCGCCATCTTGTGTAAAGAGGCGAAATTACGATATGAACCATCTATTAAGATTCATGTATTTAGATATAATGATTGTTATCAGTGTTATGACTACTAGCGCCATCTGTCATTGAGTAGCTGACATAATTTTTGCTCATTCATTTGCTCTAGTTATTTATGGTAAACTCCTCTAGTTGTCTATGGTAAAAATAATTAACAGTGCCATCTTTATTCATAGCACGGCAATATTGTAACAGCACCATCTATTATGAAGTAGCGGGAGATTTAATATTATAGGTTTTTTGTTATTATTAAATTATCTAGCAAAACAGAAATGCATGTCCTTATAAGGTAACGTTTTGCAATTTGAACTTCCGGCCATAAACAATAAAACAGATTTTTGTAAATTACTGCAAAACTAATTAAGATATCGGTAATATGTAAATTGTATTGTAATCTAGATATGTTTTAACACCTTTCTGCCAAAAATTAACCTGTAAAGTTACTTATTTAGAAATTAGAGAAAATAAACATGAAGTGGAGGGGAAAGGTGAAGCGGGAGATGGGATGTCTTTATAAGAGGGCACACCAGCCCTGAAAAGTTTAGTTTTGCTCTGAAATCTTCAAGGAACAAGTGAAAAGTATATAGTAGTGAAAAGTATATAGTAGTGAAAAGTATATAGTAGTGAAATTTAAGTTACAAGACAAGCATCCCACTCTGGTTCACCTCCCTCTTACAAGGAAAGCGTAAGATTTCTTTTATTTTATACACCTACCACCTTTCCAGCTAGGTATTTTATGTATTAGTTTCGTGGTCACCGCCCGAACCTATAGGTACTAGGGTGGTTGATCCCGAACATTGGTCCTTCGGAAGCCGGATCCCTGACGGCGCAGCTGGAAAACACTTGTGTGTAAAATATTAAGTTTTCTTTAAAAAATGGACAGTTATTATTCGTGCACTCTGTAGGTATATATTTTTGTGATAAATTATATTGGACAT
This sequence comes from Hemithea aestivaria, assembly GCA_947507615.1. Taxonomy (NCBI): domain Eukaryota; kingdom Metazoa; phylum Arthropoda; class Insecta; order Lepidoptera; family Geometridae; genus Hemithea; species Hemithea aestivaria. Next base: position 1,865,625 of record OX382328.1, read on the forward strand.
TTGCGAAATTTAATTTGGACTCTTGTGTGTGTTTTGTGTATTTTATTTGAACATTTTGTGTGTATAAATTATTTTATTTGGACTATTTGTGTGTGCTGTAAATATATTTTCTAAATTTTGTGTTAAAATTAAAAAGACATTTATTGCGAAATTTTATATGTGGACTTTATATGTGTTTTAAGTTTATTTTTGACAATTTGTGCTTGGACTTTTGTAATTTTTATATGTGGACACTTATTTTACTTATTATAGACATTCGCTTATTTACTGTGGACTATATTCTGTGTTTTATGTGTAAAATCTGTGCGCGTAAAAATATCGCGTTAATTGCAAAATAATTTTATGTAAATGGACAATATTAAAATAAACAATAATTTTATGAATAAAATCTGTGCGTAAAAAACTGTACTATCGAACTGTGCACGTAAAGTAAATAAAGACTGAGTGTGAATCAATCATGGTGGTTACGCGCAGCGGTAAATCTGTAGAAATTTCCCGGACGGCCCGGATCGGGGCACAAGCCGCCATGGCGGATACGGAACACGCCGGGACAGCCCAGAACAGGGCACTCGCCGCTACGGTGGAAGATTCGAATCTTGGTGAACCATCCCGAACATTCACTGCAGTAGTAGATGCGACAACAGAGAATACTAGCGAGTCCAGAAAACAACAGAAGATAACAGAGCAACCTATCAAAGACACACTGGATGAAACCTTCATCAAAAGGAAAACCATATCACAAAGATCTTCAGTAACTCAAGATAAAAAAATAGAAGAAATAACAATAAAACGAAAAAAAGCAGAAATGAAACTAGAAGAAATGAAGAAACAACACGAACTTGCTAAGAAATTAGTAGAAATGGAAATCGAAGAAATGAAAATGCAACATGAGCTGGAGGAAATAAATATAGAATATGAACAAGTTGCAAGTATACATGGAGATTCAGAACAAGAAGAATATTATGAAGAAGAGGCATACGATTCACCCTTCAATCATCCGGCCATGGAATACCGACTAGGACAGGGCGTTCAAGATGAAGTTTCATTTGGACAACGGGGCTACAAAGAGCTTCGACCTGCGAGTCTGACGTCAACAGAGTATAATGATGTCAAATCCTTGGCAACGGCACGAAAGAAGAAAGAAAACGAAGCCTATGAGGAACAAGAAAAAAAAATGAAGCTGAAAAAAGAAAATTTAGATATGAAAATGAAAAATGAAAATCCAGACGTCAAGATGAAAAATGGAAACATACCTACAAGTCAATCAAGACAAACAGAAATTGCTTCACTGGCTACAGCGCTCACTCAAGCACTGAAAAATTGTACAAGAGATCCCGGAAAACATATTCAGGAATTACCGATCTTCAATGGACGAAGCGATCGCTGGCTGAGCTTCAAGGCGGCATTCAGAGACACAGAAAAAGTTTTCACGAGGACAGAAAATATAAGTCGTTTACGAAAAAGCCTACGTGGACCAGCAGCCGAAGTAGTCAGCAATTTATTCATCGGAACTCCTGAGCCACAAGAAGTCATAGAAGCTTTAGAAAGAAGGTTCGGACGACCGGAAGGACTTATCCGGTGCGAAATGGAGAAATTGAAAAATTTAAAGAAAATTACAGACAACCCTCTGGATATTTGTATTTTTGCAAGCAAGATTACCAACACAGTTGCTACAATAGAAGCCCTGCACAAGCCACACTACCTGTATAACCCGGAAATGCTTCACGTCATTGTCGAAAAATTAACACCAATCCTGAAAAGCAAGTGGTACGATTTCGACGCGAGAAACAAAGAAGACATTCCCGAACTAAAGAAAATATCTACGTTCCTGAATAAAGAAGCAGACAAATGTGGGCCGTATGCTCCGCTAGAAAACATCAAATATGAAGAAAATACAAGATTCAACACCAACAGAAAATCAGAACAAACATACACAGTCAGTGAAGAAAGAAAGTCAAGTTATGAAAACTCCTTGAAAAAGAAAATTTGTCCACTATGTACCAAAGATCACAATCTCACTGACTGCAGGGAATTCACATCGTCAGACATTAATCAACGTTGGGAAATTGTAAAGAAAATCCGGCTCTGCTTTAATTGCCTACGAGATTCACACCGCCGAGAAAATTGCAAGAACAAGCCATGTGGAAAAGATAACTGCACATTACTACACCACCGACTGCTACATCACCTGAAATCTGAAACGAAAACTGAAAATCAAGAAAACACTGCAAGCCTGGAAGTAACCACTACAGCCAGCATAAAAGAAAATGTACGAGCCTACCTGAAAATTCTACCCGTGAAACTCATTGGCCCGAGCAGCGTCACAATAGAAACCTACGCACTACTGGACGAGGGAAGCACCGTCACACTAGTTGAAGAATCAATAGTCGACGTACTAGGAGTCAAAGGATCGACATCGCCATTTCAAATACAAGGAATTGGAGGCCATACCAGAAAGCACGAAAACAGCCAAGTAGTCGACATGAAAATAAAAGGAAAATTCGATGAAGATTTCCACACGCTACAACAAGCAAGAACAGTGAAGAAAATAAACATCACCACACAAACAGTAAAAGAAAAAGACATAGAAGATTGTGATCATCTACAAGACATTACTTCGCGCCTCACGTACGATAAAGCTACGCCAAAAATCTTAATTGGACAGGATAACTGGGATTTGGTGATATCGAGAGAAGTGCGAGCAGGACATCGAGACCAACCTGCTGCGTCACGAACGAACTTAGGTTGGGTAGTACATGGTCGCCGTACAACAACAAGCGAAACTACAAATTTCTGCGGCCTGCTGTCAACACAAGAAGAGAAAATTATTCAATGCAGAAAATCAACGATTGCCACCGGCGGGAGCAACGTCAACAAGAGAACATCAAACCAGAGAAAAAAGAAAAAGCAGCGACGACGACCTCGACGCCGGCATGACATCAAAATCAAATTCATCAAAGAAAATGAAAAACCAAGAATTCTGCAGAAAAGAAGAAAGAAAAATTCAGTGACAAGAAATATTAACGAAGAAATCGGTAAACTTGAACTCAGAAAATCACAAGAAAAACGAAGTTGTATGCCAATGAAAAATCAAGATTTCCTTCAAACAAGAAAATCAGAAAGAAAGAAAATTCAAAAATCACGACAAATCAACATATCATAACAAAAAAAAAAAAAAAAATACAACAAAAATATATATTATGAAAAAAAAAAAAAATGTACAAAAAAAAAAGTATAAAAATGTCTAAAAAAAAAAAAAAAAAAAAAAAATAATGTACATAAAAGAAAAAAGATAATATTGTAAAAAAAAAAATGTAAAAAAAAAAGTATGTAAAAAAAAAATATCTTCATCTAGGTTTTCTACTGAAAATAACTTCAAGAAGAAAGAAAGTTGAAGAAAAAGAAAACCAAGATCAGAAGAAAGAAAATTGAAGAAAACAAAAAAATCAAGATTCAGAAGAAAGAAAATTGAAGAAAACGAAAAAATCAAGATTTAGAAGAAAGAAAATTGAAGAAAACGAAAAAATCAAGATTAAGAAGAAAGAAAGTTGAAGAAAAAGAAAACCAAGACCAAGAAAGAAATTTGAAGATAAAGAAAAATCAAGATTAAGAAAAAAGAAGATCAAGAAGAATGAAAATTAAGATCAAGAAGAATGAAACTCAATATCAAGAAGAATGAAACTCAATATCAAGAAGAAAGAATATAAAGAAATCAAGTACAAGAAGAAAGAAGATCGAATAATCAAAATTAAAAAAAAAATTTAAGAAAAAGAAAATATCAAGACACTAGGAAGAAAGAAAATGAACAAAAATTTTGAAACCAAACTCATCACGTCGCCATACTCATCACGTCGCCATGAAAAAATAAAATGAAGAAATAATCCCGTACCTACATTTACACCGGCGGGAGTGTGCAGAGGGCCTTATACGCTATATAAACAATACAACCAAAGAAAACCTGAGGCTACAACGACAGCAGATCGAGTTACACATGGATCGTGGGGACTTCATCCATGAATGGTGGCGAGGTTCCAGACGGCAGAACTACGACGGCGTTCCATGAATATACTCGACGACAGCCAACCAGCATCAAAAACCACAATGGACATTAATAGGCGGGATTACCCTACTGGTCGTGAACGTGCGCGAATCACCCTACATCGTCGTGACACCAGAGAGATCGCAGAGCTGCGACGGCGGGAGAATGTGCACGACGCGACGAGTCTATAAATAGAACATAGGTATAAAAATGTTTGCACCTTATTTTCAATCTGTAATTGTTAATTTCTTTATTCATTTGTAATCTATTCTTAGAAACTAACGTCATACAAAACATAATTGAATTAATTTATTGTCCATTTATTTGTAATCAATGCTTAGAAACTAGCACCATACGCGACATTATAGAACTAATGTCTTAGAAATTATTATCAAATTGTTTATTTTGCAAATATTTTTGAATTGATAACTTAATGATTAATTTTTTAGATTTTTATTCTACATATTAATTAGTTCTCACATAAGTTTTAGCAAATAATGTAAAATTCCTTAAGAATTTAGTAAGAACTTAATACTTTTATAATAGCGCCATCTTGTGTAAAGAGGCGAAATTACGATATGAACCATCTATTAAGATTCATGTATTTAGATATAATGATTGTTATCAGTGTTATGACTACTAGCGCCATCTGTCATTGAGTAGCTGACATAATTTTTGCTCATTCATTTGCTCTAGTTATTTATGGTAAACTCCTCTAGTTGTCTATGGTAAAAATAATTAACAGTGCCATCTTTATTCATAGCACGGCAATATTGTAACAGCACCATCTATTATGAAGTAGCGGGAGATTTAATATTATAGGTTTTTTGTTATTATTAAATTATCTAGCAAAACAGAAATGCATGTCCTTATAAGGTAACGTTTTGCAATTTGAACTTCCGGCCATAAACAATAAAACAGATTTTTGTAAATTACTGCAAAACTAATTAAGATATCGGTAATATGTAAATTGTATTGTAATCTAGATATGTTTTAACACCTTTCTGCCAAAAATTAACCTGTAAAGTTACTTATTTAGAAATTAGAGAAAATAAACATGAAGTGGAGGGGAAAGGTGAAGCGGGAGATGGGATGTCTTTATAAGAGGGCACACCAGCCCTGAAAAGTTTAGTTTTGCTCTGAAATCTTCAAGGAACAAGTGAAAAGTATATAGTAGTGAAAAGTATATCCCACCAAAAACATTCTGTAAAAAACTAGCCAAGTCTCGATGGAGCTGCTTGTTTATCTCTAAAAAGTAATGAAATCTAGACAAAGTCGTGCCAAGTTTAAGGTTCCTTACTGCGATTTCTTTATTATTATAGTTAATGTTGTGTGACTTGGCCGTTGAAGGGTACAAAACCAGATGCTCCATGACACTTGGATCGCCTAAACATAAGTATTATTGAAATACGCAGCTTTATCAAGCCTACAATTGACTGGTTATCCAATCAACGTTTTCCAAGTGGAAATTTTCTATCGTGAATGGGTAGCGGACAGATTGGTGCAATAGTGTCATGGAGCACCTGGTATAATACCCTTGTCTACCCTTCAACGGCCAAGTCACACAACATTAACTATAATAATAAAGAAATCGCAGTAAGGAACCTTATACTTGGCACGACTTTGTCTAGATTTCATTACTTTTTAGAGATAAACAAGCAGCTCCATCGAGACTTGGCTAGTTTTTTACAGAATGTTTTTGGTGGGATTTCACTTATTTTTGTAGAAACGCTATATTATAAGGTTATCAGAAATACAAACCGTAAGCGCGTTTTAAAATACAGTCAGCGCCATCTGGATACGTGTGCGTTCACTCTTAGTCCAATGCATCATAATATTATACCGGGAAGTGGGCCTAATTAAACTTGCAAGATTTAATTACAGACAGACAGACCGACAGGTGAAAGTAAATAAAAGCTTGTAGTAAAGGCGGTATGTCGATCTCTTCTAATAGTTTGGTTGGGCTCTTTTTTTAGTTGGCCACGCTAGATATCGCCTGATCATAACTGACGATTTACGACACATATACACACTCACATATACATATACTATGCCTTAAATAATATTTTGAATTAATAAGTTGGATATTACACAATTTAAACCATTGACTGCAAATGTAACTTTGTAATCCTATACATTTATATGAGATTACAAAGTTATTTATGCAGATGAATTCTCTCGAAAACGAGACCGAAATTGCATGTTTTTTTAGTTTTCCTATGGCTTATACAATAAATTCTAAGTATGTACAAAATTTCAGCATTCTGAGTTTATGGGAAGTACTAGTTCTATTTTGATGATCATGAGTGAGTGAGTGTCGAAAATGCGAAACTTTGCTTTCGCTTAACTTCGGAACTTAATGACCTACAGACTTGAAATTTTGGATTTTAAGTATGTAATTATAGCTTACTGGAATACGAAAATTTCTGTGTTCTGGTCTTATTCAGAGGTTCTCAAATAGGGGCCTGAAAATGCGACGAAATGGTTCCTGTAAAGATGGTACGGCAGTGCTTGCTTCGCGCTCGACTTGGCGGGGGCACTACCGTGCCCCCAGATAGTAGTGAAAAGTATATAGTAGTGAAATTTAAGTTACAAGACAAGCATCCCACTCTGGTTCACCTCCCTCTTACAAGGAAAGCGTAAGATTTCTTTTATTTTATACACCTACCACCTTTCTAGCTAGGTATTTTATGTATTAGTTTCGTGGTCACCGCCCGAACCTATAGGTACTAGGGTGGTTGATCCCGAACAGTAGCAGACAAAACTTAGAAGGCGGGATAAATCCCTCCCTGGCTCGAATGGTAATTTACAATATTTACATTATTATGGAAACTCAAAGAAGAATTAATCCTTTAAACCCTCATGATTCACGTTAATTCCAAACAAGTCAAAAACAAGTTAAAACTTTTCAAATCAAACGTTCCAATCAAAATATAGAAAGTTACAAAGAGCAAAACTGGCAACATTCCGCAATATGTCTTGATTGTGACTAATTTCGTGCGACAGTTCTTAAAAAAAGTGCCCGTAGACTTATAATTTAGAAACAAATAGTAGCCAGCTTTGTGAAGTCATTTTTAGTAAGCCTTTTTAAACCATTGTGGCACGTCTGTGCTCACAATAGAGCATAGTGGAAAGAGATTTAGCGATAAAGATCATTCAAAAATAACATATATATCTACTAGCTCAGAAGGTAAATGATAGGTATTGAAGGCGAATGATAGATAATTGACAGTGTTTTTATCTGATATAGTAATATTTCATTATATAAATAAAAGATGTTGTCAAGTTGGTTGTATTTTATTTTGAATATCATAATCCCACCAAAAACATTCTGTAAAAAACTAGCCAAGTCTCGATGGAGCTGCTTGTTTATCTCTAAAAAGTAATGAAATCTAGACAAAGTCGTGCCAAGATAAGGTTCCTTACTGCGATTTCTTTATTATTATAGTTAATGTTGTGTGACTTGGCCGTTGAAGGGTACACAAGGGTACAAAACCAGATGCTCCATGACACTTGGATCGCCTAAACATAAGTATTATTGAAATACGCAGCTTTATCAAGCCTACAATTGACTGGTTATCCAATCAACGTTTTCCAAGTGGAAATTTTCTATCGTGAATGGGTAGCGGACAGATTGGTGCAATAGTGTCATGGAGCACCTGGTATAATACCCTTGTGTACCCTTCAACGGCCAAGTCACACAACATTAACTATAATAATAAAGAAATCGCAGTAAGGAACCTTATCTTGGCACGACTTTGTCTAGATTTCATTACTTTTTAGAGATAAACAAGCAGCTCCATCGAGACTTGGCTAGTTTTTTACAGAATGTTTTTGGTGGGATTTCACTTATTTTTGTAGAAACGCTATATTATAAGGTTATCAGAAATACAAACCGTAAGCGCGTTTTAAAATACAGTCAGCGCCATCTAGATACGTGTGCGTTCACTCTTAGTCCAATGCATCATAATATTATACCGGGAAGTAGGCCTAATTAAACTTGCAAGATTTAATTACAGACAGACAGACCGACAGGTGAAAGTAAATAAAAGCTTGTAGTAAAGGCGGTATGTTGATCTCTTCTAATAGTTTGGTTGGGCTCTTATTTTAGTTGGCCACGCTAGATATCGCCTGATCATAACTGACGATTTACGACACATATACACACTCACATATACATATACTATGCCTTAAATATATTTTGAATTAATAAGTTGGATATTACACAATTTTAACCATTGACTGCAAATGTAACTTTGTAATCCTATACATTTATATGAGATTACAAAGTTATTTATGCAGATGAATTATTTCGAAAACGAGACCGAAATTGCATGTTTTTTTAGTTTTCCTATGGCTTATACAATAAATTCTAAGTATGTACCAAATCTCAGCTCTCTGAGTTTATGGGAAGTACTAGTTCTATTTTGATGATCATGAGTGAGTGAGTGTCGAAAATGCGAAACTTTGCTTTCGCTTAACTTCGGAACTTAATGACCTACAGACTTGAAATTTTGGATTTTAAGTATGTAATTATAGCTTACTGGATGACGAAAATTTCTGAGTTCTGGTCTTATCCAGAGGTTCTCAAATAGGGGCCTGAAAATGCGACGAAATGGTTCCTGTAAAGATGGTACGGCAGTGCTTGCTTCGCGCTCGACTTGGCGGGGGCACTACCGTGCCCCCAGATATTATGTTACTTTAGACTAGTTATGGGCTTTTTTGGCACTAAATGCAATATTTTATTAAATAAGATAAATGAATAATTTTAAGATTTTTCACTAGGCTTATTTGAAATCAATATTTTGTAGAAAAGAATATGCTTCAACTTGAAACAAAATGTTAGAAACAATCTCTCTGAGTGAAGCGTCCATGGTTCAGACGGCATCTGACGTGTAACTCCCAAGTATTGTTAGGGTGTAATCACAAGGAGCTCCCCGCGACTTGTTATCGCATTGTGGACGCCCTAATCAACTTCTAACGAGGTGGTTAATGTAAAGTGGACTTTACATTTACAAAAACAACAGAAATTAAAAAAAAACTGATTTCTAGGTAGCTATAGCAAAAGTGAGACGCACGTTTTACATACGTGAATATTATGTACTAAAATGTTTTTAATAACTAGTATTTATTGTAAAAAACAGTGTAACCATAAAAACATTACAGATATATAAAACTTTCATTTTAAACTTGGTTATAACATAAAGATACGTACAGACATCTTGACTAGGTACACAGTAATTTTTAAAATAATGGGTTTGATAAAATCAAATTCACTTTAACATTTTCATCAAATTTAAATGATAATATAAGACTTGCACTGTGCCCTTAATCACACACACACAGTACATCAATCACACATAGTATAAAACAAAGTCGCCTCCTGTGTCTGTCTGTCCCTATGTATGCTTAGATCTTTAAAAGTACGCAACGAATTTTGATGCGGGTTTTTAAATAGATAGAGTTATTTAAGAGGAAGGTTTATTATGTACTAGCTGACCCGCGCGCACTTCGTAGCGCGTGACAGTAAATTATTCATATATTAATGAATTTGGTGCAGACCATTTAATTCGATTTCCATTTCCACGGAAAAGAGGGATTCAATTCACGGGTTTTCTGCGACTTAATGGGCGTAGAATTAGTAAAGGCTGGCAAACCTTGCCAATATGTAACTACGATTGAATCACCTACTATTCAAAATGTCTATTGGACGTTTCGCCTACGTTCATAATAACTATTGGTCGAAATCACTATTTGACGATTCGCCTACGGTTAACTCAGCTACGGTCGATTGAGCTATGGTTGATTAAACTATTGGACGATTTGCCTATTTTTGACCGAACTAACGGACGGTTCACGTATTTTTAGACCATGTTTCCGGCTGCTAGTCAGGTATGACAGCTAAAAAATACTTGTTTATAGTACAGAATTCAGAAACGTGTTGTTTTTGATACCTGAATGATTTCTATCTGTAGGTGCGCAGACAGCTTATTATGCCACTTTGCCATGATGAGGTAGATGAAAGAAGATGCCAAAATGCCTGAAGATGCTATGACACAGGATAAATCATTCAGTAATAAGAAAAATATCTGGCGCTTCGCCGGCCGCTGCCGCGGCACGCTCGCTTCGCTCGCTCGGCTCGCGCATTGTGGTCACTGTTCAAACCTAACCTAACCAACTGATTTCGGTTTGCCCTGAATACTGTACTAAAAACACGCGTAACAAAGAATTTATAAACCGTAGGTGAGTGGCCCATAGTTGAATTAACCAATATATCAAATGAACATTGGCCGAATCGCCCATTAGTTCACATGCCCATAGTTTAATCAACCGCAGGCGAGTTGCACTGTAAGCGAGTCGTCCAATATGTGAAATGAACATAGGCGAATCGACCGTAGTTATATCGACCGTAGTTGAAACGACCGTAGGTATTATGATACGTAACCCGTCCATGCGGGCAAAGCCATGAGAATAAGCTAGTGACTGATGAATCTGTTTAACGCACAGCCTAAACCGCTAGATGGATTGGGTTGAAATTTGGAACATAGAAAGGTTTCATGACGTAGACCACTGCTAAGAAAGGATTTTGCCGTGCGGGCAAAGCCGCGAGCATAAGCTAGTAAATAATAAAATGAAACATTTTTTGTGAATAATACTTAGATTTTAGAGACGTCCTGGGATAAGTCCCAAAACTATCGTTATACCTATACCACAGTACAAATTAGAACGGCCATAAATTACCACTTACACAAATTAGTACATCAAGATTAAATACAGTAAACAAAAATATATCAAATTATCATTAAAATCAGAAAAACTAATAAAAATACGGAATAATAACAGCTTGATTCCGTACACTTACTCTTGACTCTTTTCCGCGTCATTTAATGGTGATATCTTTACCGTGGGTAGACTTCCTCTGCAGGAGGTCGGCTAGTACCCCTACAGTGTCAGTTATTCTGCCGCCTGAACAGTGATGTGCAGACATTACTGTGCTTCGGTAGGAGGGCACTGTAGCTAGTGAAATTACTGGGCTGAAAAATCTTAACATTTTATGACTCAGCAGTGCACCCAGAATTTAACCTTCGTTAAATCCCAGCGTTATCTCTTACCATCAGAAGAGCATCTTGCTCGTCTTCTTACATCGTTGTATAAAAAAAACTAAAATGAAATTTTCTGAAAGGAAACTATTTATTACTAACCAACGTACTCAAACTATTTATTATAATATATCTATCAAATTTCAGATATTATTCAAATATCTCATACCCGACGAAATAACGTTAAATCCTTTCTTTTTTAATATTAGGTATTAAAAGTAGAATAATAATAATATAAAAGACCGTGTAACGACGAAATTCGACTAAAATACAAATTTGCCTTATTATAATTTTAGTTTTAGCAATATAAAATGATATCGTGTAATAAATGCTAACTTTAAATTACGTGGTTCCTGTTACCACCTTTCAGCTCCATTATCAGACCCTGGTTACTATATCGTATCAAAGTACTCCTCGAGACGAATCAAAGGAGCCCAAACTCGATGGGTTTTGTCTTTTAATCACGGAGTTCCTATAGCCACCTTCCAGCTCCATCATCAGACCCTGGTTACTATATAGTATCAAAGTACTCCTCAAGACGAATCAAATGAACCCAAATTCGAAGGGGTTTTGACTTTTAATCACGGAGTTCCTATGGCTGCCTTCCAGCTCCATCATCAGACCCTGGTTTCTATTTAGTATCAAAGTACTCGTCAAGACGAATCAAATGAGCTCAAACTCGATGGGTTTTGTCTTTTAATTACGCATTTCCTGTTTCCACCTTCCAGCTCCATCATCAGACCCTGGTTACTATATCTTATCAAAGTACTCATCAAGACGAATCAAATGAGCCCAAACTCGATGGGGTTTTGTCTTTTTATCATGGAGTTCCTATGGTCACCTTCCAGCTCCATCATCAGACCTTGGTTACTATATGCATAGTATTAAAGTACTCGTCAAGACAAATCAAATGAGCCCAAACTCGATGGGGTTTTGCCTTTTAATCACGGAATTCCTATGGCCACCTTCCAGCTCCATCATCAGATCCTGGTTACTATATAGTATCACAGTACTCGTAAAGACGAATCAAATGGACCCAAACTCCATGAGGTTTTGTCTTTTGTTTACGCGGTTCCTATGACCACCTTTCAGCTCCATCATCAGACTTCAGATCACTTCCATGTCATAAAATTATTGCATTGTCATCCGATTGCCGGTATGCGAAATTTCAGCTCAATCGGAAACCGTGACTGCTAGGTAGAGTGCTTTTCACGAAAGGAGTTCTTTTTGCGGGGCGCCACTATCGCAAATTTTGAAAGTTAGCATATTAAATAACTTTTTAACACCTCATAATTTCTCATGTGTAATTTCTTTATTATATATGTTTCTATTTTTTCTAACAAATAAAATTATTTATGGCATGAAGTCCAGTATTTATCGAAAAAATTTAATTTAGTTCCGCAAAATTCCGCGGGACCTCATTCGTGAGAAGGACTTTACCACTGAGGTGTATACCTATAATCATAGGCGGATCCAGGATTTGGTTTTGGGGGGGCAAGGTGCAGACGGACTAAGATATTATAAATTTTATTACGAAAAGTGTGTGTTTAGCTCGCTCTGAGCAGTTAGGAAGTTTAAACATCCATTACAATAAGTGCGCGAGCAGCTAGCTGCGAGCGCCGAGAAAAAAAATTAATCTTTACCATGAAATATGTGCAAAATTCGTAACTCTACAATGCTTCTGGGGGGGGCCTTGGCCCCCTGCCCCCCCCCTAAATCCGCCTATGCCTATAATATTTATACCTCAGCGGATAACTATTAGAGTGCTTTTCACGAAAAACGTACATAATGCGGAGCCCACTGTTCATTTTAAAAGTTTTCATAATATCTATAACCACCTATCTTTTTTATTATTATTTAATTTACAATATTTAATTTCTTAATAATAGGTATTTATTTCATCTAAACATTAAAAATTATTTGGGATATAGAATAGTCCAGTAGTAAAAATTGATAAAATTAAATTTAGTTCCGATTGTTTATTATTATTTTATAAGTAAATCTTTAGATTGATATAACTCTTTTATTTAAAAACCGATTTAAATAAAACCAATACTATTTAAAAATTAGAGAAATTTGCAACGTTTTAGCGAAAACTGCATACAATCATCGAGATATATAAACAGAGGTCACACGCCAAACTGAAGTATTGTCCCATTTGACATCTAAAGTTATCATAGATGAGAAAAAACAAACAGAACGTACTTATGCCAATTTTTTGCCTACTAAATAAAAGGGGAGGACAGCAGTGTTATTCACTCATCCGTGAAAGAACCAAACCGAACACCAATTTGTCAAATATGTATTAAATGACGTATTATGTTGATACACCTTGACATGTCATGTCACGTCATTTCATACATTTTTGACAATCTAATCGGTTCAAACTATTCGGTTCGGTTTCCTAACCGATAAGTGAATAGCCAATAAAATAAATAACCTATTTAATTTAGTAACATATTATGAGAAATTATGAAGGGTAAAAATGTTAAAGACAGTTTAACTTTAAAAATTTGCGATAGTAGCGCCCCGCAAAAAGGACTCCTATTTGAAAATTACTCTAACGAACCTAATATGATATATTATGGGTACTAAAGCAGGTTTATTATTTTTAAACAAGGTGGCAATCAATTACAATTTTAATGTAAATGTCTAAACTGTGGAAGTTTAATTTGCATAAATTTCAACGAAAAACACCGAGATAGATCTAAAAAAATACGATAAAATAAAATAATGTGTGTGAATGAAAAAATAATCAAATTATATTAAAATCGATTCAATAAAAATAATAATATAAAAAAAATAAATGATTTTTTAACATAAGGTTTTACTAACGATTTTACTTACTCTTAAACCATCAATAGATAAACTTAAACTAGGCAAGTAAACACACAATGTCAAATCTTTATATTTATTCTTTGAAAAAACGAGACAATGTCACAAAATTTCAGCCGCTTTGTTTGAATAAAATTGTAAAATGTTTATCTAGTTACTTACCGATGAAAACTTATTACTTTGCACTCGGCGTGTTGCGTGAACAGTTGGTGCAATACCTCAACACACACCCCGGCATATTATTTGTGTTTTTATGTTTTTTTTTTGTATCAAATGTGAGCAGAGCTAGCTACTGACGCGCTCAAAAGCAGGTAAGCGACTAATTGCAAGCGGTACATTTTGCGGCAAGTTTACCTATGTTTAAAAAGCTCAGTAGGGATGGGTGATGAGTAGGGCTTGCATACAATTCGGTTGTGCCGTTTTATCACACATAAGTAATAACCTTTTTACAAATTAAGCCTGATAAAACTACTCTGGTAAATTTTCGTTTATGGCCACATCGATAGATGGCGTATTTTTAGTTTGTCGCACTTTTTGCTTTTTGATTTTTTTGAATTGAATTTACTTTATATTCTATTACTTTTACTTCGAAATTTTGATGTAAATTAGGGGCGATGTGTCCGATATAAATGATTATTATTTATTTTATTATTTTATTTTACGTTTCCCTAGGAAAAATTGACAAAATGTTTTACGAATTAGATCGCGCAAGCGACTTTTTCGCGTCGTTTTGTTCATATGCGTATTTTCACAGTTCAACTTAGTAAAGGATCACAATGAATGGGGAGAAATTTCCATTCTTATTATATGTATGGATATAACATGCGTAATGCATAATATAGCAGAGAAACACTGATAATTTTCTGTTAGAAGCTACGAAGAGCGGCCGAAACGACGAAGTCCACTAGTAACTAATAAATGTACAGCAAAAAAAAGATCTCAAATCGTTGAACGGATTAAGTTAAAACTTTGCACATAGATAGCAGCAGCAGCAGATGTAGAGGGCCTAAAACGGTAGTCAAAGCAAATATTTCTTAACGAGAGCGATGCTACAAGCGTAAGCTAGTCTCTAATAGAAGAAGTCCCCCAGTGTAAGTCCTCCTTAACGTAAAAGTGAGTGTAATCAAATCTTGTCGTCAAATAATATGAATCAGCCAGTTTAGGGCGGATTCGTATCTCACGAATGTACAAGTTAAATAGCTTACCACTTTCCTTATTCTGCAAGTTTCGTGTTTCATATTAGAAATTAAACGAGCTGATTTAACTGTTCACGGTTCAAGGGAGGTAGGAAATCTTTAACTAGTTAGAAAAGGAAGGTGAATAAGATATTTATTTTTATGTTAGATGTTGGATACGACATGATAAATTCGTCATTCATAAATGTATGCCTTTGGTTTTATAAAAGGAAAGTGCCACTCATCATTAAGATCATCGTTTTTCTACATTTAATATTATTATACTAGCTGCGCCCAGTGGTTTTACCCGCTGAACTATAGACTATAAATGTGTTATTCTAGGGTGTAAGCTATCTCTATACCTATAAATTTCAGCTCAATCGGTCCACCGGTTTAGGCGTGAAAAAGTAACAAACATACATCCAGACATCAGTTAACAGGTCAACTGGTAGAAAATGCTATGTTAGCATTAAGTTATTCCTAGCGTTGTGCTGAATAATAAAATAAATAAAACTTAACCTTTAAACGCACAAGTTCAATTGTTCAATAATTATTCCGATGTGCTTTGACAGCGCGATTAAATAGCATTTTTACAGGAATTGTGATAAATAATCGTAATATGCATTTAGGCTCTTAATGTATTTATAGATTTTTACAAAAAAAAATACTTACGGAAACAATTCTCTTCCCAGTACATTTTTTAGCGTAAGCGACAAGCGTTTGGCGTTCTGCTAGAGGGGCTGGTAAGCCAAAGTAAATCCGTTCAAAGATTTGCAAGATGTGGTGGTCCATAATAGTAAAAGCGCAGGAGCGGCGATAAAATGCGAAATCCTCTAGCAATGGAATTGCGTATTGGGGCTCAGACGGGGTGTAATCTGCTGCCTACGGTACCTTGGCTGTCCTGCGACTCAAGTACCTGCACTTAACGCATAGAATATACAGCCTTTACAGATGTAGCTTTCAGTTCCTTGAATTTAGTTTTTTGTAAGATTTTTTTCCTCGTGACGGAAATTGGTTTTCATTCTGCAGAGGCCACGACGGGCACTGGTGCCTCTCACACAATATTTATAAATAACGTACCTAATAATACAATGCTTTAGTAGAACACAACACATGTTAATTTTACCGTATCTATCATTAAACAAAAAGTAACCACTGACAAAAATGGACAAATTTGCTATTTTCCATCTGGCCCTCTGGGAAATAATACTGGTGACAAAAACCATTGAACGACACGGCAGCGATCGTGTTATCGTGAAAGTTTGTATGTGTGAATGATTGTTTCTATTTACATTAAGGTTAGACTTTAACCACAATCACGCGTTTAGAATTTTAAAAAAATACGACAACGTCGTATACTAATAGACAATAAGTTTTAGCAAAAGACTTTAAAAACTAAGGGAAAAGTAAAATTCTGATAAAATCCAAATGTTTTTTTCAAATACAATGTAAAAATTTACAAAGTTACCTAGCAATCAAAGTTATCCCTTCTTTTGGTTTATATTCTTTGACCGGTGCATGGAATCGCGCCAGAACTAAATGAAATTGAAATTACCTTTCTCTCCCTTGGGCCACTAGCGGAATTTTCCAAAATAAAAAGCGTATTATATTTTAAAATACGATTTGAACTTCCAAATAGCTCAGGAAATGATTTTTTTTTATGTTAGACAGACACACAAGCAGACGGTGTGCCTGACTGAACTTCAAAACTCAGTTAAATTGTTTGTACAAATAATATTATCCCGCTACTGGCATAGTTTTTGAACTCGCTGAACATCTTAGTCGAGGGGTAGGCTGAAAATCAGCGCTGTGCAGGACCTCCCTGCCCAGCGTTGTGCTGAGGATATTCTATTTATCAGTGGATTGTTTATGTTGTTTTATTATCTTCTGCTGTTCGTATCTCATACTAACATATATAATTTATGTATAATTTTTATGTATGTACTTTTTGGAACTGATAATTATTAATAGGTAAATATTTTTTTATCCTTATCTGACGGTGAGTGGTTACCGTCGCCTATGTGTGACTGTAGTGCCAGGTTATCGCCAACTCCGGGTGGGCCGGTCGACGATTGACGCGATCAAGCGCGTCAAGGCCCACTCGGACACGGTGGTCGCCCGCGGCGGTGTTCTGTTGGCGGTGTCCCTGGACATTGCCAACGCGTTCAACACCATGCCGTGGGCCGTCATCAGGAAGGCACTGAAGTACCATGATGTGCCTCCCTACCTGAGCCGGATTGTCGGGGCCTACCTCTCGGATAGGTGCATCACCTATCCGGGCGACGATGGGCGGACGCTGCGGAGAAAGATGTCGTGCGGTGTTCCACAGGGCTCGGTCTTAGGACCGCTCCTGTGGAACATCGGATACGACTGGGTGCTGCGCGGGGATCTTCCCCCGGGGGCCAGCGTGACGTGTTACGCGGACGACACGCTCGTCATGGCCCCGGGGGGACATTCCAGGAGGCTGCCCGCCTTGCCACTGTGGCGGTGGGGGAGGTGGTGGCACGGATAGGGAGATTGGGACTCCGGGTGGCCCTCGATAAAACCGAGGCCCTGTGTTTTCACGGGCCTCGGAGGGCCCCGAGTAGGGGTTCCACTATCCCTATCGGGGAGGTCTGCATCGGGGTCGAGCCCTCGATGAAATATCTTGGACTCGTCCTCGACGGGCGGTGGAACTTCCGGGAGCACTTTGCCCGGTTGGCTCCCCGCCTGATGGGTGCGGCGGCCGCTCTCAAGCGGCTGCTGCCGAACCTAGGCGGACCTCGGACCAGCTGCCGTCGCCTGTACGCGGGAGTCGTGCGGTCCATGGCTCTGTATGGAGCCCCCGTATGGGTGGATGCCCTGACGGAGCAAACCATCGCCCATCTGAGACGTCCTCAGAGGGTGATGGCCGTCGGGGTAATACGAGGTTACCGCACGGTCTCCTACGAGGCGGCGTGCCTCTTGGCAGGATCTCTCCCCTGGGACCTGGAGGCGGAGCTGTATGCGGCGCGCTACGAGTGGCGCGCCGCGCTCCGCCTCCGCGGGCTCACCGCGTCTCCCAGGGAGGTAGAGAGGTGGAAGGAGGAAGCCAACGAGGCACTGCTCGAGAGGTGGAGTACGCGTCTGGCCCACCCTCGAGCAGGCAGCTGGACAGTGGTGGCAGTCCGTCCACTACTCCAGCAGTGGACGGACAGAGAGCACGGGTCCTTGACCTTCCGGCTCGTGCAGGTGCTTTCCGGGCACGGATGCTTCGGAAAGTACTTGCACCACGTAGCCGGCAGGGAACCGACCCCTGCTTGTCACCACTGTGGTAGCGACGTGGATACGGCGCAGCACACACTGGAGGAGTGCCCAGCTTGGGTCAGTGAGCGTCGTACCCTCGTCGCTGTTATGGGGGGCGAACTCTCGCTGGCAACTATGGTAAGAGCCATGGTTGCGAGCGAGGAGTCGTGGCAGGCCGCGGTTTCGTTCTGCGAGAGTGTCATCTCGCAGAAGGAGATCGCGGAACGCGAACGGGAGGTCACCACCGACCTCCCGATGCGTGCCCGGAGAAGGGGGCGTCGGAGGCGTATCTTCCACGCCCTTCTCCAGCCCCCATAACCTGGGTCTAGGCGGCGAGTACGGGGGTACTCGTCGCCGCAAGCACAGACCCACGAGGTGGCGCGCGCGGTGTTTCCGCGCGCCCCTTGAGAGGGTGGGGTAAAACTCCTCTTCACCCCACCGCGGAGGGGTCCTCCTGTCAGTGAGGACCAAACGCCGTCGGGGCCGCGGATGAATGCTTCGGCGTACCCGTTGCCCCGGCATTATGGCGTCCCGCAGGAACACCCCCAGGTTTTTTAGTGGGTATCCCCGCCGCTACCATCTTTGGCGGGGGAGTCCCACATACCACCCCGCACCCCCCGGCGCGGGGTGATGATGCGTAACGCATTTTTCCTGGGTAAAAAAAAAAAAGGTTATCGCCAACGCGGTGTCGGTCATTTTCGATTATAATTATTGTTGACGTATAAAGATAAAAGATAGACGGAGAAAATCACCCTATAAACATAGACCTACGAAAAAGAAATGCATAACACTGCTAAAACATATGATATCCTGTAAGTGTATTAATTGTTATGTTTGTGTTTTTTTATTTGCCGTGAGTAAAGTGTTTTCTATTCTATTCTAAAACCGTCAGCTAATAAATAATAATTAATAATATACAGGGTTATTGGTAATATAAGTGTATAGGGCCTTATTATTGGGAGGCGCTCAAATTATGGCTAATGAATTAAGCGCCTCACATGATAATATTTTATATTCCACGAAAAATTTACTGTTTTTTTAAGTTATGTAAAGTTTTTCGAAATCAAGGTGACTATTTAAAAAAATCGTAAAAAAACACTACCTTTATTATTATTATTTTGTGAATCCTATTTTTTTCTCATTCAAATTTGACAATTTGTACGAATCAAAAATTAAGAGAGCAAAATTTTTCAAAAAATCATAGAATTAAATTATATAAATCAATTTTTAGGGTTCCGTACCTCAAAAGGAAAAAACGGAACCCTTATAGGATCACTTTGTTGTCCGTCCGTCCGTCCGTCCGTCCGTCCGTCCGTCCGTCTGTCTGTCAAGACCCTTTTTCTCAGGAACGCGTGGAGGTAACAAGCTGAAATTTGTAGGAAATACTAAGGTCCATTGCTTCTTAGAGCTGTGAAAAATTCAAACTTCTAGGCCAACGCAATCAAAAGATATAGTTGAATATGTCGCAAATTTCAGCAAATTTTCGACATTACCAAATAAATCAAAACCTACGGGGCACTTCCCGTAAACTCAGAATCTTGAAATTTGGCACGAAGCAACTCCTTAGAGCACAGATAAGGAAAAATTGCGAAAACCATAAATTTTTAATTTGATCATATGAAAAAAATATTTTGAATAATTTTATACTTACTACCCTTTTTCTCATGAACGCGTGCAGGTATTAAACTGAAATTCATATCAAATACTAAGGCCTATAATACCTTTAAACTGTAATAAAATCAAACCTCTATCTCAACGCATTTAAAAGAAACAGCAATTTTAGCCGAAATTTTAAACACGCAACTACTCTCAAAAAACCAAAACCTACAGGGTACTTGCCGTGAACGTAGAATCTTGAAATTTGGTAATAAGCAATTTCTTAGAGCACAGATATAGGAAAAATTCCGAAAATTGTACATTTTTAGTTACATCATATAAAAAAATATTTTTAATAATTTCATACTTACTACCTTATTTCTCATGAACGCGTGCAGGTATTAAACTGAAATTCATATCAAATACTAAGGCCTATAATACCTTTAAACTGTAATAAAATCAAACCTCTATCTCAACGCATTCAAAAGAAACAGCAATTTTAGCCGAAATTTTAAACACGCAACTACTCTCAAGAAACCAAAACCTACAGGGTACTTGCCGTGAACGTAGAATCTTGAAATTTGGTAAAAAGCAATTCCTTAGAGCACAGATAAAGGGAAAATTCCGAAAATTGTACATTTTTAGTTACATCATATAAAAAAATATTTTTAATAATTTCATACTTACTACCTTATTTCTCATGAACGCGTGCAGGTATTAAACTGAAATTCATATCAAATACTAAGGTCTATTATACCCTTAAACTGTAATAAAATCAAACCTCTATCTCAACGCATTCAAAAGAAACAGCAATTTTAGCCGTATTTTTAAACTCGCGACTACTCTCAAGGGAATCAAAACCTACAGGGTACTTGCCGTTAACTCAGAATCTTGAAATTTGGTTCGCAGCAACGTCTTAAATCACAGGCACAGGAAAAATTACGAAAACTGTAAATTTTTAGTTACATCATATAAAAAATATTTTTAATAATTTTGTATTTACTATCCCTTTCCTCAAGAACACGTACAGGTATTAAATTGAAATTCATACCAAATACTCAGCTTTATAATAACTTTAAGCTGTACAAAAATCAAACATCTATGTCAACGAAATCAAAAGAAACAGCAATTTTAGCCGCATATTTTCAAACTCGCAAGTACTCGCAAGGGAATCAAAACCTACAGTATATAATATTATACCCACTTTTCCTTAGGGTTCCGTAGAATGCCGTAGGTTTATACGGAACCCTCGGTGCTCGAGTCCTACTCGTACTTGACCGTTTTATTTAGAAAAACGTCTACTTACGTTTCGTTGGCCTTTTTTGGAGATATCAAAATTAATCGGCTAAGGCATTACAGAAATTATGACGAGGTCCCAATAAGTGACCAAGGAAGGTATAAACACTGAAACTTCCCTTTCCACAATTATTTATCGACCGAGCGAAGCGAGGTCTTAGAGTCGAAAGCCGCGAAAAGCCTGCGTTTTGACCAGTTTAACGGTTGACCTCTGGTGATTAAATTTGATCGACATTTACTTGAAAACGGTTAATCCAAATTAAATGAAATTTTACACACAAGTTAAGAAGGTTAATTGGATTATTTTAAAAAAAAAATTACCTACCTGAATAGGTTCCAGGGTTGCAGAGATATAGGTGACTTAAAGTCTTTACGATAGGTCTGACGATTATTCCAAAACTGGAGCGCTGATAATTTTTTTTTAACATATACACATTTTTTACAAGCGACATAAATATATTATCAAAAGTGTATGTTTGTATGTATGTCTGTTACGCGATAACTGGAAAACCAATGGTCCAATCTTTATGAAACTTTGCAAACGCATAATATAAATCCATAGAATTTTTAAGTTCGAACATGAGTCAAATCGGTCGAAGGGTTCTAGAGTTAAAGGGATTGCTCTATTACAATGAAACCAATGATCCAGTCTTGATAAAACTTTTTAAACAGGTAGTACAAACTAAAAGAATACTCACGTCCAAAAATGAGCCAAATCGGTACAAGGGTTGTAGAGTTATAGAGAATACAAAATTACAATGTTTATTGATTGTAATATTATGAGAACTGCAGGGATATTCAGTTATCCGTCAGGGAACCGAACCAAAGACCGAATTGTCAAAAATCGATACGACGTAATACGTCATTTTATACATTTTTGACAATTCGGTCCTAGGTTCGGTTCCCTAACGGATAAGTAAATAGCTGTGTTGACTTACTCAATATATTATGAATTTAAATGATCGTGCAGGTGCAGGATATGTTCATAGTATATTTATTCGATATGTCAAGTTTGATAATAATATTATCCTCGTATGGATCCTACCAGTAGAAGTAGGTACTTAATTTACTTATTTTCAAGTTTGCATAATACGAGTCAGGTCTAGGTCAGGTCAGGTCCTATATATATAATTAAAACCCTAAATTTAGGCATTCTTTTTAGTATCAATATCGTAACTTTCGAAATTTATTAATCAAACTCAACTCCATTTTTTATGCAAATAGGCTACAGTGCTTCACTTTTGAATGTAAATTTTACGATTATTTAGATCTATTTTAAGACTCTACTTCTCGTTCGAAAAGCATATATATGAGAAGAACGAGCAAGAAACTTATTGGGATTGTTATTTATGTGTTTATCACATATAATTATGCCATTAAAACCATCATCCACTTTTGCATCTGCAAACATCCCTGACGCTCTGTAGTATCGAGACAGCGTCAAAAGCATCCTGAAAGCATTGTTGTACTGGATCCCCAGCGCCCTGAGATCCCTGTTTGTAAAGTTCATCCACAAGTTTTTTTTTAAATACTAATTAGCCCTACGTTTGATCACATCCCACCTGATGGAAAGTGCAAATGTGATCGACGAGCTGCACGTATAAAAAGTCTGATAATGCCTTGAACAAGGACACTTTGTCTTGCTCAGTAGCTGTATCTTGAAAACCTGCTAGCCAACATGTTACGCGTGACTGTCAAAGCTCTGCGTTCTCGCTCCAAGTCCAAGTCATCGTCGGCTGCTACGCCAAAAATGTTAGAATTAGCTACAATATCAATAAAATAGCTGTCGTAAATTTCCTGTATAACACAAGTAAAGCTAGATTTTTTTTTTTTTCCAATTCTGCTAATTTAAATGTCCACTGCATCGGCAACTTTTTCGTAAACAAGTGCTTCAAAATATGAAGATTTTGTGAGATTTTTTGTAAAAACTATAGTAATATTTATTATTTGATTCTATTATTTTCTGCAAGTGAATACGCACATATCCTTTAATATTTTAGTTTTTTTTTATTATTGAAATTTTGATCTCAACAATAGAATAGTCACAGAGATAAAGATTTTTTAAAATATATCCGTTATAGGTACGTATTTTGAGTTTTAAAATTACTTTCAATTTTGGCATTTTCCTTTCCTTTTACGAATATTATAGGTTAAAGTTTCCATACATTTATACTTTGTAGATACTTATAACTTTTACCCATGTATACATACATACATGGGTAAAATACCTAAAACCCTTGGTTTTAAAAAAATTCAGGGAAATTGGGTCTGCGAGGTCCCAGTTCGAGGCGAACTACTAGTTTAAAATATTTTATTAGGAAATTTCATTCATAAAATAAATGGAATAATTAATGTTTTTTGCACCATCTAGCAAAAAACTGTGAAACTTATTTGGTCACTTGTGAGCATAGTTCCCTAGCCTCAGTTTGTATCTTGTATAAACAAGTACGTTTAATTTCCGCTAGATGGCAGTGTTTCCAAGTATCTTGAAATATTATGCACAAAATGTATGTCACCCAGCACCCGAATGAAATAATAATGGACAATAATAATATTATAATTTATAGTCATTACCTTGCTCATATCAATAAATTTTAATAAAAAATATTAAAATTATAGCAGTTTCTATCAAATTTTAGTTAATTTATTTTAATGCCATCTAGCGGATTTCTAAGTAACTATTAAGACCTCATTGCTTTCGTGTATACTATTAAAAAAAATAATAATGTGAACCCATCATTAGGCATTTGTTTTAGTAATAACAAACGTTTACTTAAATATCCACCAGAGTGCGCAAAATCCTATTTTCGATACAATAATAATTAAAAATAATTACATATTTATTTAGTGTAGAAAGCTCGCTCGATGGGACAAATAGGGAACAAAATAAGACTAATGGAAATAACAAGTAAGAATCTCGCATGATGACGTTTTTAATTGAAATAATTTTATTAACAAAAAACTTACGCACTTGTACTTACCTAAGTTGTTTTGTTTGAGAAGTGATGATGATAACAGGTGCGCTTTATTATTATAAAAATGATTTATTTTACACCTAAATTGATAAAAAAGTAGGTACAGCAGAATAAGAAATATTATGTGGTTATAATATAATAATGTATAATAATAATTATTATGTTGCGGCTAAAGTTCCAACTAGGTAAGTATACGGCTAAACCTATTTAGATTTAGCCAGCTTAGGTCACTGTCGATTAATCTTAAGTGTATCCAATTTATTTGTAGGAAAAGACTTGACATAAAATACCTACTTATCTACCCATAAAAGTAGGTAATCTTACTAATATTATAGGTAAATGTGAAAGTTTGTGAGTGAGTGTGTATGTTTGTAACTTCTTCACACCAACGGGTAGAGCGATCGAGCTGAAATTTTGTAAAGAGATAACTTAGACCCTGGAATAACGCATTGGCTACAGTAGGTAGGTACCTACCTACTATAGGTATAGCGGGTAAAACCGCTGTGTGCAGCTAGTTATCCATAATATTATAAAAATATTTTTTTCGTATTTCGCTTTTATCTATTCCATTCCCTTTTTTTCTTCAGAAAATAAACATTTTTTTCTTACTCGCTCATGCAGGTAGTGACATTTCTAAGATACTGCTTACCTACAACAATCGATGTGCGTGAAAAGTACCTAAAGTGGGGAAATTTGAGAAAAATAATAATAATAATATAAAAAAATATTACTGTTTAAAAAAATGTATTCAAAAATAAATTACATAAATTGTATAAGCAGTCATTTACGTTACATTCTAAATTAAATAAATAGATCATAATTCTATCTTCTTAAAGTATCTTAATAAATAATTGTAGATCTGCTAAAATATATCCCCCGTATAAAAGATTTGTGTAATATATTATTATGGCAATAAGATCAGAATAACTTATTTAAAGATTGCTTGAAGCGGACAACCTGCCGTACGGGATGAGGCCGTTAGCAACTTGCCTGCCCAAGTCCGAGTTAACCTTCGCAAACATCTTCACAGCCCTCTCTTGGATGAAACCGCTCGCGTCCTTCAAACTTTCAATAATATTGACAGCGACGCGTTTGCGCTCCTCCACGTCCATCACTTGGTTGTAGAGAACGATCCCCTGAGAATAATTGTCCTCAGTGTCACCGCTATCGTACCTACCGACTACACCGTTGAGCACTGTTTTTGATTGAATTCGAGCAGCCCGCGGGTCATTTTGCGGTCCCGTGAAACTATTAGGGAAGTAATTGGGAGCGCCTTCTTGATTGTAAAGGCTCTGCGGACCGTCACGCTGGTAGTTTGCAATCTTAGCGCGGTAGGGGCAGTTTACAGGCAGTTGCAGGTAGTTAGCACCGATGCGGTGGCGATGAGTGTCGTTGTAGGCGAAAAGACGAGCCTGTAACATCTTGTCCGGAGAAGGCTCGAAGCCAGGAGGCATGTTTGACGGACTCATGGCGATCTGCTCGACTTCGGCGAAGTAGTTCTTGGGGTTTCTATTCAATGTCAGTTTGCCAACAGGGATGAGCGGGTAATCACCATGTGGCCAGACTTTAGTCAGATCGAACGGATTGAAGGGGCATCTCTCAGCTTGCTCCATAGTCATCACTTGAACGTACAGCGTCCATGATGGGTAGTCGCCCTTTGCGATAGCGTTGTATAGGTCCCTGATAGCATAATCAGGGTCGGAAGAAGCGAGTTGCGCTGCCTTATCCACTGGCAAGTTCTTGATACCCTGGTTCGATTTGTAGTGGAACTTGCACCAGTGGCCAACTCCTTGGTCGTTCACTAGCTTGTAAGTGTGAGAGGCATACCCATTCATAAATCTGTAGCCGTCGGGGATACCGCGATCGCCAAAGGTGTAAATGGTTTGATGGACGCACTCGTGTCTCAAAGTGATGAAGTCCCAGTACATGTCAGCATCCTTCAGATGAGTCGTGGGATTTCTTTTCTGGGAGTGAATGAAGCTAGGAAATAGCGATGGTTCCCTGATGAAAAAGATTGGAGTGTTATTTCCAACGAGATCCCAGTTTCCTTCTTCCGTGTAGAATTTGATGGCGAATCCTCTCGGGTCACGGACGGTATCAGCAGAACCGAGTTCTCCAGCTACGGTGGAAAATCGGATGGCAATTGGGGTCTTCTTTCCAATAGTGTCTAAAACTTTGGCTGCGCAGTATTTGGTGATGTCATGAGTAACTTCAAATTCTCCAAATGCTCCAGCTCCTTTGGCGTGCACCACGCGTTCAGGAACACGCTCACGCTCGAAGGAAGAGAGGATATCGATGATGTGAAGATCCTGGAGCAGAGCTGGACCTCTTTCTCCTACGGTCAGTAAACCAGCTTTGTTGCCCACTGGGTTGCCAGATTTGGATGTGATAGTCGCAGGAGAGCCCTGTACAAAAATATTTTAAGATGAGTTTGGTTTTATGAAATAAATAAAATAAGTAAAATTTACATTAAGTATGAAATAAATATTATAATTGTGTTGGCAAAAGAGTTAATATCATTATTGCTTTATATTTTGAGTGTTTTCTGCGAAAAAGGTAGACACAGGTGGACAATGGTGAACGGAAACTGGAAATGGTTTCCCAAAAAAATATTATTCCCACGAAATCCCGACAAGAAAACTAACTATAATAATTGAATTCTGCGCGACGTGAACATAGATTTCAAATATAGACATGAACTATAAAAAAATATGCTCAGAATATAAACTATCATATTTCACTTCACACTAATCACTTATGTTCACATTTCACACTTATATTATAAAGGCGAAAGTTTGTGACTGTATGTGTGTAATCGGGTGGACAGATTGAGCTGAAATTTGGTATAGAGATAGCTTAGACTCTGGAATATTACAAAGGTGGGAAGGAGTAGTAGTAATACAGCGGGTAAAATCGCTGGGCGCAGCTAGTAACACATATACGTAGTATAATTTTATGGTAGGTATAATATAGTAGCTCCTACAAATAAATACGGTGGGCACTTGAACTCACCACAGACTTTGAAAAGTTCACGAGTTGGTCTGAAGCTGGGTCACGGGAAGCCATTTTAGATTTTTGGAACAGGATCTATTGAAATATGGCACGGATCGACACACTGGCACGCGTCCGTCCCGGGTCCTGATTCACTAATAACGACGTACCCTATTCGCGTGATCTTTTATATCATTTCACAAGACATTTTAATGTGATAAGAGTAATCAAACATATTTTTACATTTCGACCTCATGGCCTTGACAAATCGTTCATTATCAACTGCGCGAAATATAAAAATTATCGAAATAATTTTATGTTGTTATTGGTGAGTAAGGCACCTTCTAGTTTACGAGCGTGACATTGTGAGCATTTAGAATAATTAATTAAAATAAATTGATAAAATTTGATTTTTATGGTTTTTTTTATTACATACTACCAAAGCCTGTGGTCTAGCTCGCGCATGAAGTTATTTTAGGGCGAGAATGTTGAATTTCTCTTGAAATTAAATTCGCATAGGTGTGTAGTTTTTACACATAAAGCTATAAAAGTCAAATGAAATATATTTTTTGAATTAGCTGTTTTTTTATGATTTACACGTATCTAAGAAGTCATAATAACACTACATTATCTACTACAATCAGTATAATATAAATTTTCTTTTGATAACCTAAGTAGTTACACAGGTACAATTCAATTTCATTTTAGTATCTACTCGTACTTATCGACATAATATCTCGTATTACGCAATCTAGGTATAGGTACCTTATAATTATTATTATGCTTATCAAAAACATCTAGGCAAAACATCTTCAATCCTTCATTCACTACACCGCTCTTTTTCATAAATCTTTTTTTATATACTCGTAATGTACATCGGTTAAAAATATTTATTAACCATTATTGGTAAGCCTTTGACCACAATCTCGCGTGATGTCAAGCCACTATGCGGCCGTAGATGGAAGCAGACTAAACCTAGAAGGCGGGATAAATCTCTTCCTGGCTTCACTAAACATAATGCCTGGTACACGGCCATAATGACCGCTTGGCGACACGATTTCGTCCAGTGGGTGGTAACTATATGCCACGGCTGAAGCCTACCACCATTATACTTTGCAGGTGTTCCTATTTACATTCTAAATCGGTCGAGCGATTTTTAAGATAAATATTATGATTTAAAAGCGCATCTCAAAAGCTAGCTCTCAAAATCGCTGTTTACTAAAAGTAAGTTTAGTTTACATATTTAAGTAGTGTAGTTATTTTTTTTTGTTTATTTTTTTTTTGTTTTTGTTTATTTTTCGCTTCAAGGCACGAGTAAATAGGTAATTTTAGGCATCCTACGTGATCCATCGCCGACCGCATTTCACTTACCATCAGGTGGGATGTGGACAAACGTAGTCCTATTTAGTATAAAAAACGTCCCTTCTAATTAAAGATATAGGTGGAGGAAAAGGCAATGTACTAGATAGCAGACAGTGATTTGTAATGTAATAGATAAGGGCCTTTATAGGACAGTTCAAACAAGATAGTTACATAATAATAAATAATAATGTGCAATTTATTAGTAACATAATATAATAATTATTAACAAGACTATTATGACTATTATTATCATATATAATAATTTAGGTCGTCTGATAAAGTCCTCTCGAAATAGATAGTAGTGTTTTGGTATATATGCGCTTAACATTAATTTATAATATGAAAACCAAACGAGTCCTTTTCTCCCTTCAACTTTGAAATACCTAAAAAACTTTAAAAAATCATCAGTATTAAAATTTTATTTTAACAGATTTAAAAACCGTTTAACTTGTTTGTTCTTCAATCACTTCAAAGACGCCTGGACCTATTTTATGAAAAAAAAACGTGTGTTCTCGCCCTCGCTTATTGAAAGCGAGTGCTTAAAGTCAGGTTACCCATTTTAAATTCACTTGTATGACCATGAGTTTAGTCGATGTTTTAAGTTAATACGCGAAAGTGAGAAAGCTCGTTTTAGTTTTCAAAATCGTGGCTAGAAATCTACTTATACTGCTGAAGCACGGCGGAGCGCATTTTACAATGTGCTTGAGGAAATTGAAGCATCTACCCGTACAGGTACAGTACAATTAAGTTTTACAATTATTCCACCCAAATTGCGCCCACATCGTTCGCGTGTGAAGCTGCGCGAATATACAAATTAACGCTTTTAAAATGCGCTCCACCATTGCAATTTATACGTAAATGAATATCTTTAAACAATTTTAATATTCGTCATATTTCTGGTGGAAGTCAACAGTGTATGGACATGAATTTCGCAATGTTTTCCTGTTAATAGATAGATAACGCTTTATTGTACACAAAAGTTACAGAACAAACAATATCTAAGATTAAATTAATAAATTTGAAAGTGTTACAATTGGCGGTCTTATCGCTAATAGCGAGCTAATTACTCCCATGTAGAATGATTTTATAAGACTTAAGCGATTTTGCTAGATTTCTAGATGATCACCTGGAATGTAAACCCTTTGAAATGAAAAAGAATTTTCCAAATCGGTTTAGACGACTTTGAGTAAACGGATCTTTGATTGAACGTACAAACAAATAGATTTCGCGGAATTTTTTGTAAAAACTTTCCTCCTTTTTTAAACAACGAAAACTTTCAATCAATTCACCTCTGACACCGAAGCAATCATTAAATTAAAAATTTATTAGTGTATGGGGTTATCGTACTGTCACGTGTAATATCTTAACGTGAATTGTGATAAGCAAAGTACATTTTATCGCATTTTTATTGCAAATGATGGTTTTAGTGGATAGATTAATTGGGTAGGTCGTAACTACTCAGTTGCGTCGTTGCTAATTCATTATTGATTGTGCACGTGCTATCAAAATTGTTATCATACTTACTAGGGGTTATCATTTTTAAGATATTATTATTGGTAGTAAGTAGTCTGTTTTGCCCTTTTTTATCCATGAAAAATGCGTTACGCATCGTCACTTCGTCCCATATACCACGACCCCTGCGCCAGAGGGCGCAGTACCTGTATGGGATTCCCTCGCCGAAGATGGGCGAAAAAAACCTGGGGGTGTTCCTGCGGGACGCCATAATGCCGGGACAGCGGGTACGCCGAATCTCGTTGACGGCCCTGAGAGAACATACCATATCTTGTAGTAAAACATATTTTATGTAACAATATCTACATGAGGAAAATTTCAATCCAATTCGTAAAGTTTAGTCAGCCAAAAATTAATCAGTCAGATTTTTTTACATCATCATCATCAGCCAGTGTTCGTCCACTGCTGGACATAGGCCTCCCCCATGGCACGCCACTCAACTCGTTCCCCCGTCTTCCTCCTCCACCCGCTCCCCGCGACCTTCCGGATATCGTCACCCCATCTCGCCCAAGGACGACCTACACTACGTTTGCCGAGACGTGGTCTCCACTCTAGAACCCGTGTACCCCATCGGTTATCGGTTTTGCGACAAATGTGACCAGCCCATTGCCACTTCAACTTACTAATCCTTTCGGCTATGTCGGTAACTCTGGTTCTCTGCCGAATCACCTCATTTCTGATGCGATCCTTTAGAGAGACGCCGAGCATAGCCCGCTCCATAGCTCGCTTTTTTACATAATATTATTATATTAAGAAGAAGATCATAATATATGCCAATTTCCTGCAGTTGGGGTTTCCCTGGGTCATTCTATTACTTTTGAGAAAACCCAAAAAATAGTAAAATTCATAGATATAAGTGCAAGATGAAGTAAAATTTGACAAGTTACCAACTAGTATACTTTTTAGCTACGATTTTATTAGGTAGGTACTAGTTTGAAGCGAAATAAGATCGCGACCACTCTTTATCTGGAAGCTGCATAAAACTCGTATCTCTGCAAACTTTTGACCTAATTTACCTTTCCACATTCCAATCTAAAAATTCCATTTTCTATTATAATCTGACTGCAAATGCATTATGCCAATTTCGGTTTCCCCGTTTGAAATGCCACTTGATATATTTTTAAAATAGAAGCTTGAGTTTTGAATAAAGGTATGCAGAATAAGATATAACGGCCGCAACGGAAGACCAGCGCCTGCCGAACGGCCGGCAATATGCTGAGTTGCGACCTTTTTGTGTATAAATGTCTCTTATGTTTTGTTTCTTAGTTAGTTATTTTGTGTGTCAAAGATGTTTATGCATGAATAAATATTTCATTCATTCATTCATTCATTCATATATTTAAGTAAGTCATTAAAAAATCAATAGCATTTCTAGATTCTTCTTAATAATCATATAAGCTAGAAAAGGTCCACCAATTATTATTATTATAAAGGATTATCTATCTATCTATCTATCTATTATTATTAGACCTTTTGCCAACCAATAAAGAGTAAAAACAACGCACATAATAAGCAATCTTACTAATAGTATAAACGTGAAAGTTTGTAAGAATGTATGGATGTCTGGATGTATGTTTGTTACTCTTTCACGCCTAAATGGGTAGGCCGATTGTGCTGAAATTTGATGTTGAGATAGCTTAGACCCTGGAATATCACATAGTAGATTAAACAGCGGGTAAAACCGTTGGGCGCAGCTAGTATTATTATACATTGGGAACGGGATTAGAACTCAGTGATCCAGAATTACATCTGCATCACTTAACCACTTGGTCACCACCGACCACAGCATCAAAAAATATTGTATTGATTTATAAATTATACAAAAGCATCTTATTTTTTTGGGGGGCAATCGGGTAATATAAATCTCATGGGTAATATAAATCTCATTCAAGGCCTAACTGATTCTTGTTTTGCTAATTTGACAGATAAGATAATAATAATTTCAAATATGTTTTGAGCGAGAATACATTAGATAAATTTCAACATGGGTGTATAATCTACATAATGATAAAACCTTACGCACAATTGCAAAAATCGGCGATAGATTAAAATAGAAATTGTAGATAGTAAACACACTTTATTGGACACAAAGCACGTGACTCAATAATTTTTTTTTTTTATGTTATGAAGTAGAAGACGAGCAAGACGCTCTCCTGATGTTAAGAGATAACGGCTGCCCATAATCAGTACAGTGTAACCTAGGATTTCACAATTATGTGAAATTCTAGGAGCACTGCACCAACGCTTCTTACTCAAGAGTCATAAGATGTTAAGACTCTTTAGCCCAGTAATTTCACTAGCTACAGTGCCCTCCTACCGGAGCACAGTAATGTTTGCACATCACTGCTCAGGCGGTAGAATAACTGGCACTGTTGGGGTACCCACCTAGACGACCTCCTGCAAAGGAAGATAATATTAGAGTGTAGACTTAAAAACAATAGTAGGTAGATAGGTACGAGAGTCTTATAATACAAGTTACAAGGAAATTTTGTCGCTTTACTGTTCAAACATTGTTCTAGTCAAGATAAAGTAAGTCTGAAAGTACTTTTCCCATTTTATTCAACAAAGGCATATATTTATTTATATATACTATTTAGTATCTATTTTTTTAAACATAATAATATATAATATTATTACATATATTTTGGATACTGTTTGTTTATTTTATACTTCACCACCTACCAGTTTTTGCCATATTATGTTACTCCCTTCCTGCACGGTTGTCTGGAAGAGATCGCTTTTAGCGATAAGACCGCCGGTTGCAACATTTTTGTTTTGTTTGTTAATTACTGTTGTAAATTTTTAAGTTTCATTTTCAATAAAATATAAATAAAGGCATAATATCACAAAAACAATTTTCCTACTAACTGGGATATAGCTACGAATGAGTTATACCTATAATATAAATCAAAATATGCACATAAAAAATGTTGTAAGTACACATAATAAATCATGTGCGCGAACAAATCGTTTTGTATAATTTAAACCAATTACTAATAGTGTCTGTTTATTAATTCGCTTTTTTAAATCACATTATAATATACGGCGTTTGGTTTTACGAGAACGTTAACTCACTTTTTCTCGGGAATTAAGTCCTAATTCTTCCTGATGTATAATTATTCATTACGATATAGGCAAATTTTCATCATGAGAGAAACCGCTAGGCGCAGTTAAGACCATAACATAAAAAATAATTATTTAAGAAAAAAATAAATTTAACTTATATTATTATCTAAATGTTACAATAGTATTATAACGATCCAAACCAATTGTTGCACGCCGCTCCTATACTATTCCTGAAATTCCCTTAATAGGTAAGAGATTGCTTTATCCGATAAGACCGCTACCTCTTACGACTTTTCTTTTATTGTTTTTTTTGTTGTTGTTTTAGTTACCGCTACCTCTTGTTTGTTTGTCATAATAATATTATATTTATAACTATTTCTTGTATTTTGATATGCAACAAAGCGTCATTCTATTTTATTCTGTACCTATATACGCGGAAAACGATGAATCACTTAACAAAAACTTGTATAAAGTAAACTGATTACCGCCGCACCGTGTCATCTTTAACGCCTACGTCGGTTTATTCACACGAGCCCCATGATATCATCAGAACTCCATATATTTACTTCTTATATGGAAACTTGCTTCGAGGTTTTACTTGAGCAACTATATTATCAATCAGGAAGAGTTCAACCAGTATTAACTTGCTGGTCGTTACCATACACGTCAGAAATATTTTTTGGCTGACAGGTGCAATTTTAAAGCGACTTATCTTAAAGTAAGTAGTATGATAATCTGAAGTTAGAATAACAAGCGGCTATTTAATGTTGCCGTTATTGTAATAAATAAATAAAAACGACATTTTTAAATACCGTTTAAGTATGTGTTGTTATAGTGGTAAAATAAATACATCACCTGTGAAAATGTATTTTTAAACTATCACGGCTAAGATACAGCCTGGTGGCACCCAGACAAATGGACGAACGGATGAACAGTGGAGTCTAAGTAATAATAGGGTTCCGTTTTTACCGTTTGTGTATGGAACCCTTAAATGAGCGCAGGGTAGCGTTATGTAGGACTTCATACCTCTTAAATGACATTGCGAATATAATGGGATGGAATGGGACGATGCGTAGGAAGACGGAAACTATCGTGGCTCCACAATATCAGGCAATGGACCGGGATCAAGAAGGCGGAAGATTTGTTCAGGTTTGCCCTGGACAAGGATGAATTTCAGAAGAGATCTTCAGTAGTGGAGAAGCACTAAAAGAAGAAGATGATGAATGAGCGTCAATATCATCTAGTTCATTTGCTTGTATAAAAACACATAGAAAAATAATAATAATCATCATCATCATCAGCCCACATACGTCCACAGCTGGAAATAGGCCTCCCCTAGAAAAAAATAAAAAATTAGATGAAGAAAAAAATATGTTTCCTCTGAACAAGTGTGCTCTCTTTTAAGCTGCATCGTCACTTAGGTACTATCAGGTGAGATTGCAGCCAAATACCTGTTTTAGTCATATTACGTAAAAAATGGCCGTTCCCCTACTCATTTCCGAACCCTCCTCCTACCTAACTCCACATTTGCATTGGTGTGCAAATATGCTAGCTTACATCGAGTACCTATTCGATAAGGCAATATGTAGAGGTATAAAAATAATGTTTGTACACTTTAGTTATGTACCTTTTGCGTCTCATTCAAGGAATGTTTTTAATGACAATCTATTACAAGGGGATCAATAAATCAGGTGCGTATGTGCAATGGTAATCATCATGATAACCTTTGGCACTGCGATATATTAAATACTAGCTGCGCTCAGCGGTTATACCCGCTGTACCTACTGTCTATGCGTGTAAGCCTATGTGTTATTCCAGGGTTTGAGCTATCTCTTTCCCAAATTTCAGCTCTATCGGTCCACCCGTTAAGGGGTGAAAGAGTAACAAACATACATCCAGACATCCATACATTCTTACGCGTTTATAATACATATTAGTTTAGTAAGATTATTTCCGCAAAGTAGAGCACCAGATTTAGAAGGGTAATAACTATTTCTATTAGAACTTAAACCTCATATTATATTATTTTTGTTTCATAAAAAGGTTTGCGTAATAGAAATGCTAGCTAAGTGTACACAATGTGTCGATATTTCGAGACTCTAGACAGCCTTGTAAAGATCTCAATGTTCATGCCAACGGTATCCGCCTCCGTCTACAAATTTACCGGAATCGTATTCACATTGGATATATCCGAGTATGGATACCAGACTTTATACGCTAAGAGCTGGCGGTTAATTTTATGCTATTGGTTTTAAATGAATGTTAGGCCCCGAATACACGTTGGATTGAGCGACAGATAACATGCTAGTCAAATTACTAGGCTGAAGAGACTTAATATCTTATAACTCTTGAGGAAGAAGCGTAGGTGCTGTGCGCCCAGAATTTTACATCTTTGTGGAATCATGGGCAGCGTTATCTCTTACCAACAGGAAATGATGGTAATACAAGCAACAAAGCTTTTTATATACATAGCTGAATTATTACAAGCCTATTATACTTGCACACAAAATACCTAAATATTACTATTTGATACATCTTATTGCAACTTTTAGATCAAAACCGAACGCAGTGAACGTAGTATAATCTGTTTGTAGCAAACGTAGTGTATAAGTTATTCATTTCAAACCTTCACCTCTCAGACTACATTTTACATCGCGAATGTCACAAAATACATTCGATTCTTTACTAGACCGCGGCAGGTCTGTGGCAGTGAGCGTACGTTGTGTCAAATAAAATACAAGTAAATGATATATAACAGAGGCTCAAGCTCTGGAGACTCGAGCTTCACAATATGAATTTCTATTTGGTTTTGGTGGTGTGCTTCAGTTTGATAGCGTGGAGCAACGCGATGTTGTACCGGCGGGACGCTGACAATGTCTTGAAACCTGGTAAGATTATTTTTTAACTAGCGATTTTACACACTTAAAAGCGTATATTATGAAATATTTAATTTTGCCAGCTATTTATCCTATTTGTTAATTTAGGATTTTACCTGCTAAAAGCCTAAGTATTTGTTAATTTTTGGTTTAACCTGCTAAAAAGTAGTAACCTACCTTCCCGCGGACGAGTGCTTCGGCGTACCTGCAGCACCGGCACTATTATGGCTTCCCGTAGGAACACTCTCAGATTTTTAGAGGGTATCCCCACTCGCACCCATTTTAGGTGGGGTCCTACATACTACATACCCCCCGCGCCCGACGGCGTTGGATGACAATGCGTAATGCATTTTTCTTGGGTCAAAAAAAAGATCTAAGCTCCTATGTACTTGGTTAATAAATAGTGGTTTAAAATTATTAGTACCTTTAAAATAGAAAAACTTAACTATGAAACTTTTATTTAGAATAATACAAACTTGGATCGTCCTTATTTCGAAGTCAGTTAATAATTTAATAAAAAGCTTTAGAGTTTTTGCATTACGATAGTAAGGTCAAGACACTAATATAAAAACTTGCGAAGCTTAAAAATGTCAATATTGTCGAAATCAGCAACAAAAAAAACAGGTTTAGTTTATAAAGACTTTGTCACAATAACAGTGCATATTGGAACATAACTATTTTGATACAAATAAAAAAAATATTTGAATTGTGATATAGTTCTACATATACATTCCACTTGTCACTTGACATAACGTACTATAGAAATAAAAACAGATATCGCTTTTCATAAAACTTGTGCTCGTACAATAATTATTGAAATACAGACACATTGATTTTTTTAATAGTGCGAATGTATTTATCAAGCTTGTATTTACAAATAGCCAAACGTTTAATATTGTTTTTTTTTTATACGACAGTATTTTACAAAGGTACAATTCTGGGTGCACTGCGCCAACGCTTCTTACTTGAGAGTCATAAGATGTTAAGACTCCTCAGCCCAGTAATTTCACTAGCTACAGTGCCCTTCTACCGAAGCACAGTAATGTTTGCACATCACTGCTCAGGCGGTAGAATAACTGGCACTGTTGGAGTACCCACCTAGTCGACCTCCTGCAAAGGAATTCTACCCCCGGTAAACCGATAGTTTCTTGACAATATGATGCGTGTTTCCCTAAAAATTAAGTGAATATACAATACAAGCATATATCTATGTATCTCTGTGGATCGGCTTGTGGCAGCTCTGTTGTTAATAAAAGTGTTTTTTACTGATGTGTTGTTAGTATGTGGTAGGTGTTTTTTATTAAAGGGATTAGCCACAAAATAAAAACATATGGATAAAATAATCTAAAGCAATATTTATACAGAAAAAAATATTTACAAAAATACAAAATTATTATTTACAAAACTATTTACAATTTTGAAACCTAGCAAACATATCTATAACCCGCCTAAAACGCCTAGGTAACGCTGCCGTAATTGGTAGGCGTTATTAAACTCAACATCAGGCGAATTAACCTCGTCTCATTTGACGCATAAAATGGGCTCACTTTTTTTATTGAACGCGGTTTCTGCACTTATAACTATTATCTGTGTTAACATAAAAACGCGCTGCAGTGACTGGTGGTTATGTAACCTTGGTGTATAAGTGTGCAAAATGCATGTAAATTAAAGCAATTTATATTCGACTCTATCTCTTAAGACGTAAGGTATAAAATCAATGTCGATAAAGCTACTAAACTTTCAAATACATTTTATGTAATTGTATTTTATGCCTATAGGTGATTTATTAATTATGTTATAATATATTACGCGTACAAAATTACGCACCTGCTTAATTGAGGTAACATAATAATAATACAAATAATATAAAATATTACTGTTAGTATTTTGTAATAAATATTTATCTCAAAGTTATATATTAAAATAAAAAAGGTAAAAAAAAATTTTCCTTTTTTATTTTAACACTTTTTAGTGCACTGTATTCTACTTGTCAAGCTCTTTCATTTGATACCCATATTAATGGGATTGAAAAAAATAGGTTATTCGCCATTTTGTAGCGGCGGCCATCTTGGATTATGATTTTGTATAGTGCACTGTATTTTACTTATCAAGCCCTTTCATTTGATACCCATATTGATTGGAATAAAGAAAATATATGTTATCCGCTATTTTGTAGCGGCGGCCATCTTGGATTTACAATAATACTGAATACACATAATTGTATTGTCACCAGAACTAATGGCGCATACCAAATTTCAGATCAATCGGTTGACAGGAAGAGGGTGAAATTTCAATTACTAAATTTGACCCAAGAAAAATAATAAAACAAACAGAGTGAGCTAAATAAAACCGTTTAATAAAAAAACACGTTCTTTGCTAAACTACCTATTTATTATTTATCTCAATTAGTTTAGTCGTTTTTGCGTGGAAGTTACTCTTCCATATATAATGCATAAATGAGTACGCAATTGTTATTTACTTCGTAACAAGTAGGCCATTTATGAACTTATGTAAAAGCTGCTATTAAATGAAATATTAAAGAAGATGACAATTTTCAATTGACACCGTAAGTACCTTAATTTTAATCCTACTAATATAAAGGTGATAGTTTTGTATGTTTTTATGAGTGTATTATGTTTTTACACAAAATGATTCGTGAGTGTTACGTGTAAGTAAATACAAGTGAGTTTAAGCCGTTTATTTACAAAGATGTATTATAATGTTTGTTGCTTATTCACCTAA
The DNA here is from genome assembly GCA_947507615.1 of Hemithea aestivaria. NCBI lineage: Eukaryota > Metazoa > Arthropoda > Insecta > Lepidoptera > Geometridae > Hemithea > Hemithea aestivaria. The sequence goes on from OX382328.1 coordinate 1,904,454, forward strand.
AAATCAATGACCCAATCGCGATAAAACTAGGTATGAAGATATCTCAACTTTTTATCCCAATTTCCCCATAGAATTAATACTTGCATTGATGAGACAAAGCGGTGAACCTAGTTCCTAATATTTAATATAATTATTATGATTTTGTTTTATTTTTCTTTAATACATTATAGTCAAGTAGGTACAGTAAAAAGCCAAGCAGTTAAACCGAGAAGGGGTCAACCTTGTGACCGGTCGTACCGTGCCACGGTCAAGTGCTTGTAGTCTGGTCCCATTGAATTGTTAAAACACTAATATAAACGTTGCTAAAAACAGTATTTGAACGTTAGAGTTTTTTATACTTTAACGTGGCTATGTCTTACCGGGGGTAGACTTCCTTTGCAGGAGGTCGTCTAGGTGGGTACCCCAACAGTGCCAGTTATTTTACCGCCTGAGCAGTGACGTGAAAACATTACTGAGCTTCGGTAGAAGGGCACTGTAGCTAGTGAAATTACTGGGCTAAAGAGTCTTAACATCTTATGACTCTTGAGTAAGAATAAATAAATAAATAAATAAATAAATAAATAAATAAATAAATAAATAAATAAATAAATAAATAAATAAATAAATATTTCAGGACGTTTAACACAGCGCCACCTAACCCCAAACTAAGCAACTTAATGCTTGTAATATGGTGGTTAGGATAACGGATATAATACTTATATACTTTTCTTTTGTAAATACATACTTATAATAGATATTGGAAAACCACCCAGACCAGAAACAAATACCTGTGGATCACACAAACATTTGTCCCATGCGGGAATCGAACCCGCAACCTTCTGCGTTGCAGGCGGGTATTAGCCCACCGCGCCACAGAGGTCGTCATCAGAAGCGTTGGAGCGGTGCACCTAGAATTTCTCATCATTGAAATCCTGGGTGACATTGTACTGATTATGGGCGGCGTTATCGCTTAACATCAGGAGAGAGTCTTGCTCGTCTTCTTTATCGCATAAAAAATCGAGAGTTAATAGGTTTTAAGAGGGTTTATTTCGCTGGACGCTTTTTCGCTCGCACGATTTGATATATTAATTCATAGAATTAACTCTTTAGCGTAAATAAACTCAGCAGAAAAAATCCCTCTTAATAGATTTTAATAAAACAGGAGTTTTGCAGTTCGACGAGCTATTTTTGCACCGATACGATGTAGAAATTTCTTTTTTGTTTCAATGGGTATTTCCAAACGGGCCGTTCCCAGTGGTTCTTTTTATTTATATTTTATCAAAATTGAATGAAGAATAATAATTATAATTCTTTATGTCGTAACACCAATAAATATGCAAAAGTTAATGCTTAAAACTATGAAAAAAATATAAATAATAGAAGTGTAACAATTGGCGATCTTATTGCAGTTAAATGTAAAGGTTATACCGGTTTATAAATTGGTAACCAAGTTACAAAGTAAAATATACACCTCACCCTCTCTGTGGATGTTCTCAAGTATAAATTTATTTCCCTAATTTTTTGGTATAAATACACATTTTTGAAGCACTTGGCCAATATTGATCTAAAAATGCCTTATAATCAAAACAACAACCCACGCTAGCGATTGAAGATTAAAAGGTTACAAAATCTACTTATATACATTTATGGCAATACCACGCAAGTAGGAAGCTTAATATTTTAATTAACTTGGGTGAATTCCTTTAAAAATAGAATATTCAAGAGTCATTTGTTTGTTATTGTTATGTTGTAACATCGTCAATACTTTTTAGAGCATCTTCCTTGTGAACGAATCTGTCGCTCGCACTATAATATGTTGAATTTTGAAATATAAATTAATTAGTAGAATTTTCTTTTTGAAAATGTTTGATGGTGAAGCTCTGGATAAAAATATTTTTAAAAGTATTCCTAGTTTAATACTGGTATACGGTTTACTAAAACGTCTTCATTCTATAAAATAACTTTGTTTGTTATTTAAGACATCAAACTTTTTTTATTTATATAAAAATATGTAATAATAGGTATATTAATTATATTATTATCTAGAGCAGCTCTAACCATAAAAGACTTAGAAAATATAAGTAGGTAATTCATATACCTATGTTGCTGTACCACTCGTCAAGAAGAATAATAATGATAATTGTATTGTTACAAGCTTTTATTTACTTCCACCTGTCCGTTGTCTGTCTGTCTGTAATAAAATCTTGCAAGTTTAATTTGATTTACTTCCTGATTTCCGATTGAGCTGAAATTTTGCATTGCACGTAAAAATCGGATGATAATGCAATATTATTATGACATCGAGCTGATCTGGTGATGGAGCTGGAAGGTGGTCATAGGAACTCCGTAATTTAACGACGCAACCCCATCGAGTTTGGGCTCAATTGTTTCGTCTTGACGAGTGCTTTGGTAGTAGATGATATTAATTATAATTAATAAAAGCTTATTTTTAATAACTGTACACTGTACTGATTATGGGCAGCCGTTATCTCTTAACATCAGGAGAGCGTTTTGCTCGTCTTCTACTTCATTACATAAAAAAAAAAAAAAAAAAAAAAAAAAAGTTTTTTAACATTTCACTTGTTTGTTTCAGATCTTCTTCCAATATCATCGACAGTGGTGCCACTGCCTTATCATTCCGTGTACGGCAACGAAAAAAAACGTCTACGAGAAAAGAACAAAAATCGACCTACAGGGAAAATACCACTTGTAACAAAAATACCTGAGTAAAAATATATTTTCGCTTTATAAGGTTTCTAACATGAACAAAAACAAATTATTTCAAGCGTTAGCTTTTTTGTAAGAAATCAATTTCCAAGTTTATTTATTTCCTTCTTGCGTTTCCAGTTATTCCTATTTATATTCTTGAACGGAACGGAAAGGAAACTTAAAAAATGGTGAAACTTGTTATAAAAGTGAAGAGTTATAAATGTAATTTAATATTGTTTACTTAAGATTCAAATATTTATAAATAAAATAAGTAATTATTATACTTCTGCCGTATCTTTCTTGTTATATTCTGTATAACTGAAAATAATTCATATTTCAATTTACTAGAATTATGTCATCCATTACTGAAAATATTCATGCGTCAATTCACTAGAATATTTAAATTATTAATGGTATTAATTCATTCAGTGCTTTATATAATAGTCCAGTCAACGAGTGCTCAAAAAGGGTATGTGGATCGAAAAGTCGAAAGCAGAAAAACTAACTTAGGGACTTTGTTTGGACTAGTTAGGAGATAAACATACTAAAAGTCCCCACCCCTCCGAGGTGAGCCCGAGGAGGGGGAGGCCGAAGAAGGTCCCATTTTCAGGTTTTTTGCTTATATGTCAAAAACTGTGCACTGTACGATATTTTGTTGTACTACATTATGAAACCTAATAAAATTCTCTACAACTTTGGCCTTCACAGTTTTTATCTATCTCCAATCGTTGTCCAGCTATGAGCTTCCAAACATGGTCTATTTTTAAGACGCATAAATTAGTTTTCCATACAAAGTCGGCCAAAAAATCTTGCAATTAAAATTCGACCAACTTCTGGTTGTCGTACCATAATGAAACTTTGCAAATGTCTAGAAATCTTATGACAGTTTAATAATCTGGTACCACTGAGGTGATCTGATGATGGAGCCAGGAGGTGTCTACTGAAACTCTTCAATGGCTATTAGTAAACCCGTCGAGTTTGGGCACATTACATTCGAATTGATGAGACCTTTTCATAACACTTGCTGACGACTGTCTGATAATGGACCAGGAGGTGCCTACGACTCATCAATTCAAATGTAATGAGCCTAAACTCGCCGGTTTTACTTAGAGCCATTTAAGAGTTCCAGTAGACACCTCCCGGCTCCATCATCAAATCAGTTCAGCAGTACCAGATTATTGAACTGTCATCAGATTTCTAAACATTTGCAAAGTTTCATTAAGGTACGACAACCAGAAGTTGGTCAAATTTTATTTTCAAGATTTTTTTACCGACTTTGTATGGAAAACTAATATAAGCGTCTTAAAAATAGACCATGTTTCGAAGCTCATAGCTGGACAACGATTGGAGATAGATAAAAACTGTGAAGGCCAAAGTTGTAGAAAATTTTATAAGGTTTCATAATGTAGTACTACAAAATATCGTACAACGCACAGTTTTTGACATATAAGCAAAAAACCTAAAAATGGGACCTTCTTCGGCCTCCCCCCCCCCCTCGGGCTCACCTCGGAGGGGTGAGGACTTTTAGTATGTTTATCTCCTAACTAGTCCAAACAAAGTCCCTAAGTTAGTTTTTCTGCTTTCGACTTTTCGATCCACAATCCTTCTTTTACTGGGCTATAAGAAATGAAACCGAAAAGTAATTTATTTCATTCCGAATTCAGAGGAAATAAAAATCCGTATTGAACATTTAGGATTATTGGACGTTTGTGGGAAAATATTATCATGTGTACAAAAAATGTGGGTACTATGTACTGATAGATAAACTTTTGACCATCGCACGTGATGTATGGTACTGAGAACCTAAAGATTTTAGTTAACGGAGCATCGTATCGAAACACGTCAGAATTTGATGATACAGGCTGTATCATACAGCTAAAACCGGCGATCTATTCGACCCAAATGTTTGCGCTGGGTGTTAATTTTTTAAATGAAAAGAGCTTTTGACATTTTTTTTTAATTTGGCACTATTTGCGAACATTTACGCCTAGCGGTTTCTGGAGAAGGGATTTGTCTAGAGGTCAATCTGTATCCGGAAAGTAAATCAAATTTAACTTACAAGATTTGATTACAGATAAATTTGGGGACAGGTTAACTTAATAAAAACTTGTAAAAAGTAGATAATCTTTTCTTGAAACTTTAAATAATTTTGGAATGTCCTTATATTGCTGCAAAAATCATCACAGCTTATAAATGGGAGTATTCATCACTCAATCTTATATTGCGTTGGACGCTGCTTGCATCCTAATGCAAGATCACATCTCAATTAAGCTCTGTGAATACGAAATGAACGAACTAACACGCCGCGAGCTGATTGTCTAGAGCATGAGTCGGCAACCTTTTCTTATACAAGGGCCACATAATATTTTATTTTATTAATTGCCTTTGACAACGATTGCCAAATGTTGTCAAAGGTTGTCGGGATGTTGTGAATGTTGGTGTGACGTTTGCCGCCAATTGTAACACATAGTTTTGTATTGTTTTAATTTTAAAGTTGTTTTTGTACATTTTCTTTTGTGTTTCAATAAAGAGTTATCTATTTATCTAACAATCTCGCGTAATTTTAAGCGACGATGTGAAGTCGTAGATGGTTAATGGTAACAAACTACACCTATTGACCGCTCGACACAGTCATAATCCCCGCTTAGCGACACGGTTTTGTCCAGTAGGTGGTAACTAGTCACAGCCGAAGCCTACCACCAGTATAAGTAGTAGTATGGTATGAGGATATTGTTCCGACAATATTTCTTCTAATCATGATAAAAATTTGCAGCTTGACTTTAAAAGCACGTTGCGTTCAGCTTGCTCTGAGCTCTGAGAATATTATATTAGTGTTTTTTTTATTAATCCTTGTGGATATTAAGGTTAATCCACACGATGCCGCTCTGCGAGAATTTTGTATGACGAAAGGTTTTTTGTGTGGAATGGGTCATGCGCGAGCCGCGGGTTGCCAACCGCTGAGTCTAGAGATATCTAGAGCTTAGTTGAAGGTGCAGCGTTCGACCTCAATTCCCTTGTCTTAATTAACATGTAGGACTAGACCTCTTTTAGTCTTTTGATGACGAATTTCAAGTAGATCGTTCGGTTTTTAAGTTTGCAGGTAGGATATTGGTCAAAAACTTACCTGTATTAAAAGCTGCGCCATTTTATTAATAAAGGCAGTAGTCCACATTTTTATCTATACTAACTTACGACACGGCTATAGGCATATAAAAAGAATGTGTGAGTGAAGCTTGGCTCAAAGCACTGAACAGATAGTAATGAAATATGGCACAGAGATAGATAATGACGACGTTAATTACCACATAGATGCATAATGGCGCGCCCGTCTAAAGCTAAAACATAGACACAGTATAAAACCCCTAATCGATATTATGAAGTACTGTTACATACGCAACGACAAGTTCTACTATTTCGTATGAATTTAACCCTCTCGCGAGCTGTACTGATTACGTTGCTCGTTCTAGTTTTAACTATTTTGGATGGTATAAAATATTCAATAATTGCCATGGCAAATATTTCTCCAATTCTCGCAAAAGGGTTAACTACTTTTATAGAAGTGCTCACTACAAAATTTTAATCTCCATGAAAACTGATTACTCGTACCTACAGATGGTACGTACGGCTCAATAAAATTTCTACAAATTTTAGTGCAAAATTATTACGATCCCGCCTACTAAGAAACTAATGGCTATAGACTATATAAATTATTGCAGATACTGCGCACCATAAGACAAAACTGATGCCTTACTGTTAGCACTAATTGGTACGTTTCTTTACAAAGTAGACCGTGTGTAAGACCGTGGTCAGCTAACCTATTCTACTGATAATATCATAATTACGAAAGTTTGCATGTATGGATGTTTGTTACTCTTTCACGTCTAAACCCGTGCACCAATTAAGCTGAAATTTAGTATGCTACTAACAACTGTTAGACTGTTATAAAACAGGCTCATACCACTCAACCCACATGTTGCCACCCATAGTATAAATAAATAGACATAGACTGTCACATTATCGCTTATTAAGATATTACGTACGACGCAGTCGTAAGTAATGCTGCAGGCCTAGTAGGAATCTCAGCAACCTGAAACTGCAACATGTAGAATGTAAGTAGGTTGGCTACACCATCATCTCACAACCTATAATTTGACTCTGACAGTGTAATTAGGGTAGCTTTGTTTTTTTTTTGGTATGGATTTGTTAGTTGGAGTTTATCGCGGTGTCTGCCTATTACAATAATGTGTACTAACGGCATTAATCAACTCACGTCCCGGTCTCACCCAATAAAGTGGTACATAACTGTCTGTAACTAATTCAGTCCGACAGCTGCTAGGGGTTATAGTAATTAGATAGTTACGACTAAACCTAATAATATTCATCGACATTTACATAATATGGAAATTTTATGGAGGTTTTTGATTGGTTAACTCTAAAAAGAAAGTTTAATTTATAAGTTAGTATAATTTTCTTTTCAAGATCTTTTTTGTGTTTATTTTATTATTCAGCACAACGCTATACTAGGACCAACTTAATGCTAAAGTAGCATTTCTGCCAGTTGACCTGTAACTGGAGAGAATCTACAAGAAAAGGGAGGATTTCAGACAATGACAAGGCAAGGGACATTGACAAGGGAGGAGTGAACTCGCCCTATTCGTTGGTTGTAGCTTCTATAGGTTCTAAAGGTTTGGATGAACTGTGTGGATGGGGATATACGTCATACGTGATAGGGGAGTAAAGGAAGATATGACGGATGATAGAGTAGAATGGAGGAGGAAGATGTGTTGTGTGTTGTGTCAATAAATTGCTTTTTTTTTATCTTCCTGCCCTCAGCCCACATTATGTAGGCATAATGTGGGCTGAGGGCAGGAAAATAAAAAAAAAGCAATTTATTGACAGTAGAAAAACAGAAAAGATACACATGAAAAAAGCATACACAATTTGAACAATTCTATTGTCAAATGGGATAGACTCAGCTTTGTGCGGCACAGGGAGAAACCACTGCGCAGCACTGGTTTCAGTCTATCCCATACTCGAGCGCCGGTGTTAGTCGAGTAGTTACAAAAGTAGTTTCAGCGGGGTTTCTCACACATAAAAAAAATAAGACTACTTACAGCTAATTAAACATCCACAAGATTTATTACAAATATAATATAATGCGACAAGATAAGATGATAAGCTATAAGATGATGAGCCTCTATTACAGCACAGGCCGCCTAGGAAAGTAAACCCTTGCCAGTTATTCATCTGCCAACCAGTAATGTACAGGCATTACAATTAAATTAACAAACCAGTAAATTACAGGCTGTGTTTCGGACTGAAGAGTAATGCAACCAATGAAATAAGTGGGCAAGATGAGATTCTACATTTAATATTTCTGGGTGACAGGCGCAGTGCAGTGTCGCTCCACAATTTTGTGTTAGAAAACACTAGGTGGTAATATTATGGACAATGGAAAATCATCAGTCTACCCGATTTACTCATCTTAACATAGAAATTTAATATGTGAAAAAAGAAAAAAAGCGGCCAAGTGCGAGTCGGACTCGCCCATGAAGTTCCGTCCATTTGAGTTGATTGAATGAAAGGTAAAATGCGGATTACGATTTATAACGTACCTATTAAAAAAAAACTAATTATTAGATCTCACATCATATATTATTTTTACATTTTTCATTCTCTTATTTTAGAAGTTACAGGGGGGGGGGGGGGGGGGCACATTTTTCCACCTTGGAAGCGTCTCTCGCGCAAACTATTCAGTTTAAAAAAAAATGATATTAGAAACTTCAATATCATTTTTGAAGACCTATCCATAGATAGCCCACACGTATGGGTTTGATGAAAAAAAATTGAGTTTCAGTTCTAAGTATGGGGAGCCCCAAAAATTTATTGTTTTTTTCTGTTTTTGTGTGAAAATCTTAATGCGGTTCACCGAATACATCTACTTACCAAGTTTCAACAATACCTATATAGTTCAAATAGTTTAGGAAAAAAGTGGCTGTGACATACGGACGTTACATACGGAGACAACAAAGTGATCCTATAAGGGTTCCGTTTCTTCCTTTTGAGGTACGGATCGCTAAAAAAGAGAGTGATGGAAAAAGATGATGCAGTACAAAAAATAAATTCAAATAGCCATCATTTTTATTACTCGGTTGAGCGGTCGACGATGTCACTCCGAAATTGACCTCACTATAGCCATATGCGGAAGTGCAGAACCATAATGAATGTGGATCTTGCCTGAATCACCTTTTTAAAATGTTAGAGGTCATTGATGATTCAAATCAACGTATTTATATTTATTCCCTGCTAAATTTAAACAATGGCCTTGAAATGCATAAAACCTCTAAAAGGCAACCTAGAAATTGATAAAATTTAAAATAAATGTATTAAAATTCCGAACAGAAATGTTTCACATGTTTTTGAGCGCTGATGTTACATCCTGCATTTTATATATCAATGGCTCGCATCAATTTTAAAACCCCTGTAGAGAGAGTAAGTGGATATCATCTCTAGACGAGGCGTAATTTAGATGCCACCGTGCCACTGCGTACCGTGTCACTTTCATACTAACTTGTTACTTCACCACATAGTATAAAATAAAGCTGTTTCCCGCGTCTGCCTGTCGAAGGTATGCTTATATCTTGAAAACTACGCAACGAATTTTGATGCGGCTTTTTCATCATTAATAGAGTGATTCAAAAGGAAGGTAGGTTCATACGTTTGGTTTGACCATCGTTTATGTACTGCTATAACGATGACTACGAGTAAAATCACATAATTTATTCGAAACTTCTTTTAAAAGATAGAAATAACTTTCATTAAAATTATTTCATAGCGCAGTCACAAACATATTGTTTCAGAAACTTTTTAGCGAACGATGGCGTGAAGCTGCTCCGGACGCACGCTTCATTTGGACTAACATACGGCACTTTTTGTTTTTCATCATGCCCGGTCTACTCGAAACTAGTTCGAAACTCGCTCATTGAACCGCCAGAATGGTCTATCAGCGGATGAGTCGACCCGACCAAACTTCCAGTTTTTAGGCATACGAAAAAGCTGAGAATTTCCTGCGAAGTCGGTAACAAAGCGAGCACGAAAGTTAAGCCTGTTACTGGCGCCCATCCAGTCACCGAGCTGTGTCTGTGGAGTTTTTAATTTCGTTCCGCAGCCACTCGCAGCAAACCTCGTTACAAGTTTAAATTGGCATTTCTCGGAGTAGTGCTTAGACGCCACTGTTGATAACTTCCTGAGGTGGTGTCTCTATCGTTCGACTAATTCTTATTTAAAATGTATGAGCGTAACAGCGTTTGAGATCCCGGCGCGAGCGGTGTGCTAGTCACGTAGAGGCATGCCTCGTTTATTTTGATACATTTACATTATTATGAGCTTAGCCTGTTTGTTACCTTTTACATCTCATCAATCTTTAAGGTAATTATGTTTTAAGGGAGGAAAAAGAAATAAGACCGCCAGACTTTTAAGTAATTTGAGACGCGAACAGAGCGTGGAGTACCACTCGTGTAGACTCGTGTAGTTAAGCCGCGCCTGGGAGCGCGGGCACGTAACTATTCTTGAACTACAAACAGACAGACGCCAGTTAGAAACAAACTCCTAAGGAGACGCTACAGCATGTTACAAAACAATCCAGATGCTAAGAAAGCGTCGCGCGTGATCTGAAACACAAACACTCGTATGAAAACTCGACCTTGCTCAGTTCTATTTGAAAGTGTCGTACGGCTTTATTTTATCTACGTTATGACATGTTTCCTAACAAATAGAGTAGTATAAATTATACCACCTATAAATATTGCGTGATTTTCGTGTTTTGGTTTTTATAGAGAACTCTTTATTGAAAATCATAGTTTATATTATTATATGTAGATGCTTTAGATTCTTTAAGTAGTCAAGAGAATGGTTAAATTTCACACGTATACTTTTAGACCATGGGCCGATCCAGATGTTTAATTGGGAAGCGAGAAGATTATAATATTATGTTTATTAACAGATACCAAAGCCACGAGCGGAAGCTAGTTCATGAATAAATGACGGACTGACTACTAATTGTTGATGAAGCCGGAAATGCAATGTAAAATTAAATAAGAAAACGTTTAATTTCATTCATAGAGAAACGGTTCTCAAATGCGAGAGTGCGCTTCATTAATCTAGCTTGAGCTATCGCAAACATCGTATTTGTTAATTGCTGCGAGGATAGTGCGAGAATTTACGGACGCTGCTTTATTTAATTGGCGGCCATAAATTCTCTATAAAGTCTGGTTGAAAAGTTAACATTTATTAAGTTTTTGGACTATAATACTTAGATTATGCTAGAGTAGTATTACTAGAATAAATTTATCAGTGTTATTACCGTGGTCGCATTGTTACTTTATGAACTAACCTAGCTGCGCCCAGCGGTTATACCGGCAGAACTTATGTAACCTATGTGTTATTCCAGAGTCTAAGCTATCTCAATACAAAATTTCAGCTCAATCGGTCCACCCGTTTAGGCGTGAAAAAGTAACAAACATCCAGACAGTAATTCTTACAAACTTTCACGTTTATAATATTAGTAAGATTGTAGCTTAATTTTATTGTTTTATGAGACTATACTAGTATACTGGTGGTCGGTTACCCCCCACTGGAGAAAACCATGTCGCCAAACGATCCTTATGATCGTGTTCCGGCATGATGTTCAGTGAAGCCAGGGAGTAGGTTTAGTGTGCTACCATGTATGGCCGCATCGTCGTTTAATATCATGCAAGATTGTGGTCAAAAGCTAACCTATAATGAATAAAAAGACTAAGACACATACACATTGAGCGTTTGGCATTTCGTTTTCAACGCACGTTGATTGTTCTTTTGTAGCGTATCTACATGCAGCGCCCTTCCTACTGCTTTTGTCAAAAAGCGTTCACTTGAGTAGGTATAATTTAAACTTCCACCATAACTCTTTTTTTTTTAAAAGCACGCTCTACGTCTTTACGTGTGTTTCAAAGCGCGCAGTGTGTATCCCCATGCACATAAAGTAGCAGTTTTGCATAAATAAAATTCATCCCTTTTAATGGTACACTACCTGTCATAATAGTATGTTCTTGGAATCGGCCGAGCTGTTTCGAAGAATAGTCGACACAAAAGATCATACCACGCTTTGAAAATAGATAAGCTTTCCACTGCGAACGTACTGTGTAGGTGTATGATCAAACTAACTCCCTCTTTGACGACCTCTGTGGCGTGGTGTGTTAATACCCGCCTGCAACGCAAAAGGTTGCGGGTTCGATTCCCGCAAGGACAAATGTTTGTGTGATCCACAGATATTTGTTTCTGGTCTGGGTGGCTTTCTGTATCTATTATAAGTATGTATTTACAAAAGAAAAGTTGTAAATACATACCGGTAAACGTACCACCATAACACAAGCATTAAGTTGCTTAGCTTGGGGTAAGGTGGCGCTGTGTGAAATTTCCTGAAATGTTTATTTTTATTTTATTTAACTTATTAAATAACTTTCTTCTATGAATAGATGACTGGTTGTAAGAAAGAATTATATCACAGAATTATTATTCAAATCAAATATTTTCATCCCAGCTTTTGATGGACTACAAAATCCGTAATTTCATGGCTCATGAAGATCCCGCACACATTTCAGTTGCGGGCCAACATCAATTTTGATCGTCCAAAAGGGACATATTTATGTACGTCGAGTGGGTTTTCGCAATTCTAAGATGGCCATCGGACGTGTTCTGGTTTCAAACCGTTTGCCATCTGTAACTTCCGTCTAACGGCTTTAGATCATTCCCTTTAAAGACTGTGTCCATTCCAGAGTAACGTTACCACGTAGGGTTTTATTACTATTTGAGAGATCAAAATAATCCTGACTCCAAAAAATATTTAGTGGACCCACAGTTTTACGTGCCCTCCGAAACACGGTAGCGTCCAGTTGAAAATACACTGAGATAATATAAATAACCCTGAGCCTCCGGATTGCAAGTCAGGCGTTCCACCACGGACGCTAAAAAAGCGGAAGATAATATTTGTCGTTCTAGGATATTAACATAATTAATTGTGCTTCTATCTAAGTATTATAAATCGAATGCCCCTTAAAGCATTCATAATACCTAATTGTAGGTTCATAAAAAAATACATCATTATATTAAAAAGTTATAACACAAACACAAGAAAAGTATAATTACAATATGAAAGCCTTAAATTATGAATTTTTATCCAAAGAAACAGGACATTTTCCTCAATTATTTTGACAAAGTGTCGTCTTTGAACGTGTTTATTGTTGGACCAAGTATCTCAAATAAGATATTATTATGTACTCTCATTTAAATAGATAATAGAGGTGCTTATTTTGTTCGTTTTTGTCTTCACTTGCCTTTTATTTACTCAAGACTTGTCATTAAGAAGATTATAAACTTGGACCATTTTAATATTATAGAGTAGGTATCTATATCTCTTTACCGTGGTACCGTAAAATATGGCAAGTGAAGGCAGATTATTTTATAACTTAACTAAATACTCTTCCCCATTACCAATCTATCTAACTACACAGCCCGTATCCACCAACTGCAGGGTATTTATAGGCCTCGCGCCAAACCTTCCGATCCCGTGCAAATCGCATCTAGTGCCCTCACATTACCAATAAATATTAATTAAAAATCAATTAAATACTAATCTTATGATAACTGATTTCAAATGAGATTATGTATCAGAAAGGGGTACGTAGTGCAGTTGTTTTAGGGGCTTCCATCGAGTAGGGGGCTTCTTACAAAGTAGAGCTTCGACGGTAAAGGTGGTTGCAGCCCGATGTTACAGTCCTACAGACTGTAACATCGGGCATTATACATTTTCAATATACATAATATTATATCAAAACAATATTTTAAGGCGAACGTTTGTGTAGCTTAGATAACGGGTCACTATGCGCAGAAAAAAAAAGAAAAGCGAAAACGCAGAATAGCTAATAAGAAGCTAAGCTTGAAATAAAAAGAAACTGATTCGATGAAGCACGAATTTGTCCAGTGGGTGGTAATTGCCACGGCCGAAGCCTACCAGTATAGCGGTGGATAACTCACTCTTTTTTTTCAGCTTCACATCCGCAGAAACACACCCTTAAAACCTGTCAATGCCCACCCTATTGTTTATATCCTTCAATATCGTGTAATAAGTATAGGTATATTGTATAATAGGGCGTACCGTATTTTCCCTTTTTTATCTAAGACTTACGAGTACTTCCCTGTCAACACAAAAATGTACTCGTACTTAATCTTGGCACTCGCCCCGTTTATTCCATAAATCTGTAGAAACACTCAACACGTCTAATTGCCGGCTAGCGGCGAAATAATGTCGCGCCGCGAATTTTCGCATTATCGAAACGTTTTCACGTCGCCACCAACATAATGTGCCCTGTTCGGTTTATCGCTTTCCGTCATGCAAAACTTGCTATTAATGAAAGCTGGAAGGAGGTAGTTGAACTGATTTTATTGTTACTGATTTTATAATACTCTGCACGCTACTGAAGTCTAAATACGAGCCTTGTAGCTAAAAATATATATTACTAGCTGCACCCAGCAGTTTTTCCCGCTGTGCAGTAGCTTTTATGTTATTTCAGGGTCTAAGCTATCTCTATACCAAATTTAAGCTCAATCAGTCCAACCGTTTAGGCGTAAAAAGTAACAACATACATCCATATACATTTCGCGTTTATAATGTTAGCAGTAGGATGTTAAAACTAGCTGTGCCAAGTGGTTTTATCTGCTAAAAATTACTGTATTCCAGGGTCTAAGCTACCTATATACCAAATTTCAGCTCAATTAGTTCAGCAGTTCAGGCGTGAATAGGTAACGAAGACGTCCAAGAAGAAAAGATTTCTACGCGCCCGTGTAGTTGTGTTTGTTTATATTATTATAGTGGTCATACGTCCGGCTTTTAATCCGGAGACCCTGGGTTGAAATCTCAGTGTGTGGCAAAAAGTTCGCCTGGACGCTACCGTGTTTCGCAAGGCACGCAAAACTGTGGGTCCCGGCTGTTTCCTATAAGATATGTAGGAGGCAGTCGTTAGGTCATGTTGCAGGCCCTGTAGTAATCTCGGCGACCTGATACTGCAACATATAGGTTCGCCACACAACCTATAAATTGTGATTTGACTCTGATAGTGTAAGTAGGGTAACCTGTTCTGTTGGAGTATTAACCCCAATTATTATTATTTTGCTGGTGATAACCTCGAAAAGCTCGTAATCACTGGAAAAGTGGAAGGGAAAAGACCCCGTGGCCGAAACCCGATGCGTTGGTCGGACCAGATCCGCACCACTCTCGACTCTACCGTCTACGATGCTCTCCGGGTGGCCGGAGATAGGACAAGATGGCGTAACATCGTGAGAAAGAAGGTCATGGATGGAGGAGGTGACGACCCTCTGACATGAGGACCACGACTGATGGAGGAGGATTATTATTTTATTATTATGTGGATCAAATACGCCTTCTAACTCTATCTCTCTAATAGGTCAACGACCTGGTCAATATGGCAGGTATAAGGCTTATTATATTCAGGTAGGTATAGTTGGTTCAGTCAGAGTGCACGAATATCAACGTCATGAGCTATTTTGGAGGCAGACAGGAGCAATTATAGACCGGCAATTATAGACCAACACGACAGTATGCTGGTACATTAAATCTATGAATTCTACCTACAATAATTATATTATACTCTCATATATATATTTTTTGGAACTAGTCTATGTATACAGATACTGCGCACCACCGTCTATTATTGTAATATCAGTCCTGTTCCATTCCCAGGTTGTCTGTAAGAAATTGCCTAGTGCGATAAGACCGCCGATTGTTTACCTAGCATTTAGATATCTAGCTCAGTAAGTTTCTTTGTAATTATTTGGTACGCAATAAAGTATTATTCTATACTGGTGGACCCGCTCGCACTTCGTTGCGCAGAACAGTAAACTATCAGTGTTTCTGTACTATATTATGCATGTATTATACATGTAAACATTTCTCTTAAATTACTCTATCTATTAAAAAAAAAACCGCATCAAAATCCATTGCGTAGTTTTAAAGATCTATGCATACATAGGGACAAATGCGGGGTGCGACTTTGTAAATTTGTTAAGATAACATTACTCTTTTTGTTGAAATCAAATAAACATTACATAAGACTTATAGATAGTACTAAAATAAAGTTTGGTCTACAATTGGCGGCCTTATCGCTGTGAGCAATCTCTTCCAGGCAACCAGCCTTTATACGGAATTATAATATGTAGCTCACTAAATGAGTGGAGTGAGATTTGTTTTATACTAGTACGTAGTGATCCAGGGTGTAAAGCTGTTTGTAGGACAAAGATGCACCACAGTGGTCGGCGCTCGGCATAAAATTCATAAAATCATAAAACTATATCATATAACTATTTTACTCGGCTATTCATAAAATAGTCATTCCAGAATTGTCCGAAAACTTTTCATGTTACAAAAAATATCCGGCTTTTTTTGACAAATCAATAGTGCCTTTATTTTTCATCGTCGTGAAGCAGAAGTTAAAATTTCTCCTTATTTACGCCAAGATCCGAGTTGCAATGATAGTAACAAATTTGGAGTGCTATGGCGTTTGTGACAACCACTTGTGATCGCACTAGGGGTGCATCAAAATACGGAGAAGAATGCGAGAGCGTACCTCCGTCGTCCCCGCTGAACAGCGGCTGGAAGGACCCCGGGGTTTTAGTGGTTATATCCACCGGTTTGTCCGGCGAGGAGTTCCACATAACCACCCTGTGACATTACAACTGCTGCTCAGAGTGGTATGCGTAATGCATTTTCCAGGAAAAAAAAAGGGTGCATGTTATTTGTTCTTCGTGACCATCTAGTTAGGAACTTTGTCCATGCAATATAATTGTTTTCAGTGAGTTTCGTAGGTGCAGTGTTTGGTACAGTTTCAGGTAACGTAATCAACGCCGAACATAGTAAATAGCTTGGTGCCAGTTTGACGGAGGTAAATGATGCTCCTGTCAAACTTAACAAAAGATATCCATCATTTTTGGTCCCTCCTGTATTCATATTATAATCTTCCTATAATGCTATATCCCTTATATTATAAATGCAAAAAATTGGATGTGTGTGTATACATAATAATATTATTATGTTTTTTACCTCTTTACGGCTAAGATTAGTAGGGCTGCAATTTTTTTATTATGTTTACCTGTAAGTACAATATACAAAATAATTAATATTGATATTCACAATAGTTTCTTGCGTTTTTGTTTTAGCTATGTTTAACTACCGACGAAAAAAAGAGTGTTATTATTTGAACCAGATTTTCTAGCGATGTAAAATTATCAGCGTAGCTGCGGTAGACGCATAATGAACTTTAGATTTTTTAAATTATTCGTCGTTATTTTTTTAAATAAATATTTAATTTTACCTGTAAAGCGAATGTCAATAGTCAATGTTACAGCAGATATTTTAGCAAAAAAGGATTTATTTAAAGTTAAACCTATCATTTTATTTCATTTAGAGCCATTATTTCTTACCTAAAGCAGCCAATATACTAGGCAATTCACAAAAAAATTACGCCACAATAAGAACTTTTACGATTGCCATTTATATCAAAACAATAATACCAATTTGTTCGAACCTGTCATAAATATCCGACCACCAGCCCGCGTATAAAAGATCGCCAAAGTTTACCCTCAAAGCTGGCAATCCTATACGAAAAATTAAAGCTAAAGTTGAAGAATTCTGAAAGGGCGACCCGTCGAATGGTCCATAAAAATGTAACTTGTCTTTATTGGATGTAGTTGAGAGCGTATCTGCTTTTATTGGACAAGATAGAAGTTATGCTTAATCTGGGACCACAACATTTATTTTACAGGACGGGCAGCTAAGATCAAAAATTAATTACTCAATTTTGTGTGAGTGACATTTCACATTTTTAGCAAATATTAAGAATTTTTACGTTTTATACCACTAGATAATAGTGACTTTTCTGATAGCTCTTTATGTTTAAGCGATTATATAATAAATAATATTTTTAAAAATATTATTTTTGGCGAGTTCTGACTCGTGTAATTTAGTTTTTTTTATTAATAAAAAAATATTTGTTTTTCAATAACAAGTATCGTCAGTAGTCAGGAAAAGTTGGGCCTTATCAACAAAGCCTGTCTCTAGAGATAATGGCTGATAATTTAATGAAAGGCCCGTTTGAAAGGACTCGAATGTCCTACTTAGTTTATATAAAAAATATCGATGCGCCTCTTCTTTTCCTGCACCCTTTAAATTTAAAAAGAACGTCATAATCTACCATGTGATATCCTTTTCGGTATATTAGGACTTTTTTTTTCGATGGGAAATGCATTTATGCATCCGCGTACCTCCCGGGGGAGAGCCACGGGTTATGTGGGACTCAATTGTCGGCGGGAGTGCAAGGCCGGCAATAATACCCACAAAAAAGTCCTGGTATAACCATAGTATTTTTGACCAATCGCTTAGACATACGAAAAAAAGTGTCTCGCCTAATTCAATTTCAGGTTGGCAGCTTTTTCATCACCGTCTATAATCCAATCAATAACATATTCTATTTCGTGAGGAATAAGCAGAACGGATGTGTGTTTTATTGTGACAAAACAATATTGTTTGTTGTATTCAAATAACTGAAATGCTTTCTCGAACGGAAACTATCTCTTCAAAAAACCTTGTAAATTAAAGTTTTTATTTGTTATATTTCACGAAAAGGATTACTTTTAAAAAACGCCTGACCCATTTAGTTATATTGTTTTATTTGAAAGTACATTTAGGTTATGAATTAAATGTTCGTCTCAATAATATAGTATTGAAAAAACCAGATTTTTTTAAAATATGCCTACCTATTATTAACATTCAGTAATCTTTTTTAGCACAATAATGGTTTGAAACTTTATGTCAATAAGAATAATCTTAACACTTTTGATACTTTGAGTGAAAAACAATAAGTTTTTAAAATGAACGCCGAAAAATTTTGAATAAAAATTATTAAATTTTTTAGGCTAATAACAAACGAGCTTTTTGACGTCAATGCCTCAACCAGCCGCACTTACTAAACTTTCTAAAAGAACCATATTATTATTTATCTAAAAATCTCATCAAAATCAACATAGATGATATAATATTTTATGTATGTTCCTATGCAGTTTAATGCAAATTGCTCATTTATCATAATCACAAAGGGGTTTCGACTCCACCGGAACCTTGCATGAGCGGACTTTCCGCTCTATCGTTTATTAACGAATTTCCAAACAATTATGATATATCTGGCGGAATGAATCGTAGAACACAAAATTTAATTGTTAAGCTTGAGGATCAGTCCGAATTTCCGTGTTGAATAAAAATATTTTTTTCGGAATTTTCATGTAGGTATCTCTTAATACAATATTTGCATAATTATCAGTAAAAAAATCAAGAATTTTTGGAATAGCCTTTGTCAATAAGTGGGATAATCCAGGCTGAAAATAATAATGATAATAATATTTCAGCACAGTTGGATAAAGCAAAATACATACATATTACATACTAGCTTCGCCCAGCGGTTTTACCCGCTGTATTTATTATTATTTTTTATATTCTGTGTGTTATTTTTATTTTATATAGTCTGTGTGTTATTCCAGGGTCCACCAGGTCCACCTGTGTAACGCATTTTTCTTGGGATTAAAAAAAAGGCAGAGACTATTTACCCTCCACTTGGTACGATCCTGACACACCTCTTTCGCTTTCCCAACTTTCAACACATAAGGTAAATTCATAAGTTAAATATAACTGCGATAAATAAAGCTTGTAGCGTAACAAGTAATTCTTCCGTGACCTTATAAACGTATAAACGATTCCTTAGCGAGCTCAATTCACTCCATTCATAATCGTCAGAGAGTAACTTAATGTTATCCTCATCGGGGAAATATGTAAATTTCATGGAGAAAATTAATTTCATCGTCGGAATAATGGGGGATAATAGTACCTCTTGGCGCGGCCTCTTTCAAGATATAATTTCGTCAACGGCCATCACAAGTTTACGATCCTTTCAATATTATTACGTGCTTAATTAATTAACTTCGGTGGGACATTTTCACGCAAGTTTAATTACTGTTCGACTGAGGACGGAAGTTTCAGCTTTTGTGCGTAAGCAGCTACTTAAATCATTGTCGATTTTAAAATATAGCTGTTGTATATTTGGTCCAACGCATAACAATATTTTATTATGTATTGCTATCCAACGTGGCAATGCTACTAGCATTCTTTGCACGCTGCTATCTGACAGTGGTTTGGAGCGCGGATTTTCGGTAGATTGGCGTGTGCCCGATCTGTGGATAATATTATTTCCCTAATTCGTTGGGATAATACAAGTATTCTGCCTGCTGTAGCTGTAGTATAGTGCCTTCATTTTTTCTTAACAAAGGCATTTGCCACAAAAAAAATAGCCACAATCAAAGTTTTCTCGAGGCAAGATCCCGCTGTGTAGTACCATGACCATTCTCAATACGAGTATTTTACCGCGATTTACCCTGATCAGAAGGGAAATGTAGCCAGGTAAATTACAAAGCTAAGGAGATTTAATCTAAATATATAAAAGGTTAGAGTGACTGATTGACTGACTGACTGATCTATCTGCTATCTATCTTGTTGACGCACCGCCTCAACCGTTGGACGGATTGGGTTGAAATTTGGATGATAGATAGGTTTTATGCCGTAGACTTCCGCTAAGAAAGGATTTTGCCATGTGGGCAAAGCTGCGAGCATAAGCTAGTATTATATATTTGGATAGCAAATGAAGTGATTTAGTGTTGCGTAAGAATTCGTATCTATTGAATACAATAAGGTAACACTGCTCGTGTATGGGCAGACATCATCGAAACCAAGAAACAAAAAAATAGCACTCCGGGAGTGCCGGCAGAAGTGAAAACTTCAATATTAACGTTGTGTTTAATTATAAGTATAAAAATACTATCATTTATGAGGTAGAATACAATGTTTATTTATTGCGCTGTCGTACACAAATATGACAATTTATATGTTGTTATTTATAATATTATATCGTTATTTATATATAACATTAAATTTTATCTCTCAGAAAAATCAACTTCCATCCATAATTTCGACGACTTTTACACCATCGTTATTATCATAATCATCATCGCAAATTTTTACAACTGATACAATTGGTTTATGATAACTTAAGTATGAAACAAACAGTTTTGATTCGAACCTATTAAAGTGTCTAATAAAAAAATATAAAAAAAAAATATCGGGCGCGCGCTTGTCTTCCCCTCGATCTTACGCTTTTTCGATCAGCATCACGTGACCCTGACGCGAGTTTTAAAGTTTTTACCCATACAAAAAAGTGCTCAGCGCCGCTAAAGAAGTTTTCACTTCAAAAAAAACAGTATCATCAGTAAGAATGAGTGCTGAAATCGGGCATTTTACTTGTTAGATATCAATAAAGCCATGCAACGTAATAATGTCATGTACGTATAAGCTATGCAACTAAAACTTTACACATTTAATAAGTACCTATTGTATTCCGAGAATTTGGTTTATCTGGCACAAACCAATCAAGTGTGTTTAAAAATGGACGAAGCTCTTAGATAAATGGTGGGTCCTCGCGTTTTGATAAGGTCGTTTCTGCGGGGGCATATTACTGAGCCTTTTATAATTATTTCATATAGGAAAATGTGAAAAGTCGTGATTAAAGTCTATTTCTGCCAAAAAAACGTTATAATAAAATATTAAGCAATGCAAAAACACCTACACTCTCGCCTACTCGCAAAAATGATTCAAATAAAAATGCTATCCTTTGACGTATGAACACAAAGATATAGGAAGAGAGAGATTTGAATGTGTCATTGAATTCATGCTATTTATAAAATGCGCTCAAAAGAGTCCTTAAGGTATCGTCTTTCGCACGACTCTCTCACTTGTACAATATGACGAATAAATCTGTAAAATTTACTTGACTTTTGACCTTTTTCCTCGGCGAAACTTTAGATCTTACTCATTCACGCCTAAACAGGTGGACCGATTGAGCTGAATTTTGGTACAGAGATAGCTTAGACCCTGCAATATAGTACAGCGCACACATTATAATATAGTACAGCGGGTACCGCTGGGCGCAGCTAGTACTAATTTTATATGGTTTAAAAGTATTTCCAGTTTTCTAACTTAAATCACTTCCAAGGTATTCTAAAAATGAAGAAAACACTTGTATTGCACCCTTTGCCATTTTTAAAGAATTAAACTGAGTAAGGAACGATAAGGTAGGGGTAAACACAATAGATCCCAATGGGTCGACGTGTTGCTGGTTATTTGCCAGCCCCCGTTAAAGATAGATAGATAGAGAATACCTACTTGTATAAATAAATCCTTCCTAATAAATCCTATCTAAAGAATTGTGTACGCTGCTACACGTATAATAAAATCCTTGAGTAAATAACGAGGCTTACATAGGTCAAATTCAAAAGTCATGTTTATTATAGAAAGCCTATTATATAAAGCTAATACACTGAAGAAAAAGATTCTTGGAAACTTCTGAATGATAAACCAACTGGCATCTATCAAACAAGCAATAAGTTAAAGTAAGAAGAACAATAATGTAAAAACACATAATGATGCAAAAATAATTAATCCCTGTGAGTTTCTTAAAGCTTCTGCGTTAAAGGGGTAGTTCCCGTTCGTACACACCCCCATCGTTCACACTGTTACCGAACGGGAAAAGGTCAAAAAAGATGTTTCGCTCGGTCACAGTGTGTACGATCGTTACTTTTTTTTCCCAGTCGTTCACACCGTCGTTAACAGTGTTAACGATCGGGAAAAAAAAGTTTCCATTGTTCGCAGTGTGGACGAACGCTACTATTTATTCCCACTCGTACCTAAATCACACCTGAACTAACTTTTATTTAAAAAGTTCTGCTAGTGGAATCGCGCGCACTTCGTGGCGCATAAAACAGTCAAATAATACCTACATTAGGGTGTCCCAGGCTATAAGGGCGAAAATTATTTTTTCGATTTTAAATACGCATACCCTCTATATTTTTTCTAATTGACCCTAACAACCAAAATACAAAATATTATTGATATCGGATAACGATAACCCGTGCCGACTTAACCCCAAAGTTTCAGGAACAAATTTGATGAAATTTGTATGGAGATTTTAGAGGACATTTTGAAATACATTTTTTATTTATTAAATTAAACACTATTTTATTTTTATTATAAATATATTATTAAAAGAACATTATTTATTAATTTTCTTCTAATATTTTGCCTTTTACAGTTAGGGTATATCAGTACACAAGGTTGTAAAAATTGCTTTTATTCCTCTTCAACGGAGTATTCGATGGAAACCTTGCATCAACTTTAGTACTGTCTCTGCTGCATTAATAACGGATCTCAGTATCATCACCTGTTTCTTAACTAAAATAGAAGATATACTAGAGGTTACTACTAACTACCACTAAGATATATTACTCTATAGAGATATATTACTAGGCCATAAGATATAGATAGAACGCTCGTTAAGAAAACTGTTATCAATTTTAAAACGATTGAATAAGGTCTTGCATGGAAATTTTGCTATCGATGTCTTTCTCGTAAAGTGAAACATACAAGTCTTCTTTTTAAGGGATGTAGTTGAAGCAGTGGTTGTCACGCAAAGAATTTAGACTTCATATTTTCGAAATTCCAACTGCAAGCCAAACTGCTTCTGCTTGTTTACTTCCAGTGTTATTGAAATTACGGCAGAATTCGACAAGAGTTCTTTTTTACATATTATGCGCACGTCTACAGCTGGCAACAATTTTTCATCCTAATGAACAGTTACAGTATCCTGTACATCGTCTTGAAATTTGGAAATCGACATGAAAATTAACTTTAATTCTTCGAATGGCGAACTTTGGTACTTAAGGGATCTTCAGTCGTCAGTATTGAGCCCTAATGTCTTGATAGTAGTTTCTATCATGAACACAGAATTAATTGACACTATCTAAAGCTGCCACTAATTTTTATTCGTTGACGATTTATTTATATCGGACTACCGCTTTCAGTTAGGGCGGGCAAATCGTCTTGCAAATCCATTACTTCTATCAGAAGATGAATTTCTTGATAGGATGAAGTCGAAGCAGTAAGGGATGCATAAAAAATAGCCTGATTTTGACAATAAATAATGCACTCTCAAAAAGTTACATTGCGTTTTCATTAACAGTTAAGTTCACTTCACGGATATTTAAAATTGCCTATACTTGTCCAAGAAAGGGTGGTTTTGTACCAGTTACTTGATGTTTTTTACATACCCTTTTATAAATTAGCCTTTTTTAAACTGTCTAATCCCGCTGGTATATTGACTAAACGATAATAATCCATTTACTAATAAAACAAACAAGTTATGACAAAACCTCGATACAAAATATGCGCCGCGCTGAAGTATGCAAGTACTGAGATATATAAATGAAAGTCGGCACGGGTTGCTGTGGTCCTAGGCTCATGAAATTTTTTTTATACATGTTTTAACACCATTCGCAAATAATTAGAGGGTATGCGTTGTAAAAAAAAGAATTTAATTTTTTTGGGACACCCTAACCTACATTTATTGTTTCATTTATTTTATTAATTATACCTAATTTGGTACCACTGCATTTCAAATGTGTAATATCTTCGAAAGTATTCATTCAAATTACATGCTGTAAAGGGCCATATTTTTCTATATCAAAAGAATTTATACTACGTACATAATATAAAATCGCTTCGTTTATAAATAAATAAATATTTCAGGACGTTTCACACATCGTCACCTAACCCCAAACTAAGCAACTTAATACTTGTTATTTGGTGGTTAGGGTAACGGATATAACACTATATATTTATAGCGAGCGTATCAATCTTTAAGAGAGAAAAGAGTGCACCAAATTCATCACTTTATGAATTGACTGTCACGCGTTACGAAGTGCGCGCGGGTCAGCTAGTATAATAATATATATTATATTACGTATTAAGAAACAATGTTATTCAGATTATTGTATTAAAATTGGTTGCTTGTGTTGCCTTTACGGCAAATAAGTACGGCGATACCGCGCCAGCAATAATTAGGCATAGTTTCGCATACCACCCCAACCGCATATCCTAATTACGGAGCTGTTTACTATATTAGAATATCAAAGTACCCACTTAGGTACAAACTACCGTTAAAAATATCAATAATATCTCTCATTGGTACCTTTATTTCTTTTACATCTTGACTAGATAGCGGTAGAGTGTTAAAATAGAAAAATGTAAAATTGACTTGCAAAAGTGCTCCAATGTAGCCTATTTGAATAAATGAATTTTGAGTTTGAGATACAAACAATTAGGGACGAGTGGGAATAAAAAGTAGCACTCGTCAACACTGTGACCGAGCGAAACATCTTTTTTGATCTTTTCCCGATCGTCAACAGTGTTTACGACCGGGTATAACTGATCGGGAACGTTTTGAAAAAAAGTAGCGACCGTACACACTGTGACCGAGCGGAACATATTTTATGATCTCTTCCCGTTCGGTAACAGTGTGAACGATGGGGGTGTGTACCATCGGGAACTACCCCGTTAAAGCTGTAGATATTTTTTCAAATATTTTTAAATGAATTTCTAGTTTTCCTATTTTTTTTTTATTAAGGATAGGGCTGCGTTTGGCCACAGTCTCTCGTATAAAAGATGATGTGGTCTTAGTTGGTGCACACAGACCTAGAAAATATCTATTGACCCTCGACTTGAAGACTCTCAAGTTATTTACAGGAAACACTGAGGCGAGTGGGAAGTTCCAAACCTTCGCCGTCTGGATGAAGGTTGAACTAATCCGCTTCGTACGGACAAACGGGATGTCAACCATGTAGCGACGGCGTAGTACCTTCCCATAGAATCTAGAGGAACGGTACTACACTATCGCTACACCATCTAGAGTCTAAGGGCTTGTTCACGTGAACGCGCGAGCGCGGGCGCGAAATATCAAACATATGACGTGCTATGAAGGTGTTCACGTACAACGCACGTGCGGTGTGAGCAAAGTCTGTCGCGCCCGCGCCCGCGCCCGCGTGTTATAGCGTGAACAAGCACTAAGCGTTCGGTGGAAAAATGGAGACGGTGGAATCAGATCATGAAGTGTGTGCCCAACACTTTCGGAAATGCACTTTTTAATAGACTGATATTATACTAACCAAATTGATAGTTAGATACGTATTAATTTATACTTTAAAATTTTTGTAATAGTTGAACTAACCTGTTTACAAATATTGAAACACGTTGTGCCACGAGGTTGGTAACTTTAAGTACTCTATTATACTAATTGGGTAATAGAGTGTCGGCGATTAGGCGTTATTGTTAGTAATGATAGTCATTCAGCGCGCTGCCAAATGTACCTAATTATCGAGTGTTTTATGAATCTGCCGAACTGTAGCCGTTAATGGGAATTGTGTTCAACACTAAACACTAGCATGGAAATGTTATTTTCATTATTGAATGTATAATATTAATAAATAATAAGCTGTAGCCTCCAACGATAACCTCATTTACCATGAACCATGGACTCAGAGACAGATTCTGATAAGTGTCATATCCATTACATTTAAATTAAAATATCGAAGGAGCCTCTGCGCGTTGGCCTTTAAGCAAAAGTGCGGGTTGAGCTGGTAATAAAATACCGATGTGAGAGCTCATTGGCACTTAATCGACACGTGAGCATTTTCCCTGTTCTTTTCTGCCTTATAATAATAATAAATATGTGTAGTTGTAGAATGAGCACCAACGATTTTCCCGTTGATAATACGTCATTGAGTTGTTTTAAAAGAAAGTGAATAGAGCCATGAAGAGTCAATATCTCTGAAATATCTCTGGTGGCGCAGTTTTCCATATTATGGTAAATGCTTTTCATCAGACGATCTGTTACTTATAGCGTAAGAAATGTGAAACGTAGGCCTATATCCAGCAACGCACAAATTATATACATCTAAATATGAAAAAGAAAAGAGTGACTGATTGATTGACTGATCTATCAACGCACAGCCCAAACCCCTGAAAGGTTTTAAATTTGTATTGTATGTAATGTGTTGGTTTGAAATTTGGAACACGGACCAAGAAAGGATTTGTTTAACGCGGGAAAAGCCGCGAGCACAAGCTAGTAATATAATAAATCGAGAGTACAATTCTGCACAATTTAAATATAATAATATTATTATGAAGAATTACTACCAACAGAGACAACCAGCTAGTTAGATCCGTTCTAATTACAAGCAAAATTCGTACGAAAACTTGAAGATCGTGTTTTGAAATCCCCCTAAGTAAGGTACGCAAGCTTTGTTCAGTATTCGGGCGTGAAGTACAGCTAGGAGAGCGGAGTCGCCAGAGAAATTACAAGACATAATGTGAGAATTAACTATACAAGTTTGTTACTCGGAATGACGAGTCCGGTGCAGTGTTGCAAAGGATTTTGTAGCGAATACAAATACAAATAGTAGGTACCGGTAATAGTAGGTTTGTAGGTAAACACAAACCTCCGTAGTGCAGAGTTCCTGAGAAGCTGGAGACCGTAACAAGTGGAAGCGCATCGCGAGGGCTGTTTTAGCCAATAATGAAAATGCAGCATCATCAATCATCAACCACTAGCACTCTGTCAAAAGCGAACAACTAAGGAGTAGTAATAGGTAGGTATTATTTTTATTATTATTTTTTTATGTGGGGAAGAACTTATATGAAGAGGGTCATGCCACGGTAAAAATTGGGGAGATCAACTCGTCGGAGTTCTGTTTCGAGAAAGGAGTTAGACAAGGATGCATTATCTCACCCATCCTCTTTAATATCTATGGCGAGTATATTATGCGAAAAGCACTAGAAGAATGGGAGGGTGGCATCAATATGGGAGGAATCAAGCTCTCGAACCTGCGATACGCCGATGACACCACCTTATTGGCGAACTCGGTACATGAGATGGTTGACCTATTGCAAAGAGTGGAATCAGTAAGCCTTGAGATGGGACTGAAGATTAACCAAGCCAAAACTAAGATAATGATCGTTGATAGAGCGAATACCATACCAGCCAACAGAGACCTCCAACAATATGACATAGTGGACCAGTTCATATACCTCGGCTCCTGCATATCCAACAAAGGGGGTTCCGAGCAAGAGATCAAGCGTAGAATCGGTATGGCAAAATCAGCGATGACACAACTAGGCAAGATATGGAAAGACAGAAGTATACGGAAAAACACAAAAATGTACATTGTGAACACTCTGGTCTTTCCCATCTTTCTATATGGTACTGAATCCTGGACGTTGAAATCAACTGACAGACGGCGCATAGACGCCTTTGAGATGTGGGTTTGGCGTAAGATGTTGAGAATACCGTGGACAGCACGAAGAACAAATATCTCCATTTTAAAAGAACTAGACATATCTCAGAGGCTGTCTACTACATGTCTCCAGCGAGTACTCCAGTACTTCGGCCATATTGCGCGCAAACCATCCGATAATCTGGAGAGGCTGATGATCACAGGCAAGGTGGACGGCAAACGCGCTAGAGGTCGTAGCCCCAAGAGATGGTCCGATCAGGTGTCCGAACAACTTGACACCAAAATGACCGAAGCTATACACTGTGCTGCGGACCGTCAAAAATGGCGGCAAATTATCAAAGAAAAGCTTCGGCGGGGTCATCACGACGCTCAGAATTGAGCAAACGACTAGAGGAGGAGGTAAATCGGATGACAATGCAATATTATTATGACATGGAGCTGATCTGATGATGGAGCTGGAAGGTGGCTATAGGAACTCTGTCATTAAAAAACGCAACCCCATCGAGTTTGGGCTCATTTGATTCGTCTTGACGAGTACTATATGATGCAAGATGGTAATGATAATTAAAGCTTGTTTTTAAAAAGTATTTTTAAAATTTCACTTGTATTAGCTAAACGACAGCGAGCGTCTCATTCGTTTACCTGAATAAAGTAAATAACAATATACTCGTATATCTTACTAATATTATAAACCTGAAAGTTTGTTACAATGTATGGATGTCTGGATGTATGTTTGTTACTCTTTCACGCCTAAACTGGTGGACCGATTGAGCTGAAATTTGATATAGAGATAGCTTAGACCCTGGAATAACACTTAGGCTACAATACAGCGAGTAAAACCACTGGGCGCAGCTAGTAGTATCATAACTTTATCTAAATACACTTCACTTTCATTTCATCACTTCACTTCACTTTTTTTTTCTTTTTCATTTCACTTTCCATCAGGTGGGATGTGGTCAAACGTAGGCCTATTCAGTTTAAAAAAATATTGAAAAAAAAATCGTGACTGACTTACTGAATAAAAGACTGATAAATCAACTCACAGAGTATTAAGTTGAAATTTTTACATAGAAATAGATATTGTAACGTAAATATCCACCAAAAAAGTTATTTTTAAAAGCAGGCATAACCGCGAATTTATATAAGTATATAAACACAACTTAGTTATTATTATAGGTAATATATCTACTGGATGTTTAAAAAAGATTGATGAGATCCTGCGAACCTTAGATAAAAAGTTCTATCTACCTTGTTTCTTTTAATAACATGTTCAGAGGTAAAACGCGAAGATATAAATCAAAACCACTGAAAAAATATGACAGTCGCAAAACTCCGAAAACACAACTTCACCAAAAATAAATACTTTTTATCAGACATCTGAAGCGGGAGTTCATCAAACTTCTCCCCGTCTCCAATTTACTCTCAGGCAAATCCAATCGAAATTCGTTCAATTTTTTAACATAATCGCCGATCGGATAGCTGTGATATTCGCGAGACAACGGGAGACGAGATACGAAAAAAAAAAGGAATTCTAGTAAACGGTTTATCGAAGAAATCAGGCGAGACTGAAGACAGAGAATTAAGGTCTCCGCTAATGAGATGTTGATTGCATCCGCTGGTTCGTTTGTCGCTTATTTTGTATCTTCTTTTTAGCTTTTTATTTAACTCCGAGCAATGGTTGGAGTGCAGAATGCTGAATGCATATTTGAATAGCTCTGCCTGCTATTTTTTTGTTTTTCTCTTTAAACATTGAGTTAATTAAATGTTTTAAACAGTTTATTTGTGTTACACAAAGCAGTCGCTGAGAGCTTTTGCTTTGTAATTGTTAATCACTTGTACAAAAATGTTACGTAATACTGCAACGAATAGTTTTACCCACTGAAAAGTAAGCTAAGCTACTTACATTCCGACTCAACTTAATCGGTTAAGTCGTTTAGGCATGAAGAGGTAAAAAAACATACCTACGAGTACATCGATACTTTAAAAGCACTTCAAATACCATTAAATTTAATTTTCAACAAACTGTTCGATCAGCGATTCTTTTGTTTTTTTTTTATGAAAAAAAAAACAAAAGTGTAAGTTTTACACAATACAATTTATTGGATTATTTTTTTCTAGTCCTTAATGTCCCACTGTCGGCAAATACCTTAAAAAATTGTTTAAATATGACGGATATAACGGTTGTAATTTTAACAAATTATCGCTAAATAACATCCTGAAGTTTAGCTTCGAACACCGCATGTTATTATTATAATCAATTGACTCATCTAAGCGAGTCATGAATAATTCCAGTTACGAGAAGGGTACAAAACTTTGCGGCTCGATCATCTTGGAAGCCTTTATAAAGAATAATGAGGTCAAAACGGTTCTCGGAAAATCAAATATGAATGGTATGTACTCTCAGGTAACAAGTAAATAGTTCATTCTATACAAGTGAAATAAAAAAAAGGTAGCACTCCGGGAGTGCCGGCAGAAGTGAAAACTTCAATATTAACGTTGTGTTTAATTATAAGTATAAAAATACTATCATTTATGAGGTAGAATACAATGTTTATTTATTGCGCTATCGTACACAAATATGACAATTTATATGTTGTTATTTATAATATTATATCGTTATTTATATATTACATTAAATTTTATCTCTCAGAAAAATCAACTTCCATCCATAATTTCGACGACTTTTACACCATCGTTATTATCAGAATCATCATCGCAAATTTTTACAACTGATACAATTGGTTTATGATAACTTAAGTAAGAAACAAACAGTTTTGATTCGAACCTATTTAATTGTCTAATAAAAAAAATATAAAAATATAAATATAAAAAAAAAAATATCGGGCGCGCGCTTGTCTAAGCCCCCTGTGCCGCCTAAACAGAGCAGCACACTCAGGCACGGTAGAAAGAGTGGGAGATACTAGTTCCTCTCCCTTCCCCTCGATCTTACGCTTTTTCGATCAGCATCACGTGACCCTGACGCGAGTTTGAAAGTTTTTACCCATACAAAAAAGTGCTCAGCGCCGCTAAAGAAGTTTTCACTTCAAAAAACTTTTTATAAACAAGCTTTTATTTTTATTACCATCTAACACCAAAGAAACGAACGAATCAAATGAGCTCAAACTCGATGGGTTTGCGTCGTTTAATTACGGAGTATCTATGACCACCTTCCAGCCCCATCATCAGATCAGCTCGATGTCGGAATAATATTGCATTGTCATCCGATTTATACATGCATGCAATTTTTCAGCTCTATCGAAAACCGGGAAGTGGATCAAATAAAACTGGCAAAAGTTAATCAAATCTTGCAAGTTCAGACAGACAACGGACAGGTGATAAAAGGAAAGCGCGACTGATTGACTGACTGATCTATCAACGCACAGCCCAAAAGCTGAACGGATGAAACGAAGTTGAAATTTGTAACACAAATACATAGGTTTTATAACCGACGTCCGCTAAGGAAGGATTTTTTCGCACAGGCAAATATGCGAGCATAAGCTAGTAGTGTGGCAAAGTTGCTTCACTTTATCTCTACTTTTTCCACGTATACACGTAATTAATTTTTTATCATAGTTTTCATCGAAAAGATTTTAATTAAAAACTTCTCTACAGCTGATCACTATTAAAATTTGCATAAACAATATTGCTGCTATACTACTTGCAACGGGAATGCTCGCCACTTCCGCGCAGGCTGTTACATTGCACATATCGTTGGATGTTTAATAAAGGTACCAAACATAATATTATTATAACTAGCGATGCCCTGTGGTTTCAACTGGTGAATGTTTGTTCTATTAATGTGTGTTATTTTAGGTATGTAGTACCTAAGCAGAAAGTTTATATAATTACCGTTGTAAAGCGCTCTATTAAAATTTTAGAATTATTCATTGTACCTACTGGTTTTGAGAATCCACAGGTGATAATTTTTCACATTGGCCTTGAGTGATATATGTATATTTTACACCAATTTTCCGCATGAAGATTTCCCAAATCTTTCTCGACTTCATCGCTCCAGCGGAAGCGGGAGAATAATTATTATTATAAATAGGTACCTAATTTTCTCTTAACCAACATAAATGCTTGTCATGATTAGGAACACAAAAATATCGGCACATTCACAAATATGTTCAAGCGGACTTCACAGTACCTAAGGATTTAGTAGCTAAATGAAATTTGCATGTGGCCCGTTACTAGGGCCGCGCCAAATATGTGTACGTACATTAAGGCGAGTGACCTATGGCGTCCGTTTGGACTCCTGCCAGGGAGCTTCACGTAATTTCGTTTTCACGGTTCACTGTGAGCGCGCAAAGGGCTAAAGTCAAACATGAGTGATGTCACGCGAACCTTGCGGTCTAATTGCATTAACACACAAATGAACTGACAAACATAATAACATTATTACATAAAGGTACGACTCAAATCCCACAACCGGATTAACAAAGATTTAAGGTTGTGAAATTTACTTCTCAGATAGCGACCAAGCGGCGATATTATTATACATGGAAACCCTTTTCTCGCGGGACTGTCATCACTCGCGCAGATTACGGAACGGCCATACAGAATCATCACAGAACTAAAAGTAGAAAATAGTGTTATCTCGTGCGTTAGGTAGTTATTATAACGGCGAGTTATCTTCATTGTATACTCGTGTCATTATCCCTCACGAAATGTGGCACTAACGCAACACGGGACGTAAACTCCGGCCAGGGAACATAAACGTTCACAACCAAAATGAATCAAAAGAACCATAAAACCGAGACGATCGTCCGAAATATCGGTCATTATCGGAGTTATTGTCGTTAAAAAGGGGGAAGAAAAAACTGATGGAAGCGTTATCAAACCGAAAACTAATTCAAAGTTCCGTCATTGTTTGCCGTTCGAGGTCCGGGAGAGGGAATAAAAAGCATCTTGTCGCCAAACGATATCGAGTTTCTTGAGGCAATTAAGATAAAGCCGACGACAAAGACCTTCGAGACGATCGCCTTTGTTGCCTCGCTGGTGGTAATTAACAACTTCTAAAACTGCCCGCATGGATTAAAAGCCGAGAGATCGCTGTCTTCACTTGTAAAAACTTTTATGAGTATTCGCTCCCGACTGGGAATAGTTGTTTTGGCCTTTCTAACAATGAGGGACAACTCGACGAAGCTTTATCGTGATTTCCTTTTGGACAGAAAGATGCCCAACATTGCTTAGAAAACTCTTAAGTTTGAAGAGTTTTCTTCAAAGTCATCATAATTAGGTACTTACAATATCGTGTCTTACTTTAGGCAAATTAACTGTTTCGTAACTTAAATTGGAAATTGTATGGCTTTTAATGCTAGGTAATTATTTTAACAGCTAATAATTATTATTTAAGGGATTTGCTCTGCTTTGTGGACCCAATAATAGATAGTACTCGCGGAGTTATTTTAGGACTTGAGTTAATTACACAGTATTATTAATGTAGATATTTTGATATGAATTGGATATAATATAATATTTTATGATTAATTTTTAACCGACTCCAACAAAGGAGGTTTACAATTCACTGGAAACCTTTTTAACGTTTGTCCCCAGATTATTCAAAAACGGTTGAACCGATCTGGAAAATTCTTATTTTTTACAATGTACTTCCCAAGTTATCGAAATAAGTTAAATGATTTTCATGTTATTTAAACAACTTTTTACTAAGAGGTTGTCCAACCAAGCGCAGTCATGAAGTTTAATACCCTCTTTAATAATATGACTTGCCCATTGATTTGATTTAAAACGGATTAGACAAGAAAAAAAGAGAGACGAGATAAATACGTAATATTCTAACGGAATATACGTATGTCAGATAAGGATACAAGAACTTGATAATGTGCGAAGAACGAGTATTAATGTGGGTCTCCGTACCTTCTCTATAGACCCTTAAAAATAAGCCCCGACATTCATTCTCTGATTATGATATTACTCTCTCAAGCCTGCTCACACGTAATGACCTGAGAGCTTTTTATCTAAGAGATGTACAGACGATTTTCAACCTAAATGCTGCGTAATGAGTAACATAATTAAACGTAAAATGTTTTGGGACAAAAAGGACTACAACGTTAGTAAGTTGAGTAGATAATACACGTGCCTTGATTTAATAATAACTTAAATATGATACTTAGGAGATCTATTTTTATTGTTAAGTTAATCTTAGCATATTCTCAACAATATAGTTGAGAATCTATTAAAATAAGTAAACAATATATTTTTATAGACTTTAACTCTCATTTTAAATTAATTCGATATGTACGTAATTTTGAACTTTGAGGTATTATTATGTACATAATATGATAATCCTTTAAATCTTCTAAACAGGTATAGAAAATTTATTAAGGGTATATATTTGTCCGCAATTTTTTTTAAATCTACTGGTCATATTTTTCCAATATTTTTTATTATTCTGCCGTGCAGAGACTAAACCGCAGTATTCGACATTTTGCCGATTTTTACAAGCTTTATATTACTTTCACCTGTCTGTTGTCTGTCTGTCTGTCTGTCTGTCTGTAATCAAATCTTGCAAGTTTAATTTGACCCACTTCCCGGTTTCCAATTGAGCTGAAAATTTGCATGCGTGTGTAAATCGGATGACAATGCAATATTTTTATGACATCGAGCTGATCTGATGATGGAGCTGGAAGGTGGCCAAAGGAACTCTGTCATAAAACAACTCAACCCCATCGAGTTTGGGCTCATTTGATTCGTCTTGACGAGTACTTTATGATGCAAGATGATAACAATAATTAAAGCTTGTTTTTAAAAAGTATTTTTTAAATTTCACTTGTTAGTTAAATATGCCACCTTATTACGCACAAAATAAGGAATATATCAATCTAACCCATTTGTCAATTAATAAATTTTAAGGTAGTAAAAACCTTGATTGAAAGTAGTTACTGCGGGTCACATTTGAGCACTATTTATCAAAACACTATTTAAAATACAGTAAGAGCATTTACGTCTTTTGTGACCTATAGAGTCCCTAGTTAAAATGCAGTAAACGTAGTCAATATAACGCATAGTACTGTTTTATTCACAAAAACCAAAAATGATTCATTAAACGAAAATGCAGTAACACGATAATGTACTGAAAATAATTATACTGCATTTTGGTTTTCGAATAACATTACTGACGAAATTGCAGCAAAATATTTTTTTACTGCAGCATGGTTGGTTTTATAGCAAATTTTAAAATTATAGTTACTACTGAATTTGCAGTTTAAGTTCATTTTGGCTGCATTCTTATCGGCATTTTGGATAGTCATTTTGGAATTTACTTTATTCGTTATAGATCATACTGCGATTAAGTATGCATCTACCCTTGATTCGTCGAGTAGTGAAAGCGTCAGTCGGATTAGATTTGATTTAATTTACATTACGCACAACAGTTTTATTGAATAAACAGGTTGGCCCGCCAAATCTAATGGCGTATAGCAATTCACTCAAATAGCGCACAATTGTTATATTATATTGCTACCCTTATCAGACTTCAGAGATAAAGAATAATAATCCTACATTTTTGACTCCTTAGTTCGATTCGATTTTTTGTAAAAATGAGTAATGGTGTTGCATAAATGAAAAAAAGTTCCGTTTGGTTCATTTTAATCTAGTAAAATAAAATGCAAAACAAACACCAGTGTTTAAAGCAAAAGGTTTTCTTAAGTCAAAATCAAACTAAAAAATAAATAACCACACAAGCCAGTGAAAGCGGAGAACTATCTACAAATACAAGGATGGGTAGAAGAAACTTTAAAAATACTAATAGAATCGCCTTCTACAAAACATTACTGTGCTTCGGTAGGAGGGCACTGTACCTAGTGAAATTACTGGGCT
Organism: Hemithea aestivaria; assembly: GCA_947507615.1. Lineage (NCBI taxonomy): Eukaryota > Metazoa > Arthropoda > Insecta > Lepidoptera > Geometridae > Hemithea > Hemithea aestivaria. Next base: position 1,940,307 of record OX382328.1, read on the forward strand.
AAAGAGTTTTAATATCTTATGACACTTGAGTAAGAAGCGTTGGTGCAGTGCACCTAGAATTGCACATCATTGTGAAATTCTGGGTAGCACTGTACTGATTGTAGACAGCATTATCTCTTAATATCAGGAGGGCGTCTTGCTCGTCTTCTTACTTCCCCGCATAAAAAAGGTAGACACACCTAAGCCTTTTAACACCAAACTACTCATAACTTAAAAATGATGACAAATACATATATTATGATAATCTTTTTATCGATACATCTGTAAGCAATCCAGATTTTCATTTTATGAACTGTCAGAATATACTTAACATAGACAATATCAATATCTAGAAATCATTCTGATTATTACGTATAACGAAGAAAACGAAAATCGTTTTCTGTGAATGGAATTAATTGTAATTGATCAGGGAAATGCAAATTTAATCCAAATTTCATAGTGTTGCTTAATCTGATATTGAGAAGAGAGAAACGGGTTAATTATTATTAACAGAAGAGAGAGAGAAAAGAGTAAATTATTATTACGTTCCAGAGTTATTTTTACCATAGCACATTGTTTGTGAAAAAAAAAACCAAATAATTAATAATGTACGAGTATTTGGCTATGCCCAACACAATTCTCACAGCAATTTTGCCATCTCTTCCAATTTTGGTGTAAGAAAGACTCTGCAGATATTAAAAGAAGATAAGTTATGTGCCAGATGTGTTTAAATAATTAAATTGAATAGAAGATTAATAAATAAGGTTGCCTAATAGTACCAAAGTCATTTCACATGATAACGAAGGGTCCATATTGGCTCGCATAAAATTTTTAGTCCTAATTTAATGTGGCATAACGTTTTTCAGCCTAAACATCAAAACGCCTAAAGTTTTTAGGCATAACTTTTTTGGCCTAAATTTTTCTCCCATAATATTTTTAAGCATAATAATATTTACGCATAAAATTGTTACGTATATTGTTTTAACGCCTAAAATATCTTACCATAAATTTTTTTGGCATAATTATATTCAGCCCTAATATTTTTCGACATAATAATATCCAGCCCTAATAATTTTCAGTATAATGATATATCCAGCCCTAATTTTTTAGCAAAGTGATATCTTGTCATAATACTATTACCAGGATTGTAATCGGCAAAATATTATTAATACTAAAAGAAACGAATAATTAATTTCAATGTTCTAACTTAAAACCTAACCTAGCCTTCTCGCGGTTTTTTTTTATAGAACGAAGTAAGAATTCGGGGAAGACGCTCTCCCGATGGTAAGAGATAACGATGCTCATAATTAGTACAGTGCTACCCAGTATTTTACAAAGTAAAATTCTGGGTGCACTGCGTCATCGCTTCTTACTTGAGAGTTGAGAGTAATAAGATGTTAAGACTCTTCAGCCCAGTAACTTCACTAGCTACTGTGCGGTTGTTTTATTATATCTCCCCTATACACTACCCTCTCTCTGAATTAGAAAGTGGATGGTCATTTTTGGCACTTTGTTGACCGCTGCCGTGGCACTGTGGACATTGTTCAAACCTAACCTAACCTAAATTATCCGAGTCGGTTTTGTGACAGTCAGTCTTACTGGGTGCCATAAACTACTTTCCTAAATAATTTTATTTACTTACAATATTAGTTGTATGCCTTAATATAGTTATGTAAAATTATGATTATGCCCAAGAAAGTTATGCGAAACATTTTCGGACAAATTAAATTAGGACTAACAAAATTATGCGTACTTATATTATGACATACAAATTTATGCTTTACAAATATATGCTAAAAAACGTTAGGGCAACTGACAGTTATGGCTAGACATAAGTATGTCTAGATATAATTATGCCCAATTATGATTAGGCTAAAAAAAGTTATGCGAAACATTTTCGGCGAAACAAAATTAGGACAAAAAAAATTATGCGTGCGAATACGCTCCCGATAACGAATATAACTTAGGACATAACATTTAAATGACAATCGTTTAAAGAAAGATCTGTAAAGCTGCTACAGACACAAAACACACATTACATAAAATTATAGAAACAACCTCGCATTACTACCTGGAACAGAGAAACCTCAAAGTGCTACAATGATTTGAACAAGAATAAAGAAGTGAGCCACCAAGTCTTAGAATTCGGTTTGTCTGATTTTCGTACTAAAATTCTGTAATTTTATTTGAAAGTATCATCCATCTACCCATCTTCGGTATAAACTATCTAAACCAAAATATGAGACATAATTCTGACAAAACTGACTAAAAGCATTTATTAAAGTCTAAAATCCAACTTATATCAATACTAGCTTATGCTCGCGGCTTTGTCCGCATGGCGAAATCCTTTCTTAGCGGTGGTCTACGTTATAAAACCTATCTGTGTTCCAAATTTAAACCCAATCCGTCCAGTGGTTTAGGATGTGCGTTCATAGATCAGTCAGTCAATCAGTCACTCTTTCCTTTTATATATTTAGAAGATAAATACAAAACTTATTTATTTTACATATTTTTACATATGTATGCTTGCCACATTTCATATAATAGTATTTGAATTATTAACATACTGCTGAAAAATGTATTCAAGACATAAAATTAAAATGCAGTAAGTTCAGCTGGATACTGCAAATTAGTTGTTAATGTTATACAAAAAATAGAAATTTTGCAGTAATGTGTATTATTGCTGCACTTTAATTAGTTAATAATATATACTAATTTGCCTGTAGTAACTGACACCATTTTCAAAAAATATTATTTTCTATATTATTAAACAAATATTTTCATAATTTTTTCTGGTTAAATAATACTGCTGCGGTATCTAGTTCCGATAGAAAAAAAAAATTTATTGTTTTTTATACGTAACATATAAAAAAACGGCTTCAAAACGTTTTTCGCGATTATCTCGAAACCGCGATTTTGCACTTACTGCGGTTTAGTCTCTGCACAGCAGTATTGGCTTAAATTTAGTCTTATTCCTCTCCTTAGGGCTTTATCTCCTTTAGCACCTTTATCTACTCTGTAGGGGTACTATATTTTCAGTACAATTTTTTATACGTTGCGCACTCACATCTTTACCAAAATATTTTCAATTATTCATTTTTTTTCTGTTTACATTACAAATTGTATTTAGTTCTAAGTTATGTTGTATCAATAAAGCGTTATCTATCTATCTATCTAAAACTCTTTTTTTGTGAATTGGACCGCATAAGCCTAGCGATTTTGCACGAAAAGCTGGTGACAAATAGTTTCATACTATTTGACACCTACCACACAGAAACAGGCGTAGCGTGAAAAGCATGTACTTCGCTTATAATATTATTATTATACTTAAGCCCCTTCCGCGAGCCGGCAACCGCCACGTGTAAAATGGCACTTAGACTTTATTTACCAAGCAGCAAAACTTTCATTTTACTTACCATAAAGTAGCCACTATGGCGGCACACTTTAACTTTCCGGTTTATCTTAACCGTAGTTTAAAGCTGACTTTTTTATTTTTAATCTCCTTGAACGGTTAAACTAGCCAAGTTGAAATTACTTTGTTCGCGAAAGATCGAATATCGGGGTTCATTTTTCAATACTTTGCAAACGACTATCGAGAACTTTTGTAATTATACTATAGCGCTGCATTCGGCTAAACTTTCTGATCTAAATACCCCGCTCGTGGAATTTGTTGACTCGAAGCTTTTGTGGATCAACTTCTTAATAAAGTGGTACCGTAAGGTTGGGCTAATTTGGCTCTGAAGGATAAGTTTGACTCAAATAAAAATTCAAATTAACAGTTGCCGCTCTCACATTGGGTAATAGCTACTATCAACGACATCGCTGCGATGTCTCGGCGTTGTCGTCGCGACTCTCAGGCACTCCTCTGGCGACCGGTGTGTGTTGCAGTGTTTGCCGCAACATCGCATCGCGACTCTTCGAAGACTCTCGTCACCTACTCGAGTCAATATCGCTCAATGTGTCGATTTCATCAACACAACAATAAAATTTGTAAAAAAGCAAAACTAAATCTACATATTATTACTTTCAGGGGAGCAAAGAGGTTGACAGTTTATTCTTACTCGTATCTTCTTTTTAAGCTACCCGTCCTTAGAGCCATTGTAACCCGATCTTACTCGTACTGTAGTATTAACTTTTAGTAATCTTAGACCCAACGCGTACGAAGATATTATATCGTAAGAGAAGGCCATATTATCGTGTCGCTCATTAGTTGAGGTGTGGGATTTCACTCATTAATTAAAATTATAGTTTACTCGAAATATTGGGCCTATATAAAAGTCAAAGTTAAAAAAGAACGTAAAAATAAACTTAATGTTGACTACAGTCATGATTTATCTAAAATCTGATCTGATATTACATAATTTTTATAAATATCTTCAGTTATTCCGACGGATAACCCCTGGGGAGGACCAATTTTTTAGTGGGGATCACGTTTGGGCAAACGTAGTGTATGACGCGCTGTGACCAGGTGGAATGGCCTTCGAAAGTCAGCTTGTAAAAACTGGACGAGGGAAGCTGAGGAGAAGCTATGTCTACCAGTAGACGAATACGAACGACACTATTAACGACTTAAGATACGATACTTAAGTTTACTTATGATACTTAAGTTTTTCTATATTTTTATATTGTAGTGTCCCAATAAAGTGATATCAATCAGTACGGGCTGATGATGATGATCAGTTACTCCAGGCTCTACTACAAAATTTTAATCAAACATGTTCAATAAAATAGACTAAAATGTATTGAAGGCGAGACGAATAGCGGTTTTCCGATATTTGTGTGCATAATACAATATATTTAGAATCAATCAATCTTTGCTTTATATTAACGGACAGCCGCTGGCGAGCGCGGCTCAGGAAATAAATCTTTTGTAAAACTTCCTTCCAGAATATACCTATTATTCATGAGAGTGCCAGCGCCTGATTGATCGCTTCGTTAACTTTGAGGATCAAGTTTTTCTAAAATTTCAATATTTTTGTTTACAAACCTGGTAATAAAAACTGTCCGCTGGTTTTATCTCTAAACAAAATGGTTTAATTATTTTTATTTTGTGGCGTTTAAATATAACAAAATTTATTTCGCTTAGGTTATTTTTATATCCTACACTCATGAAGTTACCGGCTTCCCCCAGCAGCTGCTGCTTACTCCCAGAAAACTAGCCTATGTGATTCTAGGGTCTGAGATATATATAGATACCTATATTTCAGCTCAACCGTTAAGCGTCAAGAAGTAACAAACATATACATAATATTATATTATGCCATTTATAATATTAATTAGGTCAGTAAATATACATGTGTAAAATTTTAATTTTAATAGTTTTTGTGTTACGAGGGGGTCAAAAGTCGCTTTAAATGGTATCTGTAATATAACACAAGGTACAACTAGCCAGTTCTGTTGCTTTGGCTTGACACTACTGCGTGTCTAGATAACTATACCATTTTTCAAGAAAATCTATCCACGAGAAGGAATTTTAGCGGACTCAATGCCACTAGCCCAGTCAATGAGTGCCCAAAAAGGGTATGTGGATCGAAAAGTCGAAAGCAGAAAAACTAACTCAGTAACTTTGTTTAGACTACTTAGGAGATAAACATACTAAAAGTCCCCACCCCTCCGAGGTGAGCCCGAGGGGGGGGAGGCCGAAGAAGTTCCCATTTTTAGGTTTTTTGCTTATATGTCAAAAACTGTGCGTTGTACGATATTTTGTTGTGCTACATTATTAAACCTCATAAAATTTCCTACAACTTCGGCCTTGACACTTTTTATCTATCTCCAATTGTTGTCCAGCTATGAGCTTCCAAACATGGTCCATTTTGAAAACGCTTAAATTAGTTTTCCATACAAAGTCAGTAAAAAAATCTTAAAAATAAAATTTGACCAACTTCTGGTTGTCGTATCATAATGAAACTTTGCAAATGTCTAGAAATCTGATGACAGTTTAATAATCTGGTACCACTGAGCTGATCTGATGATGGAGCCAGGAGGTGTCTAATGAAACTCTTCAATGACTATTAGTAAACCCGTCGAGTTTGGGCACATTACATTCGAATCGATGAGACTTTTTCATTACACTTTCTGTCGAGGGTCTGATAATGGACCAGGAGGTGCCTACGTCTCATCAATCCGAATGTAATGAGCCTAAACTCGCCGGTTTTACTAATAGCCATTGATGAGTTTCAGTAGACACCTCCTGGCTCCATCATCACATCAGCTCAGTAGTACCAGATTATTAAATTGTCATCAGATTTCTAGAAATTTGCAAAGTTTCATTATGATACGACAACCAGAAGTTGGTCAAATTTTATTTTTAAGATTTTTTTACTGACTTTGTATGGAAAACTAATTTAAGCGTTTTCAAAATGGACCATGTTTGGAAGCTCATAGCTGGACAACAATTGGAGATAGATAAAAAGTGTCAAGGCCGAAGTTGTAGAAAATTTTATGAGGTTTAATAATGTAGCACAACAAAATATCGTACAACGCACAGTTTTTGACATATAAGCAAAAAACCTAAAAATGGGACCTTCTTCGGCCTCCCCCCCCTCGGGCTCACCTCGGAGGGGTGGGGACTTTTAGTATGTTTATCTCCTAAGTAGTCTAAACAAAGTTACTGAGTTAGTTTTTCTGCTTTCGACTTTTCGATCCACATTTCTTCTTTTACTGGACTACACTATTTCTTTAAGATATATCAACTATACGTGACGTATCCCTCCAAATACGTTTGAAACTTGTCAACAAGTAAGTACATCGAGTCAACTTCATTATCCTTGAGACAGATCTTTATTTCGTTGAGAGTTCGTCGCAGTTTCTTTCAGAGCAGTTCTCAAAGGGTTTGCTTAACTCCTACCTGATATATATTATCAAAGAGAAACTTTAGAAGCGGCTTGTTCCTTTGTGGTGTCTGCCGCCACTTTTATTACATGCTTTTATTCTGCTACTATAATGTGTGACGGTAAAAGTTTTGCAGATTTTCCTCTAATATCATTATAGAAAAAAGTTCAGGATTTTACTTAATAACTTTTCTTTTAATATTTATGTATTTTAGAATAATTTTTAATCTAGATTTAAAAAATAGGAGAATATTATTCGTGATTAAACCAAAGTTTATTAAGGCTTGTTCTAAAGCATGATATATTACGTATCGTCTTTTACATGTAAATAAAACGCCTGTCTCGTGATTTATACCTATAGGTTCCCAAGTTTTCAATATTCTACAGAAATATACCGTTCAAGGTTGCGGCATAATAATATCAATCTTACTAATATTATAAACGCGAAAGTTTGTAAGAAATTATGGATGCATATTTGTTACTCTTTCACGCCTAAACGGGTGGACCGATTGAGCTGAAATTTGGTATTGAGATAGCTAAGACCCCAGAATAACATAAAGGCTACTTACAGAGGGTAAGGTAAAACGGCTGGGCGGAGCTAGTATAATATAATATCTACCAATGCAAATACACGATACACACAATATTATAACCGCGACAATATTTGGGACGACAAATCTTTATCAGATTGTGGAAAGTTCTCGAACTTTCCCACTTTACAGTTGGTAGAGTTGGTAAAGTCCTGTAACCTCGGGGGCATTGGTGAGGCCGTTACTATAACATACATACTTTACTTACAGGATAGTTTATACATTAAGGTAACTAAATGGGCGGAGAGGGAATTTGTTAAGAACCAGTTATTCATCCGCCAAGCAGTATAATGTTCACGCGTTATTGTGATCGGACTGAAGGGCATTGTTACCAGCAAAATTACTGGGAATTACAAGATTTTTTTTTATTTATATTTAAGAGTAAGAACGTACAAAACTAGCTTAGTTAGCACAAACGCGCGCCCGCGCTTGTATGCAGTTGTCCAAAAGCATAGATGCATTGTCAGCGCGCGTCAATATGAAATAAACCAATCTGAGGGATACTCGTGTTTCATTCAGACATATCACATTTACATAACTAATATCTTACAGGATGACAGCTGTAGTTCACAAATAAATACAGGATAATTTTTTATGATTTTTTTTAAAATTGTAACCTCGAATTTTCGAAAAAATTTAAATAACTTGAAAACCGTAAATTATCGCAAAACATTAGAACCCAAATCATAGCTAATGAGGTCCTTAATAAAGCCTTATACACCAATGTACTAAATTACCAATAACTAATAACCCTATTGACACCTTTTCACGACATTTTTTATATATTAAAGCTGTAACTGACACTATAATACTCGTAATAATAATTACTAAATTTTGTTTGTTTATCAAAGAAAATTCAATTCAATTCGTTTGCGTAAAAATACAGTTGGCACAAGAATAATATTTTAAACAGCGTGCAAAATAAATTCTTAAGACAACACTATTAAAATAAACGTAAAAAAAACTCCAACGCAATATGTAATTAACCATTTTGTGGTGGCGGTCATCTTTGATTTAATATTTATTATAATGCGATGTATTTTACTTGTTAAGCCCTTTCATTTGATACCCATATCGATGGGGTCGTGGAGAAAAAAAGTAATCCGCCATTTTATAGCGGCGGCCATCTTGGACCGATTTCCACCAAACATAGCTATAACACTCTCGACAAGTGGAGTTAACTTTTAAACACACATAAAAAACTAAATCAAAATCCGTTCATCCATTCGGGAGCTACGATGCCACAGACAGACACACACACACACACATACACGTCAAACGTCGTTTTTGCGGTGGGGGGTAAAATAGCAAATTCATGAAATTATGGCATTAATTACTTCATGGCCATATTATTTCGTACATATAGGAGTTAAATCGACAAACGTTTCCACTGAAACTGAATTGATATAAAACCCAATTAGATACCTCTAAGTACCTACTTGGCTGGTTTCAAACATTTCTGAATCAAACAAGCTTTGATAATTCAAGTTTCTTGTTAATAAGGATTATTATACGGTGACTTGTTCCAACTAAACCTCTACATTGCTCTTGCGTTAGTATCTACCAATTTGTAATAATTGGTTGGGTAATTGTTTATCTGTTTGTTGTTTGCCCGTCCAGTTTTAAAATGCACCTCTCCGCATTGACATTATCCTACTTTAAAAAAAAAATTAATAATTAAAAATTTGACCACGATCTCGCGTGATGTTAAGCGACGATGCGGCCGTAACGGTAGATGGCAGCAGACTATACCTAGAAGGCGGGATAAATCCTGGCTTCACTGAAAATCATGCCGGAACACGGTCACAACGACCGCTTGAAACTAATATTATCAAGGAGAAAAAAAGAAAGAGCGCCGGTTACTGCAGGCGTGATCTCCTGATGAAGGACATCGTAATTGTCCGAAACCGTGGTCGAGATATTCTCGACAATATTAGACGTGAGTTGTGCCGTTTTTGTTTTTAGTTATGGAGAACACTCGCGATAGTTTTAAAAATCGTATAGGAGAAAGTATGTCGTTTTGTTGAACGATTGGGCTGAAATTTAAAAGTCGGTAGTAGTTTTTAGTCGGCTCATTATAAATTGCAATCTGTGCTATTTTTTTAATGATTTTGTGTTACATAATATTAATATTTAGATATTTTAATTATTAGTTTTTCTATTTTTTATATAAGTTTTGTAGTGATACATAATATAATATAATGTTATTCTATCAGCCTGACAGTGAGTCTGTCCGTCACACCATCTAGCGGTTCCAACGGAAGACCAGCGTTGACTGTTTACAGTCATTATGCTGAGTTGGGACCATTTTGTGGCATACATTGCCTACTCTCTATTATTATGTATTGTGTGTAATTAAATCTCCTAGTTTGTAATGTATGTGCACAAATAAATGTATTTTCTTTCTTTCTAATAGTAGGTGCCTTAGATAAATAGAATACTTTTTAGCGAGTAAAACTGCTAGACACAATTTTTTTTTTTCTTTAGTCTGTACTGTCCCACTGCTGGGCAAAGACCTCCCCCAAATCTTTCCATTTGTCCCTTTCTTGCGCCACCTCGGGCCAGCCGATCTGGTATGTGTCTAAATCGTCTTGCCATCGCTTCTTAGGCCGGCCATCATATTATTATTATTTACAAAATGATCCTGAAATTTAGTAGAACCAAATGATTTCCTTTGTATGGCTGCGTGGCTGCCTGAGTTCAGGAAAGTAATAATACTCCAAAAAATCTCCGAACGGGATCTTTTCAGTAATTTTATGGGTATATTATTGCCTCACTCACCAATACTCAATAAATAACTGTAACAAAGTATTATAGGAACAGGAACTATTAATTGAAAGAATATATAGACATTACGACTCAAAAGGGTAGACTTCGCTCACCGCTACGCAAGGTCACTTCGCATCAATGGACAGGCAGCTTTAGATCTTTTAATAAGCTTTTATTTACTTTATTTAGCTTTTATTTACCTGTCTGTTGTCTGTCTCTCTGTAATCAAATCTCGCAAGTTTAATTTGGTCCACTTCCGAGTTTCCGACTGAGCTGAAATTTAGCATGTATGTATAAATTGGATGACAATGCAATTATTATGACATCGAGCTGATCTGATGATGGACCTGGAAGGTGGCTATAGGAACTTCGTTATTATATGACGACAACCTCATCGAGTTTGGGTTCATTTGATTAGTAATAAAAGCTTGATTTTAAAAAGTTTTCTTAAAATTTCACTTGTTAAGAGGTGAATTGCGCTTGTCTGATTTTATGTAGTACATTTTGTCTCAGACCTCGGCTTTTGAAACTTTACACTATACTTTACTTCGTAATTAACACAAAACCATGTTCTAGGTATTGTTAGATAGCGTAGAACGGTGCCCATTATAATTAGTACAATTGGGTGCACTGCGCCAACGCTTATTACTTGAGAGTCATAAGATGTTAAGACTCTTCAGCCCAGTAATTTCACAAGCTACAGTGCCCTCCTACCGAAGCACAGCAATGTTTACACGACATCACTGCTCAGGCGGTAGAATAACTGGCACTGTTGTGGTACCCACCTAGTCAACCTCCTGGAAAGGAAGTCTACCCCCGGTATTTAGTAGTATAATCGTTATGTTAAATTGTTTTCCATCAGAAATCAGTGCAGTAGTTAATTGAACCGCACCGTACGACCGGCAACCGTGGCTACATCGCGTGCTGTCGAGGAGTAAACAGGTAATAGCTTCAGTACAATTTTCCGGCTGGTTGCCAACGAACTGCGTGGAATTAGCTCGTCGTGCACTATTGAAATCACTATGCCGGAGAGAAACATTGATCTATTGCGGGAATTGCTTTATGGAACATAGGATTGGGATTGCTTTATATGTATACCGCCGACCGCCACTTGTACATTTTATTTAATTCTATTAATATTATTAATCAAGTATTGTTTTTCTGTAATACGTGGTGTACAATTAAGTATCTTATCATAATATACTAGCATATGGTCGCGGCTTTGCCCACGTTTAAAAAACCTTTGCGGATGTCTAATGTCTAAGTCATAAAACCTTTCTATGTTCCTAATTTCAACTTTATCCGTTCAGCGGTTTGGATTGTGCGTTGAAACAGTCAGCCAACTTTTTTTTCATATTATATAATTTAGACTTATTAAAATTGTCATTTTTTGCAAGTACAATATTCATGTAAGAAATATGTATAGAGATAATAATAATATTATAAACCGACATCAACTTCTCAGTCTCCCTTGCAAAAAATACGCACGTTTTAATTCATGTCTTTAAACCAATTCGAACGAATTCGATGAAATTTAAATAGTACCTTCTGTGAATTGTAATACCATTTAGAACAAAGAAGGAGTACGTAGGTACAGTAGGAAAGCTGACCGCACCTCAAAGCAAAGTGAAGTAAGTGGAAAGCTTGTCTGATCTTCAGATCTATCAGGGCAGGGGGATCTACCAGTTTTCTGTGTGTTTGTAGTGTTTCAATAAAGAGTTTTCTATTCTATTCTTTCTATTCATAGTTCAAACAGCCCAGCAAATAGGATTAAAATTTGCTTCAGAGTTACATATATTTTATTATGTTGACATCCATTTAATATTTAATATATATATACTTATTATAATGTATTCAAAATCAATTCTAAAAATCATGTTGTATTAGGCTAATATAGGTATTTATGTGTACCCGCTCCGGCGAAGGAGTCCTATACCCCATATTACGGGCCTTGAGCCTAGTTTGGGGTATAGGTTCTCACTAGTAATTTATGTGATCTGTAATGCCTTTACTGAATAAACAATTTATTATTAAAAAAAAAATAAAAAAAATTTTACTTCAATTTTTTTTTTTTTTTGACAGTGATTATTATTGACATTATTTTAAAGGCATCTTTTTCTTGTTTATTTTCAGTATTTTATTTTGTTTAGTGTTTATATCTATTATTTATATTTTGACATTTCATCTTTTCAATTTTGTATTTTGTATAATAATCTATTTTTTGACATTTTGTATATTTTGACATTTTATATTGTTTTGACATTCTGAATTTTTTTACATTTTATCTTTTGTGTTTTTCATTTTATATTATATATTAATCAATAATGAATTAAAATTGTAAATATAAAAATTGCATGCTCTATATGGCAGAAATATGTTGAGCCAATCATATTACAGTAAACATCTAATTATGTACACATATTTCTTGCAATAAATAAATGAATAAAAATATTTTTTTATATTGTAAGGGATATAGGAGGTCTTTGCTCAGCAGTGAGACAGCATAGACTAATTAAAAAAAGGGATATAGAGAAGGAGAGAAAGGCAAGAAAGACCAGGGGTAAACTTCCTTAGCAGAAGGTCAACTAGGCGGGTAACCCAACCAGTTATTCTACCGCTTGAGCAGTGATGTGCAAACATTACTGTGCTTCAGTAAAAGGGCACTGTAGCTAGTGAGTAAGAAGCGAGTGAGTAGTGAGTAAGAAGCGTTGGCGCAGTGCACCTAGTGTTGTACAGCATTATGAAATCCTGGGTAGTACTGTACTAATTATGGGCAGCGTTATCTCTTTCTGCTATTAGGAGAGCGTCTTGGTTCTTTTACTTCTAGAGTCTTCTTACTTCTTTTTAAATAAAAAAATAAGATTCACTCAAAGCATCGTAAGTGTGAGATTTTTGGTTTTTAGCACCCTTAGTTACAACAGGAATTACCTTTGAAACAAAATTGCGCACTAACGAGCTCACACTACGTTATGCAGTAAAATTATATTGAAGTCTTGCTAATATATACTCGTATTATGCAAATATGGGTGTTTGTGTGTGTTTGGTACCTCTTCATAGCTAAATCTCACAATATTTTCGCAGAGGTACTTTATGAATAGTTGTAGTCTTAAACTAAATTATACAAGCACTTTGTAAAAAAATTACTTGTAAACAATCTCCATTGTACCCTAATAAATGCTTGTACTTTTTATTTTAAAATTGATTGAGCTGACATAAAAGGCATGTGTATTTATATGTATGAAGATACCTTATACTCTGAAACAAAATATACCACACCCATCGGTTTTACCCGCTGTACTTTAGTCTATGTGTTATTCCAGTGACTAAGCTATTTTTATACCAAATTTCAGCTCAATACCCGTCTAGGCATCCACACATTTTTACAAACTTTCACGTTTATAATATTAGTAAGATTATATGCTACTTTTCAGCAGGTAAACCCGCTAGACTCAGCTATTATTATAATATTATAACGTACATGGTTATAACATCGTAAATATTGGTCCTTTCAGTGAAACGTTACGCGTATATAATTTTATTTATGAGCCTGGCTTTCTGTGGGAGGCAAATTCACTTCATTATAAGTTATATTTTTAGACTTTGAATCAAGAGGAAGTTTATGCTGATGTATTTTTAGTTACCTCAGGACTTCATCGTTGTCTTTGTGCGAGTTAACTTTCCGATATTTGTTATATTAAGACTGCTTACTACGCGGCTAGAATTGTAACCTTTGATGGCCAAGCTGGGTTAAATTACATTTATCATCATCATCATCATCATTCTCAGCCATAGGACGTCTCACTACTGAACATAGGCCTCCCCTTTGGACCTCCATACATACCGGTTGGAAGCGACTTGCATCCAGCGTCTTCCGGCGACCTTATACTTTAACCTTTAGGTAGAGTCAGCATAATCTTCCTCCTCCATTCTACTTTATAATCAGTCATCATATCTTCGTTCACTCCCTGGCACTACTTATAATAAAATTTTAAATCCTCTTTCACACAGTTCATTTAAACCTCTTTACTTCCCACATTTCCACTTACTACATCCATGGCTTATTTGGTACATGACCTTCCTCCCTTCGCATGCCTTCCACTTATTAAAATCTCCGTCACTGGCGCTACTTTCAGACTTTTCCTTACTTATTTGATAATATTCGAAAGTAACACCTAAAAGGTTTTGTTAAAACTTTAATTTGCAAGCAGACGCAGTCCACCGCGGCTAGTCAACAGTTTCTAGACGAGTTAATCCTTGATTCCCTACCATTGTGCCTCGCTTAATAAACACGAGCCAAGCCCAGGCCCAGCTAACGAGATCAGAGCATTTATAATACGACAACTAAATCAGACGTAATCTCATTACGGCGGCATTTCACTTTATATTCATTAAATTTCACAGTGTTTGTCGTCAACAAAGCTGTCAACTGCTATATAAATATGAAGACGAAATTTCATTATGAATTTTACTAGATTGTTACGTAATTTTAAAGCTAGATACTGTGTGTTTGTGTAAGAGATACATTTATTACTTACCTGTGTATTTTATGAAGCTGATGTTACCTACTTACTTTATATATAAGTTAGTAACATAATATAATACAAGTGAATTTTTAAAGCAATATTAAATTTAACCGAGTTCAAGTTCGATTTTTATATCCAAGACGCACGATCTAATTAATATCTTTAAATAAACCGCTCGACCGATTTTTATAAAATTAAATTGGACCACCATCTGGAACGTATATTATCATACCACATTGGGCAAAAGCGACTCTCTAGCGGATTTAGAGTCGCGACAACGCAACGTCGAGATATCGTGATGTCGCAATAATATTATTATGTGTGCAATACTATTATGCAGGCTTCTTCTTGAGGAATTTTCAAAAAGTTATTTTCATGAATTTATAATGCAAAAGTATCAAATTGTGCGAGCGTGAGAGCCTATAAGTCGAGTAAAACAATTAGTTAAAGTAGTTTACAAAGAGTAGTATTTTAGCACCTGGTAAAACTTATTTCTAGTTCAAATTCCACCGTAATTGCGTTGATGTTGTATGTAAAATGACTGTAGAGAACTAGTGGCGACCCAACATCGACATCAATTACACATGTTTAACTAGACAAAGCCTGATTCATTGTGCTGGAACTGGCCGGCGAACTGTTCTGAAATTAATGCCAGTACTGCAACCGCAATGTTTATTGACTAGTTTAGATAACTAGGCGATTTTATACCTCTTAACAACTGACTGGGTCCGGCGATTTTACTTCCTAAAAAGTCATCATCATCATCAGCCTACGTTCGTCCACTGCTCCACATAGGCCTGCACCATGGCGCGCCACTCAACTCGGTCCTCCGTCTTTCTCCTTCAACTGCTAAAAAGTAGTATGTGTTATTCCAAAGTCTAAGCTACCTGTACACTAAATTTCAGCTCAACCGGTTCAGTCGTTTAGGCGTAAAGAGTGACGGTGGAAGTACTGGCATTAATATCAGAACAGTTTGCCGACCATAAAAGAGAATTCCTTTGTTGGAGGTTGTCGGCATCTTACTATGGATTATATATTATCAACCCGTGCCAAGTCTCAACCTTAATAATAAATAACTTAATTAATAACTTAATAATAACTGTTAAATAGTGTTAGTGATTATAATAGATTAGTTAGTCACAACAAATTAAATCCTTTGCATTAAATAAAACTTTTCTTAAATATCCGTCTACTTCGTCACAAACCTAAGTGTAACCTAACTGCACAAATCTATCCGTTCTTCAGTTTGGCTATGTCTACGAAGAAGAGATGGAGTATATTTACAGTTTAGTCAATCAAGGCCTAAATTCTACACAAAAAAGAGATGGCGGCGCAGCAAAATGTAAGCAAAAAAATAACCTATTATAGGTTATTTTTTTGCTTATTTTTATAATAAACACATTTTTATTTTCAAAAACGCCACTTTGAGGCGCCCAAAAGATACTAAATTAAAAAAAAATTAAGTTGCATTTGAGTTTGTACTGGCATCGTAAGAATTTTAAATATTTTTTTAATAAATTTGTTAGTATTTGACAGTGGGCGCCAGCAAAACGAGAAGCGATTTTGGACCGGAATAATCCCCCAGATACGCTTTTCTTTTATATACCTTTTTTTTCTGGGGAAATGCATTACTCATAAATAAGTCTCTTCAAGACTATTTTGCATGGTAAGCAACAAAATACAAAAATAAATAAATAATATCTATGATACATTAAATATATTAATATCTACGAATATATAGAACTTCTATTACTTTGGTTTTGAATTCAAGCTCAAAATACAAAACAGACACTAGTCACAGCAAAGAGAATTTGTATACCTTTCCTGAACACTATTATATATTATATAAGCTTTGAAATTTGACGCTTGAAACTTTAGACCATTTAGCCACTGGCTAATCGAAGCTAGAAACTGATATTCAATCTTCAATAATAAATGATTCGTATTGGACATAATAATATCGATTACCCCTACGCTCGTATTTTATTAGCACGAAATAATTTTTGATTTCAATTAAAGGGAAGGACATTACATTCTACTATCTCCATTCACACTGATTTAAAAAGTGTATTACATTTTTAATAGCTTTGTTTCTACTTACTGGCAATGATCATTTTAACAATTTGGATTTAAAATCCACATTTTTAGTTTGAAATTTCATAGGCTCACTTCAATTTACTAGAAAAAATCATTAAAAAGAAAAAATAAAGAATAATAAACAATAATATCGATTTAGAGATTTATTTTTCAAATTGTTTTTCAGCACGCTTCTATGAACATAGTTGAAGTTTCCATGTCGAAGCGGCAAGCAGATCGAGTTGCGGATTTCCAACAATAAAGGTCGTAATCAACTTACACAACCCCGCCCTAATCCGGCTCCAACACCACTCCTAGAAAAGCCGCAAAAGAGAAACTCGCGGTCCACATATCAGCAGCTAGTCGTCATCCAGCATTCCACGTGCTTACAGTTTCCAGTCAGCTGTCTAAGCGCTTAAGCACTTACAGTTAGCGCAAGCAGTGTGCGTGCATTCAATGCCCGGGCCTCCCGCTTGATGTTCGTGGTAAGCATGCTGTAAGCCCGATGTCAACTATCAAGTGGTACGATAGTGGTAAGTTTGCTTACAGCTCATAATTATTTGTGTTGTCAATTTAGAAAATATCCCGAAGTTCACATTTCTATGAATATGATTTTCCTGAATGGAAGCTGCAGTGTTATACGCGACCGACGGGTGTCGGCCGACTTAAGTCGGCTTCGACCCTAAGTCTCGTCAAAGCGTTCCAATAGCAACCTGGTGTTGCCTTTGAAAACAGTCAGTCATTGACTAGACAAACGAGAATTTTCAAAAAGATATGACCTCTATACGTGAAACAAAACTAAATGTGAAGCCAAAGTAGAACAAGAGCAGCTAAACACCGAAATGAAACTTTGCTTTGACTATTTCGAAATTTCATCCAAAAAGCACATAATAGCGCCGCAATGAGTTTAACTCGGAAATTTGCCTCTGAGGTTATTTTGCGTGAAGACATTCTATGGAATTGCTGAGAGAGTACACGACATTATGTCAACGTTGAAAATGGGTTCGTACTGAGTATCTTTATTAAAATGAAGACCCATTATTTTATCGTAACGTCATCATCAGCCTTTTAATCATTTTTTTTGTTTGAGTCCGTCACACAAGCCAATTATGGTCCGCCTGATGGTGAGCGGTTTCCGTTGCGTATAGCAAATGTCTGCAACACCAGTGGTATTGTAATATGGGGTCCTTTGTTCATCGTACTGTTATTTCTTTTCATTTCAATCATAGATTTTTAAAGAATAAATATCGCGCCAACGAGGCAAGTGTAAAATTTTCGAAAATTAGAAGACTGTGGTGAAATATTTTTCACCACGCGTGGTGATTTCATACAGAAAAGGGAACCGTGAGAGATCTTTGCTCAGCTATGGCCAGATTTTGTCCAATTTTCTGGAGTTAATACAGACTATTAAAAACTCCTCATCAACAAACGTAGTTGTAGGCTTATCTCGGAGCATGTTTAAACCTTTATTGTAGAAACTAAATTGGCTATTTTGTTACTCGTAACACAGTCGGTGGGACAGTTTTATGAGCATTTATTTAAGTAATGCCTAGCCATGCACATGTAGCGCATAAATCACGCGTTGTTTTACATATGATACTTTGTAATATAATTTAACAATATTTGCATAAAATTATGACGCCAGTGAAAGTACGCTGAAATTGTTAAACTTTATTGCTTACTGGTTATGCCCAGTGGTTTTAATCGCTGGAAAGTAAACTCAGTGTTATTCTACAGTCTAAATTACCTACATGCCAAATTGCAGCCCAATAAGTAGACACTTTTTTCATAAATATATGTTGTAAGTAAAAATAAGGTGGTTGGTGTGTTGCTGCGTACAAACCAAATAAATTATATTCCTATAAGATTTATATTTTTTTTAGATTTACTTCCGACGAATATAAAAATTGGAATAAAAGTATAACAAACAACCATCCATACATTGATATAAATTTCGTGCGTTTATAAAATCACACGGGTTTAATGGGATTTACATAAAGTAACTATTTTATAAAATTTGGAATCCTAATTCTTTTTTTTCTAAACAAACACACTGAGTTTTTGGTGTTAGGTATTGCAAAATAAACTGATTGAAATATTGAAACGAAATAAATGCAACGCATAACTAATATTATTAAATAAACTAATATATTAACAAGTGAATTAAATAAAAAATTTAAAAAACCCCCAACGCAACCCAAAATATGTAATTCGCGGTTTTGTAATGGCGGCCATCTTGGATTTTAAATTTATTGTTATAGTGCGTTGTATTCTACTAGTCAAGCCCTTTCATTTGATACCCATATTGAGGGGGTCGTGGGAAAAAAAAGTTATCCACCATTTTGTAGCGGCGGCCATCTTGGACCGATTTCCACCAAACATAGCTAAGAACACTCTCGACTAACTCTACTTTCAAACAAAAAAACTAAATCAAAATTCGTTCATCCGTTCGGTAGCTACGATGCCACAGACAGACACACACACAGACAGACAGACAGACACGTCAAACTTATAACACCCCGTCGTTTTTGCGTTGGGGGTTAAAAAAGAAATATTATGAAAAATAATTTTAATGCCACTTTGAAATAGGTACTATGCTTAAGCGGCCAGGATGTTCTCGTATGCAAATATTTTTTTGGGCTTTTGGCCATGGGCCATTCCAGCATAAAAACCGGTTAGATAGATCGGTTTAGAGTTTAGATAGTCACATAATAGGTACGAGTAGGAATAATATCATATTGACAAAACCTCTCCATCTTCAAGTGTCTTTTACGAGAGTTCCTTAAGTTGAAAAGACTCAACTTTCACAATTTATAACAATTATAATAAAATTTTATTAACTCGGTATATAAAACGATTTACTTAGCAAAATTTGCAACAATTTGGAACTCAACAATGTTATTGGTATTTTTACCTTTGTGTTGATATTTATCGTTTATATGGATTACGAATTACGTAGTTGTTGATTATTGGGATAGAATTAATATTCCTTTTCAAGTCTGATAAAATAAATTTACTCGTAATATAAAATCTTTTTGCTTGTAATAACTAAGTGAAAAAATATCATGTACATATTTTTGTTAAATTTAATGATCTTTGAGTGAGCAAGAGTAGAATAGTATTATTTTATGATCAGTATAATATCAGTTTAAAAAAAATAGAGTAATTCACCTTTCTTTGGTAAAATAAATAAATCTATGATATGCAAAAATTAAGGCGTTATTAAAAAACGTTTTACGACTATATCATATTAATTAATTAATAATGCGCCGATTTTATCCAAATAATACTTTCAAAAATCTGTTCCTATTAAAATATACGATTACTTAATTACGATTTATTAAATTTACGATATAAAAAATACCTACTTACTATTAAAATTTACATATACCTGCTTATTATAATAGAAAACTCATTAGTGAACACCGTAAGTACAATAGAACAAGCTTAAAACAATTTAACATCAGAAAAAAGTGTTACAATCGGCGGTCTTATTGCTAATAGCGATCTTTTTCAAACACCCAAGCATCCCTGCTTGGGATTCCGCAGGCATTCGCATTAGGCTTTTTTTTTGTGAATAGTCCCAATCCTTTGAAAATTAAGCTTTCGACGTATCTTAACACGAGCATATTCACAATCCAGCGTCTAAAATGTAAATTCAGTTACTGTCATAACTAGGTACCATCCATAAATCACAATCAAGGCGAAATGTCCCGAGTCCCAGCGCGGCCGCTGCAATATTAAATTCAATTTACTCGACTTGATTAGTTCTCTGGTCATAATGCTAGTATTAGGTGCAAGCTCTTCTCCATTGTCGTATTAATTCCAGTCTCCTGGATGATGTTCGGTGGCTGTATTTAATATACTAGTATATTATTTTGCTGCTATGCTATTTAATTAATATTGACTTACATATTGTAGTGGATTAGCCTAAAATTGACAGTATGTTTTGATGTTCTGATTATATAATAGAATAAAATAGAAAACTCTTTATTGTTCACACAAATACAACAATTATGATATGTTGTAAAAAATATCAAAATAATGTAATTTAATAATGGTAGGTATGTATCAAATTTAAAACGGTACCTCATGTGGATAAAAGGTTCAGTTTAAATGTAGATATTATGAGGTGTTATCATCATCATCATCAGCCTATGTTCGTCCACAGCTGGACATACTCCTCCCCCATGGCACGCCACTCAACTCGGTCCTCCGTCTTCCTCCTCCACCCGCTCCCCACCCGACCCAACCCTCGGATATCGTCACTCCATCTCGACCAAGGATGCCCAATGCCCTACACTACGTTTGTCGAGCGGTTATGAGATATACAATAAAGTTTTACCACTAAGGTTTTTCAAGAGAAGTTTTTATTTATTTATTATAGACACAAAGCAGATGGTCCTCTTGATGGTTACCGGTTGGCTATAATAGATGTATGCAACACCAGTGGCATTGCCGACGCAGTGTCGGTCATTGCCGATGCATTGTCGTTCAAGTAACCAGGATAAATCACTCTCTGGTTTTACAAGTTTTTCTAGTTTCAGTAAATTTTAGAAACACTTTGTTATAATATTTATATTGCTGAGCTAGTTCATCATCTTTCATTTTATTACAACTTTATATTAAAACTAGTGACTCTTTAGCAAACGTAAAAATATGTAGACTTAACACTAGAAAGGTCACAAGCATATTGTTGATCGTGCTAATATGAGACTAACGCCATCTAGTTTACGAAATGGAAACTAACTAATGCCATCTAGGTTACAAAATATAAACTAACTAATGCCATCTAGGTTACAAAATGGAAACGAACGTTCGTAACGATCTTACTTTAAGCTCGAACAACTCCTTATACCTACTAGTTTGGTCAATACTGAAACCACATACAATGACATAATCGTCCACAAATGGAAGGAGCCATGTTATGGTAAAGTAATCTAATGAAACGCGGCAGATTGTCCTCCCTATTAGTTACTAGTTGCGCCCAGTGGTTTTACCCGATAGACCACTTTTCTGATTACGCATTACAATCACAAAAACTACATCTGAGTATTATGTCACTGTAAAGTCTATATTTATATTTATTCAGCTCAAATCGTTTATGTTTGGTGCCATGTTTGGTGGAAATCGGTCCAAGATGGCCGCCGTTACAAAATGGCGGATTACTTTTTTTTCTCCACGACCCCGTCAATATGGGTATCAAATGAAAGGGCTTAACTAGTAGAATACAACGATGAAAAAAAAATATATTGCGTTGGGGGTTTTTAAATTTTTTATTTAATTCACTAATGCTTGAACTCGGTTTAATACTTTTAAATTATTTATATATTTGTTGATAGGATTAAGTGACGTATGCCCAACTAGGTCAAATTTATCTTTTTTTAATGTAAAACAAACAGACATTTCAATAGTATTTATATGGGTGTCGTCAGAAGTTCTGTAATTAGTGACAACGCGAGGCAGCGGGCACGTAGTCGGTGAGTATACATCGCATTGTTATCCGTTACCAGAGACAAGATAACCAAAATAGACCCCGATTACGTGATTATCCGTATAAAAACAAAATCGCCAAAACATAGCGGGGTGCAAAAAAATATTACACTTAAATTTATTTTGTGACGTGAACACTAAACTGAAGCCAGAAAAACGACGTTAACATTGCTTGCTTTCTCACTGACCTAATACAAATAAAAAAATACTACCGTCAACCTACGTATTCAGTATGACTAAGTGAGATGGCAAACAACCGTGACGTCATTTTTCTTACTTCAGTTTGATGTTGACGTTGCAGCCTCCATTGAATATAACCTGGCGGGGTGCGGGGGGAGGTTGGATAATTTTTATTGGTTCGTTCAAAGTAGAAGCTTTTTGGTTCAAAGACATTTATTGACGTGTGTTAGGCAGCGTCAATGCATATCATCGGCGTCAGCGTACCTCATGTAATGCGTACTCTATGGTGGGTACCTTTATGTCCGTTACCTATATAATTAACACCGGCGTTCCGAATTGGATTATCCTGATAGCATCCGTTTTGTTTGCGCATTTATTTTGAGTTGTACGTGTTCTGGCAATCGAAGTAAATCATAACAAAGTGATCATTTCACGGGGGTAAACTTCCTTTGCTGGAGGTCAACTAGGTGGGTACTCTAATAGTGCCAGTTATTCTACCGCCTGAGCTCACTGCTCAGAGAAAACATCACTGTGCTTTCAGAAGGAGAGCACCGTGGTTAGTGAAATTACTGGGCTGAAGTCTTAACATAATTTTATGACTCTTGAGAAAGAAGCGTTGTGAAAAGCTGGTTGACAATGAACTGATTATGGGCAGCGTTATCTGTTACAGTGTTTTCATAAACATAGATCGCTGGATTTGTCCTGGCCCTCAATTCAACTTTTTTCGAGGAGAAGAACTAATGTGATTTTTTTTCTATGTTCTGTTGAAACAAAAAATGCAGCATACTTGTAAGACTACCTGTTTATTGAACTAGAAATACAGTATAAGACTACCTGTCCATTGATGCGGAGCGAAGTTAAATACACCAACAAAATCCTCAAAGCGGACTTTTTATGCAATTCTATTATGAATTTTTACCTCACTCACTGCTCCGCAAGCTCGCTCCGCGTAAATAAAAAGGCAGCCTTAGTAATCGTTATTCAAGTCAATCAAGTAATTTTAGTTACGAAGGCGATGATTAAAAGCATTTTCCAGTCGCACCGCTGCATTTCTAGTTTAAATTAAGCCTACAGATTTAGCCTTTAGTTAGTTTCCCTTTGACGATCAAGGGGTTAGGTCAATATGCAATACATACAGTTAAATGGTCACACAGAGGTATCTGTTTGCATCAAATCATCGCTAAACGTTAACCGTAAAAGTGGCTTTACTTGTAATTTTATCTTAACTTTATCATAATACTAGCTGATGTTCGCAGCATTAAATTCGCGAAAAAACAATCTATTGTCTTACATTTCAACCCAATCACAATATCAGCGGGTTATGTTTGCTTTCATTTTATTTTCTAAGGGTGGGTTGCACCAGTTACCGCGGAGGGGTCCTCCTATCAGTGAGGACCAAACGCCGTCGGGGCCGCGGATGAGTGCTTCGGCGTACCCGTTGCCCCGGCATTATGGCGTCCCGCAGGAACACCCCCAGGTTTTTTAGTGGGTATCCCCGCTGCTCCCATCTTTGGCGGGGGAGCCCCACATACCGCCCCGCGCCCCCCGGCGTGGGGTGATGATGCGTAATGCATTTTTCCTGGGTCAAAAAAAAAGGTGTTAGGTAAAGCTTAGTTCAAATGTCAAATTTAACGTCAAATGTTGCAACGCGTAATTGGCTTAACTAGAGATTTGACAAATTGGTTATAGTTAAAGTCAGCCGGTTCAACCCACCCTTAAAACATTTCTGTAAGCACCAAAATATCATAATAACGCACCTTTTGCTGCTTCACAATAATAAAAATGTAAATAGAAAAAAAAACAAATATGAAAAAAAAAAAACATTGCAGTTTAGAATAACAAACAAATTACAAGAAATTTAATGTAAATAAAGTTAAAGTAGTCTACAAATTTAATATATATAAAAACAATTAGAAACCAACACGAAACATTAAAACGAAGCTAACTTGTTTTTTGTAAAGTAAATCAGAAAAGTTGTGGAATCACGTAGAGCCCACAACTTAGGGGGCGCATTTTCAGCCAAATTACGCGAATTGCTCGAAGAAAAACCGTTGAACTCGTTGAGATGAGAAGTCACGCAGCCGGGAGCTCTGTTACCGCAATTAAGCCGGAGAAGCCAGGTGGGGCTCAATCAATACCATTTGACAATCTCCTCGTTGTTTTTTTGTTACGAAGTTTTTTGTTTTGTTTTTTTTTCAGAAGAGACGAATTCACTGCGATAGATTCGAGTGGGTTCACTTATATCGCGTGAATCCATTTCCGCGTATTTGAGATACAAAAAATGAGTAATATGAAATTGTAATGGAGAATGGGAGGCTTGTATCCCAAGTGTATTAGTGCGAATTAATTCCCGGTAGCTGATGAAAAGCGAGCACTGCACTCGTAAAATTAATAGTCCCAGTGTTGCTTAGTAGGTATTTATTTGTCAGGTACTTTCTGCGAGAGATTACGCTGCGCTCATCATCATTCTGAGTCTATAGCTGAAGCCACGACACTGCCGTGGGAAAGCGGTTGCGGTGCTGGACGGCATTTTTGTAACGTTCGAATTTGTACATAACCTTGTAACTCATCAGACGTGTCCGCCTCGGACCAGTGGTGGTCTGTCAGCTTTCACGCCTGAGTAGTTAGGTGCCGGCCGACTCCTATTTAAAGGATAGAGCATGAGAGGGTTCGGGTTTCCGTGGGTTGAGTTACCGAGGCTTGGGGAGAGAAAATGTCAAGAATTTATATAAATAAGGGCGCCAGACACTCGCTCAGCCAACAAAGGTGTTCCGTGAATTCAAACAAAAGTTTTCTAATAAAATGTATATTATCTGCCAAATATTAGTTCCTTAGTCCTTTAGGTTATAATCTAAGTTCGATTATCTCTAGTAATTACAAGAGTTAAAGTTATTAAAATCTTGGGCGGCTAGCGACCCTTACAAAAACTAAATATCAATAGGGTAGTTACAACGTTACATAAGCATAGCCACCAAATAGACCAGGAACACTGGTCGTCCCAATAAGTTATCTAAAAATAATAGTATAACTGGCAGTTTACAAACACTGGTGACTTACAACACCGTGCATACATATGAGTCTCTATAAGTTTTGTAGTTAGGTAAAATAAGGGGCCTATGGCACCGCCGATATAAAGGGCATCTAAAGCGCCATAGTTAAACACTGTAGTTGAACGCCGTTACTAAACCAGCGTAGGTAGACACTGTAGATAAACTGGTGGCCGAAAGCACCGTCCAGAAGAACGCCGTAGTTAAACAGGTCCAAAAGAAAACCAGCGTAGTACAAACACCATTCCGCGTAGAGCAAATAACCACGTTCACGCGTAGGGCAAGCAATGCTTCACACGTAGGGTAAAATCACCACGTTTTCAGCGTAGGGTAAAAACTATTTCCAGCGTAGGGTAAACACGATGTTTCACGCGTAGGGTAAAAACCCTGGAACAATACAATTCCAGTGTTAAAATAACTATAACCACAAAAGGAAAAGAGCGCGGCCCTAGGTACACTTACCACGTTTCCAGCGTGGGTGTTATTTTTCATAAATGGGAGGTGGAGCGATGTGACAAGGCTGCTGCTCGACTCCCAGGCCGATGAAATATTTCGGTATAAACTTGAAATATGTCCAATACAAATGGAGGAGAGGCTCCCGGGCACGACTATCTGCAAGTGTGGCGCGAGGCAAGGCCCGAAGGCCTGCCCCCACGCCACTATTCCAATTTTTTTTTCGAAGGACGCCTTCCAACCTCTCGCAAAAAACCAAGAATGGCCGCCGTCAGTGTGACCACCATTACCATCGAATTATAATTCTACCAAAAGTAAAAAAAACGAGATGTTAGAATTCACCAAATATGAGAAAAACTGAGTTTCCTAAAGCCAAATATTATTAAGTCCAACAATCAAAATACTCTGTATATCAAAACAGCAGAAACCCGAAGACACCCTGAGAGAAATTGACCTACAACGAATGACCCCACCTTCGAAGAGCTGATACGAAGTCAACGTTTATTTTGGAGGACAATTCCCTCCGAATATCAACGTGAAATTGAATCTAATTAGAAAATATACCAAAACAGTAATTACTTTCATTTTCCTAATCATCTTCTAAAATGTCATAAAGTTTATTACCTGGTCACACCAAATAGTTAACTTTTTAAATAGGTTCCACTACACACGAGCGAATCCTCAAAATGATAAAAAAACTGATAAAATCGATAATTTCTTTATGGTTTTTTTTTTTTTGGTGACACTTGGCACCATGTTTTGCATATGTCAACTTCAAATGGCAGCCATCAATGAACGTCAATGTCATCTGATAAAATGTTTTGAAATTCGAATTACTATTTTTATGAATTTACATAATATTATGTGAAAACCAATTAAATGGCAGATTATTATTATCTTCCATGGAAAGTACTAAGTGACATTATGATTCTAAATGAAAGGACTCAGTGCTAAAGGTAATTTTGTTACAGTTCCCCTCAAGTTGGATAAGAAAATTTTTATTTGCTTCAAATAAAAATTTTCGCCTAATCTTAGCAAACTCCAAAAGAAAGCTACTGAGTTTACTAAAGTCTTAAACAATCTCTATCTAAAAATCTTCGGTCTAAATTCCATTCTCTAGGACCCCAAAAACTAATATTCAAAAAGATATTCCCAAGAACTCAACAAAACAAAGAGGCTTCGCTAGATCTAGACCCCTAAACAATCATCCAGCCAGGTACTAATACTATCTTTCCGCTTCTGCACCTAACTACATTCTATCTCTCTTACACCCTTACATACTTCACCTCAATCCCGCACACTTACTTCTTGGTACCGAACATGCAAACCATCAACACATTCATTCCGTCAAACATACCATCCAGAATCGTATCAGAACCTATCTAGCCGACCGTCCAAGTGACTAAAACCTAACTCCACTCCAAACTAACTACAGACAACTACTCAAATAAAATTCTGCATGCAACAAACTGGTTTTAAAATTACCAGGGTCATTAAAAAAACTTACACCAACTATACAGTTTTACCAATAACAAGGGGTGACACACGCCCTCATAAATCTACAATCAGCATGCACAATCTAAACCAACAGAAAATCTAGTGACTGGTACAAAAAGGCGCTGCAGAGTCGTAGAGGCCACTTGACTCTAACAGCTTGACCAAACCCAGTCAAAGAAAGTTTACTCCTACCTAAAATAAAACTAGGAAGTCTTAACATAAGAAAGGGGTGACACATGCCCTTATCAAAGTCTCAAAGAGGCGACTAAGTGTTTGAATGTGTATAACAGGCGCTGCAGAGTCGTAGCGAAGGCAGACTCTAACAGCTTGACACACCAAACACTGTCGAAAGGATTGCTCGAAGCAAATCAAAGAGGTACCTATACCATTTAACGAGTGAGGTAAGGACCTATAAACGGGCTTCAATGCGTTAACCACCATTATAGCAGAGCGATGGCCAGGGATACACCGTGAACAACAAAGGAGCTACGGTGCCCTGTGCGACATTGAAAACACACTAAGGCGACTAAGTGACTGGACAGTCAGATCTGACCAGCACTGTCGAAATGCTTCCCACTAAGTGGCAAGACTTTAGGCGACTTTGTGTCTGGCCTACAAGGAGCTGCAGAGTCGTAGTACTAACATAGACTATGACAGCTATAAATACCGGACACAGTCGAAGGAATACCATATACAGGTACTCAAAGGCGATCTAGCGATTAGCTTCTAATAAGGCGCTGCAGCGTCATAGTGATAACACAAACCCTGGCAGCTTGATAAGCTAATCACGATCAAGGGTAGCAGACCCTAAGAACTAAAAAGTTCATATCAAATCCAAAAAGAGGAGGCGGCACTGCCGCGGGTACAAAGTCCCATACGTAGTAACAAAGTTCCTATAAAAGAGGAAACTGATAAACCTTCCTAACCAAAAGAGGAGGTTATATATTAATCCAAGTCAGAGTTTTATAAATACTCCTACATTCAAAACAAAAGGTAACAGAGTTCAACCTAGGTACGATAAAGCCTAGTCGAACAAAATCAAAAGTAATAATTTAGTCGGTTGTAGAGGGAACATCTCCTGGACGAACCAGATCCTTCAGATGGAAGTCTCCTAAATTCTTTCCATCCAGGGATTTCAAATTAAACACCAAGGGACCTAATTTCTTATGTATGACACACCGCTCATATTTAGGAGCAAGCTTGGCAGAGAAGTACTTTGACGCGTTTGATAGCGGAAAACATTTCTTATATATTATCTGACCCTCTTGCAGTTCCATTGGCCTTCGTCGCAAATTATAATATTTAGCATTGCGAGTATGGGCTTTCAGCAAACTTGCCCGCACCTTGTCGAATGTAGTTTTTAAATTCTTCAGCGAATCAGAGAATCCGTAATCAATGTCTTGAAGTATATCCCGATCCTGAGGATTCGGCGAGTTGTAAAGAGTCCCGTCTATTATCATTTCCCTTCCGTGCATGAGATAATACGGAGTATATCTCGTGCCCTCGTGTACCGCCGTGTTCAAGGCGCATTGTATCTCAGCCAAGTGAAGATCCCAAGTTCTATGATCGGCACTCACATACGATGCAATGGCTCGTACTAATTCGCGGTTTACACGCTCGGTCTGGTTAGTTTGTGGATGATAACGGGGGTTGTAAAAGACATGAGGGATGTTATATTTTAGCACACAGTCTCTGAATTCCTTCGAAGTAAATTGAGGACCATTGTCAATATACAGATATTTAGGAGTACCATGGACTAGGAAGATCCCCTTCTCTAAGCACTTTAATATAGACTTGGTCGTAACATTCCTAAGAGGAAATAAGGTTACGTATTTACTAAAGTAGTCAGAACATACGAACAAATATTGGTTCCTACCATATGACGGCGGAAAAGGACCAAGTATATCACAGGATACAGCTTCTGCGGGTCGTGTAATGCGCCGAGGATTACCCATCATTCCTCCAGGAGCGACATTCACAGGTTTATACATCTTACATATCCCGCAAGCTTCCACATAATCTTTCACGTCCTGATACAAAGTAGGCCAGTAATAAGCCATGGCAATTTTCTTGTATGTTTTAAACACGCCAAAGTGTCCAGACTTAGGGTCATCGTGACAAGACTGTAAAATTTCAGTCCTGTTCTCATAGGGAACAACTAGTTTCCAATCAAATTGGGAAGAGTCTTGAAACTTATTTTTAGAAAAACGCAACCGTCTACCGTTTTCAATTTTATAATTTATATATTGGGTGGGTTGCTCGGAAACATTCTTCCACAGATCAATATACCAAGGATCTTTGGTACAGTTTACATCAATAACAGAGTCTATCTGTATACGGGACAACGTATGAGCCACATAGTGAAACTACAAGCACCGTTAGACCCGTTGTATTTTAAATTTAATGAATTTAACGTCAACGTTCATTTTTAACAAAAATCTCTTTGGTGACCGTTCTAACTTCAACATCAGTATTATCTCCTGGAGAGTCGGAATCAGATAAGGAAGTACATTCCTCTTCTAACAAGCTACTCAATAGTAAAGAAGTGTGTTGTTTAATAGCAGTGACATCAGTCGGTTCTGGTAAACGTGAAACGCGGCACCGAAGATAACGAAGCCTACTACTAAGTCGGGCCTTCGTGGTGGCCGATAACCTATCAGCATCAGATCCTATCTCCTTCTCTATGTCATCTACCTTTTGAGTACAAACAGACAATTCCTGTTCAGCTTTAACTGATTTCAACTCGGACAGTTTGATACTACCTCGACGAGCAAATTTAGATGTGTCAGTAAGAATTTTCCTTAAACTGTCTCGTCGTGACTCGGGGTCAATATCTAAATGTCTAATAAATAATTCATGAGTAATCTCATCCTTCAAAAGGTGAGAAATCTTCCCGCCAGCACTGATAAAGTCGATATTTCAAAAATTAAAGTGAAAAGAAAGAAAATAAGCAAAGTTCCAAGTTTAGAAATATTTAAATTTAATATTCTCGTCTAAACACGAGTTATCCACAAAAGATTTTATTAATTTAAAATTTTGTAAGTCTACGAGTACTAATAAGTCAAATTTAAAAAGTTAATACTTGATTGTCTTCTATTAAAATGCTCAAAATTAAGTAATATAGTTCACCACCACAAACTCAACACCAACCTAATCGACAAAAGGTTAAGAACAATCCTAATCAACAAAAGGTTAAAATTTAAATTACACCCAAGTTCGAAATTATATTCCACTAGCAAATCCACCTAAATCCAATCCAGTTGTATAGTATTCATCTGAAGTAACTAAAGTTCAAAGTTCAAAAGTTCCAAGACCAAAATCACCAATCACCTATAAAAAGAATCCAAAGTCAAAATTCAAATTAAATATTTCCAGTAAGAATCCCTTGTGCTTCCTGCTAAAAGCACTAAAACATTGCAATTACCAAAGATAGCAACTATAAAATGAAATCTAAGTTCCCAAGTAAATGTTCTACAACCAGGATTAAAAAAATCCTAAAAATTCCAAATTGTCAAATCCAAGTATAAAATAAAATGTTATAGGCCTGGTAGATCCTAGGCTTTAAGATTAAAATGTTATTACACGGCTAAGGCCGGAGGTTAAGTGTAGAAAATTAAAATTAAGTTTTCAAAGTACAAGTTTTCAAGCAAAAATAATTAATATAAATTTCTAAACAAAGAAAAATTCAAAGAAAACCTTTTCCAAGCCTCACGTTGGGCGCGCACTGTAACTCATCAGACGTGTCCGCCTCGGACCAGTGGTGGTCTGTCAGCTTTCACGCCTGAGTAGTTAGGTGCCGGCCGACTCCTATTTAAAGGATAGAGCATGATAGGGTTCGGGTTTCCGTGGGTTGAGTTACCGAGGCTTGGGGAGAGAAAGTGTCAAGAATTTATATAAATAAGGGCGCCAGACACTCGCTCAGCCAACAAAGGTGTTCCGTGAATTCAAACAAAAGTTTTCTAATAAAATGTATATTATCTGCCAAATATTAGTTCCTTAGTCCTTTAGGTTATAATCTAAGTTCGATTATCTCTAGTAATTACAAGAGTTAAAGTTATTAAAATCTTGGGCGGCTAGCGACCCTTACAAAAACTAAATATCAATAGGGTAGTTACAACGTTACATAAGCATAGCCACCAAATAGACCAGGAACACTGGTCGTCCCAATAAGTTATCTAAAAATAATAGTATAACTGGCAGTTTACAAACACTGGTGACTTACAACACCGTGCATACATATGAGTCTCTATAAGTTTTGTAGTTAGGTAAAATAAGGGGCCTATGGCACCGCCGATATAAAGGGCATCTAAAGCGCCATAGTTAAACACTGTAGTTGAACGCCGTTACTAAACCAGCGTAGGTAGACACTGTAGATAAACTGGTGGCCGAAAGCACCGTCCAGAAGAACGCCGTAGTTAAACAGGTCCAAAAGAAAACCAGCGTAGTACAAACACCATTCCGCGTAGAGCAAATAACCACGTTCACGCGTAGGGCAAGCAATGCTTCACACGTAGGGTAAAATCACCACGTTTTCAGCGTAGGGTAAAAACTATTTCCAGCGTAGGGTAAACACGATGTTTCACGCGTAGGGTAAAAACCCTGGAACAATACAATTCCAGTGTTAAAATAACTATAACCACAAAAGGAAAAGAGCGCGGCCCTAGGTACACTTACCACGTTTCCAGCGTGGGTGTTATTTTTCATAAATGGGAGGTGGAGCGATGTGACAAGGCTGCTGCTCGACTCCCAGGCCGATGAAATATTTCGGTATAAACTTGAAATAAGTCCAATACAAATGGAGGAGAGGCTCCCGGGCACGACTATCTGCAAGTGTGGCGCGAGGCAAGGCCCGAAGGCCTGCCCCCACGCCACTATTCCAATTTTTTTCTCGAAGGACGCCTTCCAACCTCTCGCAAAAAACCAAGAATGGCCGCCGTCAGTGTGACCACCATTACCATCGAATTATAATTCTACCAAAAGTAAAAAAAACGAGATGTTAGAATTCACCAAATATGAGAAAAACTGAGTTTCCTAAAGCCAAATATTATTAAGTCCAACAATCAAAATACTCTGTATATCAAAACAGCAGAAACCCGAAGACACCCTGAGAGAAATTGACCTACAACGAATGACCCCACCTTCGAAGAGCTGATACGAAGTCAACGTTTATTTTGGAGGACAATTCCCTCCGAATATCAACGTGAAATTGAATCTAATTAGAAAATATACCAAAACAGTAATTACTTTCATTTTCCTAATCATCTTCTAAAATGTCATAAAGTTTATTACCTGGTCACACCAAATAGTTAACTTTTTAAATAAGTTCCACTACACA
The DNA here is from genome assembly GCA_947507615.1 of Hemithea aestivaria. NCBI lineage: Eukaryota > Metazoa > Arthropoda > Insecta > Lepidoptera > Geometridae > Hemithea > Hemithea aestivaria. Next base: position 1,973,079 of record OX382328.1, read on the forward strand.
CGAGCGAATCCTCAAAATGATAAAAAAACTGATAAAATCGATAATTTCTTTATGGTTTTTTTTTTTTTTGGTGACACTTGGCACCATGTTTTGCATATGTCAACTTCAAATGGCAGCCATCAATGAACGTCAATGTCATCTGATAAAATGTTTTGAAATTCGAATTACTATTTTTATGAATTTACATAATATTATGTGAAAACCAATTAAATGGCAGATTATTATTATCTTCCATGGAAAGTACTAAGTGACATTATGATTCTAAATGAAAGGACTCAGTGCTAAAGGTAATTTTGTTACAACCTGTCACTTAAAAAGCGGACGCGGCGCGGGCATGAACAATATGAAGATCGCTCCCACTTTTCCGCGCCGTTTCACGTCTGTCTGCCGTCAGCATAGAGAAAATATCCACGTCGTCAGTTTTAAGTCACACCTTACTTTATCGCAAAACCGTATTTATCGAGAATAGATTTGTTTGAATTCTCATTCGCATAAAGAGCGTATGGACGGTACAGGCACTTTGTATCTCGAGCACAGCGCGCATAAATTTGCGGCGAATTTACCCATTCAAGACAAGTTTATAATAAGATGTTACGCATGTAGTCTAACACAATCAAATCACAAGCCTAACACAATTTAATTCTCGTAAGTCAAAAAATGCGTTAATATAATGCACAATGCACATACATCCCAAATTGTGTTATAAGTAGGTAAGTAAAGTTTAACTATTTTTAGACTATATGTTGCTTTGCAGAAAAGGTCAAAAATGTTATGTTTGGCTGACAAGTGCACTTTAAGGAATAGTTGAACTCTTCCTACGTTGTAAGTTCACTCATACGTTATTGAATTGGGAAAGATAGTAGCTAGAAAATTGTATTTTAAGGGTTCTGTCAACAAGGAACTCTCATAGTTTCGCTTTTTCTAACCATCTATCAGTAAACAATAAGTCGTAAAAAGGAAGCTGTAATTTTGCACATATAGAGCTAATAATCAGGATAAGAGAACGGAAATAAAAAATACTTAGCGTACCTCCCATACACGTAAGATGGAGATATGCATTTTTTTCTGATTCATAAATCATCATGGGTGGTAAGTGGTATTGTTTAAAAGATATTGTAAAATTATTGCGGGATTGCTAAATTTTTTTGGATTTAGCGTTCCATTTCAAAGATATTCAAGTCTTAAAAACCTTTTTTTTGAGCGCTTCACAAAGTCTAGGTATTTTTTCATGTTTACTTTTAGGTATATATCATTAATTATAATATTTAAAGGGATGACCTACCCCAGAAAATAATTCACGTGTAATAATAATTATAAAAGGCAAAATTTCTCTACTTATATAACGCTTAACAAATAATTATAACATTACGTTCTCGCTTTATTGAATTTGACAGGAAGATGAAGCCAAAACGTATTGTATCATACTGTATAGCTATACATATTGACTACTTCACAAAATTTAATGAAAGGCATGTACGCACTTGACATGCCGACGTTAACGCGATCTCAGCCCATCATATGCGAGTGACATGTGGAGTAATATCGTTTGAAGTCGTATCTCCACTGGAGGACTTCAGAATAACGGGTTTGAAGAGTGGTTTACCACGTGCTTTATAATAAAACCTTTGCATGTTTAGCTCGCGGCTGGTATAAGAAAGAAATAAGCACATTTATTTGTATACTTGATATAAGTATAATGAAAAAGATAATTGGCAGTAATGGTATAAAAAAATTACATCATGCCGCAAAAAGGTACTGCACTCAGCATGTGTGGGTCTGGTTTGACGTGGATATTTTCTCTATGGGTTTGACCTACGCTGATCTTTCTCGGGTACACTACTAACACAGTGTTAGTGTAGGAGAAATGTCCTTGTTCATTATTAAAACAGTTCTTACAAATAGTTAAAAAGTGGTACCTTAGGGTAATAAAGGTTGTGTAACTTTTTCGATATCGGTTATGATCACGAATTATTCTTAAAAATAAGTACCTAATACTATTTTATTTATTTTTAATAATGAGAATTTAGAATCATTTAAGCACACTAACCATCTGTGTTTACATGCTACGTCTATAAGCTCAAGGTACATAATAATATGAACTTCGAATTTCAAACAGAAATTATATAACCCAATCACACTTTTTAATTAATTGCGGTAAGCTGCAACCATAACAAGTCTAGTTAAACCAGATATTTAACAAAAGAGAACATTGCAAACCGAAACTTTTGTCGGCAAAAATATTTTACTTTTCACAAAAAAAAAGCTTTTTAAGTCTCACGCATTCTAAATGACCCGCCGCCGTGACAAAGGTGAGCCGACCACTGGCCAGTTTAAATAAAACAGAGGTGGCGGTCAACCGACAATTTTAATTTTACTTCTTGTTTTGTCTGAAAATTCCATATGACCTTTGAAATAATGTGTATCAAACTGGACTGGACGCTTGGTGGGAGAGCAAATTTATCTCTACTATTATTTTCAGGGTAGACTGCCTTTGCAGGAGGTCGACGAGGTGGGTACCCCAAGAATGCCAGTTATTCTAGTCACACAACACATACAGATGTGTAAACATTACTGTGTTTCGGCTGAAGAGTCTTAACATCTTATGACTCTCAAGTAAGAAGCGTTGGCGCAGTGCAGCCAGAATTTTACCTCTGTAAAATACTGTTATCTCTTACCATCAGGAGAGCGTCTTGCTCGTCTTCTTAGTTCGTTGTATTAAAAAAAGAGTTAATTTGACTGACTTATTTCTGTGGAGACGAAACCCCTGAACCTAGAATGCTGAAATTTGCGAATTTTCAAGGCACAGGTGAATAGGTACCTTTCGGGACATCTCACGCAATTCATCGTCGACCTCTCGGATGTGGCCAAACGTAGGCTTATAAAAAAAATTGGCGCCGATGTGCAGTGTTGCCAGCGCCTTATCTTCAAAAGTAACCTCATCATGTACGAAAAGAAACGCATTTTTAAAATTTATACAAAAAACGTAGCTACTCACTCAATTTTATACGCTTACTTATTCAAATATAACAGTATGTATATTTCCAAATTTTTCAGTTTATTTTATTCAGAATAGACGTTGCTATTCAAAATAAAGTTAAATATAGTTTCTTAATAATCTTCTTACTTAACCAGATAAGGTTATTCAAAATTGTCTTATTCTATTATCTCTGCTATATCAAATTTATTATTATTTACCGTTACAAGAAAGATTCGTTAATATTTAGTTCATTTTAAAATAAAGATAATATTGTCCCGAAAAGTAACATAAATATTAAAGTAACTTATCCAAACAAGTAACGTAAAGGGTCAAAAAGTAACGCAAAATGTTACAAAAGTAACGTTCTGGTAACGCTGCCGACGCGGACGTAGCGTACGCTGTAAATGAGTTGAATAGATGACCAGTCGGGAAAACATGCGGAATGATGATGATAAAATAGACTTTTTTGCTGTTTTACGAGTATGTGTCGTGTGCCAGAAATATTACCTCTAGATACAAAACGCTTTATTGAAACACAAAAATAATAGGTACACAAAAAAACTTAAACACAATATAAAGATCTACACATCTCACAATTTAATAATCTAGGTGTTACTACCGCTAATAGCGATCTCTTAAAAGTATATACTTTAAAAAAAATATATAATTTCACATAAGGAATGACTGCCGGATAAGTGAATAAGTAGTACATTATATTATAACAGTTCACAATCAATAATATAAAATTTATTATATTATTATCACGAACAATCAGATAATGATATTATTTGCAATGCGTACGGCGTACGCTCCTTTGACATGATTTTATAATGTTTATTCAAATTTTAACTGCGTTTGATACGAGTAGGTAAATTAAATACAAAATACGTTAATTAAATTAATAGGGATGTTGACTTTGTATAACTAAAATAGCAGAATCTATATTATATACTTTTTTTATTTAAAGAACTTATGCATGCTTTTTTTATTATTCTTTGGTGTTATATTTACTATTATTTGTCGCTGTATTTTTTTTGTATGTTAATAAATTAATTTTTACTTTACTTTACTATACATTTTTTGTGCCATCAACTAATTAATAAAAAACCGGTCAAGTACGAGTAGGACTCGAGCACCGAGGGTTCCGTACAAACCTACGGGTTTTTACGGAACCCTAAGGAAAAGTGGGTATAATATTATATACTGTGGGTTTTGTCACTCCCTTGCGAGTACTTGCGAGTTTAAAAATATGCGGCTAAAATTGCTGTTTCTTTTGATTGCGTTGACATAGATGTTTGATTTTTTTACAGCTTAAAGTTATTATAAAGCTGAGTATTTGGTATGAATTTCAATTTAATACCTGTATGCGTTCTTGAGGAAAGGGGTAGTAAATACAAAATTATTAAAAATATTTTTTGATATAATGTAACAAAAAATTTACAGTTTTCGCAATTTTTCCTGTGCCTGTGATTTAAGACGTTGCTGCGTACCAAATTTCAAGATTCTGAGTTAACGGCAAGTACCCTGTAGGTTTTGATTCCCTTGAGAGTACTCGCGAGTTAAAAAATACGGCTAAAATTGCTGTTTCTTTTGAATGCGTTGAGATAGAGGTTTGATTTTATTACATTTTAAGGGTATAATAGATCTTAGTATTTGATATGAATTTCAGTTTAATACCTGCACGCGTTCATGAGAAATAAGGTAGTAAGTATGAAATTTTTCAAAATATTTTTTTATATGATGTAACTAAAAATGTACAATTTTCGCAATTTTTCCTTTATCTGTGCTCTAAGGAGTTGCTTCGTGCCAAATTTCAAGATTCTAAGATCACGGGAAGTACCCTGTAGGTTTTGATTTTTTGAGAGTATTTGCGAGTTTAAAATTGCGACTAAAATTGCTGTTTCTTTTGAATGCGTTGACATAGAGGTTTGATTTTATTACAGTTTAAAGGTATTATAGACTAGAGTATTTGATATGAATTTCAATTTAATACGTCTACGCGTTCATGAGAAAAGGGGTAGTAGGTATAAAATAATTAAAAATATTTTTTTTATATGATGCAAATAAAAATTTATGGTTTTCGCAATTTTTCCTTTATTTGTGCTCTAAGGAGTTACTTCGTGCCAAATTTCAAGATTCTGAGTTTACGGGAAGTGCCCCGTAGGTTTTGATTTATTTGGTAATGTTGAAAATTTGCTGAAATTTGCGACATATTTGACTATATCTTTTGATTGCGTAGGCCTAGAAGTTTGAAATTTTCACAGCTCTAAGAGGCAATGGACCTTAGTATTTCCTATAAATTTCAGCTTGTTACCTCCACGCGTTCCTGAGAAAAAGGGTCTTGACAGACAGACAGACAGACAGACGGACAACAAAGTGATCCTATAAGGGTTCCGTTTTTTCCTTTTGAGGTACGGAACCCTAAAAAACATTGGACACATATTATTCTTTTAATTGTAATTTTGGTAATTATGTGGGTGATACCAAAGTTGCTTATTGCTTGGTTGTGCCGTCACTGGCCGAACTCTGGTACATTTAGTACGGGTTAATGACGTCACGCATCCCCACCCTAAAACTTTTATAAATCATCTTTATTTTATTCACAAACAAAAAAAAACGTGTCTAATATATTTTATATAATGGTCTAATTTTTTATATATACATACATTTTTTATATTACATTGTTTGATCTTGTCAACATCCCTGTTATTTAAATTTCCCTGGAAATCATTATAATTTGTTTTAACAGATTACAGGAATTTGCAAAATTAAATCGGTTCAGCTATTTGTTTAGTATGTTTTAATATTAATAATATATTTAATTATTTCTTTGTAATCTAGTCGAATGTAAAGTCACGTTTTCCTTTATTACACAAAAATGCAGGGAATTTTCACAGTTTATTGTCGGAATCAGTTTTATGTATGATCATTATAGTATAGTACATCTACCGCTATTATGCTCATAGAATCGTCGAAGATAGTTACTTAAACTGATATGGAAAATTCTTTTTTTTTTACTTCAGCCCACTGAATATAAAATACGACTACACGTACCAATATACCTATATATTTTAAATTTTTGAGCGGTTTTGATTATGTTTATTTTTTTATTTATTATAGGTTTGCCTTTGACCTAGATGTCACGTAATGTTAAGCGACGATGCGCCCGTAAATGGCAGCAGATTAAACTTAGAAAGCGGGACAAACCCCATAATATAATGTGTGTGCGTGTTGGTACATTGAAAGCAGTTGTTTTTTTTTTCACTCGTTTTTTTGCTCTGTTAATTATTTATAGAATATTTAAATGTTATTAGTATAATATGAGAGATATACTCCTATGTTTGGATAAAAAAATAGAAATACATTAACCCCTATTCGAGTTATCCCCAGGCAAATAGTAGTACTCACATTGATTAAAGCTACGTGCACGATAAATTTGAAGCCTATCGGGGCCATAAATAATAATGTTTTTTTATATACTCGCTTAGAGCTCTCACTATTACAAAAACACTAAAAATACGTCTCACCATCTGCTCCCTATAACAATAATGACAAATGTAGCACTACAATGATCCCTATTATATCATAGATATTATAAGGAGAGTTGTCAAGATAATTATGTAGGCTGGGGCTGAAGGGTGCAGAAAAATCTAAAATCTAAATTATTTATCATTAAATTTTTTATTCTAAATTTACGTTGCTAGACCTAAATTATATATAGAACTATCTAAGAGGTGTGACAATAACATTACGAAGATCAAAACCGAAGTGTCGGGTAAACGCGGGTGGAGTAACGATGGAAGCAGAAGACGGCCAAAACTGTGCTGCGGCTTCGACAACTCGTGGCGTTTACTAGTGGCTAAGAGTGAATTCTAGTACCATTTCCTTTTCACAGAAGTAAAATAAAGTACTCTGATGATATTATTCAGCATAGCCCAGCGGCCACAACCTTGGCGTTGGCAGGCCCAGAAGGAGTTGTCGGGACAAAAATATATTGCCATTGTACAAACGTAATGGTCTGAAGTTAAAAGATGCCTTAGCCCAACGGCAGGGCATACTCAGTTAAAAATAAAAATAATTTCACATGAATTTTCCAGAACATAACATCACAAATGTGACGTCACTATTGAACCTCCCCAAAATAAAACTCTAAGCGAGTCGTATAACGGGACGAAAAAATACACAGCGCTAAGAAATGTCTTACGGGCGAACACTTGTAAACATCTGTTACTTGCGAGCGCACGACCGAAGACAACTACAATTACAGTCTCCGAGACAGCTGCTCAGTATATCAGCTGTAATGCAATAAACCAGTGCTCGGAACTCACTGGTTTTGTAAATTAACACGGTAAATTATAAGTTCACGATTTTGAAAACTAACGCGAGCGTTATCCATATCTCAATATATAAAAGGAAATAGTGACTGATCTATCAACGCACATCCCAAACCGCTGGACAAGTTGGGTTGAAATTTGGCATACATATAGGTTTTATGACGTAGACCTCCGCTAAGAAAGTCTTTTCCCACGCGGGCAAAACCGCGATCATAAGCTAGTTAATTATACCGACTAAACTCATGGATATAAAAGTCGAAGCTAGGCTCGACTCTGGGTTTCGGACTATTACGAAGTCCTTCATCACCCAGGGTCGAGCCTAGCTTCGACTTTTATATCCGTGAGTTTAGTCGGTATATTTATATAGTTAATTATGACTTTAATTGTTTAAGGTAAACACTTTCTATGGAGTGATGTCGTCATCTTGTTTGCAACATACGGCATATTTTTTTTAAAATCGTCGTCTTATATAGTTAAGTAATAAAATAATATAAAAACCATACCATGTACAATCTGGGGGCAAGGCAGTGTCCCCGCCAAGTCGAGCAAAAAAAGCGGCACGGCCGTACCATCCTTTTCTGGAAGCAGTTCAGACCATTTTCGACCCCCTATAACTTCGTTGTGGAAAAAACTAGAAGCTTCAATTTTTAACAACCGAGTATGCATTGTATAAACACGATTTACTCCAAATTTCATTCAATTTGAACTAGTCGTTTAAAAATTATAACTAGTCAAAGTTTTGTAATTTTGTCACTCACTCACTCATTCACTCGCTCACTCACTCACTCACTGACCGATCATCAAAAGTTTAAGGCACTTTTAGCAAACATAGAAGGTTCAAACTTGGTACATACTTAGAATTTATTGTATAAACCATAGGAAAACTAAAAAAAAACATGCAATTTCGGTCTAGATTTCGAGATACATTAACTGCATAAATAACTTTGTAATCCAGTATAAATGTATAGGATTACAAAGTTACATTTGCAGTCAACGGTGAAAATTGCATAAAATCCCAATAATAATGCCATAATACATATGCCGTAATAATGTATAAAGCCAGGGAGGGATTATCCCGCCTTCTAGGTTTAGTCTGCTCCCATCTACGGGCGTCGTCACTTAAGATCAGGCGATATCGTGGGCAAAGGCTAACCTATAATGAATAAAAAAAAACAAAAAGTAGTGAGATGCCACCAAAAACATAACTTGTAAAAAATACCAAGTCTCGCAACTGCAGTTCTTCTACTGTAAAAAGTTGTGAGATCCATGTAGGTACTACCAAGTCGGTAAAATCTTTTGTGTTTTAAATTAATAGATTGACTTGGCAATCGCACTATTATGTCGGTATATTACTTGAGAGATACATTGTTGTGTTTTCATGCGATGGCCAAGTCGATCTATTGATTTAAAACATAAAAGATTTTACCGACTTGGTAGTACATGGATCTCGCAACTTTTTACGGTAGAAGAACTGCAGTTGCGAGACTTGGTATTTTTTTCAAGTTATGTTTTTGGTGGCATGTACATATACCACCATAACCATGAATGAAATGAACTAGACGGGGAATGTCATGAAAATCAATAAGAAGTTACCTATATCCCTCGTCCAATTTCGGATGTTTACATTTCGTTCACGGATGATATTCTCTTTATTCCACAGTCTACAACATCAATGTTGCCACTCGGATCTTCCTTCTTCTTCCTTCTTCTTTTCTTTTTCTTTTTTTGAAAAGAATTATTGTATTTTGACAGCAGCAGCTTTGGGTCAAAATAGCCATAAAAATAAGCCATAATGTTTTGTCATAAAGGTATTTTTTTTAATTCACAGTATACACGGCATAACATTATTATGTACATGCCGTCAAAAATATTTGGCTTAAATTTTAGAAACAGATATATAGAAGAAAAAATCCTCTAGAAAATTTTATGTTATAAAATTCAATAGAAAAAAAAAATCCATACATAAGATAGCTATGACATTAAAATAAATACTTTAAAGTAGAAAATTTTGACGTAAAAAGGCACCAACAAGATACCGAAATACGTGTAGCGTAGGTGGGATGTCTATGCTGATAGCAACATTCTTATGACATTGACTAATTGAAATCCTAACCAAAATATACCTATATACGAGGAGTTTATCTATCTAGTACATATCATATCAGGAATGCTTCATTGGTTGATGATAAGTGATACTTAGGCACGTTGCTATGGTATTTAGACGTCTATCGTTCGGAGATCTGAGTTGAATTCTGAAAGCCAATCCACCGACCCCGGCGAATAAACTGATAACAGCATAAACTCAACAGGAAAAATAACAAGCCTATTTTTAGTTAATAACATTTGTTCCAGCAACTAGAACTTTTAAGAAGAATACCTTATTTATTTATTACAAGAAAAATGCAAAAAAATGTGTAGATGTATTTGGACCTTTATAAATCAAATATAATATAAAAGCAAAAACAAGATAATGGCGATTATCCATTTGTTTGCCGGGGACGGCGAATATTAATATATCTTGTCATTTTAAGCACTGTGCTTTCACCTATGTAAGTACGAAAAGTCCTTTGAGAAAATTGTGAAAAAAAGAGCCTAAGAATGTGTTTCTCCAGATGTTCTGCTATCTAAAAACCAAAAAATGTTCTAAAAGCCGTATTAGCTATTTAGTTGTAAATCACTATAATTCGACAAAAATAGAATGTTCTTAGATACATAGAACCATCAAGTTAAATACTTTTCTTAACTCATTCGTATAATACACTCTAACCCCAATGGCGTATCATCAGTCAGTTTGTGCAATGTTTTAGTTTTTCTACAAATTCTTGCTAAAATAAGTGTTCTATGCGATAGAAACAAAAGTAAATAAGTTTATTCAAGCGTCTGTTTTTCATGGATCTAAAGCTGAGCATTATTCTCAGGATTATTTAATAAGTTAGTCTTAACTCGCTAACTTTGTTCCGAAGTAGTCAAAACAGCTTATTAATTTTATTAATAGGGCTATTAAGATGTTACTTTAATGAAGGTTTTGTGAAATTTAATTACAAACATTATTATAGACAAAAACAATAAATACTCATTGTTATATTATAAGTTGACGTTAACGATGTTGATGAAATAAACAAGTAGTTCAGAATGTTAAAATGAAGAATTTGCCTTAATATTTTCTCAAAATTGTTATCATTTTAATTAATTAGGCAAACTACTTAAACCATCGAAGATTTTAGTGTTTCTCTACCTACAGTTGCGAATTCATACGAGTACGTTTAGCCAAAAAAAAAAGATAAATAAAAGTTTATTACAAAAACTTACGTTTATGTAGTTATAATATTAGAAAATATACAAAGATTTTGACTTTTAAATACCAAAATAGTAGCTACCTATTTTCTTTCGTGCGAAATACATCAAGTTGATGAGTTTATTGAATAGGCGTTAGGGCCGCTTTACACTTACAGCTTGGCACATTCGGTTTGGTGGTTGTTAGTTCTATGGTGGCTACTCTAACTTCAATAGTCCTTCGGTAGGAGGGCATTGTAGCTAGTGAAATTACAGAGCTAAAGAGTCTTAACATGTTATGACTCTCAAGTAAGAAGCGTTGGCGCAGTGCACTGGGTGGCATTGTACTAATTATGGAGATCGTTATCTCTTAACATCAGGTGAGCGTCTTGCTCGTCTTCTTACTTCGTTCTATAAAAATAATAGTGACATACATAGGTACTAGGTACATCTGTATGTCTCAAGTGTTGTGATTCTCAAGTAAGAAGCGTTGGCGCAGTGCACCCAGCATTTTACCTTTGTAAAATCCTGGGTAGCATCGTACTAATTATAGGCAGCGTCATCTTTTACCATTAGGAGAGCGTCTTGCTCGTTTTCTTACTTCGTTGTATAAATGTAGTTTCTGCGAATATTGGACCTATATAACTATTGACAACCGAAATTCCATCCGACTTTTATAGGTTTACTAGCTTACCCGGCAAACGTTGTTTTGCCATATAAATAATTTCCTAGTTATTTCTAGTGTAGACAAAAAATAGCTTACTTTTTGGAAGTATGTATGTATTTTAGAATGTGTATATTGTATGTATGTAAGAATGTGGTATATGCGTGAAATAAGCATTATTTTATGGAAAAATTTTTCAAACAAAAGTAAAAAATTAAATTTTATGAAAACATTGTCTCTTATAATTTTTTCATACAACCAATATTTCCATTGACATTTCAAAATAAAGATTCATAATGATTGATTTTTTTGAATAATTTAATTATTATTGATAAAATAGGAATGATTAAAAGTTAATATTAGATTTACACTTAGATATCAAAATAATAATTGTCAACGTTACTACTACACTTGATGCATAAACAATAATGATGGCCGACAACTGTGTAGGGAGTGAGAAAGAAAGAAGACCGGCTTCGTTCTCATCCCTACTCCGTGCTGTTTACTGGGTCAGAAGTGACACCTGTAGACATCTGGCGGGGATAACTAATTAAATGACGATTAATCAGTTTTCGACCGGAGAGGAAAAATGATTAAATTACTAAAATGGCTATTAAAAAATAAGGGTTGATCGTAGAAGAGTGAAAATTGAGGATTGTATGTATTTTTGTATGTTGTATCATAAAAAAATAGAAATTAAAAATTTTGTCTAAAAAAAATAAAAAAAAATTTAGGGGTGGACTACCCCTAACATTTAGGGGGATGAAAAATAGATGTTGGTCGATTCTCATAGATACCGGATAAGCACAAAAAATTTCATCAAAATCGGTCAAGCCGTTTCGGAGGAGTATGGCAACGAAAACTGTGACACGAGAATTTTATATATTAGATTAAGTACCGTTAAGCTTTGCTGCCATTACCTAGAACATTTTATTCATTTTCTCTACTTCAATCAAAATGAGGCCAAAAAAGTATTAAAACACGGGTAAAACCCTCGCTTGCAGGTAAAACTTACCATCAGAACAACAAAACTGATTTTTGTAAGTTATTTAAAATACGTTTTTATTAATATAGTAAAATAATGCTAAGAAATCCACATTTCTACACATCAATCATCATGTCCACACATAATAGGCGTGATGACAAGGCTAACATTTTTTAAATGTTATTAGTGTTTTTTTGTTTGTCAATATCATTGAATTTGACTGAGATATAAGGAATCTAAAATTATGGGAGAAACGCTACGTCACACCTAGGTACAAATCGTACCTAGGCGTGACGTCATTACCTCCTTCTCCGCAACTTTAAGGCGCTGTAACTTACTCGTTTTTCATTAAATTTACAAGAATAAAAATACGTGTCCAATATTTTTTTTAAATCTACATTATTGACAAAAAAATGTTTCTCTGTCTTCAAGCCTATTGCGCCCACCAGTTTTACACACTTAAAAAGAAGAATGCATTTTTTTTTTTTTTTTTTTTTTTTTTTTTTTTAAATGACCTACGCTGTTGGTCTCAGATTGAGACCTCTACAGCTTTACCGGGCGTGTGGTGAGCGCAGGAGGCACCAAAGTTTTAGTGGGCGACTAGCTCAAGGGCGCCTCAGATGGCACGAACCTCGGCTTGGGCCGTCGCCAGATACGGGGACTAGACTTGCCCTGGCACCCCTGAAGGGGCGTGTCCTAGGGCCCTAACAGTATTTTGATCTGTTTGATTATTTGGAGAGAATCTAACTGATCTGAAGGATCTCAGAGGTCTTCGACCGCGCCGGCGCGGTCGGTGTCGTGATTGTGTTGGTTGGAGGATCTGGTATCCGGGACCAGTACCGAAAACGGAGCGACTGTTGCGCATGGTTGGCGGATTCGGCGATCCCAGCGCCGCCGATGTGACGGCAGCGATGGGATCGTCCGGATCGTTCAACACGTTTTTAGGGCGACGACGGAGGGGAGTGGAGGCCTGATCGACAGAGTAGTTCGAGGCTTGGACAACGAGGGGATTGGGGTGGTGGGGGGCCGCGTCAAAGTAGCGGCGAGAGCAATCCTTCATGAATTGAAGGATAGAGGGGAGTTCGAGATCGCAATGCAGATCGGAATTGCGCTGATACCATTCAGCTCCGACTGCTTTACGGAGAAAGCGATTTTGAATCACTTGAAGCATGTCTAGGGTGGAGAGAGGGGAGTGAGCGAACACCACGGAGGCGTAAGTCATGACGGGTCGTATGCAAGTTTTGTAAAGTGTCAACTTATTTCTAAGTGACATTTTACTCCGCTTGCATAGAAGGGGACTGAGTCGGGCCAAGAAGAAGGCCGCTCGGTTGCGCACGGTTGTGACGTGTTTTATGAAGGAGAGTCGACTATCAAGGGTCACCCCGAGATATTTGGTATGGGAGGCCCAAGGGATGGGTCCGTTGAGGAGTGAGAGAGATCGCTCCCTGCGGGGCTGTTTGGTCGGATGAAAGTACATTGCTGTACTCTTATCCGGGTTTACCGTGATAGCCCACTTCTTGAACCAATCACCAAAAAGGTGAAGGGCTCTTTGAAGTGCTTCTATCTGACGGATCGGTCGCCACCCTCTAGAGTAGAGGGCGGTGTCGTCCGCGAAGAGAGCGATCTCTACATTCGGGGGGCGTGGGATGTCGCTAGTATAAAGCGAATAGAGGAGAGGGGAGAGCGCGGAGCCCTGAGGGACTCCGGCTCCGATGGGGTGGGGAGAAGAGCGGTCTCCCTCGACGCGATAGCGAAAGCTTCGAGCCCTGAGAAAGTCTTGTATTATGAGTACAAGACGGTCTGGCACTCCGAACTGATACAACTTGTATACCAGTCCGTTGTGCCAGACTTTGTCGAACGCTTTAGCAACGTCCAGGAAGACAGCTGTTGTCCCCATAGGACGGCCAAAGTTGCCGGGTTTCGAATTGAAACCTTCGAGGATGTACTCCGTGATGCGGTGTACTTGTTGGATGCATGAGTGTTTGGCTCGAAAGCCAAACTGCTCGTCTGGAAGGAGGTTTTGGGACAAAGTTATGGACCATAAGCGCTTCACAAGGAGGCGCTCGTAGATTTTCCCCAGAGTACTGAGGAGACTGATGGGGCGGTAGCTAGAAGGCTCTGATGCCTTCTTGCCTGGCTTGTGAATGCCGATTACGTCGGCATTCTTCCAAGCGTCGGGAAAGATGGCGTTTACCATGGCCGCATTAAAGATGCTGACCAGGAGGTAGATGAGAGAGGTGGGAAAGTGTTTGATCACTTTAGTAGTGATGCCATCCGCACCGGGGGCTTTTCTGGGGCGGAGGCCTCTGATAATCGACTCTACCTCACAAGCCTTGACGGGCTCGATGGGGTCAGAGGGAGGGAGGGAGGACTTTTGCTCGACAACACTGTTCACCTCAGCGAGGTGAGCAGGGTCGACTAAATCGAGATTGGGGCTGCATTGTGCCTCAAGGCTATCGGCCAGACATTCGGCCTTTTCCTCGTCGTCAAACGCGGGAGGGAGGTTCGGTCTAGTCAGAGGGGGCATAGTGGTCAACGTATCACTCTTCAGGGATCGCGCCAACTGCCAGTAAGCCTGGTGAGTGGGCGCGATCTCTGAGAGCATGTGGTCCCACTTCTGATTGCGGAGTTCAGTCATACGTTTGCGAACAGAACGTTCGCATTGCCGCAGCCTGACTCTGTTCTCTTCGGTGGGACCATAGTCATACGCTCTCGTGGCTGCGTTCTTTGCTGTCAATAGTTCCCTCGCATCCTCTGGCAGGGACCAGCGTTGGAGATCCTCGGCTGGTACCTGCTTAGAAGATTCACCAATGGCGGTGCGGAGGTGACTAGTGAGAGCATCGATCGAGCACGAGACGTCGTCAGGGGAGACGATGTCGTCGGGGATAAGGTCAAGAGCGGGTGACTTGATAGCTTTTAGGGATTCCCCTAAGCGCTGCCAGTTCACTACCGTCTTTGTCTTGGTCAGTCTGTCAGATGGGTCCGGTCCAAGTCTCATTAAGACGGGACGGTGGTCAGAGTCAAGTTCGTGTAACACTTCTAAAGAGCGCAACTGGAGAGTTACGCCCTTCATAAGTGCTATGTCGAGTACCTCGGGGTTATGATCAGGAATGGGAGGGAAGCGCGTGGGAGAGCTAGGGACAATAACTTCAAAGTCGAGGTTAGTCGAGAGAGAGTAGAGATCGTGACCGTTCGTATTGGACCTAATGCAGCCCCAGAGGGTTTGCTTGGAGTTGAAGTCGCCAGCCAGAATGACTGAGCTTCCAAGGGAGAAGAGTGACTCGAAATCACTCCTGTGGACTTTTTTGTTACCAGAGAGGTAACAAGAAGCGATAGTGATGGCCTGGTGGCCGGACATGCCGATGCGACAACAGGACGCTTCGAGATCGGTAAGAGGAGGAGTGGTTATGGGGATGCAGTGGAGAGAGTTCCTGTAATAGATAAGAGTACCGCCCAATCGGGCGGTAGTCCTATCATTACGGACCAGCCGGTAGTTTCCGATCTTCGGATCCTTCCGGCTAGGTTTTAGGAATGTCTCACACACTAGCAGGATGTCTACCTGATGGGTAGTTAAAAATTGATGAATAAGTTGGAGTTGGTTCCTATCGGTCCCTATGCCTAAGCCGTTGGCGTTGTAGAACGCCAGGGATAAAGAGTGGGGCTTAATTCTCTTAGCTGTACTATCCATAGTGGAAGTATAGTTAAGAGCGATAGAACGCGGCCATGACAGACTCTATCAAGGCTTTGTTTTGGGCAAAGAGGACCGTCAGACTATCGAAGTCTTTCCGTTGCTGAATAGCAACAAATTCGAGCGCGACTTTGTTGAATGCGTCCATATCGACGCTGCCGTAAAACGACATGAGCCTACTCGTGGCGGACGTACCGTTAATAGGCAAGGGGATTTGGGGGGCCATAGGGGCCTGAGGCGGTGGAGGCACGAAGGCCGGAGTGGGTGGGAGAAGCTTGGTCGGCGCAAGAGCGGGGAACTCGGTTGCCGACCAAGCATTCCCCTCGGGGGGCGGGGCGGGCACATAGCGACGCGGAGAAGCCAAGGGCGCTCCGGTTCGCTTGGTGGGACGAGACGAGAGGCGTCTCTGGGGACCTTTGCCTTTGGGGGCCTTGGGACACCCACGATAGTTCGCGGGATGTCCGGACCCCAAGCAATTCACGCAAGAGGGCGGTTCGGGATCCTCCCTCTTACGGGTGCACTCAGAAGTACTGTGGTCTCCTAGGCACTTAACGCACCTAGGGCGGGCATGGCAGAAACGGGCAGAGTGCCCGTAATATTGGCATCTATGGCACTGGGCAGGAGTGCCATTACGATGCGGGGTCTCAATAGAGAGACCCGAAAGGCTACAGACCATCTTCAAATTGAAAATGGCCTTACCCTCTGGGGTTTTCTCTAGGACGACCAACACAAGGTCGAAGAGGGCCTTGTTTCGGCCATAAAGGCGGTGGACTTCCCTAACCGGGAAGCCCTGAGCCTTGAGATCCGCGGAGACCAGCTCTACATCGAGCTCCTTAGGGACTCCGCGGATGACCACCCGAAGGTGTTTTTCAGACTCCAAGGCATAGGTGTGGTAGCCTATGGCCTTGGAGCGGAGTAAGGATGTGACCTTACGGTGAGAGTCGATTGACTTCACCTGCACTCTTATGCCCAACTGGGTGTTAGTCGCCGATTTGAGCTCTATACCGAGCTCGGCGAAGGAACTGGACAGGTCGTACCACCTATCCTTGTCATGAACAAGGAAGGGCGTGGGGAGTTTGGACGAGCCCGGAGGTCTAGAGACGGGAGTCTCGGAGTCGGAGGACGCGGAGGAAGGCATAGAGCCCGAGGGAGGGCAGATGGCCTTAGCGGGGAGGGACGGGGAAGACGCCGCGGGACGTTTCTTACCCTTTTTGTAGACGACTTGGGTGAAGCCGTCATCGTCGGGTGAAGCGAGAGATGGAGTGGATATAGGATCACACTCCATTTCGGGGTCGGGAGACTGCGGTGAGTCTGAGAGGGCAAAATTTATTTTGACAGGGGAGCGCGAACGGTCGCGGGGGGAGGGGCTCGCGGGTGAAAAACCCGGCGAGAGCGAGCGGGTGGGCTGAGCGCAAGGGAGGCTCTGGGATTGGGTCGCGAGAGAGCGAGAGGGCTGAGTCTGAGACTGTGTCGCGAGAGAGCGAGAGGGCTGAGCGCATTGAAGGCTCTGCGATGGCGTCGCTACGAGTGAGCGAGAGGCCTGCGTGCGAGAGGGAGAGCGTGACATGAACGCCGGGCTCATATCATGGCGGACGGGAGGGGCCACTTTGGGGGCGCGCGAGGCAACGCGCGAGTTTGCCTCGGTTGGGACGGGCGCCGCGGGGCGCAGAGAAATATTATTAACGGTTTTGAGAGAGTCGTTGTACTCTCTCAAAATCGTGGCATATTTCTTCCCCAGCCAGGATTGGAGATCCATGGCTGGAGAGAGGTTAAGGGCCTACGTGGCGCCGGGGGAGGAGGTCCCCGGCGAGCTTAATAGGAAGGGAGAATCTCCCTGCCGGGTGTAGACAGGGAGGTGAGTGCCTAGGTCTGTATCCCTAGTGAATGCCAACTCACAGGTCCTTAGCAAAGGTTGTGAGTCGGATTCCGGCTGTTGCAGTCTTAGCAAAAACTGGCAACCGGGTGTGTACCTGCGTACCTGACGTCGCACGAGGGCCTGAGTGACCCTGGGCGGTGCGTCAAGCCCTTCCGGATTCCGTGGTTTTCTCAGAAGGAGAAAAACACGGGCGCTCCGGGGCAACGCCCTGTCGGCTTACGTTGGCACCGTTTGGTTTCCACCGACAGACCACGGAAGGTGGATTTGGTATAGAAACAGGGGTGCTTACAAGTTAAGCGTCGTCTCGAGAGAGACGTTTGTTGCCTTAAAAAAGGCAGTGGGTCGCGAATGCTAGCTGCGAGCAAAGGGGCAAACGATAAAAATCGAATGAACCTTTGAGCGCAGGTAAGCGGAACGGACGTCCGCACGGCACGGGGGCAGTGGGACGAATGTGCATTTTGTTTAAGCGCGTAACCTATATATATCTAGTGACGCTCTCTCGCTCGCACTATTTGACAAATTTTCAATTACAGAATATTTTTTTTGAAAATTCCTTAAGACTAGCCCTCCATAATATTATTATTACTTACACATTTTAAAAGTGTTTTCAGTTTGATATATTTAAAAATGGCATAATGAGAATTTTTTTAAATCTTTTTTTTTTTAAATATTCCTCCCCTTGCCATTTTTTATTATGGAGGGCTGGTCTTAAGGAATTTCCAAAAAAAATATTCTATGAATTTATATTTCAAAATTTGTCAAATAGTGCGAGCGAGAGAGCGTCACTCGATATATACGCTATTAAGGACAATAGCTATTACATTTCAGCATTATCGCTTCAATAAAAACACAAAACATTTTTGATTGATTTTCGATTCTGACAGTCAAAAATCATTCGGGCCTTAGTGTATCGTGGCCCTTACCAGAGGAAAAATGGGGAAAAATTATACTTACATAATTAATTGGATACAACCTAATGGTGGACCTCCGATGTTTACTGTTTGATACACATTAATTAATTTGTAATCATAATTATGTGTATTTAATAGTGCGGGCATTTATGGACTTAGTGATAGAGAATTGATTGATAGAGCCTTTACCTTTGAGTCTGTTTCGATTTGAATTTGCTTGTCTGTCTCTAACATAAAAAAACACTTCTGAGAGTTTGACACTTTTCGCGAAAATTCATATACACACATACACTCCTATATATAACATTAGTATGATTAGTTAGGATTCCAACGGGACCATTATGTTTTGTACTGTACATTAGGTTTAATTTGTCCGGTGGTAATACCGCATCGGCACTCATTGAACTAGTGGGATAACATTTAATCCAAACCAGAATGTTTGTTCGATCGAACGGAAACTGGATTACGTTTTTGTCACCATAATCTTGTTTGATTAGGGTTGACATACTTTCAATTACGAATATGTTTGTGTCACGGACAACTTTTATGATTTATATAAGACAAGCAGCTTCGCCCTGCGGTTTTACCTGCTGCTCAGTAGTCTATAAGCTATCTCTAAGTATACCAAATTTCAGCTCAATCGGTCTACCCGTTTAGGCGTCAAAGTGTAACAAACATAATATACTTCCAGACATTCAAAATTTTTTACAAACTTTCAAGTTTATTGTATTAGTACGATTTTAATTATATACTGTACTAGTTACCACCCCCTGGACAAAATCGCCTCGCCAAGCGGTCTTTAATGACCGTGTTCCGCCATGACGTTTAGTGAAACCAGGGAGGAATTTATCCCGCTTTCAAGGTTTATTCTGCTTCCATCTACGGCTACATCGTACCGCATAGACTTAACTTTGAACTATAATGAATAAAAAAAGATTTTACGTGGTATTCAATTAAACATTTTTCGCCGCATAAAATATTCTTAGAACAGTGTTTTCTTTAAATTTATTATTTATTAAAGTGCGCAGTATAAAATAGTCGTGTTTTAAAATAGTTAACTTTTGGTGCACGAAATAATAATTTGGTATTTTATTGAAATGGAAAAATAGTACCTATACAAAATAAACCTGGAATATTTGAGAAATGCAAATAAACAAAACGTAAATTAAAAAAGCCTACCCAGCGTCTAACACAAGCATTTAGCGGCAGCTCTTAACACTTGCGTTCAACAAATGAGTGAACTTAAAATATCGCTTTGAAAAGGCTCTAAATTGAGCCGTGCGGGGCTTAGGCCGAGCCCGGCTTAGGGCGAAGACAAACGACCAAAAAAAGGCAAAACGGAATGCGCGTCGGCAAAACAGCGAGATGGGCGCGGACTTTACACAGGGAAAGTTTCTGTTAAAGCACGTAAAATACACGCTCGGATACGTATTTTCAGCAACCTTTTTGTAAACGTTTTATGGTTTTGTCTGTTAACGTTTTAGTTTCAATAACTTAATCAAATTGATATAATATTAGTTTTCTATTTTTATTGAACGAATACGGAAAAGCTAGTCGAAATAGCGCTGAAATATGCGTGACAGTTTTGTTATTTCTGGCAACTCCAATATTTTATTCCGATAAATGATGTAGTGTAGGGCGTCCTTGGGCGAGATGGGGTGACGATATCCGGAAGGTCGCGGGGTGCGGGTGGAAGATGAAGACGGAGGACCGAGTTGAATGGTGTGCCATGGGGAGGGCCTATGCCCAGCAGTGGACGAACGTAGGCTGCTGATGATGAACGTTAACTATTAAAAATTTATTGACACATTAATTTTAATAACAGTATAATAGCTAACTGCGAATTAAATGTTTGTATGCTTAGAAATATATCAAAAAAAAACTTCTTTTAAAATAACGAGGTTATATTATCATTATTGTAGAGAAGCAAAAGAGAATAATATATATTTCAGAAACAATATTATCTCCGAGTTCACAGAACAGCGAACAATATTAGGCGAAAATATTCGCAATTGGCACATTCGAATGCCTTATCAATTCTAAACAGACATCTGACTAAATAAAATGGGAAAACTGTAGACGTGACAGATGACTTGGATCCAATAACACCTGACTCATGTACGATACAAAACACGTGCGACTTGACATCACCCTCTACATAATATACGTATGTACTTTATTGTGCCAGTTTTTTTGCCAAAACAATGAGTACTATTGTGTTTACAAGTACCTCTTAAAGTTTCTGTGCGCCTAGTATCTAGTGCCTCATAAGCTGTTAGAAAACTTACTTGTATAGCAATTGGGTTACGTTTCGGGTCACGTAAGGAATAGAATTACATCACATCACTGTGAGTGAGTGTGTATGTCTGTTAATTATTATTCTTCACGCCTAAACGGGTCTAAGCTATCTCTATACCAAATTTCCGACCGATTGACCTGAAATTTGGTATAGAGATAGCTTAGACCCTGGAATAGTACATAGGCACAGCGGGTACAGTACAGTACAGCGGGTAAAACCGCTGGGCGCACCTAGTAAGGAATAAATATTTTATATTTTTGTTTCTAATTCCTGGACTAACACAACCGGGTTACGTTTTCGGGTCAGGTTAGGAATACACCGAAAATAGTTGTCTGTCCCATGTAAAAGTTTAACATACCACCACCATTTATTAACTATAGCTTTATTTATTAACTTTGTGTAAAAACAACAAAGTTGTTTTCTCTACAAAAAAAAAGGGTCTTGACAGACAGACGGACGGACGGACGGACAACATAGTGATCCTATAAGGGTTCCGTTTTTTTCCTTTTGAGGAACGGAACCCTAAAAACAGCATTACATCAAGATACCTAAAACCTAATTCCAATCTAAAGGTGTTCTGTGGGATTTAATTTAAATATGCCAAGAAGAGCTACGCTAGTACGTTCTGTGCTAGCTTTCAGACCGGATTACTGTAGATTACCTAGTAGCTTGTCTTGTTCTCTAGACACTATTAACACCCATTATATCTAGTGGCAAAATCTCACGATGGAAATAGTGTCTAATGCTAATAAACTCTAAGAATGTTTTAATATATGTATATACTGTATATAACTAGGTAATATACAGTATTTGATAATTATTTACTAGTAGAATAGAATAACCGACCTTCAACTGACTTACCGCAGAGCAGTGATGTGCTAACATTACTTTTCTTCGGTAGGAAGGCACTGCAAGGCCGGATTTAGGGGGTTCAGTTCGGGGCCCATGCCCCGAGCGGCAAATTCAGGGGGCTGCAAAATCAAGGATCTGCCAATTGGCAGGTTAACAAAATCTTGGACCATCGAATACGAAGGGCGGCAAATTCAAATTTGGCATACAAATGACAAATAGGCACAGAATAGTCAAATCTTCGCGGGGCGCATAATATCCATAGTTTAATCCATGAATAACGATACAATATTATGTGTATTATAGTATGCTTAACTACGATAATTTCCAAATCTCCGTTGAAGTGAGATGATATAAATGGATCTGCACTCGTAGCCGATTTTCCATCTCAAAATTATTATGCTCTGAAAGCGTCCCTGATTGTATATAAACCATAGCAAACTCTGACGCATAACCAGAGTGGAAGGAATTTAGAACATGTAAAATTTACAGCGGTGGTATGCAATAGCTTTGATCGGAAAATTCTATCATCGAAGTGACAATGTTTTTTAATCTAGTCGCGTCGTTGGTGAGGAGAGTGCGAGGGAGTCACAACAGCATCCTGAACATGGTCGCTGAGGACCCTTGGGCACCTGTGCTGAGACGCTTTGTTACGGTAATGGTCAGATGAGAATTTTTATTTTGCCTCATCTGGACAAGTTGTCTAGAATATTGTTTATTAGAAATTAGAAGTAGATTTTAAATGATTATTAGAAAACCTTGTGTTACTAACCCTAGTCTTTATGTTTTTATTTTAAGTACTAACCAGTGGATCAATGTTGTCTGAATAAAGAAATTTTAATTTAATTAATGTTAAACTTGTATTTACAACAATCGCTATAGACATTAACCACAACCTTGCTTGATCTTAAGCAATGATACAGCCGAGCATGATACTTCTGAATACTATCTTCGGTTACATCTTCCTTAACCTTGAAGGTGTGATAATCCTTCCTTATGTGTTAGGAAATCTTGTAGCAATTCAGGGTGTACTGACTGAAATTTCCGACTAGCAAAGTTGTACACCAGCATGAGAGCCAGGGTCATGGATGGTTTCAGCCTAGAGAGGAGAAAGATCAGAAGAATTTAGAATAAGGGCGCCACTGATCTCCCTCCTACAAACGAGAAGCGGGGTTGGTACAAAATAAAATCATTAACAAAGTTATATAGGTTATTTTATTCCTTGGTTCCACATCATTTGTTACAACAGAAAAAACATGCATTAAATTATCTAAATAAATATGTAAGCAAGTTGAGGTACTGGTGAAATTAATTTATGGTACATACAATTCCGACTTATTACTAGCCGCTTACACAAACTAGGATCTTATGGCGCGTGGCCTAAAATGGAACTAATTCAAGACAAAGGCCGTATTATGTTCATACGGTAAATTTACATGATATTCATATACAATAGGGTACCTAAGAATGGCTTAGGGCCCAAAAATAAAAGGTACGTTACGATCGAAATTAAATTAGTAAATTAGGTTAAATAAAAAAGGTTATTTAAGTAAGTCCAGTATTATTTATCACACGTGGTGATGTCACAGGGAGCTGCTGATGGCCCTTCGACCGTGACCAGGAATCACCCACGTGGATAGAACAAAAGTTACAATAAATCTATTAAAAATCTTGCGTTATCGGCAGAGATTATATGGGGGGGGTACTATATTCCTCACACGAATACTACAACAGGAGCCCTAGGGTCCTGCGGCACGCACGTGGCTATACCACAAAATGGCGGCGACGGCGCGGCTTGAAAATCGGGAATTAAACCACGTAGAACGCAGCTGGGCAGCTACAGTAGCGCCACCCGCTGGAATATGCTCGGCGGCAGCCTCGCCTGCGACGGGCGGCGGCCGAAGCTTGAAGAGGGCGGAGCCCTAACCCGGGACCCTGTGAACAATTCACAGGTCTTAGGTCCGTTCCTATCAACCTACGGGAACATGGCGTTCCAGAGTAGAACAATCCTACCCACTCCAATAAAAAATAAACTCACCACTTAAAAGTGGGTAGGCCGACACGGACACGTGGTCGCCCGGCGGACGTGCGGGGCGAACGGCACACGCAGCTCGGGGTCGGAAACAGTGCTATAGGAAAAGAACAAGATTAACATCGAGAAACCTCTAGAAATACCGACGCGGGAGGTCGGTCGGTGATGAAAGATTAACCGAGGTTACTCACCGGTGATTAAACAAAACACTGATTTTACTATATTTCTATTAAAACTTTTACTGGAGGCTGGGGAACTTGTCCCTATAAAAGAATAAAACACTCATGGGCGAGGGACGCCTCGGCAGAGCCTAGGCCTTCCACCGCCCTAACCGCGACTTCTTACTTGTGCTCTCGATGCGTAAAAGAAAGAACAATGGGCGTGTTTTGCCTTATAAAGGATTTCATGGCGTCGTATGGCCTGGAGGGAAAAAAACATGGACGGCTGGGCTACCAGCGCATAAATCCAAATACTACTCAACAGACTTGACACGACTACCCTCCTGTTTCAAAATATTACTCCGACCCGATAGGTAAAATACATCGAGTCGGCCTCACATATGACCCAAGGCGATTCCCTCACTATAAACCCTACCTGTAGTTGGTAGTGCCTACTATTTAATTGTTATTTATTGGAGAGGAAACCGATATAAATTAGTATTTAACTATTTTTAACAATTTTATTATTTTAGGATTTATTATCATTTATTTGTCTTGGGAGATAAAAATTTCCTACCATTGAGTGAATTTTTATCTCCCTGGCAACTATTTATTTTTATTTGGCACATGATTTGCGCTTGTGACATTCAAAAACAACCCTAAATGTCAGACTGACAAACAAAAGGTCGGACTGACAGATGACATTTTGACATCTGACAACTAACCTATTTATACATCCACCCTTTTTATCAAGATATTTTTATTTGTTTGTTTCAATTACGGAGGGTGAATGAAAAACTTAATTATTTACTTTAAAACATTGGAAAATCTACAGTGAAAATATGCTAATATGATGTGGAATGTGTGTGAAGGTAAAATTAACATAATTTTCCTAGGACCTAGTAGCTTATATTGCTACAGTACAATTTTTGGTGAGTAGATTTTTTTTTATTTTAAACTAGTTTAAAATAAAAAAAAATCGTAAAGTAAAAACTACGTCTTACTAAATGAAAACTATTTTCCCTATACCAACTACTAAGGGTCCAATACCTAATACAACACTACTGAATGATAGATTTTATCAACCTAAAACAAATCAATAACCAAGGACTCCTGAAACAAAATTAAGAATTTCAGCGAACTACAAATGTTACATAATATTGGTGGTTGCAAAGTGTAAATTAAGAACAATGGAATGGCTAGGTACAAATGAAGGGTAGCAAACCTATCCCCAACATCTAGTTCATAAAACGATGTTACTAACCAACCTTTAAAAACCCGTACAACCTAAAACGTCCTAAGTGCCCAAAGTTTAGACCTATGTTTAACGGCCAAAAACGCCAAACACTTGGCTGCCTAGAGGGAGACTAGTTAACAAAAAAGTCAGTCGAACAAACAAGTAACTAATGCTTCAGCCATCGCCAAAATGCAACCTACAACCATAACAACAACCAATATTACTAATATCCTTAGGGATTCTAAGTACAAACAACCGATGATAAAAGAACAAAGTTTTAAAACCTCAGACTAACGGCTAAAACTCCGTCCAATTAAGCCGCTTACTCAACACCTAGTTCACAAAAGGTCAGTTAAAACAAAAAACTAAGTAATGCCTTGGCTATAACAAAATACAACCTACAACCCCTTAATAAAGTGAACAATGCTAATAAACTGGTGGTTGCTAGTACACACTAAAAAAAACTTGAGGAACAAAGTCTAGACCTCTGATTAATGGCCTACAACGCCATTCCACTAAGCTTCTTACTCAAAAACTGGTCAACAAAAGGGGTCAGTGGGTTGCTGAATAATTACTAAATAATAAAATTAAATTATACCCTTCCATTCTCATCTGTCATCCTTCTTATCTTCATTCTCCTCCCCTATCATTCATTCACCATAATGTAATATTTATAATTCAGAAAATATAACAGTTCCAGCTGGTGTGTACATTGTATAAGTGTGGGTGTGTGAAGTTATGTATAAGTGTAAGTGTTAGAGTTTGTGAGCTGACCTGAATTATCATAGTAAAATTTAGAAACACTAGCCAACCTAAAAGCATGTAAGAACCTAGGATAGGCAAAAATAATGCTGGTGAGTCCAATGCATTAAAACTCACACAGCCTAAACCTACCACTAAGCAAGTATGAAGAAAAACTTTCTTAATTAATACACTGCTATATTATATAGATATTTTGACAGGCCGAAAGTGAGGGTTATAGTACCTCAAACACTTCCTAGAGACTGCTAGGAGTCAGCGGACCGGAGGTGGGGAACACACCAAACACCTCCCAGAGCCCTATATAAAACACCTCTCCTAGGATACTGCCTTCAGATGGGTCAGTACCTCTTACCTATATACAGTGTTATATATATATACACATATAGAGTGAAAGTCTTCTTATATAAATTTTAACTGAAAGTTATTATGTTAAAGTTAAGTAAAAGGACGTATAACTATTACAGGTTGTAAGTGTTATTATATCAAATCTAGGTATTGGTAAAATAATTTAATTTAAGTAGTTATAATAAGTTGGTAAGTATTTAATATCATACATTAAAGCAATACCATAAATTAAGAGCTAGGTATTTCACCAGGTCGTACAATATCTTTTATATGGAAGTTGCCTAGATCCTTCCCAGTTAAGGATTTTAGGTTATATACCAGGGGACCTAGCTTCCTATTAATAATGCACTTCTCATAACGGGGAGCCAATTTGGCCGAATAATATTTCGCCGCATCAGATAGCGTGAAACACTTTTTATAAACAAATTGACCTTCCTGTAACTCAATGGGACGCCTTCTGATATTATAGTATTTAGCGTTCCTAGAGTGTGCATCTAATAAATGTTTGCGAACTTTGTCAAAAATTAATTTTAAGTCTTTCAGTGAGTCAGTAAAGCCAAAATCAATGTCTGCTATAACATTCCTATCCTCAGGATGGTCTGAGTTATATAACTTGCCATCGATAATCATCTCCCTACCATGCATGAGGTAGTATGGTGTAAACTTGGTACCATCATGAACGGCGGTATTAAGAGCACATTGAATCTCATATAGATTCATGTCCCAGTTCCTGTGGTTATCTTTTACATATGATGCAATGCTCCTAACAATCTCCCTGTTTACACGTTCTGTCTGGTTAGTCTGAGGATGATATCGAGGATTATAGAACAGATGAGGTATATTATATTTGAGAATACAATCCCCAAAATTCTTTGGAAATGAACTGGGGTCCGTTATCTACATATAAATACTTCGGGGTTCCATGTACTAGGAATATACTTTTCTAAAGACAATTAATTATAGTATTCGACGTTACTTTCTTCAATGGAAACAGAGGGACATATTTATTGAAATAATCTGAGCACACAAATAAATACTGGCTCCTACAGTAAGAGAATTTATTATATTTAATTTCCAAGTTTGGATAAGTGTTGGACTAGTGGAAACTTTTTTAAAGATCTTTATTCCATGTTGAAATAGTGTCAGGGATACTAATTATGTTCTTAACCAGTGTATCAGTTCAAATTCAAATTGCCTTAGCGACATGTCCATCAGTTCAAGTGGCCTGTTGAATTTTTAAATTTAGAACCACTAAAGCGAGGCATGCTCAGTAACAATATAACATTACTTGCCTTCTACATAAGCTAGTTTACAAAGAAAGAGCAAAGAAAATGCAGGCATGTTAAATAAAAATAAGTTTTCAAATCAAAGTTTAAAGTTCAAGTTCATTGTTATAAACTAAAGCTAAGTTATAAAGCAATATTAAAAGACCAAATCAAAATGTTAAGTAATGAAAGAACTACAAAATTAAACTATTAAAGTCAACTAAATTTGGAAAAGGAAAAGTTAAATTAAAATTCCTATGAATATTTAAATAGGTATATATAAGTTAGGTAGGTACCTATCTAATAAGTACACACTGTAACAAAAAAAAATAAAATTTAAAATCAAAGTTAAAGTATGTATGTAAGTGAAGTGATATTATTTCAAAACAAAAACTATGTCTACACGCCTACTAACACGTATAAATCGCAAGATTAAATTCAGAATAAGTTATGTAATAATCAGTATGTTAAGTTAGGAATTTAAAATTAAAGGTGAGTGAGGTAGGTATGAGAAGGTATGTCCTACTATAATAAAATCTCGTAGATAAAAGGTATGTTTACAAACAAAATCTAGAATTGAAAAACGAACGACATTTAATATTAAAAGAAACAACGTTAAAAAAAATTCAGTTTCAAAAAAAAATCAGTTTCCAAAAAAATTCGAAGTTCAAAAAAAAATTACAAGTTTAGAAAGAATCAAAGTATCAATAAAAAATCTAGTTTAAAAATATCCATTGGTTTACTTCCATTGGTTGTCTAGAAGAAATCGCTTATTAACGATAAGACCGCCGCTTGTAAATTTATATTTTGACAACTATAAGTTTAAAGAATTAAAAGTTTAAAGAAATTCAAAGTTCAAACACGACAAAGTCTAAAAAATCTAGATTCTTAAGCTAAGTACTAAAAGAAGTCTAAGTTTCTAAAACTGAAAAGTTAATGTTTAAAAATGTTTATTGAATCAAAGTGTTTACTAAATATTATCCAATAGAATCTCCATGCAAGTCAATAATAAAATACCGAGGTTGGCTTCGATTTAGTGCAAATATTTTACACTAGATGGCGTTACTGGTTTCGAAATGAGATAATGAATGCCAGAAATAAATTTACAGTTTCTACAGAATTAAAAGCATTAAATTACATTTAAATAAGGAAGGTAAACAAGTATATTATACATTAATTTCTTGTATCTACATTAAGTATTAAAAGTTAATTAAATGTTTACTTACATTCAAATAATAAAAGTTAAAAGTAAGCAAGTAAAAATAAAAGTTAAGTAATTATTTACGTGTTATTTACTCAGGTGTTACCTTGAACCACCTTGAATGATACAAGAGAAATATATAAACAAAACAACAAGAATACTACAGGTAACTAAGTTACCTATTGGCAAACGATATAATTTAATAAAAGGTCTAAACAATGAGAATGTAGTTTACATTCCAAAGCATTATGTCATAAAAAGTTTTTCGATCACCCGCGGTTCAGTCTACTCGCTCGTATTTAAATTAAAAATATTAATATGCCATTCACTAATTATAAGAAACAAAACCAACTGGAATTTATTGATATACCTACGTATATTAAGATTACAAAAAATATTATACACGAAAGACAACAAAAAAAAATCAATCAAGTAATTTCATTTATGTTCGTGTCAATTTGTGTAGGTATAGTGTAGTAGTAATATTCGTTAAGTTATGGTAATAAAATGAGAACTAAATTCATGAGCTATTGAAATCCTAAGATCATAAAAACAAAGAAAGATCAAAGTCCACAACAGAATAAATTCATAAGAACACATAAACAGTCCTACCAAATGCACACATAAAACAACTGATAAGAACAACAAAGAATCCTACTGCACAAATCCAACAAAAAAAATCAAGGTCAAATAAAAGTCACCAAAAATTATTAACTCACGCGTAACTGCAAGACTCGTTCGATCCTCCTGTGAATTACACACAAGAAATTCACGGCTTATATGCCGGATAAAACATACGAACAAAAAATATTAGGTTATGCAACAAGACAATATTAAATAACAACAATCTGAAAAACAAGATTATTATGCCTTGGTAAATAAAACAAAACCACAAAACCAGTGCGAGTTACGACTATGAGATATATCAGCCTAAATTAAATTCATTAAGCCGTATTTTAAAAAAAAACATTTTGACAGCTAAAAATAAACATTCATAAAAAGTATTTACGAAGGTGATATGTACGATCCTGTGAATAAAAAATGACCTAGTCAACACAAGATAAATATCGAGTAAATTAAAATGAGGGTAGTTTCAAAACTATTTGAGTTATATAGTGTAAGACAGTATCTAAAGTTTTGCGAAGTTAAAGTTATGTCGTTTAATCTTAAACGGACTTACTGAAATAAAATTGTTATGAGTTTACAACAATTTAACAAAATACAAAGTTATTACAATTTCACACACATAATAATTTTGTACCAAACGCTTCTCTCTAGGCCCCACGTTGGGCGCCACTGTAGCAATTCAGGGTGTACTGACTGAAATTTCCGACTAGCAAAGTTGTACACCAGCATGAGAGCCAGGGTCATGGATGGTTTCAGCCTAGAGAGGAGAAAGATCAGAAGAATTTAGAATAAGGGCGCCACTGATCTCCCTCCTACAAACGAGAAGCGGGGTTGGTACAAAATAAAATCATTAACAAAGTTATATAGGTTATTTTATTCCTTGGTTCCACATCATTTGTTACAACAGAAAAAACATGCATTAAATTATCTAAATAAATATGTAAGCAAGTTGAGGTACTGGTGAAATTAATTTATGGTACATACAATTCCGACTTATTACTAGCCGCTTACACAAACTAGGATCTTATGGCGCGTGGCCTAAAATGGAACTAATTCAAGACAAAGGCCGTATTATGTTCATACGGTAAATTTACATGATATTCATATACAATAGGGTACCTAAGAATGGCTTAGGGCCCAAAAATAAAAGGTACGTTACGATCGAAATTAAATTAGTAAATTAGGTTAAATAAAAAAGGTTATTTAAGTAAGTCCAGTATTATTTATCACACGTGGTGATGTCACAGGGAGCTGCTGATGGCCCTTCGACCGTGACCAGGAATCACCCACGTGGATAGAACAAAAGTTACAATAAATCTATTAAAAATCTTGCGTTATCGGCAGAGATTATATGGGGGGGGTACTATATTCCTCACACGAATACTACAACAGGAGCCCTAGGGTCCTGCGGCACGCACGTGGCTATACCACAAAATGGCGGCGACGGCGCGGCTTGAAAATCGGGAATTAAACCACGTAGAACGCAGCTGGGCAGCTACAGTAGCGCCACCCGCTGGAATATGCTCGGCGGCAGCCTCGCCTGCGACGGGCGGCGGCCGAAGCTTGAAGAGGGCGGAGCCCTAACCCGGGACCCTGTGAACAATTCACAGGTCTTAGGTCCGTTCCTATCAACCTACGGGAACATGGCGTTCCAGAGTAGAACAATCCTACCCACTCCAATAAAAAATAAACTCACCACTTAAAAGTGGGTAGGCCGACACGGACACGTGGTCGCCCGGCGGACGTGCGGGGCGAACGGCACACGCAGCTCGGGGTCGGAAACAGTGCTATAGGAAAAGAACAAGATTAACATCGAGAAACCTCTAGAAATACCGACGCGGGAGGTCGGTCGGTGATGAAAGATTAACCGAGGTTACTCACCGGTGATTAAACAAAACACTGATTTTACTATATTTCTATTAAAACTTTTACTGGAGGCTGGGGAACTTGTCCCTATAAAAGAATAAAACACTCATGGGCGAGGGACGCCTCGGCAGAGCCTAGGCCTTCCACCGCCCTAACCGCGACTTCTTACTTGTGCTCTCGATGCGTAAAAGAAAGAACAATGGGCGTGTTTTGCCTTATAAAGGATTTCATGGCGTCGTATGGCCTGGAGGGAAAAAAACATGGACGGCTGGGCTACCAGCGCATAAATCCAAATACTACTCAACAGACTTGACACGACTACCCTCCTGTTTCAAAATATTACTCCGACCCGATAGGTAAAATACATCGAGTCGGCCTCACATATGACCCAAGGCGATTCCCTCACTATAAACCCTACCTGTAGTTGGTAGTGCCTACTATTTAATTGTTATTTATTGGAGAGGAAACCGATATAAATTAGTATTTAACTATTTTTAACAATTTTATTATTTTAGGATTTATTATCATTTATTTGTCTTGGGAGATAAAAATTTCCTACCATTGAGTGGATTTTTATCTCCCTGGCAACTATTTATTTTTATTTGGCACATGATTTGCGCTTGTGACATTCATAAACAACCCTAAATGTCAGACTGACAAACAAAAGGTCGGACTGACAGATGACATTTTGACATCTGACAACTAACCTATTTATACATCCACCCTTTTTATCAAGATATTTTTATTTGTTTGTTTCAATTACGGAGGGTGAATGAAAAACTTAATTATTTACTTTAAAACATTGGAAAATCTACAGTGAAAATATGCTAATATGATGTGGAATGTGTGTGAAGGTAAAATTAACATTATTTTCCTAGGACCTAGTAGCTTATATTGCTACAATCTAACACACAATGAGTCAAAACATGAGGACCGCAACATGGTCACAGTATATGAAAATTTAAAGATAAAAGTATTTTACATCACTTTTCTTTTTACGTTTTTAGTGCCATCTCTTTTTTAACAAATTTCACCTTTTGTTGAATTATAATAATTATAATTAAGAAAAGTAAAATCATCTCTGGATAAAGGTAAAAGCAGAGAAATACATTCGTTATATAATTTAACATAATTAGGTCTAATAAAATCAAATTAATTTCAAATTTATTTCTCATAACTTATTAAAATGGAAAAACGACGTCTCTAAGGTCTCCGTAATTACTTATTCGTAATTCGAATAAAATTCACGATAAAAAAAATATTAAAAATACATGTTCTTCAAACTTTAACTAGGGTATAGATGAAGTAAACTCGTGAAATTTTATTGCAGCCCATTAGGAGATTACCTCGAATTTTATTTATGAGCTCTTAAATTCTGTTGAGCTTCTAAGGCGAATGGCAGTGTTCTGGGAACTTTACACCTGAACCAATTATACTCCCTTTGCCTGATTACACACTTAAATAGAGGACTGTTTTTTATAGCTCCTAATGCTGAAGACTTTCTATAGACTGAATTGTTTATAGACTAACTTAGTGCTCACAATATATTATAGTATTGTGTAGTTTTTTAGGGTTCCGTAGACAAATGGCAAAAAACCGAACCCTTATGAATTCGTCATGTCTGTCCGTAGATCCATCCGTCCGTCCGTATTTCACAGTCTCTTTTTACCGAAACTATAAGAACTATTCTGTTGAAACTCGGTAAGTAGATGTACCTATTCGGTGAACCGCATTAAGATTTCACACAAAAATAGAAAAAAAAAACAATAAATGTTTGAGGCTTCCCATACTTAGAACTGAAACTCAACATTTTTTTTTTTCATCAAACCCATACATGTGGGGTATCTATGGATAGGTCTTAAAAAATGATATTGAGGTTTCTAATATCAAGGGAATGATAAATGTAAAAATAATATAATATGATGTACATTACCATGCAAACTTCCACCGAAAATTATTGGTTTGAACGAGATCTAATAATTAGTTTTTTTTTTAATACATCATAAATCGTAAACCGCATTTTACCTTTCATTCAATCTACTCAAATAATATAAAAATAAAGAAAAACATTTAATTTAATAAACTAAAACCTTATGCATAAACCGTGAACCATTATTTTCTAATAATAAATCGGTAATACCAAGTAAACAATAATTATTATGTAACTTGCTGCTACGGAACCCTTCATGGGCGAGTCCGACTCGCACTTGGCCGTTTTTTTATATTTATTATAGATCAGTCTTTGACCAAGATCTCGCGTGATGTTAAGTAACGATGCGGCCGTAGATGGAAGCAGATTAAACCTAGAAGGCGGTATAAAATCCCTTCCTAACTTCACTGAAAATGGTGCCGGAACACGGTCCTAATGACCGCTTGGCGACACGGTTTTGTCCAACGATGGATACAGTACTGATACAGTCACAGTGTTACTAGACATTCGTAACAAACAAAACCATTAACATATTAACATTTTTACATATAAGTGTTATAAGTAATTTTGTAAGTTATAATAAAAGTTAAATAAAATAATCAAAGTAAAATGAAGTAATAATTTACCTCTCAAATTCAAGCAAAAATGTATGTACAAAGGATTCCTTTATTGAATCGATTCGCTTAAATGTTTGCTCATATTAAACAGTTTTCCAGTATAAACAAGCGAATAATTATTGCCGCATATAATTGTACATGAAAATCATAACGATTTATTACGATTTTTTTTTATTTACTCAATGAAAATATGAAAATGTTAATAAATAATATTATTGTTTAATTTCAAACTTGAAGAGTCTTTCGAACTTCTTAAACGTTGATTGTTGGTATAATAGCTTTCGAAGTAATGGAGGTCGGCAATAAAACTTTTGTTGTTACAATTGAGCAAATAAATTAAATTATTTTGAATACACAACATAATTTTGATTTTCAATTAACAATCACTTGTGCTCTGGCAGAAAATACTACTAACCTATTTACTATGGGTAAAGATACCTACTTTCTTAATAAGAAGATTTTTCCAATTTGAACTAAAAAGTTGCTGCTAATAGAATATATAAACAAGTGAAATTTAAAAAAACTTTTTAAAAACAAGCTTTTATTATTATTATTACCATCTAGCACCATAAAGTACTCGTCAAGACGAATCAAATGAGTCCAAACTCGATGGGGTTGCGTCGTTCAATTACGAAGTTCCTATGGCCACCTTACAGCTGCATCATCAGATCAGCTTGATGTCATAAAAATATTGCATTGTCATCCGATTTACACAGGCATGCAAAATTTCAGCTTAATCGGACACCGGAAAGTGGGTCAAATTAAACTTGCAAGATTTGATTACAGACAGACAACAGACAGGTGAAAGTAAATATAAGCTTGTAAAAATGCGAAGGTACGAGTACGTGTGTATTTTACCTTCACGACTTTCTTCCTTCTTCAAACGCACTAAACCAATTGAAACCAGGGTATAAAATTAATTATTATGATGCTACATTTCAGTGGGTAAAATAATGGCTAGTTTTATAAATACAAAAGTATGTATATATAAAATATGCCTATAAACATACACGTATCTTGTCACTCATAAAACATAGGCAATTTAAAGGTTTATCTACCTAGACACAAAATTTTAGCTTAACTTGTATTTTGAAGTTCCATTGTTAAACGGTGGACCCACAAGGGGGACAGACGACCTTATAAAGGTCGCCGGAAGACGCTGGATGCAGGTCGCTTCCAACCGGTACATATGGAAGTCCAAAGGGGAGGCCTATGTTCAGCAGTGGACGTCATACGGCTGAGATGATGATAATGACGACCTCTGTGGCGCGGTGGGCTAATACCCGCCTGCAACGCATAAGGTTGCGGGTTCGATTCCCGCATGGGGACAAATGTTTGTGTGATCCACAGGTATTTGTTCCTGGTCTGGGTGGTTTTTCAAATATCTATTATAAGTATGTATTTACAAAAGAAAAGTATATAAGTATTATATCCGTTATCCTAACCACCATATTACAAGCATTAAGTTGCTTAGTTTGGGGTTAGGTGGCGTTGTGTGAAACGTCCTGAAATATTTATTTATTTATTTGTTCCTGGTCTGGGTGGTTTTTCAAATATCTATTATAAGTATGTATTTACAAAAGAAAAGTATATAAGTATTATATCCGTTATCCTAACCACCATATTACAAGCATTAAGTTGCTTAGTTTGGGGTTAGGTGGCGTTGTGTGAAACGTCCTGAAATATTTATTTATTTATTTAATGATTGTTATACGAGTAGTTAAATAAATAATAGAATATCAAATAAGTACGTGCGTCAAAACAATAAATAACACTAAATAACCGTTATAAATACATAATATAAGAGGCCGGTTTCTTATCCTCCAGAGTAAAATTAGCCCAAAGATAATCCCGAAATAACGTAAGCTTTCTAACTTACACTGAGGCTAGCACAAATTACATGTAAGTTCAGCCATTGGGAAATAATACATAATAATAAGGTTTAGCTATAATATTATGTAAGCATACTATTTATATATTCGATTATAATATATAGGTAGATGTTTTTGAACAAAGAGTTATTTATAAATTCAATAATTTATGTACCTATTAAATTGTTATCTAATTGATATTTCATTTGCCATTTTTACCCCTATTTCTTATAAATAAAAATTAAATGCATGACCTTTATTGGAATAAAAATGTTCAATTGAATACGTTCGGCACGTTTTCAGTAAAATGAAATTCGAAACAGCAACTCAACGCTTATTCATTAATTGTTATTTCAGCTGGAACCAATGGGGTAGGTAAGGGTTCCAAATCAAAAATTTATATGAAAATAATTAACCTTTAAATGAGTTTTACGGCCATTCGAATTCAAGTCAGGCACAAAGCTGCCGTTTCAAAAGTATCGGACGATTAACTTCTAAAAGGGAGCTTTAGTGGTTTCCTCTAATGGAAACTCAAACCAGTCGCGGTTCAATAATTTCTACTCGATTTCCATGTAAACTTCCAATTTAATATAAATACAATTTTGTTAACATTGTGGGTAAAAATTATAACTAATTATGTCGGCCCAGTAAGGAAGAATGAAAGAATATTTGGGAAATTAAATTTGTAAATTTGGGCTTCTACAAGGATGTACAATTTTTTCCTATTTATCCTGATTAAACTTAAATTGATTCTAGGTTTTGCTATGTATATATTTATTTTTGAAAACCACTAGCGGCGTGGGCTGACAGACAGTGCAAGTTCAATCCCCGCCTCAGATATATATTTTTTTGGATTTTCAGATATAGACATGCAGTAGCGTGTCAAACCAAGTTCAAGCAACAGATATTTCTTTCTGGGTGGCTTTCTGATATTAAAATAATGTATTTATAAAAAGTGTATAAATATTGTGTTCCTTATATAACCACCATATACCACAACACATTATGTTGCCTAGCAACTAAATTAATAATTAAATTAATAAGTTGATGCTTTGAAATATCCTGCAATATATATTTTGTTTAACCACTTTTTTCGTTTAGTAAAAAAATAATTAAGTATCACATAATGTTGTACAAACTAGTGTATGTACCTTACGTTAAAATATGATATTTCATACGCTTGAAGTGCTTACCTAAGTAGTAAAAATTAATTAGCCCAGCTACTTCGCAACACGTCGGCAGACAGAAAGCTTTTAACCACACTCAGGGGAGAAAAGGCACTGCCGGGAATTAAAGAGGGGTCAGGGGGACAAATTAATAACGATTAGCGGGCTCAGGTGCGCCGACATTATAGTGCCGTTTTATAATCATTATCGATGTGACGTCACGGACAAGTCTTGTCACTTGTTTAAGCTGAAATTCTGAGATAAATGGTGAAAATTACTTTTCGAAAACGATATTATTTTGTTTTAAATTCAGTCTTTATGTTCACTCAGGCACTTTTCTATCTTATTTTTTTTTTAAATGTCAGTGGGTGACTGTATTCTCCACGCAATGGAGTATCAGTTTCCACGAAAAACATTTGCTAAACAATGAATCTATTATTCAACTTAATCATGTGTTTTTATTTATTTTTAGGAACAAAATACGAGTGGGTGATCTACTTATTTTTGTTGTATTCTGAAAACGGAACGTTCAATGAATGGCTATCAGTAGCCAGGATTGAAAAACATAATATGTGTTCATTAAATTCTCCTAAGTCCTACAAAAATATATTGCCGTGTAAAAGGATCCTAAAATACGATTTTATAACGGCGAAATGTATTTATTCTATTTGTCCTTCACAAATATTAATATTAGTTCAAGTTATTCGAGTTCCCGACGCGGGTGCCGTCGATTAAGTCGCTAGTCGCTAACTTAGTTTGTCGTTTCGGCTACAAAGTGTAGTTATTGTGAATAATGGCGTACAGTTCATATTTTAGCCGGATTCAGATCTCTAGCGAGAAATTCAGCTAAGTACTTTCAGAATTATTGGTAAAGAACTAATAAAAGAAAAGTGCTATAATATGCAAAGTTGCCTACCACGTAGTTTTAAATAAAATTTTATTCAGTTTTACCCGCCTTTCGCTGAACAAATTCCAATTATTTTACGTAAAATTATCATAATATGCTCTGCTTTCAAGAATAGCTAGCACTATGGATAGCACTATAAAGTTGCAGTTGTTGTTGTAGTTATGTACCAAAATGATTAATTTATACATAAGCATAAATAACAACATTTTGATACATAAAGAAAAAAGGCTATAGTGGAGCACTTTTCCAAGCCAATTTTATAATTATTTTGTTCTAGTTTATAACTTTACTGTCTCTTATGATAGCACTTCTATGAAACGAACACTTCCTCTAGAATCTTTTAAGATTGAATTATTTATGTGTTTACAATGTTAATCTTGGTTTATTGTTCGTTTGAATGGCACCAATTGGTTTATCATGGTAAAGTCGAGTTCCAGGCATCTTTGCCTTCTATGTATTGGGTAGCTTTATAATAATAAGCTTTCTTTAGTAATATTATATAGCTTTTAACACGGCTTTTGGCCTTGTTAAACCCCGTTATCTACTGAGGGATTCTATTAAAGAAACGTACACAATTCCCTTAGAATAATTTCCGGTTTGTTTTTACTTAATATAATAATTGAAGCACATTTTCCTCGTATTAATATTACATTTCCAAAATAAACATGTTACTTATAACATTTATAAATGTGGAAATAGTAATGACGTCCGGTATATTAAGCCGGAAAGGATGTTCAGCCACCGCGCAGGTGTCGTATCTAGTTTGTTATCTTAGTTCTTCAGAGATGTCAAGTTAATTTATTGAGTGTGGGCAGCACAGCGCCTCCGAAATTGTCCTGATTCTACTAAATAATTATAATTATATTTGATACAATAAATGGTATTGGTATGGTATTGTGAATTTTGTCTTTTATATCTATATCTCTATTCGAATAGGTAAAGAAAGAAAGAAACATGTTTATTCGACGGCCCATAAAATACATTTTAAAAGACAAACAAATTACAATAATGCACTACATAGACTAAGTCTGGGAATGGGACCTGCCTCAGCGTTGTGCTGCGTGTGACCAGTGAAACACACAGCGCTGGTACTCTGGCAGCCCCCATCGGTAAGGTCGGTGGTCCTTACGTAAGGAAAAAAAAAACAAAATAAAAATCAAAAGGTAAATATCCAATTGTAAGGTACAAGCTTCTACCCAAGGTTTTACCCACTTAAGTCCCATATAATGGGCAAATCGAGATAAGCCTATGTGTTCCAGGTTTCCAGCAATTGGTTCAGTATTTTGCGTAAAACGCAACCAACATAAAAAAATTCATAATGACTTTAACCTTTATAATATCAGGATAAGGACTCCTACGCACTAGGTCGCAAGCGACGAGACAATAGAAGCGGTATTGTCCAAACCATAATTATTTTTAGATTACGGCACGACGTTCAGTAAAAGCATAGGTTTTTTAAGCTACCAGATCGATCTACGATCGCGTCGCCAACAACACGTGATAAAAGAACTTACCTAGTTTTTATATACACCTAGAATTATTTATCTAAATCATTCCAATATGACAAAATATTTGCTAAAAAAGCGTCCACCAACGTAGATTCGATCCGGATGTTTATTTTTCATCATTCGCGATCAGATGCGCATCCGAAGGTATACAATAAAGGTTGTTTACCTATGAGGGCCGCCCGGTATCGGCCCGATTGCGTCCAATCACTGGGACAGTTACGCTGATTGAAAGGATTACGGCATACGTTGACTTTTCCATATACAACCTTAATGCTTAGGTACTAAATCGATTCCTCACTAGGAGAACTATTTTCACGCGCAATCACAGTCGAAGTTTCACAAGGTAGCTACTTTGAAATGTGATGAATATTTGATGTGCCTATTATAAAATTAGTCAATTCATATAAGACAAATTAATATGCCTGGAAACTACTGCACTATACACCAGCTGATTCATGCAAACGAACAATAAATTGTGTAATCAAGATACACATTGTAAACACATATTTAAAAAAACCGGTCAAGTACGAGTAGGACTCGAGCACCGAGGGTTCCGTACAAACCTACGGGTTTCTACGGGACCCTAAGGAAACGTGGGTATAATATTATATACTGTAGGTTTTGATTTCCTTGCGAGTACTTGCGAGTTTGAAAATATGCGGCTAAAATTGCTGTTTCTTTTGATTGCGTTGACATAGATGTTTGATTTTTTTACAGCTTAAAGTTATTATAAATCTGAGTATTTATAATTATAATTTCAATTTAATATCTGTACGCGTTCATGAGAAATAAGGTAGTAAGTATGAAATGATTAAAAAAAAATTTTTATATGATGTCACTAAAAATTTACAGTTTTCGCAATTTTTCCTGTGCCTGTGATTTAAGACGTTGCTGTGTACCAAATTTCAAGATTCTGAGTTAACGGCAAGTAACCTGTAGGTTTTGATTCCCTAGAGAGTAGTCGCGAGTTAAAAAATACGGCTAAAATTGCTGTTTCTTTTGAATGCGTTGAGATAGAGGTTTGATTTTATTACAGTTTAAAGGTATCATAGACCTTAGAATTTGATATGAATTTCAGTTTAATACCTGCACGCGTTCATGAGAAATAAGGTAGAAAGTATGAAATAAATAAAAATATTTTTTTACATGATGTAACTAAAAATGTAGGTTTTGATTTTTTGAGAGTAATTGCGAGTTTAAAATTGCGACTAAAATTGCTGTTTCTTTTGAATGCGTTGACATAGAGGTTTGATTTTATTACAGTTTAAAGGTATTATAGACTTGAGTATTTGATATGAATTTCAATTTAATACGTTTACGCGTTCATGAGAAAAAGGGTAGTAGGTATAAAATTATTCAAAATATTTTTTTCATATGATGCAAATAAAAATTTTTGGTTTTCGCAATTTTTCCTTTATCTGTGCTCTAAGGAATTACTTCGTGCCAAATTTCAAGATTCTGAGTTCACGGGAAGTGCCCCGTAGGTTTTGATTTATTTGGTAACTAGCGGCCCGTCCTCGCTTCGCTTCGGGTGCCATTATGAATAAAAAAATAAAATGAAATAATAAGACCTACGCAATACCTAAATATTTCAATGACAAATCTACAGATTTAGTATAATACCATTGCTAGAAATAGAAAATGATCACGAACATTAAATTCGCATCTTAACATGAATTTAGTCTTTTACAACTTGTGATCCTATTTATGATATTTCTATCTTAAAATATTCTAGTAGCTTCTGGTGCTTCGCCGGCCACTGCCGCGGCCTTTACAATGTTTAGAGATACTACAAAGATTTCAGGGAAATAAAAACTATCCTATGCTCTGTCCCAGGACTCAAATTGTGTTAAAACTTATTTCCCTAATTCGTTGGTTAAAACCAAATGAAAGCTACGTCAGTTCGACGGATACTGATTCCTTATACAAACTCTTAAATGCCTGGTTTCCTATCTGAAAGGGCGGTTTCAGGGATAAAAGCTGTTTTGTGTCCTTCCTGGTACTTAAACTAACCTTTGTTGAAGTAAAAAAAAGCTTTATTGGCCTAACGAATATAGATAACTCATACAAACTTCACCCCTGCTCCCCTTCTAAAAGGGGATTTCTAAAATATAAAAACTATCCTATGTCCTATTTTGGTATACAAACTACCTTTATTATACTTACTAAATTTCAGGCCCAGCGGTATTAGAAATTTCAATACAACATTTGCCCCCACTTTTATAGGAGAAAAATGGCCCTCTTTTCCCCCTATAAGAGGGGAATATCTGAGATAAACACTATTTTACATCCTCTCCTGGTACTTAAATACCTTTGCATGCCAAATTTCAACTCTATCAGATCAGCAAAAAGATAATAAAAATATATATGTTTAGGTATTAAAAAGAACCTATAGGATAGGTATTCCAAATTTTATCATTCTAGGTTTAGGAGTTTCGTCTCTACTGTGATAATGATGAGTCAGTCAGATTACCCTACAGAGTTTAGTGTAGTCCCACATAATATGTTAGGTTGGAAAGTATCCACAATGCGCAAATCGAGCGTACGAAGCGAGAATGAGGCGATGCGCTTGAGCTTGGGAATCAAACAACTTTTTTATACCAAATTTCAGCTTAATATTCCCGTTCCCATAGGAATATTGGGATGAATAAACAATCCATTATCGTTTCTTGGTAGTCAAACTACTATTACACCAAATTTCAAACTATTCAGCTCAACGGTTACATTTTCCATATTAGTCCCGTTCCCGTGGGAATTTTGTATTGAAAACTATCTTGTATTCTTTTTTGGTAGCCAAACTACCTTTGCATTAAATTGCAGCTTAATTGGCCACGTGGTTACAAATTTCTATATTATTCACGTTCCCGTGGGAATATTGGAATGGATACTATTTGAACACTTTCCTGATAGTCAAAATACCTTTATACTAAATTTCAGAGTTATAGGCTTAACGGTTACAGATTTCCATTTTGTTCCCGTTCCCATAGGTATTTTGGAATGAAAATGATCTTGAATCCATTCATGGTACTCAAACTACCTTTATACCAAACTTTAGCTTAATAGGCCTAGTGTTTACAGATTTCCATTTTGTTCCCGAACCCGTAAGAATTTTGGAATGAAAACTATCTTGAATCCATTCATGGTAGTCAAACTACCTTTACACCAAATTTCAGATTGATAGACTCAACGGTTACAGATTTCCATTTTATTCCCGTTCCCGTAGGAATTTCACAAAATCCCTTCTTATCGGTCGCCAAAGTTACCTAAAAAACACGCTGTACAAATTTCAGGTCAATCTGTCCAGCGATTTTATCCCTGCGATGATAAGTCAGTTAGATTTCCACTTAAAATTTTGGCATAAACATAGATTGTTCCCGTTTCCGTAAGAATCTTGGGTTGAAAACTATCTTGTACTTTCTTGGTAGCCAAACTACCTTTGCATTTAGTTTCAGCTTAATCGGCCAAGCGGTTACAAATTTTCATATTATTCCCGTTCCCGTAAAGAACCGTTGTGAATCCTTTCCTGACAGTCAAACTACCTTCCAAATTTCAGCGCTATAGGCGTTACCGCGATTTCCATTTTGTTCCCGTTCCCGTTAGAATTTTAAAATGAAAACGATCATGAATCCATTCATGGTACCCCAACTACCTTTATACCAAATTTCAGCGTAATAGGCTAGAGGTTACAGATTTCCATTTTGTTCCCGTTCCCGTAAGAATTTTGGAATGAAAACTATCCAGAATCTTTTCATGGTAGTCAAACTACCATTATACCAAATTTGTGCTTGATAGACTCAAAGCTGACAGATTTCCATTTTTTCCCGTTCCCGTTGGAATTTCGCAAAATCCGTTCTTATCGGTCGCCTAGGTTACCTAAAAAACACGCTGTTTAAATTTCAGCTCAATCAGTCGAGCGGTTTTATCCCTGCGATGATGAATCAGTAGATTTCCACTTTAAATACATATTGGTATAGAGTATAGACATACTCGTAGATTGTTCCCGTTCCCGTGACATTTTGGGTTGAAAACTACCTTGAATCCAGTCATGGTAGTCAAACTACCCTTCAACTAAATTTCAACGTAATAGGCCTAGCGGTTACAGATTTTCAGTTTTGTTCCCGTTCCCGCAGGTATTTTGGAATGAAAACGATCTTGAATCCATTCATGGTAGTCAAACTACCTTTATGCCAAACTTCAGATTTATAGGTTTAGCGGTTACAAATATCCATTTTGTTCCCGTTCCCGCAAGAATTTTGGAATGAAAACTATCTTGAATCCATTCATGGTAGTCAAACTACCTTTATACAAAATTTCAGATTAACAGGCCTAGCGGTTACAAATTTCCATTTTGTTCCCGTTCCCGTAGGAATTTTGAAATAAAAACTATTTTAAATTTTTCCATGGTAGTAAAACTACCTTTACACCAAATTTCGGCTTGATAGACTCAACGGTTACAGATTTCCATATTGTTCCCGTTCCTGTGGGAATTTCGCAAAATCCCTTCTTATTACCTGCCTATGTTACCTAAAGAACACGCTGTCCAAATTTCAGCTCAATCGGTCCAGCGGTTTTGTCCCTGCGATGATGAGTCAGTCAGTTTTCTATTTTATATAATAGTATAGATGTCGAAAATTTGCTGAAATTTGCGACATATTCGACTATATCTTTTGATTGCGTTGGCCTAGAAGTTTGAAATTTTCACAGCTCTAAGAGGCAATAGACCTTAGTATTTTCTATAAATTTCAGCTTGTTACCTCCACGCGTTTCAGAGAAAAAGGGTCTTGACAGACAGACAGACAGACAGACAGACGGACAACAAAGCGATCCTATAAGGGTTCCGTTTTTTCCTTTTG
This sequence comes from Hemithea aestivaria, assembly GCA_947507615.1. Taxonomy (NCBI): domain Eukaryota; kingdom Metazoa; phylum Arthropoda; class Insecta; order Lepidoptera; family Geometridae; genus Hemithea; species Hemithea aestivaria. The sequence continues at coordinate 2,017,280 of OX382328.1, forward strand.
AGGTACGGAACCCTAAAAAAGCAATCTCTTTGAACTTGCTCGTTCTTCTCATAGAGGTGCTTTGCAAACAATTGGTAGAGTCTTAAAATAGCACAAAAAAAAATTTAAATCTTGTGCTTCATTGTAATAAATTAATTTTGAGTTTGAGTTTATTACTGTCCTTCAGTAGGTGAGCTTACTAGTGAAATTACTAGACTAAGAAGTTTAAACATCTTATGACTCTTGAGCACAAAGCGTTAATATGGAAAATAAAGGTGCACCTAAAATTTTACAATACTGTGAAATCCTAGTAAGCACTGTGCTGATTATATTGGCAGTGTTATCTTTCAACAATTCCTGTTGTCCGTATTCTTACTTCTTTGCATAAAAAAATATAATAATATCCAGGCAAGGGTTTCCGTAGAAACCATCCTAATACTTCAGATTCAGTACCTAGGCAAGCTTTCAAAAAGTTAAAAGTAACAGTTCCAACTTTTTGAAAGCATTTGCATGAAGTGTTCATAGTTCGCGAATACCAAATTTAGGAACAATAAAATAGCTGAAAGTTAACACTTACAATTTGACACTAGAAAGAAGTGAAGCGTGATATGTTGACTCACAAAAAGCTTCTCAGTAAGGTGATATTTTTATACTTTTATTTGGTTCACAATTCGTCGAAATTTTATTTTTACTTATTTTTTTATAAAAGTTCACCGATCGACTCGGAAAGCGAGTTTGAAGTCTGTATCTTTAAATAATAGATTTTTGTATAAATCGATATAAAAACTATTTATTTCATTTCATTCGATTTAAAGTCATCACTTTAAAATTAATAACCTTTTCACGCTATCTACCTACGGAAAAGCATTAGATAAATTTCTAGGAATATTCATGTAATATTCAACAAATAGGCATTCATACTAGAAATGCATACTTAGAATGGCATCATACAAAAGCGAACCATTATTAATTTTACTTCTCTTCGAATTGAATATCATCGTGTCAGCATTTTCCAAGAACACTGCTGAGATGAACTCTGACTTCGGACATTTATAATGAAGAATGAAATCGATTCTTTGTATTTTCATAGAGTAGAAAATATTATGAGAACGATGTGTATAATAATATTAATTGAGGTTTAAAATCCAAAAGAGCCGGTTGCCAAATTATATACTATTATTGGTTAATTCTGTGTGACCTAAATTCTGGAGTTTCAGTTTTCCAAAGCATCCAACTGCTGCCTCTTACATACCTTATGGGAAACAACCGGGACAGCTTAACATGATTTTGGAAAATCAGTAAGTAGCGCACAAAATAATAAAAGTGCCACACAGAGTTTTGAACCCAGGATCTCCGGAACATAAGTACGTGCGCACATTTATTTCTTCTTTACGCCTGAGGAACTGAACAGTTTAAATGTAGCCTTGGAATTACACGTAAACTTACCATTTAAGCGGATAACACCGCTATGTTCAGCATATCATATTAGAAGATAACTCACAAAATGCAAATGAGTAGTAAAATCCAACAATAGAAATATCCAACTGAATTAAGCCGGAAACTGCAAACACTAAACACCCTGGAGCTTGCATGAGCGCTTACATTCTGTGCAAATACCAGCGTTCCCTTCTAACAGAACATTCGAACAGTTAACGCAAATAATGTACAACTGCTCGATTCGAACGGAATGCCTACAAATTCCGCAAACAAACAGTATTAACTACAAAAGCATGGCCATTGAGCTATGAGATGCCTCTTAGATATTTAATTGAATTAAATATCTAAAAGGCATACGACTAGCTGCGTTTGGCGTTTAAGCTCCTGAAAAATATCTATCCTAATTGTTATTCCAGCGTCTACCTTACCTATAATTAAGTAAATTATGACTCAATCTGTCTTCTAGGTGCCTAAAGAGGTAATAAATACCTACCTAAACATGTACATACCTAACGTACGCAAATCCATTTTTTCGCATTTATTTTGAGAGATAATAATAATTAATCATTATTCAGTGGGAAAATTGCGATGTTTCCTAATTTTTGACGATCTACTAAAAGTGTTGTGTTGTAATATGTTCACTCCTAAAGAGTGTTATTTTTATTTGAGGAACCATTAAAGACAGTAATAAAACTAGCTCAAAAAAATGATCAGAAACGAATGATATTATCAAAACGAGTAATTACCTATCGAAATTTGTCATAATATTATCGCAACAGCGATATTTTATGGTCGCGAGCTCAAAGACAAGAATATTGAAAATTAAAATGATGATAATATTAAATAGAGATGGCAAATGTTAATAGTTACTAAGTTTATTCAATGCAGTGTCATACTCAAACTAAATGAAACGCTTGGAGCTAGTAACGCGTTCATTTATTCCGTTTACGCCGATAACGACATTGTCTGCGAGGTCTTGACAATACGCATCGGGACAAAAAGGCAAACCTATTGTTCCCAAGAACAATAAGTGAGATGAAAATGCTAGAGCGGACACATTATCACGACTTTGCTGGACGTCCCTTTGATATAGTTAAAAGAAAACCATTTTACGCTAGGATCGATAAAAAAATATATTTAATTAAAATTATGCTTCCAAATGAGCTTTCTTTTGTTAGTGATAGACAGGTATAGACTGTCCAACTTAGGGACTGCGCAGACGGCACACTTTTTGTACGATCGAGTCTGCGGCGTACAAAAAGTCTGCATGGCGCGCAAAAAGTCTGTTGCGGATTTTTCACAGACTCAACGCAGACGACGCACATCTTCGATCATTCTGTCGGCAGAGCTGTAGGGACGTAGACAGGCCCGGATTTAGCCAAAATGCCGCCCTGGGCAGTGAGAAAATGCCGCCCCCCTCCGCCGAAATATTATTTATAAACGCTCATCGGCTAGACATTTTGGTAAGAAATTTGTTGTCGAGTTCTTTCATATTATACGTAATTATGAATATTTATAAAAAAAAATATACATCTAACTACGAAAGCTGTGTGTATAGCTTGCTTTGAAAAAGATAAATTATAATTGAGAAATTTTATAATGCTAACTACAATAAGACCGCTGATTGTGAATTGTGACACATAGATTATAATACCGGGTTTTTATGTTTAAGTTTATTTTTCAATGTTTCAATAAAGTGTTTTATCTACCTATCTATCTGTCTACGACAGGCATATATATATATAGACATATTATGTTGACTAAAAAGACTGCGAGCAGCTTGCTGCGAGCGAGAAAATTTTGTATATTTGACTACACAACAGTGGGCGCATACTTCACCCTGAGTGCCAAAATCGCTGTGAGCACCGAGAAAATTTTGTTTTTGTGACTAAATAAACAATGGATGCATAGTTTGCTCCGAGTGTTAAAATAAAAAAAAAATATTATTCAAAGCGCGAGAAGCTAGCTGCGAGCACCAAGAAAATTTTGTATATCTGACTGCAAAAAGTGAGTACGTAGTTCGTTTTGAGTGCCAAAAATAAAAAAAAGAAGGCGAGCAACTAGCTGCAAATGCCGAGAAAAGTCTTGCTACGAAAAGTGGACGGATAGCTCGTTTGGAGCAAAAATCTTGAGTTTGTGTGGCCAGTATTCCAGACTTCATATTATGAGCGCAAAAAAAAATTATAATAATAACCAGCGTGATTGAGAATACAAATTTTAATTCAACATCGGATGTTTATGGATTGAATATTTTTTTCTCGTTTCGAAATTTGCCGCCCTCAGTAAATTTGCCGCCCCCTGAAAATTTGCCGCCCTGGGCACTCGCCCCGAATGCCCCTAGTGTAAATCCAGGGCTGGACGTAGACGCTATGGAAATCGTGCAGAGATCGCGAAGTATTATTTTGTACATGAAGTACAGAAAAAGAAGAAGAAAGAAGCGTTACGTCCACCACTAGCAAATGCAGATTGCAGACTAAAATGTGTGCCGTCTGCGTTAGCGCGCGTTGAAGCAAACGTTCTATTTTTTTCACACACTTTTTGCGCGGAGCGGCGCGACGCGGCGCGATCCGGTCTGCCCGAATTTCACGGATTATTTGTGTGCCGGACTTTTTGCGCGTCGTGTGCGTTACTGCATATAATTGCATAGGTTCTATTTTCACAGACTAAAAAGTGCGTCATGGATAGTCTGTCGTCTGCGCAGCCCCTTATGGTGAGCGGTTACCTTAAGGGACTGCGCAGACGGCACACTTTTTGTACGATCGAGTCTGCGGCGTACAAAAAGTCTGCATGGCGCGCAAAAAGTGTGTTGCGGATTTTTCACAGACTCAACGCACACGACGCACATCTTCGATCATTCTGTCGGCAGAGCTGTAGGGACGTAGACAGGCCCGGATTTAGCCAAAATGCCGCCCTGGGCAGTGAGAAAATGCCGCCCCCCTCCGCCGAAATATTATTTATAAACGCTCATCGGCTAGACATTTTGCTAAGAAATTTGTTGTCGAGTTCTTTCATATTATACGTAATTATGAATATTTATAAAAAAAAAATATACATCTAACTACGAAAGCTGTGTGTATAGCTTGCTTTGAAAAAGAGAAATTATAATTGAGAAATTTTATAATGCTAACTACAATAAGACCGCTGATTGTGAATTGTGACACATAGATTATAATACCGGGTTTTTATGTTTAAGTTTATTTTTCAATGTTTCAATAAAGTGTTTTATCTACCTATCTATCTGTCTACGACAGGTGTGCGTAAGACTCGCTTGGAGTGGCAAGAAAATTATAATATTATGTTGACTAAAAAGACTGCGAGCAGCTTGCTGCGAGCGAGAAAATTTTGTATATTTGACTACACAACAGTGGGCGCATACTTCACCCTGAGTGCCAAAATCGCTGTGAGCACCGAGAAAATTTTGTTTTTGTGACTATATAAACAATGGATGCATAGTTTGCTCCGAGTGTTAAAATAAAAAAAAAAATATTATTCAAAGCGCGAGAAGCTAGCTGCGAGCACCAAGAAAATTTTGTATATCTGACTGCAAAAAGTGAGTGCGTAGTTCGTTTTGAGTGCCAAAAATAAAAAAAGAAGGCGAGCAACTAGCTGCAAATGCCGAGAAAAGTCTTGCTACGAAAAGTGGACGGATAGCTCGTTTGGAGCAAAAATCTTGAGTTTGTGTGGCCAGTATTCCAGACTTCTTATTATGAGCGCAAAAAAAAATTATAATAATAACCAGCGTGATTGAGAATACAAATTTTAATTCAACATCGGATGTTTATGGATTGAATATTTTTTTCTCGTTTCGAAATTTGCCGCCCTCAGTAAATTTGCCGCCCCCTGAAAATTTGCCGCCCTGGGCACTCGCCCCGAATGCCCCTAGTGTAAATCCAGGGCTGGACGTAGACGCTATGGAAATCGTGCAGAGATCGCGAAGTATTATTTTGTACATGAAGTACAGAAAAAGAAGAAGAAAGAAGCGTTACGTCCACCACTAGCAAATGCAGATTGCAGACTAAAATGTGTGCCGTCTGCGTTAGCGCGCGTTGAAGCAAACGTTCTATTTTTTTCACACACTTTTTGTGCGGAGCGGCGCGACGCGGCGCGATCCGGTCTGCCCGAATTACACGGATTATTTGTGTGCCGGACTTTTTGCGCGTCGTGTGCGTTACTGCATATAATTGCATAGGTTCTATTTTCACAGACTAAAAAGTGCGTCATGGATAGTCTGTCGTCTGCGCAGCCCCTAATTGTCTGCAACTAAAATGGTGTTGCCAACGCTTTGTCAGTTACGTTGATCTCTCTCTCTCTCTCTCGCTCTCTGGTCATATTGGTGCTGTGACACGTTCCACGATCTATCAGGCGGGGTAAAATTCCTGAAAAGCTTTAATGCAAGATTCATTATATTAATAGGCGAGCGTTTAGAGTCTTGAAAGATTGGAGCTTACTGGCAAAACTTATGATGTTGCTCATGGCCGGTCATGTCACATTTTTTTTTAATCGATCTATATTGGGTTCCTGAAATATGCGCAATATAAAAAAATAGCTTTCGTTTTATATCGCAACTAAAGTCAGGGTTAATAAAGGCCTTTGCAACATAATATAGTTGCAAATTTGACATTGATGAATTTGTAGACAACCCGCGTAGACGACGAGTCGTTTTGATTGAGAATTACCCACCTTGTATGCTTGTCTACTACCTTTGACAAACTTTAAATTATGTTGTTGTCTCAATAGCTGCGCTTCACTCGTCATGAATGTTGCATGACTCCAACTCGTTATAATAATATGCAATCTGTGAAAATTGACAAAATTGGCGACATTACACCTACAATGAGTTATGAAATGATTGTTATAGGTAAGGGCGTAACTAGCTGTATTCAATTATTGTATCCCTTTGTTCTTTTTTCGTTGCAAGCCATCTCCACCTTTAACACTGATTCGTGTAGCTTTTAGCTTGCATATAGGTAAAGCACGTTATGTAGGCCAACGCTGTTAGTGAGGTACTTCAGTCGACGAACTCGGTTACCATGGTCTCTCATGTTCTCGGAATCAACAGCCAATCCAATGTCTATCTGGGGGCACGGCAGTGCCCCCGCCAAGTCGAGCGCGAAGCAAGCACTGCCGTACCATCTTTACAGGAACCATTTCGTCGCATTATACCAGGTGCTCCATGACACTATTGCACCAATCTGTCCGCTACCTATTCACGATAGAAAATTTCCACTTGGAAAACGTTGATTGGATAACCAGTCAATTGTAGGCTTGATAAAGCTGCGTATTTCAATAATACTTATGTTTAGGCGATCCAAGTGTCATGGAGCATCTGGTTTTGTACCCTTGTGTACCCTTCAACGGCCAAGTCACACAACATTAACTATAATAATAAAGAAATCGCAGTAAGGAACCTTATACTTGGCACGACTTTGTCTAGATTTCATTACTTTTTAGAGATAAACAAGCAGCTCCATCGAGACTTGGCTAGTTTTTTACAGAATGTTTTTGGTGGGATATTAGATATCATTAGCCAGGATTTACCAGAACTACGTAAACTTTCATGTAGGTACAGGTACCTACAGGTTACAAAGATCAATATCGACAGATTTGAAACGAAAGCATTCCCAGCACTGTCTTTGTTCTGAAGCTTCCGCTCTCGTGGAACCTCGAGAGATCCATTAATTAATTGGTACATAATATTATATTACGTACGCTTCACTAATTCAATGCAAACGTTGTAATATTACTTAGGTAATACCTGTAGTAGTTTAGGTATGAGAAAATATGTAGACTCGTGTGTTTTAAATCTTGGTGTCGAAGACTGACAGCGTATTAGCGCTTTCAATCCAAATTCTCGACGACGTGGTATAGTCGTAGTATGATTTATTGTATGGTAGCTTAAATACTCGGTTACACGATTGTCTAGAAGACATCGCTATAAGCGATTAGACCGCCAATTGCAACACTAAGATTACAGTAAGATTTTTATAATATTGTGTTGTAGTTTTAAGTTTTTGTGTTTCAATTAAGAGTTATCTATCTAGCTACTATAATAGCCATGGATATTCTTTTAATGACGGACAGAAATCGGATTTCGGATGGCTGTAGTACGTAAGCTACCGCAGAAGCCGCTGAAGAAAGTGGATCGGATGCTGAACAGCTCTGAAAGGAAGCGACATAAGGCAGGCATTGGAGGCTCTTTTTGTCAGTGGTCAAAATTTATCTCAAGTGCTAACTTGGTGTGCTTCTTTTGAATTTAATGTTTAAATACAACATAACCATATTAATGCGGACTTCTCCCATATACTGTCATAATGTGATTCTAAGATTGGGCCCATCCTGTGTTTTACCACGGATTATTATAATGATGGTAAACATCGCACACCATAACACGTAATCTACTTTAGTACTAAAGGTAGTAGATCAGTGCAAGTATCAATGTTATATTGTAATTAATTGATTATTATTAATTAATTTAATGTTAGATATTATTTGTTCTGTAACTTTTGTGTACAATAAAGCGTCATCTATCTATCTATTGTCACATTTTAAAAAGATTTTGTTCGTTGGTCGACTGTTTTAAATATTTAGTTAGCCCTTTTTAAATAGTTATTTAATAATTAAATATTATAAGTTTAACTTAGTTACTTTTTTTCTTGTCCTACCTCCTTTGTTGTGGACGAAGGCTGTTTTACTTTATGTCCTTTAATACTAGTTCTTGCTTATGCTACTTCTCGTGCTTTCGTTATGCATAATAATCTATTGTATTTAGTTCTTTCTGTTATCCATCGTCTTTAATACCTCTCTAATTACCTATTTATATATAGCTAAGTCACTTTAAACGACTAAGTAGACTATAACATATTTAATTTACGTTGAAATCGCCGTATTACATATTAATGCCTAGATTGTAAATGTAATAAAATGTCTAAGTAATGTAATATACATATATTCCTTTGTAGAAAACATACACGAGTATTTATAATCAGAAGATTTAGAAGCTTTGAGATTTTCGCGGCTGACGGTTCAACCTACACCTAATTAAAATTAAACATCACAAGTTTCGTTAAAGCGCTTGTTAATGAGTTCGCCACCTACATTTGGAATAAGTGGTGTAAGACAAAGGGTTAGTAAACATGAAAGGGCCAGAAAGCGAAGTGTCTAAGTTAAACAATTTCAATTCCAGCCATAACCTGGAGCTTGTTACGGAGATAACGTCAGAAGGTAATACAGACGAAGCAACATCACGAAGTCGCATTAAAAGACACCTCTCTATTGTATTTTCTTAACAAAAAGGCCCTTTACCGTGACGCTTCTCAACTGCGTTTTCTTTGTTTTTGAGATTACGCTTTTCGCATCGCCGTTGGCAGAGGCATAAACACGGGAAAACTCATCAGCTCCCAAGATTTTTGCGCGTTAAATACGCTACCTTTATTTGCGACAAAGGAGAGGACGGGTCTTATCACAGACAATCTTTTTAGTTTCTTTTTTCGGCTAGGAACAATGTTTTTTTTTAGCTCGCTTCATTGTTTCAAAGTTGGATGGTGTCCAAACAAAAGTGTTCTTGTTTTGACTTGTAATAAGAAGTTCTGAGAGGCGGCGGGTTGTGCTGAAACGAAATAATCTTGTTTAGATTTTAGAAGTTTGGAAGCCATTCTTTAGTAAACCTAGTTAAATAAATTCCTACCTAAAATAAAAATATTCTTTATTTTCACAGCCAAAAATCTTGTCCACAATTGATTTTATTGTGGATTCAGCTTTGTTTTTGGTCCGTGTCCACAAGTATCTCTGCGTCATCCAATCTCTACTTGCGCGCTTTTCTGATGGACGCAAAATAAATTGAGTACGAGCAGGTTGTATTTCAACGTAGGTACGAGAAAAACCTTGCGCGAATCAATTCGCCGTCCAGTGCCCTTTCTGAACAAGGTCTTATTAATAAACATATGCGGCCTTAGCACACTGTGACTGTGACATTTACTTAAGAGTAGCAACTCTTATCTTACTTCAAAAGTAATGGACGTTTAGTAAGAGCACAATGTCATTGGAAATAGCTGCAATTTTATGCAATGATAGTGCGAGTAGCAAGATTAGCGTTTTGGTATATGTCAGATTACTCTTAAAGAAAGACATCAATGTCATACTATGCTAAAGCCGCTGTATAGTGATAAATGATGTTGATAAAACAAAAATTCATACTAATTTTGTATTTTTTATTGTCCGCTATTTTCTTATAAGTTCATATAAAAATATTAATAAAAACACCAGAACTTGCTGAAAAGCTATTTTATTCGTTCTGTTTTACACATATCAGGTTAACATTTAAGTAGGTACGATATGTCAAGAAGTCTTTGAAAATCACAGAAAATATACAAATAAAACTTATTTAAGAATGTCTTACATTAGGTACGTATTAATATATAATATACATAATTGTACATTCATCAGAAAACAAAACTCAAATTATTAAATTATAACTATAAATAATTATTATTCGTTACAGTTCTCTGAGAGCATTCGCATGTAATGTTCTTGTATACAGAATACCTTATAGTAACAAGGTTTAGACTGATTAAATTTGAGCGGCACTGCTTAAGTTTTATGTGATTTAGAGAAACAAAAAGATACTAAGAAAGAAAGAACTAAGAAAGAACACGACGAAACGAAAGACACTGCGAGACAAAGCGTTTTGTGATCTGGAATAGGTACAAAGCTAGCCCCACTTCGCAAGTACGTTCTCGCGAAGTGTAATTTTCTGTTTTAACATTAACATAATTTAAACAAAACTCTTGTGTTGTTGAAGATTAAAAAACATATTACTATATAAAAACATAAGTGTGAACGTTATTTCGTGAACAATAAATGTTACAACTTGTATCTGTAATGTTACAATAACTTATAATCTTTGTTGTTACATAACAAGCAAATTCTTTTACTTGGGCACAGATTTTGTACTAAAGAATGTTAAGTATACTAAAGGATGATAGTTTATTGATAAATTATAGTTTTATTGTTATGGTTCAGCTGTGCCATGTGATGTGTGATTATACCTATGTAAAAGTAACCTATGTGTATGTGTTCCTGGGTTACCTAGCTAGCTTACTTTTCCTATGTACGTACCAATTTTCAGCTTAATCGATTGGAAGGGTAACAAACAGTAAATAACTGAAGTACCTAGTAACAAACACTTCTTATTCCACATAGCCCATATTAAAAAGTCCTTTTTCGCATTTATTACATTGGTAGGATTGATATAAAAAAAGTACTTATATTGTACATACGATTATTTTTAAAAATCAATATCAAATAATTTATTAAATATTTCAGACTAATATTAAAGTAAAAAAATCAAATATAAAATCTGAATTAAACAACATTTAACATACTTTATACATACCTACTTTAAAATAATTTCGACGTTATAATTTAATTTCTTGTGTAAACCTATTCATCAAAATAGCTAACAATATCGTCATTGACCTATAATAATAATACATTTATAAATTTTATTTATGTCAAATGTAGACAATAATAATAATAGTTAAAAAATAATAAAAATGAGTCATTCTTTTATATTATTAAGTAGGTAATTTCAATAAAACACAATAATAAAACTACTAATTATTTTAATAATAGGTCAGGAAGTCTAACTAAAAAATAATTCCCTAAAAAGTAGATCAACGAGAAATTAGAACGACGCGACGAATAGAACGAGTTAATTAAAATAAAAACTTTATTTTTAAGTGCAGTTAGTTATATTTCCTGACTTATCATCATTTATTTTAATTAATTAAAATAATCCATTGCCATACAACGCGGTAACAAGTGCAGTGATATGCACGCATCAGCTCACAGAGCTGCTTGTGCATTATTAAATAATAATAAAAATAATAAACGCAAGAATTATGGGCACCTTTCCACTGGGAACGGCCCAGAGCGGTCTTTTTGACAACTTAATAAAATATAATATTATTTTTAAATTAAAACAGAAATAATAAATCGAAGATATGTTACAGTCACGTAATATGTATTATAATGATAAATATTTTAAGATTAGTACCGATATTTTAGTGTCTTACCTACCTAATTATTTACAGTGTTCTTATTTCTAGAAATATTAATATTAATTTAGAGTTCCCTATTATAAAATAGCATCACAGTGGATTGAATTCATATTCATTAAAATTAAAATGAAATTGCAAAAATAAATAAAATACTGTTTCCTTATACACGACAGAGTTATCAAATTTCAGGTAATTCAGTAAAAAGATCGTCCAGTTTAAAAGTGCACACAGTCCTATAATATCAGAAACATTTTGTGTGCCTGAAAAATGCATTTTAAAATTGCACGACCTCTTTTTCGTATAATAAATGTGTCATGAAGTGAATTGTAGGTATTATTAGCTATAGTTTTGTTTCATCATATTAATAAATTATAATTATTTTAATATATTTTACAATGTTTATTTATTATAATATTATGTATGACATTTTTGTATGTTTTGTACCTCTAAATAGGCATAATGTATAGTCTGAAACAATACTTTATGTGTTGAATGCTTTTTTGTGTGAGCAGATGAACGAGCGTATTTATTCTTTGTAGTCAAATTAATTTGCCAAACTAGAATTTTTACGTATTGGCTAAATCTGTTCAAGAAGAAATTTACACCAATCAATAGTACTTAATAGAATCATAATAACTTTGATTACAATAAATAACTTTATTTTTATAACTGTTATCGTTATGAGCCTTAAAAAAAAGGGAACGATGTAGGCTGCGGCATTTACGGAGAAAGGCCAAAATATAAATCCAGTGTGAACCTGGGTTCCATGGCCACCATCTTTCAAGCGGAGGTCTTCGCCATTAATAAATGTGTGGAGATCAACCTAGAGAGAAAGCTCCGAAATCAACGGATCTACATCAACTCTGATAGCCAAGCGGCACTCATGGCAATAGAATCTTTTGAGTGTAACTCAAAACTAGTACAACAATGTCAAACCAATCTCAATGCTCTAGGCGCAAAAAATAAAGTAACCCTGCAATGGGTTCCTGGCCACAGCAACATAGATGGGAATGAATTAGCAGATGAACTTGCAAGAAAGGGTGCCGATAACCCTCAGATCGGACCCGAACCGTTTTGTGGAACCACAAAGCTACAAGTTTACAACCAGCTAAACCAAAAGAGTAACCTCGAGGCAAAAGATCTGTGGAAGTCCTTACCGGGACATACACAATCTAAAGCCCTCATAAAAGGCTACAACCCCAAATTATCAAATGAACTCCTGCAGCTCAAAAGATATAAAACATGTGCAGTAACCAGAATACTCACTGGACACTGCAAACTAAACAAACATTTAACGAAGATGGGCTTGGGCCAAGACATGGTTTGTAGGTTCTGCCACGAATCAGACGAAACAGCTTTGCACATACTATGCAACTGTGGCCCACTCATGTTCAACAGAAGTATCCACCTGGGGCGACACATTATGCTCCCAGAAGAGATACAACAAGTCACTCCCTGAAACATCTGGAACTTCCTAGAGGCCACGGGATTAAGCAGTGAATTATAACTCAACTGGACTGCCACAAAAGATCAGAAATGGTCGAAGCGGCTTAAGGTCCTTTTGAGGTTACCCTATAATAATAATAATAAATATGAGCCTTTTATTGTACCTAACAAAACCTTTGAAACAGAAAAATTACATAATAACATTCAATTAAAATTACGCAAAGCATTTACAATGTGAAAAGCCTGATTGTAGGCTCATACCTTTGTTTAGCTAACCTAAACTGCAAAATTACACTTATGTGTTCGTAAACATTCGGTAATAGGAATGTATGGCACATTAATCTTTAAAATTATAATAAATAATTATGTTTCACTTTACATTGTAAATATCTTATTTTAAAACTTAAAATTAAATGGAATATACACAACTCAGCTCAGTTTTATCATAAAGACTTAAAAAAATTTTTTGGTGCTAATAAGAAAACGTAGAGGAAAGTAACTTCGAATCCAATTATTATTTTAATGGATGTATGTACTGTCTACAATATAATATTTATTTCTGAGCCAAATTTTAACTCAAACCGTTAAGCCGTTGTGTTAATAGATCAGTCAAGTTCTTCTTTTATATACAGATGGAAATTTCATAAGATTCAGCTTTAAGTAGACAAAATGACAAACAAATTGCTATTAGAATTAATAAATTATCTAATAGAAAACTTTCGGAAAAAAAAAAACTCTCGGAAAGTATAAAAATGAACCCTAAAGTATACTAATGTTCCGTAGAGCCTAGACGCAGCTTTCGCGTGCGTTCGCGAGGAGAGGGGTTCTTGTGGTGACCACTTCACGTCGCCTCGTGGCTGTGCCACTGGTGACGCTTCTTCGGTCTTCTGCCAGGTTTCCGAAGCTCTGTGTTGAAAAAAACAAAATTGTACTTACGATTTTGGAAATTGCTATCAGCGCTACCAATTTCAACAACTGCTAAACCTATGTTTATTTTATTATTCGGGACTTATCACGTAGATATTTTTGTGTTAATATAAGTTCCAAGCGCCAAAGTTAAATTATGCTGAACTATGATTAAAATCTCGATGATATTATACCACGGTTTCGGCTCTTCTCATAGTAAAAATTCTTAATTCAAATCAACCACGGTCTCAGACAATTTTCATGACTTTAATTAGAATTTGACCTAGAAATGGTCAATTACCAAAGAAAAATGGTAGAATGGTCTTATGGTCTTGAATCAAAAATGACCGAAACTCTTATAAGGGTTGAACAAGAGTACAGTCGTATAATAAATAGCTCGTAGGTAGGGAATGCAATCCCGATCCCGCGGGATCCCGATCCCGCGAGATCCCGGCTCATATCTCGGGATCAATCCCGTGGCATAAAATGACGAGATCCCGGCCGGGATTGAAGGGCCGTAGTGTGGGACGCATCGCTCGCAATTTATGCATCTGTGCACACGCACGGGCGGCGACGCTGACAGATAGAAAACTAAGACGAATTGCCTTTTTTACAAGATTTTATTTACTTTCACTTGTCTGTTGTCTGTCTGTAATCAAATCTTGCAAGTTTAATTTGACCCACTTCCCGGTGTCCTATTAACCTGAAATTTGGCATGCATGTATAAATCGGATGACAATGCAATTTTTATGACATCGAGCTGATCTGATGATGGAGCTGGAAGGTGGCCATAGGAACTCCGTTATTAAACGACGTAACCCCATCGAGTTTGGCCTCTTTTGATTCGTCTTGACGAGTACTTTATGATGCTAGATGGTAATAATAATAATGGCCTGCATTTAAAAAGTTTTTATTAAATTTCACTTGTCTATGAGTGCAGAGGATATAAGTGCTGCTACTGCTTCAGCAAAGACTAACACGAAACTTCAAGAGGAATAATTAGAAAAGACTCTGAGTGCCTGTTAGGATCCTTTCGTATACGTATACGCGTTTCTACGAATATAGAAAAGATAGAGTCACATATTGAAAAATAAATGGATCTTTATGAGTGTGGCGAACAAGGAATAAATTTTTACAGTTTACTTGTAACAGCTTACTCATGCTAGTTCCAACCAGCGTTGAGTCAGAGAAGGCATTTTCAGCAGCTGGTCATATACTGACATTAGATGCCGGTTGTCAGATTCTACTTTGCTCATTGTTTTTTGAGGGTTATTTTCAAAATCACTTATAATAAATTATAATGATCTGAAAAAATCAACAAGGTGTGCTTGAAGTATTATTACACTTAATGTGTTTTGATTAATTATAATACATACATTAAATAAATTAAAATAGTAAATTCCAATAAATATAATGTTCCATTTTAAATTATATAGTGTAGTACTTTACTTGCATCATATTTATAACTAACTTTTTCCGTCGCTTTTGTTTATAAGTTGAGTTTTTTTTATTCACACGAGATCCCGAAAATCCCGAAAATTCCGGGATTGAAATTTCTAATCCCGGCGGGATCCCGATTTACCGATCCCGCCTCGGGATTGCATTCCCTACTCGTAGGTATTGATAATTCTAAATCATTTAATTTTTTTTTTTGTGACCAAAGACTGATCAGCCAGCTCTTATCCACCAGGGAACTGAACAGGGAAGACCGAATTGTCAAAAATGTATGAAATGACGTATTAAGTCGTATCGATTTGACGTGATATTTCAAGTCATTTCAAACATTTTTGACAATTCAGTCTTCGGTTCGGTTCCCTGACGGAAAAGTGAATAGCCCTCCTGAAGGTCTCTCAATAACAAATTGAGGGGTTTGCCCTGACCACGTCCTTTCGTGGGTCTAGCACAAGGTCCATGTTATGAGGGCTCGAAGATGAGAAGGCGATGTACCTCTGAAGCTTTCTTCTGTAGGCAGCATTGCAAGGTCAGTAGTGGCCTAGGTTCACGATTTCGACGCGATACCGGCGAAGATCGTTCTTTCACAATCCCCTGATACCAGTGAGAACTATAGTACTAAGACACAATAAAAGTGGCATTTTCATATTTACCTGAACGTCAGACGCAGGCGTGTTGGGCGTGTGTAGAGACCTAGCGTCGTGGTGATGCAGGCTGTGTGCACTTCTTGAGAGGCCCACTAGAGGCGACACCATCGCACCGTAGGGTGGGGGGTCAGGGGGCCTCGGAGTCTCTCTTGATAAATTCAGATCTGTATAATAATGATAAAGTATTTATATAAATAAATATACTTATAATATTATCGAATATAAAAAAGGCAACCTTGCTGAAGCGCCAAATTTGCAAAAATGAGTTATATAATACATCATCAGAATCGCCTGATTTTTCGCTATCTGATGAATTCAGTTTCATCCAGATAATATAGGATTTATACTCCAGTAAAACAGCCCTCTTGCCGAACGGCTAATTGTAGTGAAAGCTAAACATCTCTCTATTTTCCATGGTAAATGGTCATTCCTGCCTTTTGGCATAAAGGCCGGGAGACCGCAGGGGCAAGTATCCGCTTCAGGCCCCGAGAAGTTGTTGATGTCTTTTGGCCACAATGATTTATTTTAGTCAAGCGGGCCTCTCTATCTAAAATTATACCTTATCCGATCTCAGCCTTCCAAGTACTTTATCTCCATGGATCTTATGTTTGAAATAGGTGTCCTACAAAAAAGACACCTTTATTATGTCGCTTGTAGGTACTCTTAAGCGTTATTTTTCATTGTTTATTTGTGCCAGACATCTGTGAAAGAGCTGTTTTCACATTATTGCTCCCTACTCGAATCTAAACAGTTTCAATTACTAACTTTAATCTAACGCTCATTGTGTCTGTCGGTTAACTAGAGGATGGAAATTGATGGCATAATCTAAGCTCGCTATTGCATGAGAGTCCTAAGGGAAATCACACTCAAAATGAGATTATTTGTAACAGTAACCGCTTGAAAGATATATTTTACGCGTAGGGCTAAGATGTCGTTACGATTTAAGTGTTATACGCACAAACATATCAAACAATAATAAATAGCACCTATTGAAAACAATGATGAATATTTTCCGCGAAATTAGCAGTTAGGTTTTATTTTTAGAAATAATTGTTAAATATACGTGTTTTTTTAATATTTTTTAGAAAAATAAATTTTTTTTTTCGTGAAATGTGAGCATTTTGGAAACAGTTATTTGCTACATCACATAGGCACTCAGGCCTAATTGTACTTTTCCTCTTTGCAAAACATTGTTATAATAGACATGATTATTAAAATAAATGTCTTTGAATTTGTGAAACACTTACTTTACTAATTAAGCTTTCACTTTTATAATAGTAGAATAAAAAGCAGCTCACAATAATTAGCCACACGAGATTACGCCTCACTCGATGATTAGCTTCATACTATCAGGTAAAAATATTCTATATTGCTCACTGCATGGCTTGCTTTATAGAACGCAATGGCTGCCTTTATTACCATAGTGTCAGTCTACATATCTTTCAACAAGCAACCTTCCATGAAGAAACCATCAACCATCATTATTTATTTAAGCATGTACCGTGAGTAGTTGTGTGCATAAGGGGTTTCATCCACTGACGGTGAAAGAAGCACGTTC
Organism: Hemithea aestivaria; assembly: GCA_947507615.1. Taxonomy (NCBI): domain Eukaryota; kingdom Metazoa; phylum Arthropoda; class Insecta; order Lepidoptera; family Geometridae; genus Hemithea; species Hemithea aestivaria. The sequence goes on from OX382328.1 coordinate 2,034,763, forward strand.
AAGCGAAGAACTATAGCTCCCGCGTTATTGTATATAACAATTGAAATTTAATTTTTTTTTTTTTAAAACGAGCTTTTATTATTATCACCATCTAGTATCAAAGTACTCATCAAATGAGCCCAAACTCGATGGGGTTGCGTCGTTTAATTACAGAGTTCCTATCCTATGGCCACCTTCCAGCTCCATCATCAGATTAGCTTCATGTCATAATAATATTGCATTGTGATCCGATTTATACAAGCATGCAGAATTTCAGCTCAATCGGAAACCGGGAACTGGATCAAATTTAACTTGCAAGATTTGATTACAGACAACAGACAGGTGAAAGTAAATAAAAGCTTGTAATATAGGTGAATCAGCACCGATGTATAAGATGAAATTCTATACTAACTTTGAAACTCCTAGCGCATAGTACGTAACCTAGAGGTGGTACGTCTTTGTATTAATCCGAAGGCTTTTTCTGAAGGTTCAAATCTCAGTGTTACTATTTATTCCTGGACATTACCGTGTTTCGGAAGACGTGGAACGGTGGTGGCGGCTGTTTCCTATAAGATAATGTAGCAGTCGATAGATTATGTTGCAGATCTTGCCATCTTGGTGACCTAAACTAGAACATATAGGATGGTTAAACAATCTTTAAATGTGATTTTGATTTGAGTCTGTTAGTGCAAGTCGGCAAGTAGGGTAACCTGTTTTGTTGTAGTATGAACGCCCGGGTTGTAAGGGGTCTCACCAACATCTTAGAGACCCAAGCCAACCTCCCCTGCTCGCGGTACACCCTGCAGACCAACGGACGAGGCTCTGGCGACACGCCAACACGCACTGGACCAGCGTGGCGGGTTATGGTACAAACCCCCCAATATAAATGCCCAATTATTAAAAAAATATTTGAGGACAAAAAAAAACACAAGCAGTATGAAGTTAATCAAAGGTATTAATTCCTAATCAAACTCTTTTACTGACAACTATAAAAGAACAAAAACACTAAAATTATTAATAATTGTGTCATCGTGTTAAGTTTTATGTATATTTTTGTGGTGTTTCAATTAAATTTTATTCAAAGTTTCTTCAGCAAGCAAGTCGCCATCCACTCATCGCTAGCAGTAAAACAAGAGCCTTACCGTAACATGCCAACAAAAGCGCACTTGTAGACCGTAGCATTAGTGTCTCAAGTTACTTGATGTTATTCTGTGGGGAGACTCTTACTGACCTTTTCCTAGAGGCACAACGTCCGGGTTTTTGTCGTCAGGTTGAAGCGGTGAGTGATTTCCGCTGTTTATTGAACTCTTGTATGTTTTCAATGTTTGCGACGGTGCTGTAACAAGGGGTATAAAATAAATAGACTTTTCCCCCACTAAGTTAAGCTATAGGTAGAGCTTTTTCCCACAGTCTCGTCTGATGTTTAAAATTATAACCAAAAAACGAAAATACTTTTTCAGTCTTTCAAAGTTTATTTCAGCTATTTCGGCTATTCAGCATATTCATCAGTTTTATTACTAACCGTTGCTACGTTTGACCACACCCTGCTTGATATAAGTGCAGATGCGGTCGATAATGAATCACGTAAGAAAGAAAGGTACCTTTCGTGTCTTGAAGATGCCCAAGTTTTAACGCTTTAAAACCTGAATGACGGCAATGTGTTCTAAATGTGAGTCTAGAACACATTTTTTATTTAAAAAAGTTGAACTAGGCTAGTTAAGCTAGGCTTAATCATCTTATATTCATGAAATAAGCTTACTTAAAGTTTCAAACCACAGTCAATTTACAAGCTTCCCGCATAAGGGCATAAATAAAAAGTATAATATGAAGGACGTATCAGAAAAGGTCCATTCGTCTACCTTCCATTGAATCCGGTTGAAATATCTAGAGCGTAAGTTGCAAAAGTAATAAAACGTCGATATAAAAGATTGGTGGCAAACGTCAGCCACAAATAAATCGAAATCGGCTTCCTAAGGCAGTTTACTGTGAGGCGAGAGCGGTCTGTCGCGTGCTCGGAATATTTGAGCATCGGCCGCACGACCATTGCGACTATATTCCGCTGATTTATGCGAGTCGCGGCGCGCGGAATGAAAGTGCACATGTTTCGTCTCCCCTCTGACAATTTCAATAACTTTTGAACACCTTCAAAAACGTACGGACTCCGTCATGTATACATTTTGTGATAGAATATTTTGAACACAACTCTACATACATATATTATGATATTTAGCGAATTTTCTGTTAGGAATAAAATATTATACAGAGTACTTGGTTTTTCAGTACATTGGTGTATAGTACCTTATTAGAGAGTTTATTAGCCATGATTTGAGCGCAATGTACGAGTTCATTATGTTCCGCGATAAGGCCCCAATATACACCAATGCACAGAAGAACAACCTTGTATACTTAGTTACCTAGCCATACTCTAAGTTTTTAAGCTACAAGTTAGTAGTGTAGATAAAACTTTAGGCTTCAAAGTAGTTCTTTCTTAAATTAATTAGTTATTTATTATTCATACAATTTAAAATAATCCAAAACTTAATTAAGTGATTTAAGGTAATCTTTCAGTTTGCTCTTGTTTTAATTTGTCAAAAGTTGAAAATTCTATAAATATTTCTAGTTTGAACATTTTTAAGATAATCGTTCGTTTCGTTGACAAACGGAATTCAAAAATACATCAGCGACGATATTAATTATAGTCCAGTAAAAGAAGAAATGTGGATCGAAAAGTCGAAAGCAGAAAAACTAACTTAGTAACTTTGTTTGGACTAGTTAGGAGATAAACATACTAAAAGTCCCCACCCCTCCGAGGTGATCCCGAGGGGGGGGAGGCCGAAGAAAGTCCCGTTTTTAGGTTTTTAGGGTTCCGTACCTCAAAAGGAAAAAACGGAACCCTTATAGGATCACTTTGTTGTCCGTCTGTCTGTCTGTCTGTCTGTCTGTCTGTCAAGACCCTTTTTCTCAGGAACGCGTGGAGGTAACAAGATGAAATTTATAGGAAATACTAAGGTCCATTGCCTCTTAGAGCTGTGAAAATTTCAAACTTCTAGGCCAACCCAGGCAGCACAGACCTTCTGAGTAAGTTTTTTTTAACAGCAGTCAAAGTAACTAACAGCTGTGTAAGACTACCGTATTAAGCTGATTTGGCGCTTACTCAGACGTTATTCAAGCAATTTGGGCACAAAATTATACTGCTAATAGCTGTGTTATAGTTATGTAACAGATGAATAAGTTTTGAATAACTGTACGACAAGCTGAGTATCTTCTGAATAAAAGCACTTTTTTCTTTTATTCAATCATTACAGCGCCGTTAGCCAGAAAATGAATGAACGATGAATGAAATTAAATATACTTAGGTCCTTCAGCTCAGGGATTCAAATTAATACACATAGCTCATAGCAAAATTAAATTGAAGTTGTGACAATTTCGAACTAGCACGCATTAAATGTTTGGTGAAGGACAGCAAATTAAATGGCCGCATAAATATTTGAAGTCATCGCTAAGTATAATTTAATTTACACTTAACATGCAAGTTGTAAGTGCGCATGCAACTTTACCGTATATTTATATATACATTTCATGTAAAATTTTCACGCGCCACCTGATAAGCAGGGTTTTTGAGAAATAAACAACATCGTCTATTATGGTTTGTTTTTACGAGTGAAAATTTTTTTTCGTTGCATGCAATTTAAGGGGTCAAAAATAACCTTTTAATACTTTTTCCATGAATATTATACCGATATCGTTATTATAATTGAATATATGAGTATATAGTTCGTTATAATTATTAGCTATTATTTTAGGTTATGTTTTTCATTATGGCGACGCTCATTCTGAAAAACAACTGCGTGCACAGCGGTTTCTCGTCTAATGTCTGCATAACAGACATTATATGTCCACTTATTCAGTTGTTGTCTGGTTAAAAGAGGTTTCCACACAACATATTTTCTATAACTGTTCTATAATCACACACATTCGTACTATTAATCAAACAATTAGGATTCCTCATAAATATGTAAGTGTAACCCAATTTATTATATTTTTCTTTTTAGCTGTAGGTAATTAAATTTAGATTTTAATATTAAAATGTATTTATCTATCGAAATGTCAAACTACACTGACGCTAAATGCTGACTAATGTTCCAGAATAGTTCTTTTAGCTTAAATAATGTCTACTTTACCGTGAATACCCAGCAAACTTCTGCATAAGAATCTGTTACTAATGCTTTTACAACAGTTAGCTGCACATGACGGTAATTTCGTACTTAAATCGGCATAAAGCAGTTATTACAGCTACCTTAATTTCTGTTAAGTTACTATATGCTTCATAACAGACAACAACACCTACTTTATACAGCAGCTTTGTAAGTGTCAAGCTGTGGTGTATAATACAGCTATAAGAGAACAGAACATCAATAATCCAGGACTATGCTTAATAATGGAATCTTATACCTGTATTATACAAAAGGTGACACAAACTCTTGAGTAACAGGTCTATTTATGATGACTATTCAGCTTTAAGAAATAAAATCGGCAAATTACAGAGCTAACTCAGCTAATAGCTTGATTATAGCAAAAAAAAAATTTAATACAGAACTTGGCAATACACACGGCTTCTATACATAGATAATAAAGCTTTACCCTGCATAAGGTTGTATTGTTGGCCAGTTATCTGACTTGTGTGCTGCCTGGGAACGCAATCAAAAGATATAGTCGAATATGTCGGAAATTTCAGCAAATTTTCGACATTACCAAATAAATCAAAACCTACGGGGCACTTCCCGTGAACTCAGAATCTTGAAATTTGGCACGAAGTAACTCCTTAGAGCACAAATAAAGGAAAAATTGCGAAAACCATAAATTTTTATTTGCATCATATGAAAAAAATATTTTGAATAATTTTATACCTACTACCCCTTTTCTCATGAACGCGTAAACATATTAAATTGAAATTCATATCAAATACTAAAGTCCATAATACCTTTAAACTGTAATAAAATCAAACCTCTATGTCAACGCATTCAAAAGAAACAGCAATTTTAGTCGCAATTTTAAACTCTCAAATACTCTCAAAAAATCAAAACCTACAGGGTACTTCCCGTGATCTTAGAATCTTGAAATTTGGCACGAAGCAACTTCTTAGAGCACAGATAAAGGAAAAATTGCGAAAATTGTACATTTTTAGTTACATCATATAAAAAAATATTTTTAAAAATTTCATACTTACTACCTTATTTCTCATGAACGCGTGCAGGTAATAAACTGAAATTCATATCAAATACTAAAGTCTGTTATACCCTTAAACTGTAATAAAATCAAACCTCTATCTCAACGCATTCAAAAGAAACAGCAATTTTAGCCGTATTTTTTAACTCGCGACTACTCTCAAGGGAATCAAAACCTATAGGGTACTTGCCGTTAACTCAGAATCTTGAAATTTGGTACACAGCAACGTCTTAAATCACAGGCACAGGAAAAATTGCGAAAACTGTAAATTTTTTGTTACATCATATAAAAAAATATTTTTAATAATTTTGTATTTACTATCCCTTTCCTCAAGAACGCGTACAGGTATTAAATTGAAATTCATACCAAATACTCAGCTTTATAATAACTTTAGGCTGAAAAAAAATCAAACATCTATGTCAACGCAATCAAAAGAAACAGCAATTTTATAGCCGCATATTTTCAAACTCGCAAGTACTCGCAAGGGAATCAAAACCCACAGTATATAATATTATACCCACTTTTCCTTAGGGTTCCGTAGAAACTCGTAGGTTTGTACGGAACCCTCGGTGCTCGAGTCCTACTCGTACTTGACCGGTTTTATTTGCTTATATGTCAAAAACTGTGCGTTGTACGATATTTTGTTGTACTACATTATTAAACCTCATAAAATTTTCTACAACTTTGAGCTTGACACTTTTTATCTATCTCCAATCTTTGTCCAGCTATGAGCTTCTAAACATGGTCTATTTTCAAGACGCTTGTTTTAGTTTTCCATACAAAGTTGGTAAAAAAATCTTGCAAATAAAATTTGACCAACTTCTGGTTGTCGTATCATAATAAAACTTTGCAAATGTCTAGAAATCAGATGACAGTTCAATAATCTGGTACCACTGAGCTGATCTGATGATGGAGCCAGGAAGTGTCTACTGAAACTCTTCAATGGCTATTAGTAAAACCGGCGAGTTTAGGCTCATTACATTCGGATTGATGAGACGTAGGCACCACCTGGTCCATTATCAGACCCTCGACAGCAAGTGTTATGAAAAAGTCTCATCGATTCGAATGTAATGTGCCCAAACAAATGAGTTCCAGTAGACACCTCCCGACTCCATCATCAGATCAGTTCAGTAGTACCAGATTATTGAACTGTCATCAAATTTCTAGACATTTGGAAAATTTCATTATGGTACGACAACCAGAAGTTGGTCAAATTTTACTTTTTAGATTTTTTTACCAACTTTGTATGGAAAACTAAAACAAGCGTCTTGAAAATAGATCATGTTTCGAAGCTCATAGCTGGACAACGATTAGAGATAGATAAAAAGTGTCAAGGCCAAAGTTGTAGAAAATTTTATGAGGTTTCATAATGTAGTACAACAAAACATCGTACAACGTACAGTTTTTGACATATAAGCAAAAAACCTAAAAACGGGACCTTCTTCGGCCTCCCCCCCCTCGGGCTCACCTCGGAGGGGTGGGGACTTTTAGTATGTTTATCTCCTAACTAGTCCAAACAAAGTTCCTAAGTTAGTTTTTCTGCTTTCGACTTTTCGATCCACATACCCTTTTTGAGCACTCATTGACTGGGCTATTACTACGTCATGATTTAAAATATATTGAAATGAATATTATACGTTCATTATTCATCGCAGAATATTTTATCGGGTTCTTAATGATTTCGGCAAAGTAATATAAAATAATTATGATCCATATCAGTTTCATAGAAATGGGCTTTCATTAGATTTGGATCTTGGTGAGTTATTTTTTAGGAATTCTAGATACGCCATCAAAGACAAAATGAAAGTTCCGACCAATGCTTTTTATGTGAATGACGAGTGATAAGACGAGTAAAGGTACCTAATGGTTAGGGATCATAATACGTAGTGTTTTAAAGTACACGGCACGGTACTGTAGCTTATGTGTTATTCCAGGGTCTAAGCTATCTCTATACGAAATTTCAACTCAATCGGTCCACCTGTTTAGGCGTGAAAGAGTAACAAACATACATCAATACTATCTTACAAACTTTCACGTTTATAATATAACCACCCCTATAGTCGGGCCGGCCTAAAAGGCCACATTTGACATTTCATGAAAATTCCCTTACAGGATGTTCTAAAAAATTTACTATTTTTCGAAAATTGCTTTTATTTTTTAAATAAATAAGTGTTGTAATGAATTTAGGAAATAATTTTAAGACTTAATTTAACTCTTAAAATCATTAAAGACGAACTTTAACCTAAAACACTTTACGTCCATACAAGGAATTCCTTGTTATTCACTTACATACTAGCTATAGCTAGCTACGAGGGGCAAGGAAAAAATATTCTTACTTATAAAGCGCGAGCAGCTGGCTGCGAGCGCCGAGAAAAATTTTTTCAGTAGGTACCATAAATCTGCGTTTAGTTTGCTCCGATTGGCTAGGAAACTAAACATTATTTATAAAAGCGCGAGCACCTCGGTGCGAGCGTCAAAAAAAATTTGAATTTTTCAGCACGAATGATGTGCGCTTAGCTCCGAGTGGCAAGGAAACTAAATATTCTCATTTCAGCTCGCTGCGAGCGGGGGAAAAAAAATAATTTTTCAGTTCCAAAAAATCTGCGTTTAGCTTGCTCCAAGTGGCAAAGAAATTAAGTACCCTTATTAATAAAAGCGCGAGTAGCTCGATGCGAGCACCGAGAAAATTTTGCCTTTTAAAAATTGTGCCAAAAATAATTGAATATTATACATATGCACAAAGTCCTCGCTGCAAGCGCAAAGACTGAGTTGCCAAAACAACATTAAGCGGGAACGGTTTGTAGCAGTTAATATGAACCAATTAATTCTCACTATGAGAGAAGCTGCGCAGCTTGCTACCTACGAATAATTTGTAGGCGAGGACCGAAAAAAAAATTAAGTACACAAATTACTCAATCCGCTATCAACAGCGAAATAAATTTATGAACTTGTACGTTCATAAATTTGTAACTACGAGTATGAAAGAAGCGTAAAACGAGTCGATATGATCAGATTCTATTTCCGACTAGGATTTTTGATATAAAACAACGGTATTTGTGGCATTATGTTTAACAAAAAAACTAAAAATAAAAAAAATACTTAATTTTTGTTTCAAGTCATTGTTTATTATTAAACTATAAAAAATATGTTATTCACCATTTCGTGGCGGCGTGGCGATTTTAGGTTCAAACATAGCTAAGAACATTCCCGACTAATATTATTAATCTTAAAAATGAAAAAAATAAACAAACTTCATTAATCCGTTCGGCAACGATGCCACAGACAGATACACAAACAGACAGACAAACAAACACGTCAAACTTATAACACCCCACCGTTTTTTTTTTTTTTGAAATGTAGAATCGAATGCAATTATAACTTGGATTGAATATTTGATCTGAAATAAATAACTATATTGCGATTAAAATAAAATACATTGTTAACATTGTGATTATATTATAGTAAAATATAATGTAATTAAAATAAAATTGTGTAATGTATAGAATAAACATATTTTTTATTACAGGTTTTTTTTTATAACTCGTGAGATGTTTCTGGCAAAACTAGTCCATGACGCCATTACATGTTTACAACCAAAACCTATTAAAATTAAAATTAATTAGACTTTATGCATGTTTTCATAAAACTGTATTCGATTCCAACGTGTTTGAAGATCGTATCGATTCATATCCTGTAATCGAAATAAACAAACAATGTCCCAACACTAGTTAGCTATGACTGACATCTGTCAAATGTGGCCTTTTAGGCCGGCCCGACTATAGTTTAATCATTTATTAATATCTTACAATTGTCAGAAATAGATTAACATTATTAACTTTAATAGTAATTAGGTACATATTATATATAAATATATCGTAAATTTAATATTATAAGTTGACAAAAAGACCGCTCCGGGCCGTTACTGGTGGAAAGCTGCCCATAACACTTGCTGCGTTTCGTTGTATGGCGATGGACATTTTTTGCACAACGAACGAAACTGAGCCAGTATCTCCACTTTTGTTTTTAGTTTTTATTATTAGTAAGATTGAACTCGTCATGCCCAGTACTTTCCCTGGTAATATTGCTATTTAGTTCAAAGCACAGTAATGCCATGAAAAGTGCTCGAGTGGAGACCACGGACTAGCAAACGAAGCGTAGGACGTCGACCCACAAGGTGGACAGACGACCTTATAAAGGTCGCCGGAAGACGCTGAATGCAGGTCGCTTCCAACCGATACATAGGAAGTCCAAAGGGGAGGTCTATGTTCAGCAGTGGACGTCCAATGGCTGAGATGATGATGATGACAGTAATGCCTGCACACTGCACATTACTGAATAGCGCGTGAATAACTGGCATAGTGTATTATACCTACTTCCCTAGGTGGATTCCGCAATAGGGGATGGACAAAAAAAACTATTTTGTCCATAACGGAGATTATTAAAAATATTAGACACGTTTTTTTTTCACTAAACATTTCGTGAGTATTTAGATTCATCTTTGTAAATAAACGGCATAAACCCGAAGTAAATACAAGTAAGTTTATGCCGTTTATTTACAAAGATGTAATCTTTTATTCGTAATTTTAATCAAAAACGTGATTTACAACGCACTAAAGTTACATGGATAGGGTCGTGACGTCATATGTGTGTGCTCGAGACGATACAAAATGCTCACACATACGACGTCACGCATCATCACCGAAAAACTTATAAGCGCTATATCTCAGCCATTTTTTTTTAATTTTCAAACAAAAAAATACGTATTGAATATTTTTTTATTATAAAAATTACAGACTAATTATATTTTAATGTTTTTGAACTTGTTCGATCCCTTATAGAGGCCCACACGCCTACAAAGGTAAATCTATTTTCGAATGATCCTATTTATTATTCACAGCACTAATATGCCATATCCAGAATAGCCCGCCCCTAACATTATTAATAGTAGTCCATCAAATAAATAAATCAAATCTATCTGACCGTTTTCTCTAAACATCAATATAATTTGACAGTAACTTAGGTACTGAGAAAAGGTAACGAAAAACCAATATTTTTTCCTTTGAAGTATTATGTTTCCCGTGTCTAGTGTATTTCGCTTACTCGTATATCAAATACTACAAGATTTTCGTCCCTATTTGATGTTTTAGCATGAAATAACCTACAACTCTCAGTTTTATTTTTGTTGCATAGTATAGAAATTAAATCTAACAATAAGGACTGAAATTGTGATTGAGCACTTTGCTAGTGCAATATGTATTTTTTTAAAATTTAATACGACTTTTTCTAGTGTTACCCTAATAGGTAGAAATTAAAATCACGTGAAGACACACTTGAAAATTATGCATAATACTCAGAATATCTTCCAATCTTTCCACTTTCTTTAAGGGATTGTTCTAAGGGATATTTCTGATTATTCTTCTTAGATGTTTGTACATGAATAAATATTCTTTATTTTTATTTATTAGCTCAGTGTTATTAATGGACACATTTTTGGAATAAGTCTACCTTGCAAGTTAAATTAAAAAATATTATCTATTTATTAGCTTAAGTCTATAAGCTAGGAGCACAAACAAAAAATACACTTTCATTTTCCCTCTAGAACACAGAAAAAAGTGAATGCTAATCAATAAATAAATAAAAGATCACCATTATAATAATAAACATCAGACGAGATTGTCAATACAAAATTAAGATTAATAAATGGTACTCACCCGCGTATTGTACAGGGTTGTGACGTCGTTTCCTGACGAGGATCACCACGATGATGACCACTATAAGCGTCCCAGTGATCCCGGACAGTATGCCCAGTGCCCAGCTCATGTCTACGCTTGCTTTACTTGTTGACCCATCTAGGTAAACAATAAAATTTGTATTTAACTAATTGGTATAACTATATGTAAATCATAGGGTATAACTATATACACAATATACAATATACTGTGAATCGCATTTTTTTGTAAACTGTGGGATCCCGGTAGTTTTTAACAAAATATATTCCTGTCATTAGATCATAAAGCCCTTTAAGGTATTTTGTGATGCATGAAACTGCAACATGCACGTTGGCCACTCAACCTATGCTATAAACCCCAACTTTTATGGTAATTAATTTACTGACACCGTAATAAAAGTAACCTGCTCTGTTGGAATAGGCATAAACCTAAACAATTATAATTTTTTTTAGTACTGACTTAAAAAGAGTGAATTTACAAAATACATTTATTATAATATCAAAGGTAATGTTATGTGGATGCTGTCGCATAGGATTAATATATCACAAAAAAATATTGTTTTTTTATATTAAATATTAACTATCAAAAAACAAGGCTACCTTTATGTAAAAAAAAAAAGGTAGCACTCCGGGAGTGCCGGCAGAAGTGAAAACTTCAATATTAACGTTGTGTTTAATTATAAGTATAAAAATACTATCATTTATGAGGTAGAATACAATGTTTATTTATTGCGCTATCGTACACAAATATGACAATTTATATGTTGTTATTTATAATATTATATCGTTATTTATATATAACATTAAATTTTATCTCTCAGAAAAATCAACTTCCATCCATAATTTCGACGACTTTTACACCATCGTTATTATCAGAATCATCATCGCAAATTTTTACAACTGATACAATTGGTTTATGATAACTGAAGTAAGAAACAAACAGTTTTGATTCGAACCTATTTAAGAGTCTAATAAAAAAATTAAAAAATAAATCGGGCGCGCGCTTGTCTAAGCCCCCTGTGCCGCCTAAACAGAGCAGCACACTCAGGCACGGTAGAAAGAGTGGGAGATACTAGTTCCTCTCCCTTCCCCTCGATCTTACGCTTTTTCGATCAGCATCACGTGACCCTGACGCGAGTTTGAAAGTTTTTACCCATACAAAAAAGTGCTCAGCGCCGCTAAAGAAGTTTTCACTTCAAAAATCTTACATACATAATATAATAGCTAAACATACAATAAAAATGTCATTTATGTTTACGAGTAATTAAATACTTTTATTACCTGTCTGCAAAGCAAGTCTCAGTAACGTATGTATTCTCAAGCTGGTAGTTTCTGACCGTCCCCTAGCGTTGTACGCGTAGAAGATCAGCTTGACAGTCTTCCCCGGTCCAAGACCTCGAAGCTTCCACACCGGCGTGGCTGTTGATACGTTCAGCAACAGTCTCCTTGATTCCCACGCCTCCACGAAATATATTGTGTGGAGGCCTCCGTCGTATCCTGGACAGAATAGTGTATACTTTAATAATATCTTATGCTCGCGGCTTTCGGCGGAAACCTACGTCATAATAATATAAGCGCTAAAGAAAAACAGTTTTATAATTTAGTCAGGTTCAGAATTTTTCACAAATTATATATTAACCAAGACACCTTACGTAAAATTACGGTTTCGAAGTTTTCTTTTAAAACATACCTGCTCAATAATTCTAGCGGTAAGGTTTTTACTCAAGTTTCTGGATTCACTGAATTATATAGCATCGTAGAAGAAAAAACATTATTCTTTTTAACCTAATAAATTTATCTGAATAAAAATGGCGACATAGCGTTCACATGCGACAACAGTGTGACTTTACAAATGATTCTATTTTTTAGGATTTTAAATTTTAAAAGTTCAAGGCGTTTTAAACAACTGTTTTTGAGATGTCTCACTATCGTTAAAAGACTTAAAAGTGCCTTTCGACCAGAGATGAGCTATGTTAGGTTGCTATGCTATGTTTGATATCCATCAATCATATTCATTGGTTCACATAGCTTAGCACTGGTGGAAACGTTTTCAGCCAAGCTATGCTTTTTGTTTGGAAGGATGCGAGCTATGGATGCGCATCTATGTATATAGCGCATCTTCTTTGCAAAGCTTAGCATTGGTAGAAACGGTCACGTAGTTTCGTAGCGTAGCTTTCACATGTTCGTTGCAAAGCACATCTCTGCTGGAAAGGCGCCTTAACACATAATAGGCTAAGCTAAACTGTGTTAAGCTAAGCTATGAACATCTTCACGTACCAGCACTACACCTGAGCTCCACTGAGTCGTCAGTCAAGTTGAATGTGGAGCAGTTATAAGGGCGGTCCGGCCTCACAGCTGGTAGCAGAGTGTACCGACATGAGTCCACCTGCTGACCAGCCAGGTTCGTAGCTCTACACGACAAGGTGCCGTAGTCTGCTTCAGACCTCGGCGTGAAGGACAAAATCGAACGCCCGTCGTCTACCGTGAATCTTTCCTGTAGACAGATTTTTTAGAGTTAAATGAGTAGATTAATGAGAAATGATCATACAGGAGGTGGTGATTACTAACTTCACCGGATGACTAACATAATGATAAGGTAGAGAAGGATTTGCATGCATCAAGATGTGTTTTTATATAAATCGGGGCTATAACCATGTTCTTGTGTCGGAGAGGAATCCTCAATTTTTAGCCACACTGTGAGATAGTGGTCATAAGCTGATTAGTCCGGTGCAAAATGAAACAGAACCAAAGTCAGCCTCAGGCCATTAACTCGCTGGAGCTCTCGTAATGCCAATTGGCAAAAATGATGTAACAAAGTAAAATGAACACTGGCATGATCTAAATAAAATATAGATTCAAATAAACAAAATCACCAGCCTTTTGGGTAAAGTTTGTTTCTTCAAAATAATTGTTTGGAATTCTTAGTGCGAGATTCCATCGTACCATTACCTTACCCAACATTCTGACACGATTCGCTCCAATTCCAGTTGGAAAGGTCAGTTACTGTTGTCCAGAACGTTGTTGTTGAAGTTTTACCGGGGGTAGACTTCCTTTGCAGGAGGTCGTCTAGGTGGGTACCCCAACAGTGCCAGTTATTCTACCGCCTGAGCAGTGATGTGCAAACATTACTGTGCTCCGGTAGGAGGGCACTGTAGCTAGTGAAATTACTGGGCTAAAGAGTCTTAACATCTTATGACTCTTGAGTAAGAAGCGTTGGTGCAGTGCTCCTAGAATTTCACATCATTGTGAAATCCTAAGTAGCACTGTACTGATTATGGGCAGCCGTTATCTCTTAACATCAGGAGAGCGTCTTGCTCGTCTTCTACTTCACCACATAAAAAAAAAAAAAAGAAAGAAATCTGTAGAAAGTAGAGTCTCTGGTTGACGAGCGTAGTGCTTAAATAGTTGCATAAATTCGCACCAATGAGTTTATTAAGCTCTTTGGTTCGCACATAGGTGCGAATTAATAGTAATTGCCTAACACTGCGTCAATAATTATAACATATCGCCTAAAATAATATTAATCTAAACTTCAAGTACCTACATCTCATTCATCGTTCGCATAAAAAACCTTCAGTTCGCATAATATTCATTTTAGAAATCAAACCGTTGTTAGTTATCGAACTAGTCCACAAAACTTGCATTTATAATTGATTCAATTATTGGAGTTTCAAACTCTGGTTGTTTTCAGAATCACTCGAGGGAGCAAAACGGACTAGCCCCATTTCAAAAATAAATGTTCGCTGGACGCAGGCAATAGCCATTTAAAGGTTTTGCTCTGACTCAAATACGATATTCAGTTTTACCCGATACAATTTTAGCCGTTTAATTTGAAAACTATGATTTGTGTGGCTATTTATCATTCAGATTTGAGTTTGAATTACTTTTTTTTGAAAATAGAAAGTTGAAAAGCACGTTTGCAAATGATTCAGGTAACATAAAAACATTACAATATTTGTGCACAAAACTAGGTACCTGAGCGTGTTGATGTCTATTTTTAAAGTGCACGCCATCCTACATTACTTACTTTATTTATTTCCGAGTTTGGCGCTCTCTTTTATTTATATTTTCTTTACTTAGAAAAGGTAAGTGTCTCTCACTCGGACGGTAAGTACTCTAGGTTTATTTTGCTTGTTTTTTTAGGTGGTAAAGATTTTGCAAAAACAACATTATAATATTAGTTGGCGCAGAAATTGTCATCTTGGTGGATTTGTTTTGTAAAGAGCCGTATTTTTTATTTTCATAGTTTTTTTATATGCGAATTGGCTGTTGGCATTAATATTTTTGTTAATCATATATTGTTATAAGACTATTTTAATTTTCCTATTCCACACTCGTCCAATTAATGTCCGGTACATATTTTCTAACTATACGACAATACTGACAGAAATAAGCTCAACAAAAAATAAAAAATACATATACATCATAGATAGATAACGCTTTATTTCATAGTCATAATATAGTAATTTGTTTTTCTTATAGGTACTTAGACTTACAGCCTCTATTTCCACGGTTCCCACAGAGTTGTTGAGCATCCACTGGAAGGTCTGAGGTGGAGGGAAGGCATCCACCTCGCACGTCACTCGAGCTGATTCATTGATCGCCGCACCCACTATCGGCGATATCGAGAGCTTACACATTGGTTTGTCTGTAACAAAGATTTACTGCTGATTTCTATCCATTATTACTTATATTACTGGATTTATTAAAAAATATATCATTAATCATCTAATTTTCTTTCTTTTTTATTATATTATTATTTTATTGCTAAGTTACTCGCACACCTCGTTAATGCAGTCTGTGCCTATAAATGTAATGACACTTGGCATGTATTTTATAAAAATGTGTGTAATTGTTAGTAAAGGTGTACATTATGTTGGCATGCTTTAAATAAATAAATAAATTATAGGTTAAAATCCAACCAACCTAGCATTGGAAAGGACTGAATGGCGTGATAAAGGGAGGCCTTTGTCTAGCAGTAGGACAAAAACGGCTAATAATTATAATTATAGACCTACGACCACGTTTTCACGTGATGTTACGAGTATGCGACAATGCGCTCGTACGTATATATGTATACGACCTAGCAGACTGAACCTAGAAGATTTTAGAGTCTAAGTCATAAGTCCATTTCAGTTCAGTTCATTTTGCCTGCTGCAGAGCTATTCACTTATCCGTTAGGGAACCGAACCGAAGACCGAATTATCAAAAATGTATGAAATGACGTATCTGGGGGCACGGTAGTGCCCCCGCCAAGTCGAGCGCGAAGCAAGCACTGCCGTACCATCTTTACAGGAACCATTTCGTCGCATTTTCAGGCCCCTATTTGAGAACCTCTGGATAAGACCAGAATACAGAAATTTTCGTCATCCAGTAAGCTATAATTACATACTTAAAATCCAAAATTTCAAGTCTGTAGGTCATAATTAAGTTCCGAAGTTAAGCGAAAGCAAAGTTTCGCATTTTCGACACTCACTCATGATCATCAAAATAGAACTAGTACTTCCCATAAACTCAGAGAGCTGAAATTTGGTATATACTTAGAATTTATTGTATAAGCCATAGGAAAACTAAAAAAACATGCAATTTCGGTCTCGTTTTCGAGATAATTCATCTGCATAAATAACTTTGTAATCTCATATAAATGTATAGGATTACAAAGTTATATTTGCAGTCAATGGTTAAAATTGTGTAATATCCAACTTATTAATTCAAAATATATTTTAGGCATAGTATTTTGTATATGTGAGTGTGTATATGTGTCGTAAATCGTCAGTTATGATCAGGCGATATCTAGCGTGGCCAACTAAAATAAGAGCCCAACCAAACTATTAGAAGAGATCGACATACCGCCTTTACTACAAGCTGTTATTTACTTTCACCTGTCGGTCTGTCTGTCTGTAATTAAATCTTGCAAGTTTAATTAGGCCCACTTCCCGGTATAATATTATGATGCATTGGACTAAGAGTGAACGCGGCTCATTCTCATTTTAGCTCAAATTTGATGGTCACACGGTTATATTTCCTAAACGGTTAAAGAAAGAGACATGAATATTGGATAGGTGGATAAAACATATATTACGCTACAAAATAAATAAAGATTGTCATAATTGACGCAAAAAACAATACTAAAATTTAACATGAAAGGTCAAAAACGGGGCCATTTTTCGTATTCTCATGGTGTCACACTTTCCGTTGCAGTAAAACATTTAGACACTACTTTAACAAATTTCGGTTTATCTGTATATAACATATACCAAAATTTTCGCAAACAAATACACTTTACGGTATACAGTCTAAAAAAAGCCTTTCATTATTATTTTGAATTAAAAATGACATAATGTGGCGGTCACACGATTTTAGGTGCTTTAAATTTGCTTAGTTTTACGGCTGCTGTAAAACACAACAACAACAATCCAATACAGAGTTCGATTCTTTTTCAATAATGGTCATGTTCTGCAATCGTAGAAGTAGGATATAGGACTTATTGAGCCGTGGGAAAAAATATAATTGCTAAGTTTCAATTTATTCACGGGTGTACCGATCACTTGCATGGACAACATTTTTATGCATTGTATTTTAGTTATTTAAATCAAAGCTAGCTTTTCGAAACGCCAAAATGTGCGAGATAAAGATGTAGTATTTCATTTTATACATTATACCTAAACTTTCTAGAATTTCATCAAAAAGGGTTATTTTCGTCACCAGCGTGGCATCACCTTCATAGCGTTTTTTACCATGAAGGTAATTTTTAAGCCACGAAAGTGATATTTTTGTATTGTTTTGTTTAGAAAGGGCCTTTTTACTAACTAAAAAGTACTTTATCTGTTATGTTAGGGTTTTAATACATACACACCAAATTTCTGCCTAATAAAAAAGTAAAGTGAAAGGTAAAGTAATATCACAAATTACGCATATTTTCGTCTGTAGTGAGGTTTGTTGTTACGTAGAATGTCATTTTATTGTACATTTTTGGTAGATAGAGTCTTTTAAAAGGGGTTTACTTGAAAAAGTTGTGAAAAAATATTGACTGAATCACTTTCGTGGCGTCGAAAAATTCAAAACTGTTTTTCTTCGAAACGAATCGTACGATTTAAATCATTTATATAAAAGTTTACTCGTGTTATCCAGCTCTATACGATATTATACATAAACATTACAAATAAGCAATAAATAAGAATTACCATGAAGGTGACGATGAGAATCGATTCCATGAGAATGAGCCACGCACACGTATCTAGATGGCGCTGACTGTATTTTAAAACGCGCTTACGGTTTGTATTTCTGCTAACCTTATAATATAGCGTTTCTACAAAAATAAGTGAAATCCCACCAAAAACATTCTGTAAAAAACTAGCCAAATCTCGATGGAGCTGCTTGTTTATCTTTAAAAAGTAATGAAATCTAGACAAAGTCGTGCCAAGTATAAGGTTCCTTACTGCGATTTCTTTATTATTATAGTTAATGTTGTGTGACTTGGCCGTTGAAGGGTACACAAGGGTATTATACCAGGTGCTCCATGACACTATTGCACCAATCTGTCCGCTACCCATTCACGATAGAAAATTTCCACTTGGAAAACGTTGATTGGATAACCAGTCAATTGTAGGCTTGATAAAGCTGCGTATTTCAATAATACTTATGTTTAGGCGATCCAAGTGTTATGGAGCATCTGGTTTTGTACCCTTGTGTACCCTTCAACGGCCAAGTCACACAACATTAACTATAATAATAAAGAAATCGGAGTAAGGAACCTTATACTTGGCACGACTTTGTCTAGATTTCATTACTTTTTAGAGATAAACAAGCAGCTCCAACGACACTTGGCTAGTTTTTTACAGAATGTTTTTGGTGGGATTACGTCTTATCGATTTAATAATACGTCATACGTCATATCATACATTTTTGACAATAATTCGGTCTTCGATTCAGTTCCTTGACAGATAAGTGAATATCCCTGCTGGTCAAAGGGACCAGAGGTTTAGGCGGGCTTGTACAGGCCATTTAATACAATACACACAATTATTTTAATTAATTATTAATACAAGTCAATTTAATAACAGTGTGTTTTGTATGGCTCCCCGTATATTTAACCACTTGCCAAAAACAATTATTAATTGTGATGAAATAAATTTATTCAAGTATAATCTGAGAAAATTACTGTTGGAAAAGGGATATTATGACGTCAAGGAGTTTTTGGAGGACAAATTATAATTTTGATCGAAGTTAAGACTATACTATTAATCAGTTTTTGAATGTTAGAAATATAAAATTATAATTAAAATATTATTATTTGGAACTGTTATATGCTATAAAATATGCTAATATTTGACAAAATTTGTAAATCCGACAATTTAAAATGTGAGACTTTATTGTTCCTTTTAAAGTAATATGTTTAACAATAATTAACTTTTTATAAAATTTGCATGCCTGAAGGTGACACATGGAGCACTTATAATTTTAGTAACAATAACATCTGCTGTAAACTTGTATTCACCCATGTGAGCGAATAAATGATTTGATTTGATTTGATTTGACACAATTACACACATTCTCATTCACGTTATTAGTGAGAATATATGAGGATTTTAATATAATTCCCCATTGATTTAGTATTTTGTAGGCATGTTTAACGGGAATTCAATCTACGCCGCCGATGGCGTGTGAAGCTTAAAGGCGGCGCGTGATCTACGACCCGGTCATCGATCTAACTTCATCTAACGTAAGCGAATTCGGTGCGGTCGATGGCGCAAACTTAACTAGAGTGTGAACTGGGGCTATCAACAACACGTGATTGGGCAGCCCACTAATATTACACATATCCGTACGCAAGGGTTGATACCTAATTGCGTGTTAGGTTTTGGCTATAACTAAGTTTTATTAAACTAATTTTAAGTTACTTTGGGGAATAGGGATGTTGTGGGATAAAAGATGTAGTGAATTACTGGGCTAAATAAAAAATGTTGTCAAGGACAAAAAAACGATTGTTTGGTTTAAAAAAATATATATTTTGGCATATGAATAAATTAATGAGGGAAATGTTACATACTTTGAAGTCCCCAAACAAAAATAAAATAGATGATCCAAAATGATGTTTGACAGACTGAAGTTAAGAGCGTACATATCGAGTGACGCTCTCTCGCTCGCACAATTTGACGAATTTTGAAATATAAATTCATCAGGAAGGTCTGGTTTAGAGAAATTTTCAATAAATTAATTCCATGAAATTATATTTCAAAATTCGTCAAATTGTGCGAGCGAGAGAGCGTCACTCGATATATACGCTCTTATGAACAGGTATAACGCCATTGATGATTCAATAATTAACTATTTTACATCAGTTTGTAGCAAGCAAAATGCCGAGTTCATACAGTACAAAGAGCTAAAAGTGATGTCACGTAAACCTTCTATCCAACGACAGAGCTCTTCAGTTACTGCAGAGTTCAATCAGTTAAACGGCTCTTTGTGCTCCAAACTCCACGCGTGCATTCCAATCCCCCATTTGCTGAATTAATATGCTCAAATCCACAGTACAGAAACAGTGTATCATGTGTAGAAATGCACTCAACAGATTCTACAAATTTTTCCTTTAACGAAGTAAATATCGTATCGGCCTTACTAGCAATTACCTTTGTGAAAAAGTGGTAACATGTATGTAGTTTACCTTATTATAATAATAATATGTTTTAGGACTTAAAATGCCAGTAATAATCAATCAGTGAAAAAGTATAATTAAAATAGTAGTAGTAGTATAATCAATTAGTGTAATTATCTTTTCAAAGACTTTTACAAATAGCGTTATCTCAATTCTATGAATCTTGTATTATTCCTTTTAGATGGCAGTAAGATTTCTCCATAATGCGATCTATGTTTATACTCTTTATTTGTTAAATAAATATTAATTTATTCTCTTTGGAGCGAACCTTTGAAATTTACGTCAACCTTTAAGTTACACTACTTGTACTTGTTTTAGTTCTATTGTATCTGAAACCACTAAAAAACGTACCATACTTTAATTTAAAATAATATAAGTATGATACCTTTGCCTTTAACAGAGATTTTATTTGGAAATCGGGATTAAATAAGCAAACATTTTGCAGCTATAACTGGAATACTAAAGGAGAATAAACGATATCGCCGATCAGACAGAGTTTCGTTCCATGAATATTTGTGCAGGTGTATTCAATTCGGGGCGTTTAATCGTCGGCGCTGTAGGCGCAAGGCCATGAAGGCGATGTGTGATGCATGATGTTGACCGGGCGCATGCAAATTGGGAAACGACGCGCTACTGCCGGAGTTTTAGGCATTTCATTTGATACTAGCTTCGATTAGACATCCATCTGGATACGTCACTGTCAGGTAACCCCCGCTGCCCAAAAATAGACCGTCGGGCATAGAATCAGTTATTGTAACAATACAGGTTTTCCCTATATGCGTATTGTGTATTTTTGTGAGTATATTTTATACCAGTGTTTGAAATTTTTGTCTAAGTGTTAGTATCATTATTATTGGTGTGTGTTATCTCTCTCCATGTAAAACTGACAGATTTTGCGCATAGAAATTAGTAGCCGGGTCACCTTTGGTGGTTTAAAACTCAAAGGACAGTGTGTACGCGTGTGATTCACTATTTTTAAAAGCAACCGAATTCTGTAAAACTGACTTCTATCAAACCCCAAAGTTCGCTTTGACGTATAGAATACGGAACCGATTTTGATCAAATTTTTATTCCTAGGTGGGACTAAATTGTCAAAGTTCTATCAATACTTTTGAAAAAATCCGAGGATCAATTATACATTTTCTGAAAAAAAATCACATTGTATATTTTTTAGAATCCTTAATATAAACATGACAGATTTACATTTATTAAGGTTCTTTATTTATTAAGGCGGATTTCAAAGTTCCAATTATAAAAATCTCCTTATTTTAGAACTCTGTTAATTGTGCGAGGAGCTTATAATATTACTGAAAGAACAAAACACAATACAAAGGTCCTTATTTATTATCATCTGGCCATAGGCCTTGTTCATATTACGCCACTCTATAGTATCATGAAGGTTCTTATGCCGATGAAATTCACGGAATATTTTGAACTAGACCCACCCCTAGAGAGCCCGGGTGGTGTGGAATATCGTAATTAATATGGATAACGCTCACATTAGTTTCCAAAATCTTATAGTATGTCCTTGAAACTGTCGTATTTTATAATAACTGTTTTCTCACCTAAACAATAATATTATACGGTAGAATTATTAATAACTTAAAAAAAAAACTAACCCTTATATTAGTCGCATCTACTCAGCTTACCTCGAAGTGGAAAAAAATGGCCTTCTCGACCATTTTTTTTAAATTTGCCCAATTTTGAATTTTGAGGGATATGATGTACAAAAATATTATTGATGTAATTCCCTACAAAAATAAATCTGCATATTTTATTACTCGAAATTGTAGTTAAATTAATTCGCAATTTTTCTCCGACGTTAAATTACCAGCGCTATCTTATTTTTGAATTTTAAAACAGTTCAATCTCCGGATTACACGAAATGCAAGAGCAAAATCATTCAGCGGAACGATTTACATTAATTATTATACTTTTGAAATATTGCGGATAACTGTCGCTGGTCGACTCATGAGCGTCAATATTGAAATAATTGAAATGGAACTGATATATTGTTTGACGCTATCAGTAAATTGACTATTGTTTGGAATGTCCCTACTGCCGACCGGCATTCATACTGAACAAAAGATATAAGTGTATCAATATCAATATAGGTATACATACCATCACGATGTTTATTTAGATAACTTATTTTGTTATGTACAATACAAAATAATACAAATATTCTTTATTGAAACCGAAAGCATAAATTAAATAACACTAGATAAGTGCATGTTGAACTTGCCCATCGAGGGTTTCGAACAAAAAAAAAATAGGATAAATCTAAAAAAAATTGAGGGACCAAGTTGCAACTACACACATAACATTGCTTAAACTCGACGATTGATTACACTGGTCTACAAATTTTGACTTTATAGAAGTACCTAATGATTATAGAAGGTAGATTTTTTATTTTATTTTCACGTGCTAAATAATTATACAAACAATAATATTATTATATTTTGGAATAGAATAGAAATAGTTTTTATTGTGACCAAAATACCAAAAATTCATTAAAATTACTATAATATATTTATAACACATTGGGCAACATTGGGCGGCCTATCGCTCAAAGCGATCTCTTCCGGGCAACTAACTTTTGGACGAAAACATTTTGTTCTGATGAGTAGGAGTTATGTGAAAAATGTTAGGTATTTTAAAAACTTATAATAATAGATATGTAAGTATGGTTGGGTGAGATGGGGTGATGATATCCGGAGGGTCACTGGGAGCGGTTAGAGGAGAAAGACGGAGGACCGAGTTGAGTGGCGTGCCATAGGGGAGGCCTATGTCCAGCCGTGGACGAACATAGGCTGATGATGGTTGGTTTTAATACTTGAATTCTACACATACTTACATATAACTTGTAAAGACAGCGAATCAGATCTGCCGTCTCCCTCTACATTGGAAGCTACGCAGGTGTACTTTCCAGCCTGCTCCCGCGACACTTTTTGCAGGACTACATGATTCGATGTGGCTATTATACCTGCGCGTTGGCTATGCGATAGCATTTGACCCTGGAAGAAAAGTCTAGTCATTATAAGGCCCTGCAGTAATCTCGGTGACCTGAAACTGCAACGTATAGGTTAGCTACACAATCTATAAACTGTGATTTGACTCTGACTGTGTTAGTAGGGTAATCTGTTCTGTTGGTGTGTGTATATACCCCGGTTTTTTTTTTATAACGTTCTATTATTAGTTGACGAGTGCTTCGGTGTACCCAGTGTAGCCTCGGTAAAATGGCGTCCCGCAAGGGATTTTATTTATGTAACTTTAAAGACAAGTTTATATACTATTTTACTTTAAAATAAAGTTACGAAAATTTCTAGTGTATCTACGAAATAGTTTACTAGGCTTATTTTCGATTGCTAATTAAACTTAATCAGTCTTTAAAAAAGTTTATTAATTTTACTACAAAAAGCAGTAGAAATCACGAAACTGACAATCTGTACAAATTAAATAACAACAGTTTATATTTAAACTTCAATTAAGTACAATCACTAAAACTTTAGTCGTCAACTTACACAATAGAAAGTTCTAGAACAAGGAAAAATTAGTGTAGTACCTACTGATATAGATTTAACAAAACTAACGAACTAAAACTTCCGAAACCCGACAAAGTTACAACTAATTGTGAAGCACAGAGTTTTGTAATAAAGGAAGACATCGCGCTTCGTAAAACTTTTTATTAAATAACACTCGCATTCAGTGCGATTTAAATACAGACAGTGGGCACACATTCTGGTTGCCTGGATGATCGCTGTTAGCGATGAACCGCCAATAGCCTTAAAAGTTTAGCATATTCTTGCGGGCTTACAATAAATTACAATAAAGAGTGTCATTCAACTATTGTATAACATTTATTGTGCTATTATATTATGTAGAAAAATCAGTGACCAAAATTTAATGAGCGTAATCCACTTGCTCCTTTTCTAAAAACCGTATCATGCAAGGCTGACTTTTAGACTGCGTTTTCTTCCATAATAACTGTTATTTCAGTACATTTTTGATCGTTATTTACTGAAAGAAAGCGTCAAGACTTGGCTTGGCTCTTATGGAAGCGATATCTTCTTTTATTCCAACTGTTAGGGTTGTGAAGTTTATCACAATTTACCGGGACCTGGCACTTAAGTTTTCACTCGTTGTAATTACCACTTCTTTACAAAGAAACTTGCCTTGAATGAATTGAGTCACTGGTATTAAAGCAGAAATGAGGCACCCTAAGTAAGCTCACTCTCTTCTTATACAAAAAAAACCTATATAATTAATTAATTATTTTTACAAATACTAATTATGTAAGTCCGTCCACGAATTTTGTATCGTCTTTGTAAATAAAAAGCATAAACTCACTTGTATTTACTTCGGCTTCGTGCCGACCGTTTCGATCCTGTACGAGGATCTTTGACCTCTTTTTTTGATCTGTTCGAGAAAATTTTTGTATTGCTTAATATTTCTGTACCGAATTATCGGTAGTATTCGACACACTTTTTTTTGTAATACAATATTTTGTACCTATAATACTCTTACAAATCAAATACATTTTACTTTTACTTCACCCACTACTCAAAGTTTAATAATCTTAGATGAAGATACGAGTCCGATGCGACGTAAGCCTAATGATAAGCGAAAAGTCCTGTCCAAAACAATTATTATTACCTAGGTATTTAAAAGGTATGAAGCACTACGCAATAAAGCGCTCGTTCTCTCAGAGACATAAAATATTAGTTTTTTGGTCGTATCCTAAGCCCAGTAATTTTTTTAGCCACCTTATCCTTACAGCCAGAGTCAATCTCGACCAAAAATTAATTATGGTGGTGGTACCTCATCAGAAAATATCAAAAGCTCAGTTTCTAAGCTATTGTATTTGTGTAATTGTGTGTTTTCTATTATATTCTATTCTAATATCTCGCATATTGATAAACCCTCCTTCCTCACGAGGAATGGACTTACTATAGATGCCTCATTTCTATTTTCAGCAAGCTTTGTCCAGTATTTATTATCAATATCTATTCTCTCGACCAAACATTACATACTATTAAGGTGGTGGTAACTACCTGAGACAATATCAAAAGCTGAGCTTCTAAACTTATATTATTGTATTTGTGTGATACAATAGAGAGTCTTCTATTTTATTCTATTCTGATATCTCGCATATTGATAAACCCTCCTTCTTCAATAATGGACTTACTATAGGTCCCTCATTTCTGTTTTCAGCAAGCTTAGTCCAGTATTTATTATCCATGTTCCTTCACTTATACCTTCTAACGAACACGCTTTTATATTGAGTGGAGATTCAATTTACGATATAAAGTGAAGTTGAGAATGTCCAGTTTTTTTCAAGTATACGATGAAATTGAATTGCTGTCTTCAGTAACCATTTACAATTTAATGGCATTTATAATATCAGATTTGTAGACAAAAGTCTCGAAATTTTTATTACGATTGTATGATCAGAAAAAAGCAATTATGAACCCTAAGTGGAACAATACATGTAAGCATTAGGGCTAAGGACTAAATGTTAGATAGGTAAAAATTCAAATCGTAAATAATTTCAAGAAATTCAAACTCAAATCACACCACTTCAATACATAAACTTCTTATTTTTTATGAAACAGCGTAATATTAAAGTCTCTTCGTAAATGAATGATAATATTATTAAGCCTAATTTATAACATTGTGTTATATAGCAAAGTTCTATAAATATCATTTTAATAAATTGTATCATTTTCTATTAAGATTAAAAAGGTGATAAAACTACGTGTAATTTAATATAAGCAATATTACTTAACCGTTTTAAAAACGGACAATATTAACCATTGTCATAAGTATGTTCAAGAAAACAACATACTCACACTTAAAAATAAATTAAGCATAATTTAGAAATAAACTCACATAAATAAGGCAGCTTCTAAAGGTAAAGCCAGCGTAAAAACAACTCACATTGTGTTCCCACACGACTTTATAAGCGGGTGGATGAGCGTTCACAATACAGTCGAAATACACGTCGTCGCCTTCCTCGATGTCATTCGGGTTGAGATTAGACCCCAGCTTCAAGCTAACAATGGGGGCATCTGTTGGGAAAATAATTGTGTTAAGTAACATGACCATTTTTAAATTGCACATTATAGTTAGTGATATTACGGGCTGAAGAGTCTTAACATCTTATGACTCTCAAGTGAGAAGCGTTGGCGCAGTGCACTCAGAATTTTACCTTCGTAAAATACTGGGTAGCACTGTACTATTAATAATGGGCAGCGTTATGGAGAGCGTCTTGCTCGTACTCTTACTTCGTTATAAAAAAATGTGAAGTTTTTAGGAACGAGTTGCAATTTTAAAACGGACTTAAACTATTATCTTTTCTTACTAATACAATAATGTAATAATAGGGTAAATCAGAAAGTGTGGCGTGAAATACACGTCGTCACCTTCCACGATGTCATTCGGGTTGAGATTAGACCCCAGGTTCAAGCTAACAATGGGGGCATCTGTTGGGAAAATAATTGTGTTAAATAACATGACCATTTTTAAATTGCAAGTTGCAGTTAAATAAAATGTTCGTGGTATCAAAGAGCACGAGCTGCAATTTTAAAACGGGCAAGATTTTGGCTCACACTTTTATATTAAGGGTGAATTCAAACGATATATTAATATGTGTGCGCGAAACAATTGTATTTAGAAATATTGTGACCTTTCTCATATATTTTGTATTGATGCTTTTTCAAATTATAATTATTGTAGTTAAGTAAAATGATAGTAATGTCTTTGGGAACGAGCTACAATTTTAAAACGGACGAGCTATTTGCTTATCACACTAAATTATAATTATACTAGTGGACCCGTGCGCACTTCGTAGTGCCTTACAGTCAATTAGGTACGGTGAAAATGTTAAATTTTACATAAATGGAGTTTTCTATCCCCCTCGTTTTTCCGTCTATATACGATCACACTCGTTATTATGGAAATACCAGTTTTGAATACTTAGCTCAGTTTTTCCAGACCACCTGACCCTTCTAAAAATATGAATTGATTCAACACAATCTATTCGTATAACAAAGCAATCCGTATTCTAGAAATAAAATCAGTTTTTAGATGAAAGCAACGAACTTTCCATTTATCGATGAAACCCTCTCTGAGGTAAAAAGAGGTATTATTTGGATCTAAAAAGTAAAACTAGGCCAAGAAAGAGATATGTTCGTACGAGTACGCTCAAGACGAACTTATTATATACAGAGTACCGGGGTATTGGCAATCAATCTTATTTATAAAGGCCACCGCCCATAAATAGATTGTAATATTATTATTAGAAAATATTACTATAGATATAATATTATTTTGCGCAATAATTATTGAGCAATAATATTTCTAAAAATCTAATAGACTAGGCGAATCATTACTTAAACATCGGGTAAGAATGGTCATAAAAGGTCGCCCCTAATTGGTCGACTTTCGGGACACGTCTGAGAAGTGCTGCCGTCCAATGTGGGATGGGCCTAAATTCTCACACTTCGTGAGCACTTCAGTAGCTTTATCTCTGTCTTCACCGATTTTTAAAAAGTCCAAACTATGTATTATTATAAAATACTTTTAATTCTATCTAAGAGCCTCTGTTATCTGACACTGACGAGTTTCTGACAGTTTGTCCCATCGGCAAATTTCATGCTAAAAAGGTAAAACTAAGTATAACTTACAATGTAAATTTAGAGTAATGGAAGTTTCGATGGTCGCGTGCTCGAGGATCGCATGCGAGGCGCGACAGGTCAGCGTCATGCCATTGTGCTCCATACGCGGCGTCCACCGAAGTATGGACAAACTCTCGTTTCTGTCGTCCGAGAGCTGGAAATATAAAACTTTTGAAATAAAAATTATAATTGACAAGGCGTTGTAAAACAGTGGGCAGACATGAAATAAAAAACGCCGTAGATATCCTTCCTTCTTTGTAAAATCCTAGGTAGCACTGAATTAATTATGGGCAGCGTTATATCTTACCATCAGAAGAGCGTATTGCTCGTCTCCTTACTTTGTTGTTTAGATATTTTGATTATGCTTAGGCTGACCCCACACGAGATACGCGACTCGCACGACCAGTCGACTGTGACAGCCTTATGTGTAAGGCGTTTATTTTGTCTGAGCATAATAATATTTATGTAACTCATTGTAACGTTTATGCCGTTTTCTTGGAGGATTTTAGATTTATAAAGCATGTTCTTTTTTCTTTTTTGGGAGGTAGGTGTAAAAAGTTTAACAGCACTGAGTGAGAGTTCCTATAAATAAAAATCAAAATAATTGTGTAAAGTGTAATTCAAGACCATTTTATGTGTTAATATAATAGAGTAACACTTCACCTGCCTGGCTGTGGTTTCCAACCTCAAATACGACACATAGAACGCAAGTTACAGACACTACAGTACTTGTCAGCACTTCACAAGATGGACAGCAAAGGTATTAAAGAGTCCATTGATGATCTAATGTCACTGTTCAGTCAAAGGATGGCACACTTCGAGAGTCAGCTGGCTAAATCTCCTGAAAAATCACCAACTGTGGAAGCACTGGCAGCAGACTATCATAACTTTAAATCCTTTACTCTAAAGGCTCTTAAAACAATATTTTCCCAAATAGAGACTGTTGCCCTTGCAGTGGATCAGCAGGAAACTCGATGTAGACGAAAGATCTTGCTTCTACATGGCATTCCTGAGAGCCCCAGAGAAGAAACATCCGCAGTGATAGTTAAGACTATAGGCGAGCACTTCAAACATACTACATTCACAGTGACCGAGATCAGTAGATGCCACAGGATGGGTCGTGTCGGTAATCTTGATAAGCCGCGTCCGATTCTCTGTAAGTTCAGAGACGTAGCTGTGCGAGACAAAGTCTGGGCCTCAAAGTCCTGCTTAAAGGGCTCTGGAATATCTATGTCCGAATTTCTGACAAAGCCCAGGCACGATGCCTTCATGGCAGCTCGTCAGCGATTTGGCATTACAAATTGTTGGACAAGAGAAGGCTGCGTCTTTATTCTGGGAAGTGACGGTGTGCGCCATCGGGTGACCTGCCTGAAGGACCTCAATGCGATCCCGCAAGAGGTCCCCAAAGCATCCTCTTCGCGCGTTACTCGGACAGCCGCAGTTGTAGCCGCGGCGCCAGCGAAGCGCGCTACCTCCAAGGCGAGATCAACAACAGCTACGAAAAAGTAACTTTATGTACTGAAGTGCACTGTGTAACCGTTAGCTTTGTGTGTGTTTGTAGTCTCATTATGGCTGGCTAAGATGCACGTATTTTTATAGGGTATATTGCGGTTTTTCATTTTATTTTATTTTTTCTCACAAACACCGTCAATATTTTTAGTAACTTTGTAGATAATATTAGTTATCTGTCACTGTCAACTGTCAATTGACATTTGACATTGAAGTTTTTGCTTTTTTCTTTTTTTATGGGTAATCAAATTTCAAGTGTGCATTTGCTATTAATCATTTAATTTTTTCTTTGCGCTATATATTTTGCATTGTTGCTTAAAGATTACACACACAAAGTGTTTATTGTTGTATTTTTAAAAAATATTACTTATGTAGCACGGCAGGCAGGTGGATTAGTATCTTAATTTGTATTTAGTTTTTAATATTGTACAGTAATAATTATTATTTTTATATATAGGTATTTATTATATATCTTATAACATATTTATATTATATATTTATTATAACATCTATAAATTATGCTTAATAATTTGTTTAATGAAAGTTGTGATAGTTTTTCATCTGCCATTAGTTCTTCTCCAGATAGTAATAGTAGTGAAGACAGCTTTTTAAGTGTCCCTTCTTTATCAGAAACTCTGGACAATCATCTCTCTGACGTTCCTAAGAATCTCAATATCGTTCACATTAATGCCCAGAGTATTCCGGCTCATTTCACTAACATGCTGGCGTCATTTGACAATAAAAATATTCATGCTATACTAGTCTCCGAATCTTGGCTCAAACCATCTCTTCCTTCGATCTCTTATTCATTGCCTGGCTTCAATCTCATCCGCAACGACAGAGCTAGGGGTGCTGGTGGAGGAGTTGCTATTTACTTACGTTCTCACTTTCCTTACACAGTAGTTAGCACTTCGACCCAACCGCCACCTCCTAATGCCGGTGAACACTTGTTTATTGAAGTTCTTTTCTCTCATTCAAAAATTCTTCTCGGAGTCTACTATAGCAATTCTTCTCACAATAACTATTTTTCTTCCTTCGAAAAGACTTTAGAAGATCTCATTCCTTCTTACAGTCACACTATTATCATGGGCGACTTCAACAATTGCCTGCTTAAAAATGACCGTCGTGCAATGCTCTTAAAGGATACTATTAATTCTTGCAACATGCACATACTTCCCCTTGGTGCTACACATCACTTCCCTAATTGTACCCCCTCCCTTCTCGACTTAATAATAGTATCATCTTTAAGTCATGTTAGTAAGCACGGCCAGTGTTCTGCTGATGGTTTCTCATACCATGATCTTATTTTCTTATCTTACAAAATTCGTCCTCCCAAAGCTAAACCTACAATAATTCTTCAGCGCAATTTTAGTGGCATGAACAAAGAAGAATTTTTAGCTGATGCTCAGAATATTGACTGGTCACCAGTTATGGATGCCGTCTCAATAGATGACCAAGTCGCAATTTTCAATTCTTTGTTAACACAATTATATGACGTCCATGCTCCACTTAGGTCTATGAAAATTAAGCATGTACCGGCTCCATGGCTCTCTGACGAGCTTAAGTTGCTGCAGCATAAAAAAGCGAACTCAAAAACTAAATATAAGATGTTCCCAAACGATTTAAATAAAGCAAAATATTCAACAATTCGAAATCGTTGCAATGTGGCCTGTCGGGATGCACAAAGACGCCACATTTACGATTCTGTACAAAATGAAGACCCAGCAAAAGTCTGGAGATTTCTTAGAACTTTGGGCATTGGCAAATCTAGACAAGAAACTGTTCCTCACAACCTCGATCTAAACTCACTTAATCTTCATTTCTCTTCATCTTCTGCTATTGATGATTCTGTCAAAACTCAAACTATATCTACTATCCTCTCTAACACTGTTTCCTCTGATCTACCACCCATGGGTTTCCGTCAATTTACCGCTGGTGAAGTTAAGAAGAGCATATTATCAATTTCCTCCAATGCTGTTGGAGTCGACGGTATTAGCCGAAACATGCTGCTTCCTATTCTAGACTACCTTCTTCCTATCCTTTGCTTTATTCTCAACTTCTCCATTTCTTTTTCTGTGTTCCCCTCCCAGTGGAAGGAAGCGCAAATACTTCCTTTACCTAAAAAATCTAATCCAAAGTTGTTTTCTGAATACCGTCCTATATCTATCCTTCCTTTCTTATCCAAAGTTCTCGAGCGACTGGTTCATGACCAAATTAACAGCTTTCTTATTAAAAATCATCTCCTTAACCCTTTCCAATCTGGTTTCCGTCCAGGGCACAGCACGGTAACTGCTCTGGTTAAAGTTACCGATGATATCCGTGAGGGTATGGATAATGGTCAATTAACTGTGCTGGTGCTCTTGGACTTTAGCAATGCCTTCAATACTGTCAACTTCGATATTCTACTTGCTACCCTTCGCTCTCTCAACATATCGCCAGTGGTAATTGACTGGTTTCACAGTTACCTTTACGGTCGTCGGCAGCGGATTCGTCTAGAGGATACTTTTTCCTCTTGGTGTGATACGACTGCTGGCGTACCTCAAGGTGGCGTTCTTTCTCCTCTTCTTTTTGCTGTTTTTATCAACTCTATTTCCCGTAATCTCTCCTCTTCCTACCACCTCTATGCTGATGACCTTCAATTGTATTGCCAATCTCCACTAAATCAGTTAGCTATAGCTATTGAAAGTATTAATGAGGATTTACGACGAATTTCTGACTGGAGTAAAGCGCATGGTCTCCAATTAAACCCGCATAAAACCCAAGCGATAGTTATTGGAAGTTCTCGTAAAATAAGCAAAATAGAATCGGTTTCACTTCCACAAATCACTCTTGATGGAGTTGTTATACCATTCAGTGAAAGTGTCAAAAACTTAGGGGTCACTTTAGACCGTACCTTGTCATGGAAGCCACAACTCACGGTTACAAGCCGCAAAATGTTTGCCACAGCAGGATCATTGCGTAGACTGCGCACCTTCTTGCCGACTGCCACTAAGATTGCCCTAGCTCAATCTCTCATGCTCCCAATTCTTGATTATGCCGACGCCAGCTATCCTGACATTACGGAGGACCAGCTAAATAAACTTGAGAGACTCCAAAACATTTGCATAAGGTTCATATTTGGCCTTCGCAAATATGACCATGTCTCAGAATTTCGTTCGAAACTCAAGTGGCTTTCCATCCGCCGTCGCCGGGATGCTCATATTTTATTCCTTCTCTATAACATTTTGTTTAACCCTGCTTCTCCACGCTATCTTCAAGAGCGTTTTAGATTCCTCCAAGCTTCTCATTCTCTTTCTCTGAGGACGTCTAAGAGTCTGATACTTTTGTTTCCGGAACATAAAACCACCTTCTACAACAAGTCGTTTACAGTTAAGGCCATTCGGTTATGGAATGCCTTACCCTTAGAAATTAGACGAGCCCCCTCTATTAATATATTCAAATCTCGTATTTTGGCTCACTACCTATTAGCGTAATAGGTAAGTTTTAACCATTGCTGTCTTCTTCACTTCTACTTCTGGTTGTAAGCATTCTCCACTAAGCATAATAATTATTATATATTATTATTATTATAGTATATATATATATAATATGTAGTTATAATAATTATGAATGTATTGTGTATATATGATGTGTTTATGTATATTATTGATGTATTAAATATATTATATTATAATTTATATATATTAATGTTATATAATATTATTATTAGTATATAAGAATTATTTTCATTAATCTTTTGTATACTACAAACTCACCACCACCCATGTTAATATAATTATTTCTCTACCTGCAAGGTTGTCTGGAAGAGATCGCTTTTAGCGATAAGACCGCCAATTGTTACACTAATGTCGTGATTTTGTGTTATAGTTTTTAAGTTTTCTGTATGTTTGTAGTGTTTCAATAAAGAGTTTTCTATTCTATTCTATTCTATTCTATTCTTTCTACCTCTAACATCAGTCCGGACTACGTCTACTTCAAAACGCCGTCACATTTCTTCTAAGATCTTCTAAGAAAGTTAATAGTACATCTTCTTCCTGCCCATATCCCACACTAGGTAGGGTCAGTACAACGTTTTTCTCCTTCATTCTACTCTATCTTACATCATATCTTCATCCACTCCCCTAGCACGCATATCCTCTTTCACACAGTTCATCCAAATCTTTTTCAGACGCCTCCTTCCCGGATTTCCACCTATCGCCATATGAGGAAGTTAATAGTACGTGACAGCCAATACGTCCTCGTGATAATTACCTTTTGTGCTGCAGGAGTCATCTCCACATTGTCTATCCACCACGTGATGACCGCTGGAGGCCTGGAGCCGGCCGCCTTGCAACCGAGCTCTGCCTTCTGATCCACCGCCAGAGGCTGTTCGTGGGTTAGAATCTCCACTGACAGCGGCCGTACTGGAACAAGGAGGGTAGGTTTATACTGGTGGTAGGCTTCGGCCGTGGCTAGTTACCACCCACTGGACAAAACCGTCTTGCCAAGCGGTTACTATTATAACCGTGTTCCGGCATCATGTTTAGTGAAGCCAGAGAGCGATTAATCCCGCCTTCTAGGTTTAGTATGCTACGATCTACGGCCGCATCGCTTCATAAAATCACGTGAGATCACGGGCAAAGACTGACCTATAATTATGTATAAAAAAAGGAAAGGCCACATGCCACCATTTCAGAATCATTACTAAAATAAACAAAATTATTATACCTGTTATTGTTTTATTAAGATTTATGTGATTAAACCCAGCACCATTATAATTCATAAAACAATTAACTTCCATCAACGTTAAAAGCCAAAACATTTAGCTTAAAACCTTACCAACAATTGATAGGTGTGCATTACCTCAGAAATTTATAGTAGCTACGTAATGGAGAATAATTTCCTGTAGGTTGGTGCCATCACCGAGACAGGACAAAGCGACGAAAATAAAAACTAATGGGTGTTGAACGAACACAAAAGAAACCCCACGCTGTCATATACTGAGATTATCTCCACTTTTGTTGTAGGTTAATCGCAGGTTTAAATAAAATACTATGACGTCAGTTACAATGGTATATTCACAATATCATAAATCTTTTGTACCCAAAGCTTTGATGCTCTGTATCAACGAGCAGTAAATCGTTATTAAGATGTCTGTCGTAATGTTAAACAATAAACCTTTCTCAATTGTTTTTGATAAGTATTATTTAATTCACTTCTTTATTGGTAAAGGCTTTAAAAATTATGTAACTATATAAATAAATATATACATAAAACTTTGCCTTTACCATAGAGTACTCTTTCTTTCTTTTAATACGTAAGACCGCTAGGGACATCAAGTATTTAATTATCATTACAATAAAGCATAACATTATTTTGTTTATCAAAGTAAATTCGCCAGTAAATAATTCATTGAGAAATTAATTGGTACGACTAAAGCAACATCTTATAAACTTCACCTAACATTCCTGAACTGAGACGTTCACAATTATTCAAGGTATGTGTACGTATTATAGCAAACATGATAAAGTTCACATTGTGCACATAACTTTCTATTGTTCGCGATGGAATTGCTAAGTTGTCACCGCTGTTATTATGGTGTATTCTGTGTACCTTTATCGATGAATTATTGAGCTACATTGGATTGGACAACGACAAAATAGGTTAACTTTTATAATAATTATTTTCGCAGTTGTTCTTCTATTTTATCAATTGTATCAATGTAAGGGCGTAGTATATTTATTTGGACAGTTATAAAAAAAGATTTATTCCACCTTTTTGGTTCAGTCTTCTACCATCTACGGCGGCATTGTTGCTTAATAATAATAAATAATAATTGGGGCTTATACTCCAACAGAACAGGTTACCCTACTTACACTGTCAGAGTCAAATCACAAATTATAGGTCGTGTGGCCAACCTTTATATTGCAGTTTCAGGTCGCCAAGATTCCTACAAGGCCTGCAACATGACCTAACGACTGCCTCCTACATATCTTATAGGAAACAGCCGGGACCCACAGTTTTACGGGCCTTCCGAAACACGGTGGCGTCCAGGCGAAAATCTTTGCCACACTGAAATTTGAACCCAGGACCTCCAGCTTACAAGTCGGAGGTATGACCACTGGGCCATGGACGCTACAACATGCGAGATCGTTGTCAAGGGCTAACCTATAGAGGTAATGAAAGAAAAAAATGGGATTGTTTATTTTCGGAAAAGGCATTATTATCGTCATAAGGCGGAAATTCTACGAACTAGTAATTATTATTAGCCGGAAGATCGTCTGCCGAAAATAGGCTTCCCTCCTATAATAATGTATTACAAAGTTGCTCACTCTCTGCAGCCCACGACTTTGACCACTTCGTGGAAAGGAGTTGATCTATTGTTACCAAACTCCAAGTTGCTAAAATCCTGTTTGCGAATAATAATTCAAAACTATATTTTGAAAACGGTATTTTTGTTCTTACGATGCCTACATTTTACCCTATTCAAGTCAAAATATAATGCCTAGGTCAAACAGACATGACACAACCCAAACTTAGTCACGCCTTCGATACAAGAATAACTCCCTGTTCCCGGTTTTAGGTCACTTAAATCCAAGAAGCTCATCAACGATGATGAAAATGAAAATAAAACTATTTTAAAACTCACAGTAAAGTTGTATCTGAACGTTGACCCTAAGAGGCGGGACCAGCACAGTGTTATCAGCTGTGCAGGTGTAGACAGCCTCATAAAACTGCCCAGTAAGCCTGTCGATACGCAGCTCGAGGAAGCTCAACCTCAAACCGACTGAGTCTTGGCCTCCGATACATGAATACCTCACTATTCCCGGTTCTAGGCAACTTAATCCAAGACCTCTCTTCTGGTTCTAGCCCACTTTAGTCCAAGAAACTCATCAACAATGCTGAAAATGAAAATAAAACTATTTAAAGACTCACAGTAAAGTTGTATCTGCACATTGACCCTCAGAGGTGGGACCAGGACAGTATTGTCAGCTGTACAAGTATAAACAGCCTCGTAGAACTGCTTGGTGAGCATGTCGATACGCAGCTCGAGGAAGCTCAGCCGCGACCCGACTGAGTCTTGGCCTCTAATACATGAATACCTCACTATTCCCGATTCTAGGCAACTTAATCCAAGACATTTCTTCTGGTTCTAGCCTACTTAAATCCAAGAAACTCATCAACAATGGTGAAGATAAAAAAATCTATTTAAAGACTCACAGTAAAGTTGTATCTGCACATTGACCCTCAGAGGTGGGACCAGGACAGTATTGTCAGCTGTACAAGTATAAACAGCCTCGTAGAACTGCCTGGTGAGCCTGTCGATGCGCAGCTCGAGGAAGCTCAACCTCGACCCATCGTCGACTGGCACCAGAGTGGACACCACCTGGTCGTTGCGCCACCATCGCACTCTTGGAGCTGGTTTGCCTGACATTAAAAAAATATATTTTGATATATTACTAATATTATGAACGTTAAAGTATGTAAGAATGGATGTCTGGATGTCAGGATGTTTGTTACTCTTTTACGCCTAAACGGGAGGACCGATTGAGCTGAAGTGTTGTATAGAGATAGATTAAACCCTGGAATAACACATAGGCTACATAAGTACTGCGGGTAAAACCGTTGGGCGCAGCTAGTATACTATAATGGCCGAATTATTCCCATCCGTCACCCCAATTTGTCCCCCTAGGGGGACGGATGGGAAAAAAAAGTTTCATCCGTCCCCCTAACGTCAAGAAGGTGACAGATAAAACTATTTTTCCCATCCGTCCCCCTACCGTTTCTTAGGGGACAGATGGGAAAAAAAATTCATCCCCTTTCCCCTTTTTTCTTTCTTTTTCCCCTTTTATCGTTGGGGGGACGGATGAAACTTTTTTTTCCCTTCCGTCCCCCTAGGGGGACAAATTGGGGTGACGGATGGGAATAATTCTAATGGCCCAAGAGTCAGCGATCTGCAGATTTTCGTCATTTTATAAAAGCTGAAAGTTTGTGTATAGATAGCCCCAACAGAAGTAAGAATTATCTCCAAATAATATGAAATTTGAGTCGTGGTGGCTTTAGCAGATATCAGGTAAAAGTTGTATGAAATTGGCTCCCAAATCACATAGTATCTCTATAAAAGCTATAGAATAAATATATTAAAATATTTATGTTACCAGGGAGAGATTTATCCCGCCTTGTAGGTTTAGTCTGCTGTCATCTACGGCCGCATTGTGACTTAACATCACGCAAGATCGTGGTTAAAAGCTAACCTAGGTATAATGAATAAAAAAAGTAATTAAATCAGAAAATCAAGGACTTTAGCTGGCCAGTCAAAATGCAGTAACTTAATAAATACCTAGCATAAGTAATAAAAGTTAAATGAAAGCTTCTAAAAGATCAAAAGAATAATTTATTGAGAGACTAGAAACTAAACGAATCTATCGGTTCGAGATTAAAGATAAATTAGTTCTTGGAAAGCTCGCGATGGCCTTAGAGGCCGGCAGATAACTAATTTGAACTTTTGCTCTGTAGTGTGAGTTTGAGAACTAAGTAAAAAAATAGCAAAGTATAATATACAGTATCTTAAGGAGCTTTCCAGAACAAGTGAAATTTTAAAAATACTTTTTAAAAACAAGCTTTAATTATCATTACCATTTTGCATCATATAGTACTCGTCAAGACGAATCAAATGAGCCCAAACTCGATGGGGTTACGTTGTTTAATGACAAAGTTCCTATAGCCACCTTCCAGCTCCATCATCAGATCAGCTCCATGTCATAATAATATTGCATTGTCATCCGATTTACACACGCATGCAAATTTTCAGCTCAATTGGATTGGATTGGATTGGAAGTGGGTCAAATCAAACTTGCAAGATTTGATTACAGACAGACAGACAGACAGACAGACAGACAGACAGACAGACAACAGACAGGTGAAAGTAATATAAAGCTTGTAAAAATAAAAACTGTTTCAACAACTAGCACAATGCAATAGTCACGGCAGCGGTCTTTATAAATCTATAGATGTATGAAAGACTTAAGAAGAAAACTTACATAAACTTTGAACTGGACTTATGAAATAGCTACCTAGGTTTTTTAAAAGTTGCAAAAAAGTTACCAGCGAGAAGAGATTAGATAACATTTTAAGGGAACACTATAATTGATAATTGAACACCACAATTTAATTATAAAAGAATATTTTTTAGTTTTTTTGTGTTGTACCTAAAGAGTTATGTACAATGTACATACGAGTACATAGATATTATATATTTTGTGTATGTGTCTGTATAATCCTGCATCTGTTTTCAATCCATCCAAAGTTTTTAATTAAAATACGTTCAGTACTCGGCACTGTTCAATTTTCAAAGCAAAAGTCAGCTAGAATAGAAAAAATCAAGAGAAAAGCGTTTGTTTTTTACCTCCACTGACAGCGCAGGTGAGCTTTGTGCTGGTGTCCTCTACATAAGGGCCCGCCACACCGACAACTTCTTTGTCGTATTCATCAAATATTTTTGGCTTTTCTGGCAGCTCTGAAAACAAATATTTTATTTAGTGCATTCTTTATTGTAGTGGTCCAGTGGCCCGTATGCATGGTATAAATTCAGGACACTGGATTTTAAAACGTGGCAAAATTTTGCTATCGGCTTTCTGAAGGTAAGTAAATCAGTAAGTTTAGCAGTTTCAAAAATATATTTAAAACTTACGTCTGCTAAATTTAAAATAAGTTATGGACGTACTTTAAGGCTAAGGTAATTTTTATTTTATAATATTTTATAGTATTTTCTATTTTAAAATTGTGTTAATGCAATTTCCTACTATTTACAACTGCAAGTTGAAAGTTTTTGAAACCAATATTTTACGTCATTGCGTACGCTACGATATTTTATTCCTCTAAATCAATTTGTTGCATAATAAAAAAATTCGCCAAAAAATAACTTTTCAAATTCAATCTAATATAATATTTTTATAGATTGATTTGCCGAGTTTCAATAAAATCAGATGGAACAATATACGAGAAAGCACGCACGTACTGGTTTGGATCGGTGCCAATTTATGCTTAGGTCCATTTGTAAGGTCTTGCATCAGTGGTTCGCGGTAACGTAGCGTGGTGCTTATTCACTGCCAACGATGAACGTGCCTTTTCGCTTTATCGAATTCTATGGTTAAAAAATTACCTGTTTCCTAGAGTTGGGGAAAGAAGCCTTTAAGTTTGAATACATCTATTTTCAGTCTCTAGTCATGAGAGCTTAGATTCAAAAAGGAAGATACGGTACAGGTATCTCGAAAATGGATCGCTTCAATTAGGTTATGCACACAATAATTTTACTACTGCGCGAGTCGACGCGGCAACCGACAATTTTCGACCCAACAGACCCAAGTTTGTTCTCATGTCGGTTACAAATTTCGCGTACCTTACGCGCTATCGTTGCTATATCCAAACCTTCCCTTTTTGTTTTAATCTTAGCATAAGTGGCAAGAATGATGATTAGACGATATTGTGAAATTAATATCTCGAAGCGAACTGAATGAGACTCCCACATGATCGGAAGGTGTGGCCTCTACTCAGCAGTGGGTAGATACGAGCTGAGTAGATACGAGTAGATATATAGGTGATACGAGGCAAACCTTTTAGAGAAACGTCCAAGAAAAGCGCGGCCGTCCAAAACTAACTTGGCGGCGGATGCAGTCATTAACGAAGCGATGGTCATTGTAAGACTCAGAACCGATTAGGTTATAGACTCAATGTGGACACTCTTTTACCATATAGAGTCAGGTCTAAGTCACATTGAGTCTTACGGCATTAAAAACTTATATTTTACAAAACTCCTGCGCTTTTAATCTTTATTTGTTTTAGTCAACAAAAGCCCGAAATAAAATTAAGTTTTTAACAGTTCCAATAAAACGATACACAATTGAAAACGAATACATATTTCGTTTTTTTTATAACAATGAGTGCAAAATAAGCTAATTAGGTGCACGATAGGATGCATCATGATTACCAATATCAGACATAGTATTTACTACTCGTTTTGAGATATGAGTTAAATCTCTTTATGCTCAGCAATACCGCTGGTATTATTAAATTACTCTTCCTTATTATTAAGTCCAAATTATTAACAATCCAAAGTCACGATAACAAAAATGATTGAGTACCTACGTTATGTTGCATTAGAATTATAAATGAACCACTTTCCCGCTTTATGGATCATCCGACAGACAATTTTCAAGTTTCATAGCACATTAAGCTTAGCGGTAAGTAATTCGACAAAGTAGTAAAACTACAAGAATTATTACTCCATAAAGCATTGAGGATTGGCCGCGGT
This sequence comes from Hemithea aestivaria, assembly GCA_947507615.1. NCBI lineage: Eukaryota > Metazoa > Arthropoda > Insecta > Lepidoptera > Geometridae > Hemithea > Hemithea aestivaria. Next base: position 2,075,829 of record OX382328.1, read on the forward strand.
CCAAAATGCAATAAACGTCGGCGGTCTGTCGAACCTAATACTTGGTTAGGTTGTTGTTATATTTCTCTATTTGTCTAGTGCTAATAGATTTACAAGCCTCAGAGACTACTAGGTAATCGTGGAAACCGTTTTTGGCACTATTACACGAGATTTTTTTACGAATACCTAAATTAGCGATGTTTTTGCTAAATATCGTCTCATTTTCAATATTATAAGAGAAATTGCATAGACTTTATATAAGCAATTTTAATTAAATGTCTTTTAATACTACTCATAAAAACTTTAAGAGCACAGACCGCCGTGGCATAATATTATATTCGTTAAACTCTCGAATATATGCCACGATTTATCATAATCATAATGGTAAACTGGAATTAAATTACATACGTCCATTGCTGAATTAGTTTTTTAACTTACTTGTATTGAATCTAAATACCACAATTTCGTTCCCTTTCCAGTGAATGGTATCCACTCCCAAACGCCTATCGACACTGTAATCTCGCGTGTGTTAGACTCCAAGTTACTTACCATTGGTTTAATTAACTAAATGATGTTGCTAGAGGTTTTTTGGTTGTAAAAGCCGCATCTAAAACGTTAATCGCATCCCTGGCACGGGCAAGATGTCAGCCCAATAAACCACGAGCATTTGGCTCGTTCCGATACAACTGCACATAAATTTGTAACCGACATGAGAACCAGGTGACTCTGCGATAAAATATGATGGGCTTGCCTCGCACTTTTATTTACTGACATAATGAAGCAACAAACTTTTAATTCCACTTAAGCAGAGACGCTTAAAATGTAACGCCTATAAAAATACCTTCTGGTGGAGTCATTTGGAGGGTCAGAACCCATAGATTTAATGTTGTGAAATAGGGTTTTAACTTTTTTGTCATGTGGCTGACCTGTGTATTCTACAAGTTTTCGTTACCCACCTCTTTCCCCTGACATTTTTGGACTAAGCTTGTAGAATTTTCGAAGTAATCGGAGCTTGTTTAAAGATTTTTATTCCTTGGTTTTTTGCAACGCTACTGTAATCTAACAGGTGTTGACATGACATGATCAATGCGGTGTTGTATTCAGAGTAGATGTTAAACCACTATTATATTCTCATCAGAATAATAATTTAAGTCAAAGCACTTGAAAGTGATTTGATTTTTTTTTTAAGCGGATTAGGTATCATTATTTTGTCTCAAACCAAAAGTTGTTCTGACATTTCAACATAAAGTCGATCTATTTTATTTAGAGTGGATTATTCCAGCTTAAGACTAGCTTCTGTTTCTATTTTCAGTCGCATTATAGTGCTAAAGGCTGGCTTTAATTAGCCGAACATGCCCACTGTCAATATTTGTTTCGTCTACAATCTAGAGTTCACTCAGACCCTCGCTTAAATATAACTACGATGCTGCGGAACCATGACTAAGTGTTGACCTCCAACAATAAAAGCTTCAATCTTGACCAGTTCTCTCTTCTTGCAAGGTTTTCACTCTTACTGGTTCAACTTTTCTGCAAGATCGGTAGCTTATTATGATATTTTTACAATACACCAAACAGCCGTTTTGCTGCAATCTCACCTCCTGGTAATGATAATGCGGCCTAAATTAGAGCACGCTTGTTCAGTAAAAACCTATTCACTCTTGATTTACATAAAAGTGCGATTTACATAAACTAGAGCGAGCAACGCAATGCATAACAAAAATCAGTCTGCTTCACTTTCGAACATTTTAAATGAATCAACGCACATTAGAGGGGGCCGCATTATTTACAGTACCTAGTGAGCAGTAGTAGACATTATATAATAAATGTAGGTACTTGTAATTAATGTGATTTTAACTTCAATACATTTCCGACCTTTATCAATATAGCGTATAGGAAGCCTAGCCTATTGGCCTATTGGCTAGCCTATTTTTTAAAATGTCATAGGTGACAAACAAGCAGACGGCCCACCTGATGGTAAGTGGCTACCGTCGCCTATGGATACCTGCAATACCAGGGGTACCGCTGGTACGTTGCCTACCTTTAAAGACCTTATTGGAATGCATTTGATCGTGAGTCAATTAATAAACAAATTAACTTACCAATAACATCCAAAAGGATCTTCTGGTTGATAGTGGGCGAGACTTTATAGTCTACCCTGCAGCGGTACATTCCCCGGTCACTGGGGATGACGTCCCGGATACGCAAGGACGACGGAGGCGTTGAGTGCCACTGCGCACGCCCGTTCAGGAGCATATCGTCGGCCCAGTGCGCTGATGGTCCTTTCACACGTCCGTCGTAACTATGACAGGTGATAAAATAAACATTTTATTACCTTATCTCTGAAATGTTGTAGGTTGGTGTACTGCTTGCAGAAGCGTAGGGTGGTGGAGACGGAGGAATAAATACAACTTTACTCCATGACTGTCCTTTATTGATTAACATATCTTACATCTAGTTTAATTAAAGAAGACATGGTTTCTTCCGTGTTGACACTGGACAACGTGATGTTTATCTCTGTACGTGGTTTGAGATGACAACTTAGCTATACGTGATTTCTACTCAAGATTAAAGTAGGAAGCGATTTGTGCATGTCATACTCTACAACTCCCCTAAAAGTTTCAGGGTACCTCACTCCCCTTTTTTTTTTTTTTTTTTTTTTACAAAAAAAAAATACATATAGAAAGCAAGAGTGTCACGTTGTCGCAGCATCAACATTACAATAATTATTATTATTAAAGTATTTATTTAGAGTTAATTTCCTTATAGTACCTATGTAGTCTTAATTAAATGTACAATGCAGTAGTCATAAAATATTATGTAACTAAGTAAACAATCTATGTTATCTATGTTTTAAACAATTTTGTATTCCTTATATTATGTACCTACTATTACTTCTTTATTGTCCTTAACTATCTTAACATTAGGGTTTAAAATTTCAATAACTTCAAAGGCTAGGCACGTATAACTTCTCTAATTTTGGTTGATTTTTTAACAATACTCAATCATCATAATTAAGTGTTGTATTAAATGTCATGTCGTATTTCACTTTCAGAGTTTTGTTTACACAACAACAAATTCTTTGTTTTTTACCATACTTATCAACATTTACATATCAACAAATTTTTTTTTTTACCATACTTATCCATATCTTATTACCATAATTATCTATACCTTGGGGGCCCACTAAATCTAAACTTACTCTATCGAATGCTGAATTTATTGACAGTTGTAGTTATTGTCTAATTTTTTTTTTATTTGTATGTTCTTGTATTTGACAAATCTTATACCTCGTGACGTACTTAACGACGTCATTCGTCATTCCTGGCCAAAAGTAACGCGTTTAAAAATTATTTATCATACGATTAATACCTGCATGTGCGCTAGTGGGTAATAAATGGTAATCGTTTAAAATTGTTCTAATTTCGTCTTTGTCAGTTATTCTCTTTACTTTTCCACAATTAAAGTTTGTGGAGACGCTATTTAATATTGCTTCAACCTATGATGCAACAATTTTATAAATTATATTTACCATTACTCTTATTCTTTATTATGAGTAATTCCTAACATTAAACTCTTAGCACATGCTTTCTAAATCTCTCGCTAACACCCGTAGGGTCGATTACGATCGAGAATGAAGAAAAACCGCGTATCGCGATGTTGCATATGTGCGAGTACTATAATTTGCGTCTAAAAATGTATTGCACATTTCCTAAATCTCTCGCTAACACCCGTAGGGTCGATTACGATCGAGAATAAAGAGAAACCGCATAAAGCGATGGTGCATAATACAAATATTTACGTATGAGAATATACCTATTACTGAAACCTCTCAAACATTTTTCGTGAAAACCATCTGAAAATCGTAACTCGAGAATGTCCTTCGGTCTTCTGAGAACTTCAACGGCCGCAGGGTGATCAATCCCTTGGTCGGTAGAAGAGTCAGTTGACTGTTGGTCATCATCTTCGTTACGCAATCTCCTACTCTGATGTCTCTTAATAACGATTTACCGTTAATTTATGCATTACTTTCAAACCTTGTGACGAAATCGGGAGTCGGACTAATGCGCCTGCAGTTGCATTATTCCGTTACCTATATCCACATTACTATCTTTCCTACGTTCAATAATCGCAAAGTCTCTTATCTTTATTACTGCTTTATAACGACAAAAAAAACTTCCAATATTCCATCTGCTAAACGTGACAAATACTTAAACACGTAAAATTTCTCTGTAATCACTAAACCATCATACTAAAAACTCTAAATACACTTAAATATGCTTCCGTAACTAAACTATCTACTGCTTATTCCTCTGCTACTTATTTTATCATGACATAATTACGTTAAAAACGTCTACTATTCGATTAATTCCATGAGTGGTTATCATATTTCAAAACACAGACTTGCAACTCTATCAATTAATAGCTACATTGTACTACGTATATCCATATCGAATTCTACAACGTTACTTGTATTATAATATAAAACAAAACGTTAATTAGTCATAAGTTCATTAGTCTCAAAAACTGCTTGTTCAGTGCATTCCGAGTGCACGTTAACCTTGACATATACGCGATTTGCTAACATACTGCTGACTATAATAACTACTTCTATTTACAGTTTCACTATATTTGCAAGAATCTCTATTTAACATGTTTCGTAATAAGAGACAAAATTTAATATTCTAATTATAAATTATCGCAAGTATTTAGTCACTTTAAACTACTGTACACACTATTATAAAAATAATTAAATTCTACCATTACAAAAAAAACACAACAAATTATGACAATGGCTTATTATGTCTAGAACTTAGCTGGACACGGGCATCTCCATGCAGCATGATTTGTCTCGGGCTAGAGCAGAGCGCGGGTGGGGCGGGGCGGGCACTGCTCTGGCACGGCGGGGCTGCAGCTGGCGTCGGCTGCGGCGCTGCTGGCTTCGTGCTACTGGAACTCCGTTGGTCGGGAACATCTTGGGCATCGCTCGTCCATTTGTAGGCTTCTTTTTAACCGCTTTAGGGACTCGGCGGGGCTGAGGGCGGTCGTTGAGCCGCTTGCGTTTGGTGCTCGCAACCTCTTCTTTAGGGTAGAAGTTCGCCATCTCGTTCTCAAAGCTGGACGTCGTGGTATCTTACTAAACTCTCGGTGGCATGGCTTCTGTGCGGCGCGGTGATGCTGGTGAAGTCATCTTGGAAATTACAGGGCTGGCATGGCCGGCAGGATCTTCGTCAAATTAACACGGAACATCCTGGCAGGGTCGCCATGAAATGTTGTAGGTTGGTGTACTGCTTGCAGAAGCGTAGGGTGGTGGAGACGGAGGAATAAATACAACTTTACTCCATGACTGTCCTTTATTGATTAACATATCTTACATCTAGTTTAATTAAAGAAGACATGGTTTCTTCCGTGTTGACACTGGACAACGTGATGTTTATCTCTGTACGTGGTTTGAGATGACAACTTAGCTATACGTGATTTCTACTCAAGATTAAAGTAGGAAGCGATTTGTGCATGTCATACTCTACATCTCGTATATCGTTGCAGCCAACGACTTTGTGCTATTGGAATTTGTTTTCGAGAAGTTTGTGGTAAAAGTGTCTTGTCTAGAAGACGTATTCTTACAATACAACAGAATAAAAAAAGTCGTATCGTCGTAATCCGAAGTAGGTAAATGAAAATTTATCAATAGTTTTTTTTTTATCATTTTGTTTTTATTATTTTATTTAAAACTATTTCTTAAAAATTGGTAAAGGAGAAAAAAAATTCAAAATCATAATAGGTGTCTATAAAATACTCGTATTTTGTGGAAAGTAACATTTTTGAATGTAATATTGTTAAATCGACAGACCAATATGTACAATATTTTAAAAGCTCTTAAAATATCAAATAAATGTTAACGAATAAGTTTAACGTCATTATAAAGGAATTTCTTTGTAAACTAGCCACGAGGATCAAAGCTACGAACACAAAGGCATTAGCTTTTTTATTAGTGTAAGAGCTGAAACAGAAAACAACGTGGAGGCGCTGCGCTGTTACCATAGACTATCTCACTTATGCGAAAGTTTGTAAGAATGTATGGATGTATATGTATGTCTAGATGTATGTTTGTTACTCTTTAACGGTTAAACGGGTGACCAATTGAACTGAAATTTGCTATATATAGGTATATAGCTTAAATCTTAAATTTAGTTCACAAAAACATTGACAAGTGCTATATAAAAAAGATAGAAAAAAAAAAGTCTCGCCGCAAAAGGAAAAAAATACCTAGTCAGAGAAGTTACACACCTGTATATGGGCGTATCGTTCTTGTACCATACAATAAGGAGCAGCACGTCCGTGGTCCGATGTTCCCGGGTGTCGCAGGGTAGTGTGGCGTCGCCGCCTGTCACCGCCGACACTCGCACCATGTCTGGGGACACCGCTCGCACGTTCAACGATGTCGTGGGGAGACCTATAGGATACGACAGTGGAATTCAGTTGAAAGACATTTATTATTCCTAATTAAGACATACATATTGTCACTTACATGAGAAACATAGGTTTAAAGCAAAGGTATTAAATAATATGATTCGTCGCTCTTAGTTAGTTTTAACTATAGGTACAAAAAACACAAATTATAAATAAAGGTAACAAAATATGAGGGTAGGTGGAAAACAATTTTGGATAAATAAAATATTAACAACTCTCTTTGAATACATGTTCCGCTAATTTTTATTTGAAAGTTTGCAATGAGTTAGGGAGTCTAATTACAGATGGTTACTTGTTGTAAATTAGTATGGAACACTATCATGCATAAAGGACTATAAAAAGACTTGACGAAGGTGGAGTGAACGAACATAATATTAGGTCTTTGAACTTTGAATAGATCCTACGTAACACTACAACTGTGATGAATGAGTATAACTTAAGATCAGGGACACAAGGGATGACAGTCGATATAGTTCGTTTTTCTACAGCGATTGGCATTTTTACCGGCAGTAGATTTCCTTTGCAGGAGGTCGACTAGGTGGCTACCCCAACAGTGCCAGTTATTCTACCTGAGCATGTGCAAACATTGCTGTGCTTTGTAGGAGGGCACTGTAGCTATTGAAGTTACTGGGCTGAAGAGTCTTAACATCTTATGACTCTCAAGTATGAAGCGTTGGCAGAATTCTACCTTTATTAAATCCTGTAGAGCACTGTACTAATTATGGGCAGCGTTATCTCGTACCATCAGGAGAGCGTCTTGCTCGTCTTCTTACTTCGTTGTATATGAAAAAACATGACTATCATGAGACATTCTAAGGAAAGGCCAGGTCAAGAGAACCATGAACCGGCGAGCATGTATTTTAATATTATGACTATGATGAATATCAAGAATTATAAAGACTTGACAAGGTGAGAGGGCGAACATTTGAGGAGAGGCCTTTCGACTGATTTTAAGTCACCCTACAACTGTATAATGAGTCGGCAGTATCGCTTTAAATACTGATAATTAGACCTTAGACAAAGCAGCTATAAATTATAAATAACACTAGCTACACTCCGTAGCTTCACCTGCTAACCCGTGGAAAAATTGGGATAAAAGTAACCTAAGTTTTCCAGGTTTTCATCTATCTATTTCTATAGAATCGCAATCGATTCAGTGGTTTTGTGTGCAGAAGTAACAGTATGTCTTTCAGCTTTAAAATATTAGTAAAATGAACCACGCAGGCCTCGTAGCAGAAGTTTTCCCGAAAGTTGTAAACTCGAGTTGAAACACATAACATCTATATTACGAAATCGTCGCGTCATTGAGCTTATTACTGTGACACGTCCCTCGTCTTTCCGATTCTCAACGCGATTTGCTCAGAAATTGTTCGCGAAAATCGAATGCGAGCGAGATGGTGACAAATGGCGCGATTAGCAATCCGAAGACTCGCGGGAGATGGTGTGTCTAACGATGCTATATATCAGGGGATTTTTCCTTGAGAGGTAAGTTGTTTTAGAACGCTATGATAATTGGCTCGTATATTTTAGTTTACTATTTTAACCCTTTGAGACAAAGAGATATGTATCGTCAGGAATTTTTGATTAATTAATCTTAATTAAAAAAAAGTCAAAACGCCTTGAAGCTCATTTCTTAGAACTGCTTGTAGTAGTAGGTTCTTAATTTGTTAATTATTGTGAGTTAGATTTTAGTGCTTCATTTTCCTAACATTTTCTGCACTCCATTTGCCCATTGCCAATTAATACTGTCTAGTATTCTTTTATCTGTGATACTGTTTTTCCAGTTCCAGGACAACTGATATGACTTACTTAATGCTGTAATTAAACTTATTACTTTGGACGAATTTGTTAAAAAAAAAAAAACTATTTATTTGGTTTTTTGAAGTAGCGCCCTTATTTTAGGAAATTATTTTTTGTGTAAATTGTTTGATATAATTGAATTCAATAGAGGCTGCCGAGTAGACAATAATCATCAAGGTGAATGGTTGTCGATGCCATGAACAATGTGTTCATTATGGAACAATGGCCCCAGGGGGCATCAATATATCAGGATGTTAATATTACTAGATCAGTATAGTCATGTGTATCTTTATTAATTTACGTATTTGAATAATTTAAACACATAGTAACACTAACGGCAAATAGTTATAACCCTTAAGCTGACACTACACAGGCGCGGGATGATGAAAAGCGGTCGCGATCTTCGTTTCTTTCTGACCACCTCCAGTTTATGTGAATGACAATGCTTACGAATTCGAACATCACAAAAAATCCGTTCAGCTTTTCTGCGCGTTTCAGCGGTTGTGTAGCGGTTGTGTACCTTTAATGCATACATATGCGGAAGCGCATTCAGTAGTGTTATTAATACTTATTACTATATTGTAATCATTTAAATTTCTCGCCATCTTTTTTAATTAGACTCACAAATTAGAGCAAAATCAACACTTAACATTATTATTTATCTAATAATACTAAATATTGGTAACAAACATACTTATTAATGTTTTAGTAATATTATGATGGTATAGATGTGATAATTAATTTTACTAAGCGGGACCTATTGCGTAATTAATTATTCTAGTGCTATGTTACCAAGCCGTAACATCGAGGTTGCTTTTTAAATGTTTTTGTAAAACTAACATTAGAATCATTACGATAGTCCCGATAATTAAAAAAATAACATAAGTTCAAATCGCGAAGTTTAAAGTGTGCTATGGATGTCACTTTTTATTTATAACCTTTTCAAGCCTTAAGAGCTATCTAATTGGCCTGAAATTTGGTATGTATCTAGTTTAGACCCTTAATAACACATAATATACTCTATAACGCGGGTGAAGCCGAGGCGGTCGCTAGTTATTCAAATAATACATGAATTATAGAAGTCGTTCTTACGATCCCTCAGTGACCATTGGATTAATCAGTGCGAGAAATAATCGTGAACGCACGCACATTGCAGAGCACATAGGCCGCACAGTACATAGTTTCTAGGAAGTAGATGCACGGACGGTCCAGTCCAGTATTAAGCTAAGCTTCGCTACTAATCGGCTCGTTAGTAACACGGCTGTGCAGATAATCTGGCCAACACTGGCACTGCACTCTGCTTTCGCATTAACTACCTAATTGCATTGTATTATTACTCTACTGCGTAGGGTTCACCTGAAATGGACTTTATAGGCTTCGATTTTTTTTATTGGCCTAGCGATTTTATCCAAAGAAAAAATATTATTAGATACTAATATTCAGTACCTATTAATAAATTTTCCCTGTGACTTATGAGTTGAATTAAGTCTTAATCTAAGTATATAAATAAATGAAAGAGTGACTGATTGACTGACTGATCTATCAACGCACTGCCTAAACTGCTAGAATGATTGGGTTGAAGTTTGGAACATAGACAGGTTTTAAGACATAGACTTCCGCTAAGAAAGGATTTCGCCGTACGGGCGAAGCAGCGAGCATAACCTAGTTTATATTTATTTTAAATTTCCGCAAAGTAACACCAAATTCCTTTAATTAAAAATTGCTAGAGAACAGTATGTTACAGTTTTTGTACTCGTAGTTGTACCGAAAACAATGAATAAATGTCGACAAATCTAAGTGAGTCTACACACCAAATTTTAGCTCAATCGGAAAAGACGTCACATACGAGTACTTATGCCACGGTTTTCTTTACCGTGTTTTCTTTGCATTTTCAACTTGGATTTTCTAGTGGTTACGACGCGTTTAGGCAACAGAACATCAACGTCTTCTTTTTTCTAAAAAACAGTTTGTCTGCGTTTGTATCACAAGTAACACTCATCATAATAATATTATTATCATCATCAAAATACAATCTTACTAATATTAAAAACGTAAAGTTTGTTAGAATGTATGGATGTCTGGATGTCGGAATGTATGGATATATTATGTTTGTTACTCTTTCACGCTTAAACAGGGGAACCGATTGAGCTGAAATTTGGTATAGAGATAGCTTAGACCCTGGAATAACACATACACGCTATAATAGTACAGCAGGTAGAACGACGGTCGGGCGGGGGAGGAGCTAGTTTATTATATATTTTTAAATTTTCTTTTACAGCATCTTAACCTAGTGTTTAGAATCTTTTATTACGAAGGTAAGCTAAATCATATTTTTACAAGATGACTAAATTAATACAAATTCAAAGCACGTAATCTTTAAGTAGGTAAGCATCGAAACAACCCAAAACAAACCCTAAAGAAAAGAATTTATTAGGTGTTATCTATTTTTTATTTCTACAAAAACGTCTCTCGGTTTTTCAATTTACTCAATGTTCCATTTGATTATTTCTACTTCATTTTGTATTCAGTCTTTGTATCCTTTTCAGTTTCTTTTGCTATTTGGAAGGAGGGACGCCGTTTATCGGGACGAGGGCTTTAAATGTTTTGTCTCCTATATGGCAGGGATAAGTGAGCTGTTTTCAACCTTTTCGGATTTTAAGATGTTGCCTGTATTTTACTCAATATACTGACGAGGATTTTGTTTTTAGATTGAGTTGTAAATAAGAACATCCTTTCGATTCATCATGAATTACGCCTTGAATATATTTGTACATTACAATCCTAGCCTAACAAGGTTTTACAAATATTTCAGCGGAAGTAGACTTCCATTGCACCAATTATAGGCAGCGTTAGAATCTCTTACCATCAGGAGAGTGCCTTGCTCGTTCTTACTACATAACATAGTATAAAATAAAGTTGCTTCCCGCATCTGTCTATTTATTCCTGTGTATGCTTATATCTTTAAAATTACGCAACGGATTTTGACACGTACTTCATAAATAAATGAATTGAGTTAAATAGATAGAGTGATTCAAAGAGGAAGTGATGCAAGTTTATATGCACAATACATGCATAATATAGGTAGAAAAACACTGATATTTTTAATCATTGATTATTGATTAAAATATGGTATATTGCTACTAAACGTTAAGGCTGAAATATAACCTAATAGCTTTCTCGTATAAAATCAAAAAATATCCAATTTTTCTATAAATTTCTTAGCATATCCGCGTTTCTTAACAGTTAATCGTAACAGAATAGTGGGCAAAGTCGTGGATTAAATTCAAACGGTTCTCTCGCATTGAGCACTCAGCCGTTAAACCTTTCGTGTTCTGTAAAAGAGAATACGCAAATAGACTGGTATTTAAATATCCTCAGCCCGATTAAAATTGTTATTACCATTGTTCGATTTCCATTATTTGACCGCATGAAATTCGAAACGGGGTTTTAATAGAACAAAAGCAATTTGAAAGCGTTTGTCCGTGATGAGATAACGAACTCACCAAAACAATCGCACGATCGCCAATCAACACCAGCTTTTGTTCAGATAAATTGAATAAAGTTTTTTTAATAAAAAACGAAAGAATAGGCGTCATTTATGATTTTAAATTTAATTGATGCCATGATATGCTAACAATTCAAATAATAAATCACCAAAAAAGATACTTAAATTCAAATGTAACCTAAATTACACATTATCGGGTGATAGTATTTTGTATGTTTGGTACAAATCACACCTATTTAGGATTTATACAAGTTCAGGTCAACCAATATCCTGGACTTTCAGATCGTCGAGATTACTACAAGGTATTTACGTGACCAAACGTATGCTCTCTACATATTAACTTGGTTACTTTACTTACTTATAAAATAGGTGATATCTGGGGCTCCCAGTTTAACAATGCGTTATCGCACAGATGAGAAATGACACAAATATTTGAACCTATAGTCTTCGGTTTATAAGTTGAACGTACGACCACCTGGACCACGAAAACAACAATGCTATGAATTTGGGATATGAAAAATGAACAAGAGAAGGACGATATCCATTAGAATATGGGAATGGAGATAATGTATAAAAGAGGAAATGCAATCCATTTTTATTTTTTATCGATACTGCAAATTTAAATGTCGACTAAAAATATTTTATCCACACCCTATATTATTTCCTCGTTCCCAGTGCAAAGCTTTGGTTTTTTGAACTCGTACATTTCACACGATCGACGGAGTTTTCATTTTGCAAGTGGCAAAGAGAATGTAATTTTTCACATCACTAAAAATAGACTAGTCCTATTAGGGCTAGTGGCGTGCCATGGGGGAGGCCTATGTCCAGTAGTGGACGAACGTTGAACGCTGATGATGATGATGATGAATAGGGCTAGATATATAAGCTTAATAAGGCCTATGACAAATCGAGCTGTGATTCAAATCATTATGATGATCGCAGTCAAGGTTCATATTATTATTATAATAATAAGTAGGTATTCCATAGTTAATTACCACCTACTGAATAAAACTGCAACGCCAAGTGGATGTTTAGCGAAACAGGAAAAGATTGATACAATGTTATTATTTTTTATTTTATTTGGAATATGTACAAAACTCAATGTATTTTTAATTTAGTTAAATACTGTTATCAATAAATGAGTATGAGTATGATTTATACTTCCTTCTTGGTTATTCTTGTAAGTGGTGCTACCATCTATGGTCACAGAGTCGCTTAACTGCAGGCAAGAATTAAAAGTGAGATATTATTGACCACTGTCATAGATAACTGTGAATAATGAAAACTATATTTTTTATTAGTACATTGTAAGGACACACACAACACAACACTGTAGCTAGTGCAACAGTGTAGCTGGACAACATTGTAGCTAGTAAAATTACTGGGCTGAAGAGTCTTAACATCTTATGACTCTCAAGTAAGAAGCGTTGGCGCAGTGCACTGGCTAGCACTGTACTGATTATGGGCAGCGTTATCTCTTACCATCAGGAGAGCGTCATGCTCGTCTTCTTAGTTCGTGGTATAAAAAAAAACATACATTGTAACATTATTCGATTCAGCAAAATTTATGTAGAGCGGCTGTCCGGACGCGCCCCTCCGTCGGCAGTCGTCTCGACAACGTCACAGCCCTAAGTCCTCTTTGTGAAATTAATTATTAAATGTAGTGTTTTTGTAATAATACCTCTGCATACTATCAGCTCATGTGAAAATAAATGTTTTTCTCTATCGCTATTAATGGTGGGACCCAATTCGTCAATTAGATTATACTAGCTGCGCCCTGTGGTTTTACCCGCTGTACTATATAGCCTATGGGTTATATTTTTTCAGATACCGGGGGTAGACTTCCTTTGCAGGAGGTCGTCGGATAGTTTAAGTATTGACAAAAGGGAGATTATTAATAACATAACCTCTCTTCTTGAAATTGATTGTTCTAGGATCATTTTGTGTGCTCTCCCTTATTCTTCATCATTAACGTCAGATCAAAATAAGCACATACATGTCCTTAACAATCTGTTTCATAATTTGACATGTCGTCATAGTGACAAACTTTTATATTTTGATAGTAATAAGTTTATTACTAATTTTTATTTGACTTCGAATAATATGTATTGTTCGAAAAAATCTATGTTAACTATTGCCAAATTGTTGGCATATAATATACACATAGTTATAAGTAGTATAACTAAGTTTTATAATGACTCCACAGTGGTTAGTATATTATGTACTAATGAATTCACTGTGGAACAAAATTTAAACTAAATCATGAGACAACAGAGGGCGGCAATAATACATTAAATCTATTTTATCAAAATATAAATCGCTTCTCTGGCAAAATAAATGATATTGAGCTGTTATTAGATAAATTTAATTATGACATATTATGTTTTTGTGAAACTTGGTTGAAAAGCGACAAAATGGCATTTAATGTAAATAATTTTCAAGTAGCTAGTACGTTCAACAGAACATCCGCCGAGGGAGGTGGTTCCATTATACTGTTAAAAAAATGTATTAAATATAAAGAACGAACTGACATTGTCGGCTGTTCTGTCGAACGCACTTGCGAGGTGGCTTGTGTTGAGGTTGGAAGGCACATACTACTATGTGTGTACAGGCCGCCAAGCTCAAATTTCTCGGCATTTTTATCTGCAATGGAAACTATACTTAATAAAATATCAAGGAGCAATAAATCGATAATTGTCTGCGGTGACTTTAACACTGATATATTGGTAGAATCCTCAGATAAAATGAATTTAATTAGCCTCTTCAATTCCTTTGGCATGAAATACTTATTCTGTGAGCCTACAAGAGTAGCCGGCAATTCCTCGACCTGTATCGATAATATTTTTACTAACTGTGAATGTAATAACTTAACGTTAACATCAGGTATTAGGTCCGATCATAGAGCACTCTCATTAGGATTTGAAACCAATCATACTAAAAGTAAGACTGTTATTGAGCATAGGCCGCTCACTAAGTATAGATTAGAAAAACTAAATACCAGCGTAGAGGTAAACCTAGCAAATACTGACCTCACCGCGGAGGACCCTAATATTAATTACGAAACCATGTTCTCAGTAATAAGTAAAGAATTCAAGGAGATATGTCCTAAGAGGAAATTACAGGGTAATGGTAAACTAGAGTTTGCCGACTGGGCCACAAAGGGAATAAGAATAAGCCGAGATAATATGTACCAATTGTACAGCGATAAAGCCCATAATAATTCAGAGTCCTTTGTAGAATATGTTAGATGTTACTCAAAGACTTTCAAAGCCGTCTGCATCCAAGCTAAAGCCTTGATGATTAGAGATAGAATAAGCAAATCAACCAATAAAGTTAAGGCAGTTTGGAATACTATTAATAGAGAGACGGGTAAAAGTAAAACTAAGGATACAGAATATAAATTATTACAAAATAATCAATTAATATCAAGTTCTGAAGAAATTGCAAATATCTTTGCGGACTTCTTTTCTAACATCGCGTTAAATTCAACTAAGTCACTTGACTCTTCTCCCGACTTAGCAGTAACTTATCTAAAGGAAAATTTTAAACATGATATACCTGACTTTTCCTTTACACATGTATCGGCAAATTATGTTAGAAAAACGTATAAAAGCCTAAATGTAAAAGCCACTGAAGACCTCTGGGGCCTATCGGTTAAATTGGTAGAGTCGCTTATAGACACCCTTGCTCCTTACTTATCAGAATTGTTTAATTTGTGTATAGATAAAGGCACATTTCCGGACCTGATGAAAGTTAGCAAAGTCACCCCAATCTTTAAATCGGGATGCAAAACTGATCCCTCTAACTATAGGCCGATCTCGGTACTTCCTGTCTTGAGCAAAGTCTTTGAAAAAATGATGCTGCACCAACTGCTGTCTCACTTCAATCAATACAAAATATTACATAAAAGTCAGTATGGTTTCACCAAGAGTAGATCTACGACAGATGCAGGTAGTCACCTTATGACTCTGATCCTTCAGGCTTGGGAGAGTTCACAGGATGCTATTGGCGTATTCTGTGACCTTTCCAAAGCTTTTGATTGTGTGGATCATAGCACACTGCTGAGGAAGTTGGAGGTATACGGAATTCAGGGAAATGCCTTGAACTTGGTGGAATCTTACTTGTCAGACAGACAGCAGAAAGTGGATATTGGCGGTGTCATTTCATCAAGCCATCCTGTTAGAATAGGAGTGCCACAGGGGTCAATCCTTGGTCCATTCTTGTTTCTGGCATATATAAATGATCTCCCTTACATGGTTAAAGACCTAGCAGACATCGTTTTATTTGCCGATGATACCTCGCTAATATTTAAAGTGGATAGGAAAGATAGTGAGCTTATACATGTAAATAACGCGTTAATAGTAATATCTAAATGGTTTGCAGCTAACAATCTGTTATTGAATGCGAAAAAGACTAAATGTCTGAAATTTTCATTACCTAACGTTAGGTACATAGAATCTAATATAGTTCTTGACGGTGAAATACTAAAGCTTGACAATGCAACTTTGTTCCTTGGCATGAATATAGATTCTAAGCTACAATGGGGTAATCATATTAATGTATTGTCAGGGAAATTGAGCTCTGCAGCATATGCGGTGTATAAAATCAGGCAACTATCAGATGTAGCTACAGCGAGATTAGTTTACTTTGCATATTTCCATAGTTTAATGTCATACGGTATTTTACTGTGGGGGTCAGCAGCAGATATTGAGACTATTTTCATACTGCAAAAGCGTGCAATTCGTGCCATCTATGAGATGCGCCCAAGAGACTCTTTAAAGGAGCTCTTTAAAGAGATAAATATACTGACCCTACCATCTTTGTACATTTACGAAAATATTATGTATGTCAGAAAAAATTTAGATAAATTCAAGTTAAATAGTGACACTCATAGCTTTAATACTAGAAATAAGAATAAGTTAGCTGTACCTCGATTCAGATTGTCCAAAACGAGCCATAAATCATTTTTAGGGAATTGTGTACGTTTTTATAATAAAATCCCTGATGAAATAACGGGGCTCACAGAAGGTAAATTCAAAAGCCGTGTTAAAGACATATTACAAAAGAAAGCCTATTATAAAATTAGCCAATACATAGAAGACAAAGATGCCTGGAAACCTCTGCAACCACCTGTAAATAAATTATGTAACCAAGATAATAATTGTAAACACATATTTAAAAAAAGCAATCCCTATGAGTTTCTTGCTCATTCTTCTCATAGAGGTGCCTTGCGAATGAGCGGTAGAATATTAAAATAAAATGTAAAGTTGACTTGCAAAAGTGCTCCATTGTAGCCTATTTGAATAAATGAATTTTGAGTTTGAGTTTGAGTTTGAGTCGTCTAGGTGGGTACCTCAACAGTGCCATTTATTCTACCTCCTGAGCAGTGATGTGCAAACATTACTATGCTTCGGTAGGAGGGCACTGTAGCTAGTGAAATAACTGGGCTGAAGAATCTTAACATCTTATGACTCTCAAGTAAGAAGCGTTGCGCAGTGCACCCAGAATTTACCTATGTAAAATCCTGGGTGCTGTACTAATTATGGGTAGCGTTATCTGTTACCATCAGGAGAGCGTCTTGCTCGACTTCTTACTTCGTTGTATAAAAAAAGATACCTAGTGTTTCCGCTTTTAGAAATAAATCGAACCGTGCGAGTAGGTAGCCGGTGTGAGCTCGCGTGACCTGTTTATATATTTTGCATGATACTCGTGCTTGTCTCAGTGGAAACGTGCGTGTGTGACGGAGACACAATTTATGTGCTCAACTTGTAGGTCGTAAGTGGAGTAGGCACTACGTTACTTGTTTTACATCTGTGCTGTTTATTTTTTGTGCACGCTGATGAAGACAAGTTTGATACTTTTACATTATTACTGGTAGAGCTAGTTCATTGCTACAGAACATCCCAATATTTACATTACCACTATTTACATCTTCTATGCTTTAAATAAATAGATTGAAGTAAGTATTCTATTCTACTTAAAACTATTATATATATCATAAATAACTCTAATACAACCAATTGCATTCCAAATTTCAACTCAATCCGTTCAGCGGTTTGGGCTGTGCGTTGGTAGATCAGTCAATCAATCAGTCACTCTTTCCTTTTATATTATACTAGCTTCTGCTCGCGGCTTTGCCCACGTGGCAAAATCCTTACTTAGCGGAGGTCCATGTTATAAAACCTATCTATGTTCCAAATTTCAACCCAATCCGTCCAACGGTTTAGGCTGTGCGTTGATAGATCAGTCTGTCAATCAGTCACTCTTTCCTTTTATATATTTAGATTTAGATAAAATAAAAATTCAATTTAATTTAAAAATGTGGGTGTTAAGAGGTACATAAATTCTTCCTAGCTCAGTTACTTCTTCTCTTAAATCTTCTTTTGATTTGACTCTAACAGTGTAAGTAGGGTAACCTGTTCTGTTGGAGTATAAACCCCAAATATTATTATTATTCTTCTACCTCGCCAAATAAAGCAAATCGAGTTATTCGTAGAATTAGACGTTAATATGTTTACTTTAAAAAATATTTATCAGTTTTTCCAACAAGGACAAAGGGAAATGGCGTGTAAATCATAAACATCAGACATCAGTAACAAAAACCCCAACCTTCGACTGAAGATACTACGGACAGCGAGACGTGGAATATTGTTTTGTGTCATTTTTATTTCCTTTGTTACAGGCGCTTTTACCTTTTTTATTGAAGACTGACTCACGCCCGCTTTGAGTCCAAACAATGGGTATATATTTCTTATACTTTATTTCAATACTATGCATAACAATAATTCAAAATCACTCATGCGTATGTAGGTTTAACAAGATTTTAGGAATGCACACAATGAACTTTATGTCATACCAAGTATATAAATAAGTTTATGTCATACCAAGTATATAAATAACACATTTGCTTGCTTACTTACTTACTTACTGGATTGGCGCGAGAACCCAAAGTGGGTTTTGGCCTCCGATAACAAGTCTCTCCAACTCGGTCTGTCCTGCGCCACCTCCCGCCATTCTTCCACGTGGAGACTGCTCAGGTCCTTCTCGACCTCGTCCTTCCAGCGATACCGTGGGCGGCCCACCGGACGTCGCCCACTCGGTCGTCCCTGGTACGCTCGCTTCACACCCCGATCCACTCCCATCCTCTCTACATAGCCAAGCCAGCGAAGTCTGTGCGATTTTGTCTCGCCGATGATATTTGGCTCAGCCACTAGGTCTTCAATTTCTACGTTCTTCCGCACTCTCCATGTCCCATCTTCCCTTCTCACCTTTCCCAGTATCTTTCTCCAAATTTTCCTCTCTGTGACGAGGAGTTTTTGTTCTTCCTTGAGCGTGAGTGTCCATGTCTCACATCCGTACATCAAAATTGGTCGTATGACAGTCTTGTATATACGAATCTTAGTACGTCTACTGAGAAGTTTGGACACTAACACTTTATGTAGAGCTGCACTGCAGCGGAGGGTATTTTGCAGAAAGGGAACAGGAAATAGATATCCGAGTATATCTATTTCCTGTTCCCTTGTGTTGGTGTCCGTCACAGTGCAGCCCAGGTACTTGAACCTGTCCACACCCTTAAATGTAGTAGCTCCGACAGTCAGATTCTCTCTAGGGACTCGAGTATTTTTGAAGCGGCGCATGTGGATGTACTCTGTCTTTTCAGCGTTAATTCTGAGCCCCACTTTCTTCGCCTCCGCCTCTAATACCTCTGCCGCTCTAACTACTTCAGTTTTTCTTTCCCCGAGCAAAGCAAGGTCATCCGCATACCCGATTACCTTATGCCACCCATTTAGTCGCACACCACCGTCGACTGCTAGGACTTGCCTGTTGACGTGTTCCAGCACCAAATTAAATAGCATAGGTGACAGTGCATCTCCCTGCTTCAGCCCAGTAACTACATTAAACTCCTCTGTCACTCTACTACCAACTCTGACCGCTGCTCTGCTCTCTCTGGTCGCTACCTCAATCATCCGAACGATTGACGAATTTTACTGGAATATTAAAAATTTTCAGTATGGTGTACATAGCATTAGAATAGAATAGAATAGAAAACTCTTTATTGTTCACACAAATACAACAATATAAACTACGGTCGTCTACGGAGTATTACGGTCGATGCTGTCGTACGCTTTCGCAAAGTCCACAAATAAACTATGGATTCCCTGTGCATACTCCCACTTCTTTTCCATCAGCTGTTTGAGTAGATAGATTTGGTCCCCGTGCTGCGGTTACTTCGAAAGCCACACTGGTAGTCACCTAAAATATCCTCAGCGAAAGGCTCCAGCCTTTTTAACAGCACATTGGATAGGACCTTGTACGCTGTCGGTAGCAGGGTTATTCCTCTATAGTTCGCACACTTTTTGCGCACTTTTTGCGCAAAAAGTGTGCGAATTTGCTTGCTAGGTGAACTTAATTGCCCTTTTACATTCGTCCACTGCTAGACATAAGACTGTCCTGTTGTCCTGCTGTGTAAGCTTGTTACTCTTTCACGCATTAACGGAAGGACCGATTGAGCTGAAAGGTTGAGCTGAAATTTAGTATAGAGATAGCTTAGACCCTGAAATAACATATAAGCTACAGTGCAGCCGGTAGAACCCCTAGGCGCAGCTAGTAGTAAATATAATTACACCAAAACGATAGGAAAAAGCTTACAGGCTCCCGATCTGATACGGAACCACTATGTCTCGGAAATAAAGCACGACAAATTGTCGGTGAAATGAGCGACCGAACGAAATGCGAAAAACGAGCACATTATCACTCGTCTTTTGTACGTGAGTCACGCGAGCGTGACGCCGGCCGTTGTCACGGAATATTGTTAAATACTACTTTCGGCCATTAATGAAATTGAGCGAAATAACATACTATGCTCAATTTACACTATTTTTGTACACGAACTGACTACCTGTCCGTAACTTGTTAAATCATGAACATAGACACTGGATGGTAATTTTGCAGGTTATTTATGTAAACACTAGCTGTGCTTAGCGGTTTTACTCGCTGTACAGTAGCCTTAATATGAATGTTATTCCAGGGTCTATGCTATCTCTATACCAATTTACACTATTTTTGTACACGAACAGACAACCTGTCCTTAACTTGTTAAATAATGTTAAACACGGACAGTGGATATCTGCAGGTTATTTATGAAAACATGTTATAACACAGGTTATTGTTTTAATATGTGACATTATATCAATGATAAGTAATACTTTAAGCACTATGACAATAATTAATTTGGATATTTAGGTATTAACAATAGCTCTAATAAGCAATAAAATTAAGAATTTCGTACGTGACGTGCCCCGAATAACAATTGTAAAAGGTCTTAAATATAATTATCATTTACTACCAAAAGCTGGCATTGACGAGTAGAATCTAGAGATCTAGAGTTAAGGGTCGGTAAAAGTAGTTTTGGGCCCCGGATATCTAGAATGTTTCTAGGAATTGTTGGAGGAGAAAAAACGGAGAACCGAGTTAAGTGGCGTGTTATTGGTATACACAACATGATCGGTTTCTATTCACAGTTTGATTCTCATCGGACTGAGGTTCCGTCAAATTAGACCAGCTTGACGGCGACTGGTTTCCCTCGAAGGGAATGACCCCAAAATGATAAAGTTCTGGGAATACTTATTATTATTTATATAAAAAATATATAATTGACTGTTTTATTTTCTCTGTGAATTATTTTCAATAAGTGAATTCTAAAATTTATGTTTCAAAATTCGCCATATAATGCGAGCGAGAGTCACACTTAAAGACGAAACTCTTAATCCACACCAATATTAACAATCCCTTCGATTCCCACCATGTCGCTCCCGATCTTACCCCCTTGAATATGTATGTGGGTGCCGCGTCGATACAGCGTCACGTTAAATCCTACGCACATCTCATCTTTGCCAGTATTCCAAACATATTATGTCGATTAAACCAACAATTTCATGAAGAGCTTTTGTAATCGGTCGAGAAGTTTTAAAGGTTACCGTTTACATTCTATTTTTAAACCAACTATATATATGGTACCATATATGGTACCATATATATGTATGGTGGTGTGGTATGGTATATATATGGTGGTGGTGGTGTGGTGGTGGTGGTTGTGGTGTGGTGGTGGTGGTGGTGGTGGTGGTATGGTATGGTATGTATGGTGGTGGTGGTGGTATGTATGGTACTTATGGTTCCCAGTTTTCTTGAATATTTTTTGCGTATGGTCACTGCGATTACTCGAAGACGCTTGAACAGAATTCGAAAATTATTATTGTATAAAAGGTACCTAGTTCCCAATAACCTAAAATAATATTATACATAATATTATTTGAACTGTAGCAGTAAATTAGGTTAACCTGTTCAGTTAGAACATAAACCCCTAGAATTAATATCATTCCAAATAATATAATATTTAACTGACTTCTATCGTTTTCAATAACAGACGAACATTTTAATTCACTACTTCAAAACGCTCGATTGATATTGATTTAATGGAACCACCTGAAATCTCTTTCAAAACGAAACAAACTAAATTTTTAAAAAAGTTTTTAAAAACAAGCTTTTATTATTATTACCATGCAGCACCAAAGTACTTGTCAAGACGAATCAAATGAGCCCAAACTCGATGGGGTTGCGTGTTTAATCACGGAATTCTAATAGCCACCTTCCAGCTCCATCATACGATCAGCTTGATATCATAACTATATTGCATTGTCATCCGATTTATACATGTGTGCAAAATTTCAACTCAATCGCATACCGGAAAGTGGGTCAAATTAAACTTGCAAGATTTGATTATAGACAGACAGGTAAAAAAAACGGTTCTGAAGCGGTTCATTGGTTTGGCTAAAAAGCTGTTACTTAGGTATTAAAGACAGTGGAAGACAGTTTCATAAACAGCAGGGAAAGTGTCACTTCACACCTTAAATTTTAAGGATATCTATTTTTTGCCTAAAGGAGAAAAGCAAAGCGAAGCAAAAAAAACCAAATAGTTTAAAATGAATTTGCTCCGCTTTTGTGGATAAGGATTTGAAATGCAGAACAGAGATTTTATGCAATTCTATTGATTAATTTATTTTAGCTTCGCTCCTTTTTTTCCTTTTGATCGAGTGGAAAGGTAGTAAAGGACCTAAGAGAGAAATAAGTATGTAATTACGGATTTGTTTGAATTATAAATAATTTCGACTTTGGCTTCACCGAAACTCATTTAACGCTCAGATTGAGCGAGCAGTGACGCGAACAAACTCGAGTATTATACGGGTATGATTTTAAGAATTTGTTTCCGTAATATATGTTACCTACTGCCTACGAGTTACATATTTGGGTAACGGAATTAGTAATAATATTTCTTTTTAAATATTTTATATTTATGTTATACTACATTGGCCCCGTGACCAGCGAAAGTACAAATCCAGTAGGATAATAATTTGGATAAATATATAATTATAGCCCAAGTATGTCATACAAAAACATTCTGGTCTGTCAGTTCATTGTTTTTGCAACATATACAAATGTCACACTTTCTTACTACTTTTATAGTATTAGCTGTGCCTGGCAGTTTTACCCGAATAAATTTCAGCTCAATCTCAAATTAGGTGTGAAGAAGATTTAGGTGTCACTCAAACACACACCACACAGTGAGAGACAGTAAAAAAGAGAGAGAGAAAGACGTACACAAATACACACACACACACGCACACACACACACACACACACACACACACACACACGCACGCACGCTCGCACGCACGCACGCACGCACACACGCAGTCACACATCCAGCCATCCAAACTTTTGCATTAAAATTAGTGGATTAAAAAGATAAGTGTGACATGATAAACAAAGGCAATAGATCTAGTTACACAAACAGTTAAGAATTAAAGTGGTATTTATTTGATACTTTTACCCTTAGGGCATTCTTCGTAAAAGCATTCGGGCAATAAATTGTCCTCGGGCCCTTTAGACAATGAGCGGCTAAATTACGATAATTAAGCTTGTTTAAATATTAACAAGGGTTAATTGATGAGTTTTCTGCGTTGTTTTCAATGAAAAATGTTATTAAATATCGGGAATTTACTTGATCGACGTTAATTGCTCAAGTTTTTATAGCAAAACTATTATTACTATTCAAATTAAAAGTTATTATGTTGACGAATTCGGATCAGAGGGCCTGTTGGCTTTTGCGCTTTCTCTATCACTATAAACTAACCGACAAAAATAAAATGTTCTTTGAATTATAGAGCGTTAAAGTTAAGAGACGTTAAATTTGTCGTGTAAAGTTAAATTATTATTTGTCTCTGGTTTACGCGACCAAAAGGCGACGTAGGCGCCAAAAAGGCAGTGACCAAAAGCTAACAGAATCTCGGCTGCAGAGCCTTGAACATCGTAGAATGGTCGCTTCGCTATCGGTCTTCTATAGGATTCATTTTGGAGAGTGTGCGCAGGAATTACACGAACTAATTCCTCCATGCCCATTCTATCGACGGACGTCACGGCAGACGGCAATGCGGCATCCCTACTTAGTGGCGCTACCAACAGCCCGCACCAAGCGTTTTGCTTCGTCATTTCTAATGAGAACTGGTCGCATTTGGAACACTTTGCCGTCATCCGTGTTTCCCGAGCGGTACAACTTGGGTATCTTCAAGGCACGAGTGAATAGGTACCTCTATAGGCATCATACGTGATCCATCGTCGACCGCATTTTCACTTTCCATCAGATGGGATGTGGTCAAACGGCCTATTTTGTATAAAAAAAAAAGTGGAAAAATGCCCATTTGCCTGTACCGCTCTTTAACTTTAAGAACTTTTTATTTTAGTCAGTTAATTGTCACAGGATTTTAATCGTATTTGGTCCACAAATCGTATTTAGTCAGATGATATCTATTAACTAACAAAAAATAGTTTAAATGCACAGATTGAGTTAAAATTTGCACAGAGAAAAGCTCTAAAGGGGATATTATTAACGTCTATCCACACAAATCTTTTAAAATAATGCGCAATAAATATTACGGTAGAGTAACTTTAATATTACTAACTCCATAAAGGAGTTAACAAGATAAACGTCTTCAACTAAGTTATAAGTGAAAAGTGAGGTAAGAGTAACTTCCGTTAAAACATTACAAATAATAAACGGTCTTTTTACTAAAAGCTTTTATATTTTAACAGTATCTAGTTAATCACTCTTCAAACTCATATCTCAAAAGAAGGAAGTTTATAATGTGTTACAACACATTTAAACTTGATTTTTTCCAATATAATGAACCTGTTTATTTTATTTATGCGTAGATGTAAAAAGACTAACATTATTTTTATTGCAAAAGACAGTAATTATGTGCACTAAGCTTTGGATATTTGGTATATAGCTCAGCCGATTGAAGAGATAAAAATTTGGGACCTAGACCAGACGATAGAGAAAAAAATACTCTATCCGGTTGAAAAAGAGTCGATTTTGAAAAAATGTGGCTTAGCGGTATTTTAATGATCGGACGGCAGAGATGCTCTCCTGATGGTAAGAGATAACGCTCCCATTAATCAGAACAGTGCTACCCAGGATTTTACAATGATGTAATATTCTAAGAGCACCTAAGCTTCTTACTCAAGAGTCATAAGATGTTAAGACTCTTCAGCGCAATAACTTCCCAAGCTTTAGTGCCCTCCTATCGAAGTACAGTAACGCACATCACTGCTCGAGAGTTAGAATAACTGGCACTGTTGGGGTACACATAGGACCTCTTGCAGACCCCCGTTAAAAAAGTTAATTCATCATCATCTCAGCCATAGGACGTCCACTGCTGAACATAGGCCTCCCCTTTGGACCAAAAAAGTTGATTAAATCTATAAAATTTTACATTATTTTAACCGATTCACTACACAGTATGAAACAAAATCGCACCCCGCGTCTGTCCATATGTATATATGCATTAATCCTAAAAACCACGCAACGGATTTTGATGTAGTTTAATTAGATAGAATGATTCAAGAGGAAGGTTTATATGTATAATACATTAATAATGTGCTTCTAGAATAGAATAGAATAGAAAACTCACAATTACAACACAAAAAACGCACACATATACAATAAGCAAAGCGAAAAAAACACACAAATACTATGATATATAAATGTGATAATTGTAAATTAACAATTTTTTTTTGCGCTTAAATTGCAAACGCTGGCTGATCATACTTAAGATAGATCAAAATAGTGTACTAATTTGTCTGTAAATAGCTTTTTAGCGATAAAACCGCCGCTTATATTTCACTCTGTAATTATTTTTTATGTTGTGTACAATAAAGTATTATATCTATCTATCTATGGCATTTTGTGAAAAATTGTTATTATTTATTACAAAAAATGTATTATTAATGGTGCTTTAACATAATTTAAATCACTATAACCAATAACAGTTGAATTACAGCCAATTACTCACTGCGAAATATAATTAGCTCGTTGTCATAGATTACTTATTCAATTAGATCAGCCGTTTTATAGGTCTTTAAAAAGAACAACGAAAAAACGAGCAGAGACTCAAAATTCGCAGATTTTTATGTAAGCTCGCCAATTTTTCCTCAAAATCACCTAAACGGATGAAAAATTCTTAGCATTGTTTTAATGACATGAAATAGAGGTGCCTCTCGGTTATTGACAGCAATCGTAAAGTAATTTTTTTAGTTTTTTTTTCACTTGTTTTGCATCAAAACTAAGCTTGCTAATTTAAACAGAGACAATGAATAATATTACGATAAATACGAGTATAATAAATATATTATGAGCAAGTGACTCAGACAGCATGCGTAAGTTTACGCGTTTCTAGTAAAATTTGTACAGGTAGGACTTTAGATACATTTGTAAGGCAATCATAGCCGTTCTTCTGCCTTATTTATTCTCCAAGTACCACATATAATATTGCAAATTAATTTAGCTCGATGCTGCGGGAATTCAAGTCATTATAGAATGTATGGGAGAGTACAATATGGGCAAATATTTATCGTCTGTTGGGATTAAATAACCTTCTGTTTCTGTAGTAATTAAAAGACTAGAACGATTCGTATTTCGATATCCTAACCCAAGGGCATAAGGTTCAATTTCGAGTAACAGCTACCGATAAACTTGTCACAGGAAAATGGATACTGTTGTTCATTTCCGATACGATAACTGAGTCGCTTCAAGAGGGGAAATGTTTGGACGTTAATGACTGCCAGATTTGGCAGACAAATAAGATTTACCTAACCACTCTTTGTGTTGATGTGTCCTTCTTTGATTAACAGTTTATGTATGTACACAGGTATGTGTAGAACTACTCGGATGTTTTGAAACACGAATTTAGGTCAGACTTGTTAAGACTGGTTTGTTCTAAGTTTATCAGGATTTGAGTAAACTAGAGTATGCTTGCACCTTCGCTCCCATTGATAAATTATTTCTTAGATATACATATAATGTTTACGTTATATCTATTTGTGTATCAAATTCTTTTTATCTTAATTTTTTCCTTTCATTAATATATTATTTAGAAAATAATATACTTTTACTGATATTATTATTATAATTGTATAAGAAAAAGTATCACTTGAAAGTGATAAAACAAAGAATGTCATTAATTGGTAAACCGTAGTTAATGTAACAGAAAATTAATTATTCTTTAAAAATTATATGAAAATCTGAGATGAGCCAGTTTTGTCTCATTTTGTCTGAAATCCAGATTATCCATAATAACATAAAAATGGGCATATATCACGCATAAATATTATACCTATTATCGTGCAATCAATATCATACGTAGTCATACAAATAACAAGTATTGACGTAACACAACACCACACTCAGACAAACTTTAACAACCATTAATCATTAATTGATGTGTATTATTTCAACCAATATTTGATTTGTCATTCTGAAAAGTATAATATGACTATTAGAGGTAAATTCATGATCTAGCAACCATAACACAAGTTTTGAGTTTGGCTTGGGGTTATGTGGTGCTGTGTGAAATGCAAAGAGTTACTTATCTAGAGGAACAAAGTTGAGTAAGACAAAAATCATCGCTTACGGAAACATAACAAGATAGAAAAGGAAACCGAATCTATTGTTGTTGGTTGCTCGCAAAACTCCTAAAGTAGTGGAAAGGTTCCTATTCACTCTTCACTCGTGACTTGAAGATGCCCAAGTTGTAACGCTCGGGAAACACGGATGACGATAATGTCTTCCAAATACGACCAGTTCTTATTTAAAAAAGTTGAAGTAAAGCGCTTGGTACGGGCAGTTGGTAGCGCCACTAAGTGTGGAGTATGAATTATGAATGACTTTTGACAAATTAAAATTAGTCACGCCTTTTTGGAATATCAGTTCATCGACGTATATGCTAGATCTGTTGTGAAATATTAACTATATAAATATTATACCGACTAAACCCTTGTCCGAAATCCAGGGTCGAGTTTAGCTTTGACTTTTATATCCGTGAGTTTAGTCGGTATATTTACATAGCTAATATTATGGATAATACTAATATTTCACTTACCTGAAATATGCAGCATGCACGTAACATACACTCTATAAACCAAGCTCCAGAAGGACAACGGGCTGCCGGGGCGCACTCCCCCCGCCATTTTACATATTTTAACATCGATGCACAACACTCGACACTGCACTGCTTGTCACATCACTATGACAATCACTTGTTTGGATCACTGTGTTCCTGTAACAAAGAAAAATGATATAAAAAAAATTTGAAATTTGACGATATTACTTTTAATGCCCGGCACTTTTAATGTTCGGCAGTTCGGCACACCAGGCAGGTTGACAAAAGGCGGCGCTTGATCGTGATATTTGGAGAGACTTGGAAGGCATTTGCCAAGCAGCAGTGGGCAAAGGGCAAATGCCTATCTCGGGATTTTTTTTATTATATTTAGCCTAAGCTTAAAATTTAAAAATTTTACCACATTTACTGGTACCGTGATTTTAAGAAAAAAATCTGAAATTTAACTCGCTTCATCATTTTTATGATCATCAAATACTCACACCTGGATATTAGATCTTCTTTTAGTTCTTTCTCCCTCGTTCAATGAATAAAAATGCCAGGGAAATCATCAAGGCTTATATAAGACTCAACTCTAACGTCTTAATAAGTACTTTTTTTATCTTTTATCTTTATCTTTATGTCTCGGACAAGCAACCACAACGCAGTGTTGCGTTGGACTTCGTTTTGAATACTTTAAAAACATTACGATTGTAAATGGGCCGGCGTATCGTTTATCAGGCGAAACTCGAGCTCGTCTTATTCATTTCCCTGCACAAAAACGGGGTCAAATTAAACTTTTTTCATTTCATGTTACAAAAGAACTAAAATCAACCCTATTTGTATTCTATATTACAGCAGAAATTGTGGTTAAACAGCCTCCACTGTTCCGTTTGAAAAAAACGGTCAAGTACGAGTAGGACTCGAGCACCGAGGGTTCCGTATAAACCTAGGACATTCTACGGAACCCTAAGGAAAAGTGGGTATAATATTATATACTGTAGGTTTTGATTCCTTTGCGAGTACTTGCGAGTTTGAAAATATGCCGCTAAAATCGCTGTTTCTTTTGATTTCGTTGACATAGATGTTTGATTTTTTTACAGCTTAAAGTTATTATAAAGCTGAGTATTTGGTATGAATTTCAATTTAATACCTGTACGCGTTCTTGAGGAAAGGGATAATAAATACAAAATTATTAAAAATATTTTTTTATATGATGTAACTAAAAATTTACAGTTTTCGCAATTTTTCCTGTGCCTGTGATTTAAGACATTGCTGCGAACCAAATTTCAAGATTCTGAGTTAACGGCAAGTACCCTGTAGGTTTTGATTCCCTTGAGAGTAGTCGCGAGTTAAAAAATACAGCTAAAATTGCTGTTTCTTTTGAATGTGTTGAGATAGAGGTTTGATTTTATTACAGTTTAAAGGTATTATAGACTTTAGTATTTGATATGAATTTCAGTTTAATACCTGCACGCGTTCATGAGAAATAAGGTAGTAAGTATGAAATTATTAAAAATATTTTTTTATATGATGTAACTAAAAATGTACAATTTTCGGAATTTTCCCTTTATCTGTGCTCTAAGGAATTGCTTTTTACCAAATTTCAAGATTCTACGTTCACGGCAAGTACCCTGTAGGTTTTGGTTTTTTGAGAGTAGTTACGTGTTTAAAATTTCGGCTAAAATTGCTGTTTCTTTTGAATGCGTTGAGATAGAGGTTTGATTTTATTACAGTTTAAAGGTATTATAGACTTGAGTATTTGATATGAATTTCAATTAAATACGTTTACGTGTTCATGAGAAAAAGGGTAGTAGGTATAAAATTATTCAAAATATTTTTTTCATATGATGCAAAAAAAATATTTTGGTTTTCGCAATTTTTCCTTTATCTGTGCTCTAAGGAATTACTTCGTGCCAAATTTCAAGATTCTGAGTTCACGGGAAGTGCCCCGTAGGTTTTGATTTATTTGGTAATGTCGAAAATTTGCTGAAATTTGCGACATATTCGACTATATCTTTTGATTGCGTTGGCCTAGAAGTTTGAAATTTTCACAGCTCTAAGAGGCAATAGACCTTAGTATTTCCTATAAATTTCAGCTTATTACCTCCACGCGTTTCAGAGAAAAAGGGTCTTGACAGACAGACAGACAGACAGACGGACAACAAAGTGATCCTATAAGGGTTCCGTTTTTTCCTTTTGAGGTACGGAACCCTAAAAAGGAGTTAAAAAACATCGGCCTTCATTAATTTTGTTTCGAAAGCTCTCAGAATACTCGGAGGGTTCTTATAATTTATTTAAGGAAGACCTATTCAGTGCTAATTACTTAGTTTGTTAATAATAAATAGAGATTGGGAATCTTCAAGTGTTCGTGTATTTTATTATTGAAGAAAAGATAATTAATTGTAAGCATTGCGTCTATGAGAGATTACTTATTATTTATGTGATGAAGTAGAAGACGAGCAAGACGCTCTCCTGTTGTTAAGAGATAACGGCTGCCCATAATCAGTACAGTGTCACCTAGGATTTCACAATTATGTGAATTCTAGGAGCACTGCACCAACGCTTCTTACTCAAGAGTCATAAGATGTTAAGACTCTTTAGCCCAGTAACTGTTGGGGTACCCACCTAGACGACCTCCTGCAAAGGAAGTCTACCCCCGGTAAATTCTTTCATATTAATATAATTCAAATTATTTCTGTTCTTAGAATATTAACTATTTTCTGAGAATAACATTGCCTTTCAAAGCTAGTGTTTTCTAAGTTTGGTTCACTTCAATTCCAAGAAATCAATGTCTATATTGTGCTACACCATAATAATATTATGAACAAAAGATAGTTTTCGGTGAAGTTAATATAATTGGTTTCAGAGAATATTTCTGAGTGGCGATCGCTTTTGGCCCGCCTATTTAAAGAAAAGCCTTTTCAGAAGAAATCTATTTAAAGATTTCGATTCGGTATTGAAAGGTTGCTCAAGGCCAGCTGCAATGCTCTTTTTTAACCCAGGATAATTGCTTTACGCATCATCATTGGCGCATCGAGGTGTGTGGGACTTGGATACCCACTAAATGACCAGGAGGTGTTCTTGCGGGACGCCATAATGCCGGGGCAGCGGATACAGCGAAGCACTTATCCGCGGCTCCGACGGAGCCCTAGCTTGTCTACGGATTCTACTGGTGGCGATCGGTGACCGTCATCTATAATGAAGGTATTGTCTCGGTGTCAGTCAAGTAGGTGAAGTTAATACCTTCCTGGCTACAATGATCATCGTGCCAGAACACTATAATGACCGCTTGGCAATACGGTTTTGTTCATTGGTTGGTAACTAGGCACGGCCGAAGCCTACCACCATAACTTTGAATTATTGTCAATTTAGCTATGGTAACACATTCGTCCCATCAGTTACGGATGCCTTCCTATTATAAATTGATACACCTATTCATATTCTCATACTACACGAAAAGATGAAGATCACTTTCAATCAGTCCACATAAAATTTCAATTAACTCTCAAAAGCAATCGGCCTCTATATTTCATTACAATCTATTAGAAATCAGCTTTCATTAAAACCATTACGCGTACAATACGGACGCCTTCAGGTCAGCAGATAAGGCATGGGCCGCTAACTCGAAGCAATCAATCTTCATATTTCCCAAAGAACGCCTGACAATAACCATTCGTCTTGCTAAATTGCCAACGGGGCCTTTGTACCGATTTTAGAAATCTCACCTCCGTAACACACAAAATAAGGCGTAAAATAAGTTTTATCAGACCGTAGATCAGGGTAATAGATATAAGCATCGATTCATCCATGAGCGAATTCAGATCTGAACGGAACGATACACTTAATACCGCAAATATTTATTAAGATAGATGCCGCCAGTATCAATATGTATGAACAACATGCGTGTTACTGATTATAATTCACTAACAAACGAATTCAAGTGCTACCATTTCATTCAGCAGCAGTTGTTATATAAATTAGTTGCGTGATTTTCAAGTTACAAATTAAAACTTACGCTTGTACCTATAGGTTCAACCGCTGAAAGCACATGAAAGTTACCAATAGGTAGTATAGTAAGTAAACCTCTAGCCCTGTAAAATAAAAATCCCCATCTAACTTGAGTCTGTTACCATTTACGGCCGCATTGTCGCGATCACGCGAGTTTGTGGTTAGAGGATAATTTACATAATGAATGAAAAAAATTTGTATAGTGGATTCCGGACGGCGAAGGTTTGGAACTCTCTGCCAGCATCAGTGTTTCCTGTAAATTACAACTTAGGAGTCTTCAAATCGAGGGTTAATAGGTATTTACTAGGTCTGTGTGTAGCATATTCGACCGCGTCATTACTTACCAACAGGTGAGACTGTGGTCAAAATCAGCCCTATTCTCTATAAAAAAAAAACGGCAAACGGTTTCTATTCTGATACATAACCACGTTTAATACAAACTACAACATATTTGGCACAGCCCTATGTCACAAGAAACTATTACAAATTAACTTAAGCAAGTGGAAACATAATCCTTATTTATGGCCCTGCGAAGTTATTTCAGAGTAAATGTGTCTCGAACTTCTGCCTTACCTGCCCCGATAATAATATTATTTAGTTAATAATATAGTTCTGCAATGTTTTATTACATGTAAAGGTTTTATTAAAAAATTTAAAAAAAAACACTACAACCTACTTTTACAATTATGAACTACCTGCCTTCAGCGGTTTTACTCGCTGAGAAGTTGTCTTTATTTTCTTGTTATTTTAAGGCTTAAGCTATCTTAATATCTAATTTCAGTCCGAGGTGATGAATAATGTTCTGAGAATATGGGCTGAGAAATAATGTTCCTACTTAAACCTCTTCACGCCTCACGTCTTAACGGCTGCACCGATTGATATTATTTTAATTTTTTAAATACTCCAACTACTAAAATAAATAAATAAATAAACAGGTTACTCTACTCACACTGTCAGAGTCAAATCACAATTTATAGGTTGTGTGGCGAACCTATATATTGCAGTTTCAGGTCGCCGAGATTACTACAGGGCCTGCAACATGACCTAACGACTGCCTCCTACATATCTTATATGAAACAGCCGGGACCCACAGTTTTGCGTGCCTTCCGAAACACGGTAGCGTCCAGGCGAACTTTTTGCCACACACTGAGATTTGAACCCAAGGTCTCCGGATTAAAAGCCGGACGTATGACCACTGGGCCACGGACGCTACAAATACGCTAAAAAATTATTTTATTTTTTTGTCCGATATGTAATATTTAGGTAGATTAGGCCCTAAGTAACACACCTTTACCTTTTAGGGGGTCGTTACGAAATTATATCACTGGTCACCATTATTATAGCAAACCTATAAATTGTTTATATACGACTTTATTAAAAAACAAACTGTGTTGTAGTTTTTGTGTACACGATTTACGATTTTAGCCGGGCTCTGGATGAGTGTGTAAAAATATGCATAATAACTCAAAACTCTTCTGTAATATGAAAAGAATAAGTAGTTACCCAACCCAGCAAAACTGCATTTCAAAGACAAATAATATCAATGCCAGGGTTTTCCGAAGAGAATATGAAATTTTACGCGAACGGTGCAAAGTAAATGAGAGAAGCGTCGAACTGGATTATTAACGGAGCCGGGATCTATAGGAGCGAATACTCGTGGAAACTGGAGACAAAATATTAATTCAGACTTTGAATAATTCTCTTCATTTTTTTCCCAAAAAAATGTTGAACTCTTATTTTTTATTATTAATTTGGATGCTACTCTACATAATAATAATTATTATTGGGGGTTAGGGATATACTCCAACAGAACAGGTTACTCTACTTACAGGTTGGCCACACGGCCAACCTATAAAATATGTTGCAGTTTCAGGTCGCCGAGATTACTACAAGGCCTGCAACATGACCTGACGACTGTCTCCTACATATTATTATCATATAAAATAAAAATAAAAAATAGTTTTATTGCCCAAAAAAATAAAATACAATTTACATTTACATTAAGCTTATCCTAGAAAAGTTAAGGAATAGTATTAAAAGAAATGTGATACTAATTAGGCAAAAGGCATATGCTCAGCTTTATGCTGGCAAGGATGCGCAGCGCTGATTTTCAGCATATGCCTATGCTCGAGCTATCATCATCATCTCAGCCGTAAGACGTCCACTGCTGAACATAGGCCTCCCCTTTGGACTTCCATGTAGCGCTTGGAAGCGACCTGCATCCAGCGTCTTCCGGGGACTTTTATAAGGTCGTCTGTCCACCTTGTGGGTGGATTATCATATAGGAAATAGCAAATACTAAGAATATGTAATATTTGTGATTTATTAAGTTATACATGGGTATTTAATTTTCATGTCTCTTTAACCTGACAGAAACAATCGTCATGTCGAATCCTGTAGGTTAATACTTTTATTATATTACCCTTAATTCTGGTCAATCTTTGGTAATATAAGGATCTTGCCCGGAAAGAGGATAATAAATTCGCCGCTGGCTTGACAATACATCATGAAGCTTTAATTTAATGTGGTGTTACAAAAAAATTATGTTATCTATCTAACGTCACGGTAAAGAGATACCGTGCTAACATCGAGCCGGTTTTATTAACAGCAATAACTGATACTCATCCTTTCATTTGACTCATTCGTTTATACTTTTTAGGCATTTTAAACTAATCCTAACATCGATACATTCATTTTTACGTCGATCAATGAAAATAATATTACAGCAGAAATTGGTACCCATATGGTGCTTACTAGTTACCGTATCGATCGAAGCGGTACCGTGTTGTTTTTTATGTTGCGTGCAGCAAATTACGTAATAATTCTGTGTGGGAAGTGACCGTTTATGTGGAGTCTTTGGCATATTTAAAAAGCAATCTCATTTGAAATTTTCAATTGCAATAGTTTGAACAAACATAATTATCATACAAGTAATAAGACGCCAAACTCGTGTGACTTTACGAGTACACTCAACCGGGGTAGGCTTCCTTTGCAGGAGGTCGACTAGGTGGGTACCCCAACAGTGTCAGTTATTCTACCGCCTGAGCAGTGATGTACAAACATTACTATGCTTCGGTAGGAGGGTACTGTAGCTAGTGAAATTACTGGGCTAATTTTACTGGTTAGATCTTACCATCAAGAGAGCGTCTTGCTCGTCTTCTTATTTCATTGTTTAAAAAAAAAACACTTACATCATAAAGTAGTGATTATTATTATCAGGGGAAAATTTTAATTTTATAACTTTTCATAAAAGTGCCTGGGCGGTAGTGATAAACACCTACACGGAAAAAATGTATTAGGACACTAATGCTCAGCAATGGTTAAAACGACCAGAAAAAAAATTATATTATAGTGATAGAAAAATTTGAGGGCGCTACTAATTTGACGATAGAAATGAGGATTTTTTAAATATGAACACTATACTTCCGCCATATTAAAATTTGTACATCTTTGATGTTAATAATGATAACACCCCCTCGTACAATGTTCTAAAGTTACCTGTTTCAAACTTGAAGTATCCGCACCCTTGTTTGAATAGTAAGCAAATAAAGAGCGAGTGAAAACAAGTCAAAGTAATAAAAAAACTTTTACAGTAAAATAGGATCGATAAGCACTCTTTTTTATTTGTATACTAGCTTATGCTCGCGGTTTTACCCGCATGGCAAAATCCTTTCTCAGCGGAGGTCTACATCATAAAAACAATTTATGTTCCAAATTTCAACACAATCCGTCCAGCGGTTTAGGCTGTGCGTTGATAGATCAGTCAGTCAATCAGTCACTCTTTCCTTTTATATATTCAGAATACACCTTTTTATATAATTTTGAACCTAATAACGTATTAAAACTCACATGCGGAAGAATGGAAATCCATAGCTTAAGACGTTCATAGGTTCATAATAATAATTATGTAGGTACTAGGTACCCATCCATTTATAATGCACATCCATAGCCTAGTTCAAGTAGTTTCCATTAATTAGCAATAGTTCTGCCACTTGGCGGAGACTGTCTTTGAGCCCATTTTGTATAGATGGACTCACAGATAAGTGTCACCCATTACATTTATATTAAAAGCTCAAAAGGGCCTCTGCGCGTTGGACTTTTTTGTCTCCGTATACGCCTGTATAAAGGCCCGGGTTTGACCCGTGTTTAAGAGCGACATAATGTAGGTACCTATTTATATTATGTAAAGAAAAAAAATGTAAACAAACTACGACAATGTAATAATTCTTAACTATTATTGTTTGTAAAAATCGATATAACATATTCGCCGAATGCAGCGCCGAGTCAATATATTTTTAGTGTAAACTTTTTTATGTAAAGCAAACTGTGTGTATATTTTGTTCCCAACTTACTGGTGCCGAGATACTTGCCTATCTCATCAATTAATTATTTTACTTCCTACTGATCTAAGCGTTGGTGCAGTGCACCTAAAATACTCCATTACTACATAGTATAAAATAAAGTTGCTTCTCGTTTCTGTCTGTCCATTTGCATCTTTAAAACTTTGGATTTTGATGCAGTTTTCAATAATAGATAGAATGATTCAGTAGAGAAACACTAATAACTTTCTATTAAGCGCGACAAAGTGCGCGCAGGTACACTTGTTATTGTATAATCCTGAGTGGTACTGTACTGATTATAATGGGCAGCGTTATATCTTACCATCAAAAAAATCTAAATACGGGATGCTTGTACGATTTCTCTTTTTGTTACCTCTTCACTACGAAAAATGTTCGAACAAGTGAATTAAATTAAAAATTAAAAAAAACCCCCAACGCAATACTTAATTCACCATTTTTTGATGGCGGCCATCTTGGATTCTAAATTTTATATAGTGGACTGTATTTTACTCGTTAAGCCCATATTGAGGGGGTCGTGGAAGAAAAAAGTAATCCGCCATTTTGTAGCGGCGGCCATCTTGGACCGATTTTCACCAAACATGGCTAAGAACACTCTCGACTAACTCTACTTTCAAACAAAAAAAACTAAATCAAAATCCGTTCATCCGTTTGGGCGCTACGATGCCACAGACAGACACATACACACACACACACACACAGACAGACAGACAGACAGACAGACAGACAGACAGACAAACAGACAGACAGATAGACAGACAGACAGACAGACAGACACGTCAAACTTATAACACCCCGTCGTTTTTGCGTCGGGGGTTAAAAATTACACAAATAGTAAATTACCTACAAATTGATCGCCAGACCAGTTTAATTGTCTTCGTTAGGTTGTCTTGTTAAAACAAAAACTAAAGCGGAAAAGGGCCGGAGGCTTCCCTCCTACACTTCCGTTAACTACGTTAAAATCCTGGTCACGATTTGCTGCTCTATAACTTTATTTCTCTATGGTAATTTTAAAGGCTGACCAAAATTATATTATACATTTTTGACCACTATTTCAGGTATAACGTCAATCGTTTTTGCTGACCACATTTTGCAGTTCCTGCTTTGCGTATAAAATTAAATTTACCGCCGCTTAAAATCGTCTAATGTTTTAATAGTTTAAATATATAAATTTGCCTGATAATTTACACTGGCTGATGCTTTCAGCTTGGTCTACAAATGTTAATCCTTTCAAAGGGAATTTCTATGTCATAATGTCTAACAGTTTGTTGTAACCGTTCAGTGTATTGAACTGTGTGTTGATAGATTAGTTTCATAATATTTTTTGTTTTTTATTAGCTTGTGCTCGCGGGTTTACCCGCGTGGCTATTTTTGGTGTGCTGATCTACAACATTATAAACCCTCTATCTAATTTTTACTGTTTGTGCTGCGCATTGATAGATCAGTCAGACAGCCACGACTACTTTTTATTTATCTTTTTTTAGTCAATGTTGTCCCACTGCTGAGCAAAGACCTCCCCC
This sequence comes from Hemithea aestivaria, assembly GCA_947507615.1. Lineage (NCBI taxonomy): Eukaryota > Metazoa > Arthropoda > Insecta > Lepidoptera > Geometridae > Hemithea > Hemithea aestivaria. Next base: position 2,113,960 of record OX382328.1, read on the forward strand.
AAATCTATCCATGCATCCCTATCTTGCGCCGCCTTCCGCCAATCTTACTAAATTATAAACGTGAAAGTTTGTAAGAAGGGATGTCTGGATGTGTGTTTGTTACTCTTTCACGCCTAAACGGGTGGACCGATTAAGATGAAATTTATAGAAATAGCTTAGACCCTAGAATAACACATAGGCTATAGAACAGCGGGTAAAACCACTGGGCACAACTAGTATAGCTATACCTATATATAGACAAATATTTGTGAAATCTACATAATATCTACCTGAAAGTTCATAAAACCGTTTCCCCTAAAACACGTCGCCTAAATAATTCGACAAATTCGTCTCCACTAAGCTCACTACACAGGTACATACATAATAAGTAAACATACACTATCTACAAGTTGAACCGCGAAAATTCGTTACGCAAGCACCCGACCCACGCACCTGTTCGCGACAGAATCATTTGTTTGTTATGTTACTAAAGCTCAAAGACTTTGGTATAGGCACGGTATAGAGATATACAGTAATGTGACTCCCTAGAAGCGGTTGAACTCAAGATCGCGCGAGTTTGCAACGATTTGGGTAGGGTTCGGTAGGCACCGAGGTGCCGAATAGGCGTTATTATTGTGAATTATGCTAAGTTGCGACCTTTTTGTGTATAAATGTCATATCTTATGTTTTGTTTTAATTGGAAATTTTGTGTGTCAAAGATGTTTATGCATGAATAAGTATTTCATTCATTCATTCATTCAATTGCTCAAAATATCAAAAAAGAATTAAATACTTTGTGATATTTTTACTATTTCACAACCATTATTCGGAAGCTTACTGCATAAAAACGTCTATTCAGCACCTCGCTGCCTACCAAACCCTACCCAAATCGTTGCAAACTCGAGTGTCCTTGAGTTCAACCGCTTCTGGGGAGTCACATTACTGTATATCTCTTTGCCGTGGTTGGGGTACCGATGGTAAATTTCATTATTGGAGTCAAGGTTATTTTTCCTCTGCGGCAAATAGGTACAAAGCTTATTGTTTAGTTTACCAAGAGAAAATATTATTGTGTATTTATTTGTTTTTATCTTTGGTAGACTCTAGGAGATAGTGCTTGAAATATTTGTTAGGCCGGCGTTATATTCTCGTGAAGCCGTAATGGTATAGCTTTTCCTAAATTACATACATAGTGAAATGTCACAGTAAGGAATGCCTTATTATGCGACGATTTTTTTAATCTGTCAGTCATACTGTTGCAGAGGTATAAATCAATTTATATGTAATGTACTGAAAACTTTTTCAATAGCGTTGAGTGACAAGATGGTATCATTAAAGTTGCTGAGCTGTATCTATAAATAAAAAATTGCAAAATGAAATAACCCTAAAAAAAATACATGGATGCCAATTTTCACAGATGGCAAAATACACAATATATACTACGTCAATTTAAATCCATTCCGAAACTTACATGAGAAAATGGGTAGAAGTTAAAAATCGCTGTGGGTCCAAACGGAAAAAAACAGCAGCATTCTGAATTCCTTGTGAAATACTATAAAATGTTTATGACACAGTATTTGTACTCCTTCGAAACGGCTTGACCGATTTTTATGAAATATTTGTATATTATGAAAGCCTGAAAATTAATTCTCGGTATAAAGTATTTTTCAACTGACATGACACAGACAAAGCTGCGCAGTTTTATAGTGTTTTAAAAAAATGCAGTTTTTAACGTACAAGTAGGTATTATTATATTTACCGTAGGATTCGTGTAATTCTTGGTTATTTTGTTAGCATCTGGGAACGGTAAAGACAAATGTGGCTGTCAGTGGCAGGGACGTGGCTGACGAGCGCAAATTGCTTTGATTCGAGAACAAATAGGTACATTGGAAATACTGTTCAACTGAATTTTGCTTAGTAACGAGTTTCAGATGAATTCCCTTCTTTTACCTATGTTTTTTTTAACTGAAGGGGTTCTAAGTATTGGGTAATGAAATATTTTGCTTCAAAATAAGCCTTGCCCAAGGCGGTATGAACTCGAAGCATTTACGAATACATGAGAGATAATAAGAACATTTTTCTTCACATTGAAAAATGTTTATTTAACCTAATTATTATTTTTCAATATTTTCTACGCGAAATAATTCAGGATGTATTATTTTAGCTGTATTATATAAATGTTATTTTGAAATTACACACTCTTACAGGCTATCGCTGAGATAAACCATTTTTTATAACAAAGGAGAACGACTGACATCAAATATGACTTCATTTAATTTCTTTTATCGTCATATTATAATCCCTAAGAAACAAAAGTAAACACTGATTGATTGACTGACGCTCAGTCTGAATCACTGAACGGATTAGACTAAAATTTAATGACTTATGACGTAAACCTCCGCTAAGAAAATTAGAAAGGCATTCATAGGAGCAAAACTGCGATCATAAGCTAGCCTATGGTCTTTTACGTAAAATTAACGTAAGCCATGTTATTAAAAAAAAGGTAGCACTCCGGGAGTGCCGGCAGAAGTGAAAACTTCAATATTAACGTTGTGTTTAATTATTATAAGTATAAAAATACTATCATTTATGAGGTAGAATACAATGTTTATTTATTGCGCTATCGTACACAAATATTACAATTTATATGTTGTTATTTATAATATTATATCGTTATTTATATATAACATTAAATTTTATCTCTCATAAAAATCAACTTCCATCCATAATTTCGACGACTTTTACACCATCGTTATTATCAGAATCATCATCGCAAATTTTTACAACTGATACAATTGGTTTATGATAACTGAAGTAAGAAACAAACAGTTTTGATTCGAACCTATTTAAGTGTCTAATAAAAAAAATATAAAATATAAACACACACACACTCACACACTCACACACATACACACAAACTTTCGCTTTTATAATATTAATAAGATAAATGTAAAATATAATCTAAGCCCCCTGTGCCGCCTAAACAGAGCAGCACACTCAGGCACGGTAGAAAGAGTGGGAGATACTAGTTCCTCTCCCTTCCCCTCGATCTTACGCTTTTTCGATCAGCATCACGTGACCCTGACGCGAGTTTGAAAGTTTTTACCCATACAAAAAAGTGCTCAGCGCCGCTAAAGAAGTTTTCACTTCAAAAAACGAGGACTTGCGATTAAACTAGGATGCAATGTCCAAGGCGTGAGTTAACTATAGTATTATCATAAGTCCGCGTTTTGTAATACCACGTATAATGTAGGTACAATAATATTATCTCAATACGTATACCTGATAAATGATTATCAAACCGTCTGCAATACGGTAGCTCTTGTGGTGTAAATCACGCCTCACGCCACCCTCCAACGCGAAAATCCATACGGAGTCAATCCGCCTGATTTATGCCATATTAGTTTCAGTCGCTGAACCTTATTTCAAAATGTTTCTGCCGTATCAACGGCTGCACGAACATATTGGAGAAATGCAGTGATTTATACTGTGTGCCTCAAACATAATGCCATTTCAGAAACAAAACTGGAGTTTCCAATACGTGTATGGTAATAAACGTAGACATCGCGTTTTATAAATTAAAAAATATAAAGCGCGTTCTTTTTAAAACGTTGTATGCCTGTTGGTTCTGGCCAAACATGCAAGTCCTTTTTATGCAAAGAAGTGAGAATATCGCGTTATCCTGGTGGCAAGAGATAACGCTGCCCATTATCAGTAGTTGTCAAACTATATATTATTATTCCATAATGATTATATCCATAATCCTATTCCATATTCCATTGCTAAAGAAGCAGTATAAATAATTTAATTGCCGAACATGTCGTAGTCTGATGTTAATGTAAATAAGCATTAAATCATGATATTATTAATATAATTTACCCTAGAGTTTTTAATTCTATATGGAACATTTATTGTATTCGATATCAATCCTTTTTTTTTTACAATAACCTGAAAAGTAGGCGTTCTATAGTCAGCACTGCTTCAGCTTGAAAAAGCATAAAATTATTTTTTCACTTTGTTTGGTTAGTGAATGGGTTTAATTAGGCTAGCAACAGACCGCTCTATTTTTTAACTATAATTAAGTGAGAACTGTTGTGTGATCTTTGCTATCGAGCTTATTTAATTATTCAGTTTAATTGTGAAAGAAAATAACGCCTAATAATGGACACCTTCAACCAGATTTATTATTTTTTTATTCGTTACAGTATTATTATTATTATAGTTGGACGTAGTTAAACGAAAATGTTCCAATCCACATGGGGGTCAATTTGAGAAAAACGCACTTTTGTGTGTTTTAGCCGTACACTATTTTGTTTTAAACTGTATAATTAAAACTGTGAGTTTTATTGTAAGAAAACAAAATATTTATTTCATTTACGGAGTACGGCTAAAACACAAAAGTGCATTTATCTCAAATTGACACGCCTGTGGATTAGAACATTTTCGCTTAACTGCGTCCAGTTATCCTTTGACCACGATCTCGCGTGATGTTAAGTGGCGATGCGGAATAAATAAATAAATAAATCAAAAGTAATCATAAATAAATAAATAAAAAATGAACCAAAGAAGTTAATTGCATCCGCGGTCAACTAAAACAAAGATCAAAAGATAACAAATATCGGAAAGCAAACTCCGGACGCTGGCGTTTCGCAGAATATAATTTTCGATTGCGGCTAAAATCTAAAGTGCCGTTAAGAAAATAACCCGCTGAATATTCAGTAGGCTAAACACAGGCGGATTGCATGCCTTGTTTTCATTAGCATGATTGGACTGACCCCATTAAAACGTGGCTGTACACGGCCTCACGTACGTTGTACCTATTAGATTTTTTTAGTAATTAAACTCCGGTTTTTAAAAGAGCTTATTGGGTAAATGAGAGACAGCTATAATTGAATGTTGGGTAATTTTGTGAATTAAATACTTGCTTAATTTATTTGTATTAAAGTTATTCACCCTAGGTTTTAGTCGTTTTCAATCGTACTCAGCCTAGTATTGGGTTAAAGCGTTCTTACAATCATGTTTATTATTTATTTAATATAAACAAAACGGTGTTCACCATTAACATTGGTTTTGATCATAAACAGTACAACATACATATTATGTATGTAATATTCGAAATTAATTAATTATACAAAACTCAATCATACTTAGTCAATATCTTAACCCTTAACTGACATCGTGGGGTAAATTTTTACCCCAGCCGCATAAAAACCACTATATTTTTTTTTCTAATGAAGGTACACATTTTTCCATTTAGGTATTCTTAGTGCAGCGCACGCGCTATAAGGAAGTAGAAGCGTAATGCGTGAAAAATCATCCGTTTGAGCTGTATAGACACATGGGGTAATTTTTTAGCCCACTATGTTAGTTAAGGGTGCCTTTTTTTTACGGATACAGAAATTTATTTAGAGAATAAAAACAATATAAGTAGGTTTTTTATGCGACAAACATTGTTGGCAACATTTTAAAAGACGATGCCATTCAAGAAAATCCAAATGTTTTGGATTCATGCCCACTTTTCAAGTCATGATGAAAATGCGTTGCTAGAAACAGTAATCATGAAAAATTTGCAATTAATATAAAAAAAATAATATGCAAATGGCATTTATTGGATAAAATCAAATGTTTTCTATGTCAACTAAGAGAATAATGACAGAAATTAGTTTTATATTATTTATTATGAGGAGAGAATACCAAATTTTTGTTGCAAAAAAGTAGCTGATTTTTGACTCTCATTATTTTATTATCAATATTATATTTGCTATTTTTGGTGATTATCTATAATTAACCAACTCAAGAGAATCGATTAAGTTAAGCTTTTTTGTTCCTACCTTTAAAATTAAGATTTTCGTTCAAGAGTGATTATAAGCCAAATGTTAAAATTTGAAAAAGGTATGTATTTTCCAAATTTATAATTTGAAGCTATTTTCTTAAACAAATGTTATCTTTTTTGGTATTTATTGATTCATAATATGCTACCTTAATATATAAAAATCGTTAACTAAAGTATTTTTTGACAAATACATACTTTTATAAAGATTTCATTTGGGGTAAATTTTCACCCCACGATGTCAGTTGAGTAACAAAAAATTACGATGTTAGTTAAGGGTTAACAATCAAACACATCGATATCTTCAACGATATCCTTTCACAAACAAATCAAATCGGTTTTGGTCCAAGTGTTAATAATTATTAATATCCTGCTGATGATATTAACAATGTCGTCTATCATTCAATCTTCATTATTTTTAAAGACAATAAATAAATAATAAATAGAGCTGCGCCCAGCGGTTTTATCCGCTGTACTGTTGCCTATGTCTTATTCAAGGGTCTAAGCTATCTCTATTACAAATTTCAGCTCAATCGTTAGGTCCACCCGTTTAGGCGTGAAAGAGTAACAAACACACATCCAGACATCCATTCTTACAAACTTTCACGTTTATAATATTAGTAAGATCATTATAATGATGTATGTCGAATTTCCTAAACACGATCGCTCCTACAAAAAAAACAATAAATACTATCATTTCCACATTTTTTGTAATATCTCAACCATCTAGGGAGGTGTAGGGTATTATTTGTTTGAGCAAAGCTATCAATCAAGATGAATAACTGGTGCTACGATAACAAATTAATGTACACTTTTCTATGAATAATTATATTTACCAAAAAAATATTCCAATGTGTGTTTATTATAACTCGTACATTATTAAAATCAATACAATATAAATACTCTTTATTGTGTCCCAGTAAAATATTTTTACAATAATGAATGACTTAATATTAATGTATAAACAGAAATATCTTAGGTATTATATCTTTATAATGTATAACATTTTAATCTACAATGGACGGCCTTATCGCTTAGAGCGATCTCTTCCAGGCTTTACATGGAGAGGAAGATATAAAGAGTAGGGGGTGGTATACTTATTATACTATACAGGAGATACATAATATGTACATAATTGAAACATGATTATTATGAGGTTGTAAGTATTTGTATTATTGTCTCATTTGTTTCAATAAAGGCAACCATAAAAATATGTGTATCTGATAGTTAAGAGCTTTAGAGCTTTTATCCTAGATTTTCCCGCTGTTCTAGTTAGTTCTCATAAAATTCGTATAAAACTCTAATGAAATTGTATATTAACGACCATTCTGAAATGGTTTATTAGCTCAGTAAGGAAAAGGATATCATAAAATTAATGCTGAAAAGGCGCGCGCCCTTCGACTACATTTTTACCAAAACCTTTGAATGAGGTTAAAGAGAAAATGAAAGAACTCATTGAGGTAATGCCTTCTACCGCATTGTTATTTGTACTTGCAATTTTTCTTACATGTTTAAGGTATGATAATATATTGTTATAATTCTTTTGTTACAAGCTTTTATTTACTTTCACCTGTCTGTTGTCTGTCTGTCTGTAATCAAATCTTGGAAGTTTAACTTGATCCACTTCCTGATTTCTGATTGAGCTGAAATTTGGTATGCATGTATAAATCAGATGACAATGCAATATTATTATGACATGGAGCTAATCTGGTGATGGAGCAGGAAGGTGGCCATAAGAACTTCGTCAATAAATGACGCAACCCCATCGAATTTGGGCTCATTTGATTCGTCTTGACGAGTACATTGGTGCTAGATGGTAATAATAATAAAAGCAAGTTTGTAATTTAATTTTTTTTTAATTTCCCTTGTTATTATTGCACCTAGCAATTATTGTCATAATATTATCATAGTGGATTACCGATTCTAAAACAAACAGGAGGAGACTAGCGTTCAATAATTAAGACGCTAAGCTGCCGTTACACGTTACTCTGTGGGCACACAATTATTGATGGAAATTTAATCATGGATATTTATCTAAATATATAAAAGGAAATAGTGACTGATTGACTGACTGATCTATCAACGTACAGCTCAAACCGCTGAACGGATTGGGTTTGAATTTGAAATACAGATAGATATTATGGTGTAGACCTCCGCTAAGAAAGGATTTAGCCTTGCGGGCAAAGCCGCGAGAATACGCTAGTTATTTATACCAGAACATCAGTGTATCAATGACAATAGAAAATTAAGCAGCTTCTTGATATTTTTTCTTTTATGGTACAGTCCTATATCTAAGTTGTTCTAAAACCCAATTTGAAACAAGTAGCAATTGCATAGGCATACGTTTTTTTCATTCAGAAAGGCAGGCTTTTACGTTGCAAACACTGATTTATCCACGCGCAATAAATCTATGTAAATCCCGTGAACACTTGTTATATTCATTCGAAAATTGTTGCGTTCATTTTAAATTTAAACGTCTTATAATAACAAAATATGCTACATTTAAAGCGCAGTTTTTATCTCGTTTAGCCAAAATCCGAAATATTATGGGTGCGTTTGGGTGCGGGAATTTTAATAATGGCGCTACTTTGAGCCGTAGTCGGTGCTCAACACCTAATAAAGTTTCACCGGCGGACCTGCTGAGCGATATGAACGCAAATATTTTATGGAATAAATTATTTTAGGTGCATAATATTATAATTTATGCTACTTTCAACCTACACCTGTAGCTTGTTTATTTTTCCGTGAAACATTCTTATGAATTATGTATCCATTGCGAGCAGAATCACAAAGTGAGTAAGGTTGAATCAAAGGAAAACCCATTTGATTTTGTCAAATTTCAAAAATATAGTAATAAAATATATTTCAAAAATATAATAATTTGGTTCTGTTATTATTTTCTGTTTGTTCTTTCTCCGCTTAAAAAATATTCGACAAAGAATTAATGGAGTATAATTAATTATAAATTGTTTTTTTTTTATTTGTGAAATGCCCCTAAGAAGGCAGTGCCGCCGAAGCCGGCCTAAGAAATGTTAGCGAGACGATCTGCAGCTGTTGCTGGTCTCTTTCTTACCAGAACTGAACTGATGTGGCGCAAAAATCTTTTCTCAATTAATTACATACATTATTATAGTATCTACTCTCTAATTCAAGTATTATTTTACACATCCCTTTATTCATAAGAGAGATTTTTACATAATTAAAAGGATGTAAAAATCTCTAAGAGGCTTTTGTAGTTAACACTTGTATGAACTGAGAAAGTAAATTTGTATTTTAGCGCAAGATTTTCTTATAAAGTTGCAACCATCGTCGTTCATACTACACTCTGAAATATGAGACTATTTGCTGTGAATTTGTGCCATTTTCCCTTCAGCACCGATATTAGGCGCCAAAGTTTAACACCAGGAGTTACTCTGATTCTGGTAAATATAACAGTATGAAAGGTTTTAAAAATCTGATATTATTAATGTTAATGTATCAAAATAGAGCAAAAATATTTGTTATAAAAGCTCCATTGTGTATGATTCTAGGAACTCGTAAGAACACAATGGCCTTGGATTATAGATGTGTAGGACTTAATCATAAGAGTGCGCATTACCGGAGCTATACTCTCGCCGACGAAAAGCATTGATGCTGCATAACACAAGGCAATAAATTATGTCTTAAAACTAAAGATTTTCTACTTTGAACAAACCAATCAAAACTAGCCATATAGTCTATTTCGTTAATTAATGGAATCAGGCGTTACTTTGCGGAAATCCATTTCGTTGTAAATGAACCAAAGAGAACAAACCAATCAAAACTAGTCAACCACCCAATTCAAACCAGTCAGTTTTGGCGATTTTGTTTTCATAAAGAAAATCACATAAGCGGAGTCTAGTTTAGTCTGTACCTTGAATATACCTTACTTGTAATACGCCAATATTCCATTTTGCGGCTTCTTACCCAAAATATTTTGCAGTGATTAGATATCGCGTTCGAACGGTAAGGGGACCAAAGAAATTTCCCGAGCTCTTCTAGTTTTTTTTATATCATTATCAGCACATCAGTGTTCTACATACAAACTGCTGGGCCAACTCCACCTCACTTGACTTTTTCGTCTTTTTTTTCTTCTTTGTGTTTGTAAATGCTCATGAGCGCGTCTTTAACTGCAGCTAGCTCGTGAGCTGATTCCACTCCTAGTTTTTTATGCTTAGAAGTAAGAAGACGAGCAAGATGCTCTCCTGATGTGAAGACATAACGCTGCCCATAATCAGTACAGTGCCACCTAGGATTTAACAATGAAATGAAATTTTAGGTGCAGTGCACTAACGCTTTTTACTCAAAAGTCATAAGATGTTAAGACTCTTTAGCCCAGTAATTTCACAAGCTACAGTGCCCTCCTACTGAAGCACAGTAATGTGCACATCACTGAACCGGTAGAATAACTGGCATTGTTGGGGTACCCACCCAGATGACTTCTTGCAAAGGAAATCTTCCAAAACGATAATCGCCAAACAAACAAGTGAAATTTAAAAAAACTTTTTAAAAACAAGCTTTTATTATTATTACCATCTAGCATCATAAGTACTCGTCAAGACGAATCAAATGAGCCCAAACTCGATGAAGTTATGTCGTTTAATTACGGAGTTCCTATGGCCACCTACCAGCTCCATCATCAGATCAGCTCCATGTCATAATAAAATTGTATTGTCAATCGATTTATACATGCATACAAGATTTCAGCTCAATCGGAAACCGGGAAGTGGATCAAATTTAACATGCAACATTTCATTACAGACAGTCAGACAGATAATAAGACAGGTGAAAGTAATTAAAAGCTTGAAAAATAAATGAAATCGCAGCAGAAATCACAGCAGGTAAGTAACTGTATTCACGAGTCTGTGTTGTGCCCCGCACCGCTCATCAATTCCGCTTACTTTTTTATTATACCCACTACCCACGTCGGCGGCGGATGTTTCAAGGCATTCCGGTGCCTACAGTTACTTATTCTTTTATTAATAAAATTTTACGGATCCCTCGCTCATGGGGTCGGGTGTTGGCATCGCGCCCGCTCTCTTGTGTCGCGTGATAATATCTATCTTAGCCCGGATTACATTTACATCATTGCACTTCTCGAGCAATTGTGTTCTTGTTGGGAGATTGTATTTGTTTGTACGACTTTGTCTGATATCAAATGTTTTCCTTCTTTTTGTTTACGCAGTTGTGTTGTGATCTCGAACTAGGTCTGAAATGGTAACAGCGTGTGTGTTTGTTACTTGCGCTGGTTATAACTAATGATATAAATTGATTTAATTTTAATACGGCTTTTATGTGTTTTGTTTTACTTGTTTTTTTTTATTGTAAATGATTTAAATTCAAAAAAATTGGGGAAAATATCATTATTCAAAAGATATTGAAACCTTTTAATTTCAAATGGTTTGCTTTATCCGGCTGAAGTGATATCAATTACAAGTGTTAATCTTAAAATTTCGTTTTTTGATTTTATCTCTTTTGATTTATCGTGTGACCATATTCCGCTATGATGTTGAGAGATGCAACGATGCGGCCGTAAATGGTATCAGAACCTAGAGGGTGGGATAAATTTTTCCCTGGATAGTGGAAAAAATATTATACCTATCTTCAAAAATATCTACTCTACCGAGCAAATCCGCAATGTTCTCTAGTCAAAAAGAAAATCTCCACTAAGTAAATAATCTGACATCAACGACATCGACGAAAAACGACCAACGAACCGAAAATGATTTCGTCCACCTTCCTACTTATCCTTTGTACCCACTCGGATTAAATTTCCCCAAAGTAGAACGGATCAGGCGTGTTTAGTCACATTCTCATATAAAAAAATACGCGGATTGTCATAGTAGCAAATTGCCACAATAGCAAAATATCACAGTAGCCAATTGCCACAGCAGCAATTTCTCACATTCGCAAATTGTCACTGTAAAAAATATCATGGTGGCAAAATTTACATAAATAATATGAAAAATAATATGAAATTAATATGGAAATTTACTTATTAATTGGAAATGATGAAATTTAGCTATTATGACGTTTTGCTAGGTGTAACGATTTGCTACAATGAAAATTTGCTACTGTGACAATTTGCAACTACGACATTTTGCTACAGTGACAATGTGCGAATATGACATTTTGCGTCGAAATGTCACGATGCGAATGTGACCAAACACGCCTGATCCCGTAGAACGACGTGTAAAGTCAAGTGGGCTGAAGTAGGTACGAGTGGTTATCGAACTGAGAAACTTTGTCAGATTCAGAACTTTGAGTGTCATTACTTCACGTCATATACACATCTATGGTTTTCAAGTGATGCTGTTATAAAACTTAGTCTTATACATGCCTTATGTAACCTTTGTTATTTTTTAGGGTTCCGTACCTCAAAAGGAAAAAACGGAACCCTTATAGGATCACTTTGTTGTCCGTCCGTCCGTCCGTCCGTCCGTCCATCCGTCTGTCTGTCAAGACCCTTTTTCTTAGGAACGCGTTGAGGTAACAAGCTGAAATTTATAGGAAATACTAAGGTCCATTGCCTCTTAGAGCTGTGAAAAATTCAAATTTCTAGGCCAACGCAATCAAAAGATATAGACGAATATGTCGCAAATTTCAGCAAATTTTCGACATTCCCAAATAAATCAAAACCTACGGGGTACTTCTCGTAAACTCAGAATCTTGAAATTTGGCATGAAGCAACGCCTTAGAGCACAGATAAAGGAAAAATTGCGAAAACTATAAATTTATATTTGCATCATATGAAAAAAATATTTTGAATAATTTTATACCTACTACCCCTTTTCTCATGAACGCGTAAACGTATTAAATTGAAAATCATATCAAATACTCAAGTCTATAATATCTTTAAATTGTAATAAAATCAAACCTCTATGTCAACGCATTCAAAAGAAACAGCAATTTTACCCGCATTTTTAAACTCGCGACTACTCTTAAGGGACTCATATATGAGATCTCCGCCAGGGGGCGCTCATCGTCCAATACTCAATTTTATTACACTGTATTTATTTTATTGATTAAAATTACAAAACGACACAAACAAGCATCAATCATAATTAAATCCTTAATATCAGTGATAAAGTGTATGTGACTGTGTTATTAAACCTTAATACATTAAAATAGTGCAATAAAACCAAAAAGAAAAAATTGTGCTAGTGATAAACGAATTATAAACCTGTGCGAAAATAAACTGTAAGTGCTTATATTTTTACGAAAGACTACTAACTCTATCAAGGAACACTACTATTACCAAGAATATAACGCAATATTAACTTAAAAAGGCAATATTTACGAATCACAAATTATTTGAAGGTACCTACTGTGTCATAACTGTCATAATCTTGGAAAAAAAATCACCTGAAGGTATGCAAAATGAAATGCGACAAATACATCAAGTAGAGATTTTCGCCGAAGTCTGTCGAGCTTCCGTGGCCGAATGGCTTAAGAGCTCTACTGCAAGATTGCTATAATAGCGAGTTCGGGACTCAATAGCGTTGAGATTTTTGCATAAAAATCTTTATGGCCCAATAGAGTTATCAGACACATCAAGAGTTAGCAACAATCGCTAGGGGCAAAAGCAACTCCCTGTAACTCCCTTACTTTTTCCGCAAAAACGTGGTCCCAAACTCACACCACTAAATTATAATACTCACGCGACACACGGACATTCATAAGGCATAACCATGCTAAATATATTTTCTGTACATGAACTCGCCCATTCATTCATTTGGGGTGTCATTTTACTTAGTCGGATAGTGTTGAGTGAAACAGAAATATTCAATCAACATGTGCAAACGGGATGGACAAAACGAAGGAGTACAAATTTAATAAGAAAAAACTAAAATAAAAATGGCAACATTCTACCTATTTCTTTCAAACTACTTCTGTCAAATTTGACAAAAAAAATGTAAACAACAACATGTTGTTCGTATTTTTAGTGATTAATAAGAAGTTATTTCGAAGATTTTTCACAATAATGTTCATGAAAATGAATAAAATAATCCGTGGCGATGCTTGCCAAATGAATTACAAAATGTATATATACGGCGTACACAGCAGTTGCAAATAGAAAAGTGGTTGCTGCTTTGACTAAGTGTTTCTAAGAGAACAGCGTATATCTCAGGTACGTTGAAGTTAGATTAACAGTACATCATCAAGCTCATTGAACCTCATCATTGAAAACGTAAAATAATCGTTATTTTGTCCATAAATAACTATTTTGTGTTATATATTTGTTTACAACTAAAGTCATAAAATACATTATAGTATGACTGAACATTTTTGATACTTTTCATATTGTCCATGTTTAATGACGATATTATGTGTATGAAAAATTGCGTTTTAGGGTTCCGTACCCATAGGCGAAAACGAGACCATATAACTAAGACTTCGCTGTCCGTTCGTCTGTCTGTCTGTCATCTCACGAACCGTGATAGTTAAAAGGTTGAAATTTTCACGGATGTATTTTTGTTGCAATACTAAAAATAGAATAAAATAAAAAAGGGGCTCCCAAACAACAAAGTGCTTTTTTCCGTTTGTTTTTGTATATATGAGATGTTTCAAGAAAGAGTTCAATTCAAAAGAGTCCGACTTGCACTTGGCATTTTTATTTTGTTTTAATGTCTATTAGATGTCCCTACGTACAAGTACAAATACAATTGCTTTATTTGGGAATTTCTTTTAACATTATATTCATGGCACCTTTTTTACTGTTACCATACTGGTACGCCTTTTTTACTTTTAAAAGATGATATTAATCTTATTTATTTTGTATTTTCTAGTCGAATCGAAATCATCAGTCAGAAAATTTGTTTTGGAAAGTATTAAAAATAAAGGAAAATGCCCGCCTACGAGACATCGAAAAGACCACCCCACCGCAAAAAATAAAGAATTGGATTACCTCAAATTAACGATTTATCATTTTATTTTATGTATTTTTAATATTATATTTGTGTCATATAACACATCGTCTTTTATTATCATTTTATAAAAGTATCATTATTAGACGCATGTCTTGTGAAGCATGTGTGTAACTTTTTCGCGCCAGAGCTACTTATCTGATTAAACAGAGGTCAGCAGCCAAGTACAGTGGCGATTTTTTTTTAAAATAATTAAAGTATCAAAATTGTTTATAGTTAAATTCGGTATTGCCATACGGGTAACTCATATATATATTCTTTTATGTCAGACTAGGGTAACCTTGGTATGCTTGAAACAAAACGAATATCTCATCAACCATGCGTGATGTCCTGAGGAGTACAACAATAGAACGAAGCATTCGACAAGGTAATGGCAAATTTTCCAAATTTGGTACAGAGGTAGTTGGAATCCCCAAAAAGGATATGGAATAAGTTTTATCGGTTTGTACGAAAAATGTCCAAAATCCAAAATGTCCAACTAGTATTAATGTCCAATACTAATTTGGTCAAACACTAATTTGGTCCAACATGGCTAACGTCCAACTAGGAAAAATGTACAACACGAATAATTTCCAACATGAATTTGGTCCAAAATGAAATATGTCCAATTAAGAATAATGTCCAACACGAATTGGTTTATTTCTGACGCTGTCATAGAAGAAATGAAAGGTCTTGGGGAGATCTACCTTTCAGATGACAGCTGTCAAACTTGAAATGTCTTGAAATGTCTTCTCTTCAAAAATTTTCATTTCTTCTATGACAGCGTCTGCTTAGGACGAGTATTTTTCGAGATATTGACGTTTCAAGTTTGACGGCTGTCGTCTGAAATAACAATCTCTCCAAGACCTTTAATTTTTTCTATGACAGCATCAGCCTAAGACGAGTATTTTTCGAGATATTGACGTTTCAAGTTTGACAGCTGTCATCTGAAATGACAATCTCTCCAAGACCTTTAATTTCTTGTATGACAGCATCAGCCTAAGACGAGTATTTTCCGAGATATTGACGTTTCAAGTTTGACAGCTGTCATCTGAAATGACAATCTCTCCAAGACCTTTATTTTCTTCTATGACAGCATCAGCCTAAGACGAGTATTTTCCGAGATATTGACGTTTCAAGTTTGACAGCTGTCATCTGAAATGACAATCTCTCCAAGACCTTTAATTTCTTCTATGACAGCATCAGCCTAAGACGAGTATTTTCCGAGATATTGACATTTCAAGTTTGACAGCTGTCATTGCATTGGAAATAAAGATTGTTCACTAGGTACGTGACACTTTTAATTGGACTACGGGATTAGCTATTGATAGAACTACGGATAAAATAAAACTTTATTGGACATTTTTACGAATGGACGTTTTTCATGAATGGACAATTTTCAAATTGGACCTTTTTACGATTTGACATTTTTATGAATGGACTATTTTACGAATGGGCATTTTTATGATTGGACGTCTAAAATATTTGTCATTTTTCATAATTGGACATTAGTCGTATAAACCTGGGCTTTCTTTCGGTGTCGGCTCGTGCGGTGATAAAAGCGCGATGCCAGAATCAGGTCGAATCAGGCCGAGCCGGGGGGGCCGGGTCAGGTGAATTCTTCACTTTAGAGGTTTTTTCTTTCTTTCTTCAGACTTTTATAAAAGTCATTATTGATTTAATTAAAAAACAAATGCTCTTATTTATTGTACAAAAATAACATTTTTGTAGCGGGGGTGAAGCCGTGGGTTTAGCTAGTATACAAAATAAATATAACGTTACCTAATCGAATGCGAATGCAATGAACGACAAAGATAACATTGTTTCAGCCATGCTTAGTTTACCCTATATTTTTATGTATTTTATGTCAACTAAAATAGAAATTATATAATTTGGTTTTAAATAAAATTAGTTAGCTGTGATAAGTTTTTCCTGCTTTTTACTGACTTCTTTCCATTTTTACACCAATTTACCACACAAGAGGTCATTTTTGTCCGTTAACTATATTATTTTGGATATTTTTAAAAATCAAACGATGCGTGCATCTGTCGCTGAGCGCGTTGTGTGACTGAGCGGCGGGTGAGTTGTACTTTTTACGCCCCGCCCATATAGTTGTACTTTGCGTTGAATCACTTTTTGAGCTGTGTTCGACTTCTATTATTTCCCTAATTCGTTGGGCAAAAGCTCTAACTACAAATTAACGAGAGTAACTATTTCTAGTAAAGAGGGCACCACCTGTACTAAAGAACTTGGTCGTTAAATCATGGAGAACAAAAGTTATAGCTATATTACTCTCAGAAAACCACTGACAAGACATAAATCTGATTTAGACATTTCTGAAAACTCTAGCGCATTTCTCAGTTCTACTATGTTGGAAACACATGATATATCCACAAAAAGCCTACCACCAAACGAAGGGAACATTCATGAGTTACAACAAGAAGTTAACGACCTTAGGTGTGACCTAACTAGTGCACACCAAGAAATAGAAAATCTTATAGCAGAGTCATTTTCTCTAAAAAAAGAGTTGAGAAATAAAAACAATCAAATAGAACTACTGAAAAATGTCTCAACAAGTATAGGTTTGAAAACACCTACCACTCCTGTACAGAGAACTTATATTCAGCCACAAAAAAATCTAACAAGTATTAGAAGAAGAATATCCCGGCTTTCACCTCTTAATAATGGACGATTCATATATTATGGAGATGAAACACCTAAGAGCAATTTATTGGCTTCTCAACGAATAACCGACATGGCACAGAAGCTAAATTTGTCTGCTGAAAAACAGGCCTCTACAAATAATTTAACTTATACTAAGAAAAGTAGCGATATTATTACGGTGTCGCAAGATTTAATAAACACCGACCCGCCGACAGAGGGCGCCACTAGTAGTTTAAAAAAGAGCAATAATATCTGGATTGTTGGAGACGAACAGGCTTTAAATCTGGCGCCAAGAATGAGTATCGACCGCCAAAACCAATGGAATGATAATTATAATGTGTCTGGCTGGATCAAGCCGGGTTCAACATGCTCGGAACTTTTAGAAACTTGTGAAAATATTAAAAAAACTTTAAGTCCCACTGACATTGTAATATTAATGTTAGGAAGAAATGAAAAGAACCCAGTCAAATTTCTGTCACAATTAAGTAATATGTTATACTTATTACGGCATAATAATGTAATCATAGTTGAAACATTATTTAACCCTTACCTCAACGAGCGTATTTTGAATGATAAAATTAAATTAACGATTAAAAATTTTAGCAAATGTAAATATCTATCACTTTCGGACAATCAATTTATTGCTTCAAATATGAATACATTCATTAAATTCTTGAGCTTTAAGCTAAATATTGAAATAGACTATCTCACGTATGAGAACATATACTTGAAAAAATATATAAATAAACCCAAATGTACATCGTCACAAAATAAGAGTAGTTTACACCACGTAACTAAACCAATTAGGGGAAGCACTAATGAGCACATAATTAATAAGGGAACTATACAATTTTATTTTTCGCGCAAACAACCTCAGCGACCTCAAGACAAATTTACAAGTACACTAAACAAGCAAGAGGTTAAGACATTTGAGGCTAAAAAAGGTACGATCCCGTACTATTTCAAAAAATACTCCAGTGGAATAACAGACGAGGTGAAACAATGTCCTGGCACTAGTAAGACTGAAACACCTGATACATTTTTTCGTACCGAAAGTAGACTATAATATGACAATATTTCATCAAAATATTGCGGGTGCAATTGGAAAAAGTGAAATTTTGGCTCATGCAATTTCAGATCTTTCACAAAATCTGCAAAATATAGATGTGATCTGTCTAAGCGAGACATTCATAAAGAAAGGTACAGAGTCGATTATGAAAATTGATGGGTATAAGCTAGCTACTGCATTTTCAAGAAAAGAAAAGCGTGGTGGTACCTGTATATTGGTTAAAAACAACATCGAATACAAAAAGTTGAATATCTTGAATTCATTATCTGCAAGATTATGCTTTGAGTGTTCCGGTATAGAGCTGACATCTGAGAAAATTGCTATTATATGTATTTACAGAACACCCACTAGTAATCCAAGACTATTTTTAGAAAAACTTGAGGAACTTTTGCTAACAATTTCTAGTAAGTTTAAAAAAATTGTATTATGCGGGGACTGGAATTTGGACATTCTTAAACCAGTAAGAAATAGCCAAGAGTTGCTCGGTATTTTGAAAAATTTCAACATGGAAGCTCACATAAAAACTCCTACAAGACAACAGTCCTGCCTAGACCAGTTTGCAACCAATATTAAAAAAGTTCAAGCCGAAGTGCATCATTTAGGTTTATCAGACCATGAAACTGGACAGACCTTGACTATACGAATTAAGAAACAACATAAAACATTAGACTGGTATGAAAATATCAGAGACTATAACAAGAACAATATAGAGAAATTCTGCGAATGCATGGCATCTCTAACATACGGTAGTGTATACGAGAAGACTAATTTGAATGATGCATTTGAAGAATTCCATAATATTTTTACCTTATTTTATGGCCTATGTTTTCCAGAATACCACACAAAAAGAACTACTAAGAAGAGTTCTTCTTATTCGTGGCTAACAAGAGGTTTAGAAAAGTCATGTGTTAGAAAACGAATTCTTTATCTTAAATCAATCCATAACAATGCTAATAAAAAACAAAATAACACAAGATACAAATCATACAGTTCAATGCTCAGAAGATGTATACACAAATCTAAACAGATACAGAGCAAAAAATATATAGAAAATAATAAAAATAAGTGCAGGGCGGTATGGAATATTATCAATGAAAACATAGGCGAAGAAAAGAATGCTTCTGAAATAGACCGCATAGTTTGGGACATGCAGGAATATACAAATCCACAGGAAATTTGTGACATTTTTAATAATTATTTTATAAACTTAACGAATAAAGATAATTTCATATATAAACATGATGACATTAAAAGAACATTGAATTCTAACTATTGCAATACAATATTTCTAAAGCCTACTGACCCAGAAGAAATTCATAAAATTATAAACAGTCTTAACAATACAAATTCTGTGGGCATTGATGGTGTCAATACAAAAATAATTAAAGACTGTGCAGCGAATATAAAAGAGCCCTTAAGTTATCTTATTAACTTGTCGTTTGAAGAAGGTACATTCCCAAGTATTTTAAAAAAATCAATAGTAAAACCATTGTTTAAAAAAGGCGACACAACAGATACTAACAACTACAGACCAGTATCATTAATTCCCGTACTATCGAAAATATTCGAAAAAGCTATGCTCAAAAGACTTTATGAGTTCGTCGAGAATTACAACATTTTCAGAGAAGAGCAGTTCGGATTTAGAAAAAACAGCACGACTACTCTAGCCTCATTTAACTTAATAAAGCTTATAACTCAGGCTATAAATGAAGGAGCTCCAATATGCGCGATTTTTCTTGACATGAGCAAGGCTTTTGATCATGTGGATCACGAACTATTATTGAATAAACTTGATAAATACGGTATTAGGGGTAGAGCAAATGAATGGTTGAGAAGCTATTTAAGTGGACGAAAACAATGTGTAGAGATAAGTAATATAGTGAAAAAGAACAAAATCATTTACAGGTCCAATTTTCTCAACAATAATAAAGGAGTTCCACAAGGTAGTGTGTTAGGACCCTTTTTATTCCTATTATACATAAATGACTTACCTAACGCTACAAAACACGAGACGATTCTTTTTGCAGATGATACCACTTTAGTTATAAGATGCAAAAATGAGAGTACATATGAAACTGACATAAATATAGATTTGAATAATATAATGAAATGGTTAAATAATAATAATTTGAAGATTAATGTGAATAAAACCAAAATGATTCAATTTCAAACTTTCAAAAGGAAACAGATTAAATTGAACATAGAAATAGACAATACACCTGTAGAAGAAGTTAACACTACGAAATTTTTAGGAATAATGATAGATCGACAATGCGATTGGAAAGCCCATATTGCCTATATCTGTGATAGACTCGACAGATTCGTTTATGCAATCAGAAGACTTAGAACCACGGTCTCAGTAGAAGCAGCGTTGAGCGCGTATCATGGCTATGTGGCATCTGTGCTTCTCTATGGTTTGGTTTTATGGGGCAACTCTGTAGAAGTGGAGAGAGCATTTATCGTGCAAAAAAAATGCATCAGAGCAATCAGTGGAGCCTGGCCGTTAGACAGCTGCAAACCACTGTTTAAAAAATTTAAGATTTTGCCACTTGCTTGTATGTACATTCGGGAGTTATGTATTTTTGTCAAGCAGCATCCGAAATACTTTCCTAAACAATCAGATGTTGTAAAGAGGAATGCTACTCCAAGAGATGGGCATAAACTTTACCTTCCTCTATGTAGACTGGAACTGTACAAGAGAAATGCATTTATAAATGCTATTAAAGTATACAACAAACTGCCAAATGCATTTAAAGACCTAAAGCTACCTATGTTTAAGAAAAAACTGACACAATGGCTAGGAGACAAATGTTTTTATAATCTAAAAGAATACCTTGAGTTCCAAATTTAATGGCTTGTTTGTGACATGAGATTATATTATTAATTTATTATACTTGTTTGTATATTATTATTGTGATTGATTGATTAATTGAATGATATAATATGGATTGGATTTATTAATAATTATAATAATTAATGTGACATTGTGTATACCTAATTAATTTGACTATTTTTTATTATTGTTATTATATTGCACACCAAATTATATGGTAGAATGTAATCGATTCTCATTATAAGTTGAAGAACATATTGTACATACGACATTCTAGCAATAAAATTATTTGATTTGATTTGATTTGATTTGGAATCAAAACCTACAGTGTACTTGCCGTTAACTCAGAATCTTGAAATTTGGTACGCAGCAACGTCTTAGATCATAGACACCGGAAAAATTGCGAAAACTGTAAGTTTTTAGTAACATAATATAAAAAAATATTTTTAATAATTTTGTATTTACTACCCCTTTCCTCAAGAACGCTTGCAAGTATTAAATTGAAATTCATATGAAATATTCATCTTTATAATAACTTTATGTTGTAAAAAATCAATCATCTATGTCAACGCAATCAAAAGAAACAGCAATTTTAGCCGCATATATTCAAACTCGAAAGTACTCGCATGGGAATCAAAACCTACAGTATATATAATATTATACTCACTTTTCCTTCGGGTTCCGTACAAACCTACGGGCTTGTACGGAACCCTCGGTGCTCGAGTCCTACTCGTACTTGACCGGTTTTATTTTCTATCTAACCTCTGAGAGTTTCAGAGTCTTTTATAAGTACAATATTAATTTTTATTACATTTTTTTGTTATTATTTATTCTATGTTATCTATTTTTGTTTTATTTTACATTGTCCTATATTTTCTGATTATAGCTTGTCAATATGTATAATATTGAGTCTTATCATCTTTTTTTAACCTAGTTAGTTTTGTTTCGCTTTGTTACAGTTTTTACAATCTCTATACAGTATTCCATATATTTATTTATTTACTATTCTCCATGATACTGTGTACATTTTCTTTGCAAATTTTAACTTCCAGGGGCTGTTCTATTTGAAGTCGCTGTCGGTCAAACTGTGGGCACTCAAAAATAATATGTGGGACTGTTTCGTTCTTATGTAACCTTTGTTAGAGCGCTTCCGAATTATCTCGGACTAGCTCCACCCAGCAGTTTAAAACTGTTAGCCTATGTGTTATTCCAGGATCTAAGCTATCCCTATACCAAATTTCAGCTCAATCGGTCCATCCGTTTAGCCATGACAGAGTAACAAACATACATCCAGACATTTATACATTCTCACAAACTTTCACGTTTATAATTTTAGTAAGATATGAGAAACAGTTAATTATTAAACAAGTGAAATTTAAAAAATACTTTTTAAAAACAAGCTTTAATTATTGTTATCATCTTGCATCATAAAGTACTCGTCAAGACAAATCAAATGAGCCCAAACTCGATGGGGTTGCGTTGTTTTATGACAGAGTTCCTTTGGCCACCTTCCAGCTCCATCATCAGATCAGCTCGATGTCATAAAAATATTGCATTGTCATCCGATTTACACACGCATGCAAATTTTCAGCTCAATTGGAAACCGGGAAGTGGGTCAAATTAAACTTGCAAGATTTGATTACAGACAGACAGACAGACAGACAGACAACAGACAGGTGAAAGTAATATAAAGCTTGTAATAAAGGAACGATATCTGGCCGATGTAGCGTAACCACGTAGCGGCTGACTGCCTACATTATGATTGTATTCGTAAAATATTATATATTTAATACTATTTACGTTTGTATATGCGTTTGTTTTCTACTATTTTACGCAAAAACGACTGAAGTGATTGCAATGAAACTTGGTACATAGATATCTGGAAACCTTAAAGAACACAGAGACTTATTGGAACTTTATAATTATAACCTATCTTTTTTCCATTTTATTGGAACTTACACAGGTAAAACAGCTAAAAATATCAATGATCAAACAATAACTTTGAGATTCCTTTACAAGTACGTACTGGTATTCTATAATGTGAAATTGAGTCAATAAGTGGTCTCATATAATATTCCGAGTCAAGTATTGGAAACCAATACGAGAAATAAATAACGAACTCCGAACAACTCTCATACATTTCCCCAACAATATATTTAGTTAAAATTGTATCCGTAACCGAAGGTAATATCGGTCGCAAACTGCGGACAAGGGAACTTTCTCGATAAACCTGCCAGATGTCGCCGGCTGCTTCGCTGAGCTGGAGACAGCGCTTAATGTTGCTCGCATAGACAGTATTTTTTTTATACTAAATAGGCCTACGTTTGACCACATCCCACTTGATGGAAAGTGAAAATGCGGTCGACGATGGATCACGTAAGATGCCTTGAAAAGTATCAGTTCATTGGTACCTTGAATATACCCAAGTGTTATCCATATTACTATGTAAACAAACGACTAAAACTCACGGATATAATGGTCGAAGCTAGTCTCGACCCTGGGCTTCGGACAATTACGATGTCCTTCATCAAGAGCTCACGCCTCTCGGTAGTTGCCAGTGTCGCGATTGCAACTTCTTAAAGAATTTAATTTAACAATAGTTTAGGTACTGTTTGCCACCGCTATACCCTAAAGTTCCTGATCTTCGGTACGATTTGTGGGTGCTAACTTCAGTCAAAACTTTCTAAAGTAGGCAGTCGATATGTTTAAAAGTATTTAGGTCACATTTAGCTGTAATGAGCTCAGATTTATTTTTGTTAATCCTTACTAATATTATAAACGCAAAAGTTTGTATGAATGTACGGATGTAGATATTATGTTCTTTTTTGTTATACTATTGAGGTATTATGACATAAACCTTCTAAGCTAAGGAGAAATTCTTCATGCGGGTAAAGCCATGAGCATAGGTTAGTTTTGTATCTTTAATAATCTAAACATATAAAAAGAAAGAGTTACTGACTGTTTGACTGATTATTCAACGAACAGTCGTAGGACGCTTACCGGATTGGGTTAAAATTTGAAACATGTATAGATTAAGACTTAGATTTCGACTAAAAAAGGATTACCGCACGTAGGCAAATCCACAGACATAGGATAGTTATATTTAAATTAGTTAATTATTGTATCTCAATGTCAATAAAATAATTCCCATTGAGGGCTTAGTGTGGTTTTGTGTAAATTAGTTTGCAATTTAACTAATGTACTATGTGTAAAGATTCCAGTTAAGCGTGCAAACAAATAATAACTTATTTTCAAAACGAACTAATTTTATGCTTATTTGACCACACTTTATAATTATCACTACTATAGTGTTTTAAAATAATTAATGACGTATATAAAAACTTAAAGTAGGTAAAAAAAAATAATGAAAAAAAATTTGAATTATTTATCTTATCAATGACCATTTCCTTTATTTTTTTTTGTCATTAACCGATTATTTATGCACAGTTCAAAGATAAAGACAGCTTTAAACTTAGAGTTATTGTTGCTTCATTATTAGCTCATCGGGGATAGACTTCATTTACAGGAGGTCAACTAGGTGGGTACCTATTTATTGTGAGGACCACCGACTACATCAATAGGGACTGCCAGAATACCAGCGCTGAGTGTCTCACACACAGCACAATGCTGAGGCAGTTCCTATTCGGTGGCTTAGTGGCGAATTTTGTATTATTTTTAAAAAATGGTAAAAAAAAAATTTATATCTTATTTTTAGTGATTGCATTTTTTATAATATCTTTACTGCAAAGAGCTTTATTTAGGTAAACATTACAAGCAAGCAAAATGAAATACTAAAGGTAATAAATAGCATTACTATTTAATTTTGCTTGTCATCCTGAATTTTGTAAAATAGATATTTATTAATAGAGCATAAAATAGGGACTCAAAACTTTTATCATTTGTAGCGTAATCAAATAAATATAGCAAATTATAATTTTTGGAAAAAAATTAAAGGCGTTACTTAACATAATTCATTCCTAAAATTTATTCAACTATTTTCATTATTGTCACTTTACACTAAAGATATCACTATTGATATATTACGTAAAATAGTATACCTCCAAAAACATAAGTTGTAAAAAATACCAAGTCTCGCAACTGCAGTTCTTCTACCGTAAAAAGTTGTGAGATCCATGTATTACCAAGTCGGCAACATCTTTTGTGTTTTAAATTAATAGATCGACTTGGCCATCGCATGAAAACACAAAAATGTATCTCCCAAGTAATATACCGACATAATAGTGCGATTGCCAAGTCAATCTATTAATTTAAAACACAAAAGATGTTACCGACTTGGCAATACATGGATCTCACAACTTTTTACGGTAGAAGAACTGCAGTTGCGAGACTTGGTATTTTTTACAAGTTATGTTTTTGGAGGTATCTCTACGATATCGCCTGATCTTAAGTGACGATGCGCCCGTAGATGGGAGCAGACTAAACCTAGAAGGCGGGATAATCCCTCCCTGGCTTTTTACATTATTACGGCATATAATATTATGGCATTATTATTTGGATTTTATGCAATTTTTACCGTTGACTGCAAATGTAACTTTGTAATCCTATACATTTATATGGGATTACAAAGTTTATGCATTTATGTATCTCGAAAACTAGACCGAAATTGCATGTTTTTTTAGTTTTCCTATGGTTTATACAATAAACTCTAAGTATGTACCAAGTTTAAAGCTTCTATGTTTGCTAGAAGTGCCTTAGACTTTTGATGATCGGTCAGTGAGTGAGTGACAAAATTACAAAACGTTGACTAGTTATAATTTTTAAACGACTAGTTCAAATTGAATGAAATTTGGAATAAATCGTATTTATACAATGCATACTCGATTGTTAAAAATTGAAGCTTCTAGTTTTTTCCACAACGAAGTTATAGGGGGTCGAAAATGGTCTGAACTGTTTCCAGAAAAGTATGGTACGGCCGTGCCGCTTTTTTTGCTCGACTTGGCGGGGGTACTGCCGACTGCCGTGCCCCCAGATACAGAATATCTATAACATTATATTTATTATGAAAAGTGAATCTATATTATTATAAATAACTAGGTGTATAGTCAATTTAAGAGCATATTTAAAATCAGGACTAGATGCGCGAAATTAAACACCGCAAATGATTTTTGACAGTGCTGTTTTCTAAAAAAAATATTACCTAAAATGTTATCTACTCGTATAACGTATAACGTTCGTATAACGTTTTAAAATATTATTTCTAAATCTAAATATATAAAAGGAAAAAGTGAATGATTGACTGACTGATCTATCAACCTACAGCTCAAACCGCAGAACGGATTGGGTTGAAATTTGGAACCCCCGTCTTATTATGTAGATCTTTGCTAAGATTTCACCACGAGGGGAAAGCCATGAGCATAAGTTAGTTTCTTATATAAAAGTCAAATAATAACCCCCAATGACTTAACCAATAATGCCCCGCAATGACTTAAATATCTCAATAATACCAGCGTTGAACACGGGGGCAGACAGAAAATCAGCAGTCAGGTTAGACGAAGGGCTAGCTTGATGACACGCTGAGTCTGTTCCCATTGACTGATACTCTTATACATATTATATATTATTGTTTGGATAAGTTAGTAAAGTTTGTACCGTATATTATTAATATTTGTCAATAAATTTTATTTTCATTTCAAATAGCTCTGGCTTTACCGTTAGGAATTGGGAGCATATCGTGCAATCAATAAATGAGTGTTAGTAATATGAACACTCGATATGACGCGTTCACTCGGATCTCATGCGACTGACACCGGGTAATAAGGTCTCCGGTGTAAGGGTCCTACGCACTTCACTCGATTGAGATTGAGGTTGAGATGATGGGATCATAATTTAGGTCTCATCCTGGAATTGGATTTCATATCCAGTGACGTGGAATATTAGATGTGTTCGTATGTTTTACTGTGTAGAAATCAAAGGACTTACAGCGTTATGCGTTGAGAATTTTGTTGATTTTTTATCTGACTTTTCAAAAGGAGGAAATGTTAACAATTTGGAATCGTAATATTTTTTCAGGTACATTATGTTTACTGATTACGTAGTAACAATAAACTGATAAAAAATCTTTTCTTGTTTCGAAGGAGACGCTTTACCGAAGAGCTCATTAAAAGTTATTGAATATTTACAAATTCTCGTCCAAATAAGTTATTAAAAGTAATTTCTATGACTTCATATTTCAAATTTGTCGTAATATCTTACAAAACAGCCGCGCAGCTCTTAAAGTAATCGCACGTAACATGAGTCAAAATGATATTCTACATTTTCATTAAACACGTACTTTAGTTCTGGAGTGACGTGACGAACTCGAGGCTTCGTGACAAACTACTTCACCCTAATTTCCTGCCAAACATACCGTCGCTAACGGAATTCTAATAGAACCCTCTTGCGTTAAGTGATACACGTATGGAGTATGGATCTTGGCTTGAATCAGGCGTGTTTGGTCACATTCTCAAGTTGACATTAAAAAAAACGCAGATTGTCATAGCACTAAAATATGTCAAAGTGGCAAAATGCCACATTGTCACAGTAGCAAATTGTCACAGTAGCAATTCGTCATTGTAGCACATCGGCATGGTACCAAAATTTCATTGTCAATAAAAAATAAAGCGTGAAAATTGGGGTGTTTAATGATGAAATTTGGATAATACGAGCATGACGTTTTGCTACTATGACGATTTGCTAAAATGAAGTTTGGCTATTTTTGAGATGATATTTGAGAATGTGACGTTACGATGTGCGAAAATGACATTTTACGTCGAAATGACGTTTTAAGAATGTGGCCAAATGCGCCTGATCCCTCAGTTCTAACAAGAATCACTTGAATTTGAAATATGTCTGTTTGACGTAACAGAATATTAATGTGAGAAATTTTAAGTATGATTGCTATTGAAACTACTAGATTCGTTAGATATCGTTATGAATTATGGTTTGACACGAGCTGTGGAATTTTATATTAGTGGCACGGGTAATCATTATTTCCTAAAAATATTTTTAAGTAGTACTTCTATTTACGAATAAATTTGGTGCCCTAAAACAATTATGACAACACAAACAACATTGTTTGATATTAATAATTGGAAATAAATAAATGCCTAAGTGAAACTGATTGTATATGTAGACGGATTAGATAGGGCAACATTGTAATTACGCCATTTCCTTTAATTTTATCGGTGGGCAGAGTTGAAAATGGCAAACTCTGGCGTAACACTTATAACGGGCGCTGATTTGTTTAAATAAAACTGCTTCGCTTCGTGGCGGGCTGTGATTGGTCGATAGTCGGGGGACGCGTATTGGCCAATGAGCGTGGAGCAAGTCTTGAGGAAAAGATCCGATGGTGGCGCTAGTAAGCGAGTTTACGTTGTACGGATCTCTGTGCGGGAGCTCACACTCTTTTGGCTTGGGATCGGTAGAAGCACGTTGGGACTCTGACAACTGGGAATATTAGTGTCCATTACGAGTGGAACGCCGAGTCCACCGAATAACCCTAAAGCTAAGTATAAGTAGAGTCTTTAGCTAGGTCTCGTAGTTATTATCATTTTCTATTGTCTAATTATAATAAATTGTGCTAATGCTTGTAATGTTTTATTATCCTCGGCCGTTATTATCCACACTATCTAATGTTGAGGGGCTTTAGGGATTGACCATATATATAGGCAGCCTGGGCTCACCTACTCTACATCAGAAGTGGGATAGAGAACTAAACGTTTTTTCAATGTTTCAGATTTCCTGTTTTATTGTTCGCCGCACCTGCCTTTACCGACGGCGGCGAGTGCCGAGCAACAGTCTGCGCGCCGTGTCCGCGCGCTTGGTCAGCGCTCGTGTGTACGTGATTCGTGCTCGCATTTCCTGACTACGTGCATGCGTGTGTGTATGCATACACCTGCGACGCTGCTGGTTGAGCATCGAGTTTGTGTGACCGTGAAATTTGAGTGGATTAGAGTGATCGAGCCGGTGAGTCGATTCCATGATTTTTTGTTCATACCTACTGCAGACTACGTATCTGTAACTTGTTTTGTCTAGTCGTGTAGTGTGGCATTTTAGTGTGCGATGGGCAGTGGTAGATAATTTGGTTCGTGAAATAATTTTCGTAATGCGATTCAATGCCACATACCTACCCTCAATTTTTTTTTGTCAGATTTTTCTGGGTTTAGCTTGTAGTATCGCCACAGCTTATGAAATACGTAACCATTTTAGTGTGCGATGGGCGGTGGTATATAATTTGGTTCGTGAACAAATTTTCTTAATGCGATTCAATGTCACATACCTACCCTAACTTTTATTTTGTCACGATTTTCGTGGGTTGAAACTTGTAGTATCGCCATAGCTTATGAAATATGATCGCTATAGCATATAGCAGAGGTATCTGAACGTTTTCTAAATTTGAACGCAGATCTTAGTTCGTGTTGCTTGCCAATTAATGCTGTTATTTTTCCGCTTAAACACCGTTGAACTGCATAAAGAATTACAATGAGGTTAGGATCAGGTCAGGTTGTCCGAACGCAATACTGTGCTGTGTTATCTTTATTACAGATGAGTGACGAGCAGCAGCGCGTGCAGCGCTGCCCCGAGCAGCAGCGCGTGCAGCGCTGCCCCGAGCAGCAGCGCGTGCAGTGCTGCCCCGAGCAGCAGCGCGTGCAGCGCTGCCCCGAGCAGCCGCGCGTGCAGCGCTGCCCCGAGCAGCAGCGCGTGCAGCGTTGCCCCGAGCAGCCGCGCGTGCAGCGCTGTCCCGAGCAGCCGCGCGTGCAGCGCTGTCCCGAACAGCCGCGCGTGCAGCGCTGCCCCGAGCAGCAGCGCGTGCAGCGCCTCCCCGAGGAGCAGGGCTACCCCGAGCAGAAGAGGAGGAGTAGGAAAAAAAAGCGGGGAAGGGGAGAGAGAAAGGATTTGTATCGCGTTTTACGTTTTGTTGCTAAGCACCACGTGCGATTGAAGTCCAAACCAAACCAAACAAAAAAAAAAAAAAGTTTTCATTTCCCCTTTGCGTTATAGTTTATAGTAAAATTGTTCTTAGTAGAGGAAAGATTAGACGATTTTTTTAATTGCAGTTGTTCTCTGATACGCTTAGTGTGACATTTCTCAGTAAATACTTAGTTATGAAATTAAAGGATGTTAGAATTTCTTAGAATGATGTCGTGATCGGTTTCGGTTGGCAGTGACATAGTAATTCAGTTCGTTGTAAGGATACCGAGGTCTTTGTCGAACCCTCCGGGGCTTGGTTGACTGCGGTATGGCCATAGATCGAGGAGACTCTGTTATCCGAACTATTGTGCGTGTATCAAAGATAATGCAGTGGTTTTTGTTTGAACCCTACGGGGCTATGGTCGGCTGCGGTGGCTATAGATAGAAGAAACACTGTTGCGTGGCCCACCCGGATAGTGATCACATCATCAGTCATTTTTTAAATGGTAGTGTACTGAATGTTTTGCGAATCTTTCTAGAGAAATGAGACACTAATTGTGTCAGGATGAACGAGCGGTTGAACATGAAATAGACTGAAGTTGTTTCTTTGTTATAGACGTGCAATGAGTTCGCCCTGCGAGAGTTCGCCCTACGAGAGTTCGCCCTGCGAGTGTTCGCCCTACGAGAGATCGCCCTACGAAACGCTCTGCAAGAATACCGCCCGAGGACGTGCGGGCGTCAGGGCTGGCCGTGTAGACGGATTAGATAGGGCAACATTGTAATTACGCCATTTCCTTTAATTTTATCGGTGGGCAGAGTTGAAAATGGCAAACTCTGGCGTAACACTTATAACGGGCGCTGATTTGTTTAAATAAAACTGCTTCGCTTCGTGGCGGGCTGTGATTGGTCGATAGTCGGGGGACGCGTATTGGCCAATGAGCGTGGAGCAAGTCTTGAGGAAAAGATCCGATGGTGGCGCTAGTAAGCGAGTTTACGTTGTACGGATTTCTGTGCGGGAGCTCACACTCTTTTGGCTTGGGATCGGTAGAAGCACGTTGGGACTCCGACAACTGGGAATATTAGTGTCCATTACGAGTGGAACGCCGAGTCCACCGAATAACCCTAAAGCTAAGTATAAGTAGAGTCTTTAGCTAGGTCTCGTAGTTATTATCATTTTCTATTGTCTAATTATAATAAATTGTGCTAATGCTTGTAATGTTTTATTATCCTCGGCCGTTATTATCCACACTATCTAATGATGAGGGGCTTTAGGGATTGACCATATATATAGGCAGCCTGGGCTCACCTACTCTACATATATTTTTGTCATGTACCTATATTTATTTTTTAAGTTTATTTCTGTATATTTTCTGTGTTCCAATAAAGAGTTATCTATCTATCTATCTATCTATATTTTGACTCAATTTTGAATATACTACTTATCTAAAATGTGCATTGTGTTTACAATTCAACGCAAATAATAAATGGGAATGTACACATTGCGGACACGGCATTTGTTACATTGAGTGCTGGGTTAAATTTACCAGTTTGAACTTGACATAATATTACTAATACATATTTTTTATTATTTAGCAAAATCTGTTTTTTTAAATGAAATCGTTAGGGTTTGTTTAAAGCTACTGAAGAGGATGACAAAATAAATAATATACGTATAGTTGAGCCTGGTTCCCGCTGAGGTAGACTATTTACCTTTACTTGGTACGATATTGGCACACCTCTTTTGCTTCTTCAACTTTCATCACATTCTTTATACATGACTCGCCGGATGTGGGTCCTCTTGACCTGGCCTTTCCTAAGAACGTTGTTCATTTGGTCAAGGAAAGTACGCCTAGGACAACAACGAGATGAAAAATATATAATAAACATTGTAAAATATAGAACATCATTTTGACCAAATATAACCCTCATAACGCTGGCCTCTTCATGGCACTATCCATATACCAAATGTTCATCGCGGTAATTTCACTGCACGTACAAATATTGTTCTTTATACCCCATGAAGTAATCTAAAACCAAACAAATCCCATTCAAAAACACACCTTAGATCCTGAACATAAAGTTTAAAACATAATCCGCTGGAAAAGCATTTTTCTTATCAATTTAATAATGAGAAATAATGGGTCGGCGCGCGTTAAGCGAACGCAACTTTACTTGTGAATAAATAAGGTTGGTTTTACGTTGATTGATATTAAGTGTATTATTTTCAACGAAGGCTATAGTTTCGAGAACAGGGCGGTTAAGATGGGGCGATAACGTTTAATATGAGCCGGAACTGTGAACTGTATTGACTGGGTACACGAAAAGTTTTCGAAAATTGTATGGATTCACTGTTTCACTTAAAAGCTTCAACATCTATCGTAATATTACAATATGGGTTGTGTTATTGCCGATAGACGAAACAAGATCGACTAGTCAACGCACTAGGGTGGTTGGTGGTTGTTTGTATCATTGCTTATTAGTATTCATTATTGGTTAGCCTTTGAAAACGATCAAGAATGATGTTAAATGGCGAAGCGGCCTTAGAAGGTAGCAAACTAAACCTAGCAGGTGGATTAAATCCCTGCCTGGCTTTATTGAACACCATGCCGGAACACGTTCATAATGCTTGGCGACACGGTTTGTCACGGTGGTTACTAGCCACGGCCGAAATCTACCACCAGTAAAACCATGTTTCATGTCGGTTGATTATTAACTGATAACCGCTAATCCTATAATGAAAAGGCAAATAATAAGTTTATATAAAACTCCAATGCTTCCAATGCTTCATCCAGAAAATCCTTCATCCAATGCTTGTAGTTTCTTAGGTAATGTACATACATACTCTGCGGTTGACCGCAATGCGTTGAGGCGACAAGGTAATCTGAGTCTTTCAAAAATTCCAAGGGCAAACTCGTGTATATTTGATGCAGGGTTATAGTACAGGGTCTTATCTATCTCTTTCCCTAATTTAAACTA
Organism: Hemithea aestivaria; assembly: GCA_947507615.1. Classification (NCBI taxonomy): domain Eukaryota; kingdom Metazoa; phylum Arthropoda; class Insecta; order Lepidoptera; family Geometridae; genus Hemithea; species Hemithea aestivaria. The sequence goes on from OX382328.1 coordinate 2,147,142, forward strand.
AAACGGTTTACCCGTTTAAGCGTGAAAGAGTAACAAACATACATACATTTTTTAATTAAAATATTCGGTTCACAAATTGGGTGTAGCCCTGAACAAGATTTACAATAATTAATACCATATATAAAGTAAGGCTCATCCTAAATACAGTGAACACAGCATGCATACATTCTTACTTTTCGCGTTTATATCTCTAATTTTATCAGTAAAATAATAAATTTATATTACCTGTATATTTTCAAAACGGAATCATTAGTAGGAAGAGGAGTTTCATAGTAAGTGGTTAAGCTTTCATAACAGGTATAAAAATAGAAATAGCAAGGTCTCAAGTTTCTTGAGGCGAACTACTAGCAAATTATAAAACTATTTATAGCGATGGTTCGTCACCTAAATTTGGCATTTACTTTGATGATATAAATTAGTTCAAAATAATAATATGCTTTAATTTTAAATTTTTGAGGCATAGATACCTTGGCGTAGGCTGCATTTTTCCTGCGATAAAAAAAAGGTTGCGAGAAATAATAATTCTATTGAAAAAACACTCACATTAAAAATAAAGTTGAAAGTTCATATTATTATAAGGTTTAGGTCTTATTACAAGCTTTTATTTACTTTCACTTGTCTGTTATCTGTCTGTCTGTAATCAAATCTTGCAAGTTAAATTTGAACCACTTCCCGGTTTCCGGTTGAGCTGAAATTTTGCATGCATGTATAAATCGGATGTCTTTGCAATATTATTATGACATGGAGCTGATCTGATGATGGGGCTGGAAGGTGGCTATAGGAACTCCGTAATTAAACGACGCAACCCATCGAATTTGGGATCATTTGATTCTTGACAAGTACTTTACGGTGATAATAATAAAAGCTTGTTTTTAAAAAGTATTTTTTAATTTCACTTGTTTTTATTAAGGTTTAGGTCTCCACTAGAGAACTCGTCTAACCCAACGGTTGGCGGTTCTACGGCAAATGTGACCATTGACCAGCCCATATTAGAGTTATCAAATCAAATCAAATCAAAAACATTTATTCGCTAGAATACACACAAAATAAGTATATACAAAAGGTCTTAATATTATACAATGTCAACGGTATTCAGCCTGCACGCAGACGTGCGAATTTTTATATGAATTTAAGCTTAACAATATCAAAATAAAAATAAATTATCTATAAGTATGTCCCATCGAAATTAATTAATTAATATTATAATGTCATTTAAAGTCGAGATATTCTTTAACACTATAGAAACATTTTTCAGTTAACCAATTAATTAGGTGGTGTTTAAATTTGGTACCTTTTAAAACTTTAATATTATCAGGCAGTTTATTGTACATAGCGATGCACATGTTATACACATTTCTCTTGTAGAGATCTTTCTGACAAGTTGGTTGGAAAAGAAGATGTTGGTATTTAGCTCTTTTTTGCCTTGTTATGATTTCACACCGTTTCTTAAAATAATTTTGATGATTCCTAACGAAGATACATATGTCTCTAATATACATACAGGGCAGTGGAAGGATATTACTTTTCCTAAATAAAGGCTTGCAGCTATCCAGAAACCAGGCCTTATTTATGATTCTCACACATCTTTTTTGTATTTTGAAGGCTTTGTCTACATCTACAGAGTTGCCCCAAACTATTAACCCATAGCTAAGTACCGACGATACATAGCCGTGGTAAGCAGCTAAGGCCGCCTCTGCAGAGATAGTTTGCCTCACCCTTTTTAGTGCGAAAATAAATCGACTTAGCTTCTGACAAACATTTTCTACATGTATTTTCCAGTTAAGGTGTTTATCTAAATGTATTCCCAAAAACTTGAATTTATCAACTTCCTCTACTCTCTGATTTCCGTAGGCCACTTCATTCTTTCATATTGTTTAAGTCGCTACATAGTATAAAATAAAGTCATCATGTGTCTGTTTGTCCCTATGTATGCTTAGATTTAAAACTACGCAACGGATTTTGATGTGATTTTGGTGTTTCAGTAGATAGAGTTTCATCTGCCGCATGTCCGATGAACAATGAGCACGAACCACCACCTTATGGGAGCCACAAAAAGTCAGACGACGCGGCAGAGATGGCGGGACGAACTGAATACGTTTTGCAATAACTGGACAACCATATAGCCCTAGATCGAGATGAATGGAGAGAGGGAAGGGAGACCTTTGCCCAGCAGTGGGATAAACCAGGCTGAAAATAATAATAAGTAGAAAGAGTGATTTTAGTGGAAGGTTTATTTGTATAATGCCTGCGTAATGTAGTGAAGAAACACTCATCATTATCTATTAGGCGCTACGAAATGCACTCGGATCCATTAGTCATTGTAAATAAAAATTATATAAATACTTCTTTATGAAATTATCAAACATTAAATCCAGCTTTCTTTCCCATTTGATAGAAATTTCGATGGTAGAAATTTGTATGACAGACATTAGAATGATAGAAAATCATATTATGGTAGAAACCTAATTAGGAGAAAATGAAATGGTAGTCACTAGACATTAAATTTATTCTAAAGATATGTTTCTAGGAATGTGTCTTTTTGATTGGATGTATACAATTGTTGTAAATATGTTGTTCAATAAAGTGTTATTTAATCTTAACGATGTACCTATGTCATTTATTTTTATCATTTTTTAGGGTTCCGTACCTCAAAAGGAAAAAACGGAACCCTTATAGGATCACTTTGTTGTCCGTCCGTCTGTCTGTCTGTCTGTCTGTCTGTCAAGACCCTTTTTCTCAGGAACGCGTGGAGGTAACAAGCTGAAATTTATAGGAAATACTAAGGTCCATTGTTTCTTAGAGCTGTGAAAATTTCAAACTTCTAGGCCAACGCAATAAAAAGATATAGTCGAATATGTCGCAAATATCAGCAATTTTTCGACATTACCAAATAAATCAAAACCTACGGGGCACTTCCCGTAAACTCAGAATCTTGAAATTTGGCACGAAGTAACTACTTAGAGCACAGATAAAGGAAAAATTGCGAAAACCATAAATTTTTATTTGCATCATATGAAAAAAATATTTTGAATAATTTTATACCTACTACCCTTTTTCTCATGAACGCGTAAACGTATTAAATTGAAATTCATATCAAATACTAAAGTCTACAATACCTTTAAACTGTAATAAAATCAAACCTCTATGTCAACGCATTCAAAAGAAACAGCAATTTTAGTCGCAATTTTAAACTCGCAACTACTCTCAAAAAATCAAAACCTACAGGGTACTTCCCGTCATTTTAGAATCTTGAAATTTGGCACAAAGCAACTCCTTAGAGCACAGATAAAGGAAAAATTGCGAAAATTGTACATTTTTAGTTATATCATAAAAAAAAAATATTTTTAATAATTTCATACTTACTACCTTTTTTCTCATGAACACGTGCAGGTATTAAACTGAAATTCATATCAAATACTAAGGTCTGTTATACCTTTAAACTGTAATAAAATCAAACCTCTATCTCAACGCATTCAAAAGAAACAGCAATTTTAGCCGTATTTTTTAACTCGCGACTACTCACAAAGAAATCAAAACCTACAGGGTACTTGCCGTTAACTCAGAATCTTGAAATTTGGTACGTAGCAACGTCTTAAATCACAGGCACAGGAAAAATTGCGAAAACTGTAAATTTTTAGTTACATCATATAAAAAAAGATTTTTAATAATTTTGTATTTACTATCCCTTTCCTCAAGAACGCGTACAGGTATTAAATTGAAATTCATACCAAATACTCAGCTTTATAATAACTTTTAGCTATAAAAAAATCAAACATCTATGTCAACGCAATCAAAAGAAGCAGCAATTTTAGCCGCATATTTTCAAACACGCAAGTTCTCGCAAGGGAATCAAAACCCACAGTATACCTATATAATATTATACCCACTTTTCCTTAGGGTTCCGGAGAAACCCGTAGGTTTGTACGGAACCCTCGGTGCTCGAGTCCTACTCGTACTTGACCGGTTTTTATTTATGTAATAGGTGACAAACAAGCAGACGGCCCACCTGATGGTGAGTGGCTACCGTTGCCTATGGATACCTGCAATACCAGGGGTACCGCTGGTACGTTGCCTACCTTTTAAGACTCTATTAGGTTAACAACTTTATTTCGAAAGAAATTTCACCGCGGGTTGCATCTATTTGTAAATAAAAAGTAGTGTCTAAAACGAAAGCAAAAGCAGCACCGTATTTCACTACATAAATAACACATTACCCACCGCATTACACGTTAGAGTGTACAAATGTAATTTAGGAATGAAAAATTATGTTCTGACGGTGTTTTTATGATATATTGCGGCTTATTCCACATACAGCGGGTAAGGAACGCCTGCTTGCTGGAATCTCAATGGAAAATTTAACTGAACAATATGGAAATAGACTAAAAGGTCTCGGCTTTTTTACAAGCTTTTATTTACTTTTACCTGTCTGTTGTCTGTCTGTCGGTCTGTCTGTCTGTCGGTCTGTCTGTCTGTATTCTAATATTGCAAGTTCAATTTGATCCACTACCCAGTTTCCGATTGAGCTGAAATGTTTCATGCATGTGTAAATCGGATGACAACGCAATATTATTATGACATTGAGCTGATCTGATGATAGAGCTGAAAGAAAATTAAACTTGCAAGAGTTGATTACAGACACACAGATAACGGACAGGTGAAAGTGAAAAATAAAAGCTCGTAGAATACAAAATTCTGCGCGGCACTGGACTACGCCTTTCACCTGGAGCTACAAAGAAGAATATATTATTAGTTGTTGAATCTCGACATGCAATTTTCCTTGGTAATACTTCCTTTCAATCTCAGAAATATAACAATGCCTTCAATTCAGATAATAAAAGTGCCCCAAAATGATTTGTACCCATATAGTCTTCGGATTAGAAGCCGAACGTACGACTACTAGCTACTGAGCCACGGATGCTTCAAAATTTTGCAGGTAAGTGAAATAAATGAACGCGAAAAGCGTGTACACGTACGAGAATTTAAAAGCTACACGAGTAGGTCTGCGATATATCAAGATGGTCTTTGCAGTAATTTTACCGTTTAGATATACCTCTAGCAAGTCTTACAGACAAACAACGATTGAACATTGAACAGATCAATTGAGCAATAGCAATTACACTAATATATTATAATGCGAAAGATTATGATTGAGTGTATATGTTTATTACTTTTTCAAACCTAAACGGGTGGACCGATTGACCAGGAATTTGGTACAGAGATGGCTTAGACCCTGGAATACTGCATAGGCTACAGTACAGTGGGTAAAAACGATGAAAGCAGCTAGTATTAGTAATATTAATGTTATTAGTTGTCCGAATCGTTGTTGTTGCCGAATGATATTATCTATTGAAAAGTACATTATGAGTAGTTTAGTATTTAAACTACGCACATGCAAAATACCAACCCTCCCAATTTAGCCGTTGAATCGTGAAGAGTATCAAACATACACACACAAACATTCGCCTATATAATATCACTGTAACTATTCCGTATTAAATTGCAGCTCCGTACAATCTATTCAGCCTTTATTTAGGCCCTTTGGTTAGGCCACAGGCGAATGTTACTAGCCTCAAATAACTCGGTTAATTATTAATCCACTAAAATGTCGAATACTGAACTGATTCTCTTGTGACACGGTATGGAGATAGCATATTTTTATCTGGGAGGAGATAGGATACTTATAATTTAGTTAACCTTTAAACTTTGATGTGGGGTCTACTGGACATCTTTGTTTTACATTGATATTTTTATGTTAGCAAGAGACACATAAGCAGACTGTCCGCCTGATGGTAAGCGGTTACCGTTGCCTATAGACGTCTATAATATATTTTAGCAAAAATCCTTTAAAATAATAATGTAACCATAATATCGTTTCAGATTTCAGCTCAGTGCCTTCTATTCAGGCTTTATTGATTACCCTTTAGCTTGGCTACAGGCAAATGCTGAAATGTTAGACTATCGTCGAATAATGCTGTTAATTGTCACTCCATTAAAGTAACAACGCTGAATCTCTTGTAACACGATAATACGTGGATAATAATAATTTAGAGAAGATAATAATAAATGAGAGTAATACGTTAAAGGAAATAAGCTACTCTTATTAAAGTAAAGTAAATCATTTATTTGCAAGAATGTTGGTACATAAGATCTTAAAACTTAGTTTAGCGCCTAAACACTCTGCCTCTTTGAGGCGTGCAAAATTTATAATTATGACAAATTACAAAGTTAATTAATATTAGATTCCATTATATAACATAATAAACATCGATTTTAATCATATCACTAAGGAAAAGGAACAAAAAAATGCAAATAATATCATGTCAGAGAATGATTAAAAAAAAAATGCGTTATGTCAATATTATAAAATGTCACTATACAAATTTGATTAATATAAAACAAAAGTTATAGAATAAAATAATCATAATTCAATATTTTTTATCTAAATACTCCTTAACGGTATAAAAACAGTTATCCAAATCAAATGATAGACTACTCAATTCACTTAACCTTTGAGAACCGACGTGGGGTCTACTAGACACCACTGTTTTACAGTATTTTTGTTGGAGAGAGGCAACGAAAAACGAAACGATCCGCTTAATTATGGTCTGCGGTTACTATCTTTTAGAATATTAAAAAAAAATTAAAAAGATAACACAGCTCATAATACAGGGAAAGATACAGGAAAAAGAAGTCCAGGAAGAAGAAGAACATCTTGGCTTAAAATTCTGCCCCAATGGTACTGCAAGAGCACGCGTTCCCTATTTAGAGCTGCTGTGTTGAGGGTTCAAATTGCCATGATGATCGCCAACCTTCGTTTGAAGATGGCACCCAAAGAAGAAGAAGAAAAAGAAAACAACCGTATTTACGAAATTTTCTATTTGAAAACATACTCAGCCCGACACACTATTAGCACTAATTACTATTCATTCTCACTAACGATTCGTACAGTAGCCCCTTTGTAAGGAGCAAATACATTTAATCCGCAGTATTAAGCGACGACTAACGTGCAAAGTGTACCACTTAATCTCGAACAAAGCCGATCGGGTCAGTTCGCGTGTTTTGTTCACAGAACGGCGGTGACACGCACCCTGGGTAGCCACATTTTACACTAATATGGGGTAAAAATATTACCACTTTTACATGTATAAATTGCAATGTTACCAACGGATTTTGTTGGCCATGTCGAGATTCTACAACAATAATAATAATATCTCAGGATTTCAGATGCAAGGCAGTGCTACGCAGAAGCAATTTAGGTTCAAGAAATTCACAAAATTTGCCAAAATGTGTCACTGCTATTACGCCTATTACATTCTTCTAATTTAAGCAATAAAAACTAATTTTAATAATTATAATAATACTCTGTTTTTTGTCTATGTGATAAGATATTAAAAAACAAATATACAGAGTTATTTTGTATGAATTTTAAATCATCTGAAGAAAAGCATCGAATAACTCGAAAAGGTTAATTTTCGCTGTACGACATAGTGATGCTCAAATTACAGTTAATGGCCTCTCCAATAAGGCCTTATACACAAATGTAGGTACTGAAAAACCAATAACCCTTTATAACAATTAATGTAACTTTGCCATACATTGATTGTGATTATTATAAAATCGTTTTATACTGCTTAACAACACAACAACCTTAGAGCATCGAATAAATAAAAATTGATTGTATATCACTTATAATACGTATTGTTAATAGTATACAAATTAAAACAAGTGCTACAAGGTAACCCTACTCGAGACTCATAGAAAGAAAATATGGGGCGAGCCGTTTGTACGCACCCTCTCAAGGCCGAGGCCGAAACAATAAATAATTGTGTCGAAAGTACCGGAAACTGACGAATCAATGCCCCATTCAGACCGTAATGTCTTTAACATTGTATTCGAAGACTGATTTTATGACAACAGCGGCAATTTAAATCGAATAATAGTCATTTTATATATTTTGAGGTCGCGTCCCTGCGATATTTGAATGTTTAATGGTGACTGAAATATTCAGGCTCTAAACGTATTTTGAATTTTCTTTGAGGATTTTTAATTCATTAAGTTTATTAGCAGCACCTAGCAGTTGTTTTAACCACTGAAAGCTTTATTTTTCTTCCAAGGCCAAAGCTGAATTGGGACAATATATTTAGTTTGACTTGGTTAACAACTTTGAAATTATTTTACACTGTGAAATTAGGTCTGCTGCTAAACGTACGGAGACTTTTGTCTAAAGGGTTAGCCGCACTTGCGTCACACTGTGTCACAGTGTCAAAAGCAATAAAAAATGACAAAAGTGTTTTTGAACCTACAATGCGCGCGTTTAGTTGCACCAAGTGGAGCGGGGCTACAAGTACCTACAAAATTTTTTTTTCACTTTCAAACGAAATTTTAGGACGTCGATCATCGATTATATATATTCCTTTAAAATATAAACATTTAAATGTTGTCAGAATATTATGTGACAATGTATTGTCACATTTATTTATTAAAAACTGAAAAAAAAAAATGGAAAGAAAATGCTTTACTGTGCATCACACAAAAAGAAATACATTACAAGTAGAGAGCTATTGACAAAAATAAATGAACAAGCGGAGTGGCGGTCTTATAGCTAAAAAGCGATTTCTGCGATAATATTATAAAATGTGATTACTATAATTTATTTTAAACACATTAAATACAGCAAACTTTAATCACAAAAAGTTAATTTATAAAAGCTTCAAAGGAATTAGAAATCATTAAATGAATAGACCATTCAAGCGACTCGTATAGCGTTCAGAGCCATAAGAGAATAGTATAAACAGGTGAACGCTCACCAACCTTACACGCAAAGAGACAGGGGACTTTGGATCTTGTGCTTGAGAAAATAAGGCTCATTTTAGAACACAGATCAGTGTTCTAATTTATAGTACACGTAAAAATAAAAGCACACACGTAAATAAGTCCCGCATGGAACGGAATTGCGAAACCACATTCGCTGTTTTGTTTATTAGACCCGCCCGATGCAACGTTAGGCCAGCTCGTTGTTTTATAATAATTATGAAGGGACTATTCGAAATACAATAGTATTGTGGTATACATTGTATTGTTACACATCAAAATTTCACACTAATTAGAATACTATGTAACAATAGTACATATTGATTTTGAAATTGTTGTACATTAATATTCATTATTGATTTTTGTCTGGATGTCTCCAAGAGTACAGTTTTTCAAGCTTAATGAATTTTTTAAAACAAATCTAATCTGTCTAGGTAGATAAGAGATACACAGAGTATAATTATTATAATAATCTATGCGTTACAATTGGCGGTCATATCGCTAAAACTCTTCCAGACAACCGTGTAGTACCGAGTAGATAACCGAGTAGATAACCGAGTAGATAACCGAGTAGATAACCGAGTAGATAACCGAGTAGATAGATGACACTAAAGTGTACAATGATGACAATAAATTGACACAAAAGTTAACAAAACCTAAAAACTAAAACAGTACAAAAACTAATTATTACAATTGGCGGTATTATCGCTAATAGTGATCTCATCCAGACAACCGAGTATCGTACATTATGTTTCTCTGTTTTCCCATACCTATATCTATATAACCACCGTCTTTCTAAAACATGAAATTTTCCTTTCCTTATTAAATGTCTGGAAGAGATCGACAAGACCACCAATTGTTACACTGTTTAATTTCAAATGTATTTATGCTGTATATTATTTGTTAACCCCCGACGCAAAATCGACGAGGTGTTATAAGTTTTACGTGTCTGTCTGTCTGTGTGTGTGTCTGTCTGTAGCATCGTAGCTCCCGAAAGGCTGAACGAATTTTGTTTTAGTTTTTTTTTTGGCTGAAAGTAGTTTTCTAAGTTTGGTGTGAAATAAAGTATTATTTATCTATCGCAAACATTAGTTATACTAGCCTAAGTGTGAACAATCACAAGACGAAGGATTATAAATCAGGGCCGAGTGGGATTGCTAAACCGCAGTGTTGTTTATCTAGCGCAACTTGGCAAGTTTTACGTTGAAAAAGCATGCGATATATCCCAGCTCTACTGTCCACTATCTATGCTATAAATACTACTTAGAGGATTCCGATTATGTACCTAGTAAGGAAAGTTACCATATATTATAAGGTAAAAATAATAATAAATATATTGTCAATAATAAATCAACATCATCATCATCTCAGCCGTAGGACGACCACTGCTGAACATAGGCCTCCTCTTTGGACTTCCATATGTACCGGTTGGAAGTGACCTGCATCCAGCGTCTTTCGGCGACAAGGTCGCCGGATAATAATAAATAAAAAATAATTATAATTGTAAAATTGATAAAAATTGCAATATTTTTTTTTTTTTTTTTTTTTTTTGCAATCTAGCCAATACTAGGCAGTACGTACGTAGTATAATATATCTGGTTAAAGATTTTATTTTCTCAAAGAATTACAAATTCACTTACGAGAAAACACTTAATTAGGTATACAAGTTAAATTAGTATATAGTGCCGGCAGGCGCTTAAAAATCTAATATCTTAAAAACTAGAATAATCAAATTTGTTAACTTAATATTTACTAAATGAGGGTATGTCGAACAAAATTCGGTAACAAATTTGTTAACTTAATATTTACTAAATGAGGGTATGTCAAACAAAATTCGGTAACAAAAAGAACATACAAAAAATCTATTGTTTTGAAGCGTGCTTACAATAGTTCATGTTTACTAATAAAGCCTGTGCCATAGTGACAAGCGAGCGATATAAAATATATTTTTTTATTTAGTTTTAAGAGTGTGAATGTTTTGGTATTTGGTGCTTATTAGATATGTTTGAACGAAGGGTGTTGTAAGTTTGACGTGTCTGTATTATGTGTATGTGTGTGTGTTTGTATGTCTGTTGTGTATTTTTTTTTTCTTTTTTTTTTTTTTCTCATCAACAAATTTTTTGTTTTTTTAATTCTAAAGGCAAAAATAGTGGAATACTCCATACTATCATAAAATGCAAATCCAAGATGGCCGCCACCATAAAAAAGGAATTAACATATTTTACTATACTATACTGCGTTTTTTTTTTTAATAAACATGTGTTTTTTTTTTTGGTGTGAATGATTTGTATGTATGTGTGTATATGCATGTGGCGTGTGTGTAAGTATGTTGAGTAGCGATATTTGCCTGTGCTATGTGATTCATGGCGGAAGAATACAGCGTTATAATTAAATACTAAAATATTTTCTTTAAGTAGTAGTAGTATTATATAGTTTTATTACAGCATGTTTTATATTATAGATTTTATACTATATACCTATTGTTTACCTATATATATTATAGGTATACATATTTTACCATTTTTATTATATACAATATTATATTATGTTATGTTATACATAATATTAAAAAATAAGAAGAACAAGACGCTCTCTTGATGGTAAGAGTACCTACCCACTACCCACCCCTACCCTAGTAAACCTCCTGCAAAGAAAATCTTCTCCCGGTAAAAAAAAAGTAACTACATAATATTATAATATTATGTTTATAATAAGTAACTAAAAAAGCCTATGGCAATAGTTTACTAATTTTTAGAGACAATATGTCAATCTGGCAATGTGGAAAAGACTAAAATTATATTATTAACCAATCACAGTTTTTGTTAAAACTCCATCCCAAATCAGTGATTGGTCTATCTAACCCGCTTACACCAGGAGAAACGCATCCTTAAAATTTTAACCTTAAAAAGAATGACAAATTGAGATGCTCATAATATACATGTAATATCTTCCCTTTTTAAAGTACATTTTTACATCAAAAAGATATTATAAAGACGTCGTGCGTCTGAAATCTCTATATAAAATATTTGCAAAGGCCACAAAGTAGGTGACTCATCACACTGCTTATCACGGCCGACGGTTTTATCAGCCTCAATATTAAAAATTCACAGGATTCGCCCCACTGAACCGTAAAAATTGGGACAAATGAAACATCTGCTGCCGAATGCGGGTTTTCCGGAATTCGAGAGAGAATTCCTTTGATCTTGCGAAACGATTTGGTGCGAGCTAATGTGATTGACTCTGAGTTAAGACGTCATTAACATTGAATCTCAACTAGACGTTCACGGTGTATTCCAATGAAAATTATCTTACTTTAAAACAATGAGTTAACATTTTTTCTATTGAAATTGATTTTGAAATAATGACAGTGTAAAATTTATATCCATTTATTATTTAAACGCATTTAAGAAAACGTGACTGATTGAATAACTAACTTTTTTATAATAGATAGGCCCACGTTTGTCTACATCCCACACTGAATCATCCTACGATGAACCACGTAAGATGCCTAGAATGTACCTAGAAAGGTACCTATTCAACCTATTCTATTATTAGGTTCCATTAATTTTGGTAGCTAATATGTTTTATCGATGCACAACTAAAACCACTGCACTTATTGATTTAAAAAATTTAACACAGATACATCTTATGACTTAGTGCTACAGCGTTCCCACTGCCCCGGCATTTTGGCGTCCCGCAGGAACAACCCAGGTTTTAAGTGGGAATCCCCGCCGCACCCATATAGGGGGTGGGAATCCCACATACCGCCCTAGATTGTAATGCGTAACGCATTTTGTGTCAAAAAAAAACGTATTTTGTGTCAAAAACTATAGAACTATCTAAATACCGAATTTCACCCACACTGAAAACTAGTCTATGTTTATTTTAAGGTCTAAGCTAACCTGCTTATTAAGTTTCTGCTCAATCAGTTTAGCCGGTTAGGTAACAAATTATACACTTATCCATACTTTCACATATATTAATAGTATGATAATTTTTAAATATCAATTAACAAAAATGTTATAAAATTGTATATTATGATCATTGAGATTAATTATAGATATAAAATAGTTGGCCCATGCTTTTTTATATTACGCGCAAACGTAAAAGAACCCCATAAATATAAATTTTACAATAAATAATACCTTCCTCCTAAAATTCCAAAATAGATTAGGTTATTTTAATATTCACACACAGATTTTTGTTTTATTTTGTCCCCCGATTTATTTATATTCGGAGAAAAAAAAAATTGGATCTTCTTAAGGTTTTAATACCGGAGTCGTATTTTGTGTAAAATATAAAACATCCAATGTTTATCAGTGTTATTTATTAAAGTATTATAAAATAATCTATCCTTAATTATTTAAAACAATTCAAATAATGTATTTTTCTTAATTAGCTTTTAAGCTACAATGATGAATGTTTACAAAGAATGCCTTCTGTATTGCCCTATTTGGGGAACCAAATAATAATAGCCCCGAAAATATAGGCTTTTTAAACGTTAAAATTTTATATTATAACTGTAAATATATTTTTTAGATTAATTATATTTTTTAGTCCATCGCTTAGAAACGTTTTCCTCATTAATTATATATTAAAGCCTCTTATTAATGAAGTAATAATTATAATAAATTATTTTTAAACATCGCTTATGTCTATAGCTATCACAGTAAAATAAAAGACAAAAAATAACACTCAAAAAGAACTAAAAATTTCAAAAAACTTACACGAAAGTTAGACAATCCATTTATTGACATCCAGACCACGATTGCACAAAGGTAAGTTTACAGTTCCACAGACACAGTGAGTTATTAACTAAACAACTAAGTCTTGAATATTTTCCGCTGGTTTAATCAACAGGGTGTCACTGAAACTCGCTGGAAGGGTAGCAGCGGTCGCGTGGGTATATCCTTTGAAGGCATTCCGGTAAAGGCTCTCAACTGGTACGAAGCCAGCCGAGTCTGGCCAATTACTGGCTCTTACTCGAGATCCCACGTTAAAACACCCACTGCGCATGCGCGCGTCAGATTGGCACTTTTCAAACGATAACGAATATTCATAAGTTAGTTTTCACTTTGTTCCCAATGTTCCTCTCGAGGCACCCGACCGACGGAGTTCCAAATCAAAACAACTGCTAAATTTTAAGGGTACCCGTTTCGTTGTTTATTCGAACTTTGACAAAGCGGGCGTAACAATCGGAATGTGTACGTACTTTGAAGTACAGATCTTGCCAAAGTGAACAATTAAAAGGCGGAGTATTTTTACGTGATTTTGTTAATTAGTTCCCTCATTAAAATTTTTCAGTTTTGTAGTGGTAAGATTTAAAAGGATTTATGTGTTTTAAACTGAGGGCATTTATTATGCAAGCTATGTTTCAAATCAGTAATATTTTTGCACTAAATCAGTAATATTATTTAATTATTTTGCAACATACAAAACAAAATAAATGACAAAAATTACAGGTCAGCGTCTTCCAGCGACCTTTATAAGGTGGTATGTCCACCTTGTGGGTGGACATCCTACGCTGCGTTTGCTTGTCTGTGGTTTCCACTCGATCACTTTTTGCCATCGGCCATCTGCGTGCAATATGGCCTGTCCATTTCTCATTCACTTTTGCTAATTCAATCAGCTATGTCGGCGACTTTAGTTCGTCTACGGATGTCTTCATTTCTGATTCGATTGCGTAGAGAAACCTCCGAGCAACAGAATAGCAAGTGGAAAAAACAAATAACGAATTGTAAGTTATGGGCAGCGTTATCTCAGGAGAGCGTCTTGCTCGTCTTCTTACTTGCGTTGTATAAAAAAAAATAGGTGCGGTGGATTAAACTTGATGATCCAGAATTACATGTACACCATACAACCCCTTGGCCACCTCTTATAAAATATGCATATGCCGTAAAGAGCGCAACATACGGATGTTTGTGGCAGGCTGTCGGACAAGGCGCGGCGCGGTGGTACCCGGCGCACAGCACAGGCCGCCATTCTTCAAAGTCGAGCTGTTTAATATAAATCATTCTGCATGTTAATGTGCCAACGTTTACCTGTGTGGCCAGACTTTACACGTCGCCTGTTTTAATGCTATCTTTTTATATCCTTTTACCCAAGAATATTTGAATATTGTTTCTTTAAAACTGTTTGTTGGTTTTTTTCTGTACCTGTGTTCTACGTTTACTTTTTTTTTATTTGCTAAAGCCATCCGTCTCTTGTAAACAATGAGCTTTATTAAATTGTAGCTGTTGCAATATAGCACGATTTGTAAGGAATGGGCACATTGGCTCATCCTTCTTATTACTTTTTACTTTTACGTTCACATAGAAAAATATAATATTTTTTCACATCTTCAAGGGACCATAGACCTGTGTTTCTGGAATTAATTTCAACTTGGTAACCACACGACTTTCTGAGCATAAAAGAGTCTTAACAGACAGATAGGCAAACAAACAATTGATCATAAGGGTTAATTTTTTTCTTTTAGAGCTACGAAATCCTACTAAGTGATTTTATTAACCAAACTATATGATTGAAGGTAAATACTTCTTATCTTCTATTAAATTATATATTTTCAAATTTGAGACCTCAAATTTATCCAAAGGATTGGAAATATCTAAAATCTATTATCATCAGAAAGAGAGATAATAATAATTCATTTACATCACAATTAATCCTCTCAAGGGGACATCTTTAAATCGCTAAAAGCTTATCCGGCGATTGTACAAAACGACAAAACCATTCAACCCTTTTAAACCCGAATCCTGAGTGGTTCGGTCGTTAGCAGACATTAATGGTATTCGCTTATTCGACTGTGAAAATAACAAGGGCTATATTTATTTTGTAGCCTCGAGCTGTTCATAAAATTGATGGGAAAACGGTCACCTTAAAACTTGCACATAAATATGCTACAACAGAACGGGCGGAACTCAAACGTATTGAAATTTTCTGAATGAAATTCTTATTATTACCTGTATGTAGGTATATTGGATATGTTTTCAATGTGAGTCTCAGTAAAACAATGACAAAGTTCGTTATTTATTCCTGTCGTACATAAGACAATATGTTTCTGAAATTTATTCGAAACCAGCGAGTGAACAGACGTCCCAAATGCAAGCGTTTAATTTCATCTACCCGTGGACATCGCGGTGTCCATCTACTTGTATTCGCATAGTTTCTGTGCTTACTTTAATTTGGTCTAAAATGTTTCTTATAAATATTTTTGGTATATTCACTATTTGCATAATTATTTTATTATGTTTTGGCATACTTACCGTTTTTTTTGTATTCGCATATTTGACTGTGAAAATAACAACGGCTATATTTATTTTGTAGTCACGAGCTGTTCATAAATTGATGGGAAAACAGTCACCTTAAAACTTGCACAAATATGCTTCAACAGAACGGGCGGAACTAAAACGTATTGAAATTTTCTGAATGAAATTCTCATTATTACCTGTATGTGTATTGGATATAATAATAATAGGTTTTCAGTGTATTGAGTCTCAGTAAAACAATGCTAGAGTTCGTAATTTATTTTCCTCTTACATTATAATATTCTTATGAAATAAATGTTTCTGAAAATTTTCGAAACCAGCGCGTGAAAAAACACCCTAAATGCAAGAATACAAACGTATTTAATTCTACAGCAGATGGGCGTCCATAATTTCGCATATATAATTTCTGTGCCTACTTTAATTTGATCGAATAATATTAATAATGTTTCGCAAAACTATTTTGGCTATATTCAACGTTCGATATAATTATACCAAAGTATACTATTCCAATCCAAAAGCATAAGCGGGTTATTATTAAGCATAATATTATACTATAATATACTTAAATTTATTTAGCCTTATCCATACATATAATAAGAATGGAAATTTCTCCCCATTCATTGTGATCCTTTACTAAGGTGAACTGTGAAAATACGCATATGAACAAAACGACGCGTAAAAGTCGCTTGCGCGATCTAATTCGTAAAACATTTTGTCAATTTTTCCTAGGGAAACGTAAAATAAAATAATAAAATAAATAATAATCATTTATATCAGACACATCGCCCCTAATTTACATCAAAAATTCGAAATAAAAGTAATAGAATATAAAGTAAATTCAATTCAAAAAAAAAATAGTGCCAAAAACGCTACAGACGCCATCTATCGGTATGGCTGTAAACTTGTGGTTGACCTTTAGTTTAATTTGGGCTAAATTTGTAAATAGTTTGTGTCACTGGTGTGGTTAAACAACACCACCGATTTGAATAAAATTTTCATTAATACGTTGCAGTTTTCTCTACTTGAACCTTAGTCTTGGTTTTAGTCAAATCGGTTCATAAATAAAAGAGTTATATCAATCTAAAGATTCGCATATAAAATGCTAATAAACAAGAAAGGTAGTCATAGGAACCGCGTAATCAAAAGACAAAACCTCATCGAGTTTGGTCTCATTTGATTCGTCTTGACGAGTACTTTGATACTATATAGTAACCAGGGTCCGAAACGGAGCTGGAAGGTGGCCATAGGAACTCCGTGATTAAAAGAAAAAACCCCATCGAGTTTGGGCTCATTTGATTCGTCTTGACGAGTACTTTGATGCTATATAGTAGCCAAACAAATTAGAATTCATTTAAATTAGTAAATGTAACTTATTTCTCAAATGAATCAGCGCCAGCGGAAAATAATCTAATGTGCGCATGATGCGTGTAAATATCAGTAATAAATATCTTTTTGCTGCTTATTTTTAATTTCTAAAACATGTAAAATCATCTGAAGATAAATAGAAAAATTCATTTACAGTTCATTGTAAAAGTAAATTATTTTTCATACAAGCTAGCGCCACGGAAAATAATGGAACTAATGTCCTAAGAAAAAGAAATATCGTTTATTCTCCAAACAGTTTTAGAAAAGAAGTCCCGCGTAACCTAGCGGAACTAAATAATAGATTTATAATTACTGTGAATACTTCATTTATTATATATTTTTTATTTGTTAGATTAATTAAATATTATGTACCTATTTAATTGAGAAATTATATATGAGAAATTATGAATTGTTAAAAATCTGTAGATATTTTAACTTAAAATCACGCGATTGTGGCGCTCCATCTAGGGGGATCTTTTGTAAAAATCACTGGTTATCCGGAGACACACAGACATAAAATCTGTTCACACCCATTTAGGCTAAGAACTAATACAACTAGAAGTACCCATATTATGTGTGAGCGTGACGGCAATAGGGAAAATTCTATGTGAAGAAAAAGGAGAACCTATTTTTCTTCCGTCCCTTTCAGCGTGGCTGGTTTATTTGTTTGTCACAAGTTCAAACTATGGTTCAAATGATTTCTTTGTGACAAATATACCATCATTATCTTTTATTTTTTAAGATTTTAAGTGCTTTCAGGGAATAATTAATGGTTTATGTGTACGCATAGTGGTAGTGAAATGGTAGGATGTGCAGTTTTGGGCTGTAAAAGCCGTAGTGAACAACATTAGGAGAAACTATTGCTGTCGCATAGTCGGGCACGCAGTAGTGAACCACCTGCATTTAGGCATACATCCAGACACAAACTGTCACGTTTATAATGTTAGTAAAATTTTGCAATGATTATTATAGAACCTTTTATCTGTGTTATAGATAATCATAGGCGGATTTAGGGAGGGGGGGCAAGGGGCCAAGCCCCCCCCCCCCCCCCCCCCGAGTCATTAAGCAAGCTGCTCGCGCACATATTATAAAGGATGTTTAAGCTTTAGGGGGGGGGCAGGGGGCCAAGGTACCCCCAGAAGCATTGTAGAGTTACGAATTTCGCACATATTTCTGAAATAAAAATTTTTTTTCGGCGCTCGCAGCTAGCTGCTCGCGCACTTATTGTAATGGATGTTTAAACTTCCTAAGCGCTCAGAGCGAGCTAAACATACACTTTTCGTAATAAAAATTATAATATTTTTGCCCGTCTGCACCTTGCCCCCCCCAAACCAAATCCTGGATCCGCCTATGATTTTAGGTATACACCTCAGTGGTAGAGTCCTTCTCACGAATGAGGTCCCGCGGAATTTTGCGGAACTAAATTACATTTTTTCGATAAATTCTGGACTTCATGCCATAAATAATTTTTCACCACTCTCGCACGAAAATAGTGTCTTTGGTCATCGATTTCAGTGAGCAAAAGCCGTTTTTGCTCTCTAGAGAGTAGAGAGGCAAAGTGATTTGAATTTCGAACACAATTTTATTGGCTATGAAGAAGTTGGTGTGTTCTGAAACTTATTTGTGTACAATTTTTATTTAACTGAGATGCACATAATTTTTAATGTTATTTATTGAATTTTAACTTTATAAATTGTATTTTTTCAATAATATTTTAAATAAAATACTATTATAGAATAATAAGTCGTAAGTGAGTTTTTTTTTTTTTAAATATTATTACAATTTGTTTTTCATAAATATGTCACACACACAAATTTCAAACGCAACTCTTTTAATAAAAATAAAAAAATACAAAATGGCGGGATGTAGAAGTTTAGAGTTTTTTTTTTTTTTTTTTTTTTTTTTTTTTTATGTGATGAAGTAGAAGGCGAGCAAGACGCTCTCCTGATGTTAAGAGATAACGGCTGCCCATAATCAGTACAGTGTAACCTAGGATTTCACAATGATGTGAAATTCTAGGAGCACTACACCAACGCTTCTTACTCAAGAGTCATAAGATGTTAAGACTCTTTAGCCCAGTAATTTCGCTAGCTACAGTGCCCTCCTACCGGAGCACAGTAATGTTTGCACATCACTGCTCAGGCGGTAGAATAACTGGCACTGTTGGGGTACCCACCTAGACGACCTCCTGCAAAGGAAGTCTACCCCCGGTAAGATGGCACTTATAGTTGTCATTTTTCTTGCGACAGTGGTGTTCACAACACATTTTCCATTTGGTTTTAAACCTCTTGGTAAAGATTCAACTAAATATTTTCAACTTAAGTTGTAAACTTTTGCAAATTTCTATTTGTGATCTAATAGTCTGTTTAATTACAAAGAAATGAGTGACCCCAGTGATGAAGGTAGTTGTCTTACGCCAAAAAAGTTGAAAGAACAAGTTTCGAATGCCGAGTTCAGCTATTTGCCTGAAAAATCTAAAGTGAAATATGTAAAGGCGTACGAATCCTTCAATAATTGGCACCTCTCAAAAAATGCAAAAACATATTCCGAGACCGTGATACTATCATATTTCATGGAACTATCTAAAACAAGAAAATCCAGTACATTATGGAGCATTTTTTCTATGATAAAAGCTGTCTTGAAAACGAAACGTGACCTTGAAATAGAAAAATTTCTGAATGAAGCACCAGACAGTAAATACCTCGCTTTAAAAGTAAGTAAATTGATACAAAAGCTAATTTATTTCAAAGAAAACCTATCTAACTGTACCTATCTAAAAATAAGTAAACTAAATTATTGTTATTTTTTACACGTTGTATTAATTATTGGCATAAATGGTGCGTGCCGCTCAAATGAATTGTTGAATCTTAAGGTAAACGACGTTGAAAAGCATTCGGACAAATTAATATTAGTAAAATTATTGAATACAAAGACTAAAATCGACAGATCATTCGTCATTAGTGAAGAATATGTGAATGTGGTGGACAAGTATACGGCATTACGACCCGCTAATACAAAAACTTCAAGATTTTTCTTACATTATGATAATGAAAAAAGTAAAAAACAGCCCATAGGCATCAATAAAATCGGTGATATGCCAAAGACGATTGCTAAATTTCTTCAGCTTCCGGACTCCCATCTTTACACTGGGCATTGCCTGAGGCGGACGTCAGCAACACTCTTAGCTGACTCAGGCGCTGATATTACAGTTCTTAAACGCCATGGTGGCTAGAAGTGTAACAAGATTGCAGAAGGATACATCGAAGATTCTAAAGTTATTTAATATGCTAACTTTTAAAATTTGCGATAGTGGCGCCCCGCAAAAAGAACTCCTTTTGTGAAAAGCACTCTACCTATCAGTCACAGTTCCCGATTGAGCAGAAATTTTGCATACCGGGAATCGGATGACAATGCAATAATTTTATGACATGGAAGTGATCTGAAGTCTGATGATGGAGCTGAAAGGTGAAATTTGATAGATATATTATAATAAATAGTTTGAGTACGTAGGTATATGATAGTTTCATTTCAGAAAATTTCATTTTAGTTTTTTTTATACAACGATGTAAGAAGATGAGCAAGATGCTCTCCTGATGGTAAGAGATAACGCTGGGATTTAACGAAGGTTAAATTCTGGGTGCACTGCTGAGTCATAAAATGTTAAGATTCTTCAGCCCAGTAATTTCACTAGCCACAGTGCCCTCCTACCGAAGCACAGTAATGTCTGCACATCACTGTTCAGGCGGCAGAATAACTGACACTGTTGGGGTACTAGCCGATCTCCTGCAGAGGAAGTCTACCCACGGTAAAGAGATCACCATTAAATGACGCGGAAAAAAGTCAAGAGTAACTGTACGGAATCAAGCTGTTATTATTCCGTATTTTTATTAGTTTTTCTGATTTAAATGATAATTTGATATATTTTTGTTTACTGTATTTAATCTTGATGTACTATATGTGTAAGTGGTAATTTATTGCCGTTCTAATTTGTACTGTGGTATAGGTATAACGATAGTTCTGGGACTTATCCCAGGACGTCTCTGAAATCTAAGTATTATTCACAAAAAATGTTTCATAATATTATTTACTAGCTTATGCTCGCGGCTTTGCCCGCACGGCAAAATCCTTTCTTAGCAGTGGTCTACGTCATGAAACCTTTCTATGTTCCAAATTTCAACCCAATCCATCTAGCGGTTGAGGCTGTACGTTATACAGATACATCAGTCACTAGCTTATTCTCATGGCTTTGCCCGCATGGACGGGTTACGTTTCATAATACCTACGGTCGTTTCAACTACGGTCGATATAACTACGGTCGATTCGCATAAGTTCATTTCACATATTGGACGACTCGCTTACAGTGCAACTCGCCTGCGGTTGATTAAACTATGGGCATGTGAACTAATGGGCGATTCGGCCAATGTTCATTTGATATATTGGTTAATTCAACTATGGACGACTCACCTACGGTTTATAAATTCTTTGCTACGCGTGTTTTTAGTACAGTATTCAGGGCAAACCGAAATCTGTTGCTTAGGTTAGGTTTGAACAGTGACCACAATGCGCGAGCCGAGCGAGCGAAGCGAGCGTGCCGCGGCAGCGGCCGGCGAAGCGCCAGATATTTTTCTTATTACTGAATTATTTATCCTGTGTCATGGCATCTTCAGGCATTTTGGCATCTTCTTTCATCTACCTCATCATGGCAAAGTGGCATAATAAAAACAACACGTTTCTGAATTCTGTACTATAAACAAGTATTTTTTAGCTGTCATACCTGACTAGCAGCCGGAAACATGGTCTAAAAATACGTGAACGGTCCGTTAGTTCGGTCAAAAATAGGCAAATCGTCCAATAGTTTAATCAACCATAGCTCAATCGACCGTAGCTGAGTTAACCGTAGGCGAATCGTCCAATATTGATTTCAACCAATAGTTATTATGAACGTAGGCGAAACGTCCAATAGACATTTTGAATAGTAGGTGATTCGATCGTAGTTACATATTGGCAAGGTTTGCCAGCCTTTACTAATTCTACGCCCATTAAGTCGCAGAAAACCCGTGAATTGAATCCCTCTTTTCCGTGGAATTGGAAATCGAATTAAATGGTCTGTATCAAATTCATTAATATATGAATAATTTACTGTCACGCGCTACGAAGTGCGCGCGGGTCAGCTAGTGTTACAATAAATAAAAAGTTATGTTACAATAAATAATAAATAAAAGTACTGTTTTTTATATTCTTAGGGTTATTTCTAAGTCTAATTTAGTATATTTTTCTGTTCCTTTTTATTAATAAAGTGACTAAAATAAAATAATACGTTCAATTTATCGTAATGTATACGTACAATATAAAACGTCTGCTTCTTAGTACATTTCAAATAAACAACTGTAATTAAAAAAAAAATATATAATTATGCACAATGTTTCCAATCCTATCTATAAAAAATAACGATTGGAACCAGAATATTGGCGAGACAACCTTTCTAAGGATGTAAAAGTTAGCTGTTACGCCACCTCGTAGCGAGCTCGTAGCAAGTGCTACGAGACAATGTTTCTCATTAAATGATTCTAAAAACTCTGACATATACGAGTAGAGGCTTACATATTTTATTAAAACCCTATCGCCATCACATTCAAAATAAACAAAGGATTAAGTGAACGTATTTTATGTGAATTTCATATTTTGTAAATTGAATTTTTTGCACAATTCACGAGTTTGATTGATATTGAATTCAATATAATATGTGTGTATAATTTTCTGATCGGTTTTTATTATTTATAATATTTTCATTTCAACCACAATGTTTTTTTTAATTGGAAAAAAACAGGCTTATGACTGCAATGCCACTTGCTGGTTAATGATCGTCATTAACATTAATTTTGGTCTTAGTTGGAATACTCTCTTACGTCTTACTAGAGATAGACACCCTATACAAGAGGTCGACTAGGTTGGTACCCCAACATTGCCAGTTATTATCCTCCATCAGTCGTGGTCCTCATATCTGAGGGTCGTGACCTCCTCTATCCATGACTTTTTTCCTCACGATGTTACGCCATCTTGTCCTATCTCCGGCCACCCGGAGAGCATCGTAGACTGTAGAGTCGAGAGTGGTGCGGATCTGGTCAGACCAACGCATTGGGCTTCGGCCACGGGGTCTTTTCCCTTCCACTTTGCCAGTGATTACAAGTTAGCCAGTTATTATACTGTGCATTGATATTTTTATGTGGAGAAGTAAGAAGACGAGCAACACTCTCTCCCGATGTTAAGAGATAACGCTGCCCATAATCAGTACAGTGCTACCCAGAATTTTACAATGATGTGCAATCTAGGTGCACTGCACCAACGCTTCTTACTCAAGAGTCATAAGATGTAAAGACTCTGTTCAGAAGCACAGAAATGATGCGCAAATATTACTGTGCTTCGGTAGGAGGGCACTGTTGCTAGTAAAATTCTTAGCTGAAGAGTCTCAACGTCTTATGTCTCCTGAGTAAGGAGCCTTGGCGCAGTGCACCTAGTATTTTACATCATCGTGAAATCCTGGGGAGCACTGTTCTAATAATGGGTTGCGTTATCTCTTACCGCCAGGTGAGCGTCTTGCTCGCCTTCTTACTTCTTTGTATAAAAAAAAAAGAATGCGCCTATAGCAAAAAAATAATATCCTGAAAGTAAAATATTTAAAAAGTGTTCTTTGGGCGTAATAAATTACACTTATTGTTATTATTTATTATAATACTCACGTCTACACATAGCTGGTACTTTAGAGTCTGGAGTAACATATTATAAGCTACTTTTTGTAGAGTAAACCACTGGCATAGCCAGTATCTTCTTCTTCTTGTGGTGCCATCTCCTTTTTCCGGAGGTCGGCAAATCATCATCGCTATCTTTATTTTCTAGACAGCCTTTCGGAACAGGGATCTTGAGCTCATATTGAACCACATTCTGAGATTTTTGAGCTATGAGGTATACGTCTTCTTCCCGGTTTTCGGTATCCCCGTAATTTTTCCCTAAATCACTCATCATCAACTCGAGCAGTTGGTACTTCTCATTATTATGGTTATGGCCAAAATTCTTATCTTGACAGTGTTTAATACCTCGACTTTTTTGCTAAGCATCTGCAAGACCCTCTCATTGGACACTATCCGTCTATGATATTTTCAGTATTCGTCTATTATACCCACATCTCGAAAGCTTCTATCCACTTACTGGTGGTTTCTGTTAGGGTCCATGACTTTTTTTTTCTTTATGTGATGAAGTAGAAGACGAGCAAGAGGCTCTCATGATGTTAAGAGATAACGCTGCCCAAAATCAGTACAGTGGTACTTAAGTTTTCACAATGATGTAAAATTCAAGGAGCACTGCACCAAAGCTTCTTACTCAAGAGTCATAAGATGTTAAGACTCTTTAGCCCAGTAATTTCATTAGCTACAGTGCCTACCTACCGAAGCACAGTAATGTTTGCACATCACTGCTCAAACGGTAGAATAACTGGCACTGTTGGAGTACCCACCATACCCACCTAGACGACAACCAAACCAAAGGAAGTCTACCCCCGGTAAAACTCGACTCCAAAATGTTTTATTTTAGTTAGTATTCTGTAATGTAATACTCTTTTATTATAAAATAGAAAAGAAATATAATAACACCGCGCTCACCTCACTAGCTATTTTAATATGAGCCGGGCTACTTATCTGTAATTTCGTTTAGGCAAACGCTGGCTCAGCCCGCGCCATATTGTTTTAGGCACCGCGCAGTAACGTCCAGGCGGTGCCATACGTGATAGGGAAAAGTAACACTGCTCTTTTATGGACTTTCCATAAGTATTTTGTGTGAAGTTTATAGGAATAATGTGTTTACATGAAATATTCTTAAGTGGCACAAATCGATGATGTTTCTTTCTTTTTTTCTGTGATCTAAGATCATTTTTTCTGTGTAATAAATATCTAGCTCACTTAGTTTTTAAGCTATTGCATAGCTTCTATCGCGGGCCTTGAGCGTGGGGACCGAATCCAGAAATTCCGTAACGAAAAAAACCTAACACCCCCCACTCCGACCGGCACAGCGGTGATACTTTTTAGTTTTTCCATCTCTCTTTTGTTTTTTTATCGGTCACAACGCTCAAAGTGTAACTTGAATTAATATCAAAGAAAAAAAAAACAAAGGAAAAAAATACTGCATTAATAAAATAAATAAATAATTATAATTGCATAAGTTGATAAAAAATGCTATGCAATAGCTTTACCGCGGCAGTCTCCGAGTGCCACACGTCTTTTTTGGTTTTATAAAGTATTATTCTATTATATTCTATCTTTGTTAATTATCTGATGATAGCTATTCAGAAACCAAACGGCTGATTTCATTTTAGTCAGTAAGATAGTACAATTCGTTCTAAAACGTAAGTAACCTAGAAGAAGCCTGCTTCTTCTCACGACGACATGTCGTTTTACCTATTCTAAATTCGTATTCCTAAAGTAGCTATTAAAAATCAAACAATCGGGAAAAAAAACAGATAAGACTAATAAGTTTTGTATAATGTAGCTTAGAAATAAACCCCGAAATAACATAAAACTAACTTATTAGCAAGAAAAATTGGTGGGCGCAGCAATAAACGATGCTTCAATGTAACAAACATAAAAATATTTCACCTGATGACTATTTATTTATTTATTTATTTAACTTCAGATGCTTGTTACCCTTACAGAATAGATCCAAGGCGCGTTACAAGCTAAAATACACTAGGTACATTGATTATAATAATATCTAGAAGCATGCAGTACAAGATATGTTACAATTGACTGAAGAAAGTAACACTCATATCTAAAAATTGTTTAACAGTAGTTTAAAATATGTCTAGATCATTTTGTGTGATCAAGGCGTTGAGTAGACGCAGAACCTGAGCGGTAGGAGCAAAATATGAAGTATTAGTCATAGCCATAGGGACCATGAACATGCGTAATGCACACAAGCGTTGAATGCGGTCCGGCGTAAACAAATGACAGCGAGCTAAAGCAGTCGGATTATCTATTTTGCCGTTAAGTAGCAGGTAATAGTGAGTAAGTAATGCGCATTTACGCCTTAACTCGAGAGTATTTATGCCTACCATTCCAGCGACGAACAAAGACGGATACAAAAACGGATAATATCCATACAGTTTCTTATACAGAAAGCGAGCAAACTTACGCTGCACTCTTTCTAACATAATGGTATATTTAGCTTCGTGTGGATCCCAAATCACCGCATTGTATTCTAATCTACTACGCACAAACGCATAATATAGAGTGATTATAGCATTTCTGTCCTGAAAATTTGATGACTGCCGCATGA
Organism: Hemithea aestivaria; assembly: GCA_947507615.1. Classification (NCBI taxonomy): domain Eukaryota; kingdom Metazoa; phylum Arthropoda; class Insecta; order Lepidoptera; family Geometridae; genus Hemithea; species Hemithea aestivaria. Next base: position 2,173,904 of record OX382328.1, read on the forward strand.
CAAAGCCTAACGATTGAAAAGCTTTTTTGCAAATATTTATGATATGAGTATTAAAAGTCAGTTTTATATCTAGTGTCACTCCAAGGTCAAGTACTTCAGAGACACGCTCCAGACTGGCACCGGCCATGTGATAATTGTGTTGGATGGGTGCGCGTGATCTAGCAAAAGAAATTATTTTACATTTAGAAGTATTGAATTCTAAGTGGTTCTCTTGTCCCCATCGCACCACATTATCAATATCAGCCTGTAGCGCATCGCAGTCTCGTGCGTCACCCACACCCAAGCAGAGCTTTAGGTCATCGGCAAACATGAGGCATTTAGCTGTCCTGACGACCTTCGGCAAATCATTAATCATAATCAGGAACTGGGTTGGACCCAATGTACTTCCCTGACTGACTCCAGAACAAGTCGGATAGCGCTCGGATTGAAAGCCAGATACTTGCACATACTGTTCCCTATTAGTGAAATAACTACAAAATAACTGTAAGAGTTTCGGTGTAAAACCAGCAGCTGCAAACTTAACCAACAAGACGTCATTATGAACTCGGTCGAACGCTTTTTTAAAGTCGAAATAGGCTGTATCAACTTGCTTATTTCGACTATTTCAGAGAAATTCCAATATGCGAATGCATATCAAACATTTTCACTATTTCAACATAGTTTCAATATCTCTGTTGGTAGATAAAAATGCGTAACTAGCTTCAACCTCTACTGCATAGATGCCCGTTAAAAATTTTAACAAAACCTTTATTCCACTTTTTTATCCACTGTTGGACATAAGCCTACCCGCAGGCACGCCACTTTTTTCGGTCTTCCGTCTGTCATCCACTCCCAGTGACTCTCCAAACATCGCCCTATCTATATAGTCATAAGATGTTAAGACTTTTCAGCCCAGTAATTTCACTAGGTACAGTGCCCTCCTACCGAAACACAGTAATGTTTCCACATCACTGCTCAGGCGGTAGAATAACTGGCACTGTTGGGGTACCCACCTTGACGACCTGCAAAGGAAGTCTACCCCCGGTGGTTAAAAAAGTGGTTTATTTTTAAATAAAATAGTGGGAAGACAAGACGCTTTCCTGATGGTAAGAGATAAGGGATTCATAAAGTAATTCGGCATATTTTATATATATACCTATATATATATATATATATATATATAAAATATGCCGAATTACTTTATGAATCCCTTATCTCTTACCATCAGGAAAGCGTCTTGTCTTCCCACTATTTTATTTAAAAATAAACCACTTTTTTAACCACCGGGGGTAGACTTCCTTTGCAGGTATATATATATATATATATATATATATAAACTACAGAATATGCTTCTAAAATGAATACGTATTATTGGTAATTTTTAACCCCCGACGCAAAAACGACGGGGTGTTATAAGTTTGACGTGTCTGTCTGTCTGTCTGTCTGTCTGTGTGTGTGTGTGTGTGTGTGTATGTGTCTGTCTGTGGCATCGTAGCGCCCAAACGGATGAACGGATTTTGATTTAGTTTTTTTTGTTTGAAAGTAGAGTTAGTCGAGAGTGTTCTTAGCTATGTTTGGTGAAAATCGGTCCAAGATGGCCGCCGCTACAAAATGGCGGATTACTTTTTTCTTCCACGACTCCCTCAATATGGGTATCAAATGAAAGGGCTTAACGAGTAGAATACAGCCCACTATATAAAATTTAAAATCCAAGATGGCCGCCATCAAAAAATGGTGATTTAAGTATTGCGTTGGGGGTTTTTTTAAATTTTTAATTTAATTCACTTGTCGTACAATGCTGTTCACACACGCAAACTTTGTTGGGAACCTCGGATAAACTTGTACAGAATGTACGCTAAAGAGTTTCACATACTCGCGGCTGCCAATAACTCATGAATAGATGATGTTTTAATCCGATGTTTAAACAAGTTCAACAACGAACCTTGGCACAGACATTTTAACGATGAGTTCACATTTAATTACAAGACTTAACCTACCTAATACAATTAGAATTCGCTTTAGTAGGAAGGGTAAAGTGACCATAGGGCCTATTATTGGCTGCTATCACCCACTGCTGTGTTACATAAACACACACATCATACAAACACACAACACAATTAACATAAATTAAATGTTCTTAAAGCTATAGAGCGGTAAAGTTAAAAAGACATTTTTCTCATTTTGTCTCGTAATCCACTGGTTACACGACAAATTTAAGAAACGTCTCTTAACTTAAGGGTTCTTTGATTCTAAGAACATTTTGTATTTGTCGGTTAATAGTGATAGACACCAACCAGTGCGTGATAGCCTTAGTCCTTAGATCTTCAGGGTAATTACTGCGTTAAAGAGATTTAGCATCTTATGTGTTTGGATGAGTAAAATGTAGGTAAAGACCTGTTCAAACCTTGAAGATAACAAAAATGCATATATATTTCTATACCTTTCAGTTTTAAGGCGCCTAAATATTACGAGTGTAGAGTGTAGTAAGCATGCGTCATCTGAAAGTTGGACGTTCATATTATGCTTGCATAAAAATGAATTTCTCACTCGGGCAAATCCGTGACCATAAGCTAGTAAAAATATAGCGCTAACGCTTACCGTAAGTGTTACAAACGTGAATAAAATTATAATCTCTTCTCCATATCATTTATGAAACTTGGCCTCGTAAAGTCGAATGTCTAATTAAAATGTAATGAAAGCTGGTTTTATATATCCGTGTGGGCCTCACCCGCTGCATCATCCCGAGCTCCACAATTAAGCCTCGCGTAAAGCCGCAACAGGAATTTTAATAGTTTCACTTTAATTAAGGAGCGAGCCGTCTGCCGCTGACCTTATCTTTTTATCCCGCCTTTATTTATTAATTAAAACAGAACTGTTCTGGAGTGACGAATTAATGGATGCGGTGACTTGCTGTTTACAAGTTTAAGTAAGTGGTTCGGTAGGTCGATTCCTGTGACCTTTCCGATAGATACTTCCTTGGCATAATAAATGATATATTTAATAGTTGACAAATATTTTTACCGAAACTGAATGAATGGAACAATCATACTGTGTAATGTTTCTCGGATTTCTTTTGAGTCTCTACATACATACATATAATCACGCCTAGTTCCCGTTGGGGTAGGCAGAGACTATTTCCCTCGTTTTAGTACGATCCTGACACACCTCTTTCGCTTCCTCAACTTTCATCACATTCTTCATTCACGCTCGCCGGTTCTAGGTACTCTTGACCTGGCCTTTCCTTTTTTCTAGATAAACTTAAAACTCTTCAATAAGTTACCTATATATTCTCTTGCTTCTTGGATTTAATAGAACTAGTTGTGCAGCATTTTTACCCTCTGAAAAGTAGTATATGCCGAAATTCTTCATCCCAGGTCTTCAAGTTCATTTTAATAAAAACTTTGATTTTATCGTTAACGCAGTTTTACATGTTTTTAGTATTTTAAATATTTTGTATTATTGTCTTGTATCTACCTTTGTATCTTCAGGATAGAAAGTTAATTTGTGATATACAAAAAAACTGATCGTAACTTTTCAATCCCCGGCTATTTTATGTAGACACTTCACAAAATGATGGCTCATCCAAGCGAATTCTAGTAGAAAAGTTTTTGCTCAATCAAGAAAATAGGTGCAAACTATGCCGTAGCTTAGCTTCCAGGCTTTGCTGAGCACTACACTGTCCTAATTCCGTGGACAAAGCGATGCTGCGAGTAAACAATGTAAAATAACATAATTAATTTCAAAGAGTACCGTTTCTATCTTTCTAGTAGACGACCTGAAGTAGAATGAATGAATAAATGAGGATTCTTAATAATTCCATCTAGAAGAGGACCTAAATTCAATTTTTCCTCAACGTGTATGATACATGAAAAAATGAATGGACAAAATAACGGCTTTATGTATATAACATTCTCAATTTGACCATACGGTCAAAACGGAAATCTCTTTTTTGCCGTTAAAAACGAGACCCGAGCAGTTTCTTAACACTATTTTTCCAATAATAAAAACAACTTGGCGCCACTCAGTGACGGAAGACTGAATCACCTACACCCCTGAACTAAAGTCTGATTATAAAATATAAGAGGCTCTCAATACCAAATTTCAGCTCAATCGGTTCACCCATTTAGGCGTGAAAGTGTAACGTACATAATAATAATATGTACATACTTAAAAAATTTCGCGTTTATAATATTACTAGGATAAGTAGTAGGCAGGTACGAGTAGTTTTTAGGTCTTAAGATCTAACTTTACTTTTACGTCTGCTTTGTTGTAACAAATTCTTCCAACCTTTTGTGGATGGAAAATATCAGAAAAGCAAAGCTCGAGTGGAATGTTTCTTTATCTCTCAGTCCACGTTTATTTTTATGTAAAGCATATTTCATACAAGAATTTCAAAGTAAAATGTATTTATATTATTGCCTTACAGTTTTAAGGCTATGAAATTGTTAACAACTATTAATAGCATTACAGGTTATCAGTTTTATAACTTTAGCAAACAAATTTATTAGCTATTATAATATTTAGTGTATTAAAAAGTATTGTAGTTATAAATTTGTTATAATGGGTTTCCACAAAGTAACGCCTGATTCCATTAATTAACTTTAGCAAACCAATAGCCGGAACCAATACAATTGTAATATTATTAATTTGTCTATAATATCAATGTAACTGACGCACATAAGTACATTTTGTATGCATATAGGCATACCATAGGAAATAAAGAACTTTAACTTGAATATAGGTCCTCGGTTTGTAAGTTTCACAATAAATTTCAATCTTTATGTCAAAAGAAACCAATATAGGAAATAGGAAAAAAAACTGATCTTTTGTTCATCGCCAAGCATCACTGCACCTAACTCCATTTACGATACAAGGAAAAATAGGCTAACCTCCCACATAAATGTTTCAAGTCGTTAACCACTTACGTACCTTTTTTACATTGAAACCAAGAGGGTCACCCCGAGGTCCGGCGAGCGATTCACTCAACGGAAAATGATAATGGGACAACGGGCCGGAACGTTTTATCCGAACAAAAACAACGGGCCCTCCTAATCTACTCTCAGATAAGGAAACAGAAGGAACAAGGAAGCCTGTATCATGATCGTTATATAAAGGGATACGGAGGTCATTTTATTTAGTGAAATGAAATATTTCTTCATGATAGATATTAATTTTTTTTCATTACTAGCTGCGCTGCGTCGAGGGGTTCACCCGCAGTACACTGTACTGCGGGTGAACCCCTATTGTAGCCTATTGATTATTGTTTCTATACCTACCAAATTTCAGCTCAATCGGTCCACTCGTTTTTACCGGGGGTAGACTTCCTTTGCAGGAGGTCGTCTAGGTGGGTACCCTAACATGCCAGTTATTCTACCGCCTGAGCAGTGATGTGCAAACATTTCTGTGCTCCGGTAGGAGGGCACTGTAGCTAGTGAAATTACTGGGCTAAAGAGTCTTTATATCTTATAACTCTTGAGTAAGAAGCGTTGGTGCAGTGCTCCTAGAATTTCACATCATTGTGAAATTTTAAGTAGCACTGTATTGATTTTGGGCAGCGTTATCTCTTAACATCAGGAGAGCGTCTTGCTCGTCTTCTACTTCATCACATAAAAAAAACGTGTAACAAACATACATCCATAAATTCTTATACTAAACGATTCGTGAGTATTTAGATTCATCTTTGTAAATAAACGGCACAAACTCACTTGTACTTCGGCGTTACTTCGGCTTCGTGCCGACCGTTTCGATCGTGCACGAGGATCTTCTTTAAAAAAAAACCATAAATACCATCCATAAATAAAAAACCTTCAAAAATTCTTATAAACTTTCGCATTTACAATATAAGTAGGAAAGTGAGGCCTTGGAACAAGATCTCGCGTGAAGCTAAGCGACAATCCGGCCGTGGATAGACTAAATCTAGAAGGCGGAGGATAAATCCCTTCTTGACTTCACTGAATATCATGCCGGAATACGGTCATGATAACCGCTTGGCGACATGGTTTTGTCCAGTGGGTGGTAACTAGCCACGGCCGATGTCTATCACTACAGCAAGAAAAAAATCTCAAGTAACTATTATTATATTATCATAATATTTATTCTAAGTATGTTTTGTCCTTTTCCATTCCCAGGTTGTCTGTACGAAATTGCCTAGTGCGATAAGACCGCCGATTGTTAACCTACTTCATAACATATTATAGTAATAAGTTCTTTTGTATATTTTTGGTTTGCAATAAATCATTATTCTATTCTATTCTTCATGATTGATGTAATTCGTTCTCTTGAACTAGGAGCGCTTATTTTCTTGCCTATTTTAATGTTGAGGAATTGCCTAGACTAAGTAGGTCAGAGTCTAGACAATTTCTCAATTTGATATTACCTGACGTAAGATATATTTCTAAGATTAGATTATTCACTGATCTAGAACAGAGGCTCGTGTTGGAAACATTTCATTGTATTATATTTTAATATCTGTCTATCCTCTCTCTGTCAGTATAAGAGTCTATGTTAAACTACTTTTGGGAAACTGTCTTTATGACCTTGTTTCGGCATGATGTTCAGCATAGCCAGGAGGGATTTATCCCGCCTTCTAGGTTAAGTCTGCCACCATCTTCGGCCGCATCGTCGCATTACATCACGCAAGAGTGTGGTCAAAGCTACAATGAATAAAAAAAATGTCCTTCATACTTTCAGAGCCTATGTCAAACTTCTATTTGGGAAACTTCGGGCGAGATGAAGTTATGATATAATTTTATAGTTGCTTCCTGTTGGTTGGATGTCCGGCTAAAAATACCTTTCTCTGAATAAGTAACGCCATCGATCCCCATTGTAAGCCACCTGTATCGCAGCGTATACCTACAGAGACCAAGAGGCCAAAAATTTATCGGTACCTAATCGTAAAAGTTTCTCCAAGTTTTTCTTGGATTTTAACAAATCTCGTAAATTCTCGTGCAGGTAAATTCTCGTTCTATTAAACTATGCAATTATTAAATTCAATTTTATCCTACGACTTGTGTGTTTGTTACCTTTTTACGCCTAAACGGCTAAACCAATAGAGTTATTAATTTTGTAAGCTTCGATCTTGGAATAATATTATAATATAGACTACTTGAGTTTTGATGAGTTTCTGGCTCGTTCTTCTCATAGAGGTGCCTTGCGAACGAGCGGTAGAATATTAAAATAAAATGTAAAATTGACTTGCAAAAGTGTTCCATTGTAGCCTATTTGAATAAATGAATTTTGAGTTTGAGTGTTAAGTTAAAGTGCAGATTTTTAGTTTAGTTATAATGTAAAAAATTAAACAAACGTTAACTTGAAGTCTTTAAATGACCACTTTTCAACCATTAATTTAGAAGGTAGCCTTGTCAAGTCTCAAGTCTCTGCATTGGACATTAAGGAAAAGTAACCTAGTTTTTAAATATACAGAAGTCGAGACGTGGCCGGCACTTTATAAGAAAACTAAGTAAAAGTATGGCGAGGAAATGATGATTTTCCAGCGTAAAAAGTAAACTACCATTTACGAACTTAACACGCGAGCTCAGGTAAAGAAGCTTTCATTAAAATAATTTATTTCATTACCTCATCTACACACGCGAAGGTGTTTTAAAATTTGATTACAACTTTATTGGACTAGTGCAAACTAGACGGAACTTGTAATATATTTATTTTACACATTATTCTTTTTTTTTTCATAACTGGTTAGCCTTTTGACTATGATCTCGCGTGATGTTAACCGACGATAGGGGTGTGGATACTAAACCAAGAAAGCGGGATAAAACTCTCCCTGGCTTCACTGAACATCATGCCGGAATACGGTCATAAACCCCGCCGCACATGCCCACACTCGCACTCGTTCACGACACTGCGCCAATGTCGCATTGGCATTGGTAGACACGTGTGTGTCCGCAATTGCTTTCACGAGTCGTACATCAGTCAGTGTCTCTCTACCTACCATTCGTTCGTAGACGAAAACGAAGCAAGATGGACGCGATTGATATAAGTTCAGAATCCGACAGTGATAAAGAAAAAAAAAAAAAAAAAAAAAATTATTGTTAATAAGGAAATTATCTGAAAAAAAATTATGGATTCGTTTCCAAATAGAATCCTTTAATTTTGTATTCATATCGAGGGGTCTGAGGCGAATTGACTCAAGCGCCATTTCAGGCGATATTGAGTTATATATATCGTTGCAATCAGCGAATTTTTCTCCTTCGTTTGAGCTGGGTTTCGTGTAAATCGGACAACTTTTTTGGCGCTTGATTCCATCCTAAATTTGACTATCATTTCTAAAATCGTGGTGTGAAGCGACAACAAAAACACGTTTTTTTTAAAGACATGCCCTTAAGTCCATTTAAGTGACTAGTAACTTTACTTACTTCTCACTTAAGCTTTTTTGCCTTGTTCATTTTTTTCTCTATAAGTCCTTTAAATCTGTTATACCTGCTCCATAAAAAATCACACTGCTCTTTGAAGTATTTTGTCGTGATCTGTCTCATTAAAGTATGTCATATGAATCGTTTTACTCTGAATTAATATTCGTAGCATAGGCGCTTAAGTCGTTTTGCCTTGAACTGATTTAGATAATTATGTCACAAAAGTTTTTTTTCTTTGAATAAATACAGTTGATCAATGTCAGTTCAATCAATTTTACTTTTCTTAAACTTGTAAAATTATGCATATATCTCATTTTTAAAAGTAAATATTGGCACTTAAAACTCTTTGTGTTGGTTGCGAACTAACAGCTTGAGGTCGTTAAATCATAGCCTTTTTGAAGGGACATGTTTTAGAGTGTCATTTGAGTCTACTAAAATCATACATAAATCCTAAGAACGCGCTACTGCACGGTCGCTTGAATCCTGTCATTTAGGGTGATCATCGGATTGTGACAAAAGTGTATATTGATAGCGCGCGTAAAAAAATGCGATAAGCGTTAGACGATACGTGTTTTAATTATTTTTAACATAATTATGATGGTTAATTATTTTATTATTATTTTTAATGTCAAAGATAAAACATCTTTGACATTAACAGATAAAGATCTTACATAATTGAATTTTTGATTGATTGACTGATTTTCTTAAATGCAGTAGAGATTCTATTATGTGTAGAAAATGCAGCTGATGACAATAACAAAACACAGAAAAAAAACTATAGCCCAGTCAATGAGTGCCCAAAAAGGGTGTGGATCTAAAAGTCGAAAGCAGAAAAACTAACTTAGTAACTTAGTTTGGACTAGTTAGGAGATAAACATACTAAAAGTCCCCACCCCTCTGAGGTGAGCCGTAGGGGGAGGGAGCCCGCAGAAGGCCCCATTTTTAGGTTTTTTGCATATATGTCCAAAACTGTGCGTTGTACGATATTTTAATGTACTACATTATTAAACCTCATAAAATTTTCTACAACTTCGACCTTGACACTTTTCATCTATCTCCAATCGTTGTCCAGCTATGAGCTTCCAAACATGGTCTATTTTGAAGACACTTAAATTATTTTTCCATACAAAGTCGGTAAAAAAATCTTACAAATAAAATTTGACCAACTTCTGGTCGTCGTATCATAATGAAACTTTGCAAATGTCTAGAAATCTGATGACAGTTTAATAATCTGGTACCATTGAGTTGATCTGATGATGGAGCCAGGAGGTGTCTAATGAAACTCTTCAATGGCTATTATTGCTGTCGAGGGTCTGATAATTAACCAGGAAGTGCCTACGTCTCATCAATCCGAATGTAATGAGCCTAAACTCCCCGGTTTTACTAATAGCCATTGAAGAGTTTCAGTAGACCCCTCTAGGCTCCATCATCAGATCAGCTCAGTGGTACCAGATTATTAAACTGTCATCAGATTTCTAGACATTTGCAAAGTTTCATTATGATACGACAACCAAAAGTTGGTAAAATTTTATTTGTAAGATTTTTTTACCGACTTTGTATGCAAAACTAATTTAAGTGTCTTCAAAATAAACCATGTTTGGAAGCTCATAGCTGGACAAAGATTGGAGATAGATGAAAAGTGTCAAAGCCGAAGTTGTAGAAAATTTTATGAGGTTTAATAATGTAGTACATTAAAATATCGTACAACGCACAGTTTCTGACATATAAGCAAAAAACCTAAAAATGGGACCTTATTCGGCCTCCCCCCCCCTCCGGCTCACCTCGGAGGGGTGGGGACTTTTAGTATGTTTATCTCCTAACTAGTTCAAACAAAGTTACTAAGTTAGTTTTTCTGCTTTCGACTATTCCAACCACATGCCCCTTTTGAGCACTTATTGACTGGACTAAGGGGCTAGTTACCATCAGATAAGTTATTTTTTTGTAAAGATTATGCAAGCATTGTTGTACTTATGATACTATGGGGTCGAGAGATGTGTGATATAACTCAAACCACCGAATTTATTATTGAAGGAGTATAATTTATAGAATAAGCAGATAGGTACAGAAGATAGGTACACGGAAGAAGGTTACACGATAGATATAGTCCAGCACAAACAATAAATAGCTGAAGGATAGTGGCGATAGCATACAATGCATACGACGTACGAAAACAATAGCGCGGTGGATATGCGAGCGACATGCGTTCAGTCCCGAGGTGATTTTCGCACTGGCGGGCGAGCGCAGGCGCAGCGCGGCGGCCGGCCGCCGGTGCAACATATACAAAGTTATGCGAGTAGCGCTCGCCTCAAAACTAGTTTCCACAGAGACGCGACCGGCTGGCGCTGGGTGCGTTGAGGTGTATAAAATATTATCGTGTGGAATGAGTGTTTGTTTGTGTGGCTGTATGAATGATGTTAAATGTTTATTAAATATTACTATTATACTGTTTATATATTTATATACATATTATTTTATGATGTTTATTTAATATATTATTATAAGTTACAATGTATTTATTTATTTGTACATGTTATTAATATATACGTAGATAATATGTAAGATATGAATATATACTTTATTTTAATGATAAATATATAGTTCGTGTAATGTGGTAGGTATAAGCCCACATCACTCCCCCCCAGAGACCTGGTAGGGGCGATAATAGTCAGGAAACCGGACAGTACGTCCGGAACGTGTAGTAATGTGTGCAGGTGTAGGCGTAGTGCTGTTAGGAGTTGATGTAGGGTCCTGAGTAGTTAGGGAGGGAGGCGGAGGTGCAGGTACGGGTAAACTACCTGTAAAACTATCCTCGTCACTTAATAGATATGCTGGTTTCAGCCGATCTATGGTGACGGAGACAGTCTTACCTCTCACAAGGAGCTTAAAAACCTTGTCACCCCTCTCTATGACCTTATGAGGGCCCGTGTACGCCGGCTGAAGAGGAGCACGCGAAGCGTCTTCGCGCAGGAAGACGTGTTCGGCGGCTGCGAGATCTTTAAAGATAAAGATCTTCTGCTTGTTATGGCGAGATGTAGGCACTGGTTTCAACTTCTCGGCGAATGAGCGTAGACGCGCTGTAAAGTCTGACATGTCAGTGGTACAGGGTGTGCTCGGATGGAAAAATTCGCCAGGAAGTCTCAGTGGCTCGCCGTAGAGCAACTCAGCCGAGGAGGCTTGAAGATCCTCCTTAAAGGCACTTCTGATGCCCAATAGCACCAAGGGGAGAATCTCCACCCAGTTTTGATCAGCGTGGCAGGTGATAGCCGCTTTTAGCTGCCTGTGGAAGCGTTCCACAAGACCATTGCACGCCGGGTGGTAAGCGGTTGTGCGCTTGTGTTGGAACCCTATGGTTTTGGACAGATATTGAAACAGTGCGGACTCAAACTGACGTCCACGATCTGTGACAATATCTGTTGGACTGCCAAAACGGGAAATCCAACCTGCGATGAGCGCTTTGCCAACCGTCTCTGCTGTGATATCGGGAATAGGCATAACCTCTGGCCACCGCGTGAAGCGATCAACGGCTGTGAGGCAATACCTAAACCCGTTGGAGACTGGCAGTGGGCCGATCAGGTCGATGTGGACCTGCCTAAGACGTGCGCGAGGTAGGTCGAAAGTGCCCAAAGGTGCAGACACATGTCGACTCACCTTAGCACGCTGGCATGCGAGGCAAGTGCGAGCCCAGTCTCGGCAGTCTTTCCTCACTCCTGGCCAAACAAAGCGCTCAGCAACGAGCTTAGCAGTGGCGTTTGGACCGGGGTGACTGAAGGAATGGAGATTCTGGAAAGCTGTTTTTCGAAAAGCTTTCGTGACAAATGGTCTGGGGGTCGCTGTACTGGTGTCACAGTACAATGGAATACGACACCCAGGGAAGTTGATTTGACGGAGACGGAGAGATGAGCCGTCTGCGAGGAAAGTCGCAAGTTCCGGGTCATTTGCTTGTGCTTCGGCGAGTTCCGAGAGACAGATTGGAGCGCCCAGTTCTTCCACCCGAGACAAGGTGTCAGCGACGACGTTGTCCTTACCCGAAATGTGTCTCAAATCGGTTGTGAACTGGGAAATGTAGTCCAAATGTCGGAACTGCCTCGGCGAACAGTCACGCTTGCGCTCTGCAAAAGCGTAACAGATTGGTTTATGGTCTGTATAAACCGTGAAATGCCGCGCCTCGACCATGTGACGAAAGTGCTTAATGGCCTCGTAGATCGCGAGAAGCTCACGATCGTACGGTGAGTACTTGGTCTGAGACGGGCTTAACTTGCGGGAGAAAAAGGCCAAAGGTTCCCACACATCGTTACGAAGCTGCTGTAAGACAGCTCCGATGGCCGTGTCTGATGCGTCTGTGACCAATGCGAGCTTAGCTCGGCAATCTGGATGTGCCAAGAGTGCTGCATTGGAAAGGCTTTCTTTAGTGGCTGAGAAAGCCTCCAGAGAATCAGCGGTCAGAGTGATGGGTGTGGAACCCTTGACTGCCCCCAACAAAAGGGCGTTGAGCGGAGCCTGGATTTCAGCGGCCTTGGGCAGGAAACGCCTGAAAAAATTTACCATGCCCAAGAATCGTCTCAACGACCTAACGTCCTTTGGAGGGGGGAAATCGCGGATGGCCTGCACCTTCTCGTCCAAAGGCTTGGTACCGCTCTCCGAAATACGATAACCTAAGAAGGTTACCTCGGGAGCCCCAAAGACGCATTTGGACGTGTTAATGACCATTCCGTAGTCCCGCAGCCTAGAGAAGACCTGACGAAGATGGTGCTCGTGCTCGGCCTCGTCCTTGCTGAAAATGAGGAAATCATCGATATACGAGTAGACGAAGTCGAGTCCGCGCATCATCTCGTCAACGAACCTCTGAAAAGTTTGGCCTGCATTACGCAGACCAAAAGTCATAAATGGGAATTCGAACATCCCGAAGGGCGTAGTGATGGCCGTCTTCGGAATGTCGTCCGTGCTGATAGGTATCTGATTATACGCCTTCACGAGATCTATTGTTGAAAATACGCGACAACCAGCTATATTATGTGCGAAGTCGTGTATGTGGCGTATCGGATACATATCAGGCACGGTACGAGCGTTGAGTTGCCTATAATCACCGCAGGGGCGCCAGCCGTTGTCCTTCTTTGGCGCCAAATGCAAAGGGGACGACCACGGGCTCTCAGAAGGCCTAGCTGTGCCGACAGCCAACATGGCTTCAAACTCAGCCTTGGCCACCTTGAGCTTGTCTGGGGCCAAGCGTCTAGGAGCACAGGAAACTGGAGGACCGGGTGTAGTGCGGATGTGGTGTAGTGTGTTATGTGTGACTGCGCGCTGTGTACCAGCCGGTCGCGTAATTGTGGAAAACTCACGCGAAAGCAGATGATGGTACTTGGAGTCGCCAGTAAGGAGTACTTTGACTGAAAGTATGTCGCTGGTATCCTTGGGCAGTGAAGCTGCAGCTGTAACAGAAGTCATATTATCTATTAGTTTCCTATTTTTACAGTCCACAGCTATGTCATAATGGCACAAAAAGTCTACGCCGATTATTGGCTTAGTCACATCCGCGACAATGAAGCGCCAAGGGTAGGTCCGGCGAAGTCCCAGGTCCATGTCCAGGTGAAGGTACCCGAAGGTCGCAATCGCCGTCCCATTGGCAGCCGTCAGGTCGAAGCTGGTGCGGGCACGGCGCTCTTGAAGCAGGTGTTGCGGGAAGACACAGAGGTCGCTGCCAGTGTCGACCAGAAAATGTGTCTTCGTGCGACGGTCCATAACGAAGAGGCGACCGGGTGATGTATGTGATTCCGGGCAGTCGTCAGTCGCCATTAGCGACCGCCCCTGGCGTTTCCCGACGTCTTGTAGTCGCACGGCTTCAGGCATCTGTTGGCATCGTCTCCGTGCTTAGAATGGTACCAGCAGATGGGGTACCGCTTGTAGCTGGAGCTGGAGCGAGACCGTTGCTGGCGCTGGCGCGAAGGTGAGCTACGCTGCTGCGGTCTGGCACGACCGACATGGCAGCAGCTGGACCCTCGGGTGTGGTCGTCGAGCTTAAGTGTGAGAGCCGCGACCATCGCCTTCAGTTCTGCGATCTCACTGGAGGGTTGAGATGCTGGTGACCCCGACGTGATACAACAGGCGTACACGAAGGAGTTAAGTTAGACGGAAGAAAGCACGGTACAGAATAAACAATAAAAATCCGTGAAAAAAAAAAAAAACATCATCCGTTAAATCCGTGTTCTAGTAGAAAATAATAAGTTTTTTATTCCATGATGTGACCAAATTTGAATTGTTCTAAATTTGTTTATTGTTTTGGATGATTATATTAATTGGAATTTGACTCAGCTACTCAGTACTTTTGGTTATATTATTTACTAGCTGCGCCAAGCGGTTTTACTTGCAGTTTTTATGTAGCCTATGTGTTATTCCGGGGTCTAAGCTTTCTCTATACAAAATTTCAGCTCAATCGGTCCACCCGTTTAGCGTGAACCAGGTCACTGGTTCACGCTAAAAAAAAGTACTGAGTAGCTGAGTAAAAAACATCATGACATCCATTCTAACAAACTTTCACGTTTTTAATATTAGTAAGATTATTATTATTTATTAGTATTATTTTAATAATAAAATAAGTAGGCGTTTTGTTTATACAAGCTACAACTACGTTATGTTGACGTTGATTATAATATTCTTTATCATTGTTATTGTTCTATTCTAAACTAACTTACACCCTTAGGAATTAATGGATAGTTATTTTATGAGTGCAAATTTTGCTAGTGGTAGTAGAATAAACATTTATTAATATTATTATGTAGTTGATTCCCATGGGTCTCTAATTTAATTAATGTCAAAAAGTATTTAAGTAGTTAATTAATAAGAAAAGTTATATATTATATAATTTAATACAAAAATAAATAATAAAAATTAATATACGCTGATTTATTAACGTAAATTCTTTTATTCCTTTCATTTCAATATTTAAAATTATTTGCTGAAAGGACAAGTATTTTATTATAGAACAACTCAAAGACCAAGATTCATAAAATAAACATTTTTCTTTGATTTGAATCTATGTGTTTAAAGTAATGGTGTAATAAAAGTCTTTTTTCCTTAAGTTTCAATTAGTGTTTTCACTGTTAAATTATTTTGCCGTGATCTATTTGTCGTTTATTTAGTATATAAATCTTTTTTCTTTGATCAATTACAGAATGTCTTGTGATTTAAGTCTTTTAGCCCTGAATTATGTGTTAAAATGATGGTCTATAAATCTTTTTTCTCTCATCCGTCACTGAATTTCCTTGAACTTCAATCAATTTGCCTTGAACAGAAAATAGGTCATTTTGGCTTAAGTGACATTTAAATAGGTTAAAAATACTAATAAAACGATGAAATTCATATAAAATTAAAGCTTATTATGTATTGCTTCATTGACTCTCAGTAGTAATCCGATAAGAGGAATACTTCAGAAGATATGAATTTTTTTCCAAAATTTTTATCTTAAAATCGCTCTCCTGAACACTTACCAAAATGGCGCTTGAGTCAAATCGCCTCAGACCCCTCGATATAATCTTGGTGGTTTATGTCGTATAAACATTTTTCGCTTCGAACAGCTTCAATAAGTTCCTCCACTTTACACTAGTACTTGAACACTCGCGACATTGCCACTCGAAACAAATGTCTCGTCACCTAGCCGACACGCGCGTGCACGCTCATGTACGACTCATGTACGTGCCTACGTCGACGCGTGAGAGCAAATGCGGAGTTTGGTACTGCGCCATACGTTTTAAATACAGCCACTCGCACGCGGCTCGTGACGGCCAATGCGAGTGAGAGCATCTGCGGCGGGGCTAATAGCTTGGCGACACGGTGTTCTTTACCACGGTTTCAGTAAAATCCTTTTATTATAACGAAAAAAATATATTTAAATGTGTGAATAATAATTTGTAGCTTCCACGCTGACCCCGTTGTAAGTAGATCTTTTAGATTAATTTCTTTTTATTTCTTTTTATTCGAACGTAAAGAAAAAAGCAAAATGTGTGTGTGTGTGTGTGCAAATAAATAACAACGATGATTCACACTTCAATTGTAACACATTATGAGCAGATGCAGACTCAATTAATTTAGTATTGTTCAATACATTATTTGTACAGAAATAAGGTTCACATATCGTACGGGACATAATAACAGTCCTAAGATAACAGGTCACAGGAACAACCGCTTCTGTACAATATTGTTCTTGTATTATATCTTGTACCCGTTCAAGATGTCCGTACCCCATTGTGATGTAATAACATGGGAAATGGTTTGTACCTCTTGTAAAATATATTTTTATTATATTGTGACAATTTTAAAATGAGTTTTTAAATAAAATTAGCTGGAATATTTTTTGTATTAAGGACAGATAAAATCTTAATTGAACACCATAATAACAAAATATTTAACATTAAATTCATTTCATACACACACTATACATTTGAAACATTTTTTATTATGTAAATTTTGTATTCACTTTTAAGCCCATTACACACGGCGCTATACTATATCTTGCTATATGACTCCTGGTACCATATAGTATCGTATCGCAAGGCCTTGCTATACCTCGCTATGCCGTGCTATATTATTTTTAGTGATGGCCGGGTTACTGATCGGAACTATATTTTTTAATAGTTCATTCTTTGTGATTGAATCTTGAGTCGATCTTTGAAATAAAATCAAGTGACATTGACATTCCTTTTTTCACAAATCAAGTGATATTAATGACTACTTTTTTCCTCTTTACAAACGCACTCAAATATTTGGAATAACTTGTCAATGAATGCTTTGAGTGCATTTAGAATAGGTTTATTAATACAAAAATAACGAAAATTTATATTATTTCAAAATAAAAACAAACAAGTGCAAGTTGGACTTGCCACATACGTGTATGAAAAAATGTTATCAACATGATGCGTATAAAATTACGTATAAAATATTATTATTCCAGAAATCTGCCCTTAAGGGGAAAAATACGGCGTTTAAATTGGAAATCTGTAACCGCTGCTCCTCTCTATCTCTCTTCTCTCTTAATATTAACGTGGTTCAGTCTTCAAAAAGGGCACAACAGTTTTTTTTTTCCTATGCGGGGTCTATTTTATGCACTTTCATATATGCACGCACGTTTGTGCTTAACAGACCACTTTTCATCAGTTAAAAGCTAGTTAATATTTTTTAGGAAGTAGGTACCAGGAGTACCAGAAGTAGGAACGGAGATTCAATCACTTGATTGCATATAGTTCCACAATGATTCCCCAACACTACTTAAACAAATGAATTTGACAATTTTTTCTACATAAAGGATGTTTCTTATTTCCTTGATTTTGGTTTCGTTCCAGTCTGCTCCTGGTATAATTTAAAAAAAATGACGATTCAAACTACGTCAAGAAATCCAGAAAACTTTATTCGAAATTATCATCGTTTACTAAAAGTATGAGAGTTCATCGAATAAGATCGATTTGAGTTAGACTTGACCGACTTTATCAGAGAATTCTCGAGTACTTTGGCCAAATGGCATGGATGGAAATCTAGAGATGGTCATTGTTTCGGGCAAAATCAAAGGAAAGCGGTCCCAAGGCGGTCCGATGTGCTGGTCAGATCAGATCCGCACCACCCTCGAAGTTCCTGTTAAGATAAGATAAGATAAAAATATATTTATTATCAGTTCCAAAAAGTACATACATGAAAAATTATACACATAAATATAGTGACATGTTAGTATGAGATACGAACAGAAGATAATAAAACAACATAAACAATAGGTACCTACACTGATAAATGGAATAGGCTCAGCATAATGCTGGGCAGGGAGGTCCTGCACAGCGCTGATTTTCAGCCTGCCCCGTGCTCGACTAAGATGACGCTGTTGCTGTTGTCCTGTTGTCTCGTGGCTCCTGGCCATGAAAATCGCATCCAACCAGCCCAGATAGCACTCCATCATCAGAAATCGAATCCTACAAAGGAGGGGTCATGACTCCCAGTAATAAAGAATATGACAAGGACAAGGAGAAGAACTCCAAACGATCCATTTCCGAGCATAAATGTCGAAAAAAAAAAAGGTAGCACTCCGGGAGTGCCGGCAGAAGTGAAAACTTCAATATTAACGTTGTGTTTAATTATAAGTATAAAAATACTATCATTTATAAGTTAGAATACAATGTTTATTTATTGCGCTATCGTACACAAATATGACAATTTATATGTTATTATTTATAATATTATATCGTTATTTATATATAACATTAAATTTTATCTCTCAGAAAAATCAACTTCCATCCATAATTTCGACGACTTTTACACCATCGTTATTATCAGAATCATCATCGCAAATTTTTACAACTGATACAATTGGTTTATGATAACTTAAGTAAGAAGCAAACAGTTTTGATTCGAACCTATTTAATTGTCTAATAAAAAAAATATAAAATATAAAAAAAAAATATCGGGCGCGCGCTTGTCTAAGCCCCCTGTGCCTCAGGCACGGTAGAAAGAGTGGGAGATACTAGTTCCTCTCCCTTCCCCTCGATCTTACGCTTTTTCGATCAGCATCACGTGACCCTGACGCGAGTTTGAAAGTTTTTACCCATACAAAAAAGTGCTCAGCGCCGCTAAAGAAGTTTTCACTTCAAAAAACTAAAAATAATGATTTGTTTTTTTTTTCTTTAGAGGTACCTACAAAACCCTTGAAACAATGTGTTTGCATTATTACAGTTTTAACTGACAATCACTTTTGTAAAAAAAAAACCATGGCAAACTCCTGGTACGTACTTTTTAAAAATGTGAAAAAAAAATCATGAATTTTTTCACACGTCCTGTATAAGACTCAAAATTGACATTGTCAACAGCCATGTTGCTGTAAAACCATACAATTTGGCATATTCCATTTGAACTAGATAAAAAAAAAATGCGTAGCCATTTTGTAGCATGACTTAGCCGGTTAAGCGAAAGTCTACTGCAAGGTATTCAAAGCTTTCAGTTATTCGGACAAATAATCATTATGCATAATATGAGCATCTATTACAAGTAAATAGGAGGTGAAATTTAAAATACAAATAAAATTAATTTGTTTCGAAATACTAACACAAAGAACTGTAAACACAACAAAATATTTAATAAAAATAAAAAACATTTTTTTCTAATTTGTTACACAGCGGTTAAGCATTTGCTACTATTTAGTTTAATATATCGCGTAGGTAATATGAGTTTGTTTTCTTTTGTCTCCGTAATACAAAACGGCTTAGTCATTTTATCACCTAGTCAAAATGAAAAATGGCGGATTCTACGCATCAACTGTAAATTATAGCGCGATATAGCGCTATATGTCATTTATAGCTACGTGTGTGACGGATGCCGATTTGTACTGAAGCTATGCCGCGCTATGTGAAGCTATATAGCGCTATATAGCGACGTGTGAAATGGGCTTTTATCCACCGCGAAACCGAACCGAAGACCGAAATGACGTGAATGACGTATTACATCGATACGACGTAATACGTGATTTTATACTTTTTTGACAATTCCGTCTTCGGTTCGGTACCCAGACAGATATGTGAATAGCCCTGGAACCAATTTAGAAAATAGTTATTTAACACTTCTCAAGTTAAAGAATTTATTTAATTTTATCCAACACACATTTTCCAAGTTTACCGAAAATCTATAGTATTTCTTTAGTTTTTAAACATTACTTTTTTATATAAAACGAGAATCTAGTTCTAAACACCCTCTATCAATACGGTCGTGATTTATCCGTCAGCCTGTATAAATAAATGCGGATAATCCCAGTAAATCTGGTGAATCCGATACACTGGCCGCCCGTTTTTGTATGTCTTCAATGGTGTACATTGTGTAAGGTTTTAAACACGAAATAATAACCTTACAGGTAAGTCTGTGGATTAAAATATATATAAATTATTGTTGTCAACCATAGTTTACACTAATCTTCCTAATATTATAAACGTGAAAGTTTGTAAGAATTTATGGATGTCTGGATGTATGTTTGTTACTCTTTCACGCCTAAACGAGTGGACCGATTGAGCTAAAATAAAATTGGTATAGAGATAGATTAGACTCTGGAATAACACATAGGCTTACAGTACAGCGGGTAAAACCGGTGGGCGCAGCAAGTACCTAGGTTTATAAATGCGGAGATTTATCGTTAGTCTTTAATATCAAAACTAAAACTTAAATCCTATGAGTTTCTTGCTCGTTCTTCTCTTACAGGTGCTTTCCAAATTGGTGTTAGAATGGGTGATTCTTTAACAAATAAATAACTTAACTTTTGAAAATGCCCTATTGCGGTCTATTATTTGACTTTATACAACGAAGTAAGAAGACGAGCAAGATGCTTTCCTGATGGTAAGAGATAACGCTGCCCATAATCAGTACAGTGCTACCCAGTGCACTGCGCCAACGCTTCTTACTCGAAAGTCATAAGATGTTAAGACTCTTCAGCCCAGTAATTTACTAGCTTTTTAAATATAATTATTGATTTCGTTTGATTTAAACGTGGCATGTAGGCAGCGTAGAACTATAATAGAACCTTAATAATATGTCACTAGGTAAAACACCAGGCAAAGTTAATTAGGGGCTATTATTATGTAAGACCCAAATTAATTGTCGGCTACCGACAATATTTGTTGTATTGTAGTGTATTTAGCTAATTACATAATAGTAATTTAAAAATTATATAATGATTAAAAATTAAATATGTGAGTAGAAATATTTCCACCAACCAAATACAAGCTACTTTTTAATTTAAATATTTGGTTTATACATAAACATTATATTATTAACAAGAAATAAAAAGAAAAGCCTGATGCTGATAGTGTGACCATAAATGGACGGTGACTTTTTTTTATGTGATGAAGTAGAAGACGAGCAAGACGCTCTCCTGATGTTAAGAGATAACGGCTGCCCATAATCAGTACAGTGTTACCTAGGATTTCATAATTATGTGAAATTCTAGGAGCACTGCACCAACGCTTCTTACTCAGGAGTCATGAGATGTTAAGACTCTTTAGCAAAGTAATTTCACTAGCTACAGTGCCCTCCTACCGGAGCACAGTGATGTTTGCACATCACTGCTCAGGCGGTAGAATAACTGGCACTGTTGGGGTACCCACCTAGACGACCTCCTGCAAAGGAAGTCTACCCCCGGTAGAAAGAAAAACAAAAAGAAAAAATCTCGTTTTGACTTCACTGACTATCGTGCCGGAATACGATCGTCCATACTGGTGACTTGGATTGGTTCTAAGTGTGGTTACTAGCCACATTCCTACTACTAGTAGAAATTAAAACAAGTGAAATTTAAAAAAAACTTTTTAAAAACAAGCCTTTATTTTATTATTACCATCTAGCACCATAAAGTACTCGTCAAGACGAATCAAATGAGTCCAAACTGGATGGGGTTGCGCCGTTTAATTATGGAGTTCCTATGGCCACCTTTCAGCTCCATCATCAGATCAGCTCGCTGCATAAAAATATTGCATTGTCATCCGATTTATACAGGCATGCAAAATATCAGCTTAATCGGACTCCGGGAAATGGGTAAAATTAAACTTGCAAGATTTGATTACAGACAGACAGACAGACAACAGACAGGTGAAAGTAAATAAAAGCTTGTAAAAATGCAGTAATTCATGAAGTACATTCAATGCTAACACTCAAATTTTCAGTTCTGAATCGTTAATTGACGTCGCGTCGCAGTGCCGTAGACGCCCCAATAATTAATTTAACCTCAGGGTATTTCCATTCGTTCTTGCGTCAAATAGAAATGTTTATTAAAACATTTTTAATCCACGCTAATTACACTAATAACCTCTTGACGTGAAAATTGTGGGTCATATTATTATTTTGATAGTGTAGTACTATGAAATTTATTATATAGTAACATTTCTGAGCTTGTTATAAATTTTTCAAATGCCACCAAATGACGGTACCCTTGAAAATAGGTTCAGGAGAGAATATTTGATAATATTTTACGATTTTGTCACAAAAATCCGGATGAATTGGAATGATTTTTATTTATATTTTTAAATGTTAAAGCCAGACTGCAAAGGTTCTTTTGATGATTTATATCTGTAATTTGAGTTTCTTATCAATATTAAAAATGTGTAAATATGGCTGTGCGGATGCGT
The DNA here is from genome assembly GCA_947507615.1 of Hemithea aestivaria. Classification (NCBI taxonomy): domain Eukaryota; kingdom Metazoa; phylum Arthropoda; class Insecta; order Lepidoptera; family Geometridae; genus Hemithea; species Hemithea aestivaria. Next base: position 2,196,378 of record OX382328.1, read on the forward strand.
GATGTTATTGTTGGAACGAAGTTCCTTATCTCGCGTTGTGAAAGGGGGCTAGACGAAAAAAAATCTTACGAAAAGTTGTCACGACACTTTTTGCTATAGTAAGCTATTGTAAGCTGTGCGACGTGCGCATGTTTCTCTTTCTCTCTCTGTTTCTCTTTCTCTCTTTTAGAAAGCAAGCCAGATATTTTCATTAATCGAACTTAGTTCCATCTGGGTGGCCCTTGACACCTCAAGTTTTTTTATAAATTAAATGTCGTGTTCACGCCGATTGAGCTGTTTCAATAATAAATGAAGACCCTAGAATAGCACACCACTTTTCAGCAGGCTAAATTTAGCAGCTAATGATTTCACAATAAAACTTCAGAAGTAACAAATCTTTAGTAAAATAAGTGGACTAATGAAACTTTTACAACCGAAGAGGAGTGGTACATAAAAAATTGGCTTATAAAAATCACTGGTCACAACAAAACAGAGTGGATTAAACGCATAGATACGAGTATCTCCGTACGTAAAGAGATTTTCTCTGAGATAGCGCCGGGAAGCGCAAACATTGTCTTATCTAAAAAAGGTCCACATAAATGTTTTGTACAGGTGATTGTGCCAGTTTTACGAAATGTTTATTTTCATTTGACTAAATAGCCTTTGGAAAGGTTGTTTAATTAAACAGAAATAAAATTAAAAACATTTTCTTAAAACTGTTTTGGCTATTTGACTGGATTAATTAAATTTTTTTTATTTTAATTATTGTTTTAATTTTCATTATAATTTTAACCTATTTTAAAGAGCCCAAAGTGAAGGTCAAAGAAAATGATTTTTAAAGAGATGAATTTAAAAGTGTGCCTTATTTATTTTAAACTTTCTATTCGAACTGAATCAGCTGCTTTGATTTATTGATCGGTCTTTTTGAAACTATAAACTAAACCGCAAATTAAAATGGGACCAAGCGGGAAATAGTTTTATTAATATCCGGAACGTATGAAATGATCACCTTGTAAAGTTACTACGTAAAAACTTCTTTTAATTTCTTCAACGGCATCAGAAAAGTTTGTCGCCTGCGCGAAGGCGAGATATTCAATTGATGACATTAATTTTCGGAATATCGCGAACTATCATTGCAAATTTAAGACATTTTTAATTATACGAGGTTGACCACAATATCGCTTGATGTTAAGCGTCGATACGTCCGTAGATGTTATCGGACTACATGGAGAAGGCAGAATAAATTCCTCCTTGGACATAGATACATAGATTTTTATCAACAATATCTCAATCAATTTTGTTAGTGTGTTATGTGATTACTTAATTCCACGGTACGCTGGGACCCTAATAAAGATAAGACCGGAATGAGAGGGCCTTCTTAATTTATAGCAAGTATCCTCTTGAGAGGACGCCGTGTGCGCGCCCTAACAGCTATCTCGGCTAATAAAGTCTTTCTGATGTTTATCTTTAGTTTTGCGAGGGATGACGCTTGCGAAACGGATATCATTTTAGCTTTACTCTTGACAAATGGCTAGTTTTTTCTTTGTTCTGCATTAAGTCTTAAGGACCAGCTACACCTCGCACAAATTAAGACACGAAGTAATATCAGTGAAATGTATTTTTTTTAAAAGGACTTTCAAATTTGATTTTCTTACACAAAAATTGAGGCCATCCTATAAAATACCGTTCTTGATAAGATGTTGTACCTATTCATTTTATGAAGATTTTAACTTATTTATTAGACACAAAAAAGTTTTTAAAAGCAATAAATGTATGTTATGGAGATTTAGTTTATCTTCCTCCCTATTAAAGTCGACAATCATGGCAAAGAATTGAATAGAATAGCATACTTCATTGCATATCAAATAATTACTAAGAAACTTACTGAGCCAGATATATTATCTTTAATGCAAAGTAAACAATCGGCAGTCTTATAACATTATGCAATTTCTTACAGACAACCTGCAAATGGAACAGAACAGATCATACAATAATAAACCTGGGTGTGACCTTCTCAGAAAAGAAGAGAATGACAAAAGAATGATAGAAGAAATAAATATGAATAGGTATAGATATGATATGATATGATATGATATGATATGATATGATATGATATGATATGATATGATATGATATGATATGATATGATATGATATGATATGATATGATATGATATGATATGATATGATATGATATGATATGATATGATATGATATGATATGATATGATATGATATGATATGATATGATATGATATGATATGATATGATATGATATGATATGATATGATATGATATGATATGATATGATATGATATGATATGATATGATATGATATGATATGATATGATATGATATGATATGATATGATATGATATGATATGATATGATATGATATGATATGATATGATATGATATGATATGATATGATATGATATGATATGATATGATATGATATGATATGATATGATATGATATGATATGATATGATATGATATGATATGATATGATATGATATGATATGATATGATATGATATGATATGATATGATATGATATGATATGATATGATATGATATGATATGATATGATATGAATATATAAAAGAAAGAGAGAATGATAGAAGTTGGAAAAGGCAGAAGATGATAATGGCGATGAAATCTACAAAACTAAAACACACAACAGAGACAAACTTATAGTCTTAAGTAGAAGTGCGGGTATTTGCCAACACACCAAGAGTTTGAAATGCATAAGTTGTGTCGTGCAGTTTACAGTTTCTATGAAGCTAATCAAGTATACAGTAGAGCAGGATATTCGTTAGACACATATATCCATGATGCATATTCGTAGATTCACTATAATAATAGTGTTCGTTCGGAATTTATTTTCTGTTATATGATTTTGATTGCTGGATTATTAAAAAACAGCTTGCCTGGACGCAACGCTACAATTTTGAAATCGGAAACAGGTGGTAACAAAATTATAGAACAGTGCAGTCTAACAAAAAAAACCATTCATAACGGTGTTAGGAAATAATAAAAATATATTTTTAGTGGAATATTGTCTAATAAATGTAATTTCTAAAGGTTATTTTAGAATTAAAAACCTCCTCAAATAAGCTACAACAATAATAAAGCACTTTTGCAACACAATTTTACATATTGACAATATTATTATTACACTACTATTTAAACACCTTTCAGAAAGTACCTCTATGTGAAGAACGGGCAAGAAACTCATATAGGTTATAACTGAAATAACAAATCAGAAATAGTATACCCAAGTTGGAAATAGTAAGGAAATAAGGCAAAGTATTAAATTTTAATGTAGTTTAAAATATTGTTATATCGACTCATCATCTTCCTGTCCATATCCCACATTATGTAGGGTCGGCACAACGTCTTCCTCCTCCATTCAACTCTATCATCCGTCATATCTTCATTCACTCCCCTAGAACGCATATTCTCTTTCACACAGTTCATCCATACTTTTTTCGGACGCCCCCTTTGCGAATTTCCATCTATTACTATATTCATGGACTTTTTAGTCACATGATTTTCATCCCTTCTCATAATATGTCCATACCAAGCCATTCTTCCACTCTTTAATTTCTCTGTTACTGGTGCCACTTTCAGCTTCCCATATTGTTATATCGACTATCCTACAGAATATGTTAATATCGTAACCAAAATTTCCTACTAGACGTATTTGCAGTGACCCCAAACAATTGCCCGAAGCCCAATCCTTGAACTTTGTTCGTCGCATTAATTGAAATGTTGTGTTCAAAGTTTGTGATAAATAAGTAGTAAGGTAAGAAATTTCAAGTTTAGGATCAATATTGGGATTCCAAACTGTTACCATAGCATCGTGGACGCTACACATCAACATTGAACAATAAGGTCAGAATAGCATTATTTATAACGCTCAAGCATATTGATTTCACTTGTACGCAGGGAAAAATTAAAAATCTAACGATTTATAATATTTAGCCTAAGCTGTCCCACTGCTGGGCAAAGGCCTCCCCCAAATCCATTCCATTCCTTTCGATCTAACGCTGCCTCTTGCCGGCCCTCCAGATACGCGATCAGGTCGTCACGCCGCGCTTCGGGGGTTGGCCTGTGTGTAAAAAGTGTTTTTCTATTATATTCTATTCTAATATAATTATTATCGCGGCTTTTTTCGCGTGGCTAAATTCTTTTTTACTCGTACCAGAGGTCTACGTCATAACACCTATCTGTGTTCCAAATTTCAACCAAACCGTTCAGCGGTTTGAGCAGTGCGTTGATAGATGAGTCAATCAGTCACCCTTTTTTTAAATTTACCTAGATAATAGATAAATGGCATTTTTGCACCATTGGTTTTATTAAAAAACTTTATTCAAAACGAAATTTATGTAATCCAATAAGGGACTTACAAAATAAATTATAATAAAATATTTTCCGAATATAAAATTGTCACAAGAGATGCGGCCCAAAAGCTCTATGCAATATGTTATCAAAATGATTCCCAAAATCGTGCAGATTTAGTTTTTAGTAATAAACTAAGCCACGTTTAAAACAATAAACAGTACAACAAACAACAATAGCCAGCTAAATCGTATCAGCTGCTAAACGGCATATTTGAAAACTCGTGAATCTGCCCGCAGGAGTTATTAGGGTAAGGTCACCAAAGGATGGCATCCACAAATTCGCCCTCTCGTCAATTTATAGAAACCCTGGGACGTAATGTTATGTTAAGACAAATTTTGTTTTTCTGATATGGCTTTGTTATTTTTCATTATTTAAAAATAACTGTCTGAAGATTAACAGATAATTTATTTATGGTTTAATCCTGCTTATATTAAGAATGCGAAAGTATGCATGTGTGTATGTGTGTGTGGCTATTTAACAGAGGGATAGAATAGAAGAATAGAAAAGAATACTCTTTATTGTAACACCACAAATATACAGAGAATCTTAAAACTAAAACACTTTTAGGAAGGAAGGGGAACAAAATTTGGGGTATTTTCTTTTAGGGATTTGGAATTGGGAATTGAAGGGATTTATCCCGCCTTCTAGGTTTAATCTGCTACCATCCACGGCCACATCCACGCTTTACAACGCGAGATCGTGGTCAAAAGCTAACCCATAATGAATAAAAAAAACCATAACGGTTTTTTTTCTAAAATCAGTGAACGTCGTTAGAAGCATTGGTGCCTAGAATTTTACATCATTATAAAATCCTAGGTATAGCAATGTGCTAATTATGGGCAGTGCTATCTCATACCGCCAGGAGAGCGTTTTGCTCGTCTTCTTACTTCTTTGTATAAAAAAAAAATGTTCTAGTAAAACTACCCCAGCAAATATCGAAGCACTTCAACGGCTTTAGTTCCATTTAATATTTTTCAGAGGTTCTACCTCCTACGTTCACGTATCCACTCATATATCTCTGTTTCGACCCACATTCATCATAGGATTAACTTAATCCTGGTGTATATTATTTTTATTCGTCCCCGAGGTCGAATAGTGTCCATTAACAGTACACATGGGCTCGAACAACCCGTTTTGTTCTAGTATCATGTTTCTTACTGCGAAATGGTACAATGTGTAACAGTTATTCTCAATTTACTAATACAGTTCAAAAAAAATAGTAACAGAAAAATAAAAATAGAAAAGAGGTTGGTTGGTCTAGCACTTGAGTTTCTTAACCATTCTTCTCATAGAGGTTCTTACCCGTATTTCCCAAAGGGTCAGTCATTATCATCATCATCATCTCAGGCGTATGACGTCCACTGCTGAACATAGGCCTCCCCTTGGTCTTCCATGTGTACCGGTTAGAACGACCTGCATCCAGCGTCTTCCGGCGACCTTTGTAAGGTCGTCTGTCCACCTTGTAGGTGGACGTCCTACTCTTCGTTTGCGAAGGGCGAGAGTGTTAAACGAGACTATGATAATGTTAGTAAAATTGACATTAAAATATATTGTTTGTGATATTATGCGACTCAAAACAACCAATTACAGCAAAAGTTGTTCATTTCAAATCATAATTATATATTTTATAATAAATTAATATAATATACTCGCAGCTGGGCTAGTTTTACTGTAAATGCTCTAAATTTGGCGACAACTAAAAAAACAAGTTATTATACGAGAAAAAAAATCAGAAAATACTTCCAAATCCTTCATACAAACAGAACCAAAGCGCATGTGCTGATATAGTATTATTTCCAAACACCCATACTGGTAAGTACAAGTAGTTAGGAATGGTTGCCCTCACCGAACATATCACTAAAAGTAGCTTAACCCCCCGTTACAGGACACAAATCCTCATGTACAAATTGAAAAACCACCGAAACACGCCACTCTGGGGTCGTGGACGCAATATACAGGCTTAAAGAGTACATCAACTTTAACATAATACTTAATGAAACTGAATATTTTAATTTCTGGTTAAGAGAATGCTTATAACGGTAAGCAAACGAGTAATTTCCATTTCCACATGGTTCAAATTCAGATACAAATACTTTATTCACTTTCTACATAATTATCTTAAAAAGGATCTTACATATTACAATACATTTTACTAGGTTTAGACATGCCAACTTTTTATGTATTTATTTGGCTTTGACTACGAACTCTGACGAATGAGATTTTACTTGTTTGGGTTCCAAAAACAAAGACAAATTTCATTTTGAATTATTTAGAACCGTATGGTTTACTAATTACTATTTATTAGTATATTATTTAATACGCAGGGTTATTTTTAAAACACTTGCAACGTCGCAGGACCACGTAGCTAAATAAAAATGATGGAAAAAATGACTACGATCTCGCGCGATGTTAAACGACGATATAGCAGCTGAGTAAACCTAAAAAACGGGATAAATCTTTCTCTGGCTTTACTGAATACTTACTACTGGATAATAAAACATAGGTTTTTGATAAAAAGCCAAATACGAATATCTGTAGGCTACACTTGCTCATACTCGTAATACGTACAGCGCTGTTACGCCGATTCTAGAGTCGGACCTCGTCGGAATAACACAGATCGGTTACGGAACACAATGGCGTCGTGTTCCGCCGAATCTATTCCACCCTTAATCCGAAAAGGTCGCCGGGACCATTCGATAACCACTTAAGAGTAGCCACGATTGTACCCGTTCAGATAAGGCGAGAGGCAAGACGTGTTCGCCAATACACTTTTTAATTAAAAAATAACCAGTAAAAAATAATTAGTTTGTTTTTTATCAGAGCCTGTGAGTTTTTCCAAACTTTCAGTTCGTTCAGTTCTCGTAAATGTTAGGTGCTGTAACTAAGTTAAAATTGTAATTGAATTTTTAAGCGGTCTCGGTAGATTTTCCGGCAATGAAATTACCAGTTACACGCGGTTACGCTCGCTTAAGAGTAAAAACCTACATTTTATCGAGGCTCTAATCTAACAAGCCAATCTATTTACTGGTAAGATAAGTATGATAACCTACCTTATTAACGTTCATTTTGCAGCACAATTTATTATTTTTACAAGCTTTATATTACTTTCACCTGTCTGTTGTCTGTCTGTCTGTCTGTCTGTCTGTCTGTAATCAAATCTTGCAAGTTTAATTTGACCCACTTCCCGGTTTCCAATTGAGCTGAAAATTTGCATGCGTGTGTAAATCGGATGACAATGCAATATTTTTATGACATCGAGCTGATCTGATGATGGAGCTGGAAGGTGGCCATAGGAACTCCGTCATAAAACAACGCAACCCCATCGAGTTTGGGCTCATTTGATTCGTCTTGACGAGTACTTTATGATACAAGACGATAATAATAATTAAAGCTTGTTTTTAAAAAGTATTTTTAAAATTTCACTTGTTATAGTATTTTTTTAGGGTCTGATTTGACAAGATTCTAACAAGAATATCTGTTATTTAATACTTGTTGTATACAATTCTTGTTGCATGATACTTTTTGTATTTTTAAACGGTTTTATTTAGCTTACTCCGTTTGTTTTATTATTCTTTTTTCATTTTTCTTTTTTCTTGGGTCAAATTTAGTAATTGAAACTTGACCCTCTTCCTGTCAACCGATTGATCTGAAATTTAGTATACGCTTTTGGTTCTGGTGACAATACAATTATGTGTATTCAAAATTACTGTAAATCCAAGATGGCCGCCGCTACAAAATGGCGGATAACACATGTTATTTTAATCCAAGCAATATGGGTATCAAATGAAAGGGCTTGATAAGTAGAATACAGTACACTATACAAAATAAAAATCCAAGATGGCCGCCGCTACAAAATGGCGGATAACCAATTTTTTTAATGTCATCAATATGGGTATCAAATAAAATGGCTTGACAAGTAGAATACAGTGTACTAAAAAGCTTTAAAATAAAAAAGGTAAAAAAAGTTTTTAAGTTAAACGGTTTTATTGTAAACATGTACTACAAGCTAAAAAATAAAATCGTGAGGCACGTCAAATATCTAAATCTAATGAACATTTGAACTGAAAATTGTAAATATTTGACGTGCCTCACGATTTTATTTTTTAGCTTTTAGTACATGTTTACAATAAAACCGTTTAACTTAAAAACTTTTTTTACCTTTTTTATATGTAGATATACTTTACTTGTATATTTTTTTTCAGGATATGATTTATTAAGACTTCTAGAGGCCACATGATTTAGTTAGAAGTAAGATTAACCTAAAAATATTCATTCCAAATTTAGCATTTTCAACATAAATATAGAGAAAATGACGAGGGTTGGAAATACGAATTAGTAGAAAGAAAAGTTTATATTTATTAAACAACAGTCGTTGACGTATTCAAAACAACAGCTTCGGGAAATAAAGTTTTCAGTTACAATGTGGTTTTTAGCTCTCTAATATCGAAGCGGTACCCTGTGTTGTTTTGAAAACGAATACAGTTAAATGAGTTCAAAAACGTCTAAACTGAAATTAGTATTCACGATGAATTGAGCCTCTAAGTTTTGTGGACTTTTTATTCAGAGACAATCCTTCTTGATTTTTAATTCGATTTCAGTTGACGACAGCTGAATCTGAAAGGCTTGAAATGACAATGATCAACAAATTAACGAATTTTAAAGTTAATTACGGGATTTGTTTTGATAAAATTTTATTATTACGCTTTTGTTTCTTAATTTGTTCTTTTTTAAAATTTATTATAGTTTTATCTTTGACTACGATCTCGCATGATGTTAAGCGATGATGCGGCCGTAGCAGACTAAACCTATAGGTTTTGATAAATTAATTATAGTACATAGATAAAAAGAACACAAAATTCGGATAAAAACGTAAGTAAACTAAGAGAATGCAAACGTCACAATCTTTGTGTCAAAGAACGACCACTGAACGGATTGAAAAAAATGAAAATGAAAAAAAGATAATTGCATAAAAAAGTATTATTTTTGTCTTATATATGACCTAGGTATAAGTAAATCTAATTTTTATATAGGTAAGTAGTGGCGATTAACAATTTTATTTGATGTTAACATACTTGTTATAGTTTAATGAAGATAATAATAATTTTAACACACTATACTCGTAATAATAATTTTAAGATTGAGCTGATGTACCAAGATGAGCCATTCAGCCACCCTTTCGGCTAAACTCAGTGACCAAGTAGAACTCCAGAAACGAGTGAGCATATTCTAGATATGATTACTATAGTAAGTGGCACGAGAGAGACAGATGGCGTGGTCAAGTCATGAATATTTCACGAGGGGTATTAGGCCACGGAAAATAAACATGGCTCTGGAACGGGTGCGGCGCCGGTTGCATCTGTATATAAATCTTGCTGTTTGAAGCGTGATTGGGATGCCGAATGGACAGAAAAGTGATTTTTCCGCTCGCTTCCTTCATCTGCTCGTGTATGAGTGTTGATAGTTTTTCAATACGAATGTCGGTTTATTTCTTTCTACGTTATTAGATAAAATAAGGAGCGTATGTTAGTTTTAAAACATGAACACACATGAAGCAATAAATTTGTTTCTGGTCTGCTTTCAATATCTATTATAAGTATGTATTTACAATAAAAAAGTATATAAGTATTTTATTCGTTATCCTAACCACCATAACACAAGCATTATGTTGCTTAGCTTGGGGTTAGGTGGCACTGTGTGAAATGTCCTGAAATATTTATTTATTAATATCCTTAATTTTATCTGGACTCCAGTACTTTTTCTCCAGTTCCAGGACAACTGGTGGAAAATGCTAATAAAGCCTATAAAATAAATAAATAGATACTTTTTATTGAGACCAAAGTAAAATTTATTATCATTTTCAGCCTGGTGTGTCCCACTGTTGGGCAAAGTCCTATAAGTAAAAATTACAAGGAATAAATTATTACTGCTATATCTACAGGTACATACGCTCTTGGGTAATTATTATATCGAATTTAAAATAAATGTCGCATTGTGATCGCAAAAAGACTTATAAAAGGAAAACGTGACTGATTTATAAAAGCACAGCTCAAACTGCTGAACGGATGGAGTTGAAATTTGTCACAAAGATGTTTTTTTGTAGACGTCCGCTAACAAATTATTTCAATGTTCCCAAAGCTGCAAGTGTAGGCTAGCTAAAATAAAACATTTAAAATAGATAATAAAGTGATTTATTACTCACCTAATACAAAAACAATAGATTCGTGATTACTACCTATATTTTGATATAAAATTTGCTAACTATATAATATAAAAAATCGCTGAAAGCGTATTGTTTACCTGAGACTATTTATAGCGGTTATATTTTTAACACACAATTTACACTTTAAAATAATATTTTTTCTATTCGGACTGACTAAAATAGACTCAAGCTTTTGTAGAGAAATAAAAATACTCTGTAACAATATATTATAGTTCAAACGACATTGTAAAACTAGTAATTTCGTGACACACAAGTAATATTGATTTGCTTACGTTAAGAGCGCTGAGTCTGCGGGACGCTCTCTCGCTCGTACTATTTGACACATTTTGAAATATAAATTCATAGAAACAATGACATAAAATGACATGAATAACAATTTTGAAAAAAAAAATTACCACAACACTTTTAAAATGTGTGCAATAGTTATTTGTTATACAAGAGTGCAAAGTTGCTTTTTGACCGCGTGCTCGGTTTGTATGACCGAGCGAGCGAAGGATTCTAAATTTAAATCACGAGCGCAGCGAGTGATTTATCAATTAGAATCCTGAGCGTTAGCGAGGGAATCAAAAGAGCACAAGGTCGAAAATCTTTGCACTCGAGTGTAACATGTAACTTTTCTTTCCCCCTCAGCGAGGAAATTACAAAATTAAAAAAAAACATTTACGATCAAAGATACTTTTATTAGGAGTGTTAGGCGGGCGTTTGGCTTGATATTTCTCAACAATTTTTACGTATTCCTTGCGAATGACAAAGTTGCGGTCTATTTTTGTCTTTGTATTAGGTAAATAAATTAATAATAAGTCATCTGAATGTTTCTCGATGTTTTTGACATTAAGTTGTGTTAGTTCCCTAGTTTGACATGCTCCGTTCATACCAATAATAAGAACAACCTGTAACGTAAAGGGTATTATATTAGATACATTAATACAATTGATTAACATGCAAAATAAATTATGCCTATAAACATCAATAATTGACTTAGGTACTTTTGCCGCTAAATATACGGAATCAGGCGCTTCGTTAAGAAACTTTTCAATTTCAGATGCTGTGAAAACCTTACATTTTTTTGGTTGATGACCAGATGAGTCCATCCCATTTTACTTGTTTTTAGTTTCTTGTTTTAACCAATGAAGAAGGAATAATATTATAGGGTATACTCGTATTCTATAGTTTTCACAATTTGACGTGAAAAGAAAAAAGCGCGCGCACAGATAACAAAAAAATTAAGAGCGCGCAAAGCAAATAAAAAAAAAAGTATACCAAGGAGGTTCCACGTCAGAGTTTTTAACAATTTTAAAAAAGTTGTACGCTTAATTCGGTACCATAGAGGTGGAAGTAAATAGGTTTAATGATGTTTTTGACTCACGAACTCCGTGCACACGATCTTCTAAATTCAAATTTACTTTACCCTCTAGAGGATAAAATGGACTTTTCCAGTCAGTTATCGAAGCGCAAAAATACACTTTCCGAGGTGGGGGGATGAAATAGTTATACAAGAGTGCAAAGTTGCTTTTTTACCGCGTGCTCAGTTTGTATGACCGAGCTAGCGAAGGATTCTAAAATTATCACCCGCTACGCTCGTGATTTATTAATTAGAATCCTGAGCGTTAGCGAGGGAATCAAAAGAGCACAAGGTCAAAAATCTTTGCACTCGAGTGTGACACATAATTTTTCATCCCCCCTCAGCGAGGAAATAATTCAATGCTAAAAGTTTTTTTTAAAATTATTCTCACCATGGATGCGCACAGTGTTGCCAGTGCACTATCTTCAAAAATAACCAGTATTCAATTTTAATTTACGTAGGTACGCTTACTTAAGAGTCCTTTTCACGAAAGAGGTCCCACGGAATTTAGCGGAACTAATTTTTTATTCTATTATTATTGACTTCATATTTTAAATCATTTTTATTTGTTACATAAAATAAATACCTTTTTGATTAAGAAATTAAATATGAGAAATTATGAGGCGTTAAAAAGTTAAAGGTATTTAAAATTTTAAAATGTGCAATAGTTGCGTTTTAGTGATTATTTTCTAATTTTCAGTTTATACCTATTCGTTTTAGTGATTATCTTCTCATTTTCAGTTTATTACAGTGAGAAATCGTTAATAAAAAAGTTACTAAAAAGTAATACTTAGAAAAAATATTGCTACTAACTAGATAAAGTTATAAATAATTGGCTTATTCTAATAACTCTGCTAAATTAACTCAACTATTATTTACTATTACAGTACTATATATTATAATTCATTAAAAACATTATTGCCTCGAAATGTAAATTATATCTAAACAACTAACGTAAATATAGTTCAAAAGAAACGTAATATGTTACAAAAGTAACTTACTGGCAAGGCTGATGGTGCGCCCAAAGCAAATTAAAAAAAAAGTTTACTAAAGAGGTTCTTACTCCGAGTTTTTAACAAATTTAAAAAAGTTGTACGCTTATTTCGGTACCATAGAGGTGGAAGTAAATAGGTTTAATTATGTTCTTGTCTCTAGAGGGTAAAGTAAATTTGAATTTCTCTAGAGGATAAACTTTTCCAGTCAGATATCGAAGCGCAAAAATACACTTTCCGAGGTGGGGGGATGAAAATAATATTGTGCAGCGACCATCTTGAGGAATTTCCAAAAGGTTAATTTTATTAATTAATATTTCAAAATGTGTCAAATAGTGCAAACGTGAGAGCGTCTCGCGGGCTTAGCGCTCTTTAATTTACAGTGTAAACACTTATTAAGTTATCGTCTCCTCTTCTCCTAGCTGACATTGCCAGCTCATCCTCATTTTATTGACCTGTGGCATCATCATTATCTTTCTATTTAAAAGGATAGTATATAAAGACAGTCATCAGAGGTGCGCAACGTAATAGAAATGCCCCTGTTTAAAAAAAATAATAATTGGAGTTTATACCCCTGTTTAAGTATCCATAGATGGCGATAACTACTTATTTGCGCTACATTTCGCTTATTGGTGCTTGTTTATTACTTCATCTTCATAACGTGGTATAAAATGGCTTCCCACGGTCTGTGTTGTCTGTATGTCTCTATATAATTTGCTTATATGTTATAAACTAGGCAACGGTTTTCGATGCGGTTTTCGTTAATAGATAGAGTGATTCAAGAGGAAGGTTTATGTACATGCATAATATTATAGTACCTTAGAAAAACAATGATAATTTTCTATTAAGCGTGACAAAGTGCGCGTCAACTAGTATCTTATGAAACCTCAAGTACAATATGCATAAACTGCATAATAACAATCATGTATGTAGTCAAAAGAGTAATAAAGCCTAAAATCAATCCACTATTGACCGAGAACAGGCGTAACACGGTGTACTTGTACGGACGGTTGTCGAGATATGTTAGCGAGTCCTCGAGTGCTTCCCGTAACTCTATGTCTGAAAATAATAAAACAATGTTAAAATAAACTAACGCTTTTAAAGTTACCAAGGATTGTATTATTGACTCCATATCGTCATGGACGAGTGATTCGGTTGACCGCAGGAACAAGAAAAACAAAGGAAGGTGTTTTAGTGGGTATTCCAGCCAAGCTGATCTTTGCAAGGGGGAATCCCATTTACCTACCCTGTATTTACACCAGTAACGCATTTTACTGGGTCAAAAACAAGGGTCTGCCCCGTTACCACGTTACGACGCCTGACATGACTTATTGCTAATGGAGACAGATGCACTTCTCAGTTATTTGATCACAAATACAGTTAAAAACTTAAAATTAAATTGATTAACTTAGATGTCTAGGTTTTGTTTATCTACATCAAGCGAGAGAGATTAATAAATTAAATACAGCTTCGCATAGATTTTGTGCGCAAAATCCAATATTATGCCAACCGTTTTGAAGTATTAACTTCAATTTATTGATTAGATTCAAGCATACGACTTATTTTTAGACTCTCTACTTAACTCAACCAGCTATTCGAAATTGGACAATACTAAATAATGTAATACCTATTTTGTGACACAATAATAAATAATATCTAATCAACTAAGTAATGACTTATCTAATAAGTTTTAGAGGTACCTTCGGTTCTGAGTATTTTTTTTACAATACATAGTGATATTTCTTCAAATTCATATTCAATTCTCGTTGATAAAAAACAGCAGAATGGTAGAGACGATGCTTCCACTAAGATGTAAGTAGCGTGACTGTACTATAAAAATAGAACAAAATTATTTTCCAACAATATTATTTTAAAAACAAAAGGTTCGCCAAGTTTTGCTATTATTGTCTATTGTTATTCCACTATAAAAAGTTTTGAGATCTCATGTAGTAATTTATCTAAGTTAGAGTCTATGGAAAAAATATAGGTTCTTGTTCAGTAATAGTGGGAAAATATAGACTAAAATTGAGAGTTTATGAAAATACATATTTAACAACATGTTATAAAAAATAAGCTCATACCATTGGGTTGCATATTATGAGGTTGTCATAAAAATGTGTTAAACTTTTCAAAATGATAGCTATAATGGACAGCAAAATCTGGAAAGTAAATAAAGGGTATTAGGTTAATAAAACCTATGGAATGTTTATAATAATATACCTAAATCAGAGCCTCAATATAATTCGACAGAGCTAGAGCTAACACCACTTTGGTGAAATATGCCATTACTTCACGTATCGTTATTAGTGCGACCGATGGGTCGGGATCGCCTATGGGTGCTTTACCACGTCCGCAGCCCCGGCTTCATGGCGCTCTGCAGATACACCCCCAGATTTTTAGTGGGTATCCCCACCGCGCCCTTTTTCGGCGTGGGAGTTCTACATACCACCCAGCGTAGGGTGAAGACGCGAAACACATTTTTCTAGATAAGAAAAAAGACGACAGCACGTTGCCAACTCTTTGTTCTCATAAAAAATTCTTAGGTAATAATATGATTCAGCCCGCCAAGTACAGACGCTCCGTAGACTTGTCTTGCTGTCAAGTCAACTGTCATCCCATACATTCACAAAAGTACAATGTATGGGATGACAGTTCTACTCTTGAAGTTTCGTCGGGATCCTGTGTGCCATGCTACAGCCACTGACACGCTTTTGATTCGTCACAAACAGTACAGTAATTGGCTTTATTTACCATACGTTTAATGCCATCCGTATGGTGTAAAGCGTCCAGTGCACGTCTACATAAGTTTGATGCATTACGCAGTTTCTCAATTACTAATTCATCGTTATAATTAAACAGAACGTTTGGAACGAGGATATTTTCAAAACTTTTTCTAATAATTTTCGTCTTTTGCAAGGTTATTTCCAGAATCATCATAATTGACATTATATTTAACTGTAATGCAATCGCTAAAAAGCTCAATATTATCCAGCTATTCCCATATGAAAAGCAGTATGACACATGCTTATAATAACACCAGTACAACATATCCTGGACTCTTATTAGTAGAGTGATTATATAATATATTGTTGTAAAAGGTAAATTATCAACAGTAAATGAGTCTCCAATATCTTTCATTTCTGCATAAAACTTATGAATGCCTCCACCTTTTTTGATTATTAAAAAAAGGACCGCGATAGTGTATTCAATAAAAATCATGCTCAAACGTATATGCGTAGTTACACTTAAAACGTTTACTTCAAAAGAGAAAAACACGACATTTATGCCCAATACAGTGATAGTGATCCACACAATCAAACAGTACAACTGTGCAGTGAAAGAAGTTAATTTATTTTTTATTTTATCATTATAAAAACCAAAAGCGAGTCGTATGTTTAATAAACATTCCGTGGAAAACCACAAATGATTAAATGATTTCACTAATTTATTGAACATTAATTTACTGAAAGCCATATTAGACGAACTTTTAAGGAAACGACTGTCTATCAATAAAATAAATTCGGACTAGATGGTAAAACGTATAACGGGGACACGGTGTAATTTATCTAATGAGTTTCGTGTCCATTTTTGTGACTGTAATTATTATTATTACGGTTACGGTTTTTTTATAATTATGATATTAAATAGCATTGAATACTATTTGTGTTTCATAAAAACATAAGGGTTCCACCTCCCGCCAGCCTTTCGCTTACCTTTAGAGGTCCGTTGCACGCACGTTGCCATTTGAAGAGTACCTCTACAGAAAAAGAAGGGTTTTTTATTCAGAATAGGCCTACGTTTGCCCACATCAAACCTTTTTGTTATAGAACGAAGAAGTCGAGCAAGACGTTCTCCCGATGATAAGAGATGACGCTGCCCATACATGTGCCGCGACGCTGGTCACTGACGACCGAGAGGCGTGAGCTCCTGTTTATTTATTTATTTATAAGATGAGCAGAAAGCTTACAGAAAAATCCAAAACGCTTTCTACCCTAACTAAATTACACTAAATACTACAATAATTATTTTAAAATAATCTTAGTTTAGAAGTGAATCGAATGAAGGACATCGTAATTGTCCGAAGCCCAGGGTCGAGCCTAGCTTCGAACATTAGTTCCGTGAGTTTTAGTCGTTTGTTTACATAGTAACACATGGATAACACTCACGTTAGATTTCAAAAACGCAATAAATAATTTGTAACATTGTTTTAATACGCTAGTGTATCTTATAAAATCTTTATATACAGCGCACGTACGAGATGACAAAGAGGCTGTCGCGGCTCATAATATCCAAGCCGGTTAGCAAGACGAATAGGGAAACCAGACAAACGTGTATTCGTACTTGTCTCTATTTATTACTTCTTAAAAATACTACGAAATAATAATATTATTATAACACTTTAATAATCTTCTCTAATTGAAATTATATTACAAGGTTTTATTTACTTTCACCTGTCTGTTGTCTGTCTGTAATCAAATCTTGCAAGTTAAATTTGATTAAGCGGTTTCCAATTGAGCTGAAATTTTGCATGCAAATTTTGCAATGTATAAATCGGATGACAATGCAATATTATTATGACTTCGAGCTGATCTGATGATGGAGCTGGAAGGTGGCCATAGGAACTCTGTAATTAAACGACGCAACCTCATCGAGTTTTGGCTCATTTTATTCGTCTTGACGATTACTTTGGTGTTAGATGGTAATAATAATAAAAGCTTGTTTGAAAAAGATTTTTTTTAACCTCACTTGTTTTTTTATTCGGGACGTCTAGACGTTAAAGATATACACACGGAACTGCTCGCCAGATCTGTTGCGTGAACTTACTCGACACGCTACCGCGTCTCTAGTTTCAACCGCTCATAAAACGACAGTGGAACCGCAGCTTTAGATATACGTTACCTTGACTCGGTCAATAAATGTCTGTCACTGGTCGGACACAAAGAATAACCGCGGGAATCATAATCGCGGCGCTTCCGCGTGGCCCCGAGTTAATCCCGACTGTGTCGGTGATATAGGTTAATCACGTGGATTTACGCAGGCAGACTTGCAATAACTGTGACTCGACGTTGTCGCTTCGTAATGCCAAGTTATTAAAGTTTTCATTAACATTTGCCTTTACCCTTTTTGTGTTTATCTCACTTATTTCAATTTCACTACACATTATGGGTGTGGATTTTTAAGGTAGAACCCATGGGTGCGTGGTAGGTGGATGGGTAGATATAAATAGAACAGAATCAAAATATATAAAAGAAAAGACTGATTGACTGATTGACTGACTGATCTATCAACGCACTGCCTAAACCGCTGTGCTGGACGGATTGGGTTGAAATTTGTTTTTATGAGGTAGACCTCCGTTAAGAAAAGAATTTGCGTAACTTAAGTGTTGCAATTGATAAAAGATAAAATAACTATCAAAAAATCATGTCTACCAACTCTTAAACTTTGGCCGTGGCTCGTTACCACCCACTGGACAAAACCGTGTTGCCAAGCGGTTATTATGACCGTGTTCCAGCATGATGTACAGTGAAGTCAGAGAGGATGTATACCGCCTTCTTGGTTTAGTGTGCTACCATCTACGGCCGCATCATCGCATAATATTACGTGAGATCGTGGGGTCAAAAGCTAACCTATCTATCTATCTATTCAGCCTGTATCCACCCACTGCAGGGTATAGGCCTCCTCATGGTCACGCCACACCTTCCGATCCTGTGCGAGTCTCATGCAGTTCCTTCCGACATACTTGACAATATCGTCTGACCATTGGGCTGGTGGTCTGCCACGAGATCTCTGTCCTTGCCTTGGGTACCATATTGTCGTAGCCTTGGTCTACCTGTTTTCATCCCGTCACGTCTTGCCAAGTGCAAAAGCTAACCTATGATTAATTAATTAAAAACAGATATCTTATCTTTCTTTATCGACGGTCATCTCATTCTGAAAGAAAGTTCTCAATCAGCTCTTCTTGAAATTAGAGCAACGAATCTTTTTTCAGGACAGGAAGTATTTTTCAAAGAGAGTTGTTTTAAATAGGTGGCTGTAATCAATCAAATATTTAGTCAAGTCACGAATAAATCTGATGCAGATCAACATTATTTTTATGAATGGGTTATTTTGTAACGCATTTATTACATTTATTAGCTTTTAATAAACGTACATATTTTTTTACTTAATAAATAGCTTTTTTTAAAGCTATTTATTACATGAAAATTGTAAAGAAAAAATCCAAGTCCTAATGTAACCTGCCTCAAATAACATACCTTCATACAATTTCATCAATTTAGTAAAATTAATCATAGAGAATACCTATGTTTAAAAGAAAATTTATCGATTTTAATACTAATAAATTAAACTATACTTTTTGGTGTAGTGAAATTAAGGAAGAACATGGTTATAGTACATACTCATAGTTTGCTGAAAATTATTATTTTTTTAAATAAGAGAAATATTATTTTCTCCCGCATATAACTATTGTTCCATCATTCTCTTTTAAAACATTTTATCCCAGCTCCTTTCAAGTGTTACTTCCAATTTGTTTACTTGACTCTTGCTTTGCATATCGTGGAACTACGCGGCGCCGTCACATTCCTTCTTTGTGGATATGAGCAACCGACATCTTTTTTTGCTGCAGAGAAAAAAACACTTTATGTATTGAAGCATAAAGGTGACAACTACATGGCTGCTGTTAAGTTTGAGGATGTTTCAATAGTGGGAGGTGAAGTAACGCTCGCTTTACTTTCAGCCGATGTTTGCATTCCTGGTGCTTTGGTAGCAAACGCTCTTACTTCGCTTGCTTCAAGTTTGTGATACGTATTGTCTTTTACGCCTTTGACTCATGCATTTTGTGAACGTTATACGAACTTGTGATTAGTGTCCGACCGAAATTTCGGTTTCGGTTTCGGTTTCGGCCGAGTTTCGGCCAAAAATCAAGTTTCGGCGAAAGTTTCGGTTTCGGCCAAAATTGGCCGAAACTTTTGCCGAAACCGAAACTCCTTTCGGAAGTTGTCGTGCACGCTCGCCTAGCTTCGTTTCTCGCGACAACGCTTTGGCGAACGACTAATTGTGATATAGGTATCTTTGTTAATTAAAAATGTGTGATTTGATATTATCTTTGTTGAGACTGGAACTAATCATGTACCTAATAGCAATTTTAGTAATTATTAATTATATATAAAGGTACCTAAAAGAGATTGATGATTCTTCTAAGTACAAATAGGTACAAACCAAAGTATTAATAAGTAAGATTTCAAAATACTAATACTTAGTATTTTACACGTATGTCCCGGAGCAGCTCGATTGAGCCCCACCTGCGCACGCGACTTTTTTTCACCTTATTTAAAGAAGCTAGAAATAATAGATGTCAATTTTGATTTGAGCTGGAAGTTTTTCTTGGACATGATCAAGGAAAAAGGGTAAATGAAACAGTAACAATTAGTGATTTGATTGTAATTGATAACTGATAAACATTTTGCTATAAGGACTTAATTTAAATAAATAGGCCAAGCGCTATTCAGACTAGGCGCAATGTAGGCTTCCGTAGAACTGGCAAATTGTATATCCACTGTCTTAATTTTCATCAACGATATCTTTAAAACTTATAAAACTATCTTAACCGCTATAGTTTTCCTGGAAAGTTCATGGTTGAATTCTTGATTTTTAACAGTGTTTGAAAGCTAGTAGTTTAGATTATAGAGGGCGGAGGAATATCTTTCAAATGGATAATTAAATGGAAAAATTTCCTTAGAAATATGTCCTTCATTAAAATACCTATTCAACAATACCCCAAATGATGAGATCAGCCAGAAAAAATATCATCCCCATTTTACAAGTTTCGGAGGTACCCTAAATTAATTCATTTAAATTTAGTTTTTGTTACCGTTCTCTTACCTTTATCATTGCCGTCCTCTGAGCAAAATTACAGTTTTCTAGGACTTATAGTTTCTCCGTAAAGCCGCGGACAGACGGACGGACAGTCAAAGCGAAACTATACTCCTTCCTTGTTGACCACGGAAGAATAAAAATATTATTGATAATATATTTTATATATTACTTCTGATACAACAAACTTAATGATAACAACAAACTTTATATTATGCTGTGCGTCCATTTCATGTCCTAATTAATGCAGAATAATGGATAAAATGCGCCTAATTTCAGTATTTAAAGAATTTTTTACTTGACCACGTGAGTTTCGGTTTCGGTTTCGGTTTCGGCCGAAACTAAAGCCTCGGCCGAACATTCGGTTTCGGTTTCGGTTTCGGCCGTAAAACTAGTTTCGGTCGGACTCTACTTGTGATGCTAAAATTTCACGTAAATCGATTTTAGAGTGCTTTATTTGAACATGGTAATTCATCTAGCTGTATTTTTAAATCTAAATTAATTTTAACCGTTTTATTTATGAATCTTTTTTTATTGATTTCTTAATTTTCCTAGTAAATAATTTCCTGTATGTGGTTCCATTTTAATTGAACGTTTTTGTTAAAAATATCGTATTTTTCGCTATTGTTAAAAAAGCATACATCATAATGTATCAGAAAGTAATACACAGCTAATGTAGGGAAGTGGTGTGAGCGGTGTGTCGCAATAAATAACATTGAAAGCAACACAATAGATTGTATTGAATAAGGGAACTTCTGCAATTTATCATTCTCGGTGTCCGCGAATATCTGCAGGCTTTCTAGGACAACTTTTATCAGAGCTCCTTCAGTTTAATAAACTTTCTCTGACAACTTTACTAAGATTTTTCGAACGTTTTTAAGAAATCTTAGTTAGTATTCTTAGTTATTTAAGTTTGCGTGAAGTTGAGTCGTGTTGAGGGTAAATCCTGAGATCGGGCGTATTTAAGTGATTTCCGTGGCAGATTTTAAATCAAAGTATTATTGCATTTTACATGTAAAACATCAAATTTCCCATAATTATAAGCACATCAATCAAATAGGCATCATTATAACTTGTTTTGTTCAGAAGATATTTAAATTTAAATTTTTGGTGCCACGGGAATCAATAAAGTGTGGCATGGGAATCAAAATTAAAACTATTTTGTTTGAATTCTATGTTATTATTTAAATATTGACCTCTACATACTAATCATATAAAATAGAAATGATTAAAGACGGTGATCCAAACAGATATACACCAAACATAAAGTATTAAAAAGGTCTATATTGGCTTTCTATATAATAATCATGTAAACTAAATAAAATCAACGTATTGCAGTCTTAAACAATGTAAAAATATTGAATATATAGTCCTAGAATATGAGATTGTTCTCAGTCACAGTTACTGACAGGATTCACTCCAGAAGCTGTCATCAGATTGTACATTTATCATTAGTTAGGTTAATCTGGTCTGAAAGTTGCAGTCAGCCCATAGTTTCGTTTTATTTTTTCATCATACATCATCTCAGCCATAAGACGTCTACTGCTGAACATAAACCTCCCCTTTAGACCTCCATATATAACACCGGTGTTGGAAGCGACCTGCTTCAAGCGTCTTTCAGCGACCTAAATAAGGTCGTCTGCCACACTTGTGGGTAGACGTTCTACGCTGCGTTTGCTTGCCTGTAGTAGCCACTTGAACGCTTTTCGACCCATTCGCTCTACGTGCTATGTGGCCTGCCCATTACCACTTCAGCTTCCTGATCCGCGGAGATATGTCAGTTACTTTGGTTCATCTCCTCATTCCTGATTCGATCACGTAGAGAAACCCCGAGTATAGCCCTCTCCATAGCTCGCTGAGCGACTTTTTAATGTGGGGATATAATGGTGCCGCATAAGCCAGAGCGGCTGTCTACTATATTACAATATAAAAAAATCTGATGTATACAATATAAAAAAAAATATCTGAAATAATGAAATATACAAATATAAACTGTCAAAATCACTTCCATACCTGCGGCTTTGCTGTAGTTGGGTAAAAAGTGAAATAATGCGCAAGAAAACTCAGGGGAAAATTGATCACCGTGGTAAAATGCCATGAGAATCAATACCATTGAAATCAAAATTGTATAGTTTTTTGTCAATATTTTTAAATACCATAATTAAAGACCAAAATTAATAAAATATATGATAAACAATACCTTTTTCCTAACTGCACACCCTAGTCAAAAAACCGTAATGGATAAAAAAATATTTTTAAACATGGAAAAGGTAATCAATGATCTAGTGAACCAAAACCACGGTAATCAATTTCTCACCTTCGTAAATCCAGTTTATTACAACGAGAGGAGGAGCCTCTTTTCACTATGTTTAGAGCGCAATCGAAGTTAGCCAATAGCGTGCGTACAAACTTCTAAGTATTGTGGTTTGTGAAATGTGGGTAGTTATGTCGCGCGCCATGGGAATCACTTTTTGTCCGGGGACAAACCTAAATTTGTTATTTTTTCTAAAACTACGCTGAGTACAGCCTTCGCGTATTTTTTTGATCATATAACAGTTCACCCTTTACAGCTTTGATCACAAGAATTAACTAAATTCTTTTTATAAATTAGTGTATAAAATATATTTTATTCCGAAAATGTGTAAGGGACAGCCCACGGTAATCAAATTTCAGGGCTTTTACATTTTTTTTTAGATTTTTGCAGCTAAATATAACCTGATGTCTATCATGCATTAAGTAGATTGAACCTTAGACTAACAGGAAAAATATACCTTTGGGTAGAATTTTTATGTTACGGGTAGTTTATTCCCCCAGACACGTAAAATTTTGACTCTCAGGAATCACCCTTGATAACTGCTCGGACGCTCTAGGCCAGTGCACACGTTAACTTTTCTGCAAACGAATGTCATTTTTTTTTAATGACCACTAGGGTTGTCGTTTGGGTTGTTTTTTTTGTGATGCTGTATAATTTTTAAGTGTTAACTTACTAGGTTGAGATTTCAACCCTGAGTGTGGACTGAGTGACCTTTATCAACAAGAGCCTCAACCTCAGCCTCTCCTGTTCCACCTCCCAGTTTTTGACTTGCAGTGCTTTTTTAAAGCTTTTATTTAACTTTCAATGTATGTATGTCCAGTACAAGTCTTGCAACGCAATTTCGAGGCAGCAGTTAGAGTCAACCGATTTAGTTTACTATCGAGCTGATCTGATGATGGAGCCATAACGTGGCGATGGAACTTCATGACGGCTGCTAATAGAACGGTTAAAATTTGGCTTGTACATTATGTTTTTACGTCCACAAGTACTTTTCACTCCATGTAATGATGAGGATCTGATGATGAAGCCTAACAATTGCCATTGGAGCTGCCTTACGAAAAGTGCTAGGATAGTCCAGTTTAGATTCGTTGGTTTATCGTTTTCAGGCCTTTCTATTCCACACGATGACGAGGGCTGATGATGGAGCCGAAAAGTTGCTATTAGAACAACTTTAACTTAATTATACACAGTTTTTTATATCATTAAAGCTTATCATATTTCACCTTAATCTCCTCTCATTCTCTCCAGGTAATTAAAACGTGTCACCGATCGTTATATCCGTGTTCCCGCATGGTGTTCAGTGAAGCCAGGGAGAGATTAAGCCCACTCTCTAGGTTTAGTCTGCTGGCATCTACGGTCGCATCGTCGCTTAATATCATGTGAGATCGTGGTCAAAAGCTAACCTATAGAAAATTTAAAAAAGTTTTTTCCTGCAATCAAAGTTTAACATTGAAACTTAACGTCAGAACAGCGTTGCTAAAATAGATTAAATTTTCCAACAACTTAAATATACACTATCAGAAATACATTGTATTCATCCAAACCTTACATTCAATGATTCATTAGCTAACCATGAAACCACAAAGTTGTCCGGAACTCCAGTTTCATCGACCAGACCTGAGCCTTATGTATTATATATTATTATAGCTGTTGTTCCACGGTTCATTGAACAAACGAATCTAAGGGCGTACGATGTCTTAATAAATGAATCTGCAGGGCTATTCACTTATCCGTCAGGGAACCGAAACGAAGACCGAATTGAAGAACCGAACCATACATTTTTGACAATTCGGTCTTCGGTTCGGTTCCCAGATAGATAAGTGGATAGTTCAACATAACGTAAGATCGACGGAGTACTTATTAACGTCGACTATAGCGTCTTAAAACAGATTTTTTTTTATATTAAAAATATTTTGACGTTATAAACGAATGAACATTTTTAGCCCACTACTGGGAAATCTATGTATGCTAGTAGGGATTCCTCAGATCGCTCTGTAATGTTTCGTTTCGCTCTCCAGCATAATAATATAGTGACAATTATTATGTAAAAGAGGCTGCTCTCTTTTTTGGAAGCCAACCAATTTTTATCTAAAAACCAATTTGGCTTTCGAAATGGTAAATCGACGGAAGATGCCGCCGCACACATGATCAATCATATCTCAGAGAGACTTGATCGTGGACACAAATGCATTGGTGTCTTCCTCGACCTGGCGAAAGCCTTCGATACCGTTTCAAGGCCACTGCTTTTAAAAAAGATGGAGTCAGTTGGCATACGTGGTTTAGCACTGCAGTGGTTTGAATCCTATCTCGAGAATCGTAAACAGAAAGTCATGGTGGGCGAACATAGTAGCGATTATGCTGAAATTCTCTTTGGAGTGCCGCAAGGTAGTGTTCTTGGGCCTACCTTGTTCTTGATCTATATAAACGATATATGCAACTTGGACTTGAACAATACGGAAACCCTTGCTTTTGCAGACGACACTGCACTAATTTTCCATGGCGATTCCTGGGAATCAGTCAGCAAGATTGCTCAAAGAGGCATGTCACAAGTTGCAGAATGGTTACAGAAGAACTTGCTTACTCTTAATATAGCAAAAACTAAATATATGACGTTTAGAATCACGAACCGAACTGCACCCAAAGAACCCATATTAATAAAGATCCACAACTGTAAACACCCAGAGAGTTGTAGGTGTAAAACTCTTGAACACGTAACCTCATTAAAATATCTCGGAATCATAATCGATGACAAACTTACCTGGAATAATCAAATAGATATGCTAAACGGAAGGGTTAGGAAGCTCAAGTATATTTTTAAAAAACTTGGAACGGCTGGAGATGAATTCACAATACGCCTTGTTTACTCAGCTTTGTGTCTGTCGATTCTGTCATATTGTGTCTCAGTCTGGGGTGCTGCATACGGAACCTATATATTGAAGCTGGAGCGAGCCCAACGCTCAATCCTAAAAATCGCGTTTAAAAAGCCATGGCGATACAGCACTGACAGCCTATACACCGAATGTAAGGTCCTTCGCGTCCGCCAAGTTTTTATTAAGACTACACTACTGCGCTTCCATAAATTAGCTCTATCCTGCCATAAGCCTTCATCAAGACCACAACGCAGCATATCATGGAAGACTCCGCATATGAAAACCAATTTTGCTCAGAGGGCGCCCTCCTTTCTGCAGCCATATTTATACACAAAAGCGAACAAATTGCTTAACATTGTCAACTGTCCAAAATATTCATGTAAATCTAAAATAGAAAGTTGGCTCCTGACGCTGGACTATAGAACTACTGAAGATCTCATTAAAATTCTAAAATAATAACTTTACGTAGAAAACCCTCCTCCTACTTACTTCGCACGTACGTTCTTACGTACTTCGCACAAGTAATACCTATCTCTAATAAAAACCAACAACAATACCTACTAACTAACATACAGTTATATATCGTTTATATACTATTATAGATACAGATATATACTAAATAAAAATATGTAAAAATATTAACAAAACATAAAAAGGAAAAAATATCTTATACCAAATTAATTAAAACAACAAAAAAATCTATTAAAAAAAAAAAACTATAAATAAACATACTATAAAATAGGTGGTCAACATACTTTCTATAGCTATGATATTACCAGTATAATAGTACTCTTATATTTAAACCCTAACAATATCAAACACACTCATACATAAAATTGTAACCAAAATACCATATTACTGGAAATAGCGTAATCTTAAACTCTGTCCTGGCATCAGTATACTGTACCCAAAATACACACCTTTCGCACACATTCACTAAGCATTAAAACATCATCAATGTAGCGATGCGCCTGCACACTGCACTGACCGGTTTTTTGACACGCACACTCATAACAGATGCCGTGCGTTGCTGCCGGCCTCCGCTCACCGCTCAACCTCAGTCGTCAGTCGGTCCGCCACTCTTCGCGGCGATGCATGTCTCATTACTTGCTTTCACATCGAACACTGAATACTTTCTTATAAACAATTATTAATACCATCATAATATTATAGGATTGTTAAACAAAAACAAAACAGTCTAACTTTATCCAGAGACACACTCACACCACACCCATGTAAATTATTATATTATTATAGGTACATATTATGTATGTACTATGTTTGCGCCTAATCTCGCATTGAACCGTTATATTATTAAGAACATAGAATCTCAGAACATTTGTTTAGCATACTATACGTAACTATGTATTTTTGAAAAATAGGGAAGAGACTAGGTCCCCACAACACAGGGAATCCTAGTGTGGGGCCTAGTGGACCTATAAAATAAGCTCAAGTCAAGTCTCACTAAATAAATTTTAATCTAAGTGATTACAAATAGCATCTTGAATCTTGTCAAACATTGTCTACAGTTAACTTACGTACCTACCTACTCTTGATTTTCATGTAAGTTTAATAAGCATTTATAGATGTTATTTTTATCTGCTATACAATATTCCTAACTTAGACTAGTCTCTTAAGATAATTCATAAGCTTAAAACTGCTGTACTTTTTGAAATAAACTTTTTATTTATTATTATTATTATTATTATTATTTATAAAAATAATGAGAAAGTAACGTACCTACGGACGTAGTCGTTTAGTGTAAAAATAATGAGAAACTTTTAACTTGATTTTTTTAGCTTTTGTAAACCTAATTTTTTCTATCTGGTTCTTTGTATTTTGTCTATGGTTATTTATCTTTAGGTATTTTTATAAACAATAATAACAACATGATATTATTTGAAAATCATTTCGTTTTTTTAAATATTGGTTAACTTACGTTTTTGTTAGTACCTAATTTGATAAAGACGTATGTCAAAGGAGACGTCAAAATTATTCTGGTGCTATTAGATTCTCTTCGCTATTGAAACACGTTATACGAGTACCTACTTAGTGTACAACTTATAGCCTCTAAAACTTAGTCTAGTAGGTAGCTAACAGGTAAGCTTTGACTTGCTTCTAACATTGCTCACTAGCAACTGCCATTGCACAGGAATTCTATAGGCATTGAATCACCCGTCATATAAAGACGTCATTCATCTATAATATTAACCAACTTCACCATTTTTTAGGGTTCCGTAGCCAAATAGCGAAAAACGGAACCCTTACGGATTCGTCATGTCTGTTCGTCCGTCCGTCCGTCCGTATGTCACAGCCACTTTTTTCCGAAACTATAAGAACTATACTGTTGAAACTTGGAAAGTAGATGTATTCGGTGAACCGCATTAAGATTTTCACACAAAAATAGAAAAAAAAAACAATAAATTTTTGGGGCTCCCCATACTTTTTTTCAATACGTTATAAATTGTAAGCCGCATTTTACTTTTATTCAATCGACTCAAAAGTTACAACGAGCTACAAGAACTTTTTTATTATGTAACTTGCTGCTACGGAACCCTTCATGGGCGAGTCCGACTCGCACTTGGCTGGTTTT
Organism: Hemithea aestivaria; assembly: GCA_947507615.1. NCBI lineage: Eukaryota > Metazoa > Arthropoda > Insecta > Lepidoptera > Geometridae > Hemithea > Hemithea aestivaria. The sequence continues at coordinate 2,224,966 of OX382328.1, forward strand.
ATTTTTTTACTTAAAAAGGTTACATATTTGAATGAACTACTAGCTACGAGTACGTCCAAAGTAGAGTAGTAATAGTAAAAAAGTAACCTATGTATATTATGCTCAGCCATAGGCTTGAAGATTTTTTCATAATATACTATACTTATTGTATAATGATTTTAACTTTTAATAAATTCATTATTTAAGAACCAAAAGCAGCCCCAGTTTTTAATAAATAGCTTTAGTATAACCGTGTCACTTCGCCACGTTTTTTTAAAGCCAGGGAAGGATTTATCCCGCCTTCTTGGTTTAGTCTACAAACATCTACGGCTTCATCGTCGCTTAGCATCACGCGAGATTGTGGTCAAAGGCTAAACATAACGTATAATAAATAGGCCAAGCGCTAGTCGAGCTACGCGCAATATAGGCTTCCGTAGTACTGGCAAATCGTATATTAACAGCCTCAACATTCATCTACGACATCTTTAAAACTAATAAAGATATCTTAGCCGCTATAGTTTTCCTGAAAAATTCATCCATATTCTTAAATTTACTTTGATTCTAGATGGTAATCATTATTAAAGGTTGTTTTTAAAAAGTTTTTTTTTTTAATTTCACTGAGTCTGTTATTTAATTTTATTGCAGCATGTAAACGTAAAAGACCCTTCAGACAGGAATAAAATTAACTGAACCATAATATAAAATCATTTAAAATTAATAACTATAAGACAGCGTGGGCTGACGTCCCACGTGAAATTCCTAGTATTTGTCATTATGGCGTTCTTGTTGACGAAGCGAGCAATTGTGTTTTGTGGCAGAGTTAAATACAGCTATTCGTTTAATTGAGTCTTCAGCCTTTCAAATGAATCATAAAATGATTTTTCATCCAACCTGTTCGAAAAACCTTGATTTGGTTTCACTTAAACAGCCTAATTTGTTAAATTTTGAGCATAATTTTGTAGCAAAAAGTAGTAATAAGAGTCTAAATTTGTAGCAAAAAATAGGTCAATATTCAGTGACTACAGAGATCGAAAATATAATATTATACTCGTATTATTAATTATTTTTATTAGCCATGGTCTTCCTATTGCAGGGCATATGCCTCCCTACCTTCCTTCCATTTTTTGTGGTCTTGGGCTATTTTTGACCAGATTTTCCTATCATACTCGTATTATGAACTAATTAACACTGGCCGCAATGCGGGCGGTTCCTTGTGTAGGTACTAAAAATAGACAAAGTGCCTCTTTAGTTTTTTTCTTAAAGATAGGATTATAATACTTTTGCCTTCCTTCGTTCAGGATTCTTCAGAATCCATTACAACGTTTTGAATTTTTTAAAGAATATTATGTGTCCTTACAAACAAAACAGAAAAGATAAGGAATAGCAATTTCTACTGATCTTTTGTCAATGTTGACTACAAAGTTCCCAAACTGTGTCCCTAGTGAAATCTCTGTGTATCAAAGAGGTTCTTTCCGTATGGTAGTTTATTAATAGAAATAGTTTGTAATATTTGACGTCCTACGCTGCGTTTGCCAGTCCGTAGTCTACTCGAGCACTTTTTGACCCCATCGGCAATCCGCTCTACGTGCTATGTGCCTGCCCATTGCCACTTCAGCTTGCTAATCCACTGGGCTATGTCGGTGATTATTATGGTTCGGTGGAGGAGATCCGTAGACGAACTAAAGTAGTTCGTCTACGGATCTCCTCATTCCTGTTTCGATTGCGTAGATAAACCCCGAGCATAGCCCTCTCCATAGCTCGCTGAGCGACATTAACATTATTCCAACATAATATATCATACGTCTAAAATGCTATAGATATTTTATTATGCCTATTTGGTTTTTTATGTCGTTAAAGTGGTATCTCTTGAAAAAGCTTTTATTCCACATGTTCTTCAGTGTTCCCTGAATTGGTTTCTGATTTAATTGAGCACAGCTTTTTGCGAACCAATTTATCCATGTCCCTAAACTTTGGAATCAGTTGACGGTATTTCCCTCCTGTCAAGCGTAAAAGTTTAAATTGAAAACGTATGGCAGCCTGATATTCGGGATAATATATAAGTACCTACCTAAACAATAATATTATGTAGACCTCATAAAGCATTCAAGATGTTTTAGTCGTTTTCTGATGTATTTTGTATCCCGTCCCATCTTTTTGTGAATAAATCCATGAATTGTCTGGAAGATATCGCTATGATTTACCGGTAGGGTTTATAACTAGTAGTTTCGTCTGGGGTTGTGACTACAATCTTGTCCAATAATAGTACACTACATAATAACACAAAATATTTACGCGTTATTTAATTATTTATTAAAGATAATAAATACCCTTATTGAATGTGCACAACCAATGCTAGAGTTGCGTAGGAATCATTTTCAGTAAAGTTTTCATTAACAAAAAGCAGAGTTCGTCCAGTATTATAAAATAAACATCTGCTGACATTTAAAGTTTCTGACATTTCGTTCAACGGCGTGCACTTTAACTTTAAACAAGTGTGTGAGTGTGTACGAGAATATAATAACTTCGCGTAAGCGGAAATATAAAAATAAATCTAGTTATTGTATCCTTGTATTACCGCATTGCCACAATCGCGCACAAAAAGATGTCGTACATAAATTCAAATAAAAAAGTGTATCAAGAGAACGAGACCCTTTCAAGTGGCAGGAAATCTCGAAATCCAGTGCAAGCTCGAGCACAAACGCGGACGCATAGCAAACGTATTTCATGTCTCACGCCGGCCGCTCCTGTCACTCCCTCTCCAACCCCACATTACTCATAACTGAAAAGGACTAAGGAAAAAGAATAAACACAACTTACAAAGGAACAAATGGTAACACTTACGTGTCTCACAACTTAAACGGTACGTTTCCATTCGCCTCTTAATGCAATATTATATCTCCCCTTTCGGAAAATGTGAGTGCGCTCGTATATTACATGGCGAACTGACGTGTGTGAAACGTGGAGTCCGCGACGGCACGGACATGTCCAGGATTTTCCGGGCCTTGAGGAATTTTTCAATTTGCCCCTTGAGAGAGTACGCGAGTTTGAAACAAGCAGCTTCTTGGCCCGCTACGTTTATTCTACCGCAAATTGAGCGAAGTTAATATTTTAATGGTTAATGTTTGCCTCGACTTGACGACTGACCTAGTTTTAGTGTATTTAGTTTATGAATTTTATCCGAGTTTCGAACGCGTGAATACATTAAAATGCACGTTATATTTTATAAATTTATTAAACATCCGTTTTCATTAATTAACTGTTGAAAATTAATTTTAAAGGCAGCAGTGGTTATAAGTTAGATTGTTTATTAGAAACTTGGTCAATATAGGGAGAGGAGACTAAGGGACTTAGAGGTGTAAGAAAATAATGAAAAACATGTTTGTAACTGTGGCAGCGGAACGAAAGAATCTTTTGTTATTCATTGCAAAGTTTGCGTGCGGTCGGAATAGTGATGTTTCTGTGTTTTGAGGCGGGCATAAAAAGATAATGACCGCACAAGTAAGTTGGGCTGCGGATTGTCCGGCTCAGGCTCCCTGACAAAGGAACAATAGCCTCGTATATTTGAGGGGAGGCGGTGGACTAGTGGACTCAGGTTTTTTGCTGTTATATATAACTACTAGATATATTATGACCTATTTAGCAATAAACATTCATTTATATCTCAATCAATTGCCATGATTCATATCAATTATAAATAAGTAGTTACTTCTAAAATGACATGATTAAAAAGACGTGACAAGCAGGTACCTAATGGATTAAGCGTCAATAATTAAATATATAATATTCAACGATTAAATACAAATTAATATATTTAAGAAGCACGTTTCTTAATTTCCTTATCAGTGATATTTTTTTTTCTCTTAACAAAAAATAAATATTGATTAAACCGGAGCATTTCTTTAATAAAATACATAAGGCATTAGGTACGTTTTTATAAACTGCATTACATTCGAAACACTTTAGCTAAATATTTTTTGAATACGAATTTCCTCTTTTCCTTTTATCTGTGTAATTCCATTTGGTCTATTCTCGAAGGAAATTAACACTTAATGGTACAAGCTCACAGAATCATCAGTTCTTTATTTACTCTCTCCCACGAGGGAGATTTTCACTTAAAACGTTTCCGAAATTAAAATAAGCCGCACATTTGACTGTGATTCGGGATAGAATTGTAATATAATAAAATGCTTTTAATTTAGTGCCATTTTAATTTGGTTGGGTAATTAACCGTGTTCCACCAATTAATAATATAATTAATAAAGATAGGCTGGACAGGGTCCAGCCTTTTTATCTATCAGTAATTTTAAGTTTAGTTTATTTTATACATTGTCATATTATGTTATACCTAGATAGGACTAAAATATTTTGTTTTTTGTACAAAGAAGTAAGAGAAGACGAGCTAGACGCTCTCCTGTTGGTAAGAGATAACGCTGCCCATAATCAGTACAGCGCCACCCAGAATTTCACAATCATGTAAAATTTTAAGCGCACAGCGCTTCTTACGCAAGAGTTATACGATGTTAAGACTCTTTATTTAGCCCAGTAATTTCACTACAGTACCCTCCTATCGAAGCATAGTAATATTTGCACATCACTGCTCAGGCGGAAGAATAACTGACACTGTTGGGGTATGCACCTAGACGACCTGTGTGTGTTTTTTTGGACTATTTATAAATCCACAATATTTTTGTTAGTCTTTGTTGCTCCAGTGCTGCAATACCTAAACGGTTTTATCTTAACGCTAATATCAAACACATTATATCGCTTGACATAGAGGGAGCCTTCGACAGCGCCTGGTGGCCTGCTCTAAAATGCAGACTGGCCGAGACTGAATGCCCAGTTAACTTGAGGCGCCTTGTTGACAGCTACTTAGACCAAAGACAGGTACGGGTCAGATACGCTGGAACGGAATGCCGAAGAACCACTTCCAAAGGGTGTGTGCAGGGGTCGGTAGGAGGTCCGACATTCTGGAACCTGTTGCTGGATTCACTACTGAAGGAGGTCGCGGACATGGGAGAGTACATCCAGGCTTTTGCGGATGATGTGGTCCTAATTATCGCCGGAGATACAGGTGCAGAAGGGCAGAGGCGGACTAATGCGACCCTCGAACAGGTTCGGGAGTGGGGAGCCAAAAACAAGATGAAATTCGCACCCCACAAAACTCAAGCTATGGTTGTGACGAATAAGCTAAAATTTGACTCTCCGGTCCTGAACATGGGCGGGGAACGCGTCAAACTCACTCACGCCATAAAGATATTGGGTCTCACTGTGGACGAGAAACTCACGTTTAAACTGCACGTGTCAAACGTTTGTCGCAAGGCCCTTGATATATACAAGAGACTCGCGAGGGCGGCAAAAGTCCACTGGGGGCTCAATCCGGAGGTAATTAGGACCATTTACGTGGCAGTCATAGAGCCGGTCATCCTGTACGCGGCCAGCGTATGGGCACCAGCAGCACAAAAAATTTGCGTACGGAAGCAGCTCGACATGGTGCAGCGGGGATTTGTCCAGAAAATCATAGAAGCCTACCGAACGGTCTCTCTAAACTCGGCTCTAGTAATCGCTGGCCTGCTTCCCTTGGATCTAAGGATCCAAGAAGCAGCCAATCTTTATGAAACAAGAAAAGGCTACCCCCAGCGATTACTGGAGAACCGAGAGGTCGAGCTTCCGGTTGATTTCCTGGACACTCCTCACCCCGCGCTACATGCCGAGCTGAACTTCGCCAAAATGGGGGACGAAGCGGAGCGGAGCCAGCAGGAGTGTGGAGTGGAGATCTATACGGATGGCTCGAAAATAGAAGGTAAAGTGGGCGCCGCGCTGTCCGTATGGATCAACCACGAAGAAGTCACGTCGCAGGAACTCAAGCTGGAACCGTTCTGCTCCGTCTTCCAGGCGGAGCTACTTGCGCTCAATAGGGCGACTGAATTCGCGGCCGAGAGCGACATACAAGAGTGCGACATCCTTAGCGACTCCAGAGCGGCCCTCGAGACCGTAACTAACAATGTCTCCCTCCACCCCATAGCGACAAAAGTGCGAGAGAATTTAAAAAGAGCTGAAATTCTCGGCAAAAAACTAAGGCTTTTTTGGGTCAAGGCACACATTGGGGTGGAAGGGAATGAAAGGGCCGATCAACTCGCGAGGGACGCTGCACTCAAACTCGAGAAGTTGCCTGATTATGACAAATGTCCGATATCATTCGTCAAGCGACAGATTCGCCAGAAGTCGCTTGACGAATGGAGTCGTAGATACACGACTGGAACTACTGCTGGAGTAACTAAAATGTTCTTCCCGTGCGCGGTTGGAGCGTATAGAATTGTGAGGAATCTAAAGCTGTCGGGAGTCCTAAGTCAAATACTGACTGGGCACGGCGGGCTCTCGGAGTACCTGCACCGATTCAAATGCAAGGAGAGCCCATCGTGCACATGCGATCCCGACAAACAAGAATCGATTCCTCACGTTCTATTTGACTGTCCAGTCTTCGGCCGCCAGCGGGAGGATCTTAAGCAAAAGATTAGGATGGAAGTGACAGCAAGAACAATAGTAGACATAATGAAAGGAAAAGAACGCGAAGATTTTTTGACATATGCGGAAGAAGTAGTAAGAAAAGTGAATTTAAAAAACAAGTGAAATTTAAAAAATACTTTTTAAAAACAAGCTTTAATTATTGTTATCATCTTGCATCATAAAGTACTCGTCAAGACGAATCAAATGAGCCCAAACTCGATGGGGTTGCGTTGTTTAATGACAGAGTTCCTATAGCCACCTTCTAGCTCCATCATCAGATCAGCTCGATGTCATAAAAATATTGCATTGTCATCCGATTTACACACGCATGCAAATTTTTAGCTCAATTTGAAACCGGGAAGTGGGTCAAATTAAACTTGCAAGATTTGATTACAGACAGACCGACAGACAGACAGACAGACAGACAACAGACAGGTGAAAGTAATATAAAGCTTGTAATGAATCTGCAGGGCTATTCACTTATCCGTCAGGGAACCGAAACGAAGACCGAATTGAAGAACCGAACCATACATTTTTGACAATTCGGTCTTCGGTTCGGTTCCCTGATAGATAAATGAATAGATCTAATAACGTAAGATCGACGCAGTAGAAAAATAACATAACGAACAACAACAACAACATAAAGTTACAACGTCGACTATAGCGCCTTAAAACAGATTTTTTTTAATTCAAAATAATGTTGTCATTATAAACTAATGAACATTTTTTATCCACTACTGGGAAATCTACATATTACAAGTGAAATTTTAAAAATACTTTTTAAAAACAAGCTTTAATTATTATTATCGTCTTGTATCATAAAGTACTCGCCAAGACGAATCAAATGAGCCCAAACTCGATGGGGTTGCGTTGTTTTATGACAGAGTACCTTTGGCCACCTTCCAGCTCCATCATCAGATCAGCTCGATGTCATAAAAATATTGCATTGTCATCCGATTTACATACGCATGCAAATTTTCAGCTCAATTGGAAACCGGGAAGTGGGTCAAATTAAACTTGCAAGATTTGATTACAGACAGACCGACAGACAGACAGACAGACAGACAGACTGACAGACAACAGACAGGTGAAAGTAATATAAAGCTTGTAATAAATAGCGATAGCGCACATTAGCGCAAGGAAAGAAAAAACAAGAGGATGAAGATAAAAGAAAGGAAATAAAATCCCTGTCCCACACACGGGGGAAATATAGAGCTAAAACAAAAAAAAAAAAAAAAAAAAAAAATCAAACACAAACGTCAACAATTCTCAATTTAATTTTAACTTCAGTACGTACATTTATTTAAGAGATATGTATGTGCAATGGTAGAATAGTCGACAGCGTAGAGAAATACTTGTCGTTAGTACGGTCCCAACTAAAATGTCACGTCCCAAACATTTTAAGCTCACAGCAGTCAAGCGAAGGCTATAATTTCGACATAATGTTTTAATACCAAATCCCTCGCACGACTTTGAGTGTGTGCGAACATTTAAACCTCTTTAAATCTTTGTTGTTTGTATACTTAGATTAAAAACCCCTTTGTGTACTTTTATAGTGATTTCATTTATTATGGTATATGGAATAATATTTTTATGATTTTATTTGTGTTTGAGCTTATGCTTGCAGCTTCACTAGCGGCATATCAAAAAGAATTTTGTCAAAATGTAGGCTAGAGTGAAGTGATTTGCTTTTTTTTGTAGGTACTGAAACTTGCCAGTATAAAATTAAGCAGCATAGTTATTAGCCAAATACTGCTGTACAAGCTACTACTGCTAGATATAAGCTATCTACAAATCAAATTTGACCCAATTGGTTCAGCCGATTAGGCGTTAAAGCGTAACAAACATCCATGCAAACTTTCGCATTTATTGTATACTAGCTGCGCTCAGCGGTTTTACTCGATGTACCGTAGCCATTATATTATTATTCCAGGGTCTATGCTATCTTTATACCAAATTTCAGCACAATCGGTCAACCCGTTTAGGCGTGTAAGAGTAACAAACATACATCTAGAAATCGATACAAACTTTCACGTTTATAATATTAGTAAGTTTTGTAGGATATACACAAGTTAATAATAAGCTTATAACATTTTGAAGCATTTTTAGTAATAGAAGCGTCTTAAGAAAAAAAACCTTAAGAAAAAGGATTAGAGAGTGGATTAAGAAGTTCCGGTAATCCAATAACATTCAAAGGGATTCTAAAAGATAACTCGCTTTGACGCGATGAAATATAATATTCCGATTTAACTGAGAACAAGAAAACAAAGGCGTGAAACTTGGAGTAATGAACGGTATTGTGAAACACCGATATTTTTATACAGTTCATATCTTTTACTTCTGTACATTTTGTTTTGACCCATTAAAATCTCGTTTTACAAGTAAAAGTTCATTGAAAGCTTACTTTTGCTTTCAATTATTTTAACTCATGTGAATATAAATGTTCTCCTTTATGTGCATGATTGTCTGATCGATGTTGATTGTGTTTGTCTTGTGTTGTGTTGTTGGTAGTGATTGCTATTGGCGATAAGCTCAATGGTTATACTTACATTATTTTAAAAAAGGTTTTATTTAGTTTACTCGTTTGTTAGTACCCGTTTGTATTGTGTCACTTTAAAAGTTTTCTGAATTTGGGTGGTTTTGCAATAAAGAGTTTTTATTTTAGTGATACACAAATTATAAGCAAACGGCGCGCTTGATGGTGACCGGTTACCGTCGCCTATGGACGTCCGCAATACCAGTGGCATTAGAGACGCGTTCTGTCCAAGGAGAGAGAAGCGAGTAATAACGATTATAAAGAGAGAGAGAAGACAGAAAAAAGTCAAAAGGAGAGAGAGAGGAGAGTCAAGAGTTATAATGATTTAGATTTTTGTATCTGAGAAGAACTATCTCATGAGTCCTAGATCACGTTATCAAAAGTGGACATTAGTTAATTTCAAAATGAGATTATTCTACAGTAAAGGGATACTTCAGAATTAATTATAAATTATAATACGACCGAGTTGAGTGGCATGCTATGGGAGAGGCCTATGAGCAGTGGACGAACGTCGGCTAATGGTGGTGATACGATCCATCCAAAATCACAATTATAAAAAATGAGTTACGACACTCCATTTACAATCCACAACTACGGGTGCGTACACTTTTTATTAGTAAACGGGACACGTATCAGTTACCTAACCAAAATCAAAAGGCCACCAACAAAAATTATGATCCCAGTTACGAAGCGGCAGAATTTTACCCCGGCGTTCGCACCGCTCTACGTAATTTGTACCTACGAGTTTTAAATATTCTCGTATAACGTTCTGTATGCTTAATATATTCCTGATTTACATAATGTAATATTTCACGGGAACAGAAAAAAATGTGGTTACTGTTTATATTTTTCTTGTAGCTGAGATAATTTTTGGTATTTTCACGTAGTTTTTGAATTGTTAAGCTTCATATTAGACACTATGCATTTTAAGGTTTAGAAAAAAATACAATTAAAAATTTACAATTTACTGCCGGTAGATTTTAGTCGTAGCTACCACGGCATTCAGTGAAGTCAGGGAGGAATTAACACGAACCTCTATGAAAATGCTGGACTATAATAAAAATAATAACGTTTGTAACTTTTGGATAAGGGACCTGCTACTTCACACATAGTAAAAATGTTACGGTCAAGTACTTGAAAAATATGTCATGACCATACAACTTGTGTGCCTGTTGTTTGTACCTACTTGATTTTTTTAAACTAAATAGATATCACTTACCTAAAAAAAATATGTTTATCCAATATTTTTTCTGTAATTTCAATGATAGAATTGAATTTTTGATCTAGTTAGCATCCCACGATAAACCATTATATGTTTGAAGTTCAGATCTCAAGATGTAGTATCACAGAGTGACCAATTCACCATCACAATGTAAACCTGGTTATCCGTCACGGCCACGACCTCGTCTGCAATTTCACACATCGCTAGTCACAAATATTGATATCGGAACGTAACCGGAGCTTGTCAACTTTTGTACAGATCACTGGCTCCGAATCAATACTCCCATATCAAGAACAAATTATTGGAAAGGTACTCGTATCTTGAATTGTTTTTCGGGTGAAACCTGTACAGTATTTTTTTTATTTTAGCAATAAATTGTGTAGTAACTATGACTTTTCAAATTTTATGTTTAACAAGCTTATGCTCGCCCAATTTCAACCCAATCCGTCCCGCTGGACGGAAACCCTAACGTACAGCCTTAACAGCTGTTTAGGCCTAAACATACGTTGATAGATCAGTCAGTCAATCAGTCACTTCCCTTTTATATATATAAGAAAGATAACACCAGTAGGTAATGTGGTTCGATATCTATGGGTATATAGTACTTATTCATTCTTTATTTTGTGGCTTGTTAACATGCAATAATAAGTAGGTACCAATTTTCTCAGCAAAGGCTTAACTCTATCTGTGTTTTAAATTTCAACCCAATCCGATTCGTAAGCCTAGTCTCATCGGTAGGTATCGCTGATTTTTTTTATATGTACAAAGAAAGACAAAATGATGGACATACAGACAAGTGAAATATAAAGTTATTAATTTATAAAGGCGATTGAAGTTTCCTTTTTATTTTATTTATTTAATTATTCAGCACAATAACGCTAGGACTAACTTAAAGCTAAAGTAGCATTTTCTACCAGTTGTCCTGTAACTGGAAAAAAGTACTGGACAATGGAATGAGTGTAGACAAAGTTAAGGAAATGAAGCAATTTTAAAATTAACATACGATAACAAATTAATCACTACTACTACAAGCTATACTTGATAAAAATTACAAAAACTTTAATTAAGTATAAAATTCTTTTTATCTACGAAAAGCGAAAATAACCGTCCTTTCGCAGTCAGGTGCGCTAAGTAATACAATTTCAAGGAAAATAGGACAAACTATGTACACAATCTATTTGCGTATTCAAAGCAATGGCGTAACAAGTTGGAACCGTCGCCGGGGGCTACCCTCTGTGTGATCTGGAATCAAGTACAAATGTTGCTTTGGCTGCGTATCAATATTGAAATAGTGAACAAAATTTGAACTAGAATTTATAAAATATTACAGATTTACTCGCTGAAAGTTTTTTTATGTTCACTTGTTACGTGTCGGTAATTAATGGAATAAGGCGTTACTTTGAGGAAATTCATGATTATCAGAATTAAGTGTAAATTGCTTACTTTATTTTATTTTAGTTTGAGTTTGAGTTTATAAGACCAAGTCACCAAGTGACTTAGTTTTGATAAGTAATTGTCATCGATATCCGCAAAGAAAAAAAAAACCGATAAACTTACCAAGTTACAAAAATAAGTCTTAGCTGGAATTGTTGTGAAGGGTGCGTTTAGTTTTAAAATGTTGAACATGATTTCAGTCTAAGACTCATCAATAAATCTCATAACCCCATTTATCAAAATCTCGCACTCGTCACTCACCCGATTCTCAAATGTGAAAAATCTGTATCACTTATTGAAACTATATTTTTTATTCGAGCATCAATAACGTATTGATGTAACCAAACAAAGTTGAAATTGAATTACCCGAATAGAAATTCAATAAAAGCTTTTATCCTTCTATTACCGCGGTTATGTCTGCTATTTTCTTTCTTGCCCCAAAAATATCCATTACCATTAGGTACGCACAATAAGTATAAAAAGCTCGAAATAAAAGACTGGGTAATTGAATCTTCATAATAGCGAGGTTTGGGATATATGTAGATTATATGAGAACACGAGATTCTTTGCCGAGATTTTACAGTGGGGTATAGCTGCCAATCCCTGTAATATTATTATGGTAATATGGGCAATTTCAATAAAAGCGTCCGTCGCTCGCTTTCTTTCTGGCTGTATTTATGAATCGGTTGATGTGGGGAGGGATTCCTTGTTATTGTTTCACGGTTTAGGGAAGACTTTGAAATGATGCGGCCAGTTGATGAAGGTTGACTGGGTTGAATATAGGTTGCTGTTTAAAAGATGGCGCATAATTTAGGTTTTGAAGTTTTAGAAGAATATTCACAGTTAAATAATATCACTAAGTGGAACGAAAACCAAATGAATATGGTAACAATACACACAAGCTCGCTTGAATCGTTTTCGTTATCTATATTTTCATAGTGACGAGTTTTAACTCATTTGTCGAATGAAGGTAAACGAGTATTATAACAATCCATGACCAAGAAAAGTAAAAAATATGAACCTTAAATACAAATGTTATTACAGACCCATAGATAATTATTTTTTGTTAGATAACCATTATGGTCAAAGTACTCTTTTGCTCTTTACTCCTCTTTTATTTCGGACGTTCTTAAAAGCACACTGGTTTGAATATTTAATGATATTTGGACCTGAAATTCCGGAATCTAAGGTATTTCAAACTTTCGCCCGGCTGTGGACGCTACGTAATTATTAAAAATACTCTAGGCATTATTTTAAGGTTATCATCCTTGGACCTCGGATATTCATGGATGGAGTTTCGACGGAAAAAGGGATTTATATTATTTAGCTATAATCTGCATAATATAAGACTAGCACTACAAAATTTAATTATGGAACAAGTAAAAAATATTTACAAGAAGACCTCTATAATAAATTGAATGTAATCAACATAATATGTCAAGGTGCTATACGCCCAACGTAATTATTTCCGTAAATAAATATGATAAATTTAGATTACACTGAAAATAAATGATGACTCTTCATGAAACAGCAAAATTCACTTATTGACCTTTTAGTTGATTGGTTTTGCATTAATTTATTATACGATTTTTTTATTCATTATGGGTTATTGTTTAATCACGTTTTCGCATGATGTTAAGTGATGATGCGGCCGTAGATGGTAGGTGCTAAACCTAGAAGGCAGAATAAATCCCTTTAATATTTTTATAATATATCAAAAAAAGCCAAAAAGCTGATTGCCCTGGTGGTGAACATTTATTGCCATTTATACGAAAATACTTGCAACACCAGATATTTTTTGGGGGAAAAATGCATTACGCATACCCTCCCATGGGGGCCTGCATGGTTATACCCAATAACAATAAAACAACCCGGCACTCTCGCATCGTCTTTGTGACGAAGAACTGGGAATCGGCAGGTCCTAGCATCCAGTCTCACACCAGAGATATAGCCTGTGCGTTGCTTTCAGACTCGAAAGCTCACTTGCTTTTTGAAGGACCTATCGTTGTATTTTCACAGAAAACTGTGACCTATTTATTAATTACTAGCTGCGCCCAGCAATTTTACCCGCTGTCCTATAGCCTATGTGTTATTCCAGAGTCTAAGCTATTTTTTTTTTACATTGCCGTCATCGCGTGTTTTAGGAGCTATACAACTTGGGAATCTTCAAACCACTAGTGAATAGGTTTTACCTTTCTAGACATCTAACGATATTCATCGTCTACTGCTCTGCACTTTCCACCAGGTGAGATGTGATCAAACGTAGGCCTATTTAGAATAAATTATCCTATATATTAAAACAATGTATATGCACCTTAAAAGGGAAAAGAAAATCAGTTTCTCCCATTGGTAGGATTATGATCGATGACAACAATAAGGCCGCAAGTCCCTCATTATTTATCTTCTCACCTCGGCTTGGAGGCGTCGGAAGCATTTTTCATGCAAATAAAACGGTGTTCTGAAGACGCGATGAAAACAAAATGACGCCTAGGGATCGGCTAGGGTAGAAGTAATATTGAGGCTGGCTCAAACTATATCGGAAGGTACCGCATCACATAATATCAACAATCCTCCTGGAAAATTGCAAACAAATTTTTCAAAAAAATAATCCCTGTGAGTTCCTTGCCCGTTCTTCTCATCAAGGTACTTTCCAAAGTGGTAAAGACTTGAAAATAGAATAGAATAATACTTTATTGCATACCAAACGATTAAAAAAAAGCTTAATGATCTAGATATTTTAATTCTAGGTAAACAATCGGCGGTCTTATCGCACTAGGCAATTTCTTACAGACAACCTGGGAATGGAACAGGACTGTAAATACAATAATAGACGGCGAAAAACGACGGCGGAAAATATTACTTTGTAAAAATATACTTGCAAAAGTGCTCCAATATAGGTACTATATTTGAATAAATGCTTTTTGACTTTTGTACAATTTCGTATAGGTACATCTTCTAAATATATAAAAGGAAATAGTGATTGAAATTTCGAATACAGATAAGTATTATTACGTAGATCTCTGCCAAGAAAGGGTTGTACCACGCGAGCAAAGCCAGTTTTATATAAACTAATGCACATAGATCTATATAGATAGTGCGCCCCTATGCGAGTATATAGCGTGTTATAATTAATCCGTCCACGTTTACGTCATAAAACCTATCTGTGTTCCAAATTTCAACTCTTTCCATGATATATGTGCGGTTAAGGTTGTACTTAGATAGATCAGTCAGTCACTCTTTCCTTTTATTTATTAAGATATACAAAAGTGATGCAAGAGGTTTTTTTATTATCATGCGTTGCAGTGCGGCTCGTCGTAGTATTCGTCAGCCTTTTGTTTACCTATTTACTGCTGTTTAAGGTAACTGTGACCTAAATTGGAATTCACGTTGCTTCATTTCGTGTATATTCAAAGAGAATGCAAAGCTAACGGTATTCAGCATGATTGATATGCAAACCGTCCTGGCAATAGATCAATAATATTTTTATACCTATTCTATTAAATTTTATAAAGAGTGACGCAAACGTAATGTCACACTGGGAATTTGCTTTAACTCTTTCAAATTTAATAGAATATTTGTGCTACCTTGTATAATGCAGTGTTTAGTTGTTATGTGTTTTCGAATGTTATAAAATGGGACATTTAAAAAATGAACGAACAAAAATGTCCTTAATAATAAACGTCGAAATTTACGAGATTTATTTGAATCCTCAATAAAATAAAACAAATTAACACAAGTTAATGATTAATAATGTGATCAATAATAATTATTAATTGAATAACTTACAGAAGTTAAACAAATCTGACTTTCTTTAAAAAGAAGACATCTTTTTTACAAGATGTTTGTTAAACATTTTCTGATACCTACTAAAATCATCTTAAAATTTTATCAACGATGCATACTTATTTCCTGATACTTAAAAATCATCTTAAAATGTTATCAAAGATTTATGTCAAAGAAAAATCTCCATTTTCCATCAAACCGGAGCGCAGTAAACTGCACTTACTGGTACATAAGTATAAGTAGGTAGGTAAGTAACTGCAAGCCACGTAGGTAAGCGGGCCAATAATGGTCGCCCATTCCATTATATACGTTAGCAGTCGTGCCAGCGATTTGTTTCAGCTGCGCCACATTCGAGAAACAATTCTAACTACATTTCTCTTTATAACATCATTTTAAAGCGGGATTTGTGCATACAAATAGGTGAATAGTACGAATTTACGAGTAGTAATGTTTTTAAAATATGCTACGTGAAATTTCAAGAATTATCAAATTTAAGTTTTTTTTACAATACATGAGATATATGTAGATGCACGTTTGAAAAGCTTCTAAACATAATTTGCAGGAACTTGCATTATTGCCCTAAGTCTGAATAGATGTAATAGAAAGACAAAAAATATAATATAAATATCCTTGTATAAATAGGTATTATACCAACCCTTTTTAGCACACTTTTTCAGCTATTTTAAGGGTGGTGGTAGGCTTTGGCCGTGGCTACTTACCACCCACAAAACAAAACCGTGTCGCTAAACGGTTATGACCGTGTTCTGGCATGATGTAATGTGAAGCCAGGGAGGGATTTATCCCGCCTTCTAGGTCTGTTAAGTCTGCTGCATTCTACGGTCACATCTACGCTTAAGATCATGCGAGATCGCGTTCAAAAGCTAACTTATATAGTAAACTAGTAGCGCCCAGCGGTTTTACCCGCTGTACTGTAGCCTATGTGCTATTCCAGGATCTAGGCCATATCTATACCAAATTTCAGCTCAATCGGTCCACCCGTTTAGGCGTGAAAGAGAAACAAACATTCAGACATCCATTCTTACAAACTTTCACGTTTATAATATTAGTAAGATAAAAAAATCTCTTTGCATTATTTTTTTATTTCAAACTGGAGAATGCTTAAAAAAATATCACCTTAACCTTTGACACCAACCTTTAATTAGAATTAAACTCCAAAGTAATTATAAATTTTTTCTTATAAAAAAACCTTCTTAATCTTCGAATAGCAGTTTAAAAAGCATTTCAATCCAATCGCGATACAAGGGTCGCTCAAATGTAATTTGATTACGCCCAGTTTACTGTTTCAAAAGAGAAATATTCTTTTCAGGGGTCCCGGGTCCTGAACGCCTCGGGAGAAATATTAATGGCAGCCAAACTTCGGCCGAGTTTACAACAATGTTCAAGTAATGGAAATAAAGCGGATCACTCCATTAAGGCTATGTGCACTGGATCAAAGCGGGCATCATCTTGTTTGCAAATAATTAATTTTAATTTATAATATTTTATTAATTTTTACAAACTTTTTTTAACTTGCACTGTATTATGTACGTACATAATATTATGTCCAGTACAAATCTTAGATTTTATAATATCAATAATATAAATATATAAAAGGATAGAGAGATTGACTGACTGATCTATCAACGCACAGCCCAAACCGCTGAACGGATCGGGTGAAATTTAGATTTTATGAGAATGCTTTTGTTAAGAAAGGATTTCTGCACGCGGGCAAAGCTGCGAGCATAAGCTAGTGTTTTATATCACAAGATTGTAGTCTGGATTTATTTTCATTCAAGCAGAGAAAGGAACAATTTTTTTAAATACAAAAATATAGCTTTAAGTAACAATTATATTATAATATACCTCTACATAAATTTTGCTTTCATAATATTAGTATGCTATTTATTCCTTATTCTACAAGTTTAGTAATCACAATGTTCGCGTCAAACTAAGTAATTCTAGAATCTAGTTAGGCTAATGATTAATCAAGTTTGAATAAACTGAAGTCCCACTGCCAGTTTGGTTGTCTTGTGACCATAACATAACTATTGGTATTAAATTTTGGTATTACTAATATAATAAACGTATTATCTATAACTTACTTTATAGGAGTTTGATTGTGTAGCCGTTACTTTGCAGAAATTCATAATAACAATTATTATTTAGTGTTAATTTCGCGGAAATAGAGCGAAATAAACAAAATAATATAAATGTGTCGCCAAGCGGTCATTGTGACTGTGTTCCGGCATGATGTTCAGTGAAGCCAGGGAGGGATTTATCCCGCCTTCTAGGTATAGTCTGCTGCCATCTACGGCCGCATTGTCACTTAGCATCACGCGAGATCGCGGTCAAAGACTTACCTATAATGAATAAAAAATATTAATAATATTTACGTCCAAGGAATTAAACACTGTTTTAGGTCAGCCCTACTACTAGCACACATAATACATGCGCGAAGTATCCAATTCTCATATTAATTTTATTTGTCGGGACTTTTAAAGAAACAAAATATATTTTTAAAACGCAAAACATACCAAAATGTCTAAAACAGGTTTAAAGACTCAGACCCAAACAAATTATAATGAATTTCTCATTATTTATTGTTAGTATCTAAGTCTACTTAGCACTGTCACGTTCCAGACGAACTCCTATAATTTGTACCAATCCTATGTATGTGTACGTGGGTTATACATGTATACAGCTATATTATAAAGTTCACCAGACGAAGTGATGACGTGAGAACGGCGGTGTGTGCCGGTTTCCAAAATTCCCGCGGTTTACGCGCACAATGTACTTTTTACGACCAACAATAAATTTCTTCCCATCGACTAAGGAGGGGCATTATACGGAACATTTTTATGAGAAAAATTTACCGAACGACGTCTCAGAGACTCAGAGTGTATAATATAGAGCAGCCATTATATTTCAGCGGGACTTCGACATGCTTTTTCATAAGCTTTCACGAACAATTGAAGAGCTTAACGAGGGAGTTATTGAAGAAGGCTATGATTTTTATCAAATGATGTCGGGGTTTCCACGAAACCTCTGAAGTTGACTGTGAACGTGAGATTTGGATAAATCTGATCATTGAGGAAAGAATCTGAAATGACAGTCGTAAAAGTAATATCTCAATAAATTTTATCATCGTATTCGATGTAAATCATAGTTCAGTATGCGCTGTACAAAATGGTTTTGACGCAACAGCGTGCATTTTAACGTTGAACTACATAATATTTATGTAAAACTGGCTGTACTCAGTAAGTACTACTATACCGGTTGTAGCCTTTATTTTATTCTAGAGTCAACACTTCTTATAGGAGGTTCATATAAACCGAGTTTAAGCTCAATTAGTTCAAACTTGATCATATTTTGAAGAAGTGCTGATTATGAAGAATGTACTTTTGTATTTATAATATCGCACAACTAATGAAATACTGGTACTGGAAATGACGTAAAAAACTTTCCCATTAACAACCTTAGATAAGTAGAGAATGTGATTGCAAGAACATACTTTTTACTTATTTAGTATTTAATTAGGTGAGTAATATTAGTAAAAAGTAGGTACAAGAAAATAGCAGTTTCCATCAGACTACAACCCTTTTATCTAGAGCGAAACTTCCTCCTTGCTAAAAAGCTAACTTAAAACACGACTCAGTAACTTCCAAAATAAAAACGTTTCTTTCTGAAGAGGGAGACTTCAAAAGTGAATTTAAGAGTCCAGTGTACGTGCCGTAATCGACTTTGAAACTCAGTAAACTCAGTACTGTGTTTGAATCGAAAACAAATAGGTACGAATTCACCTTTCAACTTTACGTGAACTACATTCTGGTACACTCTTGAGATTTAGTGCATTTCACATAAAGAAGATGCGATGATATAGTATAATAATATGACGTCTTCAAAAACTCGTACTATTATTGATTCACACTTTTATATCAGGTAACTGATATCATCAGTATCATTTCGTTATATTATAACTAGCTTACGCTCGCGGCTTTGCCCGCGTGCAAAATCCTTTCTTAGCGGACGTCTACATCATAAAACCTTTTTTTTTTTATGTGATGAAGTAGAAGACGAGCCAGACGCTCTCCTGATGTTAAGAGATAACGCTGCCCATAATCAGTACAGTGCTACCCGGGATTTCACAATGATGTGAAATTCTAGGAGCACTGCACCAACGCTTCTCACTCAAGAGTCATAAGATGTTAAGACTCTTTAGCCCAGTAATTTCACTAGCTACAGTGCCCTCCTACCGGAGCACCACTGCTCAGGCGGTAGAATAAACCTATCTGTGTTCTAAATTTCAACTCAATACGTTCAGCGGTTTAGGCTGTGCGTTGATATATCAGGCAGTCAGTCACTCTTTCCTTTTATATATTTAGAAGATTTGTTTTGACTTAGTAATTAATCTCGTTAATACGTAAACGCTGTGTTGAATGTGTGTTTGTTACCTGACATCTTCGGACTTAAAGCAGTCACCGTCATAATTCAGCAGTAAACTACTAAACCGATTAAGATAAAATATAGATGCTTGTATATAAGTAGCTTAGACATTGAACATAGACGCTTTTCAGCGGGCAAAACTGCTGGGCAAAACTAGTGCTAAAATAATTTCCAAGCTATTAAAGTTGCATATTTTATGAAACTAACACTTAGTACAACTTCTTTAAAGTTACATGTTAAAGAATACTAGTAGAAACTAAAACAATCTCAGTTGTGAAGTTCTGTTCAATTAACACGATGAGCCTCAAATAGCTTAAGAGCAACTATACATAGTGGAGTGTTTAGATGCCTTTGTTAGTCAGTTCAGCTAACATAAAATACTTGAGCGAATAATTCTCAAGTTATGGCCAGCTCGGGAACTTTATTACGTAAAACATACCATTTTCGCCGCATCGCTGAAAGCTTTCGAAATCCTTTGTTTATGTTTTATTCCCACGGAAGCTGTGGGGATATGGCGGCGGAACATTTCGTGTGTCGAAGCCTCTCGCAGGCCGTAATATGGATCCCAGAAGGCCATAAAATTCTGGCCAATCCTTTTACGGTTGCAGATAATGTGATTAAAGTAAATCAGCCAATTTCAATAAGTGCTGGTAGTCGGAACAAATTTGCATATTTTATCCGTGCTCCGTAAATCCTTGAGACGGGGTCGGCAGACATCTAGATTGACATCGTAAATATACGCCATTGGCAGATTTCGGCTCCGACACTGAACATAGGAAAATAAGAAATGTCCAGATTCAATCCCCTATATTATTGAAAAAAGAATTACTCAAACAACCAGCATTATTGCATAATATATAAAATGTTTAATATAATAAATTATTTAAAACGTGTACATGTTTTCAACGTTCTCGTCAAACAGGTTGTCTATAAATGATTGCTTTTCAATAAAAGCACACATTTATTTTATCTCTCTACTTTAAAGCTAAAATCTTTAAGTCTGTAACTATTTCTTGTATTTAAAAAATAAATTATAGGTAAGCGTTTGACTACGATCTCGCATGTAAAATCATGCATTAACAGTGACAATGCGGATGTAGAGTTTTGTATGCAAAGACCTGATATTATAATGTATCTATTAGACATTATAATAGTATTCATCATAGTTAACGGAGACTACTTTTCATCAGATGGGTCTATTTAACTGCCTATAAACAAAAGGGAAAAATCGTACTACTGACTACATTTTCCAAGCTGTAATACCTCCAACAATGATTTTTCATAAAATATATAAACCGTTCCACATAAACAAATTTTATGGTTCCATTAACCTGTCAACATGTTGTAGGTACCTCATGAATAATTTATAATTTATTCGTACGCAAAACAAAGTACGTTAATCTTCCACTCAAACAAAGTTTTGTTTTATATATAACTGCTCATTATTACTCGTCGTTGTAACAACATTAGAATACTAAGTACACAATGTTCGTTTGTATACATACGTTCTAACAAGCATTTCCTTGAATATACTCAACAAATTCAAATCTTAGCGTTCCTAATATTATGCGCAAATGGTAGCATCACAACTACTACTATTTTCTTTAATAATTATAATAGGTGTGTTCTGACTATACAGTCAAATAACTCATTTAGTCTGCTGTAAAGTGTTTCAAACTATCTTATGCTTTCTTTTTACTAAGTACAATTATTATTATTTTATGAATAAACTAAACAATAGGGACGCTGACTACAATTTTCGTTTGTCAATCAAATAGATTAATTATAAAAAAAATATTGGACGCTTTTTTTTCTTTGCTAATTTTCGAAAACACGAGTTAAATCTTTGTTAGATTTTTTGACTCCTTGAAAATCACACTTATATAATTTTAAAGGCGAAAGTTTTTGAGTGTGTATGTTTGTTACTTCTTCATGTCAAAATAGGTGGACCGATTGAGCTGAAATTTGATATAAAGATAGGTTAGACCCCAGAATTACGTATTACAGCTACAGTTTAGCGGGTAAAACCACTGGGCGCAGCTAGTACAAATTAAGTACAAAAATTTACTTTTACGCATTAACAAGATCGCTTCTTACTCGTTAAAAAATAGCACATTTTTTATTCTTAATAGATACGAACCCTTTTGAATTTTAAATGTGGCCTTTATATTGTAAGGGTCAAAATTAATGAGTTTCGTCTGCTCCCGTGTCTATGTCACCCCAGGGAAGTCATTATAAAGTTGCTTTGGCGAGTGAAGTGTGATAATGCACTTCTATTACATAGCAGCGTAGTTGTAACAAAACTGCTTTCATAGAAAGGTAAAAAGGTATTTCATAGAAAGGTAATTAGTAGAAATACTTTTGAATGATCTGAAAAAAGTCACATACAGGAGTGCTTTTTAAGACCCGAAGAAAGAATTGATTATTTTTTTTACCTTAACTAGCATATCCTCGCGGCTTTGCCCGCATGGCAAAATCCTTTCTTAGCGGAGGTCTACGTCATAAAACCTATCTATGTATATTCCAAATTTCGACCCAATCCGTCCAGCGGCTGTAGGCTGTATAGGCTGTGTAACTACGAGAGCAGTAAAATATCTAGCTCAGTAAGTTTCTTTGTAGTTATTGTGTATGCAATAAATTATGTGTTATTATATTCTATTATAACTGAAATAATAAAAGCTTTTATTAAAAATGTTGACTTATATAATTTTAACTAAATAAGTGAAATAAAAATAAGAAAATGTGACTTTTTAATTGATTGACTGATCTTTTAACACACAGTTACTGATCAAACCATTGAACGTATTTTGGTTACCATTTAGCTAAGAGATAGGTTTATTGACGTATCTCTAGAAAGAAATAAAGGATTTTATTACGATTCTTACTAATGAAATATATTTTATTTGGAAGTATGTATGTGTGTTATGTGTGTTTGAAACGTCTTCAGGTTTAAACGGCTAAACCAATTAAGTTGAAATTCAGTACTTGGTTAGCTTAGACAATGATATTTATATTAACACACAATGGCAACTTTTTAGAGGGGTAAAACAGCTGGTCTCAGTTAGTATTTTATGCTTCTAAAAATTTTGCGTATTTTAGGGTGATACGACGTTTTTCATTGCTCTTTTTACTTACAAAGAGCAATATGAATAAAAAACAAAAACAACATAAATTATCTGGCGTAAAAAGAAACAAGTTCACAAGCCATTGTCCTTATGATTGTAATAAAAAGACGCTTCAAACTGGAAGTTACACAAAACAAACTGGCACGCTACAATAAAAAATACTGTAAATAAGGTTTTTAATTTTTTTTATTCAATTTATAGGTTGGCCTTTGACCATAATCTCGCGTGATTTTAAGTAACGATGCTGCTGTAGATGGTAGCAGACTAAAACTAGAAAGCGGGATAAATCCCTCGCTTACTAAACATCATGCTGGAACACGGTCTTAATAATATAACCGCTTAAAATGGCTGTAACTTCTGCTGTAGCTAGTTGAATAAAAAATTAGGCGACGCGTTGTCGTAGTTTATTGTGTCATTGTAAATATCATCGCAGTTCTCAAACGTTTAATTAAAGTGACTATAATTATATTTGTAAGTTAACGGCATAAACTCACTTGTATTTACTTTGTCTTCGTGCCGACCGTTTCGATCCTGTACGAGGATCTTCTTTAGGGAGTAGCTGCGGTTACGCGCCGGCGTCCGCGCCTCTCTTAGTGTGTGTACTAAAATTTTTATAATATGTCAAATCTATAAAATGCATCATAATTTTCTTTGAATCACGTTTTATAAGAATATTATAGATTAACACATACCACTAAAATAAATCTTATGCGGTAAGTCTCGTTCCTTCACTATAAAAAGGATATTACAATTTCTTCCTGAAATCCCGGCAGAATTCCATTAACCTCATAAAAACTAAATTTCATAAAACGCCACCGAAGTATTGAAAACGTGGCAAACCCGGACCTATTCTGATTTAAATATCACCGTCGACCTTTCGTGGCGCTAGTAATATTGCAGATACGATGGGACGGTACCCCTATTCCGCTTAGGGTTGCCATGTCACATTTTGTTAGGCTTCTCCCGGTCTGGGAAAATGAGATAGTTTCTAATAACAGTGGTGAACTTAATTGGGTGATAGGAAGTAAGTGTATTAAAGGCATAGAGGAAAACTTAAAATACGAATGCGTTTTATAAATATACTAACTGATTCCAGCGGTTTTACCCGCTGCTAAGCTACGTCCACCGAAATACCGAAATACCGAATGTCCATTCGATTTGGAGGTGTGTGTAGGTGGGTGTGTTTTTTTTTAATTCATTATAAGTTAGCCACAATTTCGTTATGTTATGCGACTGGCTGCAAATGAAATCAAATGAAACCTAGAAAGCGAGATAAATCCCTGCCAGGATTCACTGAGCATCAAGCCGGTGTTTGTTAATACCTAAACGGCTGAATCGATTGCGCTAAAATTCAGTATGTACATAGCTTAGACTCCAAGATAGTACTTTAGCTACTTTCAGCGGGTAATGCCAAGCACAGGCAATATTTTTATACCTCCTGAAACTTTTCTGTCAAAATATTATACTAAGTACTAGTTAAAAAGAGCTTGTCCATGAAAACGTAACCCTCAGGTGGTTACTACTAGATTGTCATGTTTCCAATGAAAGTCTGCGGCTAAACGTGTTAGTCCGCTTTATTGAATGTAAGGAATATGACGGCGGCCCATGGGACCGGCGACGGTGAGATTTGCAGACGTTGCGACCTCCAAGGATTCACTTTGACTACAGCTCAGAAATAGGTTTTACTCAAATACATTTAACTGGAATTGGATTGATATTAGAATACTTAACATACTATTATAATTGGAATTTATACTCCAACAGAACAGGTTACACCTACCCTGCTTACACTGTCAGAGTAAAATTACAATTTATAGGATGTCTGGCGAACCTATATGTTGCAGTTTCAGGTCGCCAAGATACTAAAGGGCCTGCGACATGACCTGACGACTGCATTCTACATATTATCTTATAGGAAACAGCCGGGACCCACAGTATTACGTACCGCGCCGAAACACGGAACGGATACGGACACAGATACGGATTAGGTACAGTGGAAGTTTATTTATAGCAATATGATAAAGTTATTAATACGTAAATACACGGTAAAGAGATATACAGTAATGTGACTCCCTAGAAGCGGTTGAACTCAAGGTCGCGCGAGTTTGCAACGAAGTGGATAGGGTTCGGTAGGCAGCGAGGTGCCGAATAGACGTTATTATTGTGAATTACTCAAAATATCAAAATTAATTAAATATATTGTGATATTTTTACTAATTCCCAACCATTATTCGGAAGCTTACTGCATAAAAAACGTCTATTCGGCACCTCGCTTCTTGCCGATCCCTGTCGACCGCATTGCAAACTCGCGCGACTTTGAGTTCAACCGCTTCTAGGGAGTCAAATTACTGTATATCTCTTTACCGTGTATTTACGTATTAATCATCATCATCATTATCTCAGCCGTAAGACGTACACTGCTGAACATAGGCCTCCCCTTTAGATTTCCATATGTACCGGTTGGAAGCGACCTGCATCCAGCGTCTTTCGGCGACCTTTATAAGGTCGTCTGTCCACCTTGTGGGTGGACGTCCTACGCTGCGTTTGCTAGTCCGTGGTCTCCACTCGAGAACTTTTCGACCCCATCGGCCATCCGCTCTCCGCGCTATGTGGCCTGCCCATTGCCACTTCAGCTTGCTAATCCGCTGGGCTATGTCGGTGACTTTAGTTCGCCTACGGATCTCTTCATTTCTGATTCGATCACGTAGAGAAACCCCGAGCATAGCCCTTTCCATAGCTCGCTGTGCGACTTTGAGCTTCGTTACGTATTAATAATTTTATCATATTATATCTTTACCGTCGTAAATATATCAATGGACACTTAGGCGCTACGAAGTGCGTGCCACTAATATGTATATTATAAAGATGAAAGGTCTTATTACTATCAGAGATAAAAAGCAGGTAAAGCTCCACGCGACAACCTAATTTTATTTAAACATATTACAATGTTTAAAGTGAATTACTTCTTCAAAGATCAAAAATAATATAAGTAATTCAAATCAAAGTAGTTTTTCTGTTACTTTTTAGCTAAACTACGTAAAAAGACTACCTACTATAACGTTTTAGTATTTTGCTTAAGTGGTTGTTCTTATTTTAATGTATTCGAGATAAAAGCAATTTCTGTAATGTTAATGTCAAAATAATTTATGACTTGAAATGAGTGTGATAAGCAATCACTTTATTACCTACGCCCTCTTTCAGAACTTTGTCAGATCTAATAAATTAATCTCGGCAAATACCTCTTTATTAATACAATAATGTCTTATTTCCATTATTCTATTCCACATTTTACCTGCTAGGTTCTTTGACTTTTATAATATTTAGACAAAAACTTTTAGAGGCGGTTGTCAGGTCCCAAACTAAGTGTAGGCGTACGGATAACATGGTAGGTACCTACTATATAACTAAGTCAGGAAATCGTAACTAATTCCTCACAAAAACGTAGGTATTCGTGCAAGCTTTTTACCGGGGGTAGACTTCCTTTGCAGGAGGTCGTCTAGGTGGGTACCCCAACAGTGCCAGTTATTCTACCGCCTGAGCAGGAATGTGCAAACATTACTGTGCTTCGGTAGGAGGGCACTGTAGCTAGTGAAATTACTGGGCTAAAGAGTCTTAGGGTGAATCCTGAGAGACAAAATTTTACGTGTCTTTGGGAATAAACTACCCGTTACATAAAAATTCTACCCAAAGGTATTTTTTTTCTGATAGTTTAAGGTTTAATCTACTTAATGCAAGATAAACATCAGCTTAAATTTAGCTGCAAGTACCTGAAAAAAAATGTAAAAGCCCTAAAATTTGATTACCGTGGGGTGTCCCTTACACATTTTTGGAACAAAATATATTTTTTACACTAACTTATAATAGGAATTTAATTAATTGCTGTGATCTAAGCTGTAAAGGGTGAACTGTTATATGATTTAAAAAATACGCGAAGGCTGTACTCAGCGAAGTTTAAGAAAAAATAACCAATTTAGGTTTGTCCCCGGACAAAAAGTGATTCCCATGGCGCGCGACTTAACTACCCACATTTCACAAACCACAAGACTTAGAAGCTTGTACGCCCGCTGTTGGCTAAGTTCAATTGCGCTCTAAACATCGTGAAGAGGGGTTGCTCCTCTCGTTGTTATAAACTGGATTTACGAAGGTGAGAAATTGATTACCGTGGTTTTGGTTCACTAGGTCATTGATTACCATTTCCATGTTTAAAAATATTTTTTTATCTTTTACTGTTTTTTGACTAAGGTGTGTAGTTAGGAAAAGGGTATTGTTTATCATATATCTTATTATTATTGGTCTATAATTATGGTATTTAAAAATATTGACCAAAAACTATACAATTTTGATTTCTATGGTATTGATTCTCATGGCGTTTTACCACGGTAATCAATTTTCCCCTGAGTTTTCTTGCGCATTCTTTCACTTTTTATACTTTTTACTCGACTACAGAGAAGCCAGGCAAGAAAGTGATTTTGAGTATTTATAGGTATATTTCATTTAAACCACATGTTTTTTTTTATATTGTACTATAGTAGACTGCCGCTCTGGCTTATGCGGCACCATAACGACCCACCATAAAAATAATCAAAAAACCAAACTGAACTGAATAACCAAACTGATATGAATCAGATTCATATCAGTTGTTCAAAAAATTTGCTAATTTAAAACGAAACTATGAGCTGGCTGCAACTTCAGTCCAGATTAACCAAACTGATGTTAAAATTCAATCTCATGACAGTTTCTGGGATGAAGGCTCACCTATGAGGTATTCCTATTGAAGAACTACAGACCCATTACGCTTCTGAGCCATGTTCATAAGCTGTTGTTTTCAAGGGCTATCACGAGTCGTCTTGATGACTTTCAGCCCCCCGAACAAGCTGGATTCCGAAAAGGCTTTAGTACAATAGACCACATTCATGCGCTGCGGCAAGTAAGTCAAGAGAATATATAACTTGCCATTAAGCTTAGCGTTTCTGGACTTTGAGAATGCTTTGATTCAGTGAAAACACGGACTGAGCGCTAGTTATTTCAGCGATGCCATATTGACTATCGGTTAATTAAAGTGTTGAAGTGTTTGTTTTCTAACGCCACTATGTTGGTCTGAGTACAGGAGCAGAGCACGAAGATGATTCCTTTGAGAAGAGGAGTATTTAAGACAGAGAGATGTTATATCTCAGAAACTGTTTACTGCGGTAATGGGAGACGCGTTCAAGCTCTTGGAATGGCAAGGACTTGGCATCAATATCAACGGCGACCACATTGCTCATCTTAGGTTTACAAACGACATCGTAGTCATGGCGAAGTCGATAGAGGCACTCAGCATGATGCTCTATGACCTCGAACAAGTTTCACAACGGGTGAGCTTAAAATGAACATGGACAAGATCAAACTTAAGTCAAATGCCAATGTTGTGCCTTCCCCAGTATCTGTTAGAGGTCCGGTACTCGAATTTGCTAACTCCATACAGCTAGCTAGAATAAGTAGTCCAATTCGGTAGGACCCAACTTCGA
The DNA here is from genome assembly GCA_947507615.1 of Hemithea aestivaria. Taxonomy (NCBI): domain Eukaryota; kingdom Metazoa; phylum Arthropoda; class Insecta; order Lepidoptera; family Geometridae; genus Hemithea; species Hemithea aestivaria. The sequence continues at coordinate 2,253,499 of OX382328.1, forward strand.
GAAAGAGGTCGACCACCGAATTTAACTCGGTTAGGCAGCTTCTTTGAGTTGGCCTCGTCTCGAAGCTTAAAGTCGCTCAGCGAGCTATGAAGAGAGCTATACTCGGGGTTTCTCTACGTGATCGAATCAGGAAAAAGAAGATCTGAAGACGAACCAAAGTCACTGACATATCCCAGCGGATTAAAAAGCTGAAGTGGTAATGGGCAGGCTACATAGCACGCAGCGTGGATAGCTGATGGAGTCGAAAAGTGTTCGACTGGATACCACGGACAAGCAAATGCAGCGTAGAACGTCCACCCACAAGTGTGGCAGACGACCTTATAAAGGTCGCTGAAAAACGCTGGAAGCAGGTCGCTTCCAACCGATATATATGGAAGTCTAAAGGGGAGGTCTATGTTCAGCAGTAGACGTCCTGTGGCTAAGATGATATGAGGTATGCTGCAAAAATAAAACGAAACTATGGGCTGACTGCAACTTCAGTCCAGATTAACCTAACTAATGATAAATATACAATCGGAGAGCTTCTGGAGTGAATCTTGTCAGTGATTGTGACTGAGAAAAAAAATCTCATATTCTAGGACTATTTATTCAATAATTTTACATTTTTTAAGACAGCAATACGTTGATTTTATTTAGTTTACATGATTATTATATAGACTGCCAATATATAGCTTTTTAATACGTTATGTTTGGTGTATATTCATTTGGATTACCGTTTTTAATCATTTCTATTTTATATGATTAGTATGTAGAGGTCAATATTTAGATAATAACTTAGAATTGAAACAAAATTGTTTTAATTTTGATTCCCATGGCACACTTAATTGATTCCCGTGGCACCAAAAATTGAAATAGAAATATCTTCTGAACAAAACAAGTTATAATGATGCCTATTTGATGGATGTACTTATATTTATGTGATATTTGATGTTTTACATGTAAAATTCAATAATACTAAGATTTAAAATCTGCCACGGGAATCACTTAAATACGCCCGATCTCAGGATTTACCCCTTAACATCTCATGACTCTTGAGTAAGAAGCGTTGGTGCTGTGCTCCTAGAATTTCACATAATTGTGAAATCCCAGGTAACACTGTACTGATTATGGGCAGCCATTATCTCTTAACATCAGGAGAGCGTCTTGGTCGTCTTCTACTTCATCACATAAAAAAAAAAAGCAAAACGTCACGACGTATACGACGTGCTTTGCATATAGTATTATTTGGTTAAAAGTTAAAAAAATATTGAAATACAGAGTAGATGGTATTCTCATGCAAGTGGGAAACTATGAGACGGCCTACTTGAAACATACATAAAATATAAGCTAACATAAGTAAAAGCTTGAAGTGCGCACCACCGTCTGTTAAAGTATGTTTTGTCCTTTTCCATTCCCAGGTTGTCTGTAAGATATTGCCTAGTGCGATAAGACCGCTGATTGTTAACCTACTTATAACATATACTAATGAGCACTTTTGTATATTTTTGGTTTGCAATAAAGTATCTATTCTATAATCACGTCTGGGGGTTGGGGTAAGCAGAGACTATTTCCCCCCACTTAGTACGATCCTGACACACCTCTTTCGCTTCCTCAACTCTCATAATATTCTTCATAAACTCCCCGGTTCTTGGTACTATTGACGGCCTTTCTTTACAACGACATATTTATTTGGTCAAGGAAAGTACGCCTAGGTCGACCAATTGCGTCTTGACCATTCACTTATCATATATATTTCTTGATGGTGAGTGATGATCGTCACCATAGGCCATATCTGTAAACGATAATAACTGTTCTTAAAAAGTCCCATGTAATATATTCACTATTTAATCTTTAAGAAATTGATGTGAGCCACAGCCAGTTATCAAGAAATTCCCGACACGATAGGGTTGTTACAAATAATCTCTCAGTTAATAAACATATTAGGGTTGACACTAGCGAGTGTTCGCTGGAGATAGCCCTCCTTAACGACTGGATCCGGCTGATTCCAAGCGCTGCCTTGTTTTGTAAGATACACGCCTGTGAGGTCACAAGTCAGCTAATTATATTTTATGAATGGAAATTGTTTTGTTAAATCCTAATTTATTATTGCACTAGTGGCGCGCAAATCGTAGCGTCTTCAGAAAATATAATAAGTAAGTGTTTCTCGCTTTATAACCACCGTCATTCTAAACTTGTATTTTTTCCTTTCCTGCTTGGTTGTCTGGAAGAGATCGCTATTAGCGATAAGACTGCCTATTGTAACACTTTTAAATCAATTGTATTTAATGTTAATTGTTTTGTTTGTAATTATTGTGTGCAATAAAGAGTTATCTATGGAGCGTTCCATGTTGGGCATTAGGTTTAGAGACCGCATCCGCAATACCGAGATCAGTCGGAGGACGAAAGTCTTTGACGTGGGTAAGCGGATAATGTGGCTCAAATGGAGTTGGGCAGGACATATTGCCAGGTGATAGCAGGTGGAGCAGGTCGCTAACAGAATGGATACCTCGAGACGGAAGGCACAGCGTTGGCAGACCACCTGCCCGATGGGTCGATGACATCGCAGCAATCGCAGGAAAGACCTGGATGCGAACTGCACAGGACAAAGTTGCATGGCGCAAAGGGGAGGAAGCATTTGCCCAGCAGTGGGACGATATTGGCTGACAATGATGATGATGATGAAAGAGTTATCTATCAATCTAATATAATATGCCTTTGTTATTATATAAACCTTCCTCTTGAATAACTCTAAACTAAAAAAACCGCTTCGAAATTCGTTGCGTAACTTTAAAAATCTAAGCAAAATATACGGAGATACAGACAGCGAAAGCGACTTTATTAAGGTTTTTTTATACTATGTAGTAAGAAATGGTCACATTTACATAAAAAAAGGGTTTGTGTGCGAGCATTTTACCACTAATAGGACATATAAAACAATTTAGAATTTATTTCTTAATTTTGGCTTTTACACGTTAGCTTTACTCAAACTCAAAATTCATTTATTCAAATAGGCTACAATGGAGCACTTTTGCAAGTCAATTTTACATTTTATTTTAATATTCTACCGCTCATTTGCAAGGCACCTCTATGAGAAGAATGAGCAAGAAACTCATAGGGATTGCTTTTTTAAATATGTGTTTACAATTATTATCTTGGTTACATAATTTATTTACAGGTGGTTGCAGAGGTTTTTAGGCATCTTTGTCTTCTATGTATTGGCTAATTTTATAATAGGCTTTCTTTTGTAATATGTCTTTAACTTTCTTTTTTTTACATTCAAATTACCATTTTATGAAATTCTTGTATGAGAAGCTTTAAAAATTGTCACCTACATAATATTATAATATGTCAAATTGTACATTTTTAATTAGATACACATAATTCTAAAACTTTATTAAATCGATCACATAAACTTGAATAGGGACTAATTGATGAATTATTTAGGAGGTGGTCTTCAAGGGAGGACGCGGAACAGTACGGTTTGTCCATTTTTAAAATGCACTTCATTTTCTATATCTTGAGTAACAATTTTATTAGCGAACAAGTGTAATTTAATCCTGGGCGAACGCTACCTTTGTTGATTGAAAATGTTCTGTAGATTCTATATAGTGAACATTTTGCTTGAACTCATCCCTTTGAGCCTGATAGATGACGCCCTGTTCAAACATACCAAGTTATACACTATCATGTATTTTCTATAGGTATCTAAATATAAAGAAATACGTGACTGATTGACTGTCGGATCTATCAACTTACACCATAAACTGCTAAACGTTTTGGGTTGTAATTTGACACAAAGATAGGTGTTTTGACTTGGATTTCCGTTTAGAAAGGAATTTATTAATATTATTAATGACATTTATTTTGTTTTTAGGGTTCCGTACCTCAAAAGGAAAAAAACGGAACCCTTATAGGATCACTTTGTTGTCCGTCCGTCCGTCTGTCTGTCTGTCTGTCTGTCTGTCTGTCAAGACCCTTTTTCTCAGAAACGCGTGGACGTAACAAGCTGAAATTTATAGGAAATACTAAAGTCTATTATTGCCTCTTGGTGCTGTGAAAAATTCAAACTTCTAGGCCAACGCAATCAAAAGATAAAGTCGAATATGTCGCAAATTTCAGCAAATTTTCGACATTCGCAAATAAATCAAAACCTATGGGGTACTTCTCGTAAACTCAGAATCTTGAAATTTGGCACGAAGCAGCTTCTTAGAGTACAGATAAAGGAAAAATTGCGAAAACCATAAATTTTTATTTTCATCATATGAAAAAAATATTTTGAATAATTTCATACTTTCTACCCTTTTTCTCGTGAACGCGTAGACGTGTTAAATTGAAATTCATATCAAATACTCAAGTCTATAATACCTTTAAACTGTAAAAAAATCAAACCTCTATATCAACGCATTCAAAAGAAACAGCCATTTTAGTCGCAATTTTAAACTCGCAACTACTCTCAAAAAATCAAAACCTACAGGGTACTTCCCGTGATCTCAGAATCTTGAAATTTGGCAAGAAGCAACTCCTTAGAGCACAGATAAAGGAAAAATTGCGAAAATTGTATATTTTTAGTTACATCATATAAAAAAATATTTTTAAAAATTTCATACTTTCTACCTTATTTCTCATGAACGCGTGCAGGTATTAAACTGAAATTTATATCTAATACTAAGGTCTATTATACCCTTAAACTGTAATAAAATCAAACATCTATCTCAACGCATTAAAAAAAAACAGCAATTTTAGCCGTATTTTTTAACTCGCGACTACTCTCAAGGGAATCAAAACCTACAGGGTACTTGCCGTTAACTCAGAATCTTGGAATTTGGTACGCAGCAACGTCTTAAATCACATGCATAGGAAAATTGCGAAAACTATAAATTTTTTGTTACATCATATAAAAAAATATTTTTAATAATTTTGTATTTAGTATCCCTTTCCTCAAGAACGCGTACAGGTATTAAATTGAAATTCATACCAAATACTCAGCTTTATAATAACTTTAAGCTGTACAAAAATCAAACATCTATGTCAACGCAATCAAAAGAAACAGCAATTTTAGCCGCATATTTTCAAACTCGCAAGTACTCGCAAGGGAATCAAAACCTACAGTATATAATATTATACCGACTTTTCCTTAGGGTTCCGTAGAAACCCATAGGTTTGTACGGAACCCTCGGTGCTCGAGTCGTACTCGTACTTGACCGGTTTTTTAAATAAATACAGAAAACTTAAAAAGCATAGGCATGTTACTTTTTTTATTAATTTTATTATTATACTAGCTGTGGCCAGCGGTTTTACCCGTTGCACTTATAGCCTATGTGTTATTCCTGGGTCTAAGCTATCTCTTTACCAAATTTCAGCTCAATCGGTCCACTCGTTTAGGCGTGAAAGAGTAACAAACTTATATCCATTCTTACAAACTTTCACGTTTATAATATTAGTAAGATTGAATAGACCATAGCTGAACCGATTTAAAAAATCTTCATAAATAAATGTACAAAGCACAGATTCCATCTAAGTTCCATCGTGATCAATGTTTCGTCTCAATCATTATTTTTGAACAAGTTTGAAGTCGGTTTAATCTCGGTTTTTCCTTATAATTTAAATGTATTTTTTAGAAAGAGTAAGATTTAAAACACCTAAGAAAAAATAATGGTTACCTAGACTTGATAAGAATAACTCTGAATAATTAGATATGTCTTAAACAAAGTTTTTGGGTAGAGAGAGAGTAGAACTATACATAACCTTTACGAATATAAAGCATTTTAAAATGTTTCGTACCTTATTCAAACTCTTAGCGTAACTTTATTATAATCTGCAACCAATTCATTCGATGTTTTCCCCTTCACGATAGGTATTATTAACCTAATGATATCAGCACCCGAACATTTCCAATTTGGTATCACGACACAAGTTGAAGCAACTCCAAATTTCTCACATAATATCTGCGTATACAGGTGCAAATTACAGCCTGTGGGGTAACGGGGACCTTTGTATTACACATCTCAACCAACCACGCGTGAGCCCCAGTAATCCACCCATTCACTGAATGCTCGTGTTCATCGTCAAAAGGAGCGGGGCCTGATTAGGTTGGTTGTGACTTGCAATAATACGACTGTCAAGGGAAATAACCAGAGTGTCACGCACTGAATGGAGTATATTGCCCTACAACATAGTTACTAAACACTAATAGCTTCTCCAGATCGTATTACACGAACGAGATCCTGTTAGCTCTTCGTTCGAGCTCGTTCCCTAACTTAAACACTATTAATGTTAGAAAACACTGTAAAATACGCAGTTGAAGTCATACGGAACATATAAGTCGGTCGTTTCGGCAAAATAAATGAAGCGGCCTTCATTTGAATATAGTTTCTGGGAGAACAGGATAAGGCTGCGTTTAGCGCAGCGCGAGATGGAAACGTGTTCGAGAATGTAATGAAAGGCGGACTAACATTTTTATAGGGGATTCAACGACTCTTGGCGAGCGTTTTACATTTAAAGGAATTCTCATTCTATTATATGCGGCGGTACACATCGGCGTTTAGTGCGACAACCGTCTTCATTCACGGCGGGAGTTGTTTGCACTCAATGTTTGCTGCTCGTCTATTCAAAGGGGAAAATTGCTCAGAAATAGGTTTACACGAATCTTATTCAACATTACGAGTACAAGAGGAATGAACGTGTTATCTTTTATCCAGAATGTATGTGAAAAACATCAATAACTAGCTTTATTTGATGGATTTGCGCGGTGACTATGCCTCGGAAACAAGCGGATTACGATGAGCATTAAGCTTCAACAAAGCCTTTTATTATATAGAAGATTATAAACGATATTACGGAAACTGAGTCCATATAACATCTACTTTGCTAAGTAAAGTTGCTTATAAAGTTAGGTGATTCGAAGTACATCATTTTTTTTCTAAAGAGATTTTTGGAATTGGACTTACGAGACCCACCGTTACTTGGAAAACTAACCTTCCTTGCCCATTTTGTAAGTTTTATGGAAAGTAATAATAATCTTGTTATAATGGACGACATTGATATATCTAAGTTTTTTTACTGACTGACTAATCTATCAACGCACAGCTCAAACCGCTGAACGGATTGGGTTGAAATTTGGAACACATCCACATTGACCTATCCCTGTGCTTAGAAACAAAATTCTCCACGCTGGCAAATACCAAGCATAAGCTTCATTATAAAATTAAAAAAAAAAATTATAAAACGCACTTGTCGTTACTAACTTTATTTAAACAATATTTATGTTTTTAATATTACTTTTTCAGTTATAGATTAGGCTATTAAATTAAAAGTAGACTCAGTTATTATGAAGCACTTGTACGACTCATTTATCTAATACGTGCACAATGTTTGTCATATAGAATTATTTTTCCAGTTACTAAACTATAAATGGTAAAATTAGTTTTATAGTAGGTACATTGTTAAATTAATAACCCTAAAAGCTGTTATTAAAGAATTTCAGGCATAGATCACATAATAATATACGTAAGTTTAGCTTGAGCAATTTATTTAAATTATTTACGGCTGATGATGATGATGATGGTCTAAGGTTCAATTCATGTGTTATTGGTCTAGGAGCCCTTTTTTCCAAGTCAAAGAATAATGCATTACGCACCTTCTCCCTAAAGCGCGGGGTAGCGGAATGTGGAACTCCCCCTTGAAGATAGGCGCGGCGGAGATACCCACTAAAAAAAACCTAGGGGTATTCCTACGAGGTGCCATAATACCGGTGCTGTGGGTACGCCAAAGTACTCGTCCGCGGCTTGTCAGGGGTGTCTGCCAAGAGGTTGGAACCATACTCTGTCTGCCCATGAAGGACGTGTAGGTAATATTAATTTCGAAGAAAACATAATTATAAAAATTTGTTTTGTACAATAACAAATTTAAGAGTAAATTTTTCACCTTTAATAATTATTAATTACTAACCCATTTTCACAACCTCGTTCAAAGTTAGACCAAGATTCAAAGTTTTCCAAGATGACTGTACTAGATCCATGGAAGGGCCTTTGTGGTGACCTACAGGGCTATTCACTTAGAACCGAACCGAAGAACGAATTGTCAAATATGTATGAAATGATTACGTCGTATGGATGTAATACGTCAATTCACGTCATTTCATTCATTTTTGAAAATTAGGTCTTCGGTTCGGTTCTCAGACGGATAAGTGAATAGCCCTGCAAAGATCTAGGCGTGAGTTTAGAAGCTGTTTCGATAGTATACGAGTGGTGATGTCGTACTAAAGGATAAAGTACAACAAATAGCGAGTGAAATGGGCGAATCATCGCGTCGCGTATCCTTATGTACGTGAGTCACGCAACCTCTCGTGGATTGTCATGGAACATTGTTTACTTTACGTTTTGTTTATTTACTGTCAATCTAAACATGCACAAGCAACTTTATAAATAGGTACCACTTTTTTAGGAAGCCATGAATATAATAAACCTATGCTCGCGGTTTTTTCGTGGAAGAATCGTTTCTTAGCGAAGATCAATGATACAAAATCTAGGTACAGTCTACGCTCAGTGTTTCAAATTCAACTGACTGGTCGTAGAGTAGTTTGAGCTGTGCGTTGATGGATCAGTCAATCAGTCACTTTTATATTTAAAGAAGATAATAATGACTAAGAAATTTATCTTTGTATATAAACGGCATAAACTCACTTGTATTTACCTCGGCTTCGTGTCGACCGTTTCGATCCTGTACGAGGATCTTCTTCAGGGAGTAGCTGCGGTTATGCGCCGGCGTCCGCGTGACTAAGAAATTATTGATTACAGACATCCTAAATTACACGCCATATTATTGAATATCTTGTAATTCAGTAACAAAATACACACACATAAATATTTTATATACATTATAATATTATCAAATTGATGCCCATTTTAAAGAAATATAAAAATAATAATATACACGAAAGATAGAGGTATATTTCAAAATTATGGCAAACATATTGTCTACCTTATGTATAAAATACGAGTAAGAAGAGAGTAGTAACAGGCTGGGGCTACGGCGCAAACCACTCTCTGCTGATGTTTCCCGCGGGATCTGTCGTCCAAACTTCTGATAGCCACTGCAATTTTTATGTATACATGGAGCATGTTAGCGGGTAAATCACTGACGCGTGTCGTATACAAAAATCACAGACTAACTGCGCCCATCGGTATTACGACATGAAAAATGCTATCTATGTTATTCTAGTGTCTGAGGAACCTTTAGCTCAAGTTGTGGTGTGACATAAACAGAAAAAAAATCACATATCATTTCCTAATACTTTAAATATGACCTACCAATAGGGTCACCAGGGTCACCCCTTACGCTAAACTAATCTAGCTGAAATTTGGTACCCAGGTAGCTTAAACCCAGGAATAGCACATAAGCTCCTTTTCAGTGAGTAAAACTGCTGGTCACAGGTAGTTTTTTATAAGTAGGATTCTAAAACTGAAGCAATGCTGCAACAAAATTATTACATTGAATTTAAAACTCTTGTGGGGAGAAAGTTTTAAACTTAAGTGTCTAAACTACAGGAGTAAACTTGCGCTTGATGCTGTTAAAAACTAGTGGCTCACGCGTAACTATTAATATGAGCTATACCAGTTTAACAATTAGGTTTGCACTGACCGTGAAAACGTGCTCAGCGTGGTGACTTGAAATTAAATAATTGTTTAACACAAACTAGATATGATGTTACTTCAAATAAATGTTATTGTACTTAGGAATCTTGCTTACGCCTGGTTCCCGTTGGGGTAGACTATTTCCCTCCATTTGGTACGATCCTGACACACATCTTTCGCTTCCTCGACTTTCATCACATTCTTCATGCACGCTCGCCGGTTCTTGGTACCAGGCGTGATTAAATGTATGTATCTTGCTTACCGTTTGCTTAACTATTATACGCTTCAAGCAGATAGCTCGCGCTGACTGCTTGCTTGAACAACTTTGGAGACAGTTAAAAATATGTTTGTCTTGAGAAGTTCAGCACGTGGACAGCTAGTTGACTGACAGCACAAATCAGAAGAACTGACAGTTATAAGTACATGGACAGCTAGCCCCTGAAGAACAGAAACAACAGCTAAATAAAAATCTTCCTTTATTGCTATCAGGTAACGTTAGGAATAAAAATATTCATTTTTTTCGATTCGTAACCTAACCCGCTGTTACGTTTTCGGGAGAATAAACCACAGATAGCTGTTAGTGCGTAGACTACTGGTTGCCTATAATCAGGCCCGGATTTAGCCAAAATGCCGCCCTGGGCAGTGAGAAAATGCCGCCCCCTCCGCCGAAATATTTTTTTATTAAGGTGCGCAATTAGCTCGCATTTCTCGTTTCGGAATTTGCCGCCACCAGTTAAGTTCATTTGCCGCCCCTTGAAAATTTGCCGCCCTGGGCACTTGCCCCGAATGCCCCTAGTGTGAATCCAGGGCTGCCTATAATAATAATTAGCTGTCGGTGCGTGGACGCAGAGTAGACCACGTATTTTTTTGGCGGGAGCGATGTCTGAGAGTTGCATCAGGGGCTGTTCCATGGGTTTTATCAATTTAGATAAATTTATGGATAATAATAAACCAGATAATATTAAGTTCTTCCTATCATTTTAACGTTGTATCTGCCTATGTAAGCCAGAGACAAAAAAATCATAAAAATCAGTCACCGTGATCAATCGTGGTATGTAACTGTACAGGAGAGCCATGGAGTGCAAAATCCTGAATTGTCACTTTTATCTCGGGACAGTGAGTGGTCCAATCATTTGGTCCAGTGAACGGGTTAATTAATGAAATCTATTAACTTCTCCAGTCCTGAGGGAGTCGTTCAGCGAAGTTTTTTGCTCGGTCATCCCATTCCGTCCGTTCTGGACGGCTTCCAACTGCCTGTTACTCTGTTACTGATTTTTGCGCACCTTGTTTTAAATAAAGATTAATATTAAACGATTTTGACTTTTTTATTCAAACTTATTTTTAACCCCCGATTCAAAAACGACGGGATGTTATAAGTTTGACGTGTCTGTCTGTCTGAGTATGTGTGTGTGTGTCTGTCTGTGGCATCGTAGCTCCCGAACGGATGAACGGATTTTGATTTAGTCTTTTTTGTTTGAAAGTAAAGTTAGTCGAAAGTGTTCTTAGCCATGTTTGGTGGAAATCGGTCCAAGATGGCCGCCGCTACAAAATGGCGGATAACTTTTTTCTTCCACGACCCCATCAATATGGGTATCAAATGAAAGGGCTTGACTAGTAGAATACAACGCAGTATAACAAATTTAAAATCCAAGATCTCCGCCACCACAAAACCGCGAATTACATATTTTGAAAGCGTTGCGTTGGGGGTTTTTTAAAATTTTTAATTTAATTCACTTGTTCTTATAGAATAGAAAACTTTACTCTCTCTCTCTACTTTCTCTCTTCTTATCATTTATTTAAAGCGATATTGAAGTACCTACTCGTTTTTCCTTTGCAATCTGAACTATAAATAATATTTTAATTCAACCTCAGTCGTTCATCATTTTGAAAATTACGCATTAAATTTTCGGTTAATCGATGAAAAGAAAAATATTAAAAAATAACTCAATAAACGGATTGGGTTGGAACATACTTAGACAGATTTTATGACGTAGACCACCTAGAAATAATACTTCACGCGGGCAAGTTTAATAGGCATAACTACTTACGTACACGAAATATATTAAGTCCATTATATAACTAGACATATTTTATGACGTAAACCTCAAGTTTTTATGACGTAGGTCACTAAAAAAGGTATCTTCACAATAGCAAATTTTATATACACCATAGCTACTAAGTACGTTTAATAGGTGCATTTTAAAACTGGACCAACTTGAGTTACGTACCTATACAGTAACAATACATATCAATGTGTAGATATAAATATTCATGACGGAGAACACCCCGGCGCCGCGCCGCGCATGTTAACGCGGCAGACTAAGCGCTTAACACGGTTATGCGAAGCATTTACAAACATAAATCCTACGAAAAGATTGACTAAATTAAACGTTGTATACTCTGTGTTATTTTAGGGGTTTTTATAGGTAGACTAGCTTATACTAACGGCTTAAGCCAACGAGGAAAAGTTCTTTATTAGAGGTCTACGTCATAAAACATAATAATATTATCTGCGTTCCATATTTATTCAACCCAATCCCATCTTTATTTTTTTATTATTAGCATGGTTACAAATCTTTCTTCTTCTTGGTGATTTTGGGTTACCACTTGAAAAAGATCGAGAAAGAATTATATCTAATGAAAATGTTATATATAAACATAAAATGTTTTATATTATAGGTATAGTAGTCTGGGGCACGGCAGTGCCCCCGCCAAGTCGAGTATAACTTATTTTACTTTCCTTGTTTAGTCGTCTGGTAGAGATCGCTATTAGCGATAAGATTAATCTAGTAATAGTTATTGAGTGGCCAACGTCGCGACCGAGAGGCGTGAGCTCCTGATGAAGGACATCATTATTGTCCGAAACCTAGGGTCGAGCCTAGCTTCGACCATTATATTTGTGAGTTTTAGTCGTTTGTTTACATAGTAATATGGATAACACTCGCGTTAGTTTTCAAAAACGCCTAGTAATAGTGGTCTAACAAAGTTACTTCGTAACTGTTCTCTTAAAAATATGCAAAGCTTATTATATTAACGTTTTTCTATAAGTTCTTATGCTAACGTTGTAGCAGGACAGAATGACATCCCGAGCAAGCTGACACCGATTAGGTCATACGCAGTCCGATTCGGTCCCCACAAATGTATTTCCAATTTTTCCAAAGCCCAGAAACGTAATAGAGAGTATTTTGCAGGGTTCTTTACTTATTTTTTACGAGCGTTTGTCGGTTGGTATTAGGTCGCCATGTGGCACCGAACGCTGTTATTATTTTAAGGGAACCCTCCTAGAATCTGCTTTAATTCGACTTCTGTTGACCATAATAAGTTATGGCGCTGATATCATGTATTTTTACAGTAATAGTTATTATCACACTGATGTGATGAAAGTAATTCTTGGTGCTAATACGTACGTGTATGTGTGTGTGTGTGTGTATTTGCGATTTTTTCTATGAAAGCATTCCAAACCCTAACCTAAAGCTTAAGATTTGGTCCATAAAGTTGGGTAACTTTGTCCCACATTGATTCTCACCTATTTGTGCGTTTATATAAGACAGAAGAGGCACCACACATTGGAAACCTGGCGTCACACGAGCGCGAGTCGAGATCGCGCCATGATTCTGGATACAAGGTACTGTTATACGAAGAAGAGATCTACTGTCTTATATCTCGACCTACGCGCGAGTAAATTCGCGTCAAATCAAGAAATTTATTGGATTTTTGTTATTAATGGAAAGTAGACTATCTACCTAATTAAAAGAGTTTTTTTAAACAATATAACAATATGTGATGAAGTAGAAGACGAGCAAGACGCTCTCCTGATGTTAAAAGATAACGGCTGCCCATAATTATCAGTACAGTGTTACCTAGGATTTCACAATTATGTGAAATTCTAGGAGCACTGCACCAACGCTTCTTACTCAAGAGTCATAAGATGTTAAGACTAGAGATGATAAGTTGTTTATAACAGTAGACATTTCTACCCCATAATGGCAATGATAAATAATGTTCTTTCTCTTGCCGAAGATTATCTGAATCCAGTAAATATTTGTTTTTAAATCGTGTTTAATTATGAATATTATGAAAACATGGTTCTTCGATTAACTCCAAACAAATAAGGAGTTTTGGAGTCCACAACTTGTTTAGACCAGTCACTGAACTTCAGCGCCAGATTTATTCATGACTTGGCCAAATGTTTGATTGATTACAGTGTCTCAAGCAATACTGTGCTCGATCAGTGTTCACCACTTCATCATCTAAAAGGGCCTATTTAGAATATCTTAAAAATAATGTTTCTTTTTGGTGAATGGTGAATTAGCAAATTTATAAAGCCTTTTTTTCAGATATTTACGTTCCTGTTTTTTAAGTTAGTTATTAGTTCTTTTTGCTGTGTTATTTAATCCAATTAATAACACTTCACTAGAAAAACAAATTAGCTTGCTGAACTAGATCTTATAACACTAGGGGTCTTAGCCAATTAAAATATTCACTTTAACATCACAATAATATCCTTTAGTTACATAAACATCATATGTTATATTACTACAGTTTACATAATATTATAAATACGACACGGCTGTACTCACGTTGTCTATTTGTTGAGATACGTCTCAACCACGGTTTCGGACAATTGCCCTTTGTCGGGGGGGTGACTGACAAGATCGGTCGCCTGTTCGACCGCAAATATGGTATCCGGACTAGGTTTAGACCGCCCGGGAAACTCCGTCAGCTGCTGCGGTCGCCGAAAGACAGAGAGCCGCAAGGTGGGCCGGGTGTGTACAAGATCCCCTGTGATTGTGGTCTGTCTCATATTGGTGAAACCGTGCCGCGGAAATATAAAGAGGCTATCGAGATAAACCGCAACCCTAATTTTTATCGTGATCGTGGCTGGGGCATACCTTCTGCCTGGGTGCCGGTCCTCGGTAACAACGGTGGTCGTGCGGTGACATCAATTCGGGAAAATGACACAATGAGCGCGGTGTATCTACAGCCTAGTGGAGCGCTGGACACCGGTAGTAACAATAACAGTGATAGTGAAGGCGGCAGTGACTCAGGCGTGTTGGTTCCCCCCCCGCTCTCACAGCGCGCGGCGCGCGCGGAGGCGCGGGCGCGGGCCAGTCAGCGTCGGTTACTGCAGGCGAAGGACATCGTAATTGTCCGAAACCGTGGTTGAGACGTATCTCAACAAATAGACAACGTGAGTACAGCCGTGTCGTATTTATAATATGGATAACACTCACGGTAGTTTCCAAAATCGTATAGTTTACATAATAATACCATTATGATTCGGATTGACATATTTTGATAAAATCTTAATAAGATCTAACGAGAACGTTTGATACATATCGATTTTATAGGACTTACGCATTTTTGCCATGACACATCCATCGAGTCACGCCAATATCATCTCGATTATTATTTCTATTCTTGTACGTCATTTTTCCTGAGACTGAATAAATAATAGCAAATCGAAAAAGGAAACACTTTTCGCAAACAACAAAAATAGCACACACCGTTCTCATATTATGCTACGACATATTATCTATTTTTGAACAGCAGATTCTTGTTATAACCATATTCTTCAATTTATTCACTAATCTTAGGAAATTTTCGATAAATATGATGGCACTTTTTTAACTTGAGGCGCGATCAGACGTGGCGCGCCTGTCGTTCAAAAATAGATATGTCGCAGCGTTCGCAGGCCTTGCGATCTCTTCGCGTTCAGCGCTTGCTTTTATTTAATTTTTCCTTATTACCACGACCTTTAACCACGATCTTCCAAGATGATGAGCGGCGATGCGGACGCAGATGGTAGCAGATTAAACCTAGAAGGCGGGACAAATCCCTTCTTTGGCTTCACTTAACATCATGCCGGAACACATTCATAATGACCGTGTAGGGACATTTATTATTGTGAAATTAGAGTCAGCAATTTTATGTAGAGCGACTGTCCGGACGCCCCCCTCCGTCGGCAGTCGTCTCGGAAACTCCACGGCCCTGAGTCGTAGGTGCGTAATAATTAATTAAAATCGCAGTGTCTAATAGAACTTTTTTTTTATACCACATCACCCCAACAACCGCTTGGCGACATGGTTTTTCACGGATCAGTGGGTGATGTTACTAACATTAGAATTTATGCAAATCTAAATATATAAAAGGAAAGAGTGACTGATTGACTGATCTATCAACGCACAGCCCAAACCACGGATTAGGTTGAAATTTGGAACACATATAGGTTTTATGATGTAGATCTCCGCTAAGAAAGGATTCCTCCATGCAGGCTAAGCCGCGAGCATAAGCTAGTATCCAATAACTCCATTGCAAATTTCAAATTTTGTTTTAAGAATCTCTATTGCACATTTGAAACGGTGTTTTCTTTTAGTTTTCGTTTCGATCTGAATGAGTGCCTAAACAGAACCTGTTAATTACATGGATCCACTGAACATTGTGTGCACAGTCCACATCAAAAGAGGACCAGTCGCTGCGCTCACATCATTTCCGTTTTCATTTCACTGCGAATCCGCTGGAATTAAATTTTACTCCTACTTCAATATCGGCTTTAAGGTAGAGACAAAATTATAGGGATGACAAAAAAAGTTTTTTGTCCATACGTAAAGTAGATTATTAAACATACAAGAGACATATTTTTTCTTTGTAAATTTTATTACCGCGTGAGATATAACGTCGTAAAGTTGCTTGATGGAAGGTAGTGACGTAGATGGCACAAATTTTGTATCGATTAGTGACGTAGCGCGTCCCTAGCCAAAAAATTATATATTATCTCAGCTATTTTTATCAAAATAAAACGTAATAATTGAATACCTGCGTTTTACTTTTTCTTTCATAGAAAAATCTCCCTATATTGTTGTTAAGAATTTGACATTAAATTTCCATCGAAACCAAATACCCTTCTACAATTATTTTTTATAACAAAAGCTGCAAAAAAGTATGGTAAAAGAACACTACTACTAAATATGCATTCGTTTGACCACCTGAGATGAGGTCGACGACGAATCAAGGAAGATGCCTAGAAAGGTACCTTCACTCTTGAAGATGTTGACTCTTGAAGATGATGCCAGAATAGTAGTATATTCTAGAAGAAGAAAAAAAAACACAAACATTTGCTGTTATACTATTAGTGTGATTATGTTATAAATACATGCAAATAACATAATATTATCTTGTCCAAACGTGGCTCACTGGTAGAGCACGAACCGAGTCTGAGTTCTGAATTATTTAGGTACTATCTCGTACGGCCGCTTCCCTGTATTTAATATAGCTTAGGAATTTTTGTTCGTCTGATTTTGCTGGTGGAATCGAATATGAGATGTGTTATTTTAGTTTGTCTCAAAGAGAATATACGAGTACATGATATCATAACTACAGTTTATATCACAGGCTTCACTAGATGTCTAGTAAATATTCGTTCGCTTCGAGGACGTCAAAGATTCAAATTTGTCCTTTTTATCGTAATATTTTGTATTCCAATACCTAAGTAAAGAGTTGATGTTAGCTTTAACATAAACTTAATATTATAAACTCTTAAAAATATAAAAGGAAAGAGTGACTGACTGATGTATCAATGCACAGCTCAAACCGCTGAGCGAATCAGGCTGAAATTTGGAATACACATAAATTTTATGACGTAGACTTCCGATAAGAAAGGACCTGGCCACTCAGGCGAATCCAAATTTTAATCAATTGTTATATTCTAAGGTTATACATGGCATTTCGAATACACCAATGTTGAATATTTCATCGCAGTTTCGTGGTTTCTCACACATACAAAAACCAGTAGGTCTTTAGATCCTTTTTTATTTGAACAGAAGGGAGTCACATATTTCATCCTCGTCACGTATTGAAATCGTTCATCTCTATCGTTTTTCCTTAACGTTGCCAAACCGGCGTTATTTGAAGAGCATGACTTCGCGATATCTCGACCCTTGACGTGGGGACCTGAAACATCCGACAAACAAAATTATGACAATGTCTAGCACCTGTATTTCACACTACGTTCACAATGTTCTCAGAGATATCCCCTAGTCAGCACCCCAGGCGATATTGTGCCATCGGACTCATAAAATGTGAAGTCGAATGTTCAATTTCGCGTGCACTCTCACCTCGGTCGGTGTTAGTAATATTTTTCTTACAATGCCGATACATATTTTTATGAGGGATCAGCCATGTTATGATAGTGGCAATAAACTTGCTTCCTTCAATAAGTTTGGCCCGTTTCTTTTTACGACGTGTGTCCAGTGGCTCGTATTTCGCTTCAAAGTTGTTATGTACTATGATAATACGGAGATGAAATAAGGTTAGAACTTATTAAAAATAATGAAAGTAGTGGCATGCTTAAGCATGTCTGAATATTAACGAATCGACAATTTAAATCAAATACTTTTATATTATATACGTAGGAGTAAGCGAAGTGGCTAAACATGAAGCCTATGCCCAGCAGTGGGAAGAATAGTAAAAAGTCATGTCGGACGTTTAATAGAAATTTTGGCGTAACTGAAACTATAGAACATAAAGCACACAACCTATAATAATAGTGATTTGACTCTGACAGTGTAATTAAAGGAAAAGTTTCATAAAAAAATGTTTAATTTAATTATTATTTAACACGAAAAGTTCCGTTTTAACAATGACTAATAACCATTGTGGAATTGTGATCAAAATTTATTAAAAAGAAGGCTCGATGAAGCCGGTGCTCAACGGCTTCAAAAATAACCATCAAGCCCACATTTTGTGCAGCCTCAAGGGCTATTGTCATGCCCTACACACTCCACCGTGAATGGGTTTCGACCACCTGAACATTTCGAAGACTTGTTATCGAGAGTATCTTCAACCTCGAAACGAGATGCCACTTATATCTTCTGCATACAATGAACTCATTGTTTTTGTAGTACCTTCTGCTAGGTACGTGGAAATATGTTTCTTCAATTTTTTTGTAGTGAATTTAACCTTCTAAAAATTAAGACTTGAGAGAGACGGTGAGAGGGTGTCCTAATGAACTGATTGTATGAGAAAATACCAAGATATACTGCGATATGCTAAGGTTGGAAGTGCTATATGGCCGAGAAAATTACTGGACTGAAATTTTAAGTCTTGAGTCTCATTCATTCTAATTTATTATGAGCTATCTAGCTGACGCGCGCAGCGCAGTGTTTTGTAGGACTTCGTAACTATTAAAAATCTGTGTATAGTTAGATAGATAAATAACCCTTTATATATCCCTTTGTGTATCTCTCTCTCTCTCTCTCTGTAATTAGGCTTGATACTCGGCTAGTTCATCTTAATAGTTAGGTTGTTTCTATATTTTGTCCATAGTAGTATTTATAATATAGAAGTAAAATAATTTAATTTTAAAACTTATCTGGAATTCAATCACAATATAGAACAAAAATTAAATTCTCAAGAGGAATATTAAACTCATAAAAATTAATGAGACTAGCAAATAAAGCTTCCAAGTAATTCATCGTTTTCTTTGGAATGGAAACGGCTTCTCAATTTTGTAAACGTGTTCGAAGAATCTCGCAGATTTTCCTGTTTGTCACTTATAACGCACTCATTAATTTTTTGATATATATTATCTAAATTGAGCTTTGTCGGAAGTAGATCAAAATAAATAATAATGACCTTTAATATAGAGATAGACAAGTAGACGGTCACGGTTCCTTTTAGTGCATGGTAAGCGTAGTAGATATAGCAAAGCTATTCGCACTCAAAACTGAGAAAATATGTTTATTGCAAATACGTAATTATGATTTAAAGAGAACAGCTTAAAAATTAACCACTTGCTGGTGCCAACTGTTTTGAGAGGCGACTGTAGCCTGATAAACCAACAATACCCTATGTTAATATAGCCCAGTATTATCGCTGTGTTGTATTTTGTAATATTTATGACAATAAAGAACTTTGAAAATCAAATCAGTGCATGGTAACTAGTCACGCCCATAGCCTACCATTAAGTAAAATACACATAACTTATGATTGGAGGTAGGGATTCGAACTCGGTGATCCAGAACACGAAACAACGTCTGCCCTACACCAGCTATTGACCACTACCGCTTCAATGTATTGTAGTTTCCATAAAGATTGGTAAAACTCCATATTAAACAATCTTCACGCCATAATGCATTTAAGGCATTTAAAACAATTTAGCCATTTATCACGTCTGGGTTAAAGGTGTGTCAACTAGCTATGTACAAGTAAAATTACAACTACACAAACTCGACAAGGATATTTTAATTAGAGGTGCTGCAGTTCTTTAATTGCTGGTCACTGAAATGCTAGGTATCACGCCAGTAATTATTTAAGCTTTATTTGTATAGTAGGTTTAAACTCTTGAGTCAAAAATATTTTCTAATGCAATAATGTACGATATAGAAATGAACGACCATTTAACTATATTGAATAAAAATCAGTAACTTTGGGTACGCTAATGCCTCCGCCAAGTCCAGAAAAAAAGCGGCACTGTCGTGCCATCCATTTCTCGAAACAGTTCAGTCCGTTTACGATCCCCTCCTCGATCGTCGACGATCGACGAATCGTCGCTAATATTCGTACTGTACTGTAGAGAAATGACCGCTGCTTGCTCGCTCAGCTTGAGTTAGTTCTGATTAAGCGCGGGTATCGCTGAGCGAGTGTTATCTTTCATAGCTGTTGTCACTCAGCGACAAGCTAGTGAAGCGTATCCTTGCCGGCAGTGTGAACAGTCAGCGATCGACTGTTTGCATATGCATCCCTTTTGTTTACACAGAATTTTATATCTTTTGTACGTTTCTTGAGCGAGAAAATCGCTGATAGTTACTCGTTTTCTCGCTTTCGGAGGGACAGGTAGCTTAAATTCGTTGTATTTTTAATTTTTTTACAAACACTTAACAGTGATTGCTGTCCAAAGACAAGGTTTTATGGACAAGATTAAGAAATAAATTTTTCAACCAGGTAAACCGAGCATAGGTTAGTTAATAACAAAGATCCTACCTGTAACAGTTACATCTTAGATAAAAAGTTTCTCAGTTCAGCGACTGTTCTGTAAGGAACGGTTAACGTCCAACTGAGGCCAAAAACAACTAGTACCTACTGAAGCAGAGCAGCAGTGGAGATTATAATATTGGAGTTTCAATTGCACAAGTTTCCACAATTTCCTGGCCGCAAAATCGTGGAATCATGCACGATATACGTTACTGACACTGCATTCGACTCTTGAAGAACAATATATAACCAATATTGTATTTCGTTAGTTTCGTCTTTAGACTTCGTTTTAGACATCCAACTGGATACGTCAAAATTTAGTTTTAAGATGAAAAAGTCGTACGTCCGCCTTACTACCGTATAAAAGTGCGTTAAAATGTATTCCGTTTGTCGAATATAAGATATTTTGGAGGCTTTGTTGATCACATTGTACTTGAAGTGAATTAGTTTTAAAACATACGGCAATAAAACACCGAGATAATAACCGAAAAATAGAATCAGTTTATTTATTAATAATATTATGATTGAAAGTTACATCAGAGTAAGGTGGGGTTCATCCAAGATTCGCCAACGCACTCCCGCTGTCCCGACATTTTGGCGTCTCGCAGGAACACCCTCAGGTTTTTTAGTGGGTATCATCACCACGCCCATCTTCGGCGGGGGAGTCTTACGTACCGCCCCGCGCCCCCGGGCCCGGGGGTGGGGTGATGATGCGTAATGCAATTTCCTGTGTCCAAAAAAAAAGGGCATCCAAGAACGATAGGTGTGATTGTGTTGCTGTCAAATCAATGTATTCCTCCTAAAATACCACAGCTGCCCTACAATATGCACAACGCAAGACCTTTTTTATGCCAATGATAACGCAATAGCAGTGGCAACGTATTGGTCAAAACAGTTGTAGGGTTCACGTTATAATATGACTTATAGCTAATCGACCCTACAAGAAGTAGAATTGAAAGTGTCGAATCAACTAACATTAACGAGAAGTGCCGTCGGCACTACGCTAGAGAAGTATGACAAATTAGTTCCTACTTTACAACCGCAAACTTTGTTTATGTGTTACACAGAAATAGCATTTGGTGGAAACTATGAAATGTTTGAGTTATGAAACGTATGTTTTATTTTTAAAAAGTAAAAGGGGAATAGAATAGAATATACTCTATATTGTGACCAATATAACAAAAAGTATACAACTTAAAATTTTATATGACAATATCATTAAATATATTTAAAAAAAAACTTGAGAGGTGTCAAGGGATCCGGGGTCCGGGGTTTTATTATTTACAAAAAACCTGTATACACTCAACAAAAATAATCGTCGCGACACCACACTGTTCAATGCAAAATAGAAATGAAAATATCTGGCTAGCTTTCTATAAGAGAGAGAGAGAGAGAGAAAGAGAGAGAGAGAGAGACAGACAGAGAAACATGCGCACGCCGCACAGCTTACAATAGCTTACTATAGCAAAAAGTGTCGTGACAACTTTTCGTAAGATTTTTTTCCGTCTAGCCCCCTTTCACAACGCGCGATTAGGAACTTCGTTCCAATAATTAAACATTTAAAGGTCGCTGGAAGACGCTGGATACAGGTCGCTTCCAACCGGTACATATGGAAGTCCAAAGGGGAGGCCTATGTTCAGCAGTGGACGTCCTACGGCCGAGATGATGATGAAACATTTATTTAACTTTAACTGTAGCTAATGTCATAATCAGTTATTTTTGTTAATATTCGGTAGTTATTAATTTATTTATTCTTAAAATTATTATTAGTCAAAGAAATTTAATTGATAACAAATGAATTTAAATCATAGCAAATCATTTTTAAAGTTTCTGTACAATACCACTACTAGAAACACAGCTGTTTATAGATTTTCTCTTTATTATAAAAGGAAAACTCACTTGAAATTAACGAGAACCATCGTTAAAGGTATTACAACTCTGAAGAGTGGTGGAAGTACTATGAAACATAAATAAAAGCTCTTCATAATTTGACCCTGTTATCGGTAGTGTTGGCTATTATTGCTCACAACTAGCTGTGCCCGGCGGTTTTATTCGCTGCACAGTAGCCTATTATTATGTTAGTTCAGATCTTAAGCTATCTCTATAACAAATTTCAGCTTAATAGTCACTATCACGGGAATAATATAATTTTACCGGGGGTAGACTTCCTTTGCAGGAGGTCGTCTAGGTGGGTACCCCAACAGTGCCAGTTATTCTACCGCCTGAGCAGTGATGTGCCAACATTACTGTGCTCCGGTTGGAGGGCACTGTAGCTAGTAAAATTACTGGGCTAAAGAGTCTTAACATCTTATGACTCTTGAGTAAGAAGCGTTGGTGCAGTGCTCCTAGAATTTCACATGATTGTGAAATCCTAGGTAACACTGTACTGATTACGGGCAGCCGTTATCTCTTAACATCAGGAGAGCGTCTTGCGCGTATTCTACTCCATCACATAAAAAAAAAAAAAAAAAAACTAGTTGAGATATCTCATGTGTTGGTTTTGGTATATGCCACCTACACAGAAAAAATCAGATCGATTTGTTCAGCATGTGAAAAGGAGTCAAATTCATTCATTCATCTACGTATCCATACCTTATCTTTTATAATGTAATTTTTTTATACAACGAAGTAGGAAGACGAGCAAGACGCTCTCCTAATGGTAAGAAATGACGCTGCCCATAATCAGTACAGTGCAACCTAAGATTTCACGATGTGAAATTCTAGGTGCACTGCACCAATGCTTCTTACTCAAGAGTCATAAGAGGCACGATAGCGATTAGTACGTTATTTAAAGTAAAGCTTTAATATAAGGTATTTAATATTATAGGTAATACGTTCGTATTTCTTTGACGAACGATTTAATCGAATTCGAGAACCCGAAACCCGTATTCTTAAAATGTATCCGTGATGGATATTAGCGGAGTTTTATTACAGTGAAACCTTTCAGATTTCCGATAAACTTACTGAAAAAGAATGAGAAAGCAGTACCTCCCAATATTGTGGTTGCGTACAATCGTGAAGCGGCACACACGACGCTCGTAAAAAATGTGAATAGCATATTGAAATATTTCTCGCGACCCTTTCCCGCCTCGATTTTCCTCCTGGCGGTGAATGAAGCCGGCGTAAATCTGGATAGCAGCCCGTTACAGATTCCATTTGTGAGTAGGTACATTGTGCTTGCAAGTTACGATGTACTATTGCTAGTATTTATACTTTAAACTAAAGGCAGCGTAGAAAGTCCACCCTCAAAGTGGAAAGACGACCTTATAAGTTGCTGGAAGACGCTGGATGCAGGTTGCTTCTAACCGGTACATATGGAAGTCCAAAGGCTGAGGCCTATGTTCGGCAGTGGACGTCCTATCGCTGAGATGATGATACATTAAACCATACTATTTCTTTTTCAGGCCTCGGTCGACCCACCCACCGGGTGGGTACCGGTACCC
This sequence comes from Hemithea aestivaria, assembly GCA_947507615.1. Classification (NCBI taxonomy): domain Eukaryota; kingdom Metazoa; phylum Arthropoda; class Insecta; order Lepidoptera; family Geometridae; genus Hemithea; species Hemithea aestivaria. The sequence continues at coordinate 2,277,524 of OX382328.1, forward strand.
ACCAGTCTTTCGCCCATTGGGTAGTGGTCATTTCGCTAAAAAGTCGTTGCGATTTACTTTATTTCTAGCTGATTTATGATCTATATTGTTTTCCATTCACGTAAAATTTTGTCATCACGACACTAGGTGGCACTAGGTCTTATATGAGCAATGAGTCACTCATTATCATTAAAATACCCACATTTAAGGTTAAGTCTGCTACCATCTACAGCCGCATCGTCGCCAAGATCGTGGTCAAAGGCTAACCTATATTGAATAAAAAAATCTACTGCTTTTGTAGGCCTCGCCTCGGTCAAAGAGTCGTAGCTTTCCACTACCCACAAGGCTTTTCCCATTGGGTTGTAGCCATTTCGTTAAGAAGTCATTGCGCCTTGATATCCGAGGGATTTACTCTAATTCCAGTAGATTTAGGATCCACGTTATTTTACGTGTGAGTGCAGGTGATAGGTACGAAGGCCTATAATGTATATAAAATGTCATTCGACAATGTATTATAATAGAGGTAATATTATTATTATAGGGCATCCAAGCTCAAGTGATAAAATTTCACGAAATAATTAAATAAATAAAGCTCCAAGATGTGTCTAATGTTGGTAAAAGCTTTAAAAATGCATATACTATAATATAATATCACGAAAAACATAAAAACGTGAATAATAATTTAAAAAGAAAATTAAAAAAGCACTTACACACATGTAGTTAATCTATCCCACTAACAAAAATCCCTAAGCCCACATAATGCCAAGGCAGCTTGTTTAAAAAGTAAATGGGGTGATTTCGGCAACGCAGTCACATAAAATTATTTAAACGTCCTGTAATAAAAAGGCCATACGACGGCACATAAAAACACCCATAATTGGGTTGAGAGTTGAGACGTATGTACAATGTACATAAACTGGATTTTGATTCAACAGAGTGACGGGGGTCTCAAAAATGCGGGACACAGAATTCTTGGTAGCTTTTATTTATTAATTTCTACTATGTATATGGCCGCCCATTGTGGAGATAAATATTAGTACTTTAATTTAGTTTTAATTCTATGTATTTTGTTATTTTTATCCCAATAAAGAGTATTGTATTGTATACCACAGTAAATCAAACGGTGAGGCTAGCTAAAGCATAGAAAACGATCATGAACTGGCTTTTCTGAAACAATCTATTTTTCCTAAAATTACCACATACCTATAGGTCAAATTATAGAAAGGGAAAAATTGTTATTGTGGAGAAAGAGGAAATAATAGTGGTCTCTGACCATTCATTACAAACCCTTATAATAATATTATTATTATTATAAAAATCTCCTTTCGACTGACCGATTTATCAACACACGATTCAAACCATAGATGAGAGTAATATAATATCAGAGAGAATAATATCCAACCGAGGATATTATGACTTAATAATCCATAAAAAAAGGATCTCATGAAGCAATCAAAAAGCACAATTAAATTCACTATCAACTCACCCACTAGCCCAGTCAATGAGTGCCCAAAAAGGGTATGTGGATCGAAAAGTCGAAAGCAGAAAAACCAACTTAAGAACTTTGTTTGGACTAGTTAGGAGATAAACATACTAGAAGTCCCCACCCCTCCGAGGTAAGCCCGAGGGGGGAGTTTCAGTAGACACCTCCTGGCTCCATCATCAGATCAGCTCAGTGGTACCAGATTATTAAACTGTCATCAGATTTCTAGACATTTGCAAAGTTTCATTGTGGTACGACAACCAGAAAATGGTCAAATTTTATTTGTAAGATTTTTTTACCGACTTTGTATGGAAAACTAATTTAAGCGTCTTCAAAATAGACCATGTTTGGAAGCTCATAGCTGGACAACGATTGGAGATAGATAAAAAGTGTCAAGGCCTAAGTTGTAGAAAATTTTATGAGGTTTAATAATATAGCACAACAAAATATCGTATAACGCACAGTTTTTGACATATAAGCAAAAAACCTAAAAATGGGACCTTCTTCGGCCTCCCCCCCCTCGGGCTCACCTCGGAGGGGTGGGGACTTTTAGTATGTTTATCTCCTAACTAGTCCAAACAAAGTTACTAAGTTAGTTTTTTTGCTTTCGACTTTTTGATCCACATTTCTTCTTTTACTGAACTACACATAAATGTTACGTATTAGGGATACCGTACCGTGTACGTGGCCCGGACGGGGCACGGATTTGAAACGTTACATACATTTTATATGAACCAGTTTATATTACACCAGCGTCGTCCGGGCCCGGACGGGACACGGATCATGCACTGTGTAACATAAACTGGTTCATATAAAATGTATGTAACGTTTCAAATCCGTGCCCCGTCCGGGCCACGTACACGGTACGCCCCGGACACGGACCGGTCTAATATAATTCATCCCTTACCTATGTATGTAAACAATCCCATATATCCCTTACATTTTAAAATCTAAAATGTGATTAATAAAGCAAGCGAATCTCTTTTTATTGTTGCTTATTTAGTACATATAATTAAAATATAATTTCTTATTAAGTTTTATTTAAAAAAAAGTATTAATTTTTAATTATTGCGGACGCAACATAAAACTAAAACATAGATATTATCTAGATATTCTATAGATATTTATTTAGTTTTTAATATAATAAGTTACATTATTACAAAGCAACAGTAACTAACAACCGAGTATGCTATTCTTCTGCACGGTCCATTCTCTGCACGGTTTTCTGAGAGAAGTCACTTTTAGCGATATTTTTAAGTTTTTTTTATTTTCATATTGTGTTTCAATAAAGTTGTATAAAACAAGCACAATCTAATTCACTATCGACCCACATAAATGTTACGTATGTACACAATCCCATATCCATTTATATTTCAAAATCTAAAATGTGATTCTCGGGTGAATTTCGTTCAGGGCCACTGCCGTGGCCGGGCGTTAGTCCATTAGAATTTATGACATATGTTTTGAGCCGACAGTAATTAAGAGCCCTCTGTGGGAAATTATTATACAACCATGCCGCAGTGTATGAAGTAGGAACGATATTATAATACTTTATAACAATGCTGGCTGCGCCCAGCAGTTTTACATGTTTAAAGAAGACTTTAATAATGTTTTTCATGAGGGTCTCTATATGCCATATAGATCAATAGTTAGGCCTTTTAGGTGAGAAGAGAACGAACACACACACACATACACTACACAAACGTCCAAATATTTTCGCATTTTAATAATATCACGTCGTTACGTCGTATCGTTACGTCTTTGTTTCTTTCTTTAATGATTTTTACTACTCAAAAAGTGGTGTTTTGAAAAGTGTGGTTTACAATAATTCGCCAGAATATTTTATGGTCCCTGGTTTGGATTATTAAGTTTTTTTGGAATATCTGCATCATAATGTCCGCATTATGTGTACCTCCCAACCCATTTTCAATCCCGATTTAAGCAAAGCATTGATTGATCAGCCAGTCAATTACATAAACAGGCACGTTTTTTCACAAATTATTTACATAAAGATACTGTAAACTTTTATTACACCCATAATTTACTGAATTTCCTTACTCAACAAATAGTGTATTTACACTGGTAACAGCGTTGTGTAAATTTGTGTTTACAAAACAAACGAACGTATTTCGACCGTTTTGCATATTAAAATTAAGAAAGGTCTCTGGCGGATACCTCTCAGTTTCCGTGATGTATAAACTCGATTGATGATGTGTTTGTTTTGGTGAGCGAATGTATCATTTTTGGTTAAATTTATTTTTAGACCGATGGAAAAAAAACGGAGCACGACAAGTTGATGCGTGTTTTTAAAAGGGTTTTATTGGAACAAGTACGTAAAGACCACCTCTGTGGCTTGTAATGCAGAAGGTTGCGGGTTCGATTCCCGCATGGGACAATAAATGTTTGTGTGATCTACAGGTATTTGTTTCTGGTCTGGGTGGTTTTCAATATCTATTATAAGTATGTATTTACAAAAGAAAATTGTTATATCCGTTATCCTAACCACCATAATACAAGCATTAAGTTGCTTAGTATGGGGTTAGGTGGCGCTGTGTGAAATGTCCTAAATATTTATTTATTATTAAATGTGTCACAACAGGACCTACTAATATTATATGTATATCGGCAGCTTAGATTATAGCTACTTAGTTTAGACGCCACATAGTTAAATTCGGTGGACCAGAGACGGAAGTGGCGCCATCTCTTGTGTAACGCAGGCAACATCGCATTTTCGTGATCGGTTGACAAGTAAAGGGGAGTGACGGGAAGTGACGTTAGCCAATGAGAGTCGAGTAGTTGCACGGTCGTCCGCTAGGGGCGCTGTTGTGAGCGAGCGCAGCGGTAGGGCGGACGGGCGTGAGGTATTATATTGAGCTGTGTAGACGACGGAGGCTCACTTTACGTTTGGCTGGCGACTGGGACGGTCACTTTACTTCGGGACGGCACCTCGGACGGACGTTATGTCCGAAGGGTGACTGGGACGGTCACTATACGGTTTGGGTATCGATTATAATCGTTATTTGTTATCGAAGCGTTCGTAGCTTTGCGGAACACTCGGTCCCCGTTAATATTGTGTAATACTGAGTAGTGTAATATCATCCTTAATCACATTGTAATGTAACTGTTTGCAAGTGTAATAAAACTAATCATAATGTGGTGTGAGTCTTATTCTTCTCGCCCACTATATCCACGCTGTAAACCATGCCTGAGGGGCTCCAGTATGAGCGACAATAGAGTGACAGTGACACATATAGGTTACTACGCTAAGCGCCCGGTATCCTGTCCCGACATGTAAATGCAAAAGTACATAAACAGATGCTATGTGAGTGTGCGCCTGTGTGTTTGGTACCTCTTCATGGTTAAACGGCTTAACCAATTAATATAAACTTTTGCAAATAGATAGCTTAGACTCCGGAATAACATGTAGCCTTCTTTACAGTGAGTAAAATGGTTGCACGGGGCACAGCGTAAATAATAAAGAGGCTGTGTTAGAAAGTGAAATATGGAAGGTCTCGTGGGTGGCTTTTGCCCAGCAGTGGGATACAGGTTCATAATAATATTTTCTACTCGAGCAACTCCAAGCTCCCTTAAATGTTGTATCATCATCTCAGGTTTATTATTACCCCATATTTATTTATTTTAGGCCATATTATTTTATCACAAGACAGACAATACTTTATTGTACACCACATAATCTTACAGAAAATACATAGGTTCATAATTGAAAATTACAATGTAAAAGCAGTGGTCTTATCGCTTAAGAGCGATTTCTTCCAGACAACCAAACAGTATGGACAGTATGGAAATTAGAACTTTGGTTATGAAAAGTTACATGGAAAGGAAAAGTTTACAGACCCATTATTATTACTGGTGATATTTGAAAAGTTAATATATATACAGTAATTTAGCAACACGTTTGTTTTACGAGTTTATCAAAATCCATTGAATTATTTGGATGCAAGTTCGGCAGGAATGGAACTGATCCCGGTTATTACTCCCCAGTCCGTAATAATGGCTACGCGTTATAAAAGCGCTTCGAGTAGGGCTGGCAGAACGTTGTTTTTTAAATTGGGTCATATCTAAACTCAATCACATTCACGGAAGTGTTGTTTGAATAAATGAATATTAAGTTATAAATACGACACGGCTGTACTCACGTTAACTATTTGTTGAGATACGTCTCAACCACGGTTTCGGACAATTACGATGTCCTTCATCAGGAGTTTCACGCCTGCAGTAACCGACGCTGACTGGACCGCGCCCGCGCCTCTGTGAGAGCGGGGGGGGGGAACCAACACGCCTGAGTCACCGCCACCTTCACTATAATATGGATAACACTCACGGTAGTTTCCAAAATCGAATATTAAGTTTTTCATTTTTTTATATACGTATGTTACGGCTAAAGTTGAAGTGAGGCCACACCTAGGTTTAACCGGTTTAACCTAGGTGTAGCCGACCACAGTCGGTTAAAGTTAGGTGTAGAAGATTAATTTTCCGCCTCACGTGTTTAAAACGCAAGACAAGCTTGGAAACAACTTGCTTTACGTTTAAAACACATGTTTAATTGTTGTATGGTGATCTTCGTAAAATTTGCATTAAGTATTCCTTAATGATGAATTGAGAACTCTGGAATGAGGAAAAGTCTGATCTGGTGCTTCGCTGGCTGCTACTACAGCACGCTCGCTTCTTTCGATCGGCTCGCACGTTGTAATCACTGTTCAAACCTAACCTATCGGTCAGTCTTAACATCCTATGACTCTTGAGTAAGAAGCGTACCTAGAAAGTTGCAACATTGTAAAGCACTGAACTGATATTATGAGCAGCGTTATCTCTTCTCATGATAGTCGTCTAGTATCTCCTGGTAGCGTCTTGCTCGTCTTCTTACTTTTTGCTGTAAAAAAAATGAACAATAGGGTAAAAACCAGGAATGTTCTGTTTTGCTAACCCTATCATAACACAATTGACCTAATAGGTAACTACTAACTAGACAATGTATCCCTACGTAATAAACAAAACTCCAATTTTACAATGGACTCAGGCGAGCGCTAAAATATTATTATGGTATAATTTTTAGAGTTATTATAATTTAAAACATACCTACTAGGTGGAAATATGTATGCTTTCAAAGTTATGGCAAATGAATGTTATACGTAACTAAGATAGATAGGTAGAAAGTGTGCCTTGTTAAATAATAATAGGGAATTGAATTGGAATAGTTGTTAACACTATTAATTTTTAATTTCATTTAAATTTAACAAAGATGTCGGCCCAGATAAAATATTGTAATATTTGTACTACAACTTGTTAATCTGCAATACATTAATGAACCGTTCTAGGCAAATGCTTAAAAAAAAGCCTTGGAAATGCCTAGGTAAATACCAACGTGATTGATGTAAGACCGCATCGACACTTTCCATAGTGAGATGTGGTCATACCTAAACATATTATTTACTAGCTGCGCCCCGCGGTGTTACCCGCTGCAAAGTTCTTTCGAAATAAAATCGCAAACCTACAAAGAAGAAAAAAAAAGAAAGAGATACAATAAATAATATTCTTTGTTGATATTATACAATTTAGAATTTAAAATTTCTACCTTTTGCTAGATTTCTCAAAATTTCTACCATTTGGTAGATTTTTCAAAATGTTTACTATTTGGAAGCTTTTTCTACCATAAAAATATTCTACCAAAAACTACCATTAAATTTTCTACCATTTGGTAGATTTTTCTAAATTTCTACCATGTGGTAGATTTTTCAAAATTTTTACTATTAGGTAGATTTTTAAAAATGTATACCATAAAAATATTCTACCAAGAACTACCATTTAAATTTTTATTTTCTAATTAAAAAGTATAAGAAATATCCATATCGTATCCGTATTAAATTTTCACATCGTTTCTCTGTAATGTACCTCTTGTGCACTGTAAAGTAATGCACGTATATTATAATATTATTATACAGTGACACTGTAACAAAATATCCAACAACATTGAATTTGAATTTTCACAAGATCGCTTGAACTCCCACGGGTAGCATATAATAGAACCTTATACTGGCGCTGTACAGGGAGTAATTTTATGTAGAATTTGTAGTTGTAAATAGTGTGATCATTGTAAAATAGTCACTCCAACATCTTTGTTCAATTTATATGAAGAAGTTAACACAATTTCAGCCAAAAAACACGATACGAACACGATATGTATATGTGTAATTTGTTTGATGTGAATTTCCGCTCTCAATCGTTTTAAAAAAAAATATCCTTTTCTCAATAGTGTTAAAATTGTGAACATTTAAAAGGTTAGGGCTTTTCACCACAGCCTTAGCTATTAGAAGCCTAGCCACTGACCCATAATGACAGCATTACGGGTCAGTGGCTTGTATTATTAGTCTTGTCAGTATTAGCTTCAGCAGTGGCTTGTTACTAAAATAATAACCACTTGCTGATGCCAACTGTTTTGAGAGGCGACTATAGCCTGATAAACCAACTAACTTCCTATTTTAAGTATAGCTCAGTAATTTCACTGTGTTGTATTATGTATCTACTTTTATTTATGTCAATAAAAAACTTTGAAAATGAAATGAATGAGTGGCTAGTTAACACCCACTGGACAAAACCGTGTCGCCAAGCGGACATGACAGTATTCCAGCATGATGTTCAATGAAGCCAGAGCCAGGGACTAATCCCACCTTCTAGGTTTAGGCTACTACCATCTTCGGTGGTCATAGTCAAAAGTTAACCTGTAATGAATTTAAAAAAATCGTTTTGATATTTTTGGTCTTGGTCGGCTTTATTTCTCTATACGTAACTACGGCCAAAGCTATTAGAGGAGAGTTATAAGGCCTAGCCACTAAAATTTTAGGTCTTAGGCTGTGCATATGGCTTCATTTCTAGCTCAGCTAAGATTCAATTTATTTTGTAATACTTGAAAGCTAGACACGCAAATAAACAAAAATAGATAGATAGATAATCCTTTATTGAAACACAAAAATGTACAAAAACAACTTAAAACTATAATTATAAAACTAAGTGTTACAATTGGCGGTCTTATCGCTAATAGCGATCTCTTCCAGACAACCGTGCATGGAGAGGAGAGCAATTGTAATTCACATGGGTTAGGCGGTGTGTTTAAATTTACAAGATACAAGGTGTTTAAATACTTATTATTTATATATCTATTCAATACACATAATTATAATTCTAACATTCCCGTAAAACGTACTCGAGCGATGAGTTTTAGTTTGTAAAACATTTATTTGGTAGAAATAGTGGGTTTCAATCAAAGTTGTTCATACATTATTCAAACGGTCGGCAGTAGTCGGCAGTAATTGAGATGCGCGGACGGTAGTAGTCGCCGCCTCTGCGATGCTAATCGACGACACCGCTGTAAATCATTCCCCTTAGATAAACATCTGATGGTAACTATCCTACCTTCGAGAGGGTTTCGATTTGTGAGCGTCGAATATAGATTAATTCTATTTTGATTTTTTAGTTTTTTTTTTATATTATGATGTAGCAAGAAGACGAGCAAGACGCTCTCCTGATGGTATGAGATAACGCTGCCCATAATTAGTACAGTGCTACCGAGCGCACTGCGTCAACGCTTCTTACTTGAGAGTCATAAGATGTTATGGCGGCTCCAGATTAGTGCCGTGAATTCACGCGCGAATTCTCGCTGTGAATTCACGGCACAAGTCGTGCCCTCCACATTCACGGGATGCTCTCAATCGTTCCTGAAACCTGCCGTGAAATGGACGTAGAAGCTGCTGCTGCAATAACTTTGTTTGCTGTGGCAATATATAATGGCGGCTCCAGATTAGTTCCAAAAGTTTGCGCGCCACTCCATTTTGCGCAGCAAAACTGCATACGTCCGTTCGCCTTTGTAGTCCGGAGTATTTTTTTTTTATGGCAAATTGTTATACAACATTAATGCCAACATCACGTCAATGAAAACTAGAAAAAAAACAAAAACAAAAAAACCTCCTGTAGGGTGACGATTTCAAAAATCTGAAAACGAAACTGGCACAGGGCCGTGAATGTGGATGTGTACGCGTGAACGCCGCGCGAAGGGGGCGCGAACCCTTTGTCGCGGGACAGAATACCGACACTGATCGGGGAACAGGCGTGAATGCGCGTGAACCCCGCGAAAACCGTCCACATTCACGTTCACGCCTGTTCACGGGGCTTCACGGCACTAATCTGGAGCCGCCATAAAGACTCTTTAGCCCCGTAATTTCACTAGCTACAGTGCCCTCCTACCGAAGCACAGTAATGTTTGCACATCACTGCTCAGGCGGTAGAATAATTGGCACTGTTGGGGTACCCACCTAGTCGACCTCCTGCAAAGGAAGTTTACCCCCGGTAATCTGCTAAGTTTTCAAATTATGAATCAATCTTACAAATTATATAATAATCAATTTTAGTTAGCACTAACAATCTATACAATACTCTTTATTGCAACCAAAAGAACAAAAAATACATAGCATAAAACTAAACTATAATATTATTAAGTACTATATTGGGCGACCTTATCGCTTAGAGCGAAGAGCGATTTCTTCCAGGCAACCAGCTTACCATATTACGCTGCCTCTTCGATGCTAATCGACGACATCGCTGTAAATCATTCTCCTTAGATAAATATCTGACAGTAACTAGTAACTATCCTACCTTAGGGAGGGTTTTGAGTCGAATATTGATTGATTCTATCTACTAAAAGCTAAATATAAAATATTATAAACGTGAATGTTTGTAATAATGGATGTCTTGATGTCTGGATGTATCTAGTATTTAGAATAACACATAGGCTATAGAAAAGCGGTCAAAACCGCTGGGCGCAGCTAGTCTTATATAATAATCAATTTTATTTAACACATACAATACTATACAATACTCTTTATTGTAACCAAAAGATAACAAAAAAAAACATAAAACTAAACTATAACAATAATAGTAGTTATTGCGTAATTATTTTAATGATAGTTTGACAAACAAAAACAATAGAAAACCAACCTTTACGTTGAGCAAATATCGATTGATTCTATCCGCTAAGTTTTCAAATTATGAATCAACAGGAACAGGAAAAGGAAAGAGACCATCATCAGGAAAGAGTGACTGATTGACTGGCTGACTAATAATATATAAATGCACAGCCGAAACCACTGAATAGATTGGGTTGGAATTTCAAATACAGGTTTAAAATAATAACATGTTTTATGACATATACCACCGCTAAGAATTGATCCACGCATGGCAAATCCACGAATATCATTAGTCATGAGAATATCACGTAATCATTATATCTACAAAAACTAGCCCTAGAAAGGCGCCACTTCATTTTATAAGCCATTTTTTATTATTTTAGTTGATTTAATCTTTTTAATATTAATACTATGATGATCATAAACAACAATATTATTACAAAGGTCGCAGGTCAGATTAATCCACTGCTACAGATGGTCTGTTGGCTTATTGCATTACGCATTCACTTAACCCTAATATAGAGATTAAGGCGATAGAGCGTAGCAAATGCTACATCGTAGTACCTCTACGAGGTTAATAACCGTAGCACCTTGCGTAGCACTTGGGACGAAAGTTTAAATCAGCGCCATCTATTGACAATCCGTTGAACTACCAAGACATTCGACATCCTTGTTGCTTAGAGAACTTTTTTCAAACCTACCTTCAGTTTAAGCATATACGTACGATGTATTCAGTTCATTGTGTTGATCGAAGCCACCCATAGAGGTTACTACAGATCGCCTTTATTTACACACATAGTACTGCGTAAACAAGGAACGCTAAGCGAGTATGAAGAATGTGTTGAAAGTTAAGGAAGTTAAAGAGTGATGTGTAAGGATCGTACCTAGTGGAGGGAAAAAGTTGCCTACCCCAACGGGAACCAGGCGTGATAGTATGTAGTACTGTACATTTAGAATAAGTGTTTTTATAGTAGTTTTTATCTAACAATTGAAAAATAATTTTCAAAGAGAAAGGGAGAAAAAAGTAGAATAGATTCACAATTCGCTAGAATATTTTTACGAATTTTCACTTAAAAGCAGTTAAACCGATTTGGGTTTTTTTAAATTTAGAGTTAAATTAATGGTAAGAAAATGGAAATGGTCAAGCAGCTTCCATGATTTGGATTAAATTATATTGTCTTACGTTATTTTATTGAAGTGACTGTCAAATTCTAGTGTAATATCAAAAATAAATTCTAATAATTCTAGTGTAATTCAAAGTGTAATAATATAAACAAAAGTCAGGTAACATTAAAACAAAATTTTAATAAAACAATTTATTTTCATATCTGAGACATTCTTGACAAATACTTATATTGGAAATGCTCATTATCATGATCTTTGTAAATTTATTATTCGTGTAATAAAAATGATGAAATTAATACATTATTAACCAAAATTAAATCGGAGTGCATTTTTAACAGTATAAATTATAAATTATACAATAATTCTTATGTCTTTAAATAATTTAATAATAATATTGTACGTAAGGTCAATTTTTCAATAAATACAGAAAAATAACCTCAAATAAAACGTTGTAAACAGAGGCCCAAAAATGAATGCTTTTTTTTCGACTTTGGCATTCACGTTACACGTTACGTTCACGTTCACGTTAGTAACATAAGATATTAAAAATGTTTCATTAAAGCCGGTTTTGAGCTTAACCAATAACATAAAATATATTTTTTGGAGTCAATAAAATTCAATTGAATTTGATTTTTTGATGTGATAAGAAACATAATAATATTATCTCTGGGCCAAATGAATTAAATAATGCTATATTAGTTCTTGCTATTATCATTTTAACTGAAAATTTAAAGATTTTTTTACAGAGTCCAAAGTCATTGTAAATTAACGGCATAAACTCACTTGTCACTCACTCACTTCGGCTTCGTGCCGACCGTTTCGATGCTGTACGAGGATCTTCCTCAGGGAGCTGCTGCGGTTACGCGCCGGCAGCCGAAGTAAATACAAGTGAGTTTATGCCGTTAATTTACAATGAGAGTCCAAAGTTTTATATAATCCATAATTTGTTCTGTATATTTCGTGCTAGGGTCTCTAAAATATAATAATATTATAATACTCGTATTTTATAAATAATATATTAAAGATAAAGTTAAACAAAGTCCAATTTTGATAAATACAGCCCCTGGCCAAGTGAAATTTTCTGAGAGATAAAAATAAATTGACAGTTTTTTTAAAATAAAATAAAGATTATTCTAGTACATTTTTCAAAATGTATGTCATATTCATTAGGGTAACAGATCTTTTATTATATTGTGCTTTATAATATACTAATTATATTTTTAAATAATATAATATTATTACAATAATTAATTGACATAATATATAATTAAATTTATATAATCATCCTAATGAGCATTCGTCGTAAAGAAAATAATTCGTTAGAAATAATAATATTGTCATATCTGCATGAATTAAAAAAAAAATTAAAACTTATTTTCGATTATGTTCACATTCCGTCAATTGATAACTTTACATTAATTTAAACATATTGAATATTAAATAAAAAATAATAATAATTTTAATATTGTTGTTTTTTCGAAATTACTGATAATAATAATATAATTATAAACATAATTTGTGCATCTTATATGGAAACTGCAATTAGAATTACCTATCCTTATTAATTTTAATACTATAATATCATGTAGGTACAATTTTAAAAATTGGAATTAGTTTTTACAATCGGCATAATATTTCTAAAATTCGTCATTGTTTGTCATTGAGTTCAATGTAGAACTAGAGACACTATCTCAAATCTTGATCCATTAAAAACAAAATTTACTGCATGCAACGTAATTTAGAAATTATATTCCAGTATAAATTATACGAATCCAATATTGTAACACAAACACGACATTATACATATATTATATTATACTAGCTGCGCCTAGCGGTTTTACTCGCTATACTTATGTGATATTCCAGGGACTAAGCTATACTACCTACCAAATTTCAGCTCAATCGGTTCAAAAATACACACACACGTTCGCATTTATAATATTAGTATTATTTTGTATATAGAATGTTTTTGAATGAGAACTTACGCATATAAGTGATGGTGTAACGCAAGAAAAATTAAGTAGGTAATAATGTGTAGGGTCGTAATTCAACGGAATATAGCAGTGTGTGTGGTGTATTCTCTAGAACGTAATACATTGAACTCGATGATTATATTTATTTTGAGTTTCGTTTCTATTAACATGTCTGATTATTTTATAATACTCATAATATTACCTATTTTCGAAGAGAAATATTTTCACATGTATTCTTAGCTTATAGCTTAAATAACTGTGTGCCTCTTAGAGAGTAAAATTAATTTTAATGTAATAGGTACTTAAACCTAAACACAATAATATTTTTTACCTAACACCTAACACTTATTTCTCTATTTTACGTTATATTCACAATCAGTCATTTTTTGATTAATGATTCGCAATAAAATAAAGGTTTTTTCTATTATCAAAACAACTTGTATAAAACTAATAATAACAATAATTATTATTTTAAATGATTTCATAAAGTCTTTCTTGTTAGATATGAAATGATATGATACAAAAGAGATACAATTGTGATTTTACGTTATTTCCCAAAGGTGTGATTTCGACGCTGACTGACTGACAAATCAAAAAAATTCAACTGATGTATTAATTAAATTAGTATACAAACTTTAACTATATTATAATATAGATGTTAAAAGAGAGCATATAATTAACAATTAAAATAATAGATATATCCAGTATATAATTACGAACATAATCAAATTTCAAAAATAAAATATATGACACTAAAATTGAATTAAATATTTTATTTAACACTTTCGGTACCACCGACTTGCCAGGCGAGTTCACGTTAATTTTGTTCGAGTCATAGTGGCACCGAATGTGTTAATAATTTATATATTTTATGCAGCCAGCGTGCGAACGACACCTTAAAGGTGATGCCACACAGTCAAGGGACCGCGCGGAAAAGCGGTCGCGATCTATGTTTTGTTTCTGACCACGTCCGCTTAATATGTGACGTACGAATTCGAAAATTACAAAAATTAATAAAGTATTTTTTTTGATAAACAAAAAATAAAGCAACAAATAGTAAATTACATCAAAGAAAATGTACGCATAAGGTCCTATGGATAAAATAGTTACATAATATAATTCCGTAAAATTAAATAATAATGTAGTTGTTAATTCCGTCCCGCTTTTCCGCGCGATCCTGTGTACCGTCTTAAATCTCACAAAAAATAAAATCTACAATAAATAATTATAATTTATTACCATATCTACATGTAACATTAATGATTAGAATGTGTATCTTCGTTTACGTTAGACGCGACTTTCTTGTTGAGCGGCGAGCAGAGGCGTTCTAGTGGTGACCACTTCTCTATGCGCCCGGACCACGCCGCTACGCCCTGATTCACTCTGAAAATAAAAATAGTTTAAAAAATGGCTAAGATTTTAGCTGACAACAGACAGAGGCTCCCGCCTCTGTCTGTTGTCTGTTGTTGTGGAGCGGTAAAGCAGTCGCGATCTTCATTTTGTTCCTGTCCGCGCCGTGTTCGGTTTATGTGTTGTTGTAATTCGAACATTACAAAAATTTCGTCCCGGACCGTAACCGCTTTCCCGCGAGTGTGTGGCGTCACCTTTACATGAACCACAGATCATAGAGCTATATCATAGACCATATATCTCTAGTATATGACATGAACTCATTATTATTAATTTTATACTGCTGTTCACAATTTTAATCGCTACCTATTCTTGGCTCAAATCTTGGGCTTTAGATCAAAAATAAAAGGGAATATAAGGTACGCGCTATTGTTTCTATAGCCAAAGTAGGTCCTGCTGCACTAAACATAGTCATTCTGACACATACGTTCATCAAGACAGTAAAGTTAATCACGAGCTTAAATTAAGGTTAAGCGAGATAGAGTTAGTGCGCAGTATTTAGTAGTTAGTAAACAAGTGAAATTTATAAAAACTTTTTAAAACAAGCTTTTATTATTATTACCATCTATCACCAAAATACTCGTCAAGGCGAATCAAATAAGCCCAAGCTCGGTGGGGTTGTCTTCCAGCTCCATCATCAGATCAGCTCAATATCCTAATAATATTGCATTGTCATTCGATTTATACATGCATACAAAATTTCAGCTTCATCAAAAATTAAACTTGCAAGATTTGATTACAGACACAACATTGTAAAGCACGGTATATAGAAGCAACAAAGTTAATACCTGTGAATCTGTGTAATGTCCCTGCATCGACAGAGGCGTCCCGGGTGAATGGGAGCGCGGTAACGTGTGGACACTGTTAGAGTTCTTGGGGCCCACGGCGACCACTGCCGAGTACGACGGTGGCTGCGGCTGGCTCTCTGATAACCCTGGAAATAGGTTTACACACCATTTAATAATACAGCCACACGCTGAAAGGCCTCAATCATTTTACTGGTAGGCTTCGGCCGTAGCTAGTTACCATCCACTGAACAAAACCTGCGACATTAACCAGTCCGGTTTAACCGGACGATCAGGTGGCCGTCTGCGAGTGTTTTGATGACAAAACTAAATTAAATAATTAGAAACCATAAGATAAAGAAATCCCGAATTAAAACCAATAATTACTTTAACCAAATCAACAAATAAAACCTTTAAATTTCCTCCATGTTATTCTTACAAATTAGCAAGACCGCGTACCGAAAACGCGGCGTGCATAAATTCACCAGTTTGGCACTGGGAAAGAAAGTTTTAATTGCAACGAGTTAAATTCGTCTGAATCTAACGTCATTCATTCACAAATTCAGTGTTTCCACCAATTTACATAGGAACGTAATTAGCTAGACAAGTTGAAGACTCTCGGTTGAAGTTTGGGGTTGAATGAACTCTTACGTAAAAAAGCTTAATTATTGCTAGTTTGTCTGAAGACTGGATGGTAAAACTAGTTACCAATAAATTCGTGAAAACCGCGCTACTAGTGAAAAAATAGAAATTTTAATGTATTAAATTTTGAGTAAAATACTGTTATTTCTGATTGAAAATCTTCTCTACACAAAAATACTGGTTTGTTAATTCATATTGTAGGTAAGGCTATTTTTTTTGTTAATTCTTAATACTCTATTTTGCTTCAGTTAACGAGAGCTTTGGTTCGACTCATATCAGTTTTAAACAATAATTGGTTTCCAATAAAATCATAAGCCTTTATTTTAAAAACTTAAGAAAAAGTATGGTGAGTGTACTTCAGGCAAGAATAAATTACAGCGCCATTTTGTTGTTTTTTTCAACTCCAAACTTAGCTCGTTAACTGCGCTGCCTCTTTCAATAGTATCTGTTTGAACTTTATTACTTTTTGCCACTTATTGAGGAAACAAGCGCCGTAACTCGAGATAATAGTTGCAAAATATTTATTGGTACTGCGTACATTAACGAAGCAGAAATTTTACATTTAAATACAAGGAAAGTATGTCATTTCAGAGCAATAGTGCAGTGCCTAAAACGCAATATTTAATTTTTTATATTTTTGGATGCCTATTATGCAAAAAATTAAAAAAACACAAAAAATATTTTTTACACTAAACGAATCGTGAGTATTTAGATTCATGTTTGTAAATAAACGGCATAGACTCACTTGTATTTACTTCGGCTTCGTGCTGGCGTCCGCGCCCCGCATAGCACACGCGCGGCGCGTAACCGCAGCTACTCCCTGAAGAAGATCCTCGTACAAGATCGAAACGGTCAGCACGAAGCCGAAGTAAATACAAGTGAGTTTATGCCGTTTATTTACAAACATGAACAAAAAATAATGATAACAATTTCTTTTAATGTTACAATGTACAGTATTTTATATGTTGCAGAAGAATGGTTTCTGTGATAAAAATAATATAAAATATTACCTTTGCTAAGTGGAATAAGGTCTGGATTGCGGTCGTCTTGTCCGTGGAGAGACGATCGCTTCGGCACGACCACTTTTTGATTCTTCAGTGTCGGTAATGTCACTGAAACATTTGGAAATCAATAAGGTAAATGAAAATTAATAAGATAAATTTATAAAAAAAATACGTTCGGACCTTAAACTACAGAGCACAGCATAATACTTTTTAACAAGTTTACCGCAGTTAGTATCAAATCCTAACAAAAAAAAAACAATAACTCCACGCGGTTTAAGGCGCTATGGTAAGTGAAATGTATGTTTTTCAAAGCCTAATATAGCAAACTTTTAAGAAGATCTACTACTTTATATTTTAGTATGTGTAACTTCAATCTTTGAACAAGAGATCTTAATTAACAGAAACATGATAATTGTTTTTTTTCTCGATAGTTTTATTTTTTTTAAATATGCCTAATTTTCTTCCTTCCATTTAAATATTTGTAAAACTAGGACAAAAATAAACATTTAGAGTACTTTATTTGATACATAACATTCAAACGGATGGCTATGTATAGGTATTTTATCGATAAGTTTATTTAATGATTTTTAATTGAATTTTAATTCCCACGGAGCACTACCGCACGCACTCAGAACGCCGGTGACCACTGTCAGCGTCGGACCTGTGCACTTCGATCTCACCTCCACTACGATTACACACGCGCGTTTGAATTATTTAGGAGTACTTACATATATTGTGAATTTCCAAATCTCAAAAGCGTGTAGGGGGTTTAATTTATTTGTAATTAGATAATAAATATTATAATCTTTATTTTGTCCTTCTAGTCGATTATTAAAAAATATAACACACACGTACTATATAAAATAAATTAGATTAAATTAATTTAAATTAAATATTATTATAAGTTAATAATTTAATTAGATTAAATTAATTTAAATTAAATATTAATATGAATTAATTATTAAATACGATTAAATTAATTCACATTAAATATTAATATAAACTAATTATTAAATTAGATTGAACTAATTTAAAATAAAATCAGATAAATTCGAAAAAAAATCAGATAAATTCTGAAAAATTCTGATAAATTCGAAATAATCAGATAAATTCGAAAAAAAATTAGAAAAATTCTGATAAATTCAGATAAATTCGAAAAAATCAGATAAATTCGAAAATTCATCAGATAAATTCTGATAAATTCAGATAAATTCGAAAAAATCAAATAAATAAAAAAAAATCAGATAAATTCTGATAAAATCAGATAAATTAGAAAAAACATCTGATAAATTCTGATAAATTCAGATAAAATCAGATAAATTCGAAAAAATCAGATAAATGCGAAAAAAAAAATAGAAAAATTCTGATAAATTCAGATAAATTCGAAAAAATCAGATAAATTCGAAAATTCATCAGATAAATTCTGAAAAAATCTGATAAATTCAGATAAAATCAGATAAATTTGAAAAAATCAAATAAATTCGAAAAAAAATTCAGATAAATTCTGAAAAATTCTGATTATATCAGATAAATTCGAAAAAATCAGATAAATTCGAAAAAAATTCAGATAAATTCTGAAAAATTCTGATAAATACGAAAAAATCAAATAAATTAAAAAAATCAGATAAATTCGAAAAAAAATCAGATAAATTCGAAAAAATCAGATAAATGCGAAAAAAAACAGATAAATTCGAAAATAAATCAAATAAATTCGAAAAAATCAGATAAATTCGAAAAAAATTCAGATAAATTCTGAAAAATTCTGATTAATTCAGATAAATTAAAAAAATCAGATAAATTCGAAATAAATCAGATAAATTCAGAAAAATCAGATAAATTCAGAAAAATCTGGATTCTGAATTTTTTCGAATTTATCTGTTTTTTTTTTCGAATTTATCCGATTTTATCTGAATTTATCAGAATTTACCAGATTTTTCAGAATTTATCTGATTTTTTTTCGAATTTATCTGATGTTTTCGAATTAATCTGATTTTATTTGAATTTTTCAGAATTTCTGATTTTTTTTCTAATTTATCTGATTTTTTCGAATTTATCTGAATTTATCAGAATTTTTCTATTTTTTTTCGAATATTTCTGATTTTTTCGAATTTATCTGATTTTATCTGAATTTATCAGAATTTTTCAGAATTTATCTGAATTTATCAGAATTTACCACATTTTTTCAGAATTTATTTTATTTATTTTCGAATTTATCTGTTTTTTTTTTCGAATTTATCTGATTTTTTTAATTTATCTGATTTTATCTGATTTTATCTGAATTTTTCAGAATTTATCTAATTTTATCTGAATTAATCTGATTTTATCTGAATTTATCAGAATTAACCAGATTTTTTCAGAATTTATTTGATTTATTTTCGAATTTATCTGATTTTTTTTCGAATTTATCTGATTTTTTTTAATTTATCTGAATTTACCAGATTTTTTCAGAATTAATCAGATTTTTTTCGAATTTATCTGAATTTATCAGAATTTTTCTAATTTTTTTTCGAATTTATCTGATTTTATCAGAATTAACCAGATTTTTTCAAAATTTATCTGATTTTTTTTAGAATTTATCTGATTTTTTTAAATTTATCTGAATTTACCAGATTTTTTCAGAATTTATCAGACTTTTTTTAGAATTTATTTGAATTTATCAGATTTTTCTCAATTTATCTTAATTTATCAGATTTTTTCTGAATTTATCTGAATTATTGTTTTAATTTAATTTAATTAATTGGTCCAATTTAATTAATCTAATCTAATCAATTAAATGTAATCTAATTTTGTTTTTTTTTTCAACAAAAAATACGTGTATCTATAATATTTATCTCGTGTCTCATTTTTTTCGATCTTGTCCAAAAATTTTAGCACATTGTAACCCCCGACGCAAAATCGACGGGGTTTTATAAGTTTGACGTGTTTGTGAATGTGTGTGTGCTAACTACATGCAAAGAATCAATCACCAAGGGTCAATGACCGCGCACGTTTTACGATAAGCGTACGCCACACGTTTCCAACGGGCGTTCTGAGCAACTTTTGCCCGCACTAAATACCTAATCTGCTCGTAAAGCCCCGCCTTAAAAGTCTTTATAGAAAGACAGACGTACACAAACGACTGATTTGATTACACTTTCGTTTTTACCCTTTAGAAGTACGAAACCCTAAAAACCAAACTTCATTCAGTAAAAATATTTCATTAGGAATGAAAATGAATGATAGGTATGTACCTACATAATTCATTATAATTAAACTAGAATTTCAAAAACACTTATTTCAAGAGAGGTTCTATTAATGTAATTAATTAATTCATTGTAAATAACTTGTAGGTTTTCGTGCCTAGTATAATTTAAATTAATAGTATATTGTATTTCTCATAGAATTGCTCGAACTTTGAGTCACGGGCTATTACAATATTGACAAATCCCGCGCTCTAAAGACATAACCGAGTAACCTTTGCCTACGTTTGTAATAAAAATTTAACTGATCATTTAAAAGTTAAAAAAATGCTGTCAAATATTTCTCAAATTACAATATTTATCAAATTAAGGAAAAGGTCGTAGGAAGCTAGTCATTATCTCAGTATTACTAGTTATTTGAATGAGTAAACCTTTTAAGCCTATTATACTATTTTTTGGATAGAAGGCAAATAAATATACCAGTATAATATTAAATCTAAGACGCCGTAGTAACAAAATAAAACTCAGAATCAAATTGTAGTGAATTATCATTTAGATAATGTGAAGATAAATTTATTTTCGAATAAATTGAACTTCCCACGAACGTATAAAACGTTACAAAAAGACAAATAAAAACAAAAACCAAAGGTTCAAGTTCCCAGAAATTTATATTCACTGACTGAAGTCTAATTCACAGAAATTCGATTTCAATCTACTAATTTTGTTTGAATTAAATGTTTATGGGTAACAGAAAATAAATAAACCCGGACAAGTGCAAGTCGGAATTGTCCACCAAGGGTTTTGTACAAAAATCACCATAAAGTTACAGCACTGGGCGGCCCACCCATTCAAATGCGTACGCATATGGGTAAATCCTGAGATCGGGCGTATTTAAGTGATTTCCGTGGCAGATTTTAAATCAAAGTATTATTGCATTTTACATGTAAAACATCAAATTTCCCATAATTATAAGCACATCAATCAAATAGGCATCATTATAACTTGTTTAGTTCAGAAGATATTTAAATTTAAATTTTTGGTGCCACGGGAATCAATAAAGTGTGGCATGGAAATCAAAATTAAAACTATTTTGTTTGAATTCTATGTTATTATTTAAATATTGACCTCTACATACTAATCATATAAAATAGAAATGATTAAAAACGGTGATCCAAACAGATATACACCAAACATAAAGTATTAAAAAGGTCTATATTGGCTCTCTATATAATAATCATGTAAACTAAATAAAATCAACGTATTGCAGTCTTAAACAATGTAAAAATATTGAATATATAGTCCTAGAATATGAGATTAAGTTCTCAGTCACAGTCACTGACAGGATTCACTCCAGAAGCTGTCATCAGATTGTACATTTATCATTAGTTAGGTTAATCAGAAATGAAAGTTGCAGTCAGCCCATAGTTTCGTTTTATTTTTTCATCATACATCATCTCAGCCATAAGACGTCTACTGCTGAACATAAACCTCCCCTTTAGACCTCCATATATAACACCGGTGTTGGAAGCGACCTGCTTCAAGCGTCTTTCAGGGACCTAAATAAGGTCGTCTGCCACACTTGTGGGTAGACGTTCTACGCTGCGTTTGCTTGCCTGTAGTAGCCACTTGAACACTTTTCGACCCCATCAGCCATTCGATCTACGTGCTATGTGGCCTGCCCATTACCACTTCAGCTTCCTGATCCGCGGAGATATGTCAGTGACTTTGGTTCATCTCCTCATTCCTGATTCGATCACGTAGAGAAACCCCGAGTATAGCCCTCTCCATAGCTCGCTGAGCGCCTTTTTAATGTAGGGATATAATGGTGCCGCATAAGCCAGAGCGGCTGTCTACTATAGTACAATATAAAAAAATCTGATGTATACAATATAAAAAATATATCTTAAATAATGAAATATACAAATATAAACTGTCAAAATCACTTCCATACCTGCGGCTTCACTGTAATTGGGTAAAAAGTGAAAGAATGCGCAAGAAAACTCAGGAGAAAATTGATCACCGTGGTAAAATGCCATGAGAATCAATACCATGGAAATCAAAATTGTGCAGTTTTTTGTCAATATTTTTAAATACCATAATTATAGACCAAAATTAATAAAATATATGATAAACAATACCCTTTTCCTAACTGCACACCCTAGTTAAAAAACCGTAATGGATCAAAAAATATTTTTAAACATGGAAAAGGTAATCAATGATCTAGTGAACCAAAACCACGGTAATAAATTTCTCACTTTCGTAAATCCAGTTTATAACAACGAGAGGAGGAGCCTCTCTTCACTATGTTTAGAGCGGAATCGAAGTTAGCCAATAGCGTGCGTACAAGCTTCTAAGTATTGTGGTTTGTGAAATGTGGGTAGTTATGTCGCGCGCCATGGGAATCACTTTTTGTCCGGGGACAAACCTAAATTTGTTATTTTTTCTAAAACTACGCTGAGTACAGCCTTCGCGTATTTTTTTGATCATATAACAGTTCACCCTTTACAGCTTTGATCACAGGAATTAATTAAATTCCTTTTATAAATTAGTGTAAAAAATATATTTTGTTCCGAAAATGTGTAAGGGACAGCCCACGGTAATCAAATTTCAGGGCTTTTACATTTTTTTTTAGATACTTGCAGCTAAATATAACCTGATGTCTATCATGCATTAAGTAGATTGAACCTTAGACTAGAAGGAAAAAAATACCTTTGGGTAGAATTTTTATGTTACGGGTAGTTTATTCCCCCAGACACGTAAAATTTTGACTCTCAGGAATCACCCATATATAACATTGCTTACCATCATGAAATTAAAATAAAGGTTTTTTTCTGGACTTAAAATACCACGTACCTTCATAATCTCTTGATCTTTGCTTTAATTTAGTGACAATTAAAGCGAGACAGAGTACGACGGCCACGGTGATGGCTGCGCCGAGGAATATGCCCACTGCCCAATTGAACTCCCACGCTTCTTGGGCCTCTGAAAAATATTTGAAATATGTCTTCAAAATCATCAACATCTGCAAGAAGAAGTCTACGAAACATATTCCTCTTTCTTGGAACTCTATGTCACGCGGTTACTCATTACTCATCAGCCATCTTCATTCAACGTGAATTCGCTATTTTAATCAGGTCTTCGGTGTTGGCCGTGGTCTCCACCTAACAATATTTTTTTTTATTTATAACTTAGTGACTATCTATCAGTAGACGAGCTCAAGAGTGGAGACAGTGTCATGGCAAACGAAAACGCAAATGGGCCATATGTGGCGTAGCTAGAGGGAAAAGAAAGGTAGAGGATTGAGCTGAGCGGGATGCCATAGAGAAGTCCTATTTACATACAACAGTTGATGAACGTGCGCTGATGTTGACACAATCTTGGTACTAGTTGTTTTACTCTGGTAATGAAATAGGGATAACCTGAGCTGTTGGACCTGTAAAATTACACAGAACTCACCAGTTCTTGGAGCCAATCTGGGCGCAGTTTCAACGGTGAAGGTGACGTGTTCGGAGCGTCCCCTTGCGTTGGCTGCGTACACCATGATGTTAAGCTGCCTCTCAGCCCCAAGTCGGCGAAGGTTCCACATCGGAGTCCTGTTGCTTGCGTTCAACACCATTCCTTCGTTCGCCCATACTTCCACTATGTACACACATTGCAAGCCTCCTTCGTAACCTAGAAGATATAATCATCATCAACCTATGTTCGTCTACTGCTGGACATAGGCCTCCCCCATGGCACGCCACTCAACTGGGTCCTCCGTCTTTCTTCTCCACCCACCTCCACTCCACCTCGGCGTGTCGCTGGGGGTGGGTGGAGAAGAAGATATTAATATAGGAATAGAATAGAAAATTATAAATGGAAGATAGAATGGAAATGTATGAGAAGTAGATTTAGATCTAAAGGATACTGATACGACTGATGATTAAAAAAATCAGTAAGGTTTTGCTAGAATTCTAAAAGGTTAGAGGAGAAAAATGAAGAACCAAGCTATGTGGGGAGTCACGAAGAAGGCCTATGTTTAACAGTGTACGAATGTAGTCTGATGATGATAATATTAAAAACTACTGTCAAATTGTAATATTTAAAAATACAGTCGCCTAGAGGTATTTTTTGAATAATTCATTCTATCAATAATTATATTATAATCATAATCTACATTTCTTAAGCCTTTTCAATATTGGTTGGATTTTGTCAAAAAAAAAAAACAAAGCCTTATACAGCCTATTTCGATCAAAGGTCAACTCAATTCATTCAAACAGAAATAGGAATAGAACGTTTGTGTATTTGTATAGGATTGGGAACCTTTTTACACGTAAGTAGTATGGGCTTAATAGAATTTTTAAAATTTACTAATACCACTTGGACTATGCGAATATAGGAATGAAAGCTGTAGGTCCAGTTTGTAAAAAAAAACATAATATACATACGAGTAATTATATAATACACAAGTAATACGGTTTAAACGAGCTATGTCTTATTAAGCATACACATTAACGTATGTTGTACAAAGAAATTTGAATTGGACAGATATTTGAGTTAGACGAAGCATACCAATGACGTTTTCTGAAAAAATCGCTCGGTCGTTAAATGCGTCACCAAGGCGTGTCATATTTTTTATTCAATAACCGTCATCCAGCGAAACCCTTTCAAAAAACAGCAGGAAGATTAATTCCGCCTTCTAGGTTTAGACTATGCTATCAACCACACCACCACCACGACCACACCATCCACGACTACATCGTCGAGTCATCACGCGAGATTGTGGTTAACGGCTAACCTATAAAAACAGCAAACTCACCAGCAACACATATCAAGTCGAGCGAGTCATGCGTCAAGTTGTAAACAGTGCAGTTGGACGGCGGATCAGGCCGAGTCGCAGGCAGTAGTGTGTACACACACGGCGACACTTGCTGCCCCGCCAGGTTACTCGCTCGACAGGAGAGGGTTCCGTAGTCGACGTCCGACACTGGAGTGTATGTCAGCACTGACCGCCCTTGCTTGGCTTCCACTGTGAAACGAGCCTGTGACAAAACATGTTTTGTTAGGAAAAATTACGCATCGTCACTCTGCGCTGTGGGTTGTATTTGAGACTCCCCCGTTGAATAATATACCCACTAAAAACCTGGAGGTGTTCCTGCGACGCCATAATGCTCTCGACGAAAAACCACTACCGCCCGGTTCCGGTTGCAAGGGTCATGTGTGGGTTAGGAAAATTACTGAGCTAAGGAGATTGTTCATCTTATCTGGATAACAACAGTAGCCCGGTGTGGCGTATGACTTCCTACTTTTCTAATGCCTCTGATAAACTGCTAATACAGATTAGGTGTTAGGGTTGCCACATTCGTTTGATCTCACAAAAAAAACCTATTACAGTCCCACTCAAATCTATTTCTCCTTGCTCTACTAATTTTTAAGATACACCTGTTAACTATAAGGCCGCCAATTAACAATTTATTGCTGTGTTTTTGTGACAATATGTATATTATGTGTGTTTTTAATAGCTTTTCACGCCTCAACAACTAAACTGATCGAGCGAATATTTGGTAAAACCGCACAGCCAGCGCGTAATAAATTAACGTTATTTCTCATTTAATCTTCATAAATAATGTTTTATTACTGCATAAAACATAACATGGTGTAAAAAGCTCACGTTTTGCATACACCACAATGAGTTGAATCTGGCTGCAAGTAGGTTAACGAGAGGGCTACATCCATATTCATTATGTATAGAGTTTAGTATTTAGGGACAGATGCCCACACCCTGTCACGATAGCATTTGCACTGACAGCGCAAACTTTGTGCAAACGCATTAATAGCGCTTTGATATTCCGAGCGTAATCTCTGGATCAACGGTAAACGGATGTTGACTAGGTTAACATTTTAAAATCTATTTAGTAAGGCAGTTATATTATCTTTTTTGTTACTAAACGATTCGTGAGTATTTAGATTCATCTTTGTAAAAAAAAACGGCATAAACTCACTTGTATTTACTTCGGCGCGTAACCGCAGCTACTCCCTGAAGAAGATCCTCGTACAGGATCAAAACGGTCGGCACGAAGCCGAAGTAAATACAAGTGAGTTTATGCCGTTTATTTACAAAGACAGTCTTCTCTAATACATAAATATTGTGAGATGATATGTGTTATCGAATTCATCCAAAACGGCAGGTTTTTTCTGTGCATAATATGTTTTGGTAGGACTGAAGATAGATCGTTTTCATTGGTGCGCTAGGCATCTTATTCTGCGAATAAACGTTAACCTTATAGCTAGTTATAATAATAAAAAAAAAAAAAACTGTTAACCATAACAAATGCAAAGATATTTTGTGTGTATGACACTAATCCATAATAATAACCCATTAACAATATTAGTAGAATTTATTACTGCACCAAAAAAACACCTTCAGACTATATTCGATTTACAAAAAAGTTAAAAATTTATCGCTAAATTATTGTAGTACCAATATTAAAATAAAGCCGCTGTTTCGTCTATTTTTGTTGTAAATTATCGGTTTTCATTAAAGTTTAAGTATATATTCCAAGAATTAAATAAATAAAATTACTAAGTTTTTAACATTTCACTCAAACTTTCATATTTTATAAATGTATCGGCTTTCACAAAGAGATGATAGGTACACATGTTGTTAAGCTTTACAGCGCTTTTAATAAAATAGTTTTGCGGATTGTTTTTAAAATGTAAAAACATTAAAATGCTTTTGTGAAGTGGAAACAACTGGATATTTCTTTTTGTTCGCTATAAGTTGGCTTTTGATCTCTCATAATACCTCTATAAAGTTGGGAATTAACGTTCTTTAAAGAACTAATTTATCTTATGTTGCAACAATTTTGTGTACTTAAATAGTAACGTATCTAGCCTTATATTATTAAGCGATATAACTCCGCTTATAACTGTATCTGCAACATATAGGTTGGCTACACTATTTTTGTGACTGTGATATGACTCTGACATTGTAAGTAAAGGAACTTGTAAATTTTCTGTTGAAGTGTTAATCCCAATTACTATTCCTCATTATATATATTATTTTTTTTATTATTATTTCTCTTACACGGGCTCACTTAGGCTTTTGACAGACGTACACGAAGACTTTAAAGTCCGACACGCAAAGACTACCCTTTGACCCTTTGAGCTTTTGATTTAAATTGCACTCAACTGTTCTTATTAAAGCCGTAATGTTACCTTGGTATTCACATTATTTAATATAATATTAACTCTGAATAAGGATGTTGACAAAAAAAATAAAAATATTGGACAAAGTTTTTTTTTTGCAAATGTGATAAATAAATCGTATGAGCGACTATAATTTTGCAACGCACTATAATTTCTTGTTTAAGTGACATCAGTTTTGCGTCCTTACTCAAAAACTTCTAAGCGTTGTGGTTGTTCTCAACCACATTTAATTTAATTCACAAACCAAAAAATAATATGTATGTAACATTTTCTCATTATTTTACGATCGATTTAATTACGAACTAAATGTTTTTAATTTTGTACCTCGTTAACATTTTTATTGCGCACAAAATCCAATAAAATAACTGTGTGCATTAAGAGGTTAATATTTTTATTTTTGAAATTCATTACATAATAAATCATCTAAAGTTAACCAGCGCCTAATTACTAGATTGTATCAATCACAAAATTAAGAGATTAAGTTATTAAACTAATCATAACACCTAAAATTCATACAAATGAATATTAAAGTCTGTCTCTTCATAAGCCACAAAGCGAGCTGCACAATGGGTCCGTTATCGAGATACGTGTCACTTTGCCCGCATTCCGCTTTAGACGGAACTATTCACTTCTAACCTACGATTGGCTTTTGTCTATTATACCGGCACCTTTTGGCTTTTACACTGTGAATGGAAAAAGGTTTTAGTTAGTCGGGTTTTTTACTCGATTTACAATTTGCATGCTGGAAAATAGATTGTAGTGGACGATTATTATACGAGTAATTTGTGATCTCTACTAGTATATACAGAGAGATGCATTTTTAACCCCCGACGCAAAAATGACGGGGTGTTATAAGTTTGACGTGTCTGTCTGTCTGTCTGTCTGTGTGTGCGTGTGTGTGTGTGTGTGTCTGTCTGTGGCATCGTAGCTCCCGAACGGATGAACGGATTTTGATTTAGTTTTTTTTGATTGAAAGTAGAGTTAGTCGAGAGTGTTCTTAGCTTGTTATGTTTGGTTGAAATCGGTTCAAGATGGCCGCCGCTACAAAATAGCGGATTATTTTTTTTTCCACGACCCCCCCCCCCCCCCCCAATATGGGTATCAAAATGAAAAGGCTAAACTAGTAGAACACAACCCACCATATAAAATTTAAAATCCAAAATCCATGATGGCCGCTATCACAAAATGGTGAATTACATATTGCGTTGGGGGTTTTTTAATTTAATTCTCGTGTTAATTATTCGACCGAGCGAAGCGAGGTCTTAGAGTCGAAAGCCGCGAAATGCCTGCGTTTGGACCAGTTTAACGCTTGACCTCTGGTGCTTAAGTTTGGTCGACGTTTACTTGAAAACGGTTAATCCAAATTAAATGAAATTTTACACACAAGTTAAGAAGGTTAATTGGATAATTTAAGTGAAAAAATTAGCTAAATAAGTTCCAGGGTTGCAGAGATATAGGTGACTTAAAGTCTTTACGAAAGGTCTGACGATTATTTCAAAACTGGAGCGCTGATATTTTTTTTTCTAACATATACACATTTTTTATAAGCGACACAAATATATTAGCCAAAGTTTATGTTTGTATGTATGTTTGTTACGCGATAACTGGAAAACCAATGGTCCAATCTGCATGAAACTTTGCAAACGCGTAATATAAATCCATAGAATTTTTAAGTTCGAAGATGAGCCAAATCGGTCGAAGGGTTCAAGAGTTAAAGAGATTGCTGTATTACAATGAAACCGATGATCCAGTCTTGATAAAATCTTTTTAAACAGGTAGTACAAACTAAAAGAATTCTCACGTCCAAAAATGAGCCAAATCGGTGCAAGGGTTGTAGAGTTATAGAGAATACAAAATTACAATGTTTGTCGATTATAATATTATGAGAACTGCAGGGATATTCAGTTATCCGTCAGGGAACCGAACCAAAGACCGAATTGTCAAAAATCGATACGACGTAATACGTCATTTCATACATTTTTGATAATTCGGTCCTAGGTTCGGTTCCCTAACGGATAAGTGAATTTAAATGATCGTGCGGGTGAAACTTAAACCCATTTTTTTATTCAAATAGTAGTCCAGTCAATGAGTGCCCAAAAGAGGCATGTGGATCGAAAAGTCGAAAGCAGAAAAACTAACTTAGAAACTTTGTTTGGACTATTCAGGAGATTAACATACTAAAAGTCCCCACCCCTCAGAATCACCTCGGGGCCGAAGAAGGTCCCATTTTGTTGTACTACATTATAGAAGCTTTAAAATTTCCTACAACTTTGGCTTTAACACTTTTTTTCTATATCCAATCGTTGTCCAGCTATGAGCTTCCAAACATGGTCTATTTTTAAGATGCTGAAATTAGTTTTCAATACAAAGTCGGTAAAAAAATCTCATATAAGTAATATTTAACCAACTTCTGGTTGTCGTACCATAATGAAACTTTGCAAATGTCTAGAAATATGATGACAGTTCAATAATTTGGTACCACTGAGCTGATCTGATGATGGAGCCAGGAGGTGTTTACTGAACTTCTTCAATGGCTATTAGTAAACCCGTCGAGTTTGGGCACATTACACTCGAATTGGCATAAGCAAAAAACCTAATAATGGAAACTTCTTCGGCCTCCCCCCCCCCCTCGGGCTCACTACGGAGGGGTGGGGACTTTTAGTATGTTTATGTTCTGAATAGTCCAAACAAAGTTCCTAAGTTAGTTTTTCTGCTTTCGACTTTACGATCCACATTTCTTCTTTTACTGGACTATAGGCTATAGTGCTTCAATTTTAAAAGTAAATTTTACAATTATTTAGATCTAAGTATTTTAAGACTCTACTGTTCGTTCGAAAAGCATATCTATGAGAAGAACGAGCAAGAAACTTATTGGGATTGTTATTTATGTATTTATCACATATCATTATGCCATTAAAACCATCATTCACTCTAACATCTGCAAACATCCCTGACGCTCTGTAGTATCGAGACAGCGCCAAAAGCATCCTGAAAGCATTGTTGTACTGGATCCGTTTTTTGTAAAGTTGTAGTTTGTAAAGTTCATCCACAAGTCTTTTGTTTAAAAAAATAATTAATAATTAGGCCTACGTTTGATCACATCCCACCTGATGGAAAGTGCAAATGTGATCGACGAGCTGCACGTTAAAAAGTCTGATAATGCCTTGAACAAGGACACTTTGTCTTGCTCAGTAGCTGTAGATACATCTTGAAAACCTGCGAGCCTAGATGTTACGCGTGACTGTCATAGCTCTGCGTTCTCGCTCCAAGTCTAAGTCATCATTGGCTGCTACGACAAAAATGTTATAGAATTAGCTACAATATCAATATAATAACTGTTGTAAATTTGCTGTATAACACAAGTAAAGCTAGATATTTTTTTCCAATTTATATTCTTCTAATGTCCACTGCATCGGCAACTTCTTCGTAAACAAGTGCTACAAACTATGAAGATTTTTTGAGATTTTTTTTTAAAAACTATAGTAATATTTATTATTTTATTCTATTATTTTCTGCAAGTGAATACACACATAACCTTTCATATTTTATTATTATTGAAATTTTGATCACAACAATAAAATAGTCACAGAGATAAAGATTTTTTTAATGTATATGCGTTACGTATTTTGAGTTTTAACATTACTTTAAATTTTGGCATTTTCCTTTCCTTTTACGAATATTATAGGTTAAAGTTTCCATACATTTATATTTCGTAGATACTTATAACTTTTACCCATGTATACCTATTTTGAGGGAAATTGGGTCTGCGAGGTCCCAGTTCGCGGCGAACTACTAGTAATAACTCAGTCTTAAAATTATTTCATACTTATACACTGGTAAGGTGTTTTTTTGTGTAATCTCATAGCTTTTCGCTAAACTAGTGTCTCCTTGGTCAGAAAGTGACAGTTTCCGCGCCGTCTCGCGCCAAAGTAAAATTGAGTTCATGAACCTAATTGGAGCAGCCCAGTTTTGAGACACCTGTACCGTTTCCTTTTTTATTTTAATCTACGAAATCAGCCCATATTTCAAAATAGCATTACTTACAGAGAAATAAATTACACATCTTCAATAACAAACATTTCCTCAGAACTGAAGAGAAAACCAATATTAATGCTATATTTATCGTCGATACTCGATATGCCCTCGTTACTTACAGGATCGACTTTGATCGAGCCTCCGGAGTTGTTGAGGGTCCACTCGAAGGTGTCTGGAGGTGGAAAGGCGTCGACTTCACACACCACGCTCGATGGCTCTTGGAGTGCCGCTCCCATCAGTTTGGTCTCCCTCTTGCGACACAAGGGTTTGTCTGGGGGATAAGCAATTGATACTTTACCATTGTAAGTTTGGATACAAGTCACAAGATGAATACCTTTATCTAATTTGGGGAACACTCTTCACACATCTCCGAGAGTCTTTTACTTCTTCATATCAATCCATCCCGTGGGGAATCGAAACAATACAGTCCACTTCAAAGAACAACTTATAGTTCGAACCTTCACAGATAAGAAACTCTTTAATGATACCACATATAAAGTAACATTTTTCAACCACAAAATTAAAACGAATGGTGTACATTGGTACACCACATAAGACCGCTAATTGTAGCGGTATTATCGCTCAAAACGATCTCTTCCAGAAAACCGTGCAGGGAGAGGAAATTTACAATATTAGAATAACGGTGGTTTCACAAAAAAATAAAAAGAAACAAATAAATTAATTTACATAAATTATACGTAATAACATATTTACCTACCTCTACATACTCGTATATTGCAAAATAAAATACTAGGTTAACTCAAAAGTTTATGCAATCGCAATTTTGACTCTGTGTGTAATTTATTCGTAGCTCTATATGTTTCTATTTATAATAGGTTACCCTTAGACCACGATCTCGCGTAATGTAAAGTAACAATGTGACCTATATGGCAGCAGACTATACCTAGAAGGCGGGATATATCCCTCCTGACTTCACTGAACATCATGCCGAAACACAGTCACAATGACCGCTATGCTGTCGTATATGTTACGGCTAACGTCCGAAGTGAAGCTACACCTAGGTTTAGCCGGTTATACCTAGGTGTAGCCGACCGCAGTCGGTTAAAGCCGCACTTTGGACTTTAGCCGTGACATACATAAATTATTACATTTAAATTAATAGATTGACTTGGCAATCGCACTATTATGTCGGTATATTACTTGAGAGATACATTGTGCTTTCATGCGATGGCCAAGTCGATCTATTGATTTAAAACACAAAAGATTTTACCGACTTGGTAATACATGGATCTCACAACTTTTTACGGTAGAAGAAATGCAGTTGCGAGACTTGGTATTTTTTACAAGTCATGATTTTGGAGGTATAATAATTTTACTTATCTATTTCGTTATTCACATATCGAATCTTTATTTTTCTTCTAAACAACGTCGTAAAGCTTACATAGTAAAGCAGTTTTCATAAGAAATTTTTGGAGCCGCGGAGGAGAAAATTCCTAGCGTGTTTTAATCAAATCTTTACATGAAAATTCTCTGAGCGTCTCGAGATTTTAATACATTACATTGATTAAGACTTCGCAAAATATCTTTTATGTACAACGTTTTGATACGTCTTTTGGTAAATAATTTGTGGAATAAGTTATAATTATTAATTATAATTAGTCTGCCTTGAAATAAGATTTTCAGTGTAAATTTCTAAGACCTTATGATATTCAGTTTTATCAAGCTTCTCATGTTTAAAGTATTCAAGAAATTTATGTAAAATTTTATAGAAAGTGACTATATTTATAATTTATTTCCGTCTGTGAGAGATTGTTTTATGCGAAAAGACCGCTAATTGTTTACCTTTAGTTACTAAGATTGTTTTTAGAACTAGTTTTTGTAACTCGGTATGCAATAAAGTGTTTTTTTTTTCTATTCTATTATAGTCTACTAGCTACGCCCAGCGGTTTTATCCGCATTACAATAGCCAATGTATTATTTCAGGATCTAAGCTATCTCTATACCAAATTTCAGCTCAATCGGTCTACCCGTTTAAGCATGAAGAAGTAAGAAACATACATACTCACAAACTTTCGCATTTATAATATTAAATAGTGTGTTTCTATATATCTCGTTGTACGAGTGGTAGTATAAAAGAAGTCTTGTTTTGAAAATAATAGTTGTTTATGAAACTGTCGTATAAAATAAGTCGTATAAAAGTATTATACGTGTTGAGTTTATGAACGGAGTCGTAGGTGAGGTTTGACAGTTTTATTTTCAAATCTCGGAACATATGTAGATGTATAAACGGACTTCAAAAAGTTTTAAAAAATCTCAGTCATTCACATTCTTAGATTTGCTTTTCTTAAAATATTTTTTTTTATAAGATTCAGTCTGGTTCTGGTGATACAGACAGCCGGGCAGTGGAGTCTTAGTAAAAGAATCTAGTTTTTAACCTTTGGAGGATAGGAGGGAGGGATTTATCCCGCCTTCTAGGTTTAGTCTACTACTATCTACGATCGCATCGTCGCTTAAGATCGAGGGAACTTTTTTATGTGATGAAGTAAAAGACGAGCAAGACGACTCTCCTGACGTTAAGTGATAATGCTGCCCATAATTAGTACAGTGCTACTTAGGATTTCACAATGATGTGAAATTGTAGGAGCACTGCACCAACGCTTCTTACTCAATAGTCATAAGATGTTAACTCTTTAGCCCAGTAATTTCACTAGCTACAGTGCCCTTTTACCGAAGCACAGTAATGTTTGCACATCACTGCTCAGGCGGTAAGGAACTTACAAAATATCTGCATGTTGAGCGGCGGGGAGCGTCCGTTGCCTTCAACATTAGAGGCTGTGCAGGTGTAGTGTCCCGCTTGCAGTCGAGACACGTTGCGGAGCGCCAGGTTCGTGTTGCCGGTGATTATAGGATACATTCCTCCGTGGGAATAGAATAACTTACAAAATATCTGCATGTTGAGCGGCGGGAAGCGTCCGTCGCCCTCAACATTTGAGGCTGTGCAGGTGTAGTGTCCCGCTTGCAGTCGAGACACGTTGCGGAGCGCCAGGTTCGTGTTGCCGGTGATTATAGGATACATTCCTCCGTAGGAATAGAATAACTTACAAAATATCTGCATGTTGAGCGGCGGGGAGCGTCCGTCGCCCTCAACATTAGAGGCTGTACAGGTGTAGTGTCCCGCTTGCAGTCGAGACACGTTGCGGAGCGCCAGGTTTGTGTTGCCGGTGATTATCACGTTCGGCGGGTTATGCTGCAGTTGCACTCCCTAGGGAATAACACAAGATGTGAGGTAAAGGATGATTTATACGACGTAACATACCAAAATAAACATAAATAATATATATATTGTAGGGAATAAAACAGGCCCGTGTATGAAAAAACAAGAATGACGTATACGATGTAACAATTCAAAGATAAATTATAATGAATCATTCGATTTTTTTTTGTCCACCCAATATTTTGTATTATAAAAAAAAATAAAGTTACCTATATACATAAGTATTAATCTTCAAGTATTATTAAGGATTCATATAGCTGGCAAATAGCCTATAATAACTGTAATTTGAATCTTGCAGCATAAGTATATTTTTGTTCTGTTAGAGTTAAGACCGATTTGTCTTTAGTTTTTCTCTTCTATTCATTAGAAAACGAAGCCAGGAGATTAGCGGAAAGTGGTAATAACACATTTTTAAAAATCTAATTTAATTAACAACATAATATTATTATACTCCTATTTATAAAAATTATAATCTGGTTTTTCATATTAATTTTTTTTTTTTTTATGTGATGAAGTAGAAGACGAGCAAGACGCTCTCCTGATGTTAAGAGAAAACGGCTGCCCATAATCAGTACAGTGTTACCTAGGATTTCACAATTGTGTGAAATTCTAGGAGCACTGCACCAACGCTTCTTACTCAAGAGTCATGAGATGTTAAGACTCTTTAGCCCAGTAATTTCACTAGCTACAGTGCCCTCCTACCGGAGCACAGTGATGTTTGCACATCACTGCTCAGGCGGTAGAATAACTGGCACTGTTGGGGTACCCACCTAGACGACCTCCTGCAAAGGAAGTCTACCCCCGGTAAAATATATTAAAATTAATAATTAGTTATTTATTAATATTTATTAAAGTATTGCAATAATTAACTATTCAACACTATTTCAATAATTAGTTTTGATGGAAATCTTTTACGGAAAGTTTTCCTTATACAGGGTTACTACTAAATTAAAATGGTTTTAAAAATACCAACCACTCAGCCAGCGACAGTACCCCACGCTCCTCCTTGCGGAGAAGTGAACGATCATCGAGAGCTTGCGTTCAATGAACACAGCTCACCTCACGCTCAGGGCACCGCGCCACGTCTCATCAACGTGGTTGGTTTAGACTCACTTGTTGTGAATGTCTTGGGAAGAGCTTACTATAGAAATGATCCTATGAAGTAAGGTCTTGACTAATCGAACTCACACTCAAACGGTCGATATCACTCTGCGAATCTCGTCAGCGCGATCTAACTTTTGTACCGCTCGCTACGGGACGCCATCTAGTTTTGTTAACTGAACTAACTTGCGCGAGCGCAGCTGTGCGTGTGACGTCATAAGCGACGCGGCGCGGCGTACCGTTGAAACGTCACGTGCCCTTGAACCACTTTTAACGTACGCGTTAAAATAATATCTGAATAATATTAACATTTTTACTCTCCAATTTAATTTAATTTTTATTGACGTAGATTTATTATTCTAATTAAAGACAAACTACTTGTGTGTACAATTTTTAGTTTATGACAATATCGACCTTATTTACTTACTGTTACTGATCTTAACTGCCAAATTTTATATTTATTTCACTTAAGTTTATATTTATTTATCGAGTTTGTAATTAATTTACTTAGTCAGCGATTCTAATTAATGTAGCCAAATGTATTTTTAGACGAATCTAAGAACTACTTTGCCTGATTCTGGTTAAACAGTGCAAAAAGCCAGCTTCAGACACTGGAGTCGATTGAGAAACGTACCAAAAAGCTCGTATGTGACCAAAGGTTTATAGATTCTCGGCTGCAGAACCTTGAACACCGCAGAATGGTCGCTTCTCTATCGGTCTTTTATAAGATTCATTTCATTCATCAAAAAATATAAAAGTGTTTGTTTAAAGTAAGGGAAATGACGCAAATTCCATTATTTTGAAAACACGTCATAGTGTACACTATTATATTTATTGCACTCTGCATCATTATAATTATGTCGCTTAAGTCACACATACTGTTTCCCAATTAATAATGTAACTAATAATCCCTAAAAAGAAAGTAGTAACCCTGTATACGAGTATTTGTGGTTTATAAAATATTATAAAAGTTATTTAAGGTAAGGGAAGTGCTACAAAATCCATTGGGTTGAGCACCCGTCACAGCATAATGTAGAGGTAATATTATGTACTATACAAAATTATATTGTTTAATAATAATATTATCTACTGTAAGAATGTTGCAGTAGATAACCCTGTATTTGTGGTTTAAAAATATAAAAGTTGTTTAGAGTAAGGGAAGTGACACAAAATCCATTAGGTTGAGAACCCGTCACGGCGTATTTGTACTCACGTTGTGCTCCCAAACTACTTTATAAGCCGGGGGGTTCGCGTCGACTTGGCACCCGAAGTACACGTCGTCCCCCTCCTCGATATCGTTGGGGTTCATCTTGGAGCCGAGATGCATCAGCGTCTCGGGGATATCTGTTACAATGTACAAAATGAATTAGGAAATTAAAATATAGATATTTATTTAGATGATATAATAATTATGTATTTTTTACATAGAATAGGACTGCGTTTGACCAAAGTCTCACCTGCTGGTAAGAGATAACGTGATCGAAGTTGAAACACACAGGCCTAGCAAATGCCTATTAACCCTCGACTTGAAGACACTCAAATTGTAATTTTCAGGAAACACTGAAGCAGGTTGGGAGTTCCAAACCTTCGCCATCCGGATAACGAAGGTGTTTGTGCATATTGCAATAACTGACTCAATATATTTAGCAGTTCAATGTAAAGATAAGATAAATAACTCTTTATTGGTACAACAGAATAAAGTAAAATTTACAAACACAAAACTTAAAACTAACAGTAGGTTATAGTACCAATTGGTGGTCTTATCGCTCAGAGCGTTCTCTTCCAGACAACCGTGCATGGAGAGGAATTGTTCAATGTTACAAATATGTATGTGTATGTTATGTTGTTGTGGGATTATACAATGTTTTAATTATTTTTATGTAAAGTAAAAATAAGCTCCATCAGTGTTTTGGGCTGTGTGTTGATAGATAAATCAATCAATCAGTCATGTTTTCGTTTTTTTTTAGCCATTTTTGTCCCATCGCTGGGCAAAGGCCTCCCTTCCGTCACGCCATTCCGTCCTACCCAGTGCTATATTTTGCCAGGTGGTGCAATATGAGTCAAGCTCGTCCCGCCAGCGTTTTCTAGGCCTACCGCGACGACGTTTTATGTTGTATGGCGATCACATTGTTGCTATTTTGGCCTAATTGTTGTCATTCATACGGCAAATGTGGCCAGCTCAGTCTCATTTTTTCCCCTTCCTCATTTTTTCGTTAATGTCTTAAAATTATTTTTTAATAAACATGTCTAAAATAAGAACTAATCGAAGTAAACGAATGTAAAAACTCACAATACACGTTGAGTGGCAGTTTGCTCTCCATAGTGGACCGGTTGAATTGATTGTGTTCCGCTCTACAAGTGAGCACTTGACCGTTGTGCTCCTTTAAGGGCACCCATTGGAGGAGGGACTGCGTCTCATTGGCATTCTTCTGGCCCTGTGGAAAAATGTACGTAGAGTTAATAAGTATTTCTAGTAGTTAGATCTAAATATACCTACTATCCATAAATTTGTGTGGGCCTAAGATTAAAAGGGTCTATAGAAAATTGTACTGAAAAGTTTCCTTTCGCAGATTACTTAAAATCTGTGCCTGTAGCAATTCCTTGCGGCTAAAGCCCAGGGTCTATTTCGCGCGCAGAGTAAATCTCTCATTCAAAATGTCCCTGAGTATTTGACGTTGATAACGCTGAAAATGTATTTAAGTAACAAAACGAAAGACAACATAACTGTCATCTTATTATTTTTTATTCCAGCTTTAGTTCTTGTCTACAGGTCTTTAGCCGTTTCTCACCAGAAAGCTACGGGCATTGGTTAGCTATGTCAGAATCATTGCCACCGTTATAGACAGAGAAAGAATATAAACCATCGTGGTAAACAACTGAAAATGCGAGGGTTATGAGTTCTCACATATCAGCTGCGTTTAAAATTTTGTCATGTCCGTTCCTCATTCTAACTTTGTTTCTGAATTTATCTATTCCCATCCGCATAGACACATTTGTATTGTGGTCGAGTGCATTTTACAGTGTGCTAGAAATTGAAACGTCTATTCTGTACCTACTTAAGTTTTACGAACGCGATCGGATCACACCGGCCACAGCGCCTAGCGGTGCAAATATAAAAATTAACTACCTTTTATGCTTTATAAGGAGACTCAAAGAAAAATAGAATAGAATAGAATAGAAACTCTTTATTAAAATACCTCAAGACTTAACAAAAAAAAAAATTAAAGAAGGATGTGCCAATAGGCCCATTCTTTATAAGATGTGCTATACTGCAACAGCTACAAATTAAGATCATTAACTACATGTAGATTTTTGGCATATTATGATAAAATGTTTTAAGAAGATATATTTATTATAACAGGATAATACTTGAGTATAATATATCTATCAGAGAGGTATTCAAACTCAAATGCCAACTTAAAGACTGAAATCAAAGTATCTTTGGTGCAAAGTATCAGGGAACTACTACCCACCCCCTGAAGAAGATCCTCGTACAGGATGGAAACGGTTTAGTTTAGTGTAAAATAGTATTACGAAAATTACCACGCTCAACATTGAGGTATCGGTAATGGGAAATTACTTTCACAAACCCCACAACTACAAAAAAACATACATCCAGCCTTATATTACATACCGTGTTCTTAGTGATTGAGTTCA
Source organism: Hemithea aestivaria (assembly GCA_947507615.1). NCBI lineage: Eukaryota > Metazoa > Arthropoda > Insecta > Lepidoptera > Geometridae > Hemithea > Hemithea aestivaria. The sequence continues at coordinate 2,317,295 of OX382328.1, forward strand.
TTTGATGTCCACCAAGCCACCAGGTAATGTTGGCCGGAGGTCGCGAGCCTCCGGATCGGCACCACAGCTCCGACTTGAGGCCCACGGATAGAGGTTGCTCTTTTGATACGATCTCCACAAACACTGGTTTCACTGTTGGAAAACACAAACATTATAATTATTTTATAAATAAGAAAAAATATATTTTATATGTATAACTAAAGCTCAGAACAGCAAGACAGGTCATCATCGATTGGTTATCAGTCCATCAACACATTAATCGTAAGATATCTGCTAGTTAAAGAAATCTCTTTTAATGACAAATTGTTTTACAACATTTATGCCTACATCACGTCAAAAACAAATCTTTTTGACTAAATATTAGGTGAGACCTATCTTTAGTTAGGTCTTTAGGCCTGGTAAAACATAAAGTCTCCGGTAGCAAAAAACAACTGCATGGAAATACCAAAGGCGGTATTTCGCGCCCGACCTAGAGCATTAGCAAATATTGCCAATGTTTAGAAAACAACGTTTCAATGCACGTTTTAGCGATTTATGTTACAGTTTTTTTTTAATTTAGTGGTCTCACATTTATTATTCTTGTCACCTACATATAAAAATATATTCGACAAATTAAAATTAATCCACAAATTTTTATCTATGTTAAAATTAGCCGTTTTCCCATTTCAATCATTTCACTTGACCAACAAAAACATATTATTATTTAACAATTCTCTTACTTCTTCATAAAACAACTTTGTAGTTTCACAAAACTTACTAAGAACTAAGAAATATAAAAGAATATAGACGCAAACAAAACATTTTCGTTATTCCATACCAACTAATGTACAAAAATAGTTTTTCGTCTCCCTTTGTATATCTAACATTATAATACACTTATAGTATGTGCGTACATCTGACACTTATTCTAAAAGCATTCAGCCTCGATCCCGATACATCAAAACGCTATCACAAAGGAAAATAGAAGACTCCCACCCTTACATAAACTAAGCCAATATAGCCCTGTACTTTTGTAGAAGTGTTCTTAGGAAAGTATATTTTCTTGTCGAGATTTGCATTGTGGAGTATTCTGGTATAGTTAAAGTTTAGAATGGTACAGAAGGGAAACATTGGCTTGTCTACTTCGGGTTGTCTACGCCACAAGCTTAGGTCTTTCAAATCAGTTTTAAGCACAAAAGTTAAATAAACATACTTTATAGAGTATTAAATAAAGTCAATAGATTTGAGCTACTGCGCGATATATATTCTGTGTTTCCAATGTTATGTAACTCCTTCCAGCTGCGAAGCGGGTATCGCCAATCTTTTATTGACGAAAGCGGTTTGAGAAGTGCACATAAGAATATAGAAGCTCTTTCGCGGTATTACGAGTGTTCGAGTGTTGATATGCGAAAAATCAGAATACGAATTCGTTTCTACTTTTCTGCTCTGTTTTTGTTGAAATTAGAGTTAAATATAGCATTTTCTGATACTGTATTAACACATGTTATGGATATATTATCTCTCTAAAATGTAATACTGTTATAGAATTGATATTATTTCTCGAATTTCCACTCGTTAAATGAATGTACTCGACAACTGCGACGAAACAACTGGCCAGAACTAGTCAGAGTTCCATCATCAGCGCGAGTGCAAATTATATCAAAACCTGTTTAGTAATTTTCATGATAATGCAAATCAAAACGTGCAGTTAAGAAGCGTTGGTGCAGTGCACCTAGAATTTCACATCATTGTAAAATCTTGGGTAGCACTGTACTGATTATGGGCAGCGTTATCTCTTAACATCAGGGGAGCGTCTTGCTCGTCTTCGTACTACTTCACATTTTTTTTTTAATTTTACAAAGTTAAAGTTGTTACTTACAATACATATCAACCCTGACGGTGGCCTTCTGTGGAGACGCCAGCATAGTATTGTCAGCTGTGCAGGTGTAGACGGAAGACAAGTGTTCCCTGCTCGCATTCTTGACGGTCAACACCAGGGTCCTGACGGCCGTGGAGTGATGGTCTCCAGAACCCAGCGTGGCCAGGATGCGGTCGTCTTGAGACCATTGGATTCTTGGAGGTGGTACTCCTGTGAAATAAAAAAGTGAAATTAATAATGGTATACTATTCATTTACTCCTTATTTTTTTATTTTTTTTATATTAAATAGGCCTACGTTTGACCACATCCCACCTGATGGAAAGTGAAAAAGTGAAAAAGTGAAAAAAAAAATACAAAGTTACTACTTGAGAAATTGAAAAAAGGCGCTACTTTGCGAAATTTGTTTACTTTTGTATGTATTATATATTATATTTAATTAGCTGTGATTAAAAATATGTGCTTAAGTCTCCTTATATATACGTCTCTTTATAACCACCGTTGCTTTATTTTATGTATTTCCTTTCCCTGCTTGGTTGTCTGGAAGAGATCTATTAGCGATAAGACCGCCAATTGTAACACTTTTTTCTGTGTAATCTTAGTTTTAAGCTATGTTATTGTATTTGTGTGAACAATAAAGAGTTTCTATTCTATTCTATTCTACTTTTATAACAATAATACGTCTTTCTACTCTCCTTTCAGCTATTAGTAATTTTTTAATTGGTCCTAAAGGATCCAACAACTTAAAGAATAAGTACTAGTCAAGGTGAATCAAACTAGTCCAAAAAATACGATAAATGGTTTTTTTAAATAATTTCTTAGAAAATTTAGTGAACAATATTTCGTAATAATTAAATTTGAATTATCCGCAACACAAGAGAAATCGGGAGCTTAAGTCAGAATACAATGGCAACATTAATCAGATATTTAGGTAAGGGCGCGTACAGACGATAAGCGATTGGTGTCTTTTTTAATATAGCAGACTAAAAAGCATTAACTGAACACGCCCTAAGTGTCCCTTCAAACAAAGCTGCACTAACCTCCATTTACAGAACAAATAAGTTTGAAGTCGCTGCCCTCGTTGTAAGGGCCTGCCGACGACGTCACTTCTTTGCCGAACTCGTCGAAAATCACCGGCTTTCCAGGTAGCTCTGTAACAAATACAAAATTAATACTTTTGTTTTTCCTGATGGAAGGCCGAAACCTGAACAAAAATAAATAACGCTGAATTAAAACTAAATGAAGGTAGGCTGAAACCTAAACAAAAATATATAGCGCTGTATTAAAATTAAAAATAAAATTCACGAATTTTTGATAAGACCGCGTTGAAACATTTTTTCATAATATACACTCAAAGCCTCAATAAATAATTTTGAATAAAAAAGATAATAATAATATACACTCAGTAATCTAACTAAAATTATAAACGTAAAGGTTTAAAAGAATGTATGGATGTATGTTTGTTAGGCTTTCACACCTAAACGGGTACACCGATTGAGCTGAAATTTGGTACAGACATATCTTAGATCCTTAAATAATACATAGGCTACATACAGTACAGCGGGTAAAACCGCTGGGCGCAGCTAGTAATATTTAAAAAACTCAATTTCTATAACCACTCAAATGGAAAGCGACTATGTGACTTTCACTTATATACAATTCAAACCACTGTATTGATTAAGATGAAGTTTGGCACAACCATAGATTTCGATTTATTAATAAAAACTTTGTAGAAACTTTGTTTTTTGTTAAATGCTTATTATTTTATTGGTCTTATTTCCTCGCAACCCTTAAGCTTAGTTGGAATCACAAATAACAGCCAAATATTTGATTAAAATAATTATATTATTATGTGAGTGTCTGTGTGCCTAAACTATAAAGGCGTGAATGAACCTTTTTAATACCATTTGATCTACAATAAATGTTATTTTATAACTAAAATTAATTACCTTAAGTAATAAAACGATTAATATGCATAAGAAATGAAATTGTTAATTAAAGTTACATTTCTCGATCAAATCCTATGAATAATAAACTAAGAGTAGGTTTCAATTCACGTTACGTATAGAGGGCAGGGTCATTGACCTTTGGACTTGTAAGATCAACAGTGGTCGGTTCCATAGACAATAGGGATAATGTGTGTCTATGGTTAAACCACGGCTTAAATTAAAAAAAAAGTTTTCAACTTGATTGTTAAAAACTATTTTTTAAAATTATTTTAGTATTTCTTTGACTACAATCTCGCGTGACTATATACGACAATGCAGCCGCAGATGGCAGCAGACTAAACCTAGAAGGTGGGATAAATCCGTGGATAACTTTGCAAATAAAATAATTATCACGGTTCATGAGATAGAACCCCCTAGTAAAAGACAGATAGATGGGCGGACAGACGGACGGACAGACAGCGGAGTCATAGTAATAGCATCCTGTTTTGACCCTTTGGGTACGGAACTCTAAAAACGGCTAAAGTTACTTTGCTATGACGTCACTGCGGAACACTAGGTTGAAGCGTTTTTAAGCAAGGCGTGACGTAGCACATCCCCTCTCAAAAACTATAAAATTGTTATATATTTTTTTATTGTATTTCGAAACCAAAAAATAAAATCATTATATTTAATAAATCTAAATATTACCAAAGTGTTTAAATGGGAGAACCCATTCGTCCAACAAAAATTCGTCCCCTTTCCCCATTCGACCCCTAAAATTTTTGAGGTGCCCACTTGTCCCCTGATCCATTCTTTTTTTAAACATTTTATTTTTCTAAGAATTTAAATGTTTTTTTTCCGCGCGTTGTAGTTGTGGTACAGTATTCAATACATTATTTTTGCGATTCTTTCATTAATAATGACACAGTACATTTTGATTGCTTCTACTTCTTTTTAATAAATAAATAGATTTTCTAATAAAGTTTGAGCTTTTAATTGAGTTTGGCTATGAATTAATAAACATTAAACTTCATTTACAAAGTTTCGTAGCAAGTGAGCACACGTAGCCATTGCTACGAGCTACGAGTTCGGAAGCTCGTAGCTATTTGCTACGAAATACGGGTATGTAGCATGTGCTGTGAGTTACCTGAAACTATAAAATTTATTAGTTTTCTTGTGTAAGAGGCCAAGACTCAGTTTGGGTCGCTACGCCGTCGTAAGTTTTATTACGGGTTTTTGTTATTGTTATACATCTGAATTAATAAAAGGAGTAGGAAGGTCATTGCATTTTTTCAAAAAGATAAAATAGTGTAAAAAATTGTTTTTTTTTTGAGGCAAGAAGTGTTGGTTGTAGTAGTTCTTGTCCTATTGATTAGTGCGATAAGACTGTCAAATAAAGCTATCTATTGTATTTTTTGGTTTGCAGTAAAGTGTTATTATTTTTTTTTTATTCAAACCTTTTTTTGGTTCATATTTATATTTTTTCTGGTAAATATATATTTTATTTCTGTTCCTCTAACGAAATGGGACAAAATTAGAATCCTTTCCGAATGATATATTAAATTCAGAAAGTGACACACGCGAAGGAAATAAACCTCCACATGTCAACGTATGAATGATTTTTCTGTGTTCGGGACCTTAATGTAATTGGGTTCTAGGAATTTCGATATAAAAAGATGTTTCTAAACTCAATATAGACCTTGTGGCGAAATAATGCTGGGTTAATCTATAAACCTTGAATAACAGTATATAATATATTAAATTTTATATTTTACACTAAACGATTCGTGAGATTCATCTTTGTAAATAAACGGCATAAACTCACTTGTATTTACTTCGGCGTAAAGGTGCTAAGCGGGGCACGGACGCCGGCGTGTAACCGCAGCTACACCCTGAAGAAGATCCTCGTACAGGATCTAAACGGTCGGCACGAAGCCGAAGTAAATACAAGTGAGCTTATACCGTTTATTTACAAGATAAATTTTATAATTAAAAAATTGTATACATACCTATAAATAATATGATATATTATATATTATTGTGGTCAAAGGCCAATCTATATTGATTTTTTTTTAAATATATAATTATTCGGCACGCTCTGTGCTCTGTCTGTGGCATCGTAGCTCCCGAACGGATGACCCGATTTAGATTTTTTTGTTCCGCCACCACAAAATGGCATATTACATTTTTTTAGCGTTGAGATTTTGTTAAAATTTTACTTGTTTAACCCTTTCAGGACCTTAAGACTAGGAGAGGTAATGTTATGGTTATTTTTGTATAATATGATCTTTTTGATGTCTATAAAACATATTTTAAAGTCAAAAAGTAAAAACCTATTTTAGTTTTTTTGGAATTTTATGGTACATGGGTGTCCCTATGGTCGTCAACGGTAAATTTTATTCGAAATTATTTACAGTTTTGTTTCAAGGCTAGAGGAATATCTAGGATCTAACCACTTATTAAAAACGCAAATTTACTACCTATAATCATTAATTTATAAGAAATGAGTCAAGGTACAGAATAAAACAATTCAATCGGTCGTATATTACAGGTGAACTTTGCATATTATACAGGTGTTGTTAGTGCGATTATCTTTTGGAACGTGCACAATACGCACATCATTTTCTGTTTTTGTTTTTTCGATGGATTGTAATAGGGTAGATCGATTTATAGCATTGCATAATATGGTAGGTACTTACTCATTTTTTCAGGAAGCCACAGAGACTTGCCTGATCTACAAACAACCAATCAATCTATTCTGACCGTGCTTCTCTGTGTAAATGGTATATGCGTTGTTCACTGTTATATCAAAAAGGTCAACGAATAGTCTTAGATAATCTTTCTTCTTATTCTTATTTTAACTTTGACCTGCGATCAAGCTCGTGTGTTATATTTCTTTGATTCGTTAGACCAATGCCACCCATATTTTTATTGTAGTTTGATACGAAACATATTTAGTAAAAAATCGTACCTAATCGTACCATGATAATCAATTGGAAGCTTGGCTGCTAGCCAGCTTCAATTATTGGTATGACATGATTGACCATCACTTGGTGCATTTTATGCAATCAATCTTACCCTCCAGTCTGGCTAAACAGCGACCCATGCACCCTGTCCTAACGGGACAGTAAGAGAAGCTTTGCACATAGGTACAATATACGGCTCTAACGGTGTAGGTACCGTTATTCACCCAGGTAGAAAGTTCACCCGAATTCACACGGATTTTTTATATGACACAAGAATGCATTTTATGACTACTACTATTATCTTAAGGCTATACTAAGAATCTATATCGTTTTACAGTTGGCTGTTTCTATTCATTACACGATATTTTTAAAGGTTTATGACTTTATTGAAATCAGTTATTTTTCTTTTATTGATATTGCTTGGTAACTATTCGGTTTTTGAATAACTTCATAATATTTTGTTCATATCGTCGTCCGAAAAAAGTATCCCTTCACGACCATAGGGACAGTACTGTCCCTTTTTATATATGACTTTATAGCTTTATTAGGATCAAATTATCTAATAGTGTAGTAATTTATATAAATATAACATTAACCAGGCTATAGTTTTTCATGAAATTTATTTATGATTCTCACTTTAACATCTTGTGAATCTTGAGAAAACTTTTTCATTTTCGCACCAAAAGATATGTCATCTTTTATAGATTATAGACACAATATAGTTCTACTTTTATGGGGCTGCTAGCTATAAATGGTTAAAATGGACATTTAAATTTTAGAAAACAAAAAAATATTTGAAATTGACCAAGAATTTATTTAGATTTTTATTTTTTTGTGTTGGGTACACGGATGTCCCCATGGTCGTCAAAGGGTTAAATTACCGTTGTCAGATAAGCATGGGAATTTCAACAAAACCGAATTGTAATAAGTAAGATTTCAGGTCCATTAGTGGTTTTTCAATCTTAGATCAACTATACTAACCGGCCATTTATTAAACCAGCTCAGCGCTATATCAGCAAGACTGTTGGGCACAATTTCGTGACTTCATTGTTATGGTAAGCTAATAGCTCTGATTCACGACGCTGTGCTAAAGCCGGTCACTCTCAACGTCTATTGTTATAAGGTTCCAGGAAGCTGAGGTAAGCTCCATTAAGAAGCTCTGTAAGACCGTGTCTAAGTCACGAAAACTATTACTCAAGCTGCATCGACTTAGAGCTTCTTCACAATAGGTTGCAAGTAGCAAGACAATAGCAACGCGTAACAGTCAAAATTATCTTTATTATAATTGTAGTTGTAATAAAAAGGCATCCATTTGCAGTGTGCTACGTATTTTGGATTGAAATTGCCGTTTCAGGTACTGATTTTTTTTATACAACGAAGTAAGAAGACGAGCAAGACGCTCTCCTGGTGGCAAGCGATAACGCTATCCATAATTAGTACAGTGCCAACAAGGATTTTATAAAGAAGATCCTCGTACAGGATCGAAACGGTCGGCACGAAGCCGAAGTAAATACAAGTGAGTTTATGCCGTTTATTTACAAAGATAAAGGATTTTATAAAGGTAAAATTCTGGGTGCACTGCGCCAACGCTTCTTACCTGAGAGTCATAAGATGTTAAGATTCTTCAGATTAGTAATTTTACTAACTATAACATAATCTTTCCTTCAAATAACTCAAAGAATAATAATTACACAGTTTTTTTTTTATAATAACTCTTTATACAGTAAATTATAATTTGGGATAGCGTTTATAATAATAATAATAATAATAAATGTTCTTTATTCAGGTACAAGTCCCATACAAATTTTATACAGAGTGTAAAATACAAAATAAAATAAATCGACAAAAATAAATACAAAATAAAATAAAATAAAACCTTATTTACGGTTGGGGTCCAGGTGTACTGTCAACCAGTACTTTTGCATCTGTGACGCATAATGATCGTCACTTATTGCACTTAAAATTGTATTGCGAGAGGATCGCAATTTGTCCCAGAAGGATGCAATACGGGCTCTCATAATAGCGAAAAAGTCGGGCACCCGCGCCTCCGCGAACATGCTCGACGCACTGCAGTAACGCGGCAGTTTCATGAGGATGCGGAACGCGTCATTGTACTGCACCCTCATGGTGCTCAGAGAGGTTCTGCGAAAGTTCACCCACAGCTGGCAGGTGTAAAAACACTGGCAATAAGCCTAAAAAAGTGTTGTTTTTACACCTGCGCTGCATTTGGCAAACCTGCGAGCGAGCATGCTACACCGAACCGTTTATGTAAGTAGTATTTCAAATATATTTTTTAGAAATTTTCATACATCAGCAAAGAAAGATTTCATATTTTTAAATTTGCGAAAAAGGTCGATTTTATGAGCTGTAGGTGCGGATCCCGGCAATCATGCGAAGCATTCATAACTGAACACTATATTCTTGTTTACAGTTACTAAACTATGGTATTATTCGATTTATATACTTCAAAGAAAAGAAAGAATAAAACTGAACTAAGTTTAGTGTTTTTTTATATTCATAGAATAGCACTATTATTTATAGATTGACCTAACTTTTAACTTTTAAAACATTTCTGATTAGAAACGAATACTTTTCGTTTGGTAGGTACAGTTTTAAATTAATGATAGTTGTTCCGCAGTTTCACTATGGCATAATTTTATTATACTTTACTACGAAATATGACGAGCAAGACGCTGTCCTGATGATAAGAGATAACGCAGCCCATAACTAGTACGGTGCTACTTAGTATTTTACAAAGGTAAAATTCTGGGTGCACTGCGCCAACGCTTCTTACATGAGAGTAATAAGATGTTAAGACTCTTCAGCCCAGTAATTTCCCTAGCTACAGTGCCCTCCTACCGAAGCACATCAATGTTTGCACATTACTGCTCAGGCGGTAGAATAACTGGCACTGTTGGGGTACCCACCTAGTAGACATCCTGCAAAGGAAATCTACCCCCGGTATGCAAAGGAAATTTATCCCCAGTAATATACTCCTTCTTGTTTAACCGATAAAAACTTACAGTCTGCAAAGCTGAGTCACTGCTTAGCACAGTAGTGAAGGCTCCGCTCACCGAAATGAACATCTGCGACGTTCATTGTTTCGTTTTGCTTGCTCGAGGGTACACTTGAATATTCCACACGCTTAATACGATAGCTGCGCCGTCCGGTATTAAAACTCAAGTTTTATCTCCGTATTATGAAGAATTTTCATTAAATATGTTATGAAGCACAGCGTTTATGTTCAAGTATTAACCATGAGTAATTTGACCCTAATTTTCACAAAAAACTGATGCTGTCTGGCTTAGTTACTATGACCTTTACAAACTCTCAGATTTTTTTATTCATGTTCATTCACTAGCTGTTTCCAGCGGTCTAATGCGCTGTACTGTATAACCTATGTGTCCAAGATCTAAGCTATCTTTAAACTAAATTTCAGCTCAATCAGTCACCAGAAACTGGTTAGAGTTAGATGTGACTACATCACTAATGTAGCAGGCTTTACAGCTTAACATTACGACTGTCGAACTATCTGTAGGTAATTTTTATTAATATGGAATGAAGCTCAACGTTTATGTGTGTTTAAGCGTTAACCCTGCGACTAAGTTGCCCTAATTTTCACAAATTTACTGACAAGCATAAATTAGGTTATTAAGTTATAATAATATGTACGTACTTTAAAGTTTAGCAAATTCAAGTTTGATTTTATACAATTTTCAAAGCACCTTTTTGACCATGAAATACACATTATATAATAATAATATGTCAAAAAGATACGGCAAAATTATAATATACAAATTAATGGAAGGGTTTTTTTGGATTTTTGTCCTACAGCGTTATCGCATAATATCAGGCGGACTCATCTTGTTTATATAGCATAAAAATAATATAAGGAATATTATAAGGTAATTTTCATTAATATGGAATTTAGCCCAACGTTTATGTCAAGCGTTAACCCTGCGACTGACTTGCCCTAATTTTCACAATTTACTGACACGCATAAATTAGGTTATTAAGTGGTTATATGAACGTACTTGCCGATTTCGGGTAAAATGGCTTTTTTACTGTTACCGTCTGGAACTCATCTGTGTAAGATGAAAGTGTTACTTTGCTAAACAGCGCTCTAAAGAGAAAAAAAAAATAGAATTTGGGTATTTGACTAAGTATTAACAGTTAGTAGTTGTATTAAGTCATTTAAGACAAGAGTCATAAGATGTAAAGACTCTTTAGCCCAGTAATTTCACTAGCTACAGTGCCCTCCTACTGGAGCACAGTAATGTTTGCACATCACTGCTCAGGCGGTAGAATAACTGGCACTGTTGGGGTACCCACCTAGACGACCTCCAGCAAAGGAAGTCTACCCCCGGTAAAAATCAATATTATCACTCGTAAAGTGCTTCAGCTATATCAATTAAATAATATTATATATTTTACAAATGTGAAAGGTTGAACATACAAACTACATATTATACATAAAATATGTTTATCTGGGGGCACGGCAGTGTCCCCGCCAAGTCGAGCAAAAAAAGCGGCACGGCCGTACCATCCTTTTCTGGAAGCAGTTCAGACCATTTTCGACCCCCTATAACTTCGCTGTGGAAAAAACTAGAAGCTTCAATTTTTAACAACCGAGTATGCATTGTATAAACACGATTTATTCCAAATTTCATTCAATTTGAACTAGTCGTTTAAAAATTATAACTAGTCAAAGTATTGTAATTTTGTCACTCACTCACTCACTCACTCACTCACTCACTCACTGACCGATCATCAAAAGTCTAAGGCACTTCTAGCAAACATAGAAGGTTCAAACTTGGTAGATACTTAGAGTTTATTGTATAAACCATAGGAAAACTAAAAAAACATGCAATTTTGGTCTAGTTTTCGAGATACATAAACTGCATAAATAACTTTGTAATCCCGTATAAATGTATAGGATTACAAAGTTACATTTGCAGTCAACGGTAAAAATTGCATAAAATCCCAATAAATAATGCCATAATATATATGCCGTAATAATGTATAAAGCCAGGGAGGGATTATCCCGCCTTTTAGGTTTAGTCTGCTCCCATATACGGGCGTCGTCACTTAAGATCAGGCGATATCGTGGGCAAAGGCTAACCTAATACGAATAAAAAAAAAACAAAAAGTAGTGAGATGCCACCAAAAACATAACTTGTAAAAAATACCAAGTCTCGCAACTGCAGTTCTTCTACCGTAAAAAGTTGTGAGATCCATGTACTACCAAGTCGGTAAAATCTTTTGTGTTTTAAATTAATAGATTGACTTGGCAATCGCACTATTATGTCGGTATATTACTTGAGAGATACCTTGTTGAGTTTTCATGCGATGGCCAAGTCTATCTATTGATTTAAAACACAAAAGATTTTACCGACTTGGTAGTACATGGATCTCACAACTTTTTACGGTAGAAGAACTGCAGTTGCGAGACTTGGTATTTTTTACAAGTTATGTTTTTGGTGGCATTACTCTTTCACGCTTAAACAGGTTGGTTAATTGAGCCGATATTTGGTATATTATATTCCTATATGCCTTAGAAAAATATCATATTGGCTATATAGTTTCGCAATATATACCTACAGTACAGCAGGTAAAACCTGGTTGCAGCTAGTTATAAGAATAGTAGTAATACTGTGCTCCGGTACTGTGCTCCGGTAGGAGGGCACTGTAGCTAGTGAAATTACTGGGCAAAAGAGTCTTAACATCTTATGACTCTTGAGTAAGAAGCGTTGGTGCAGTGCTCCTAGAATTTCACATAATTGTGAAATTCTAGGTAACACTGTACTGATTATGGGCAGCCGTTATCTCTTAACATCAGGAGAGCGTCTTGCTCGTCTTCTACTTCTTCACATAAAAAAAAAAAAAAAAAAATATTTACAACAGTGGTTACTGATATAAGTAGTTGTATTATACTACACAAATTTCGTGTATAATGATGCGATCCTTTGATATCGTAAATAAATTATGTAGTTAACAAGACCGGAAAATTGTGAGGATCTCCTAACAAAGGTCAGAATGTTTAACTATTTATTCATCCTCCAGGGGTCGTTGTTACAAAAATAAAGGCCTCGCATCAACTCATGTGGGCGAGTTTACATCGATTATTACTTAATTTTATGAAATAGGTATAGGTATACATCCTACTTCCTACTAATTACAAGCTTTTTTTACCTTCACCTGTCTGTTGTCTGTTTGTCTGTAATCAAATCTTGCAAGTTAAATTTGACCCACTTCCCGGTTTCCGATTGAGCTGAAATTTTGCATGCATGTATAAATCGGATGATAATGCAATATTATTGCGACATCGAGCTGATTTGATGATGGAGCTGGAAGGTGGCCATAGGAACTCCGTAATTAAATGACGCAACTCAATCGAGTTTAGGCTCATTTGATTCGGCTTTACGAGAACTTTATGATGCTAGATAGCAATAATAATTAATAAAAGCTTGTTTTTAAAAAAGTTTTTTTTATTTCACTTGTTTTATAAATGTGAATGCGATAGTACGGATGTATGTGTATATGTATTACTTTTTTACGTCTAACCGACTGTACATAAATATACTAATATTATAAAAGCGAAAGTTTGTGAGAGAGTGTGTATGTTTGTTACTTCTTCACGCCTAAACGGGTGGACCGATTGAGCTGAAATTTGGTATAGAGTTACCTTAGACCCTGGAATAACACATAGGCTACAGTACAGTACAGCGGGTAAAACCGCTATATATTAACCTATGTGTTATTCTAGGGTCTAAGCTATCTCTATACTAAATTTCAGCTCAATCAGTCCACTCGTTTAGGCGTGAAAAAGTAACAAACATACACATTCACTCACAAACTTTCACATTTATAACAATATAAGTGTGATTAATTCTTCGATATTTGTTAATATTTTGAAAATTATGATTTTATTTTGCTTTAACTGGAAAAATGATCCTTTTGTTGGTTGAAATAAATGAATTAAATTTTAATATTCATGAGCATAATTGAATGAAATTTCTTATTTTATGGAATCGTGTAGGTGGGTAACATAAAGTAAAATGGTATTGCTTTGTTTAAAAGTACGTAAAGTTGTTTTAAGTTAAATTTATATCGAAAATGAATATTATAATAATCAGTAATTTTTTGATATTTTAAGATTATAAAAGTTGTCAGAATAAATTTTAATAACAATATCTTTCAATTAAAATCTTTTGCCTGAGCTAATGGTAAAAAAAGGTTTTAAAATTAGTGTATCATTATTAAAGTCCGTTTTTTTTTTCATTGAAATAACAAACCCATAAAAATAAAGCAATCATTTTTTCAACGGAGATCACATTTTCTATTAACGATGATCTGAATAAGAAAATAAGAACAGAGCAGAAAAACCCTCAAAAACCTTTTGATTTTGGTTATTTATAGATTAAACAAAAGCAATATCCGGACATGGGTAGGAATTTCCTTTTTTTATTTCAACGAAAGAGTCCGCGCCGTAAAAGTTTCGGTACCCTTGTAACTTTTCTTTGTTGATTTTTGGAGATAAACGCTAGAAATTTACGGCGACCGACGTTGGCTTTATCGACGTATTGCCGTGGTACGTTTTATTGTTACCTTGAGATGGGAGGGAACGCAACCTACCAAACACAGCCTTAAACGTAATAGTTTTGAGCCTTGAGATGTTGAAACCTTGAGAGCTCAAAGCCTTTAAAACACCCTTGTCATTGTATTTTAATACTGTAAAAGTAACAGAGAATATGCGTACACAATTCAGAAATATTAATTTTCCACACTGTATGAGTATATTGTTTAACTCAACCATGTAACATTTATCAAAATTCATAGCCAAAGTTTAGAGGCCCTTCCAATGGTTAGGATAACGCTTTACGGTGGCCGTTTTGCGCCTGATCTAGTATTCACTGTTTATACGCTATAAAACCCAATGTTACATCTTACAAATATCGTAAAAGTAAAGGCTCTCGTAAGATAAGCAGGTAATCCATTTCGACATTAGACTCGTTCGACGCATCTTCTAGGGTCTCTCGATCGCGTCATAAAATTTTAATTTCCCCTCTGACCCACATTTTTAGTGTCAGAGGTCGAGCCGTAAATCATCTCGAGGCGTTTCTGGACTTGCTTCGGAGTTTCCGTGTTGATTCCACTAGGATAAGGGAGGGTCAAGTTTACGATCGTACTAGTTTTTATCGCGATTGCTTGCGCTCGGCGAACGCAGCGAGGCGCGGCGGTGGCACGACGACTTTTCATAGCTTTTGTAACCCCTCTGTTCCCAGTGAATTATTTTATTAAAACACAAAAAGGGGAGAGCAGATACGGACGCGAGATTAGGTGAGAATTTAAGAGTTTCGCCTTGCGAGAGATCGTTTCCGAGATACGGAATATAGTTTTCAGGTATCTGCAATAAAGAAAGGGTCTTCTTTATGGGCACTATACTAAATTTCGTGAAATACCTACCGCGTCTTCGCCCTACTATACGAGAAATCTTTGATAAGGAAAATTATAAGGCATATAAATATATACACGTACAATATTATATGTTTGAATTTGCAAACATTTACAGAGTAAAAATGTATTTAGGTTTTACATATTATTATGTAGGTTGCAAAGAAGTGATTAATATGTGAAGTGAAGGGGACAAGAGCTCGCAAATATAATAGAGCCATACTACTGTCATTTGGTGTTTTTTATACCTACACACTGTAATAACGTGTACTTTAAGTCTGAGATTTATCATCTATAATTATTATTCAATAGATCTAGTTCTTTCTTATGATCGTTGCGATGTCATCGAAGCACCGGGTTGGTCTAAGATTGTAGTAGAAAAAATAATGTGTATATCCTTACCAATAACATCAAGAGCGACCCTGAAGTTCCTCGTGGGCGAGACGTGGAAGTCCACCCTACAGCGGTAGACAGCGCGGTCGCGGGCCTGCACCTCTTGCACCTTCAGCCCTGGAGTGGGGTTGTTGAACCAGCGAGTGCGGTCTCTGTAGGGCTCTTCTATCCAGTGAGCTGTCGGCCCCGGCACTCGCGTGTCATAACTGTGGAACACAAAATATTAGTAACGATATAGATTGGGCTTGGTAAAGGTTGAGGCGAAGAATAGAATACACAAATTTATTAGTAAGAATAGAATAGAATAATACTTATTCTATTCTATTTCTATTTTTAATACCGTTTTCATTCATTTGACGAACTAGCTCAATGGAATTTTCCCAGAAAGAAGTTCCATGTAAACGGCATGAAATATTAATCATTATGATGGTCTAAGTCTACGAATAGACTCATAATTTATTCATAGGTCTATATTAAAAAGGGCATAAAATAAATTGGTCGTTCACCTGATGGTTAAAAAAGAATTATAATAGACGTAACTGTGTATAATAGACCTATATTATAGTCGAAGCTAGGCTCACGGCTCTACCTTGTGCAAACTCTTGTGCAAATAAATAAATTTCATTTCAATATTATTTATTTCATTTCAATATATTTCATTTCATACCCTGGGTTTCGGATACTGTAATTACGATGTCCGGTAGCAAGCATCGCGACCGAGAGGCGTGAGCTCCTGATGAAGGACATCGTAATTGTCCGAAACCCAGGGTTGAGCCTAGCTTCGACTATTATACCCAGTTTAGTCGTTTGTTTACGTAGTTAATATGTACAACACTCACGCTAGTTTTCAAACACGTAGAATAGACTTATATTCGCAAGTCTAATTAAAAAAGGCATAAAATAAATTGTCCTTCCACCTGATGTGTTAAAAGGAAAGAATTTGCCAATATTTTGTACAGTTTACGAGGGCCGACGACCTGGATTATTGCATGCAATTCAATCTGTCTGAACAGCGCGAGAACGCTTAAATATTCGATTGGGTGACCGCATCGATCGACCATTTTATAGTCGCGTCTGAAACATCTACTTATACACTGTTTGAAAATTTGTATTTGTTTTTGTTTAAAAAAATCAATCTTGTATTTTTTATTGTCTCTAGCAGTATCCAGTGAATTTGCCTGCTGAAAAGCTTATAATGTGATTTCAGAGTTAAAAATATAGTGTCAGCTTAATCTGTTTAACCGTTTAGGTGTAAAAAGGGGTATCAAACATATCCATAATATTATTTCTTTATTTCAAATTTATGTTAACTAAATGTGTAAAAAGAAAGAGTGACTAATTGACTGATCTATCAACGCACAGCCTAAACTACTGAACGAATTCGGTTGAAATTTGGAATACAGATCTACGTTAAGAAAGGATTTTGCCACACGGGCAAAGCCGTGAACGCTAGTATTTATATAAAATTAAAAGCTTAAATCAGTACACTCTAGTGGTGGGTCGTTAACGATTTTTGGGTTAACGCAACGAAGCCGTTAAATTCATCATGTTAACTTGTTAAAAAAGCCGTTAACATTATAAACAGGTTTTCATTAATGTAACAGATTTGTACCAACGGCAACGTAGCAGTTAATAGTAGCAAGCGAACTTAGAAACATAGATATCTCTCACTCTCGCTCGTACAATTTTAAGCTAGCGGCGTCTCGCTCGCTCACATAGGCGCCCTCGCGTCCACTCGGCATATTCCGTTTCTATTCGTTCTTTCAACGCAGAAGAAATAGATAATTTTAACTGGTTTTGCGTTAACAGCTTCAGATTACGTTAGCGACTTTTGAATACCTTTTCGTTGAGATAATAAAAAAAGCGCATTGCCAAAATCGTTGAATGTAACAGTTGATAGATTTAGCGGGTTTTGCAGTAAACAAAAAACTGTTAATTCGTTAACATTAGATTAACAGTTAAAAAAAGCCGTTCGTTGAATTAACGCCCACTCCTAGTACACTCTATTTAATTTTAGGATTAACACATAGTTAGAAGTTAGATTTTTTTCTTGATTGTGACAATTGAATCATTATAATATTAATATACCTAATAATATTTTAGGAAAACTTAGTGGAAATATAAATACTGATTTTTATATTTAATAGATAGACAGATAATCCTTTGTTGAAACACAAAAATGTACAACAAAAACTTAAAACTAAAAACAAATAGCTGAAAATACTAAAACAAGACTTTTCTCACAGGACACTTTAACATTTTTCATTGTCGTGCCGTATTTTGATCACAGCTCAGTTATGCTTTAAAATTGTTATGACTCAGTATTTAATAACATCAAATACTATCCTTATATAACTATGCTTATATAACATTATATTTGGGAAATTGGAAATTGAAATCTGTGTAAACAGAATGTACGAATATCAACATCTATTCTGTGCTATCGGTTGTTATTTAATCAGCGTAATTTCAGAGTTTGCATAATTACGAGCATCCAAATAGTTCGGTTCGTGCCACAGAAAAAGAAAGCCAGTAAGAACTGTTACAGGCTGTGTCGGCTGTGTTACAGGTCTTTACCCGTAGAATGTTTATTATGGTTGCGAAGTCGGCGTATGATAATTTGAAGATGAGTAAGCCTAACATGCATTTTCGGCATCATATCACTTAGTATTTTTAATGCCACACTTCTAATCTCTTTTCTTATAATTAAAATGAGATATTATCAATGACATTTCACCATATTATTATGCTCGTACATATATAAAAACACTTATAGTGGACCTACGCGCACTTCGTATCGCCTAAATTACCTACTTAATTATGTCAAATACACAAAAAACTTTCCTCTTATTTTATCATCTGATAAGAAAACTGCATCAAAATCCGTTTCGTAGTTTTAAACATCTAAGCATACACAGATACAGACAGCGGGAAGCGACTTTTTTTTTACACTATGTAACAGTTATGATATTATGTCGTTGTGTGAAGGTGTGACGTATTTTACAAGATTTTATTTAGTAATAATTCAGCTCGTTACACTGTGGCAAACAAGCCACATTCATCTAACAAACAACAAATCAGAACTGACGGTTTCCAATCAATTTGCTATGAAGCACTGCCTTGTGTACTATAGCTGGCCTATTCACCAGTAATGCACGCTTCTATCAATATGTAGGATGGATAATAATAATTAACTTTGATTTTAGTTCTATTTGCTTTGTAATAGTTGTGTAAAGTGGTGCTTTAATTAATTGTATTTTGATCTACAAAATAATATTCGATAGGTACTCTATAATTTAGTTCATATATATAAATGTTTGCTAATCCATATTCCATATAATATATATGTAATAATAAATGTCTTAAAACTAAATAGAGCTTCTCGTCCAGCATACGAACTGAAATCACACTTTGATTCTTATTTATTTTAATATTACTTAAAAACTGCTCCTGATTCTTTTTGATATAACAATGGATTTTTTAATTGATCAAATAAAGCACATTTAAATAATTTATATTGAGCGATAAAATCATATTAAAAAACAATTACTGTGGCAAACGTAGCAACATCGGTACAGCCACTTCAAAGTTCATAACAAAATTTAACGCAGTGTCTACTTACTCCCACTTCTAAGAAGTTGGGTTCATTCTAATTATGCAAAGAGACCACCCTCTCAAACTTTTGCGCCTATCCGTCAAAATTTCAAGAGGAGAATAATTGTTTTTATTAAATTAGAGACAAGCGTTTGAACGAGTTCTGGGGGCCGGGAGCTTGACGAGTTGCCTTCGAAGCCTTCAAATTTGTTTATGGTGTCAAAACTCAAACATTTAATTGGCTGGGCTCTTCGCCGCTTCTCGTTATGAAGAGTTGTTAACTCAAACTACCGTTTCGGTGGCATTCAAATAGAACTTGTGTGTACCAACTGTCTCAACTAGTCGATATTTTATCAATATCGTAATTTAATTACTTTACTGGCGACTGGTAACGTAATAAAGATGATTGCTTTTATTAAACCTAATTGAATTCATAGAGATGTTGATAAGGTTAAAAATGTGAAATCTGCAGGAAATGACATTAAATTGGGTGTTCCTCAAGGCTCAATACTCGGCCCATTTTTGTTTTTGGTATACATAAACGATTTACCTCATATGCTGGATAGGCAAGTTGATATGGATATTGTACTCTATGCAGATGATACATCTCTGATTTTTAAAGCAAACAGAAAATCAAATGAAGTGGGAGACATAAACATAATTTTAGATTCCGTATACAAATGGTTCTCTAAAAATAACTTATTGCTTAACTCAACGAAAACCAAGTGTGTCCGTTTTCTTTTACCTAATGTTTCTGTTCCAGACACTGAGTTGATATTAGGAACCGAAACTCTCGAAATGGTAAACAGCACCACTTTCTTAGGGCTAAAAATAGATAAAAATCTTCAATGGGGCTCTCATATCAAGTTGCTAGGAAACAGACTGAGCTCAGCTGTACATGCAATTCGTGAAATTCGTAAACTAAGTGATATCCCTACTGCAAGGCTGGTCTATTTTTCCTACTTTCACAGCATTATGAGTTATGGTATATTACTCTGGGGCACTGCAGCGGACATAAATAATATTTTTATTTTGCAAAAACGTGCTATTAGAGCATTGTATAGGCTCAGTCCAAGAACCTCATTAAGAAACTTTTTTAAAACAATAAATATTCTGACAGTGCCATCACTATATATTTATGAAGTTATTATGTACACTCGAAAGAACATAGATAAATATCTTAAGAACAGAGATCGACACTCTTTTAACACAAGAAACAAAGACAAATTAGCTGTCACAAACTTCCGGCTTGCTAAAAGCAGCAAATCGTTTCTAGGTAATGCTGTAAGATTTTATAACAAAATTCCAAACGAAATAATTCAGCTAAAGGAAACACAATTTAAGAAAATAGTACGATCTAACTTAATGAATAAAGCATATTATAACATCAAAGATTATATCGAGGATAAAGAAGCATGGTCTACAGGTTTAACTCTGTGCAAAAGATTAGTTAAGTGTGACAAAGCCCCTATTCAGCTGCTAAGTCAGTGATTGTATGACACTTCCTTACTATAATTACATAAGTAGATATATTTATTAATAATAAACTATACAAGACAAGGCCTCTTTACAGCCACACATGTATCTGTTGACGAAACTAAGTGTTCTTTATGTTCTTATAGTGAATAAATGTTTGAGTTTGAGTTTGAGTTTGAATGAAATATTAAGCTAGGTTATATAAAATATTACAAGCGTATTTTTTGGTTTGTGAATATAAAAAATAATAGTTGAAAGAAAACGCTTAGGTATAAGTTTTTTTGGTGGGAACGCTCTACGTAACGCCTTTAATTTTGATTTAATAATTATTATTTAAATTTAATTTTTAATGATGGTGTACTTGACGGACATTATTTTCTCAGACTCAACCTTAACTATAATTATTATATATAGAAGAGCTAATAAAAAATATTTCATATAAATTTCTTTGAGAATTTCTAATTTATTATTCAAGTGTAATGCAAGTAGTGGATATAAGCGTATGTTCATAGCATCAAAGCCCTCAATACTTACTAATTACTAAAGTTAACCCTGTAATGGTTTAAGTTTCTGCATAATAAACACGAAATTATTTTGAAGTGCGCAAACTGGCGCGAGCATTTTGCACATTTTGGATAATGACGTCACGAATTAATTGTTTTATTAATATAATGTTGTGACATTTTTTAAACTCAATTTCTTCATAAAAAAACATATTTTAAAGCCTAACAGTTAAACGGCTGAAAAAATACTCTATCTTATAAGATCATAGCTACCTAATTTCAATCGGTGTGGCCTATTTTAGTGTATAGAATAGGAACATACAGATTTTTTTATACATTATAGGTAAGCCTTGGACCAAGATCTTGCGTGATATTAAGTGACAATGTGGCCGTAGATGACAGCAGACTAAACCTAGAAGGCGGGATAAATCCCTTCCTGGCTTCACTGAACATCATGCCGAAACACGGTCACAATGACCGCTTGGCGACACGGTTTTGTCCAGTGGGTGGTAACTTACCACGGCTGAAGCCTACCAGTATAGCGAGTAGAAAAACCGCACATAACTAATTAGTCATTAGTGCGGGCTGGAATTTGAACTCAGTGGTCCAGATTTGCATCCGCACCACATAACCCCTTGGCCACCACCGCTTCAATAATTTTCGCATTAATAATTCTGGTTTAATTTGAAGCCCTTTGAAATGCTTTGAATTCAATAAATAATGTTTGTTATATATTTTTCATAGATATAAATTATGGTCATAACATTAGAAACACAATATTACATCGCTCCCAAACTATGCGCATAGTTCCTTTGTGAAAATAGACAAATAAATGGACAATTTGTGGCTAGATAATGGCAAATTTCACCTTAATGGTTCTAAAGTTACGTTGTCGCCCGGCAAAACTTTGTGGACAGGAAAATTGTTACCGACTCTTGTAATTAGCAAAAAAAGGTATTATATTTTGCACACCGTTTTGCCACAGTAAAATGGTAGCCTGTAGGCTGACTGTTTTAAGTCAATTTAAAAAAATATATTTAAACAAACTTTTATTATTATTAATGGTGAGTATGTTAGTATAATAAATGAGCCCAAAGTCGATGGGGTTACGTCGTTCGATTACGAATTTCCTATGGCCACCTTCCAGCTCCATCATCAGATTAGCTAAATAACATTGCGTTGTCATCTCTCGCTAGCACCATTTGACAAATATTGAAATATAAATTCATGGAATTAATTTATTGAAAATTCCTCTAGACCAGCCCTGCATGATATTGTTGCACATATTTTAAAGTGTTTTATATTTGACTAGCGGCCCGTCCTCGCTTCGCTTCGGGTGCCATTATGAATAAAAAAATAAAATGAAATAATAAGACTTACGCAATAAATATTTCAATGACAAATCTACAGATTTAGTATAATACCATTGCTAGAAATAGAAAATGATCACGAACATTAAATTCGCATCTTAACATGAATTTAGTCTATTACAACTTGTGATCCTATTTATGATATTTCTATCTTAAAATATTCTAGTAGCTTCTGGTGCTTCGCCGGCCACTGCCGCGGCCTTTACAATGTTTGGAGATACTACAAAGATTTCAGGGAAATAAAAACTATCCTATGCTCTGTCTCAGGACTCAAATTGTGTTAAAACTTATTTCCCTAATTCGTTGGTTAAAACCAAATGAAAGCTACGTCAGTTCGACGGACACTGATTCCTTATACAAACTCTTAAATGCCTGGTTTCCTATCTGAAAGGGCAGTTTCGGGGATAAAAGCTATTTTGTGTCCTTCCTGGTACTTAAACTAACCTTTGTAGAAGTAAAAAAAAGCTTAATTGGCCTAACGAATATAGATAACTCATACAAACTTCACCCCTGTTCCCCTTCTAAAAGGGGATTTCTAAAATATAAAAACTATCCTATGTCCTATTTTGGTATACAAACTACCTTTATTATACTTACTAATTTTCAGGCCCAGCGGTACCTATTAGAAATTTCAATACAACATTTGCCCCCACTTTTATAGGAGAAAAATGGCTCTCTTCTCCCCCTATAAGAGGGGAATATCTGAGATAAACACTATTTTACATCCTCTCCTGGTACTTAAATACCTTTGCATGCCAAATTTCAACTCCATCAGTTCAGCAAAAAGATAATAAAAATATATATTATTATGTTTAGGTATTAAAAAGAACCTATAGGATAGGTATTCCAAATTTTATCATTCTAGGTTCAGGAGTTTCGTCTCTACTGTGATAATGATGAGTCAGTCAGATCACCCTACAGAGTTTAGTGTAGTCCCACATATTATGTTAGGTTGGAAAGTATCCACAATGCGCAAATCGAGCGTACGAAGCGAGAATGAGGCGATGCGCTTGAGCTTGGGAATCAAACAACTTTTTTATACCAAATTTCAGCTTATTATTCCCGTTCCCATATGAATATTGGGATGAATAAACAATCCATTATCGTTTCTTGGTAGTACACCAAATTTCAAACTATTCAGCTCAGCGGTTACATTTTCCATATTAGTCCCGTTCCCGTGGGAATTTTGGATTGAAAACTATCTTGTATTCTTTTTTGGTAGCCAAACTACCTTTGCATTAAATTGCAGCTTAATTGGCCACGTGGTTACAAATTTCTATATTATTCACGTTCCCGTGGGAATATTAGAATGAAAACTATTTGAACCCTTTCCTGATAGTCAAAATACCTTTATACTAAATTTCAGCGTTATAGGCTTAACGGTTACAGATTTCCATTTTGTTCCTGATCCCGTAAGAATTTTGGAATGAAAACTATCTTGAATCCATTCATGGTAGTCAAACTACCTTTACACCAAATTTCAGATTGATTGACTCAACGGTTTTAGATTTTCATTTTATTCCCGTTCCCGTAGGAATTTCACAAAATCCCTTCTTATTGGTCGCCTACGTTACCTAAAAAACACGCTGTACAAATTTCAGGTCAATCTGTCCAGCGATTTTATCCCTGCGATGATAAGTCAGTTAGATTTCCACTTAAAATTTTGGCATAGACATAGATTGTTCCCGTTTCCGTAAGAATTTTGGGTTGAAAACTATCTTGTACTTTCTTGGTAGCCAAACTACCTTTGCATTTAGTTTCCGCTTAATCGGCCAAGCGGTTACAGATTTTCATATTTTTCCCGTTCTCGTGAAGAACCGTTGTGAATCCTTTCCTGACAGTCAAACTACCTTCCAAATTTCAGCGCTATAGGCGTTACCGCGATTTCCATTTTGTTCCCGTTCCCATAAGAATTTTAAAATGAAAACGATCATGAATCCATTCATGGTACCCCAACTACCTTTATATCAAATTTCAGCGTAATAGGCTAGAGGTTACAGATTTCCATTTTGTTCCCGTTCCCGTAAGAATTTTGGAATGAAAACTATCCTGAATCTTTTCATGGTAGTCAAACTACCATTATACCAAATTTCTGCTTGATAGACTCAACGCTGACAGATTTCCATTTTTTCCCGTTCCCGTTGGAATTTCACGAAATCCGTTCTTATCGGTCGCCTACGTTACCTAAAAAACACGCTGTTTAAATTTCAGCTCAATCAGTCCAGCGGTTTTATCCCTGCGATGATGAATCAGTAGATTTCCACTTTAAATACATATTGGTATAGAGTATAGACATACTCGTAGATTGTTCTCGTTCCCGTGACATTTTGGGTTGAAAACTACCTTGAATCCAGTCATGGTAGTCAAACTACCTTTCAACTAAATTTCAACGTAATAGGCCTAGCGGTTACAGATTTTCAGTTTTGTTCCCGTTCCCGCAGGTATTTTGGAATGAAAACGATCTTGAATCCATTCATGGTAGTCAAACTACCTTTATTCAAAATTTCAGATTAATAGGCCTAGCGATTACAAATTTCCATTTTGTTCCCGTTCCCGTAGGAATTTTGAAATAAAAACTATTTTGAATTTTTCCATGGTAGTAAAACTACCTTTACACCAAATTTCAGCTTGATAGACTCAACGGTTACAGATTTTCATTTTGTTCCCGTTCCTGTGGGAATTTCGAAAAATCCCTTCTTATTACCTGCCTACGTTACCTAAAGAACACGCTGTCCAAATTTCAGCTCAATCGGTCCAGCGGTTTTGTCCCTGCGATGATGAGTCAGTCAGTTTTCTATTTTATATAATAGTATAGATATATATTAAAAAATGGGACGAAGATGAATAATGGATTTTTTTTTAAATCCCATTATGCCATTTTTCTATATATCTAACTGAAAACACTTTTAAAATGTCGTGTGCAATAATATTATGCAAGGCTGGTCTAGAGGAATTTTCAATAAGTTAATTCCATGAATTTATCTTTCAAAATTCGTCAAAATGTGCGAGCGCGAGAGCGTCACTCGGTATATAGGTACGCTCTTATGCGCCGCGCACACACACTCTTCGCGTATGTTCGGTATAGACCTACTCGACATGACTTTACTATGGTTTTGGAGACCATACGACATTCCAACTTTATTACCAGTTGTAATGCTTCGTCGGAACATTAGCACGGTGATAACTGAGGCGTCGAAATTGAAATGCGAAAATTTAACTATCAAATGGTTCGTCTCATAAACGTTATGACCTATTTTATAGCCACGACTAATTGTCCTGCTGAAACTGTACTGACCCATTAGGGTCATTGGGTTTTTGGTAAGTAGTGCTTTAAATGTTGGACTTTAAAATTATTGGGCATTATTGGGCAAGGGATATTAAGCAGGTTGTTTCTGGATGAAGCGCATTACGTCACGCAGGACTTTGCATTTAATTCTTTTTACTGTAACTGTAGCATTGCTTGATTGCCCTATATTGATCTTAGAACCGACATGCAAGGCACAAAAAACAGAAGTCCCGTGAACATTAGGGACGTTATGGGATGATGGTGATCCTAAATTTGAAAATTTTTTAATTGTGGTTTATACAGTCAATCATTATCTAAATAAATAAAAGTAAATATAAGTCACTGATTGACTAACTGACTGATTTGATACATCAGTACTGCTCACACCGCAGCAGAGCAGATTGGGTTAAAACTTTTAACATAGATAGATAGATTAGGTAGAATGTCTGTGTCCTATAAGATTGGAATTCCGCGTGCGGGCAATGCCGCAAATATAGGTACGCTAGTAACGAAATATTGGGTGTCGAAAATCTATTGAACTGTCTCAAAGAAAAAATTTGAAATCAATTTTCGAAAGTTTCGTATGGCTCCGGCTAGTGGCGGAATCAAAAGAGGCTATATAGCATCTAGAAATGTAAAGCTGATGATGATTAATGACCAACTAAACGTAATTGTACCTACTGATATACAAAAATATGAACGTTATTGAAAAATTACTTAGATACGAGTCGGTACATGAATACTCGTATAATCTAGCCTACCATTAATGCTGGTCATCCATCAAATAAATGTTCGATGTATACCTATTTATAGCTCACAAAAGTAGGTAGAGTTACGTATAGAGCAACAAATTCGAGCAATACAAAAAATAATCTCTTAGGGGCTGCGCAGACGACAGACTATCCATGACGCACTTTTAGTCTGAAAATAGAACCTATGCAATTATATTATTTGTGCGCCGGACTTTTTGCGCGTCGTGTGCGTTACTGCATATAATTGCATAGGTTCTATTTTCACAGACTAAAAAGTGCGTCATGGATAGTCTGTCGTCTGCGCAGCCCCTTAACATTACGGATATAGAACACTATAATAGAAAAGGTAAGCGAATAAATTATTGTAATTGTGACCGTTTTTAGGCTTCCGTAGCCATTGATTGACAGATTTGTATGAATTGCCTGCAAAAGTCTCAACTAGCAACTCAGAATTTAAATTTTTGACTAATCTAAAATAGTCACACGTATTAGGTATGGCTGTTTGTATGCTAGATATATCCTCTCTCGCTCCACAATTGTCTGGAAGAGATCGCTATTAGTTATAAGACCGCCAACTGTAAACCTAAGATTATTAGATTATAATAGGTACCTATTATTATAATATTATTGTCTTTTAATTTTTAGTTTTTTGTATATTTTTTATTTTCAATAAAGTATTTTCTATCTGTATAGATACAAGTAAATACGTAAGTCAACACATGTAACAAAATGACTCCAAAATTGATCGGAGTCAAGTTTGCTTATAGAATATTCTATGTGAAGCGGTACTTGCCGCAAAACGTCTAGAGTTCGTCGTTCTTGTACAGCAAACTTTGAAATATTGTCGCAGGAACACCGTCAAATGGAATACCGCAATAAAGTTGGCAATAAAAGCGGAAAGTGCATCATTTAACTACCAGCAGTTTTGACTATTTATTACAAAGATGTTTTACATCAAACTAATTGAATCAGCGAATGTTTATGTTTGTTGCTTTGGCACGAATAATAATAATTGATGTTTAGCATTTTCGTAGAGGGCCTTGTTATCTTTGGTTCTGCTATCGGGGGAAGGAAATATAGAGTTAACCTGGAAAGGTAGGCTACCTACATTAGACATAAGTAAGGTATAACTTGAAATACTTATACCTAAGAGTAAGTGTGCTACTTCGGGTGTGTGATGATGATGATGATGAACAAATCTGGGTCTTCCTATACCAAATTGTTGTTCTCGTAGCTTACTCGTACACGATGTCTGGCAGAGTATTTTTCCAATGACCAATATTGTTGAAATCGTCTATATAGATGTAGCAAATTTGACACAACAATATTGTTGTGGGGAAGATACTTTGCCCAGAAGTTCAAGGTAATATTGAGCTTTAAAGAATTTAAAATGAATAATCACATAGAGGTAGAAGCCACATCATTGGCATTTATTTTAAAGATAACTTGGAAACAATGTATTCTAAATTGTATAAATTTAAACCTTATAATAAAGGCCAAAGTATACAGTTCAACAACAAAATTTAAGCTTTGTTGAGTTGCGAAGTCATTTGATATTACTTATCACGAAGGGTACACTCTTATCACTGCTATTGTTTTAACTAGATGGCGCTACAAGTATGAAATACTGAGTTCTTGTACGATTTCTACTGATATAATTAAAGATATAATGTATGTATCTGAGTGTGTATTTTGTGACTTCTTTTATGCAATAACTACTGAACTGATTGCGATAAACCCAGTATCTTGGAAACCTGGAAGGGCACAAAGGCTACTTTTATTGCCAATTTTTTTCATGAAATCAAAACCTGCCCTGGAAACCACAGGGCAACACTAATTAACAACAATTTGAAGCACGTTATAATCAGGTACCTAAGGCGTAATTTATCGAGACTGTTTAATGTTTCGTTTGTAAATTTTCAAAGTGTTCAGAAAGCCTCAATGTAACTTAGCTTGAAATATATATTTTCATAGACGACGTCTGTGGTGCGGTGGGCTGATACCCGCTTGCAACGCAGAAGGTTGCGGGTTCGATTCCCGCATGAGGCAAATATTTGTGTGATCCACAGGTATTTGTTTCTGGTCTGGGTGGTTTTCAATATCTATTATAAGTATGTATTTACAAAAGAAAAGTATATAAGTATTATATCTGTTATCCCAATCACCATACAAGCATTAAGTTACTTAGTATGGGGTTAGGTGGCGCTGTGTGAATTGTCCTGAAATATTTATTTATTTATTTATTTATCCACATTGCTGCATTAAAATAAAAGCTTGTTTACAAAAAAAAAATATGTTTACATAAATATAAATACGTCATCAATACAAAATTTTAGCGTTACCTCATGGTGTAACAAGCAATCAGATTAGGACGCCATAATTACAAAGCCTACCATAATTAAACTCGATAATGCGCAGTTTCAGTAATTATTGCTCAACATTAGTTTGGTTAAAATAATTCGAGGGTCACAGAGTGAAATGAAGGCTGAATCGTGCAACGATATGATTAGTAAAGTAGCGCAATGTCGGGTAAACGTGTTACTACACGCAACGTCGACTTGAGGCTCAGAGGTACTGGTGTTTATGGATCAAGCACGTTTGGTCACATTCTCAAATAGACATTGGAATAAATAGGCCAAGCGCTCTTCGGGCTACTTGCAATATACGATCAAAAAAAAATCTTTAAATCTATAAAAAAAAGTAAAAATCTTCAAACTTCCCCGTCTTACGTGAATGGGAGGTACCCTAAATTAATTATATTAGATTTTTTTTCGTTCTCTCACCCATTACTATTGTCCTTATCTCTGCAAAATTTGAGCTAGGTTTCTAGGTCTTACAGTTTCTCCGTAAAGTTGCGGACAGACGGATGGACGGACAGACAAAGCGAAACTATAAGTGTAAAGACGCGTGATAAATTAAAATCAATCAATTAATTTTTTTTTGTCAATAATAAATTATTTGAGACGGTACTTCTGACTTTTGCAGGCAATTCATGAATTTACTTTTCTATCTTGTTATCTTACTAATATTATAAAGTGAAAGAATACGTGGATTTCTGGATGTAAATTTGTTACTAATTCACGGCTAAGCGGGTGGACCGATTGAGCTGAAATTTGGTTTAGAGATAGCACAGATTCTAGAATAACATAGGCCAGTACAGCGGGTAAAACCGTTGGGCGCAGCTAGTAGATATATCCGTAAGAGATTAATTTTGTCTCGCTCGACTTTGTTACTGTACGTAACTCTACGGTTACACGCAACGTAGCCTTAACTTGAAGCAAGTAACTTCGTTAGAAATATAAACATTGCGCGCTGGTGTTGTAGGTAAAGTATACTGCCGGCTCGTGAGCACTCCAACTTGAGGCTATTTCGTGTACAATGTACCTACCCGTACATCCTACAAATATTACAAGGTAAACGGTAAAATATTATGATTATAAGCATAAAAAATTATTATAGTTTATACTCCAACAGAACAGGTTACCCTACTTTTTTTATGTGATGAAGTAGAAGACGAGCAAGACGCTCTCCAGATGTTAAGAGATAACGGCTGCACAAAATCAGTACAGTGTTACCTAGGATTTCACAATTATGTGAAATTCTAGGAGCACTGCACCAACGCTTCTTACTCAAGAGTCATAAGATGTTAAGACTCTTTAGCCCAGTAATTTCACTAGCTACAGTGCCCTCCTAGTACAGTCAGTGTACCTACAATGTCAGAGTCAAATCACAATTTATAGGTTGTGTGTAGTATTCTTCTGATCTGTGCTTGTGTGGCTAACGTTGTGTTCGACGTTATGTGAAAAATATGTTGCAGTTTCAGGTCGCCGATGCATAGATTTTATGTACATAATAACAGATCTTGAAGAATTGTTGTACCGAAACCTGACTTTTTCAGACTTATGAATGAAATAGAATTAATATGATAGTGACTTACGACGTAGTAGACTTTACTGATTATAATTAAGTAGACTATAACTACGTAGGTGTTTAAATAAAATATGTTTGCTAAACAAAACGGTTGATCCTTTTCAACGGGTTCAAACCACAGGGCTAGTAGAGTTAGGAAGCTCAGAACGGTACATAACTACTATGAAGCATTTTTTAGTTTTCATGAAAAATATTAGAAGGCAAGTCAGCCTGAACTAAGTGAAGCCATATTTAATTGCCATTCAAAGAGTTAATTTGTCTCACTCAACGTCAAACTCATTGACAACAATTTCGCATACATTGCTTAAATTTTTGAGTTAAAATAGATTCACTATGTAGTTACCACTTTGAACCCACATGCACATTTCATGAACGTGTGTGACTACATGTATATTGCTTGAATGTGTGTGTGTACGTGTGTGCCTACATGTAGGTTATTTCATGTGTGCCTACATGCATGTAACATGATTGTGTTCGTGTGTGTGTCTTTCAGAACAAACAATTAATTCAAACGCGCATGCATAGGGGTGCGGATGTGTTCGGTAGATAGTTTACGAGCGACTAATATAATGTTATGCCTTCAGTTGGCGCCCTAGTGCGATACCATCTAAAGCTAAACTTTCGAGTTGTTGAATGAGTTTATAACGCGTTTGACTCGACGGGCTGGGGTTGGAAGATCCCATGAAAACCGATTGTTATGGGGTTCCTCTGGGTATAAATGCCATTACGGTGCACCTCTTGATATGCCCTAATTGCCCTACAATTTGCACATTTGAGGACGTTTTAGAGGTGATAAAGCAGTGGTACTGCCACGATACTGAATAAATACGAATAGCTATAATATAATAATAAAGAAACAAACTATTAATCTAAGGATAGACATTTGGACTTGAAAAGTAGAAAACGACTTGAAGCCGACTCTACTTACAGCTTACCTACCTATGACGCACCAACCGTTCTCGTGGTAAATTTTATCATTCAAACTTTTAATAATATTATTTCTCGGTCAATATACGTTTGGCAAGAGCGGATTCTTAAGATTATTTTTTTAATGGTCCCGCCATCTTGACGGTCGCCATTTTTGACAACTATGTAAGAGCACAATGACATTGGGAAAAGCTGAAAATATCTTTCTTCTCTCTCTTCTCTCTCCCTGCTGCTGTGCTATTACAAATAAATGCTATTATAATAATAATAAGATTTAAAATTAATCGCTGCCAGTCACGTCACATTAACATCGGCGTAAAGTTGACGTAATTTAAAGAATTTTATTCCACTCCATGTAGAATTGCACGACGCATGGTCTTAATTTAAAATTTACCTCTAGAATGTCATCAACTTAATTACGAATCCGACGTGTCAAGAGACGCAGTAATTAATGAAAGTACGAGTGTGTTGAAAAAGCTAAGCCTTCAAGCGAAACTTTCCATTCAAAGTTTCGTACAGTAAAGGTACGTAGGCCTTTAGCGTCTGTAAGTAAACATGAATAATGAAATACTCGAGAATTAGTACAGATCTTTCTATTCCGCCTCATTTTACAAGTCTCGCACCAACGGATCAGGCGTGTTTGGTCTTATTTTCAAGTTGTCTTTAAAATATAGCAAAATGTCACAGTCGCAAATTGTCACATTCGAAAATTGTCTAAGTAGCAAATTCTCTTTGAAAAAATCGTTGTGGTAACAAAATTTTAAAAAATAAGTTAGTAAATTGGGATTTCTTATGATGCAATTTTTCTTATATGACGTTACTATGATAATTTGGTGACAATTATTTGCGAATGTAACAAATTGCTACTGTGACAATAATTTGTGACTGTGACATTTTGCTATTGTGACGTTTTGCTAGTTTAACGATTTGCTACATTGACAATTTGTATGTGAGATTTTGCTACTGTGACAATGTGCGAAAATGACACGTTGCGTCTAAATGCAATTTTGCGACCATGACTAACCACGCCAGATCCGCACGAACATCTGTAAGCGTTACGTATTCAAGACAAGTAGATCAAGTTACAGCTTACGACAGCTGGAGAAACAATGTTAATAAATAATGTGATCTTACAGATTATCCGCGTTCAATCCAAAATGGTTTTTTTGTTTTCCCGGGAAAAAATTCGTTACGCATAGGGTATGCGTGGCCAATACGAGGGTATGGGAGGGTTATATGGGACTCCCCGTGCAGAGCGAATGCACGGGTATACCCACTAAAACAACCCGGCGGCACTCCCGCATCGTCTTAATGACGGAGGACTGGGAATCGGCATAGCATAGCCCCAAAGCCGCGAACATAAGCTAGTAAATTATATAACGTATACGGCGTCTCACATTCGCTTTCTGAAAGGGAGCTGGAAGTTGACTTAATATCCATACATATAATAAGAATGGAAATTTCTCCCAATTCATTGTGATCCTTTACTAAGGTGAACTGTGAAAATACGCATATGAACAAAACGACGCGAAAAAGTCGCTTGCGCGATCTAATTCGTAAAACATTTTGTCAATTTTTCCTAGGGAAACGTAAAATAAAATAATAAAATAAATAATAATCATTTATATCAGACACATCGCCCCTAATTTACATCAAAAATTCGAAATAAAAGTAATAGAATATAAAGTAAATTCAATTCAAAAAAAAATAGTGCCAAAAACGCTACAGACGCCATCTATCGGTGTGGCTGTAAACTTGTGGTTGACCTTTAGTTTAATTTGGGCTAAATTTGTAAATAGTTTGTGTCACTGGTGTGGTTAAACAACACCACCGATTTGAATAAAATTTTCACTAATACGTTGCAGTTTTCTCTACTTGAACCTTAGTCTTGGTTTTAGTCAAATCGGTTCATAAATAAAAGAGTTATATCAATCTAAAGATTCGCATATAAAATGCTAATAAACAAGAAAGGTAGTCATAGGAACCGCGTAATCAAAAGACAAAACCTCATCGAGTTTGGGCTCATTTGATTCGTCTTGACGAGTACTTTGATACTATATAGTAACCAGGGTCCGAAACGGAGCTGGAAGGTGGCCATAGGAACTCCGTGATTAAAAGAAAAAACCCCATCGAGTTTGGGCTCATTTGATTCGTCTTGACGAGTACTTTGATGCTATATAGTAGCCAAACAAATTAGAATTCATTTAAATTAGTAAATGTAACTTATTTCTCAAATGAATCAGCGCCAGCGGAAAATAATCTAATGTGCGCATGATGCGTGTAAATATCAGTAATAAATATCTTTTTGCTGCTTATTTTTAATTTCTAAAACATGTAAAATCATCTGAAGATAAATAGAAAAATTCATTTACAGTTCATTGTAAAAGTAAATTATTTTTCATACAAGCTAGCGCCACGGAAAATAATGGAACTAATGTCCTAAGAAAAAGAAATATCGTTTATTCTGCAAACAGTTTTAGAAAAGAAGTCCCGCGTAACCTAGCGGAACTAAATAATAGATTTATAATTACTGTGAATACTTCATTTATTATATATTTTTTATTTGTAAGATTAATTAAATATTATGTACCTATTTAATTGAGAAATTAAATATGAGAAATTATGAATTGTTAAAAATCTGTAGATATTTTAACTTAAAATCACGCGATTGTGGCGCTCCATCTAGGGGGATCTTTTGTAAAAATCACTGGTTATCCGGAGACACACAGACAAAAAATCTGTTCACACCCATTTAGGCATACATCCAGACACAAACTGTCACGTTTATAATGTTAGTAAAATTTTGCAATGATTATTATAGAACCTTTTATCTGTGTTATAGATAATCATAGGCGGATTTAGGGAGGGGGGGCAAGGGGCCAAGCCGCCCCCCCCCCGAGTCATTAAGCAAGCTGCTCGCGCACATATTATAAAGGATGTTTAAGCTTTAGGGGGGGGGGGGGGGCAGGGGGCCAAGGTACCCCCAGAAGCATTGTAGAGTTACGAATTTCGCACATATTTCTGAAATAAAATTTTTTTTTCGGCGCTCGCAGTTAGCTGCTCGCGCACTTATTGTAATGGATGTTTAAACTTCCTAACCGCTCAGAGCGAGCTAAACATACACTTTTCGTAATAAAAATTATAATATTTTTGCCCGTCTGCACCTTGCCCCCCCCCCCCCCCCAAACCAAATCCTGGATCCGCCTATGATTTTAGGTATACACCTCAGTGGTAGAGTCCTTCTCACGAATGAGGTCCTGCGGAATTTTGCGGAACTAAATTACATTTTTTCGATAAATTCTGGACTTCACGCCATAAATAATTTTTCACCACTCTCGCACGAAAATAGTGTCTTTGGTCATCGATTTCAGTGAGCAAAAGCCGTTTTTGCTCTCTAGAGAGTAGAGAGGCAAAGTGATTTGAATTTCGAACACAATTTTATTGGCTATGAAGAAGTTGGTGTGTTCTGAAACTTATTTGTGTACAATTTTTATTTAACTGAGATGCACATAATTTTTAATGTTATTTATTGAATTTTAACTTTATAAATTGTATTTTTTCAATAATATTTAAAATAAAATACTATTATAGAATAATAAGTCGTAAGTGAGTTTTTTTTTTTTAAATATTATTACAATTTGTTTTTCATAAATATGTCACACACACAAATTTCGAACGCAACTCTTTTAATAAAAATAAAAAAATACAAAATGGCGGGATGTAGAAGTTTAGAGTTTACAGTCAAATGGAGAATGCGTTGTGACGTCATCGATAAATGCCATCTTTGTCTCTCTCTTTTGTATGAGGTAAGTGAGATGGCACTTATAGTTGTCATTTTTCTTGCGACAGTGGTGTTCACAACACATTTTCCATTTGGTTCTAAACCTCTTGGTAAAGATTCAACTAAATATTTTCAACTTAAGTTGTAAACTTTTGCAAATTTCTATTTGTGATCTAATAGTCTGTTTAATTACAAAGAAATGAGTGACCCCAGTGATGAAGGTAGTTGTCTTACGCCAAAAAAGTTGAAAGAACAAGTTTCGAATGCCGAGTTCAGCTATTTGCCTGAAAAATCTAAAGTGAAATATGTAAAGGCGTACGAATCCTTCAATAATTGGCGCCTCTCAAAAAATGCAAAAACATATTCCGAGACCGTGATACTATCATATTTCATGGAACTATCTAAAACAAGAAAATCCAGTACATTATGGAGCATTTTTTCTATGATAAAAGCTGTCTTGAAAACGAAACGTGACCTTGAAATAGAAAAATTTCTGAATGAAGCACCAGACAGTAAATACCTCGCTTTAAAAGTAAGTAAATTGATACAAAAGCTAATTTATTTCAAAGAAAACCTATCTAACTGTACCTATCTAAAAATAAGTAAACTAAATTATTGTTATTTTTTACAGGTTGTATTAATTATTGGCATAAATGGTGCGTGCCGCTCAAATGAATTGTTGAATCTTAAGGTAAACGACGTTGAAAAGCATTCGGACAAATTAATATTAGTAAAATTATTGAATACAAAGACTAAAATCGACAGATCATTCGTCATTAGTGAAGAATATGTGAATGTGGTGGACAAGTATATGGCATTACGACCCGCTAATACAAAAACTTCAAGATTTTTCTTACATTATGATAATGGAAAAAGTAAAAAACAGCCCATAGGCATCAATAAAATCGGTGATATGCCAAAAACGATTGCTAAATTTCTTCAGCTTCCGGACTCCCATCTTTACACTGGGCATTGCCTGAGGCGGACGTCAGCAACACTCTTAGCTGACTCAGGCGCTGATATTACAGTTCTTAAACGCCATGGTGGCTAGAAGTGTAACAAGATTGCAGAAGGATACATCGAAGATTCTAAAGTTATTTAATATGCTAACTTTTAAAATTTGCGATAGTGGCGCCCCGCAAAAAGAACTCCTTTTGTGAAAAGCACTCTACCTATCAGTCACAGTTCCCGATTGAGCAGAAATTTTGCATACCGGGAATCGGATGACAATGCAATAATTTTATGACATGGAAGTGATCTGAAGTCTGATGATGGAGCTGAAAGGTGAAATTTGATAGATATATTATAATAAATAGTTTGAGTACGTAGGTATATGATAGTTTCATTTCAGAAAATTTCATTTTAGTTTTTTTTATACAACGATGTAAGAAGATGAGCAAGATGCTCTCCTGATGGTAAGAGATAACGCTGGGATTTAACGAAGGTTAAATTCTGGGTGCACTGCTGAGTCATAAAATGTTAAGATTCTTCAGCCCAGTAATTTCACTAGCCACAGTGCCCTCCTACCGAAGCACAGTAATGTCTGCACATCACTGTTCAGGCGGCAGAATAACTGACACTGTTGGGGTACTAGCCGATCTCCTGCAGAGGAAGTCTACCCACGGTAAAGAGATCACCATTAAATGACGCGGAAAAAAGTCAAGAGTAACTGTACGGAAATAAGCTGTTATTATTCCGTATTTTTATTAGTTTTTCTGATTTAAATGATAATTTGATATATTTTTGTTTACTGTATTTAA
The DNA here is from genome assembly GCA_947507615.1 of Hemithea aestivaria. NCBI lineage: Eukaryota > Metazoa > Arthropoda > Insecta > Lepidoptera > Geometridae > Hemithea > Hemithea aestivaria. The sequence continues at coordinate 2,354,271 of OX382328.1, forward strand.
TCTTGATGTACTATATGTGTAAGTGGTCATTTATTGCCGTTCTAATTTGTACTGTGGTATAGGTATAACGATAGTTCTGGGACTTATCCCAGGACGTCTCTGAAATCTAAGTATTATTCACAAAAAATGTTTCATAATATTATTTACTAGCTTATGCTCGCGGCTTTGCCCGCACGGCAAAATCCTTTCTTAGCAGTGGTCTACGTCATGAAACCTTTCTATGTTCCAAATTTCAACCCAATCCATCTAGCGGTTGAGGCTGTACGTTATACAGATACATCAGTCACTAGCTTATTCTCATGGCTTTGCCCGCATGGACGGGTTACGTTTCATAATACCTACGGTCGTTTCAACTACGGTCGATATAACTACGGTCGATTCGCATAAGTTCATTTCACATATTGGACGACTCGCTTACAGTGCAACTCGCCTGCGGTTGATTAAACTATGGGCATGTGAACTAATGGGCGATTCGGCCAATGTTCATTTGATATATTGGTTAATTCAACTATGGACGACTCACCTACGGTTTATAAATTCTTTGCTACGCGTGTTTTTAGTACAGTATTCAGGGCAAACCGAAATCTGTTGGTTAGGTTAGGTTTGAACAGTGACCATAATGCGCGAGCCGAGCGAGCGAAGCGAGCGTGCCGCGGCAGCGGCCGGCGAAGCGCCAGATATTTTTCTTATTACTGAATTATTTATCCCGTGTCATGGCATCTTCAGGCATTTTGGCATCTTCTTTCATCTACCTCATCATGGCAAAGTGGCATAATAAAAACAACACGTTTCTGAATTCTGTACTATAAACAAGTATTTTTTAGCTGTCATACCTGACTAGCAGCCGGAAACGTGGTCTAAAAATACGTGAACGGTCCGTTAGTTCGGTCAAAAATAGGCAAATCGTCCAATAGTTTAATCAACCATAGCTCAATCGACCGTAGCTGAGTTAACCGTAGGCGAATCGTCCAATATTGATTTCAACCAATAGTTATTATGAACGTAGGCGAAACGTCCAATAGACATTTTGAATAGTAGGTGATTCGATCGTAGTTACATATTGGCAAGGTTTGCCAGCCTTTACTAATTCTACGCCCATTAAGTCGCAGAAAACCCGTGAATTGAATCCCTCTTTTCCGTGGAATTGGAAATCGAATTAAATGGTCTGTATCAAATTCATTAATATATGAATAATTTACTGTCACGCGCTACGAAGTGCGCGCGGGTCAGCTAGTAATAGAATAAAATAATACTTTATTGCGAACTTTATAGTTGTAATAAACATCATTGGTCTTATCGTTCTGAGAAAATTCTTACGATAGTTTGATATAATAAAAAAAGATTCCCTCTGTCATCCAAGAATTATGAAAAAAACAATTATTAGATTAATATTATTCATTTTATTCATCATCATCACTGAATCACTTATGATTAAAAAAGTTATAAAATTATTCATAACTTTTCCTTCATAGTTGATACGAACATTTTTCCTGGTTATTCTTCACCAATCTAATATAATAATTTATGCTGGTCTATCTAGAAGCAAGTGAGAAGACTGTAGACCGATATCTTCTGGCCCGCTGAGGCGGTATTGTCACAACATTTGTTCTGCCGCACTGCGCCCGCTGTCTCATTGAAATTTTTCGAGGGCTATGTAAAATTTAGGCACGCCGCGTGTGAACTAGGTCAGATGTGGTTCACGGAATATTATGACCTCAAAAGGACGACTCAATCGATTGATTTCTTTTTTTTATGTTTTTCCTAAACATTTGATGTACTTGTAACCGTCTTATCAGGGAGGTTATCAATTCGATACTTCGTTATGTAATATTATAATAATTGTAGTTAAAAGACCACATCAAAATCTTTTACGTTGTCTTATAGGCATACATAAGGTTATACTGACAGACGGAAAGCAACTTTGTTTTATACTATGTAGTGAGTTGATCGTTGGTGAAGTATCCAATTTTTAATAATTGTATTTTATTCAAAGTTCTTACATATAATAAATAGTTACATAAGATAGATAATAAACATTTATTTTACACATAAGTTATAAAACAAAAATATTATATCTAACTTTAAATTAATAAATTTGAAAAAGTGTTACAATTAGCGATCTTATCGCCATAAGAAATATATTCTGCTCGTACTAAACTTTTTGAGTGAATGTGAGCAGTTATAATGTGTGAACCAACAGTTATGTTATTAAATTATGTAGTGAAGCGTGGAGGCTTCGCGGCGGAGAGCACACACCGCACTTGTATCCAGTCACTAGCGGCAACAATTCCTCATTAGTCAAGATTTACGACGCCGAAATACGACCAGAATTATGTGCCAACCGTTTTAATAACATACCACGAATATTATTGTGCGGAAGTGCACGCCTGAGAATAACTACGTTTTACTTGAATTTGAGTATACGACCTACTTATAAGGGTATTGATCATAACTTGGTATAAAACAAAGTCGTTTGCCGTTTGTCTCTGGTCTTATGTATGCTATATCTTTATAAATGTGCAACGGATTTAGATGCGGTTTTAAATAGAGTGATTCTAGGGAAAGGTAAGATATAGTAGAAAACACTGATGGTAATTAAAATTTTAAAAATAGGTACGTAAAAGTAGGCTTAAAAGTAGATTGTATAGAAGAGATTGTTGTAGGCGTTAAGACCGCCAATTGTAACACTTACATTATTAATAAACGTTTGACATAGTTTTAAGTTTTTCATACCTTGTGATGGTCCAATAAAAATAATTTATCATTCATTCATTTATACGTTACATAAATACGTTACATAAATAACAATTTTAATGACGCAATTATACACCAAACCACAAAAAAAAATGTAATAAAAAATAGGAGTTCGATTGCTTGATCAAAAACATAACTTGACTTGCCGCGATCAAAGGCTTTTCATTGAGGATTTTACAAGCAAATGCGATACAAATCTTGTTACTTTTAAAATGAAATGCCAAAGACTTGCGTACAAAAAAATACATGAAAATCCCTGATTCATATTATCTACATATTACTAAATGAAGCCCGTGAAAAGGGACATCAAATACATAACTACACGTTTTGTATAATCAACGTCGGGTCCGGGGCAAAAAGGGTCGGCCCTTTTGAAGAGTTTCATAATATCCGTACGTATCTCTTTTTCGTATTCCTTCGGTCCACAGCATAAAAGTCGGTATTTTTTAGACATAATATAATGAAGGTACCTAATTAATTTTTTTGTTTTGTATAAATTGCCAAGGTCAGTCTACATTGATGTACGTTTATGCCAAATGTATACTGGTGGCTTCGGCCGTGGCTAGTTACCACCCATTGGAAGAAACCGTGTCGCGAAGCGGTCATATTGGCATGGTGTTCCTTCAGAAAGGGAGGGATTTATCCCATCTCTTAAGTCGTACTTAGTCTGCTACATCCACGGCCGCATCGTCGCTTAAAATCACGCGAGATAGCGTTCAAAGGTTAACCTAAAATATAAAATAAATAAAAGCTGACCAAGGCATACACTCTAACTCAAACAGTGTAAACAAATATTTTTCTCTAGAAAAAATATCACTCACCGCAGTCACTGCACTGTAAAGTCTACAGACTTTTTATCATATTTTATCAAGCTAAGAAGAAAATAAAATTGGTTGTATGTTTAATGTAATAATGGATGTTCTTCAGATTATTGCAATAAAAGGTATCGAAATCAGTTCAGTAGGTATTTTTAAGGTGAATTAAAATGTGCTTCTTGCCTTCGCTTACCTATTGTAAGCGAGCTGTACATATTTAAAACTCATTTGTATTACAAATAAACACCTTAATTTCCAAGCTTACACTGTACACGTATTTACGAGAAGCTCAAAGGGAAGTCACCGAAACTGAACTGAGATTACCATACCCATCTAATTATTTCACGCAATCGCTCGTAAAAGTGTTTCCTGCGCTATTCCCGCACGATTACTGCTGCTACGTATCTCTCTACTGCAGATGGAACGGCCGACTTAATGAGGATTTGTGAAACAATTTGTGTTAAGTGGAATTAGAAACCAACCTTTTTTGGGATCTGACACACTTGGTCAGATTCGCAAATGGATACAATCGCAAATTGTCACATTCACAAATTGACACTTTTTGAAAATTGTCACATTTGGTCACACACAGGTACCTCGTTTATCGACTTAATTAAAAAAATTGATAGTAATTCAAAGTCATCACCGGAGGCTGTACACATTATTCTTGCTGGTGAAAAAAATACTTTATTAAAAAAAGAACTACATGAATGTTTCGATATCTTAACTGAGACTAGTAAACATTGCAAAATAATAATTTGTACACTGCCATACGGAATAAATGAGTCGCACAACAATATTCTATATAGAATTAATATTGATCTATATAACTTTGCACAGACCATGAACAATATAAATGTAATAGATATCAATCAAATAAAAGAATTAAGATATTGCAAAAATAATAATAAATTGTTGGAATTACTTTCTAAAGTAATAGCTTTTAACATTGACACTCCTTTTGGTACGAACAAAAATGTTATAGATATAATAACCACAGACACAGTCACCATGACTAATGTAACCAGTAACACATTGAATTTACCAAACTCGAATGAGATTAGTAATGGTAACTTTGAGAAACCATTATTGTCTAAACTTCTTTCTAAAAATTCTATTGTAAACTCACTTTATATTGTAAACTCGGACGTAACTACTGATAATGTAACTTTGGATATACTTGACGGTGAAAATTATATTGTAAACTCGGACGTAACTACTGATAATGTAACTTTGGATATACTTGACGGTGAAAATTCTGAGGAGTCATCTTTTCCTACCAAAACCTCAAATATTAACCTCATAGATATTATAAATTCAGACGGTACTGTTGACAACCTAAATTTTGATGTACTTACCGGTGGAAATTTTGATAACTCATTTCTTGTCACCAAAACTTCAAATGCAAATGTTAAGATACATGATAATGTGAACGGGGAAATAATAAGTTTAAATTCTGAAGAGATTGTAAGTGGTATTGAGGTAGCACGGGTGAATGAGAGTCCCGAAATTTTTTTAGTACTAACAATAGCCAAAACATTACGATAGTACACCAGAATATTCAAGGATTTAAAAGTAAAGAATTGGAAATAAGCTTATTTTTGGAACACTTCGGTGTAGACATTCTGTGTTTAACTGAAAGTTGGCTTAAGGAATCTGAGGCGTCAGTTCTATGTAACATCGAGAATCATTTATTAGCTAGTTGCTTTAACAGAAAATCTGCAATTAGAGGTGGGTCATTAATTTTTGCCCATAAATCAATAAAATATAAAAACAGAAAAGATATAGTACAACTTTCTATTGAAAAAAATATTGAAGTTGCTTGTATTGAGGTTAGTAAATATATTATAGTATCTGTTTACAGGCCCCCCTCAGGAGATTTTGGAATTTTTGAGAAAAATATGGAGGAAATTCTACACAAAATTAGTAATAATACAAAAGAAATAATTGTAGTTGGAGATTTCAATGTTGATATCCTCAAGGATGACAACTGTAATAAAACAAGACTAATTAACCTATTTAAATGCTTTAATTTAAAACATCAATTTGAGGAACCCACTAGAATCACTCTTTCAACTGCAAGTTGCATTGATAATATATTCTGTAATTGTAGCGTAACCCATAAGTCTATTATACATTCTTTAAGTTCTGACCATACTGGGCAAACTATTGCAGTCCCACACTCACTAGCAAATAAGAAGAAAGAAGTAATGATACGTAGAATAAGAGATGAAAATATTCAGGTATTTAAACAAAGCATAGATAATGAGTTATCGCAAATTGGTATTGGTGGGATGGATGATACAAATATTCTTTATAGTAAAATCGTAGAAGCTATTAAACAGAAATTTGAACAACTTTTTCCAAAAATATGTAAGAAAATTAATCTTAAGATGACATTTAATGAATGGGCAACTAAAGGTATTAGGGTTAGTCGGGATATCATGTATGATCTCTATAATGAAAAAGCCAAAAGTAAGGATGAAAACTTTATTAATTATGTACGTAAATACAGTAAAATGTTTAAAAATGTTTGTAGACAAGCTAAAACTCTATTTATTTTAAATAAAATAAAAAATTCTAATAATGTAGTAAAATCAGTCTGGTCAATTATTAAAACTGAAACAGGGAAAAGTAATAATCATGACAATAATTTAAACATAATACATGAAGAGAAAAAAATTACAGATAAAACTGATATTGCAAACCTTTTTGTTAATTATTTTACCAATATACCGCATGAGGTGACCAAATCACTCACTGATACATGTTCAACCGCAGCTTCTAAAATTCTACTGTCTAATGTTGAGAAATGTCCCAAGACTTTCAATTTTACCCATGTAACTAGCACAATGATTATCAAAACCTTTAAGTCTTTGAGGAAGACATCGTCGGAGGATCTTTGGGGATTATCAGTTAAGTTCACCAATAATTTCATTGAAGTCCTGGCGCCCCACTTAGCTCTAGTTTTTAATAAATCTGTGGATAGTGGCATTTTTCCTCATCTAATGAAATCTAGTAAAGTCATCCCCCTCTATAAAAATGGTAGTAAAAAAGAAATTTCTAATTATAGGCCAATATCAATTTTACCGGTAATGAGCAAAATTTTCGAAAAGATAATGTTTACACAATTAATTGCATTTTTCAACTGTAATCAATTACTGTACAAAAAACAATTCGGCTTCACCAAAGGTTGTTCAACTATTGATGCTGCTGTAAATCTAGTAGAGTATATCTATGATTCTTGGAATTCATATAAAGACGCAGTCGGGGTCTTTTGTGATTTATCGAAGGCCTTCGACTGCGTTAATCATGATTTACTTTTGGCAAAACTAAATCATTATGGGATGAGGAATAATGCACTAAAACTTTTGAATTCATATCTCAGTACTCGAACACAGACTGTAGACATAAATGGAGTGCTTTCAAATGACCTACCAGTGTCAATAGGAGTGCCACAAGGCTCTATTTTAGGCCCATTTCTCTTCTTAATTTATATGAATGATCTTCCATTGTACGCGAGTAAATTTTGTAATATTATACTGTTTGCTGATGACACGTCCATTCTTTTTAATTTAAAGAGAAAGGACGTGGCTGATGCCACAAAAGATATAAATGAATCCCTAGGTAAGATACATGAATGGTTCAATGTCAATCGCCTTTTGCTAAACACAAAGAAGACTAAATGTGTAAAATTCTCCTTAGTTAATGCTCTATATAATCGCGATACCCCTGAGATCTGTATTTCAAATAATAAACTTGACATATCAAAAAACACAACATTCTTGGGTTTGACATTGGACTCTAAACTAACTTGGACTGATCATATAGGGGAGCTTGCTGGTAAACTAAGTTCAGCTGCATATGCAGTGCGTAAAATAAGAGAGTTAACAGACGTTAAAACAGCCAGAATTGTCTATTTTAGTTACTTCCATTCATTAATGTCCTATGGAATCCTCTTATGGGGCAATGCAGCCAATGCAAACAGCATTTTCATCTTACAAAAAAGAGCAGTGAGATCCATATATGGTTTGGGTCCAAGAGAGTCTTTAAGAGAACGTTTTAAATCAGTGGGTATTTTGACTATGCCATGTCTTTATATATTTTTGAATATCATGTATGTACGGAAAAATAAACATAAATTCAAGTGTCATAACAATAAAATTGAAACTAGATCTAAATTTAAATTAGTAATACCAGCCCATAGATTAGCAAAAATTAATAAATCTTTTGTTATTAACAGTATAAGATTCTATAATGTGTTGCCTGATTGTATTTTAAATCTTAATGAAAAACATTTCAAACTCAAAGTGAAAAAAATACTTATGGAAAAAGCTTACTATTGTATCCAAGATTTTATTGCTGACAAAGCCTATTGGCTGAAATTACAATTGTAATATTATATCTATGTAACTGACGCACATAAGTGCATTTTGTATGCCTATATGGAAATAAAGAACATAAGAACATAAGAACATTTGCAAATCGTCACATTTGCTAATTGTCAGAGTAGCAAATTGTCACATTTGCAAATTGTCACATTTGCTAATTGTCAAAGTAGCAAATTGTCATTGTAGCAAATTGTCATGGTAGTATAATGCCATAATAGTAAAATTTCGTCATAATAAGAGACCCCAAATTACATTTTTTTTAAATATTGCTATTACCATACTGCGCTCCAAAACACAAATAACAGATGCAGTTCAGAAAGCCACTCGCCTCAAATGGGACTGAGCCGGCCACGTATGTCGAATGTCGGAGGAACTGTGGGCTCGGTCTACCACTCAGTGGAGCCCACCTGTCCGGACACGACGACGCGACGCGGCAGGCCCAGAACTCAGTGGAGCCGAGCTCGACTCCTACCTTAAGATTTGGCCCCAGACCGCTACCCAAAGGAAGGAGTGGAAAGAGAGAAGGAAGGCCTTTGCCCTGCAGTGGGACGATATAGGCTAAATAATAATAATAATGCTATTACCATACTGTGACAATTTGCGATTGTGACATTTTGCGACTGTGACGATGAGCAAAAATGACATTTTGCGCCTAATTATCACTTGCAAATGTGACAAAACACGCCTGATCCTGACGATTTTCTACTGTGACAATTTGCGACAGTGACATATTGCTATTGTAAAATTTTGTAACTGTCATAATTTGCAGTTTTTTGTCAATTTGAGAATGTGACCAAACACGCCAGATCTGTATTTCTACTGTGACAAATAATTGCGACTGACATTTTGCTACTCTGACAATCTACATTTTTTCAATGTAAATTTCAGCATGTGACCAAACACGCCTGATCCTTTTTTTTGCTGTTGCCCGAATCGAGTTCGGAAGTTGGAACGAAATTTTGGAATATTTCGTGCTCGGTGGCGCGGTATTAGCAAGCTGAAGTGGTTATTGGCAATGGGCTGGTCATTATGAACGCACAACCGAAATTGAGTAAAGGGAATACTCGAGTGGGAAGAGGCCTTCCTTTGACAATCCTACTAATATTATAAATGTGAAAGTTTTGTATTTTTACACTAAACGATTCGTGAGTAGTTAAATTCATCTTTGTAAATAAACGGCATAAACTCACTTGTATTTACTTCGGCTGCGTGCCGACCGTTTCGATCCTGTACGAGGATCTTCTTCAGGGAGTCGCTGCGGTTACGCGCCGGCGTTCGCGCCCCGCTTAGCACTGCGCGCAGCTGCCCGGCGCGCGCGCGCTGACTGCTCTGCGGGTCGCGGGGAGGGAGAGGCCGCCACTTCACAGGATCGAAACGGTCGGCACGCAGCCGAAGTAAATACAAGTGAGTTTATGCCGTTTATTTACAAAGATGAAAGTTTTGTATGTTTGTTACTCTTTTACACCTAAATGGGAGCACGATTGAGCTCAAATTTTTTGTGTAAAGATAGCTAAGACCCTGTAATTTATAACACAGGCTATACTGTACAGCGGGTAAAACACCATATTTACTAATAGCCCAGTCAATGAGTGCCCAAAAAGGGTATGTGGATCGAAAAGTCGAAAGCAGAAAAACTAACTTAGTAACTTTGTTTGGACCAGTTAGGAGATAAACATACTAAAAGTCCCCACCCCTCCGACGAGAGCCCGAGGGGGGAGAGGCCGAAGAAGGTCCCATTTTTAGGTTTTTTGCTTATATGTCAAAAACTGTGCGTTATACGATATTTTGTTGTACTACATTATTAAACCTCATAAAATTTTCTACAACTTTGGCCTTGACACTTTTCATCTATCTCCAATCGTTGTCCAGCTATGAGCTTCCAAACATGGTCTATTTTGAAGACGCTTAAATTAGTTTTCCATACAAAGTCGGTAAAAAAATCTTAGAAATAAAATTTGATCAACTTCTGGTTGTCGTATCATAATGAAACTTTGTAAATGTCTAGAAATCTGATGACAGTTTAATAATCTGGTACCACTGAGCTGATCTGATGATGAAGCCAGGAGGTGTCTAATGAAACTCTTCAATGGCTTTTAGTATACCCGTCGAGTTTGGGCACATTACATTCGAATCGATGAGACTTTTTCATAACACTTGCTGTCGAGGGTCTGATAATGGACCAGGAGGTGCCTACGTCTCATCAATCCGAATGTAATGAGCCTAAACTCGCCGGTTTTACTAATAGCCATTGAAGAGTTTCAGTAGACACCTCCTGGCTCCATCATCAGATCAGCTCAGTGGTACCAGATTATTAAACTGTCATCAGATTTCTAGACATTTGCAAAGTTTTATTATGATACGACATCCAGAAGTTGGTCAAATTTTATTTGTAAGATTTTTTTACCGACTTTGTATGGAAAACTAATTTAAGCTTCTTCAAAATAGACCATGTTTGGAAGCTCATAGCTGGACAACGATTGGAGATAGATGAAAAGTGTCAAGGCCAAAGTTGTAGAAAATTTTATGAGGTTTAATAATGTAGTACAACAAAATATCGTACAACGCACAGTTTTTGACACATAAGCAAAAAACCTAAAAATGGGACCTTCTTCGGCCTCCCTCCCCTCGGGCTCACCTCGGAGGGGTGGGGACTTTTAGTATGTTTATCTCCTAACTAGTCCAAACAAAGTTACTAAGTTAGTTTTTCTGCTTTCTACTTTTCGATCCACATTTCTTCTTTTACTGGACTATAAATATTTTCTCCAATTCATTCTCATCATCAAATGCTCATCATCTCTTTGTCGGAAATTTTAATCTTGAAAGGAATAAAATATTTTTTTATTTGCATTATCAAGTTACATGAGATAGGTTTAAGTATAAAACAAACTTAAAACTAGAGGCAAACAATTGGCGGTCGTATCGCATAAAGCAATCTCTTACAGACAACCAATTGCAGGAATTATTATGAAAACATGAACAATGTGCGGCGGTATGCAACAATAGTTTTGGATGGTCAGTAGGTACAATAATTTTCATATTAATATTGACCTATTTCTTCTTATACCTAACCGTTAAATACATAATATTATATTTTATTTGATAGGTAAATTTCACGAGGTAGTAAATACAAGTATGGTAATAAAAATTCCAGGCTGGTTCAAGAAATATACGCATTTAGTAGGTAATAACTTACAAGTACGTGAAGGCAGTCTTAATATTTTACACATTACTGCTTGCATATTCAAAATATATAAAGAAAGAGTGACTGATCAACGCTCAGCCTAAACAGCTGGACGGATCAGGTTGAAATTTGGAACATATCTAGATAGTTTTTATGACGTAGACCTCCGCTAAGATAGGATTTTGCCATGCGGGCAAAGCCGCGAGTATAAGCTAGTATAATAATAAAAGTATAGCTTACAGATAAACAAGTGAAATAAAAAAAAACTTTTTTAAAACAAGCATCAAAGTACTCGTCAAGACGAATCAAATGAGCCCAAACTCAATGGGGTTGTATCGTTTTGTAATGGAGTTCCTATGTATATCCTATAGCCACCGTCCAGCTCCATCATCAGATCACCTCCATGTCATAATAATATTGCATTGTCATCCGATTTATACATGAATGCAAAATCTCTGCTCAATCGGAAACCGGGAAGTGGATCAAATGAGATAAAATAATAAATAATAATTAGGGTTTATACTCCAACAGGTTACCTTACTTACACTGTCAGAGTCAAATCAAAATTTATGGGTTGTGTGTCGAACCTATATGTCACAGTTTCAGGTCACCAAGATTACTACAGGGCCTGCAACACGACCTAACGACTGCCTCCTACATATCTTATAGGAAACAGCCGGGACCCACAGTTTTACGTGCCTTCCGAAACACGGTAGCTTCCAGACGAAAATCTTTGCCACATTGAGATTTGAACTCAGGACCTCCGGCTTACAAGCCGGACCAACGACCACCCCGGACGCTACTAAAAAAGCTTGTAAATGTGTGGTCTCACCTGTAAACAGGGTTATCGTCCCTGTACCACACGATGAGCAAAAGGCTGTCGTTCCTTATAGGCGGTCGCGAGTCGCACGGCAGGACCGCCTCACCGCCGACCACCGCCGACACTCGCGTCACTGTCCCCGTCATCGATGATGTGGCACCTGGAAAAGGATAAAGATAAGATAAATAATATCTCTATTGATAACTAACATAGAACAGTAAATGACACAACAACACACACACACACATGACTTAACATAGAATAGTAAATGTTACACTTAAAAAAATAAAGCTAACTTTAACTAAAACAACAAAAACGTAACAACTCACGTCAAATATTGGCGAGAATATCTCAACCACGGTTTCGGACAATTACGATGTCCTTCATAAGGACTCACATGAGCGTAGTATGATAGGACATCGTAATTGTCCGAAACCGTGGTCGAGATATTCTCGACAATATTAGACGTGAGTGATGCCATTTTTGTTGTTTAAGTTATGGAGAATACTCGTGATAGTTTTAAATATCGTAAAGCTAACTAAACTATAGGACCGGCGCGTACTTCTTTTTTTATGCAAAACACGGCTTTTTCGCGTGAAGAAATCGTTTCTTAACAGAATTTTCTTTACTTACCTTACCTACATCTTAAAATCTATGTTCTAAATTTGAACCCGGCGGTTTTTTTTATTCATTATAGGTTAGCCTATGAAGACGATCTCGCTTGAGCGGTTTAAACTGTGCGTTGATAGCTCAGTCAGTCACTCTTTCCTTTAATTCAAATTCTCCCCTTTATAATAATTTTACTTCTGACCTGAATTGCTAGAACGTTTTTCATGGCTTTTTATTACGGCTATCAGTTTCTTTGTCAAACATACCGTGTTGAGCCCCATCATTCATAGCATAAGCTCTAAAAACGGGCCTGACAGTCCTTGAACGGTACAAGCTTCCGCAGTTCAGGCTTCGCGGGACAATGCGGCCGACACGCGCACCTGCCCACTGCCCAACGACAAACCTTTTTTGGTACATATTTGTCCCAGAGCTTTCAGAACAGGAGATGTCAAGTATGAACAGAATCTTCTATTGGCTTACATTAACAGGCTTGCGTTCATGTTATTTATAAACTGAAATTTTAATTAAATTTGTGGTATACATTTGAGCGCACACCACTTTTGATTTAGATGCCCTCTATGATCTAACACGATTGCCTAGTAAATACTTGATCACGCGTGCCTCTAATGATCTCAATTGTAATGTAAGAAATTGAGATGAGATCTAAATGTGCCTTATAACCGGGATATTACAGTATATGGGGGCACGGCAGTGCCCCCGCCAAGTCTAGCAAAAAAAGCGGCACGGCCGTACCATCCTTTTCTGGATCAATATTTCCTAGGTCATCAATTTAAACTCCTACGTAAAATAGTTCTACACTGCATTTATTATTCTGATGTATGAACAGATTTTAATTTGTATAAAACTTTGTAAAATGGAGTAAATTTGTAGTAAGTAAAGCTTTTGGCTCAGCGCAGCTAGCACGATTATGGAAATGTGTGCACTGCATTTGTATAAGCTAAATCCTCATGACATAAAAATTAATTACCTCCTTCATAAAATCAAACAAATTTTGAATGTTTATGTTTTGTAATTATTTAAAATATATTTTTGATGCAAAGAAGTAAGACGTTCTCCTGATGGTAAGATATATAAAATTCTGGGCACACTGCACCAACGCTTCTTGCTCAAGAGTCATAAGATGTTAAACCTCTTCAGCCTTTTCACTGACTACACTGCCCGCCTATATCACTGCTCAGGCGTTAGAATAACTGGCACTGTTGGGGTGCCTACCTAGTCAACCACCTGCAAAGGAAGTCTACGCCCGGTAAATCCGATACCGGTATTTATCTAAATGACGCGCTTAGCAAGTCGTCTTTTGAGTGCTCTATGATATTAGGTATTCATCGCAGTATAAATACCCGTACACATACATTGTCAGAAACATATTATGTAAACGGACGTCTAATGTTATGCAGCGGACCTAAATGATAACTGTTTTTGTTGGCGGTCGTTTGTCCGCCCTTTTAAACTAACATCAAATGAAACTTTTTTAATAGGTCACTTTTTTATTTACACAGAACAAAGAAAATAATCGATTTGTAATTAATTTCTATATCTAGCTATACAAAGGTAATACAGACAGATTTAGGCAATTTTTATGGTATATACTAGTCATATCACAAATGATAGGTTGTGTGGCTAACCTTTAATTTGTTGCAATTTCAGGTCGCCAAGATTACTAAAAGAAAGATAACACATTTATTTGACAACTTAATATTGTATAATATATAATAATGAAACAGAATTATAAAATGCGCCACTAAGCTGCCGAATGGGAGCTCAACATTGTGCTGCGTGTGAGACACACAGCGCTGGTATTCTTCGCTAGTGGTTCTTATATAATCACAATATATAGGGTACTGCAAGGTCTGCAACATAAACTAATGACTGCCCCATAATATGTCTGGTAGGTGGGGTCTTGGTGACCTGAGCACGTAAAACTGAGGGGCTCGGCAGTTTCCTATAAGATAATATTATGTATTTTACACGGAAGCTTTTAGATTATAATCTATCGATAGATGTTTAGTCGCGTCTCTTTAAATAGATATACGTAGCTAAACTCGATTTGCGATCGTAATTCGATCAATAAACACAGTGAGTTGATGAAAACGTCGATCCTACGTTGAAAACTTAAATGCGTGCCGGCACGCGACCGACAGTTAGGGCTCAGTTTTTGAGCCGAGATTTTGTTCACCCACTAGCTTACACGTTACGTTTTGTTACCATTTTTGTTTCTGCTGTTTTTGATCCGAATGTTACACGGTTTTGTTTGTAAATGGAATTTTAGTTCGCTACAAGTATTGTGGTGGCGAGACTTTACTAAGTACAGATGAAACAGTCATATACGTACGTATGTACGTATGAGAGAATTTTACACATAGGTTAGTTCGTTTAATCATTAAATTATTATCTTAAATGTGAAGGAGTACCAAACATACATACATGCTTACAAAAATTCTTTGCCCACATACCTACTTATTATAGCCTGATTATAATATTGCTATTTCTTGGTAAGACAGAGATCCAAGAAAATATTATTATCCCTATTAGGAAATTGCTATGCTACTAATATTATTATAAACTCGGAAATTTGTTAGGATGCATGGATGTATGTAATTATTTTGGAAATTTGGTATGTAGGTAGCTTGGTCCCTATAATAACACATTGGCAAATTTTTCGCGGGTGCGACTAATAGTTTATAAACAAAAAAAAGCAGAAAAAATTGATGTTTAAAAGAATGGACATCGACATGAATCCAGTATAAAAAAAAACAAATCTTCATACAAAATGTTCCTGTCGATTAGGAGTCACCGTAACCAAGTAACTGGATAATCTCTACCTTTAACATCGTATCGAGGCCTTAGGTAAATCTGCATTGCGTATAGGTACCTATATCAAAGCGGGGATCACTTTCAGTTGAAATATAAATCTACCTGGCCTACTCCGACAAACTAAATAAAGACAAGAAAATGGGATTTTCTCAAGGAGCTGATCATAAGTTCTGATATTAGCTATAAAGTAGAGAAGACAGAGATGCACATCCTCTGTAGAAGAGAATAGAATAGAACACTCTTTATTGAACACTATAAACACAATAGAATGAGTTTAACCACACATCAGAAAAAAAGTGTTACAATTGGCGGTCTTATTGCTAAAAGCGATCTCTTCTATACAACCAAGGAAAATGGATTGACAGAAATTAGAACGAAAGTGGTTTTTAACTGAGCAACACATTATATTGATTTCATAGCAGCATAATATAGCCGTTTCGACGTACTAGTTAGTCTTTAATAGAAGTTTCTATTTAGGACGACAAAAGATGTTTTTAGATGAGATATTATGTATCATTCCTTTATAAATCTGAAAGTTCTTGGAAGTTACAAGTTTATGTTAACGTTAGATATTAGAAATGGTCTAAGCGGCACTTAGCCCTTGAAACTCAAGCAATAATGATAAAATTCTGAGACTATTACGTTATTTTGATGTAGGTAGAGACCGGTGCTGCAAATTTAATTTTAAATATTAATTATGTATTTTCTGTAACATTATGTGTACAATAAATTATTATCTTATCTTTATTTTTTAATACTAAATAGGTCTATACGTATGACCACATCCTGATAGAAAGTGCAGATGCCGTTGACGATGAATCCCGTGAGATGGCCAAAATAACAAACTGTAGGTAAAAAACAAACTTTAGTAAAATTAGATACCCAACTACCCAACACTCGTATAACACAATAATTGATTGATCTGGATGAATGGATGGAGGGAATGGACGGAATGGATGGTTCGTAGAGGCAGAAATTGGTTGGAAGTGGTTGTTTGGATGGGAAAAAGGAAAAGATATGGATGTGCAGTGCGAAATTATTGTTATAAATAGAAAAAAAAACATAAATAAGATGAAAACCACGAAAGGGATTAAAAAACCAGATAACTTATATAAAAAACAATTAGTATTATTACATAGAAAAAGAAAATAGAGAGTACAGTGTAAAAGAGTTATAAATAAATAGAAAAATATAGACAATATAATTAATATAATATATTGTAAGCGGACATCAGCGCAACATATAAACTAACCCATAAGATCTTACGAAAGGAATAAAACTAGATAACGACTCAACCCACCCTTAAAGAGGTACGGAGCAAAAAACTATAAAAAAAACAATAATTGGTACAAAATATGTATAATAGCTTACAAGACGGTCTCCGGTAACCTCTGTTTACAACGTGACTCAAAAGTTTCACGCCACCCCGCGTGTTGCATGCCACATAAAAATTAACAAGAATTATTTTCATACTGTACCGGACACGCCCTCCAGTCAATTTACAGCCGTTATTGATGATATGGAACTATTTGTAAGGAAAGTTTGACCTCGAGAAAGGGAGAGTTTACCTATAATACTGTTGCATAGTTTTACAAAAATATCACACATTATAAAGGCATAAGTTAGAGTGTGGGTGTCTGAGTTTTATTATTTCTTATTCACGTTTAAACACCTGACCTAATGAAGTGAAATAGTGTATGTAGTGCCCATGACTCAGTGGTTGCTCGTCCGGCTTTTAATAATATGGACGTTCTCAGTAACTTTATTTTTAAATAGGTCTACGTTTGACCGCATCCCACTTGATGGAAAGTGAAAATGCGGTCGACGATGATGGATCACGTAGGATGCCTAGAAAGGATCCTGGATGTGGTTCCTGGCTATTTCCTATAAAATATGTAGGAGGCAGTTGTAAGGTTATGTTGCAAGCCTTGTAGTAATCTTTGCGACCTGAAACTGGAATATATAAATAGGTTGGCCACACAGCCTAATAAAATTATTGTGATTGTGATTTGACTGGGTAGCCTACGTATATTCTAAGACCAATCGATGTGCCAAATTTCACCCTGATCCGTCCAACTATTTAGGCGTAAAAGAATGACAAACATTTAGACATCAATTAAAACAAACTTTCGCATTTTAATTATAAGTACATTCGTCCACGTTTTTTACTTTTTACGGGTAAAACCCCAGTGCGCAACCAGTATTGTATACTATTAGCCAACGCTGTAATAACTAGTGTAATAATGATAATTATAAGTGGTCGTTGTAATGTAATATAGGCTTCTACTCAGTGGTTATTAGTCTAACACGTTAAATTAACTATACTGTACACCGCGAATATAAATCTTACCAGACAATGTCACAACACAATATTCATTTGTTTTTTGTCGCATAATATTATACGACTAAGTTGAAAAACACATTTTATTTTTACCGTTTTATGTGTCTAGGATTTTTTTATTCTTGTGGGCTTAAAAATAGTATAATGTGAAGTTAAACTAACAAAATTAAAATGTTACCAGATAATAAAATAATGTCAGTATAAAATATGTTATTTAACTCCATCAGAAAATATTTTAACTTAAAAAGCTCAATTTAAATTTACTACTCTATGTATGTCTCTATGTAAATCTCTACCAATGTCTCTTTTATTTTTGTCGGGTTATAGTAAAATTGAGACACGCTAGCTATTAGAAACATCAAATGTTGACCGTTATTACACGACCGAGTTAAGAAACACCTTTAAAGTTTCTCAATCGTGTAAGAGTCCAATATGAACATTTTTGCAGTATTATAGTGAAGTCACGTAAGCCAATACGGCCTCAGGTCATAATAAATTAGTGACTTGAATGAAAGTAATGAAGGTTTTAAACAATTCACGGGGCATTAGAGGGTGGCGACCTTTTTAATGAAACGACCATCGGTACGCCTGACCTTACGGAGTTATGACGGCAATAATGTGATTTTACAATGTACTTGGGCCGATATTTGTTATAGAAATTTATCTATGTACATTTATATTTATTTTATTAGAGATACACGACATGACTGAATTTGTGTATGGTTAACGCCTATTAATTATTATAGATGTCAGTAATACCCATTAAAAAAAATTAATGCGAATGCAAAATATAATATTCTAGCTGCGCCCGGCGGTTTTACCGGTGTTCTTTAGCTTATGTGTTATTTCAAGGTCTAAGCTATATCTATACCAAACTTTAGCTCAATCGGTTCACCACTTTAGGCGTGAAAGAGTAACAAACCTCTAGACATCCATTCTTACAAACATTCACGTTTATAATATAAGTAAGATGATAAGGATGTGTAACTAATTTTACCTACTTTTGTATCTAATGGTGGTTGACTTCGGTCGTGGCTAGTTACAACACATTAAACATAACGTGTCAATAAGTGGTCCTCATGAACGTGTTCCGTCATGATGTTCAGTGAAACAAGCAAAAAGATTTATCCTGCCTTCTAGGTTTAGTCTACCACCATCTACAACCATCACGCGAGATCATGGTCAAAGGTTTACCTATAATTTATTGATAAACAAACACCTATAATAAAAAATGTATTTTAAATCAAAATACACAATTTTCACTTTCTCTCACAATTTCACTTCATCACAAATAGCTTCATTCATTACTTTCCATTTTCTATCTAACAAAAGCTAGCAAAATAAAACAGCGAGTTGAAATTATAAACTGAACACACAACGTCAACATACATAATTTTGGTAACGTAAACATAAAATTATATCTAAAAGTCGGGTCTATTATTTTTACGCGTTTATTATCTTTCCAGCTTCAATACCCTTATTAAAATGAGCAATGTTAAAATGTTCAACATTTTCAACGTAGGTAATAAAGTTTTGGCAGCCTCATTACAGAATCGTTTTCTTATTCTAAGAAACGCTTCTACCTAGAATAATAATTACCCTTATTTAATTGATTTTACCCAGCGCTGTGAAATTACTCGAGAATTTTACTAGATTTTTATAAATGGGTGCTTACCGAGAAATTCTTTTGGTCCTTCAAGTAAACTAAAAAATTGGATGTTTTTTGTACTTTGAAGATTTAATAACAGATCAAACTCGGTGGTCATGACGTCATAATATACAATTTAGATGGAACATTTCATACATTAATGCGCATCTACATTGCGAAACTTATATAATAGTGTTTTATAACAGGAATTGAATTAAATACCAATGTTTTTGTGTCCGTATATAATTTGACTTGTCATTGTAACAACATTTGTTATTTATGTGGTTAAATAAAAAATCTGAATCTGAATGATATTGACTCACCAAATAATAAAATATAAACAAAATAAATAAAATATGTACTTATGTCTCCTTATATATCTTTATAACCACCGTCGCTCTATTTTATGTATTTCCTTTCCCTGCTTGGTTGTCTGGAAGAGATCGCTATTAGCGATAAGACCGCCAATTGTAACACTTCTTTCTTTGTAATCTTAGTTCTAAGTTTATATTGTTGTATTTGTGTGAACAATAAAGAGTTTTCTATTCTATTCTATAATACATAATTAATATTTTTTTATAACTGACAAACTTAATGATTTTCAGTTTTTAACCTTGTTGCCACAAAATTGCGTGCTTTAGTACAATTAGTTGGATCGTTGCCGATAGAAGTATGCGATGTAATAAAAACATTACCCACTCGAACAAAAACTTTCCTTTTTAGGTTAAACTTAATCAAATCAAAGAACTTTACGTTCAAAAGTAGGTTGTGCTCATTGCTAAACTAATTTCAAGTAGATTTATAAAAGTCATAGATTCCTCGTTGCGATTTCATTAGTACTATGTTAAAATATAAATGAATGAATGGGATAAATTTTAGCAAAAATATCAAGACAAATGGGGATGTTGAACTATTTTTTTATTGTCCGTCAAGTATTAAAAAATATTATAATAATTTTTTTTTTGTAAATTTTATAAAAAACGTGTGGGATGCAACGCACTAAAGTTGCTTGGTCGTAACGCGTCTCTAGCTGAACTTTTTTTACAAGCTTTTATTTACTTTCACTTGTCTGTTGTCTGTCTGTCTGAAATCAAATCTTGCAAGTTTAATTTAAGCTTGCGAGTTTTTAAAAAATTCACTTGTATACAATGTAGCGATTAACACTGACGTAATAATATATTATATAACCTTTATATTTAAAAATATGTCATAATATTATTGTGCGAGTGAGAAGGCACACAGACATAAGTCCCTTAAACACCGACCAATATGACTGAAGTTCCACCTCACAGCAACTGAATTCAAATTCACCTGTAGATGAGAATATGAATATTTGAGAGGCTCTCAAATTGAGGTCGCTAGATGAAAGCATTCGGCTTTACGAGCTTGGAACCGCAATAATTGTTCATCACGTTATCAAATGATTATGAATTATTAAACCATTCGCTTGTTAACACGGGACGACATGAAATCTGTACTGCGGACGAAATATTCTTTGAAATTTATTTTTAATTTTTTTGCATTTAGTAAATGAAATACAATATTTATAAGTTGCATTATCATCATCATTGTCAGCCCATATCATCCCACTGCTGGGCAAAGGCATCCTCTCCTTTGTTCCATGCATAGCTATATGTCCTGAGCAGTTCGCATCCAGGTCTTTCCTGTGATTATTGTGACGTCATCGTTCTTTCGAGCAGGTGGACTACAACGCTAGCCTACAAATGTTATGTAGCTGTATGATAGTTTTAATATTTAGTTGTAGCGTTATTGTTCTTTTTAACTGTCTTCAAGAAAAGACAGAAGTTAATAATAATAAATTACATTTCTGTGTATTTTTTTAATTCTTATTAATCGGGACTTATCGTGTAATTATTTTTATGTTAGTTTTACAAAAACATTATAAAACCAACCTCGACGTTTCGGCTTAATTATAATATGAACCGTAGTTATGACCAGACATAAATCGCGAAAGTTCAAAGTGTTATAATATTGTTTATGTTTTGTTATAGAAATCGGTCGAGCAATTTTACAGTTACGGGTTCTGAATGAAGAACGTCTGCTCCATTTTATTTATTTATTACTACCAATAAATAATGATTTAATAATGAAATCTAGCTTTAAGTTAGACCATATTTTTTATATTCACTTATCATCAAAAAAGACCCTTGTCATATTAAGCTTGATGTCACATCTTGCATTTTTAATCTATGCCAACATATTCGTGCCTTACGAACACGTATTGACACAGAATTTCCTGTTGAAGGTACTAAGTAGAGGAGAATTATCACCGTACTCGTAATTAAATTACTCTGAGGGGAAGAAGGTACAATTTAGCAGCTCCACTGTTAGAATAACATTAATATTACGTGCCGAGTATTTAGCTATTGGCATATATTACATAATCATTAGTTTGTAAGTTGTGCTCAGCGGTTTTGCCGACTTTAAATAAATAACCGATGTCGTAATCCAGAATCTAATCTACCTTTTTACCAAATACCAGTTCAATCGGTCCAGCTTTTTGGCGTGAAAAATTAGTTATCACACAACAAACAACCATGCAAATAAAATATCGCAGTCATCATTTGGGATTAGGTATAACCTTTAGTTACTTTGCGTGTGACAAATAAATTCAAAACCTCACCAAGAACTTTACATCATATGACAAAACCATAACATTACGAGTATGTGCAAGCCCTATCTAAATATTATGAGATTTCATGTAAGCCTTTTAGCTCAACACGCCCTGACTTTACAAGACCTTTCTTAAAAATATCTACCAGTATGTAAATTGTACATCGTATTCATTTTTATTTATCTACATTAAAAACTATTTTTAAACATTTAGGTGAATATATCTTCCACCTGATATACCCATATTATTATGTGATGTGTAGGTGAATCAAAATCAGGTTGATAGTTTTAATTCAAATATGTCTAAAAAAATCCAAACTCCACACTAGAACCTTTCCTCCCCAACATTAGACGGCCAATAATTACCTACACTCATTTCTCACAAGCACATAATATTTGGGGCAAGATGAAAGTTTTTCAGCACACGACTAATACAGGGCAATCAACCGTGCGCAGCAAAAACAGAAAAATAAATTGTTGTTTTTAGGTAAATCGTACATAATAAACGTAATGTACGTCGAGATCGTAAATGGAATGGGTGTACGTCGGGCGTTGCGGCCGTAGCGTAGGAGCCACATAAAGTACCTACGAGATAAAAGTACTCGTATGCTACAAGTATACCGCTTCGAGCACAATAATATTATTTCACAATATTCCCGCTAACGCCGTATTAAATAAGCCGGTGAAATACAGTCGTTACTTTATAATAAATGCCTTTTATGTAAGTGCTCATAATCTTATTTATTATCAAGGAATATAAAATTAACTAGAAGTACTTTCATACTGAAATGAAGCACCTATTTAATGCTACCAAGGAGGTAAGGTTTTTTTATACATAAATTTGAATGTTGTGCAAATGCCTCTACTTCTCCGGGCCTATTCCTCGGAGGTCCAAAGCTACTATAAATAGTATATTATTTACAAAAACATTATAAAACCAACCTCGATGTTTTGATTCTGTTATAAGAACGTGGTGTGCCCGTGGTCACGAGCAGACTGAAGAGGCATCGGTCCTGCGCCGTCGAGGCGGTAAATTTACATCAGAATCTATCCTCACTCGGCCATATGAGTTTAAATCGCGGAAGTTAAAAATGTAATAAGTATAAATTATAGTATGTTAGTAAACTCTATCTAACCGTTGATTCTGTCCCCTAGGCAAATATCACCCCAGAAAGATGGCGCTATCCACAGTTAACGATACGGTGTGCTATAACGTGGCTTTGTTCAAATCAAGAGTGAATAGGTTCTTACTGAACAAGCGTAATACAATTTAGACTGCGTCTTCGCTTACCAGCAGGTGAGATTGCGGTTGAACGTTTGTTTTGTCTGCTATAAAAAAATTATGCATCAGACCCTCTAGCACAGACAACCCGTAGACTTGTCTAGCTGTCAAATCAACTGTCATCCTATACATGCACAAAAGTACAATGTATGAGATGGCAGTTCTACTCTTAATGTTTCGTCGGGATCCCATGTGCCATGCTACGGCCACAGGCGGGCCATATAGTTGTTATGGTTGTTTACCATCTATGACTTGAAAAAGTTCTCTACGTATTAGTAGATAGTATTTGTATCGCCTATTTATTTTTAGACGGAAAATTTAACTATTTTAGGTAGTACCTAAATGCTAAGAGCTAGAAGATAACAAAAGGACCAACTAAAACAAATGACACCATTAAAGCGTTACACTTTCATCCCCATTACACACCAAATGTGTTCCTGTACCCATGCTCAAATGCGTATTACAAACTTTTATATTACTCTTTCATTATGTGTGTTGTTTCTTCAAGGAATTTATAATGAAAATTTGTTTGTGCTATTGTTTAGGCTAACTTCTTATGATAATGCAAAGTTCGAAAACAAAAGTTTGAGAAAGTCTATAAATTAATTTGTTTTCTCCTGAATCCGTATTACATACTTACTGAGGCTTCTTCATAGGACATTGTTTATTGATGATAAGTTATTCATAATAATACGATTTATCGCATTAACTTACCGAGAATTTGCTTACAGATGATAATTACAGGAAATCAATTAAATAACGATAACAGTCCGTTTTCTCTGAAACCTGTACACTGTATATTCATATACCTCTTATAACAATATTATAATGTGTGGGTAATAGCTAGTACATTTATCAGTATAATCAAATCAAGCGTTGATCATTATTTATTAAGTTCCATTATTTATCTGCTTATTTTTTTGTAATATTTAATTTAGATTTGTGAACTCGACATTCCGGTAGTATGATTTTATATTTATTGTTAACTCTAACCACAGTATTTTTTTATAAAGAATTGGGCTGCGTTGACCACAGTTTCACTTGTTGGTATGTGATGACGCTTTCGAAGATGTTGGACACAGGCGTAGTAAATATCTGGATAATGAATTAATAGGGTATTTAGAATACTGACTGAATTAAAATTAGAAATAATATAAATTTTACAAAAGGCTTTATATTCCAAAGTAAAACACAACAAATAAAGTATTATTTAGTAAGCGGCGGTTATCTATACCGCTTACCTTTGCATAAATTAAAAGGTTTGAAGACTTTTCCGACCTTATCTTAAAAGTATGATCCAAGTTTCAAGGAAAGCTCAGTCAACAATAGAAAAATCCGACGCATTATGCTCTTGTTAACGTATTTTTGTACTTTCTTTGTACCTGGCAACTTATAATCTGGAAGTAACATTGTGTAAATTAAGCACATAGAGAAAAATTAAGCATATAGTACGTCCAAAAACGTTTGATAATTTTTTGTCATAAATCAAAAATGTGAGGCACAATAATTCATCATTTCGAATATATAAAGCCACGTTTTGAACGAGTGAGGGCGAAAATGAATCATCTACGCCTAATTTTTAACCAACTGGGGTCGGATACACCCGACTAAACCTAGATATAACCGCACTTCGGTTTATAGCCGTAACAAATATATCCGTAAGAGATAATATTTTTTGTCTTGTTCGGCTTTGTGTTTGAGTAATAAATACAAAAGTAAAAAAAAAAATGATAATATTAAAGTCACGTTCATGTATTGTTTAATGTAAATATAAAAGAGTTCCTGATTTTTGACTGACTGATAGAATATTAAATTGGGTTGGTATTATAAGTGGTTTATACTACAACAGAACAGGTGAAAACTCAAAAAAATAAACAGCTCAAATCTTTACCTTATTTAGAAAAAAAAAACAGCTTTAAAACTATACAATTTACTCTTTCGCAGCGTTAAAAAGGTGAACAATCAGCATCCATAACAATACTCCTTTATTACAAGTCGCTACAGTCTATATTATGTAACAGTCTGCTTAGAATATTCTCCAAGGAGGTTATAGAAGGTACTCAAGGGTAAATGACTCAGGTACAGCAGGTCAAACTGGCAAGTCTAGCTTCATTAGCAATGTAAAGTGGGCAAAGTCGTCACCTGCGGACCTTATGAATTTTGTACCGAACTACTACCTACTGGAGCAGACAGGGGCCGTTGCTGTATTGAATTATTAGTATATCTCACTTGAATATAATTATTTAATAAGTGTTATAGACATTTGGACTTTGAACGATAAACTAAGGTTTTCTATATTTTTGCAATATACAGGCGTGCTTACTGCTTATAAATAGACGAAAGTATGAAAAGTCCCACTTACATATTGAAAATGAAAAAATATTCATAATTTATGTGTGTATTTTCTGAAAGACATCACTGTTAGTGAAAATACAGCCAAATGTGATGCTATTTTTCAACGTCTAAGTGCCCGAATCCTGCGCGGTTGCGCTGAAATTCGGTATATTATGCCTATGTAGCTGCCAGCTTAAATCCTGAAATAGCAAAGGCTTCTTTTTAGCTGGTAAAGCTAACGGGAATATCTGATACCTACTATACTAATACTATATTACGACTGTACTACTACTACAATAATATGTATTTTAGGGTGTAAGCTAACTAGATTCCTTAGACATTTCAGGTCAATCAAATCTACCGTGCAAAGGTGCGTAAGTTGAGTACACACTCACACACATAAATATTTCGCTTTTATAATATTGCTGTTATGAATTCATACATGTCATGATACAATTTAGAGATAGGTATTTCTAAGCGCACATCCATCTCTCATTTTTGGCGGCCCTTTTACGCCTGCGATATTTTATTAAATTGTCAGTTTTGACAGTTCGCGTGCGCCCTGACGCATTCAGAATTCTCTAAAGACTCAATTTGGTTACTTTTAATTTATGACAGGCTTAATTTAGTAATGGTCTGAAAACTTTATATTTAACTGAAAAACTAAAACTTAGTTTACACGACTTATAATTACATAGTTGGAGTAATGTTTTCACTTGCTTATTCTTATATTCTATTTTTGAAAAGAAACTAAATTGAAATTATTTGAAAAGACAGACCAAAGCTTTAAAAATATGCTAGGTACCTCAGGCAAACATAAAAATACGGAGGGAGTCCAATAGATATAGATTTAGAAACAATATTATTACAATACACGACTGTCTCCTAAATATCAAAATAACAAATGTAAAGTCTTTATGTTCAAGCAGCTTTATATTTAACTCAACGAATGAAAAATGCAAATGATGTAGGTGTTTTCGTTGTTGTATTTAAGTAGGAGTTAAAGGATGTTTACAAATGAAAAACACCCACTACGAGACATTTTGTGGGTGTTTATTTTGAAGAAAGTAACGTAAAGACGAGAGATAGTACAATGAAAATCTGACATTTGCAAATATTTGATTGTGGACCCAGAAAACATCAAGACTAAAAAGGAAAGATACATCGCTAGGATGCCGAACTCTGAAATAATGTATTTTTCGTAGCATACAGCACATTATATAACTTAGATTAAAATAAAATAGGAAGATGCGCCATAGCGCTATCGTTGCTATCCCAAACTTGAGCCGGTTGGGTAGGAAAGTGGAGGTAGCCGCGCTGACTCCCGCCGTAGTAATTGTGCCAGGCACAATTTTCCGCTCTTAAATTAATCAATTTTTTTTCCGCTCTTCAGTCAGGCCCATCATGGGCCTTATTCAAGCGGCCCATGTCAGAAACGTCAATACCTCCCTTTATTTTTTGATCTATGCATATTACAAATTTTCTCACTATTAAAGTTTCCACTCGGGTCTTACCTTCATTCAAAAATTATAATTGTAGTTTTACAGCTTCACATTAAATCAGTAAAATAGAGGAAAATACAAATTAGTCGAAGTAAGGTAAAAGTTGAAAAAAAAAATCCTGAATGTTGGATGACAAACAGTCACATAATAATATACATTAGCGCGTCCGCCATGTCGGTATCTGTGAATTTACAATGAAAATACCCTCTTGCATTTAATAAACAAATAGATTTTTTTAATCCAAGCATCCACCAATCGTGTCACGTAAATTTACAAAAAATATATCAAAGTAGGTACAAGTTGGAATAATGAAGTCTAAGTTAAACACAGAAACGTAATTGAATTCTGGAAAGTTGTTGCAAGGTGGAAACTGTTAGCTTTCAATCGATATTTGCCGTTTCATTGGAAAATAAAACCATTTTGAATTCAATTTAAAGTTTCGACAGCGGTACATTCGATATACCTACTCTACATTGTTTTAATAATAAAATCAATGTTTTTACTGATGTACTTTGGCAACACTGTAAGCCTGTCATCCGTCATTATGTTATTTTTTATTTACTATACGTCATAATATTTAGGTTAGCCTTTGACGTGAAGTGACGATGTGACCGTAGATGGTAGCAGACTACACATAGAAGGCGGGATATATCACTCCCTACTTTCACTGAACATCATGCCGGAACACGGTCATAATAACCGCTTGGCGACACGATTTTGTCTAGACCTTATTATCTAAAGCAGCCAAAGTGTGCAAGAGACCTTGTACCGAGATTGCTACAAATAAAATTGTGTGTATGAACCTAATTAGAGCGGTGCATTTGCGAGACGCCTGTACCGTATCTTATCTTTTTATTTTAAACTAGTAGACACGCGTGCACTTATTCGCGCTTAATAAAAAAATATCAGTGTTTATCTACTATATTATGTATGTATTATACATTAACCTTCCTGTTAAATAACTCTATCTATAAATGAAAACTGCATCAAAATCCATTGCTTAGTTTTAAAGACATAAGCATATATTGGGACAAACAAAAGTGAGAAGCAACTTTATAATTTTATTTTAGTGATCTGAGAGTGGAATTTTATTTTACCAAGCCTTTAAATTTTAAAACTATGTGCACTCATTTAACCCTCCATTAAAAAACGTAAAATAATGTGCAGACATTTACTGGATATAAAAGCCTGTCCTTCCTGCCCTTTATGAAACCGACAAGAATAGCGAGCCACTTTAGCCTCATGAACCATACATTGTTCAGTTTCGCATGAAAAGGACGACGACGAGCGTGTTTACCTTATTTTAAAATTTAAGTTTATTAAAAGTTTACGAACTTAAATTTTAAAATAAGGTAATATAATATAGATGAGAGGAAATGATTTTTTATGTGGAGGTAAGAAGACGAGCAAGACGCTCTCTTGATGTTAAGAGATAACGCTGTCCATAATCAGTACAGTGCTACCCAGGATTTCACTATGATGTGCAATTCTAGGTGCACTCCACCAACGCTTCTTTCTCAAGAGTCATAAGATGTTAAGACTCTTTAGCCCAGTAATTTCACTAGCTACAGTGCCCTCCTACCGAAGCACAGTAATCCCTTAAACTACAGGTTAATTTGACTGTTTTACGTTAAGTGTTATTTTATCGTGTACCTAGGGTTAAAAAGCCTGCCAACATTGTTATAATTTGCAATAATATGCATGTGTTTTTTACAAACACGGACGATCTATATTAAACGTAAATATTTTAATTATAGAATTAGCTAGTATAATAACTATATTTTTTTTTATAAATAAAAAAAATATACTGTAATAAACTACTGTACGTATATCATGATATACGGTAGGTCGCCGGAAGACGTTGGATGCAGGTCGATTCCAACCGCTAAATATGGAAGTCCAAAGGGGAGGCCTATCCTATGGTTGAGATAATGATGATGATGACATTATTATCCTATAATATTAATTATAATAGAAGCGAAAGATATAGTGATGTGGAGCTAAAATTAGGACCGCCAATTGTAACACTTTTTTAAATTTATTAATTTAATGTTAGATATTGTTTGTTCTGTAACTTTTGTCCACAATAAAGCGTTATCTATCTATCTATAAAGGTAGCTTTGACTTTTGACCTCTGAATAACACAAAAGCTACTCTTCAGTGAGTAAAACCGGTGATCACAGCTTCCACACGAAGTGAGAAAACAAATACCAAACTTATTATGAGCTACAAAAAACGGGTACGAGTTAAATTTTTAAAGCCAAAGTTCCTAAGAGCTTAGTTCTACTTAGCCACTCGCATTTACAACTTTTAGAGCTCACATAAAGTTTCATCTTTAGCTGGTCGCGGTAACAGGGAGTCATGTGCTAAATTCTCTTTAAAATATTGCTTCGAAAAACGTGTTTAGAGTAGCTTAAGGTATTAAGAGCGTATATATCGAGTAACGCTCTCTCGCTCGCAGTATTTGACAAATTTTAGAATAAAAATTCATAGAATCAATTTATTGAAAATTTCTCAAGACCTCTGCATAATATTATTTCATACATTTTAAAAGTGTTTTCAGTTTGATATATTAAATAAAGGTATGATGAGATTTTTTGAAAGATTTTTTTTAATATTGCTCTCCATGTCATTTTTTAATATATCACACTGAAAACACTTTTAAAACACATTTTTTTTTGTGTGCAATAATATTATGCAGGGCTGATCTTAAGGAATCGAAATATATAAAAAGAAAGAGTGACTGATTGACTGACTGATCTATCAACGCACAGCCCAAACCGCTGAACAGATTGGGTTGAATTTGGAACATAGATAGATAATATGACGTCGACTTCCGCTAAGAAAGGATTTTGCCACGCGGGGAAACCCGCGGGCGTAAGCTAGTTTTTAATAAATTAATTCTATGAATTTATATTTCAAAATTTGTCAAATTGTGCGAGCGAGAGAGCGTCACTCGATATATGCGCTCTTAAGGCAGGTACACATTTATGTGGGACCGTGCTCGTTACACCAAGGTCGTATTTAAGGCGAGGGGAGGTAGGTCACGTCTGATGGAAACATAAAGATGTATAACCTACTTTACACTTAACCTCTCTTTTATACGTGGATAAACGATATCTTTAAGAAGTTTTAAGTGTAACTTATTAATATTATAAAATGTGAAAGTTTGTAAGAATGTATGGATGTCTGGATGTATGTTTGTTACCCTTTCACGCCTAAACGGGTGGACTGATTGAGCTGATATTCGGTATAGAGATAGTTTAGGCCCTGGGATAACTCAAAGGCTATAAGTACAGCAGCAGGTAAAACGGCTGAGCAAAGTTAGTAATTTTATATAAGCTTTGTAATATACAAAGGTGTTAATCTAAAAAAAAATAGTTTGAGTATGTAATTATAATAAACGTCAAATAAAGTCATGTGTGAAGAAATAAAATCCGTGACGTCTTCGGGGAAGTTTTAACGAAGTGGCCATATATGGTAGAAGACTAAACAAATATAATAATATATATTATTATTCCTTCCCTGGCTTCACTGAACATCATGCCGGAACACGGTCGTTATAACCGCTTGGCGACACAGATGACAATATAAGACAGTTTCGCAATATGAGCCAATTATAAAAACATACATTGCCATAAAAATAATTCTTTTAGTGTAGCTGCACCTTTATATCCCCACCCACTGATAGAGATATAAAGTCTGGGGTAAGATTAAGATAAAGTGTGGTAACCCCGAGTTATAAATCTTCCACGAGATAGATAACACGCTGGTCACGTGGAGCTGTTCCGTTGATTATTTCAGATCTTCGCGTTCCATCGCGGATATAAAATACAAAAAAAATACGATAAATAACGATTAAATTACTAACTTTCTGGGTTTGCGAGTACCCAAAGTGAATTTTAGACCAAATGACTTAGAAAAAAGAAATATATTTTTGTGAAACTAACCTCAAAAATAACTACGTGAGAAGACCCGATTAATAAAATTAACTTGAGTTCAAATCGCGGTAGTTTAAAGTGTTAAAAAGAAAATTGCTTTATTTAAATGATTAAACTTTACGTTTTTTTTCTGTTACCTTAAAATAATTCTAGTGCTAGCCTTAGCTCCCGAAAAAATAGTATTACAGCGAACTGCTGCGCTTAAAACCTATCTACATAAATGCAAAATTTTAGCCCAATACGTTCAGATGTTAGAAATGTTCGTTGGTAGATCAGTCAGTAACTTTCATTCAGTCAGTAACAGTCAGTAACTGTCTGTCTGTCTGTCTGTCTGTAATCAAATCTTGCAAGTTTAATTTGACCCACTTCCCGGTTTCCAATTGAGCTGAAAATTTGCATGCGTGTGTAAATCGGATGACAATGCAATATTTTTATGACATCGAGCTGATCTGATGATGGAGCTGGAAGGTGGCCAAAGAAACTCTGTCATAAAACAACGCAACCCCATCGAGTTTGGGCTCATTTGATTCGTCTTGATGAGAACTTTATGATGCAAGATGGTAATAATAATAAAAGCTTATTTTTAAAAAGTATTTTTAAAATTCACTTGTTATATTCTATACATTGTTATTATGATAAGTACGCTGCATTAATTTTGATGTAAAGCCATCTTGGCCATGGGTTGGGGTGAAAAAGTTATTGGTCGTGCTGGGCGCTGGGGTATTCTAGATTAATTTGAAAACGTGGTTAATACCACTCCCACTCGTACCAGGAGCAAAGGTTGGCCATTGCAGTGCAACGAAGCAATGTAGTTAGCGTAATGGGCACCTTTGCACTTGGTTTAGTGAGGACCTAGTTATTTGATTGTTTGCTTTTTGATATGGCGGTGGGTATTATTGCAACTGCTATTACAGCTATTATTATTTATTAGTAAATAACACACTGACCGGTCACCTAGCATTCTTATTCGTAGCTGGCAGCACACTAGCGGTAATCTACAGAAAATTTGCTTCATCAATTGTAATTATAACATAGAGTTTATTTTTTTATACAACGAAGTAAGAAGACGAGCAAGACGCTATCCTGATGGTAAGAGATAATGCTGCCTATAATCAGTATAGTGCTACCTAAGATTTCACAATTATGTGAAATGTGAAATTCTAGGTGCACTGCACCAAAGCCTCTTACTCAAGAGTCATAAGATATTAAGATTATTTAGCCTAGTAATTTCACTAGCTACGATGCCCTCCTACCGAAGCATAGTAATGTGTGCACATCACTGTTCAGGCGGTAGAATAACTGGCACTGATGGGGTACCCACGTAGAGGACCTCCTGCAAAGGAAGTCTATCCCAAAAGTATAGGAAGAATTAGCGTAGAGTAGATGTTATGTTGATGTAAGGTAATCCAGTAAAAAAACCACAAATCTGACTTTTTAAATTATAATATCATTTGAGTTTTTCTAGCTAGAATTTCAGGACTTTTAGTTAAACTGAAAGCATGTTTTGATTCAACGTTTTTGTACAAAAACTGTTTGAAAAAGTAGCACCGAATATTGTCATACGTTCTCTATTTGGCAAAGGTTTTTATTTTCTATTTTCGACAAACGGCATTGCGGTCCAGGGGCCGTGTATCGGAGCGCCCGAATGATTTATACTGCAGAAAAACAACTTGAAACATGTAACGAACCTTTAATATATTCATATTAAATTCGTATTTAATTTTAGAACATATGCATGTATTTGAAAAAAATAATTCTCCCACAAACGTTTAGCATCACTTCACTTCACTTTTATCCCACTACTTAAAATATTTCGTCAAGTGCTTGAAAGCGTTCTAAGATAAAATTAATAAAATATGTGACAGGTTGACGTGGTAACTTAATATTTCTCAGAAACCATTTAATTATAAAAAATACCAAAGTTATGTGATTTCTGAAGTACTTTTGAACATTTCTATTTAATTTTAAAGTGCACGCTGGAACCATAAAACTTCTAATTTATTGACCTTTTTGTGTGGATCTTTCTAGGTTTTTTGTTTAGTTGCACATATTGCAAGCAAATATTGACCATTTATTAGGGTCTGTCTACACTGAGAAATAATAAACTATTTTTAAGAGGATTTAATAGGGATATACAATATGAAAGGAAAGAATGACTGATTAGATTATCATTATCAAATGCAATTAATGAATACAAGTAAATATTGTTATAATATAAAAGCCATTTAGATACTACTCGTATTATTACAAATAATTTAATAAGAATTTATTCATCAAAATGAGTATGAGAAATGTGTGGAGTATCTAACAAATTAAATATTATATAAATTATTGATTAATATCAAATTATCTTAATCAATACTACTCCTTGGTACTTATGTATTGGAAGTGTTGGATCATGTATCATTTATATTTGATATAAATATTAGTAACAGCCTTGGTGTGTAACAGCCCTGAGATGAACTCAGCCTGAGTTATTATTATTTGACATAAAATGTTCGACAACCTCGGGATTGGATGGCGCAAGGGTGGACGCGAGAGGTGCGCGGGCGCAGGGGGGTTGTACGGCGTGGATCCAGGAAATAAAACTATTGCGAACGTTTGGTTCGTGACAGAAGCGAGGATGTTGGCGCCGGGAGTTGGTTGTCGAACGTAGGGCAATAGTGTTCTCATTTAGGGTTCCTATCTCTGGAACAAACAATAGAAAATAGTGTTTGTGAAATATTAGTACGTGTATAACATTTGTTTATTTATCAGAATAGTATCTTAATATTTGTGAAAGAAATATATTGGTATGTAATTTTATATTTTAATATGTAGATACACGCAACTAAGATGTTAAGCATTTTCTTCATCATACTTTATGTATGTTGTATGCGTGGTGTATTTATGATACGTTTGTTTTATTTATACTTTGATGTTAAGCGGTTACTTAGTGAAGGGCTAAATAAATATTTTATAGTATCTTAGAATATTACTAAATAATAATTATTAACTAATCATGGTCATTTGAAATATGTTAAGCCGATGATGTTGCATTTTATATATTTTAATAAATATTATGATATTAAGGGATGATGTCCTGATTTATAATTTTATCACAACAAACGTTGTACAAAAAGTGATGTTAAGCAGTAGCTTAAGTTTTAATTAATATCAGATGTATAGTTTACATTGTAAGCATGTAGTTGTTTACAATATTTACATACAAAATATTTGTCTTTCCAGGTTAAAATTATGGTAGATCGGAAACCTTGGTTCGATTCCAGGGATGTTTATAGATTTATGATTAAGATACATTAGTAAAGATTATTAAATTTAGTTCATTTAGAGACTTTTGTATGTCGAGATAAGTTCATTTTAGATTAGGATGTGTTGATAAATTGGTATATATTACACATAAAGGGTGTGATTAAAATATAGCGAAAATAATTAAAAATGTGGAGCGTCGTCCGGGCGTAAAGGGATCCTACTCTAACCTTACCATTCCCGTAATCGCAAGTGACGGGTGATTACTTTTGCTTGTTTTATGCAACATCCTAATTCGTACTTTTGGAAACCTATGTACGAGTTGAAAGTAAATTCACGTCCTGTAGGTAGATCAACTCACTTGTTTCTGAATTAACTTTTGACCTAAATCTTTAGACCTATATTAGTTGTATTGGCCGGGGCTTACCGCGTAGGTATTTCCCGACTAATATAATGGATATTAGGTTAAATCGTGGTTTTAAACAAATTTTCACAAATGTTGCTTGTCGCTAAAGACACGGAAGGAAAGTGAGTTAAGTCTAATAGGTAGTTGTAATGCATGGTAATAATAAGTATTATTTTAAGTTATCACTAAAATTCTTGTATTTTCTTCTCGAATAATAATCATTTATTCTCAATGCATTCCAACGTGTAAAGTAGAAACGAACTATGAAACAATTTATATTGTAAATTGATCTTTCAAATAATTATATAAAAATAACTAATATATTAATTTTGAGTACAGTTCTAGTTTCCAAATTATAAATTCTTTTCTTTAGAGATTTGTTAAAATATAAGTTACTCTTGTTTTATTGAATAAACTGTTACTTTTGTAATTCTAAGTATTTTGTTTAATTTCCAAACACAACGTAGGAAATAAATTTAGACTAGACGATCACATTAAAAGGCCATAAAACTTAATAAAATGTAGGAATATTTAGGGTGTAGGTAAGTTGTGCTTAGGGATAAATACGTAGGTTGTTACATTTTTGGTGCCGTGACCAGGATGATAGGTTTGAAAAGGCTGAATTATAGGGGAGCGTATTCGCACGCATAATTTTTTTTGTCCTATTTTTTTTTCGCCGAAAATGTTTCGCATAACTTTTTTTAGCCTAATCATAATTGGGCATAATTATATCTAGACATACTTATGTTTTGCCATAACTGTCAGTTGCCCTAACATTTTTTAGAATATGTTTGTAAAGCATAAATTTGTATGTCATAATATAAGTACGCATAATTTTGTTAGTCCTAATTTAATTTGTCCGAAAATGTTTCGCATAACTTTCTCGGGCATAATCATAATTTTACATTACTATATTAAGGCATACAACTAATATTGTAAGTTAATAAAATTATTTAGGAAAGTAGTTTATGGCACCCAGTAAGACTGACTGTCACAAAACTGACTCGGATAATTTAGGTTAGGTTAGGTTTGAACAATGTCCACAGTGCCACGGCAGCGGTCAACAAAGTGCCAAAAATGACCATCCACTTTCTAATTCAGAGAGATATAGAGGTATAGAGGAGATTAAAATGAAACAACCGCACAGTAGCTAGTGAAGTTACTGGGCTGAAGAGTCTTAACATCTTATTACTCTCAAGTAAGAAACGATGACGCAGTGCACCCAGAATTTTACTTTGTAAAATACTGGGTAGCACTGTACTAATTATGAGCAGCGTTACTCTTACCATCGGGAGAGCGTCTTGCCCGAATTCTTACTTCGTTCTATAAAAAAAAAACCGCGAGAAGGCTAAGTTAGGTTTTAAGTTAGAACATTGAATGAATAATTCGTTTCTTTTAATATTAATAATATTTTGCCGATTACAATCCTGGTATATCATTATACTGAAAATTATTAGGGCTGTATATTATTATGTCGAAAAATATTAGGGCTGAATATAATTATGCCAAAAATTTTTATGGTAAGATATTTTAGGCGTTAAAACAATATGCGTAACAATTTTATGCGTAAATATTATTATGCTTAAAAATATTATGGGAGAAAAATTTAGGCCAAAAAAGTTATGCCTAAAAACTTTAGGCGTTTTGATGTTTAGGCTAAAAAACGTTATGCCACATTAAATTAGGACTAAAAATTTTATGCGAGCCAATATGGACCCAATATGGTGGTGGTGGAGCCAATATGGTGATAATTCAGACACCTATTATAAAAGAACCAACTTAGATTTCTCATGATATTATTTAGAAATTACCGAATGGGGTTTGTGTTTAAACACGTGGGGAAGTAAAAGTTAGTTAAACAATAAAATTTAGGATAGTAAAAATGTAAAAGGAATTGTTTTGGACAACTTTCTTGTATTATAACAAAAGATTTTGAAACAATAGACTTATATCGGAATAGTCAAAAATTTTAAGTTAACGCGCCAGATGTTTCGCAACGGAATTGCATTGAGAAGAAATGTTGTTTTATTACCAATTGTTGTATTTTGTATCGGGTTTGTATTTTAATTTTAAGTTTATTACTCCACACATTTTTAGAAATATCGACAATTTATCTGTGTTTGATTTTATACAATCATTTTGGAGTTGCTTTTTAGCTTAGAAAAAAAAATAATGCCGTACATATATCATATTATTACGTTGTTCATTACTCCTAGGGGCGCGTTATAGGTAAAACAGGGTCCTAGGGGCGTGTTTTGTTTTAATTATTTATAGGAATACATATATTGTCTAATTTATTTCGCGTTTATTTCGCGCACACTACGCGTTTATTTCTCGTATGCGTACACTTTATTTTCCTATGTACTTTGAAAGCAGATTTAAGTATAAAAGAGCATTAGTCTGTTTACTCTTGTAGTAATCATAGCATATTTAGTTTGACATACGGAAATAGAAGATTCTAGTTGCGTTATAAACGTTGCGATCTTTAACTTTTACAGTATTTCGCTACTTTAGTTTATTTTATTATATGTGTAGTGCAATAAAGAGTTTATGTTCTATTCCATTTTGAGAATCCTTTTCTATGAAATTATACTTTTAGTGTACTAAAGGTGATTATTTCTTATTCGTGGGTTTTAATGTCATATTATATATAAAGATAATAATAATTTGCATTTGAAAATGTTAAGACTTTTAAAATATTATTATTATGCATTTAGGGAGTTTGAAACAAATATTATATTTTCTTTATTTTAGAAACCACCGTGTCGTATTTATAATATTTTTTTCTTAATTTTAACGTTGCTATTAAAAAAAAAAATTATAGCTGTCTAACATTTTAATATTTTTATCCACAATATTCGATTTTAGAAAAAGAAACGATTTATTTCTATTCATAGATTGCATTTGAGTACCGTGATCATAAAAATATTATTCATTTTATAAATTTAAATGATGTTTAGGTTGTTTTGGTACTTATACCTTTGTGAAAAAAATAATATCAAGTACAAAATAACGCACGTGATGTCCAGAAAATTGACACACTAATAGAAAAGTATAATTTAGTGTTTAATATGAAATTTAACAACATTGCACACATAACTAATAGAATTGAGATTTGTGTACGTTATTTCATGGAAGACTTCAATATTTATTCCATGTGCATCTGTTAAAAAGAAAAAAAATTATAATTGATGATGAATAATTCTCTAGACAGCAAAAATATAATATGTAGATCAAATGCCTAGGGGCGTACTCGTTATATTATCAAATTTCACTCGACTTTTTTAAGTTGAACTATTATATAATTTCGTATAAAAATGCCTGTAAGATATCAATCATAATGATGGGTTACCATTATAAACTAAACTAGGTATATTTTTGATAGGTAGGTACCAGTTAGCAATAAGCATAATGTAACTTTCTTTTGGTCCTTATAAAGATTATTCTTATAATTATGAAAGAGAGAAATTTTAGCTTAATCCGTTTAGTAATTTTGTTTTTGGTCAATATTTTAGTTATTCTTATAATGCATTGATAGATTATGATTTTGATTAGCCATTTCAGCCATTCGTTCATGGTTCAGTCATTTTCTTTTGTTTGTTGAATTGATGAGCTATTTCAGTTACTAGAACTAATAGACTAGAGTTTCAATAATGAGTTAAAAAAGAAAAATCCATTTAAGTCAGGCGTGTAGGTATTTCGTTTAAATGTTGATAGATTATTAAAATTTAATTTTTAGTTAATAGATAATAATATTATGTTGATCAATTACAATAAATATAATAATATGAGGTTATTCCAGTTGCTACGTTATTAAATTACTTTAATTTCTGTTTTGTTATGAGAGAATAATCCTTTTAATCATGTTTTGTAATGAATCTTAGGAATGTATTAAAATGCGAATTTAATAAATGATTTATGCGTTTATAGAACAATCATTTAAATCATCAGTAAATATTAAAATAGATCAGTTACATTTATTATAATAATTATGTTAATCTATAAAAATATGGACCAAGGGCCTAGGGGCGTAAAGCTTAATGAAATAATAATAAATTTCAAAAATTTCTATCTGCTAATAATATATAAATGACATTGTTATATTATAATTGTCAACTTGAATACTCATACAAGTCGCCACAATATGAATATTAAAAAGGGGAGTTATTGTCTAGCTAATTCGAACAAGGAAATACTCGTAAAGATAGGACCTATCTTTATTTACTAAATGTACAAGATAAGTTACAATCAAAACTTATACCATGATTAAAAATTCAAAGTCCAAACTGTACCTTAAAATATACATACATAAAGAACAATAAATATAATATAAAAGAGACAGACTCAGGAATAGAAATACATATTATATAGGTAACACAGCAAATATAATTTTTTATACATAGTGTTCTTGTGCGATGTACAATCCCATGTGGTTAACAATTGTGTTAACCATTTTAATTAAATATTATACACCATTATATTATTAAACCACAGTAAAATGTGCTATTAGAAACAAAGTTATTTTTCTCTGTTATAATAAATATTTTACAAGTTTATATTATGATACCTTAATTACTATCTTCACATTTTTGGTTGTAATATTGTGTTATTTAATTAAAATGTGTGATATTTTGATGGATGTATGTGATCCTAGCACTATTTTTCTACCGGGATAGACAGATCTTTGAAATAGATTTATTAAATAAAAAAATCGAATAAAAATTATAGTCATACATATATTTGGGAACGACTAAACTCGGAGGTCTAGCACAGTCTAGACTAAACTCCAACACTCACAACTTCACTTCCATTGTCGTTCTCACATATATGGTCGAAAGTGTGTTTAGGGACTAACATGTTTCAAATATAATGCGTCCAGCTATATTATAGCCTAATTGATTGTGGAACGGACCTGTGGTGATGTAAAAGCACCTTAAGGGACGTGCATAATCGGGCGCGTTTGCTGAAATTCGTAATTGGGGACTTGCATTTCTTGCATCACTCGAGCTAGTGGCAGCTTAAGCGATTGTGAGGTGTCTACTGGTGATGGAAACGCACCACGAAAGATACTAAATAATCGGGGGTGTATGCAGAGAAATTTGATTGGGCGGGTGTGTTTAGGGACTATTCTAACATAACACTCGAGCTGGTGGCAGCTTAAGCGATTGTGATGTGTCTGTTGGTGACTGAAAAGCACCGTAAAGACATTCATAATCGGGGGTGTTTGTAAGAATTTAATAGGTAATTTAGAAGGGTTTGAAAGGGTTGGGTTATAATAATACGAGAATAATTTTAGTAATGTCTCCTGCAGGTAATTTAATAGTGTTAGGGTAAGCTGTGAAAAATAGTAGAATGTGAGTATTTGTTTAAGAGAGTATCTGGAATGATGGCTGAGCAAGTATGTGCGCTTATGTATTGAGATAGATAATATGATATAATAACCAAACAAATAAAATGTCCTTTTGTAACCACTTTAAAATGTATGATATTTATTATAAAATAGGAAAATTTAAGTCACTTATCCTAAAATACACATTGTAACGAAATTTTAATATATTTAGAATTACACGAACTAATTCCTTCAAGCCCATTCTACCGACGTACGTCGCGGCAGACGGCAAAGCGGCATCCTTACTTAGTGGCGTTACCTACTGCCCGCACCAAGCGTTTTGCTTCGTTGTTCTTAATGAGAACTGGTCGTGTTTGGAACACTTTGCCGTCATCCGTGTTTCCCGAGCGGTACAACTTGGGTATCTTCAAGGCACGAGTGAATAGGTACCTTTCTAGGCATCTTACGTGATCCATCGTCGACCGCATTTTCACTTTCCATCAGGTGGGATGTGGTCAAACGTAGGCCTATCTCGTATAAAAAAAAAAAGAAAACAAATAATGAAAACACTTTCAACTAAATTATTAATCAGCGGTCTTTTCACACTAGGTAATTATTTACAGACAACCAGAAAGAATAACTTTAATTGTTAAACAAAAATAGAA
This sequence comes from Hemithea aestivaria, assembly GCA_947507615.1. NCBI lineage: Eukaryota > Metazoa > Arthropoda > Insecta > Lepidoptera > Geometridae > Hemithea > Hemithea aestivaria. The sequence goes on from OX382328.1 coordinate 2,395,007, forward strand.
ACACGTATGATAATATGACAAGAAAATTAATAAATAACATTCTTTCAATAACTTTTGAAAAACGTCAAGTGATTTAACATAATTATTATTCGTAATAAATAATATTACGTATAAGGGAGTGTGTCAGACAGTCAATCATGTATAAATAGAGTGAAAGTTGAGGTTGTGTCAGATATAAATATAACGCTCCTCACACACACTTCTCACACACGCACGCACGCTCGCACGCTCGCACGAAAGCACGCACGCTCGCATGCACGCATGCACGTAAGCACACACACATACACACACATGTTTTAAATTAAATTTATTATTATTATGTTGTTGGTGATAATCACAGACATATATTATTTTATAATATATAAATTTTATATGAATATTAAATGTAATTTAAAAGTTTAAATATATTAAGTAAATATTTACCATGTAATGCAGGTTTTATGAGATACACATACTAAATTGTACCTTGCTCAAAAATCCTCATTATCTTCAACGTCATAGAATAAGATATCATTTCATCGAAATGAATGTGATATGTTGATGAACCTAAGATTCTAGCACTATTCTTTTTGTAGCGGGATAGATTTTCTAGATAGAATTATTAATTAAAAAAGCCGCATAAAAAAAAAATAATAATAATCATACATATATTTGGGAACGACTAAACCCGGAGGTCTAGCACAGTCTAGGCTAAACTCCAACACTCACAACTTCACTTCAATTGTCGTTCTCACATATATGGTCGAAAGTGTGTTTAGGGACTAACATGTTTCATATATAATGCGTCCAGCTATATTATAGCCTAATTGATTGTGGAATGTACCTGTGGTGATGTAAAAGCACCTTAAGGGACGTACATAATCGGGCGCGTTTGCTGAAATTCGTAATTGGGGGGACCTACATGTTTTGCATCACTCGAGCTAGTGGCAGCTTAAGCGATTGTGAGGTGTCTACTGGTGATGGAAACACACCACGAAAGACACTAAATAATCGGGGGTGTTTTGCAAAATTTGATCGGGTGGGTGTGTTTAGGGACTATTCTTACATAACGCTCGAGCTGGTGGCAGCTTAAGCGATTGTGATGTGTCAGTTGGTGACGGAAAGGCACCGTAAAGACATTCATAATCGGGGGTGTTTGTAAGAATTTAATAGGTAATTCGAAAGGGGTTGAGGGTTAAAACGGTAAGGGAAAAAATTTTGTAATGTCTTCCGCAGATAAATTAATAGTGGTAGAATACGCTGTGAAGAAAAATAGAATATGAGCTTTTGATTAAAAGAGTATCGTAAATAACATAATATGTTTGAATAATCATGTGAAGTAATATTTTGAGAGAGAATAAATTAAATTTCATTGGCAGGATTTCTTGAATGCCGGTTATTTATGATAAAACATCAATATTTAACGGACCAAACTAAGGATATTTTTATAAAATTTGAATAGTTTCCTAGTGTGAATTTCTCTCCGTTTTCCTCCGAAAAACATCGACAAATTCAAGGGGCGACTGTAACGAACCTTTAATATATTCATGGCTCATTCTCATGGAATCGATTCTCATCGTCACCTTCATGGCAATTCTTATTTATTGCTTATTTGCAATGTTTATGTATAATATTGTATAGAGCTGGATAACACGAGTAAACTTTTATATAAATGATTTAAATCGTACGTTTCATTTCGAAGAAAAACAGTTTTGAAATTTTCGACGCCACGAAAGTGATTCAGTCATTATTTTTATACAACTTTTTCAAGTAAAACCCTTTTAAAAGACTAAATCTACCAAAAATGTACAATAAAACGACATTTTACGTAAAAACAAACCTCACTACAAAAGAAAATATGCGTAATTTGAGATACTACTTTACCATTCACTTAACTTTTTTATTAGTCAGAAATTTGGTTTGTATGTATTAAAACCCTGACATAACAGATACAGTACTTTTAAGTAGGTAAAAAGGCCATTTCAAAAGAAAACAATACACAAAAATCACTTTCGTGGCTCAAAAATCACCTTCATGGTAAAAAAACGCTATGAAGGTGATGCCACGCTGGTGACGAAAATATCCCTTTTTGGTGAAATTCTGGAAAGTTTAGGTATAATGTATAAAATTAAATACTACATCTTTATTTCGCACATTTTGGCGTTTCGAAAAGCTAGCTTTGATTTTAATAACTAAAATACAATTCGTAAAAATGTTGTCCATGCAAGTGATCGGTACACCCATGAATAAATTGAAACTTAGCAATTATATTTTTTCCCACGGCTCGATAAGTCCTAGATCCTACTTCTACGATTGCAGAACAGGACCATCATTGAAATGAATCGAACTCTGCATTGGATTGTTGATGTTATGTTTCACAACAGCCGTTAAACTACGCAAATCTAAAGCACCTAAAATCGTGTGACCGCCGCATTTTATTATTTTAATTTAAAAATAATACTGATAACTTTTTTTTAGCCTGTAGACCTTAAAGTATATTTGTTTGCGATAATTTTGGTATATTTTACATACAGATACATGAAAATTTGTTAAAGCAGTGCCCAAATGTTTAACTGCAACGCAAAGTGTGACACCATGAGAATGCGAAAAATGGCCCCGATTATGACCTTTCATGTAAAATTTTAGTATTATTTTTTGCGTCTATTATGACAATCTTCATTTATTTTGTAGCTTAATATATGTTTTATCCACCTATCTACAATTCATATCTCTGTCTTTAACCGTTTAGGAAATATAACCGTGTGACCATCAAATTTGAGCTAAAATGAGAATGAGCCTCATATTAAATTCGTATTTAATTTTAGAACATATGCATGTATTTGAAAAAAAATAATTCTCCCACAAACGTTTAGCATCACTTCACTTCACTTTTATCCCACTACTTAAAATATTTCGTCAAGTGCTTGAAAGCGTTCTAAGATAAAATTAATAAAATATGTGACAGGTTGACGTGGTAACTTAATATTTCTCAGAAACCATTTAATTATAAAAAATACCAAAGTTATGTGATTTCTGAAGTACTTTTGAACATTTCTATTTAATTTTAAAGTGCACGCTGGAACCATAAAACTTCTAATTTATTGACCTTTTTGTGTGGATCTTTCTAGGTTTTTTGTTTAGTTGCACATATTGCAAGCAAATATTGACCATTTATTAGGGTCTGTCTACACTGAGAAATAATAAACTATTTTTAAGAGGATTTAATAGGGATATACAATATGAAAGGAAAGAATGACTGATTAGATTATCATTATCAAATGCAATTAATGAATACAAGTAAATATTGTTATAATATAAAAGCCATTTAGATACTACTCGTATTATTACAAATAATTTAATAAGAATTTATTCATCAAAATGAGTATGAGAAATGTGTGGAGTATCTAACAAATTAAATATTATATAAATTATTGATTAATATCAAATTATCTTAATCAATACTACTCCTTGGTACTTATGTATTGGAAGTGTTGGATCATGTATCATTTATATTTGATATAAATATTAGTAACAGCCTTGGTGTGTAACAGCCCTGAGATGAACTCAGCCTGAGTTATTATTATTTGACATAAAATGTTCGACAACCTCGGGATTGGATGGCGCAAGGGTGGACGCGAGAGGTGCGCGGGCGCAGGGGGGTTGTACGGCGTGGATCCAGGAAATAAAACTATTGCGAACGTTTGGTTCGTGACAGAAGCGAGGATGTTGGCGCCGGGAGTTGGTTGTCGAACGTAGGGCAATAGTGTTCTCATTTAGGGTTCCTATCTCTGGAACAAACAATAGAAAATAGTGTTTGTGAAATATTAGTACGTGTATAACATTTGTTTATTTATCAGAATAGTATCTTAATATTTGTGAAAGAAATATATTGGTATGTAATTTTATATTTTAATATGTAGATACACGCAACTAAGATGTTAAGCATTTTCTTCATCATACTTTATGTATGTTGTATGCGTGGTGTATTTATGATACGTTTGTTTTATTTATACTTTGATGTTAAGCGGTTACTTAGTGAAGGGCTAAATAAATATTTTATAGTATCTTAGAATATTACTAAATAATAATTATTAACTAATCATGGTCATTTGAAATATGTTAAGCCGATGATGTTGCATTTTATATATTTTAATAAATATTATGATATTAAGGGATGATGTCCTGATTTATAATTTTATCACAACAAACGTTGTACAAAAAGTGATGTTAAGCAGTAGCTTAAGTTTTAATTAATATCAGATGTATAGTTTACATTGTAAGCATGTAGTTGTTTACAATATTTACATACAAAATATTTGTCTTTCCAGGTTAAAATTATGGTAGATCGGAAACCTTGGTTCGATTCCAGGGATGTTTATAGATTTATGATTAAGATACATTAGTAAAGATTATTAAATTTAGTTCATTTAGAGACTTTTGTATGTCGAGATAAGTTCATTTTAGATTAGGATGTGTTGATAAATTGGTATATATTACACATAAAGGGTGTGATTAAAATATAGCGAAAATAATTAAAAATGTGGAGCGTCGTCCGGGCGTAAAGGGATCCTACTCTAACCTTACCATTCCCGTAATCGCAAGTGACGGGTGATTACTTTTGCTTGTTTTATGCAACATCCTAATTCGTACTTTTGGAAACCTATGTACGAGTTGAAAGTAAATTCACGTCCTGTAGGTAGATCAACTCACTTGTTTCTGAATTAACTTTTGACCTAAATCTTTAGACCTATATTAGTTGTATTGGCCGGGGCTTACCGCGTAGGTATTTCCCGACTAATATAATGGATATTAGGTTAAATCGTGGTTTTAAACAAATTTTCACAAATGTTGCTTGTCGCTAAAGACACGGAAGGAAAGTGAGTTAAGTCTAATAGGTAGTTGTAATGCATGGTAATAATAAGTATTATTTTAAGTTATCACTAAAATTCTTGTATTTTCTTCTCGAATAATAATCATTTATTCTCAATGCATTCCAACGTGTAAAGTAGAAACGAACTATGAAACAATTTATATTGTAAATTGATCTTTCAAATAATTATATAAAAATAACTAATATATTAATTTTGAGTACAGTTCTAGTTTCCAAATTATAAATTCTTTTCTTTAGAGATTTGTTAAAATATAAGTTACTCTTGTTTTATTGAATAAACTGTTACTTTTGTAATTCTAAGTATTTTGTTTAATTTCCAAACACAACGTAGGAAATAAATTTAGACTAGACGATCACATTAAAAGGCCATAAAACTTAATAAAATGTAGGAATATTTAGGGTGTAGGTAAGTTGTGCTTAGGGATAAATACGTAGGTTGTTACAAACAGTAGGGAAACTTTATACACAATATTGGTTAAGTTTTTCTACCGATATTATGAATTTCTGTGCCAAATAAAATGGATTATTTTTGGCATACATTCAAAAATTATTACGTGAGAACAGCCAGGTTATTTATTATTGTAATTCATTCAGGTATCGCAAGCTCCTAGTATTATTATATTTTTAACAACTTCCCTGTCCGCAAACAAATCATTTGGAGCATACCCCAAGTCCACAGATTTTGTCAAATCTCATGCTAAAGTAGTTTTATAAATCACGGTTTTTTTCTCTTAAACTTCTTATCTTATTTCTTAACTTAAACCTTAAGATTCTTGTTGTACGTTTACATAAGATTTAAAAAATCACATCACGTTTATACCAAAAAATGTGCCTCAAAATGTATAGAGAAGTTAGTCAGATGTGACTCATGAACTTATTCAATGCGTTCCTGTGCGTCATAATAATATATGACTCATTGAACAGGGAAGTTGTTAATAAAGAAAGAAAGAAAGGAAACTTAATATTCAACGGCTAGTGAAAACAACATAAAAAACAATACAATTACAATAATACCTATTAATGCACATGAGCATCCACTAAGCCACCGAATGGGTCCTGTCTCAGCGTTGTGCTGTGTGAGTACAAGGAAACACACAGCGCTGGTATTCTGGCAGCCCCCATCGATAAGGTCGACGGTCCTTACATAATACATATAATTTTATGGATAATGTCTAACACAAAAAATAGAAAATGACATACAAAGAGAATATTATTATGTTGTGGTTAATAGGTATTTAAAGCTCATTTATTTAATACCTGGTGGTCGAAAGTTTCCTATAATGTGTATAATAATAAACCTATTCCAAAAGTTGAAAAGTACACAAATTTTTATTTTTATTTTCAAACTTTTCCTTTCCCTAGAGAAATATGAATAGTAGGTAATAAAAGTTGATTTAATTGGCAATTTCCATTAGCAGCAGACTCTGGCTCTAGTTAAAAATTGTTTAAAAATTAAAATTAAACTTCAGAAGGTGAGTTCACGCTCAAAACTTGGATAATATTCAAGATGTATCTCGCGGGAAATCTTATCGCTTCAATTTTTCAAAAGTTCCTCTGTTGGCCGAAGAAAAATAAGTTTTTCAAACTTTTCCAATTAGTGAACAGTTTCAGATATTATTCTGCTTCATCAACGATTAGAGAACGATGTTTATCATCTTTTGTTAACGTACTCTTAAATTACTTTCCGATATCTCTTTCTAATGGCTTTGTTAACAAAATATTGCTTTAATATTATTGATAGAGCGAGAATTTGAGAAATTACTTTATTGTACACGTTAAAAAAATTACAAGATTGATGATTGATTGATGTTTAAATGTAGAAGCGGCGGTTTTATCGTTAAAGAGTGGCGTCTTTCAGACAACCAATGATAGAGGGGAAATTGGTGGAGTAAAAGTATCGGCCAAAATGATAGCCTCTATGATTTACTTTAAAGTACTAGGGCTAGTTTCAATTACGAATAATTTGAAGGTCTCTTATAAAGATTTAGGCTAAGTACAACAATTTCGAAGTGCCGTCTTTAAAAATACTACAATTCCGACCGCAGCAAAGTCTTACGTAACTGCGAAGAATAAAAATGAAGAACCACGATCAGTAATCCCTTTATCGCCGCGCTTTGTAAGCGCCTTATGGTAGCGACGGTTACGTTTCAGTTCAGGCTTACACTTTAAATTGTTCTTATAACTATGGAAAACGTATAATCTGATTACTGTGTGGGCGCGTGAACCTTAAGCGTTCTATTGGGTCATAACAATCCTAGGACACGTTTACCTAATTTTTTTTAAATTTCTAATAACAATATTAAAAAAAAATTAATAGCTGGAAATACTTACTCTACATTTTAAAAAATTGTCTAAAGTTTTACTGAGAAACATTTTCAATAAGTAAATTATATCAGATTATAACGAATTTATAGAAAAGAATAACTTTATTGCATACCAAATAATTACAAAGAAACGTACAGAGCTAGAAAATAATATTACATTTAATGCTCAGTAAGCAATACGTGACCTTATCGCACTAGGCAATTTCTTACAGGCAATCTGGGTATGAAATTTGTATTTCAAAATTCACGAGATAGACGCACTCAAAGACAAGGTCTTTTAAAAGTTATGGTAATGAACAATTTTTATCTCAACAGAAGAGATCCCACCTTCATCATTTTATTGATTTTTCGTACTTTTGTTTGAAGGCCTCATCGTCCACGGATATTATTTGACACAAATTACCCCAATCAATTCGATCAAGAGCCATTTGTCATTGCCATCTGATAATGGCCACGTATTTAGTGTGAAATTATTTATGTCGAGAACGAAATATTACTGAAATATTATTATGTTAATAATGGAGGTTTTACTAATTTATATGTTTATAATATTTAAACATGAATCTATCTGTTTGTACCTATATATTATAGAAAACATAAAAAACTTTATCATATCAACTCACAGCTGAAACCGTTGAATGAATTGGGTTCAAATTTGGAATATGGAAAGTGGTTTGTAGATTTTGTATGGAGCGTGGCATACCTGTTTATCCATTATTATGATATATATTTTCAAAATAGTAGCCGAAACCTAAATCAATGGCTGAAGTCAATATCAACAAAAAAAATCTGACAGCCACTCCCGTAAAGTGTCTGGTTCCAGATTAATAACTCTCAGCTAAGCCCTCAAAAATTATCACGTGTATTCCATTTTATGAAAAGTGCCCAAGTAGCATTTTTGGTTCTAAAGCGGCAGACTAATAATACACGCTTGGTCTTAAGGTTCACAAACTAGGAAATATCAGGGTGTTATAGCATGCTTTACAGCCCTTGTATCACCAATTTGGGCACAAATTAAGCAGCCTAAAGGACTTTAATGGTTCACAGTAGCTGACTAGCAGCTCTTTAGTGGCTGTTTTGAGAGAGAATAGTGGTGTTAAAGCTGATCAACGGCTCTTTAATAGAATTAGTATGGTTTTTTATTCGAATCAGAGAGATAGAAGTAGGTACAAGAAGGTATACTACCCAACAAACAAATTAGTCATATAACGAGACTTTATAAAGGCTTTTTGTCTTTTCGAAGTCATATTAAGGTTTTTATATCTTACTTTGATCATATATTGGTGCATTATATGTCAACTTAGTTATATAGGCAGATGGTCGTATAAAGTAGTCGTTTAAACGTTTATACTGCGGTTGTATACGGCAATCATATAATGGTATCGAGGAACACTTCTATACAACGGTAATTATAAAACTTTTAGTCGTATAAGCCTTAAAGTTGTATAAAGGTGATAACTATAGCAAAATTGTCATATAATTCTCTTTTATACGACTCTATAACGGAATATGATTATATTGCAGTCGGCTAATTTAAAAATGTAGTATTGATAGCGAAAGTATTGTGCATACGACGATTACACGTCTTGACTATATTTAACCACTACAATATGCCCAATTGTCCTATTATAATAATATAAATAATCTGAAATGGTCGTATAAAGTTGTCATTTAAACGTTTATATCGCGGTTGTATACGACAATCATATAATGGTGTCGAAGAACTCCTCTATACAACTGTTTTTAAAAAACTTTTAATCGTATAAGCCTTAAAGTGGTATAAAGGTGATAACTATAGCAAAATTGTCATATAATTCTCTTTTATACGACTCTACAACGGAGTATGGTTATATTGCAGTCGGCTAAGTTAAAAATGTAGTATTGATAGCGAAAGTATTGTGCATACGACGATTACACGTCTTGACTATATTTAACCACTACAATATGACCAATTTTGCCTAATTGTCCTATTATAATGTGAGCCTTCAAGACAGTCAGCCAAAAAACTTCGAGGGTTCCGTATCAGATTGTAATATGGACAATTTACTCAACTTGTGTGTTTGCTAGAAAGATGATTCATTAGCTCATGAAAATGAAGAAAATAATTCAGTTACCGGTAATATTCAAGAAATTCCGATTAATTGTAATTCATCTTCCGAAAGTTCAGACATAGAAGTTGAAAATAATGACTTTCGACAGCATTTGAAAAAATGGGCTATAGATTTTAATGTTCCACAAGTAACTTTGAGGGAACTAAGTAAAAAACTTTTGGTTAATTTTATTAGTCGCCAAATATAATGAAATATATTCAAAAAAGTTACACTAACACTGACGTACGTACCACATACGTCGGGAAGTCAAATTTACCAAAATAGAAAAATGGCAGATGGCCGCTATCCATCCCCAGATACTCATCACAGGTGACTACGAAACTACTAAAAAAGACGCTCAAAAATTCCTGCGGAAACAGAAGTTTATAACAGAAAACGATTTGGGTGAAGTACCACGTACGTACGTCAGTGATTAAGGGGTAACTTAATAGGAAAGATAAATAATTTAAAATAAAATTTCTGATAATATTGTAAAAGTACTTTGGTTTTATTTAACATCTTTTAAGGAATAGTTTTTTAAGTAAATATTTTTTTTTTCAAAATTACAATAATACTTTTTCTACCTATTATAATAATACGTACTAGTTCAATGTACATATATCTAAGAACATTTTATTTTTGAAGCATTATAAAGATGGCCTATAAGGCCTTGCAGTCGATTATCTAAAAGAATCGCCATCGTCTCGCTGTCGACTAAGGTTTTAGTATTTAATATAAACAGAGTGCAAGTGACAAGACTCAAAGACAAAAGATAAAATTTAAATATAAATGTCTAAAATCAAACAAAAATTGCCTTAATTTAGTAACGTAAACTAAAAAAGTAACAAAATATACATTCATTGTTAAGTTGAAATTATGTGTTCTTAACTAATATTGCATCAATTGTTATGGATGTAAACAAATTAATAGAATTAAATGAACACTTTAATTTTGAATTAAGTGTTTATTTAATCAATATTAAATTGACAATTAAATTATACCTATATATTAACAAAGAAAAGTATATAAGTATTATATTCGTTACCCTAACCACCATAATACAAGCATTAAGTTGCTAAGTATGGGGTTAGGTGGCGCTGTGTGAAAATCGAAGTTCTAACTTAATATCAAACATTATTAAAAAAATCAAAATGAATTAATAAAATGCCATTGTTATTCATATCAGAGAGCTGAACATATATTTTTTAAATTATATATTATTTAATAAATATGTTATTTAAAAAAAACAATAGTATCTACAGCGCACGCGATGAAAGAATTTTTCAATGTATTTTTATTTTTATCGACGTCCATGTAAGCTTCAATCATTATAATTATTATAAACTTATTGTATTCCAAAAATATCACACCACCCACCACACTAAAACAAAAAAAAATTATCATGTTTTATTTCATAAATAAAATAAGTAAATATTTGCCTATATACCTACTACATATATGCTTTAAACTAAATACTTATAAACCTGCGTAATAAAAAAATATGTTTAATGAATTTGTTGTGAGTTAAATGAAAAGCGTGAATGAAGAAGGCTCCAAACTAATATCTTAGAGAACCCTAAATTCGATACAAATGGCGGCCAATTCTTGTTCGGAAGTTATATAGACGTCGTGTAATTGGAACATTTACAACATTTCGTCGTATAGAGAAAAGTCTTGATATTTTAGTAAATTAAAAATGCAAAAATATAAATAAATTGAAGATTCTAATAGGCGCATTAATAATTACCCATAAATAACCCAATTTCCGTCGATGAACAGAACTTCCCACAAAAATTTGAAGTTGAAATTGCTTTTAACTTGAGAATAAGTATAACGTTTTCAAAGAAGATTTTTGTAAATATGGTGATATAACTTAACCTTTAAGTCACTGACAAGTATAAATTGAACTGCTGTGTAAAAGACAAGTTGTTCATTGAATATTATTTATTGATAACTAAAATGCGACTGTAATTCAACTAATACGCCGTATAAAAGTCCCAATGAAGACTGTAACGTCGAATACACGTTTTAACAGGTACAACAATGCAACTTGTGGTCAAATCAACGACTTTTATGCGATGATTACTCGACCAAAATGGTTTTTATATGACTGCAACATAACTGCAACACGAATTGGCGTCGTATAAAATGGGCCCTTTTCGCGTTTTATAAACGTTATCATAACGTTTTTACGATTTATCTTATTCAACCTAAAGTTGAGACTAAAACGTAGTCTCGACCAGAAATTGTTTGTTGACCTCTAAGTCATAATAATGCTCATGAGTGAACCATATAAACTACAGAAGTTTCCCTGTTCCCCCAAATAATTACTCGAATACCACATTTTATAAAAAAATATTTTTCTTTTAGTACAAATATTACAAGTATGGCTGCAACAATAAATATTATAAGTATGGCTGCTAGTTTGAAATAGATTTTATCAACACTCATTTATTTCATTCTATTGTGCTAATGTTACGGGTAATTCGTATTTATTGTGAAGTGGATACATATTTATACCTAAAATTTTCACGCGCCTCAAATATAATGACTTTTATTCGAAATAATATATCAAAATAGTTAAAGACAAACAAATTAATTGTTCATATTTGTGTTTTTATGGCTTAAAACAACATACGTGGACATCATAACACACAACATACACAGTAACATACGATCATCAATATTTAAGACTGCATAAAATGTATTAAAATCAAAATTATTTCTTAAATATTATAGGTTATCAGTAAAAAATGGCAGCCATCTGTGTAAGACCATTGTAACACCCAAGTAGTCTTATGATCTTTAAAAAGTCCTACAAGTGAACTATAATAATGTCATACAATCTATGGAGGTTCCGATGTGTAACATAAACGAACCTCAGAAGTAACATGTGACTTCATTAAACGCTCTTCTAGAGAATAATGTAAAGGCTGATTAAGTCTCGCAAGTTGGACCTGCTTAGAGCCGCAAGCGGTATATCACCTCACAATAGGTCCTGTTCTCTCGTTAACTCTTTTAGCTGCTTTAATGTGTACAATTGTCATGTTAATATGCCAGCAACCTAACATCGTACAAGTGAACCTTTAAAGAGCTGATGCCTTTTTTTTTTTTTTTTTGAATGACCTATGCTGTTGGTCTCAGATTGAGTCCTCTACAGCTTTACCGGGCGTGTGGTGAGCACAGGAGGCACTCGACCCAAAGTTTTAGTGGGCGACTAGCTCAAGGGCGCCTCAGATGGCACGAACCTCGGCTTGGGCCGTCGCCAGATACGGGGACTAGACTTGCCCTGGCACCCCTGAAGGGGCGTGTCCTAGGGCCCAAACAGTGTTTTGATCTGTTTGATTATTTGGAGAGAATCTAACTGATCTGAAGGATCTCAGAGGTCTTCGACCACGCCGGCGCGGTCGGTGTCGTGATTGTGTTGGTTGGAGGATCTGGTATCCGGGACCAGTACCGAAAACGGAGCGACTGTTGCGCATGGTTGGCGGATTCGGCGATCCCAGCGCCGCCGATGTGACGGCGGCGATGGGATCGTCCGGATCGTTCAACACGTTTTTAGGGCGACGACGGAGGGGAGGGGAGGCCTGATCTACAGAGTAGTTCGAGGCTTGGACAACCCCTCGTTGTTTTTTGGGGTGGTGGGGGGCCGCGTCAAAGTAGCGGCGAGAGCAATCCTTCATGAATTGAAGTATAGAGGGGAGTTCGAGATCGCAATGCAGATCGGTATTGCGCTGATACCATTCAGACCCGACTGCTTTACGGAGGAAGCGATTTTGAATCACTTGAAGCATGTCTAAGGTGGAAGGAGGGGAGTGAGCGAACACCACAGAGGCGTAAGTCATGACGGGGCGTATGCAAGTTTTGTAGAGTGTCAACTTATTTCTAAGTGACATTTTACTCCGCTTGCATAGGAGGGGATTGAGTCGGGCCAAGAAGAAGGCCGCTCGGTTGCGCACGGTTGTGACGTGTTTTAAGAAGGAGAGTCGAATGTCAAGGGTCACCCCGAGATATTTGGTATGGGAGGCCCAAGGGATGGGTCTGTTGTGGAGTGAGAGAGATCGCTCCCTGCGGGGCTGTTTGCTCGGATGAAAGTACATTGCTGTACTCTTATCCGGGTTTACCGTGATAGCCCACTTCTTGAACCAATCCCCAAAAAGGTGAAGGGCTCTTTGAAGTGCCTCTATCTGACGGATCGGTCGCCACCCTCTAGAGTAGAGGGCGGTGTCGTCCGCAAAGAGAGCAATCTCTACATTCGGGGGGCGTGGGATGTCGCTAGTATAAAGCGAATAGAGGAGAGGGGAGAGCGCGGAGCCCTGAGGGACTCCGGCTCCGATGGGGTGGGGAGAAGAGCGGTCTCCCTCGACGCGATAGCGAAAGCTTCGAGCCCTGAGAAAGTCTTGTATTATGAGTACAAGACGGTCTGGCACTCCGAACTGATACAACTTGTATACCAGTCCGTTGTGCCAGACTTTGTCGAACGCTTTAGCAACGTCTAGGAAGACAGCTGTTGTCCCCATAGGACGGCCAAAGTTGCCAGGTTTCGAATTGAAACCTTCGAGGATGTACTCCGTGATGCGGTGTACTTGTTGGACGCAAGAGTGTTTGGCTCGAAAGCCAAACTGCTCGTCTGGAAGGAGATTTTGGGACAAAGTTACGGACCACAAGCGCTTCACAAGGAGGCGCTCGTAGATTTTCCCCAGAGTACTGAGGAGACTGATGGGGCGGTAGCTGGAAGGCTCTGATGCCTTCTTGCCTGGCTTGTGAATGCCGATTACGTCGGCATTCTTCCAAGCGTCGGGAAAGATGGCGTTTACCATGGCCGCATTAAAGATGCTGACCAGGAGGTAGATGAGAGAGGTGGGAAAGTGCTTGATCACTTTAGTAGTGATGCCATCCGCACCGGGGGCTTTTCTGGGGCGGAGGCCCCTGATAATCGACTCTACCTCACAAGCCTTGACGGGCTCGATGGGGTCAGAGGGAGGGAGGGAGGACTTTTGCTCGACAACACTGTTCACCTCAGCGAGGTGAGCAGGGTCGACTAAATCAAGATTGGGGCTGCATTGTGCCTCGAGGCTATCGGCCAGACATTCGGCCTTTTCCTCGTCGTCAAACGCGGGAGGGAGGTTAGGTCTAGTCAGAGGGGGCATAGTGGTCATAGTATCGCTCTTCAGGGATCACGCCAACTGCCAGTAAGCCTGGTGAGTGGGCGCGATCTCTGAGAGCATGTGGTCCCACTTTTGATTGCGGAGTTCAGTCATACGTTTGCGAACAGAACGTTCGCATTGCCGTAGCCTGACTCTGTTCTCTTCGGTGGGACCATAGTCATACGCTCTCGTGGCTGCGTTCTTTGCTGTCAATAGTTCCCTCGCATCCTCTGGCAGGGACCAGCGTTGGAGATCCTCGGCTGGTACCTGCTTAGAGGATTCGCCAATGGCGGTGCGGAGGTGACTAGTGAGAGCATTGATCGAGCACGAGACGTCGTCAGGGGAGACAATGTCGTCGGGGATAAGGTCAAGAGCGGGTGACTTGATAGCTTTTAGGGATTCCCCTAACCGCTGCCAGTTCACTACCGTCTTTGTCTTGGTCAGTCTGTCAGATGGGTCCGGTCCAAGTCTCATCAAGACGGGACGGTGGTCAGAGTCAAGTTCGTGTAACACTTCTAAAGAGCGCAACTGGAGAGTTACGCCCTTCATAAGTGCTATGTCGAGTACCTCGGGGTTATGATCAGGAATGGGAGGGAAGCGCGTGGGAGAGCTAGGGACAATAACTTCAAAATCGAGGTTTGTCGAGAGGGAGTAGAGATCGTGACCGTTCGTATTTGATCTAATGCAGCCCCAGAGGGTTTGTTTGGAATTGAAGTCGCCAGCCAGAATGACTGAGCTTCCAAGGGAGAAGAGTGACTCGAAATCACTCCTGTGGACTTTTTTGTTACCAGAGAGGTAACAAGAAGCGATAGTGATGGCCTGGTGGCCGGACATGCCGATGCGACAACAGGACGCTTCGAGATCGGTAAGGGGAGGAGTGGTTATGGGGATGCAGTGGAGAGAGTTCCTGTAATAGATAAGAGTACCGCCCAATCGGGCGGTAGTCCTATCATTACGAACCAGCCGGTAGTTTCCGATCTTCGGATCCTTCCGGCTTGGTTTTAGGAAAGTCTCACACACTAGCAGGATGTCTACCTGATGGGTAGTTAGAAATTGCTGAATAAGTTGGAGTTGGTTCCTATCGGTCCCTATGCCTAGGCCGTTGGCGTTGTAGAACGCCAGGGATAAGGAGTGGGGCTTAATTCTCTTAGCTGTACTATCCATAGTGGAAGTATAGTTAAGAGCGATAGAACGCGGCCATGACAGACTCTATCAAGGCTCTGTTTTGGGCAAAGAGTACCGTCAGACTATCGAAGTCTTTCCGTTGCTGAATAGCAACAAATTCGAGCGCGACTTTGTTGAATGCGTCCATATCGACGCTGCCGTAAAACGACATGAGCCTACTCATGGCGGACGTACCGTTAATAGGCGAGGGAATTTGGGGGGCCAGAGGGGCCTGAGGCGGTGGAGGCACGAAGGCCGGAGTGAGTGGGAGTAGCTTGGCCGGCGCAAGAGCGGGGAACTCGGTTGCCGACCAAGCATTCCCCTCGGGGGGCGGGGCGGGCACATAGCGCGGCGGAGAAGCCAAGGGCGCTCCGGTTCGCTTGGTGGGACGAGACGTGAGGCGTCTCTGGGGACCTTTGCCTTTGGGGGCCTTGGGACACCCACGATAGTTCGCGGGATGTCCGGACCCCAAGCAATTCACGCAAGAGGGCGGTTCGGGATCCTCCCTCTTACGGGTGCACTCAGAAGTGCTGTGGTCTCCTAGGCACTTAACGCACCTAGGGCGGGCATGGCAGAAACGGGCAGAGTGCCCGTAATATTGGCATCTATGGCACTGGGCAGGAGTGCCATTACGATGCGGGGTCTCAATAGAGAGACCCGAAAGGCTACAGACCATCTTCAAATTGAAAATGGCCTTACCCTCTGGGGTTTTCTCTAGGACGACCAACACAAGGTCGAAGAGGGCCTTGTTTCGGCCATAAAGGCGGTGGACTTCCCTAACCGGGAAGCCCTGAGCCTTGAGATCCGCGGAGACCAGCTCTACATCGAGCTCCTTAGGGACTCCGCGGATGACTACCCGAAGGTGTTTTTCAGACTCCAAGGCATAGGTGTGGTAGCCTATGGCCTTGGAGCGGAGTAAGGATGTGACCTTACGGTGAGAGTCGATTGACTTCACCTGCACTCTTATACCCAACTGGGTGTTAGTCGCCGATTTGAGCTCTATACCGAGCTCGGCGAAGGAACTGGACAGGTCGTACCATCTATCCTTGTCATGGACAAGGAAGGACGGGGGGAGTTTGGACGAGCCCGGAGGTCTAGAGACGGGAGTCTCGGAGTCGGAGGACGAGGAGGAAGGCATAGAGCCCGAGGGAGGGCAGATGGCCTTAGCGGGGAGGGACGGGGAAGACGCCGCGGGACGTTTCTTACCCTTTTTGTAGACGACTTGGGTGAAGCCGTCATCGTCGGGTGAAGCGAGAGATGGAGTGGATATAGGATCACACTCCATTTCGGAGTCGGGAGACTGCGGTGAGTCTGAGAGGGCAAAATTTATTTTGACAGGGGAGCGCGAACGGTCGCGGGGGGAGGGGCTCGCGGGTGAAAAACCCGGCGAGAGCGAGCGGGTGGGCTGAGCGCAAGGGAGGCTCTGGGATTGGGTCGCGAGAGAGCGAGAGGGCTGAGTCTGAGACTGCGTCGCGAGAGAGCGAGAGGGCTGAGCGCATTGAAGGCTCTGCGATGGCGTCGCTACGAGTGAGCGAGAGGACTGCGTGCGAGAGGGAGAGCGTGACATGAACGCCGGGCTCATATCATGGAGGACGGGAGGGGCCACTTTGGGGGCGCGCGAGGCAACGCGCGAGTTTGCCTCGGTTGGGACGGGCGCTGCGGGGCGCAGAGAAATATTATTAACGGTTTTGAGAGAGTCGTTGTACTCTCTCAAAATCGTGGCATATTTCTTCCCCAGCCAGGATTGGAGATCCATGGCTGGAGAGAGGTTAAGGGCCTACGTGGCGCCGGGGGAGGAGGTCCCCGGCGAGCTTAATAGGAAGGGAGAATCTCCCTGCCGGGTGTAGACAGGGAGGTGAGTGCCTAGGTCTGTATCCCTAGTGAATGCCAACTCACAGGTCCTTAGCAAAGGTTGTGAGTCGGATTCCGGCTGTTGCAGTCTTAGCAAAAACTGGCAACCGGGTGTGTACCTGCGTACCTGACGTCGCACGAGGGCCTGAGTGACCCTGGGCGGTGCGTCAAGCCCTTCCGGATTCCGTGGTTTTCTCAGAAGGAGAAAAACACGGGCGCTCCGGGGCAACGCCCTGTCGGCTTACGTTGGCACCGTTTGGTTTCCACCGACAGACCACGGAAGGTGGATTTGGTATAGAAACAAGGGAAGGGTGCTTAAAAGTTAAGCGTCGTCTCGAGAGAGACGTTTGTTGCCTTAAAAAAGGCAGTGGGTCGCGAATGCTGGCTGCGAGCAAAGGAACAAACGATAAAATCGAATGAACCTTTGAGCGCAGGTAAGCGGAGCGAACGTCCGCACGGCACGGGGGCAGTGGGACGAATGATTTTGAAGAGCTGATGCCATATTTTCCCTCTCTTATAATACTCTAATTGAACCTCGAATCGAAGGCCGACTAAAAGAGTAATAGTGTCCTATCAAAATACTAAAAGATATTTAATAGATCAATTTGACACTTCTATAACTGCTTTATACGGCTCTGAGTGAGTTTGTTCTCATTAATACAACCTATGAATCACAAGACGCCAATTTTAACTCTTAGAAATCACCTGTGAACGAAAATTGAACTATTATAGAGAAAAAAATGCTACTTGGGTGGGGTTTGAAGATGAAGCGAGGCATATACCGGCAAAAAAATGGAAGTCTAATGATCAACGTTAATAGGTTCCAACGCTGGTCGCGATTTTGAAAAAAAAAATGGCATACCAGTAGATACCACGCAATAAACAAAAAATTTAAGCTCCTTTGCCCTTTAGGAATCATTTTATGGGCTACATATAAGACAGTCAAAGTAAAAGTGACTTCATTATACTAGAATAACATAAATCATCGTTACCGAACATCACGCAAAGTTTTATTGAAGTTCACTAAGTTTACTTTACATACTTTTTGTGGGCTTAATGTTCGGGATATTACACAATATTATACAGAATTTAAGAGCTATTTGAACTCAAATGTAGTGTACCTTTGTAATATTAGAAAATTTATACACCACCTACACATTCGCCAAAGTTCATATCAATCGATTTAATGCTACAAAAAAAATTATAATAATAACACAGGAAAAATGTATACTCCTTAGTAATAATATTCGTAACAAAGCAATGCATGGCTAAAGAAAAAATAGTTTATGCTCATCATCATCTTCATCAGTATAATAAGCAGTCTTCAATTGCGCACTGCTGGGCATTTCTTTGGTCATGTTATTCTCTTTTGTCTCTTACCTCTCTAATCAATCTATTTGCCGACACTATTTTGATAATTTTCTATCAAATTATCGTTCGACCCAGATTCTTTCACCCGATGCACTCTACTTGAAAATAAAAAAGGTTTTTCTGAGAATGAATGAATTAATTAAATATGTATTTATGCATAAACATCTTTGATACACAAAACATCCAACTAAGAAACAAAACATAAGATGAAACATTTATACACAAAAAGGTCACAACTCAGCATATTGCCGGCCGATCGACCGGCGCTGGTCCTAAGAAATAACATAAGTGAAAGTTCCTATCCATCTTCTACCAAATTATCTCATAATAATAATATAACAGATCCCATCTTAATCTATAGTTGGAATGGCGAGATTACTGTTGAACCGGCCCGTTTTTTGCTCGCACAATAAAGATTACGAGGAACAATGCCATCTGCCCCAATTCTCTACAGCTATTATTTGCCTTGTCGGACTTTTGTCTCTAAGACTGTAGTTAAGAAACGTAGCTTCGTTATCGAGAGGACTGAAGTTCTTATTTTTATTGCTGAATTTTAATTATTATTTTGCCTTTGAAGACATTCGTCGAAAGAGTTGGAATTGATGACTGCAGTATACCAACCGAAGCGAGAATTTGAATTTCGTCTATTCACTGTTAGATTACAGGCACCGATCGCTTTTGTAAGTTTGATGAACTATAACTTTAGAATCGTTGATTCAATTTTTATGTCCTTTTTCTTGTCGAGTGGTATGGTTAATTATTTTTATTTCGTTAATTTGTTAAAGGTGTTTTACCCTGTACTGCTCTTTCTTTGGCCATAAAAATGTGCACATGTACAGTATGTGATCCCACAAAGTTATGACATTTTAGGAGGTTAAGTGTTTCATTGTACAGTCAGAACTGCAGCTGCATTCCCAGTAACTACAACTAATCCGGTCATACAGACTTGACAGACATGGGTAGAACCCCATGGATAAAGGATTTTTAATGGTGCTTATTCATAATATTCATTTTTAAAAGCTTTTTTAGATTCGTAGACACAATTGATTAATTATTTATTCAACAAAATAATATTTACAAATAATATTTTCAAATAATAATTTATAAAAATAAGTAGAGAGATAGTTTAATATAATTATTATTACCTAGCCTTCACTGTCCTACTAGGCAATAACTCAAGTCTATCTACAAAATTTTGACCATCTAGGCCTATAAATTTCCATCCACATGAGCATCAAGATCATCCCGCCATCTTTTTGTACACAAAATCATAGTTTACTTCAATATAGAATTCCAAATAGCTACAAGTAAAATGCAAATGCCTATTTCCCCGCACCCTAATACAGTTATTGCGGCAGTAACTACAATAGGAGATCCAGAGCGAGAAATCAGGCCATTCCAATGAGTTTATTGGTATCTTGCGAAGTTGCGACAGCTTTGCGACAAAATTGCGGGGAGTTGCTCGACAGGTAACAGAATATCGACTCTTGTTCGACGTTGTTCAACATTTATGTAATGGTGTAATTTGATTGTTCGCTTCCTGTTTTGATTTGTTATCTATCAAATAAACAACAGGAAAATAGACGTTTTGTACGAAATGTTATGTTTTTTGTTTAATGTTGGTGCTGGTTATCCTGAAAATAATTTCCCGGTTGCTTTTATATTCTGGCACTGAATAATAATATCTACTTTTTAATAATCAATTTCTTGAAGAAGTTGCAAAAACACTCTAAAACATTATTTTGATATAAAAACTTTCTACGTTCCGCGTAAATCTTAACGACAGTAACCGTTAAGGGTCACAAAAAATGCCCTCAAACCTAATGAAAGAAGATAGCAGATGTTTTATGAAAGTGATAATATAAAGATAATGAAGCGACGTCCACAATCTTGACAAACTTTTTTGTTAAGTGTTTTAGAATAATCTCATTATGTTGAACGTAATTAATTGCTTCTTTGCTGTTTAAGCTATTATTGGCAAACAAACAGACGGACTGCTTAATGTTATTGATGCCTCTGATACTGGCAATACTAAGGATATTACTAGTACGTTTCCTACCCCTCAAGACTATCGATAAATCTAACGTGTTATCAATATGTTTTATTCTAAGAACCGATCTAAGTATAAGTTGCTTTCATAATAATTTTCAGAGAAGTATAACTTGTTCTGACGATGACTGGATGTTAAGTAAAAACAGGAAAGGATATCCCGACTTAAAGAATATTGTTATGAAAGCTAAGGGTTTAGAATAAAAGTTGGTTATTGCTGTAGGGCCATAAATAAGTGGTAGTGGGGTCATAAATAATGGATTGTTAAGGTCCCTTCAGATTAAGAAGTATGTACCTATCAGCGTTGCCAGTGCGTTACTTTTATAACATTTTGCGTTACTTTTTGACCCTTTGCGTTACTTTTACGTTACTTGTCCTAAAACGTTACTTTTGCGTTACTTTTTGGAGTAATGATTTTTTAAAAATGAATATATATTTTTTGTTTGCAAAATTACAACTTCTTATTAAAATACTTATTATGCCAGTTCAAACATGAGGAAATAATATTATTACCTACAAATATCTAGGAATAAAAAAGTATAAGTAGGTAACTATATTTAAATTGAGTAAGTATATTACATTGTATATAGGCTCGTCCACATATGCCGGCCAATGATTCGCCGAGTGTGTGTTTTGTCTATGGATGAATAATTTTTGTCTATAGACGAATGTCTTCGGATATTTACGGTTTTTTTTCGGTAAATTTCTGATATACATTTTGGGCTCCATAGCTAACGGTTTTAATAATATTATGAATATTAATCAATCATGATATTTTGAAGCCATTTTGTGTGAATAATTACTTGAAATTAGTTAAATTTTCTATAATCTGTGCCTCAAGTGAATATGTATATATAATCTGTGCGCTCGGGCGAACGTTCGGCCAACGACTCGCCGAATCATTGGCCGGGATATGTGGACGAGCCATATAAATTGTATTAAAATCGTTATTTTTTTAAATGCGTTACTTTTATTGTAAATGCGTTACTTTTCGAACCTGTCTAGGTTACTTTTGAAGATAGGGCACTGGTAACACTGGTACCTATAAACTAGTTATTTTTAATGGTTAATACAGATTTACACTTTTTAACATTGTGTTGTTGTTTAGCGTTTAGAAAATGATGAAGAAAGAAGATTATCATTAAGTTCAAGAATATACAAGCATATTCTACCTCTCTATACTACGTACCTACATGACTACCTTTAAGTTGATTATAATATAGGGCTCTCGACCGACAAATTACTAGTCTCTCGAACCTCGTACCTTTGATACTCCACGAATTATTAACCAGGCTACAATAGCTGCTTATAATCAAACAATTATGGTGTATTAGCGCAAAAGTTTTTAGTTATTAGATTTAAAATACTCTAATTAATATTATGTCGACGCTCCCCTGGGTACATTCAAAAAGTGTTTTAATGGAAACTGCTTAAAAGTAAGTTTGGGTGGTTATTTTTTAAATCGTTGGTAAATGTTATCTCGTCTGAGTTAGTTACAATACAATACAAATACTTTTTATTGTGACCATTATAAATACATTTTACCATGAGTGTGTCCTATATTCTACCCTGATCCGCTCCAGTTGAATAGGACCAGAGAAATTATTAGGCTTAAGACATGTTAATTATAATTATTGTTTCAGTATGATGCGCTGACCAGTGTTGCCCCTTTGTACCTTTTGAAGTATTCAATAAATAACAATATGTATTAGTACGTGCGTAGTAGTATGTGTTCTAATTTGCATACACAATACGTAATGTCATCAGGCCTTGTTTCCGTAAGAGTAGGCAGAGACTATTTGCCGCGGATGAGTGATTCGGCGTACCAGCTGCTCCGCCATTATGGCGTCCCGCAGGAACACCTCCAGGTTTTTAGTGGGTACCCCCGCCGTACTTCGGCGGGAGAGTCCTACATACTGCCCTAGGTCTCTCGGCGTGGGGTGATGATGCGTAATGATTTTTTTCTGGGTCCAAAAAAAAGGTATAGAGACTATTTCCCTTGATTTTTTAAGATCCTGACACACGTCGTTCTAATCTAATACCTGTAATGAGCATGTATTATCGCTTAACTTTCAGTGAACATCACAGGTTCGTCTCGTAAATTTGATTAAAAACCCTTTTATTACGAGTATTATACCAAATTTTGGTTACATCCCATAATTGATTATAGGTACGTAGATATATTCTATTATAGACAAGTAATACAAGTATGTCGTAAACATATTGCAAAGGGTCGGGACCCTCCCCACGACGATCCGAATATGATTGAAAGTCTCCACAATGCGCGTTTGCCAACTATTTCTCACGTAACAAAGTCCCTATTGTGTCTAATATCAGAATATATTCCTTTAGGGACGGCCGATAAATATGCCTAGTGTATGGAACGCTTTTTTCGAAGGCTTCGATTTTTCTTTGTTTGCCAAGATTGGGTCCTAGATACTCAGGTGTACACTGACACGTGACATTAAACGATTTTCGAGATTTTTTTCTTGTTTATTTTTTGCTCAAAGCTCAAAGCTGAGCTGTGACAAGAAACAAGTGAAATTTAAAAAATACTTTTTAAAAACAAGCTTTAATTATTGTTATCATCTTGCATCATAAAGTACTCGTCAAGACGAATCAAATGAGCCCAAACTCGATGGGGTTGCGTTGTTTTATGACGGAGTTCCTATGGCCACCTTCCAGTTCCATCATCAGATCAGCTCGATGTCATAAAAATATTGCATTGTCATCCGATTTACACACGCATGCAAATTTTCAGCTCAATTGAAAACCGGGAAGTGGGTCAAATCTGGGGGCACGGTAGTGCCCCCGCCAAGTCGAGCGCGAAGCAAGCACTGCCGTACCATCTTTACAGGAACCATTTCGTCGCATTTTCAGGCCCCTATTTGAGAACCTCTGGATAAGACCAGAACACAGAAATTTTCGTCATCCAGTAAGCTATAATTACATACTTAAAATCCAAAATTTCAAGTCTGTAGGTCATTAAATTCCGAAGTTAAGCGAAAGCAAAGTTTCGCATTTTCGACACTCACTCACTCATGATCATCAAAATAGAACTAGTACTTCCCATAAACTCAGAGAGCTGAAATTTGGTACATACTTAGAATTTATTGTACAAGCCATAGAAAAACTAAAAAAACATGCAATTTCGGCCTCGTTTTCGAGATAATTCATCTGCATAAATAACTTTGTAATCTTATAATAAATGTATAGGATTACAAAGTTACATTTGCAGTCAATGGTTAAAATTGTGTAATATCCAACTTATTAATTCAAAATATATTTAAGGCATAGTATATGTATATGTGAGTGTGTACATGTGTCGTAAATCGTCAGTTATGATCAGGCGATATCTAGCGTGGCCAACTAAAATACGAGCCCAACCAAACTATTAGAAGAGATCGACATACCGCCTTTACTACAAGCTTTTATTTACTTTCACCTGTCGGTCTGTCTGTCTGTAATTAAATCTTGCAAGTTTAATTAGGCCCACTTCCCGGTATAATATTATGATGCATTGGACTAAGAGTGAACGCACACGTATCTAGATGGCGCTGACTGTATTTTAAAACGCGCTTACGGTTTGTATTTCTGATAACCTTATAATATAGCGTTTCTACAAAAATAAGTGAAATCCCACCAAAAACATTCTGTAAAAAACTAGCCAAGTCTCGATGGAGCTGCTTGTTTATCTCTAAAAAGTAATGAAATCTAGACAAAGTCGTGCCAAGTATAAGGTTCCTTACTGCGATTTCTTTATTATTATAGTTAATGTTGTGTGACTTGGCCGTTGAAGGGTACACAAGGGTATTATACCAGGTGCTCCATGACACTATTGCACCAATCTGTCCGATACCCATTCACGATAGAAAATTTCCACTTGGAAAACGTTGATTGGATAACCAGTCAATTGTAGGCTTGATAAAGCTGCGTATTTCAATAACACTTATGTTTAGGCGATCCAAGTGTCATGGAGCATCTGGTTTTGTACCCTTGTGTACCCTTCAACGGCCAAGTCACACAACATTAACTATAATAATAAAGAAATCGCAGTAAGGAACCTTATACTTGGCACGACTTTGTCTAGATTTCATTACTTTTTAGAGATAAACAAGCAGCTCCATCGAGACTTGGCTAGTTTTTTACAGAATGTTTTTGGTGGGATCAAACTTGCAAGATTTGATTACAGACAGACCGACAGACAGACAGACAGACAGACAACAGACAGGTGAAAGTAATATAAAGCTTGTAATATGGCATGTTCTTGTATCGAAATCGAAGATTCAGCTTGAGTCATTGCGCTGCAGTAATCGACCGAGCGAAGCGAGGTCTTAGAGTCGAGAGCCGCGAAAAGCCTGCGTTTCGACCAGTTTAACGGTTGACCTCTGGTGCTTAAGTTTAATCGAAATTTACTCGAAAAGGGTTGATCCAAATTAAATGAAACTTTGCACATAAGTAATATTATAGTAAAAAAATAGCCAAATAAGATTTAGGGTTGTAGAGCTATAAGTGACTTAAAGTCTTTACGATAGGTCTGACGATAATTTCAAAAGTGGTGCGCTGATATTTTTTTTTCTGATACATACACATTTTTTATAGCCTACATAAATATATTATCAAAAGTGTATATTTGTATGTATGTTTGTTTCGCGATTACTTGAATATCGATAGTCCAATCTTTATGAAACTTTGCAAACACGTAGCATAAATCAATAGAATTTTTAAGTTTAAACATGAGTCAAATCGGTCGAAGGGTTCTACGGTTATAGAGATTACATGATTACCACATTACGGAAGTACCTATTTTGACGGAACTTTGCAAAAGGGTAGCACAAACTAAAATAATTCTCATGTTCGAAAATGAGCTAAATCGGTCCAAGGGTTGTAGAGTTTTAGAGATTTCAAAAAATAAATAATTTTTGATTGCATGAAAACTGTCTTACTTAAAATATGAATTTAAATGACTGTACAAGATAGGTTTTCATAGTATTTAATAAAATATTATTATGGGAACTAAATAATATAATTATGGGAATTTGAAATTTTAATAAAAAGTATTTAATAAAA
Source organism: Hemithea aestivaria (assembly GCA_947507615.1). Lineage (NCBI taxonomy): Eukaryota > Metazoa > Arthropoda > Insecta > Lepidoptera > Geometridae > Hemithea > Hemithea aestivaria. Next base: position 2,420,943 of record OX382328.1, read on the forward strand.
TTTCAAGTTCCCATAATAATATCTAGCCGTAGTTAGTCCAGTAATTCGAGAGTTTACTCAATTAACCAGGAATTCCTAGTTTATTGAGTTTACTATTATTTATGTATCGTCTTAAATGTAAGCATGATTTTTAGTACTTTTTTTAAAATATAATAATTTATACCTAAACAATTATTTCATATTCTTACATTTAATCAAAATTATTATTAGTAGGTCACAGATTATATCATAGTAATAAAAAAAATGTTAGAATTTCTATAATACTCGTATAAAATAAGTAAGCAAGTAGTCATGAAGTCGCGGTATTGGTTTTTCGAGTGTTTTTCGACTAAGTAATATAATTTTATAGTTGAATATTTTTCTCATTTTGAAAAAATAGACCTAGTCGGTCTACGCGCAATGTAGGCTTCCGTAATAACTGGCAAATCGTAGATTTACTGCCTTAACCGCTTTAGTTTTCCTGGAAAGTTCATGATTGAAAGTTTTTTAAGTGAATATCTTTCAAATGGACTAAATCGCAAAAATTTCCTAGAAACCCATCCCTCATTTTAAAATACCTATTCAACGATACCCCACATTATGATGGGATCATATAAATAGCAGCCTCCTGCTAGCGCCGAAGCGCCTCGAAAAAAATCTAAAACTGTAAAGGCGCTCAATAAAATAATGCAGTGCCGCGTGCGGTACTCGTGTGTGGAGCACACCGTAGTGCATCGCGGGCCGCTGGTGGCTCTCTCCAAAAAAGTCAGCAAAAAGTTGAGGTCATTACTTACGCGCCCATCCAAATACGTACGTACGCACATTGCTTAACTTCGATGATTACGTACGTCAAATAGAGCCATTTTTATAAGAATTAATTACAATACTTTATGATGTACCTACTATAGTTTTCAGACTTTTTCCTGAATTTAAAATATATGTGCTTAAAATCTGCTAAATTTCATAAACATAGGGAAACGGCAAATTCCCTATGAATATAATTTGATTTACTTAGAGGGTAATAATGTACGTTTTTTAAAGATAAACAGGTGTATTTTTTTTCTACGTTAACTTAGAATTTTTTTTTACGGGCACCAAAGGGCCGTAGACCTACGTGTATGCCATGTGTATGGTAAAAAAAACAACTCGATAACGCTACGGGATCTGGAGTAAATGGGTCTTTACAGACAGACAGACGACCGAGTGATCCTATAAGAGTTTTGTTTGTTAAAGGTACGAAACCCTAAAAAAATCTCGTTACGGAGCTATTATGAGTTTTAATTACTTTGAATTTAGGTATTTTGGGGTTTATTATTAATGTTAAAGTTCTTGTACTGGGATAGTCTGGGCCTAAAATCTAAGGTTTACACGGAAATTGGGCCGCGAGGTCCGAGTTCGAAGCGAACTACTAGTTATTAAGCACATAAAATATGTATGTTTATTTTCTTCGAAAATGTCCTTCAGATACGACTATTATAACGTTGTTACGAAAGTATGGATGTGTGTAAGCACGTGTGCTTGTTATCTCTTCAGGCCTAAACGGTTGAACTGATCGGTATATAATAGCCTGGACCCTAAAATAACATAAACTACTATTTAGCTCGCAGCTAGTATTACGAGTAGGTATATAAATTTCTTTTTAAATTACAGTATAAATTTGAATAGAAAATAAAAAATAGCTATAGAATTACGAGGACGTCTATTGCTCCCTTCGTCCTTGTCTCAACGCAAGACTGAAGGCGACGTACTATTGTGATTTGCATTCTTTGTTCATAGTACTCTGCAGATAAATAAAAAGAGATAGCTGTGAGAATAAATGACCGCCCCAGTTTGGACTTGAAGAGTTTCTCATCAGAAAGCTTGTTTTGTTGAGCGAGAATAAAATATTCATCCCTAAAGGTTGTTTCTCTATGAAAGGATTAAGTTTAATTATTACCTTTAGGACACTACTTCTATAGAATGGAATGAGATAATGTCACGCGCATCAAATCGGCGCATTGTGACTGTCAAAAAATGTAAAGGAGGAATTTTTCATATGGAACTTTGTTCTACGGATAGGTCGTGTGTACCAAATGGTTTTTAGTTGGTGATGTAAACAAATAAGTGATATCAAAATGCCAATGCCCATTGACGTACAAAACGTTAAAAATTCATGTCTTAAAAAACTAAAAAGAAAATTAAACGTTATAGGTTGGCATGTTCATCGAAATGAACGTCTTTGAATCTTTGAACGGTCTACAACTTATTCGCTCATGACATGAGTGTATGAAGCTTTCACTTGCATGAACGTTAATCGGAAATTCAGTTTCGTTGGTAGTTACGTAGTTATGTAAATGTATACCTCTGGGTTTGTTTTCCTTGAAAATCGAAATAGAATCTCTACCTACACAGCCATGGCACGCATCAATCATTGCTGCTTGGATCGTAAGTCTTGATTCTTGATACATTTTTATTTTATTTTTGGAGATAGGTAGGTATCTACATATATCTTACTTATATTAGCGAAAGAATGGAAGTGTGTGTGCGTGTGTGTGTGTATATATTTTTATGTGTGTTTGTTATAAGCTGAAATTATACCTAATATTGGACCCGGGCGAAGCACAACTACTTTTTAGCGGGTAAAATCGCGGGGAACCTACTGTTTTAAAAACCAAAGTAACATATTAATCACTTTTAACTGAAATCGTTTTTCCATATGCACTCATTTATATTTAGAATTCATATTTTAAAGGTTATTTGCATTAATACAATGTCAGTCAATTTAAACCAGATTTACAATATCTCCAAATCCAGTCACTTGCAAACTTTCAGTAGCTGAATGGGGAAATTTAAATGTACTTCCTTTCCGCGTCCGTATTGGACTGACAAGGCCGTTCGTAAAGTTTCCGTGACTGACCGACGAAAATCAAATATTACCGCGGGCTTCATTACAATTCAGAACATGCCTTCACATCCCTCCTTTTCCGTGTAACGGTCCCATTGTATATTAATAAATATGTGCCTCAACATTTAAGGTCTTCTCTTTAGCATACACGCTCGTTTTGAGAAAGTTCGGGATGCGGCTTTGCCGTCCCGGAGTTAAAGTGTTGTGGCGAATGAAATTACTGACTCAATTTCAAATTAATTTATTGTGTGTGAACTCGCATTACAAAACGCTTCGCAACTTTTAATTATGTTACAAACGATACTTGGTAGACATTATATTCGTTTTTTTCCGTGTCGCCAAGCGGTCATTATGCCCGTGTTACAGCATAATGTTTAGTGAAGCCAGAGAGGGATTTATCCAGTCTTCTTAGTTAAGTCTGCTACCATTTACGGCCGCATCGTCGCTTTACGCAAGATCGTGATTAAAGGCTAACCAATAAATAATCATAAAAGTATACATTTTATTCGTTTTATTCAACTTTTCTATAAATACGAGAAAAATATTGAGATTGTAAAACCTCATTATCGCATTTGACAAGGGTCGTTTGCTTTGATGGCAGAACCACTTGGACTGGACTGAAATCAGTCTTCGTGATTTATTATAAAGATCTTTTAAGACAATAATTCTTCGAAGGATTTTACTCAACTGAACCCTTTCCCGGTGCAAATAAAATTCAGAGCAACTTTGTTACGACGGTGGCCTGCTTTTGTAGGCACTAAAGTAAAATTAGTAAATTTAGTGTCCTCTAAAATTTTGACGGCTCTAACATTAGGGCTGACCAATAAAACGCGGAATTCTTCTCGTGTTTTGCTACCTTTCAAAAACAAAGACATATAAATCTGCGTATTTTTAGCGATAAAACCCCGTTTTATGACAAAAAATAGTTTCTGCGCATAATATTAATGACCTGATTTTATTGAATAGTTTGGATGATAGCTGACCTATATTCCTGTTCCAAAAACATATTTATTCATCATTTATTGTTTTAATAATATAACCAATAACTAGGATAGCCTATGAGCCTAAAATAAGTTTCTTATTTCTCCACTTGCCGCCTGAAAAGGCTACCCGACCTTTGCCATGCGGCCTTCCCAAGAACGCTGTTTTATTTTATTTTCTTCTCCCATTCTCTCCTTACCTTTAAATAATGATCATCATCATCATCATCTCAGCCGTAGGACGTCCACTGCTGAACATAGGCCTCCCTTTTGGACTTCCATATGTACCGGTTGGAAGCGACCTGCATCCAGCGTCTTCCGGCGACCTTTGGAAGGTCATCTGTTTACCTTGTGGATGGATGTCCTACGCTTCGTTTGCTAGTCCGTGATCTCCATTCCAGCACTTTTTAACCTCATCGGCCATCCGCTCTGCGCGCTATGTGGCCTGTTCATTGCCACTTCAGCTTGGTAATCCGCAACTCTGTCCGTAACTTTAGTTATTCAACGGATCTCTTCATTTAAATAACTAAATTTAAATTTCGAACAAATATAAAGATAACTCACCTGATATAACAGTGTTAAGCGTCGCCGAGCGTGACGTCATCGCCAGCAACACATACACAGTTAATGTACTCCGCACCCACACCACAGTATACATTTCGTTATATTTATCTATCTAATATCTACTACGGAATTTTCAGACCCGAACATGGGCCCTTATTGCACTATCGTCCCGAGTTCCATGACACCAGATCTGAAACAAAGAGATGAAATTAAGTCTAAAATCTCGTAGAGTTTCATCAATCTATACAGCTGCCCCTCAAGCACAGACCGCGTAGACGTGCTGTCAAGTCAACTGTCATCACATACATTCGCAAAAAGTACAATGCATGGGATGACAGTTCTACTCTTGAAGTTTCGTCAGGATCCCGTGTGTCATGCTACGGGGCCACAGCCCCCGTACACAGAAGAAGTAGCCATTGTATGTGTGAGTGTGATGGCAATAGGGAAAATTCTGTGAGATGAAAAAGGAGAACCTATTTCTTTTCCGTCCCTTTCAGCGTGGCCGGTTTATGCTGTTTGTCAAACTCTGTCAAACTGCTTCACTTTGACAATAATACCTATGTGTTTCGTTTTTTTTTTTCAAAATTACTTTTTTAAAGCAATATGAGATAATACAATGATATTCAACTAGTTTATGACCTAAAATATCAATATATCGCGTAATTTCATAAAATAATGAAAATCCGTTAACTATTTTTTGTCTCATAGCCACGATGATGTGACCCCCCTTTCCCTGTAGCACATTTCGACATTGACATGAAGCTAGCAATTCCTATCCTACTGTCAAGAGTAAATGAAGTTTGTAAGAGCACAATGACATTTGGAGTAGCTACAAATTGTATGCAATGACAGTGCGAGTAGCAAGAGTAGAGTCTTGATAATATGTCAGTTTACTCTTGACAGTGGAACGGGAGTTGCTAGTCTTATGTCAATGTCAAAGTGTGCTCGGGCCACAGGGCTATTTTTAAAACATCAGCAATCCCGCAGGACCTGGCACATTATGATAATTTCTTACATTTATTTACTTTCATACAAAAATAGGACCGCTTCGTACATAGTCAAAGCTCCGATTGGCTTACGATTGGTTAACTACTGTTTAACAAATAAATCCGTGTGAATAAGATCTTAATCGGATTTAATTGAACTTAAAGCTTAGTAGTAAAACGGTAGCTTTATTCTCCTTTTATTTTCAACGTTTTTGGGTACCCATATTAATGTGGTCATCTCAGGTTTTTGTGAACAATTTTATCAATATTTTTTTTTATATAATGGGAATTTTGTAAGTAATGTGTATAATTTTTGTGTGTATGTTTTTTGTGTATTTTTTTGTGTGTAATTTTAAGTAAATTTTGTTATGTGGCCACAATAAAGAGTAATTCTGTTCTATTCTATTCTATGTAGATACAAATGAAATAAACAAAATTAAAATATCAAGTCTAATTCTAAAATAAAAATCCTTCGTGCGCTTATTACTTTGTCACGCCTAAAATCTTAAGCGATTGAGCTGAAATTTGGCACATAGGCAACTGAGACTCTGGAATAACACATTAGCAACTGAGCTGGAAAAACTGCTAGGTTCATCTTCAGCTAGGTAGATCTAAAGAAAGGCATTCAAGTAAAATAAACACATTCTTCATAAAAGGCTTTATAAAAAACTGTTTTCTTATAAAAATGTTTTAAATAGAAATATGCTTTTATAAATATTTTAGCAAACATATTTTAAAATTTGTTTTATTGGTCTTCGGATCGGGAATTCAATAGTGTGCAGAACTCAATTTTTTAGTTGTCTCCCTCCAGATTTCTAGATAATATACAGAATGTATTAAAAACTCTATACTGTTCCGTAGCTGTGAACCATATTGTGTATGTATATTGTATATGAACCTAATCTACGCATATATGTATGTATATTGTATATCGAATAGCGTGACCTTTTCACATTGCGTTTGAAGCGGTGGCGGGACGTAACATAGGAGCGTGCAAGCCACGTGCCTCACTGGCTCTCGATTCCACAGGCCAACAGTCTCCTAAGGTTCCTTTAGCTTGCTTTGAGTACGGTCGACTTGTTAAAGCCCGCTGGTAACTGTCGAAGCGTTGATCGAAAATCAAAACGATTTTCAACTGATACTGATGTTCTTTCTCAATAGAATTTTGATTATTTAGAGGTTTTTTAACACTGAATAATGACATGGTAATAGCTACCGCTTAGCGATGATTTTGGGGATATTCGAATTTGAAGCGGTGGTGGTAAAGGGGTTATGCGGTGCGGATGCAAATCTGGACCACCAAGTTCGAATCCCGGCCCCGCACCAATGACTTTAATTACTTATGTGCGGTTTCTCCACTCCCTGTACTGGTGGTAGGCTTCGGGTGTGGCTAGTTACCACCCACTGGACAAAACTGTGTCAAGCGGTAATTGTAACCGTATTCCGGCATGATATTCAGTGAAGCCAGGGGAGATTTATCCCGCCTTCTAGGTTTATTCTGGTACCATCTACGGCATCGTCGCTTAAGATCAAGCTGGATCGTGGTTAAAGTCTAACCTTTAATGATTTATAAAAAAACACGCACACAAGTTTTTTGTATCATGCCTTAAATAGCAATTAATAACTAGCTACAAAAAGAGTAACCAGTGAAAAACCAGTTCATAACAAAGGTAAAGCTCGTTGGTAAAGGCTTGAAATCTGAACTGATTGGTCCATAATTCGTTATTACCTATTTATAAATATTTTGTAACTAGTCTATTTATACAGATACTGCACACCACCGTCTATTATTGTAATATCAATCCTGTTCCATTCCTAGGTTGTCTGTAAGAAAATGCCTAGTGCGTTAAGACCGCTGATTGTTTGCCTAGCATTTAGATATCTCAGTAAGTTACTTTGTTATTATTTGGTATGCAATTAAGTATTATTCTTTTCTATTATGTGACTTGACCAGACCAAATCTATTGCAAGAGGTTGAGCAGAGTATTGCGAGTATCTTTCGCATAATGACTTATTATTAATTAGGTACAATCTTTACAAGCCAGGCGGAGTTATACTAAAACGGTTTTCTAAATTCTTGGTAGAAATTATTCAAATCTATCATAACGGGAATTAAACTTCGTCAAAGTTTGACGTTCTTATAGCTTTGGCAGAATATACTTTAGGAATTCTCTTGTTGGAGAAAAGATTACAAAAACAGATATTTCTTAAGCAAATTCATTGGGAGGCTTAAATTAAGATCAACCATTATACTGTAGGCTTTAGGGAGTGATATATAGTCTTTAGACCATCTGTTATAAGTCTAGCATTCGATTTTCAAAAAAAATATTATTAGAATGTTCGGAAACAACATGAATATAAATTTTATGCTCTAGGGTAATATTTTTTTGTTCGTTTTCAGTATATTTATTACGTAATACGGCATAATATATTTTCTATCTTTTAAAAGATCGATGTTATTCATATAAAGATCAGTAACAATGCCGCACTCCCAGAACTGTTCTAAGAATGATGTTCAAAATTATTGGCGTGAGAACTTGATTCCGTTGATGATGTAAAGATAATGTTAGCGATACGGGTCACTGGTTGTACGACTAAACAAGGGGTTCAATTTGTGCAGAATTGCCAAAATATCAGTATGTTTATCAAAAGTTTCCACAATTATTTAAACAAAATAATTAAGTTACCTAAACATATAAAAGGAAAGAGTGATTGATTGACTGACTGACTGATCTATCAACGCACAGCCTAAACCGCTGGACAGATTGGGTTGAATTTTGAAACACAGATAGGTTTTATGACATAGACCTCCGCTAAGAATGGATTTTCCCATGCAGGTAAAGCCGCGAGCATAAGCTTATCTAAACATATTTTGATTTAAGTGCTTTAGTCTAACACCAAAAACCTTCCAAATTCTTCTAAATGTTCTTTTCTTGTGCCATCTCAGTCTGATATGAGTCAAATCGCGTTTCCGTCAGTTTTTGGGCCTGGCTTGGCGGTGGTTTTAGAGGTATTTCCATATCGATCAATTCTGTGGTAATCTTGAATAGGTTGTAAAGAGGTATATAATTTCACCTATACTCGTGTACAGAAATACTCTCTTTCACAATGAAATTTAATCAGGTTTAGTTGCTTATAGAATTGTACGTATTCACTCGTGCCTTCAAGATACCCAAGTAGTTTCACTTCGCAAATACGGATGAACTCAATGTGACGGAATATCAACCCAATTTACGTTTTAAAACTATTGACTATAATATAATTAATCAGTTCGTCATTCATGTTTTCTTTTTATAATATACTATGTTTTACTTGCGGCTTTTCCTTTTCAGAGAAATATTTTTAATTTAGGTAAGTCATTGTAGTCAAATCCATCTGTGTTCAAAATTTCAGCTCAATCCCTTAATCAGTTACGGCTCTGCGTTGATAGATCAGCCACTCAAAGGTTCCTTTTTATATATTACTAGCTTATGCTCGCGGCTTTGCCCGCATGACAAAATCCTTTCTTAGCGGAGGTCTACGTCATAAAACCTATCTGTGTTCCAAAATTCAACTCAATCTGTTCAGCGGTTTAGGCTGTGCGTTGATAAATCAGTCAATCAGTCACTCTTTCCTTTTATATGTGTATTTAGGTAAATTTTAAGTCAATGTTATCGATCCAGTAAATAAGATAATCCAATCATATCTCCGCTGAAATCAAATGTTCCACATCACAAAATAATGGATAATAATCAGAGGAAATCTCCAATTCTATGACGCAATCACGTTTTGAATTACCGACATTTGAATAATTCCGTGTTATATTAGGTCATGCTAAGGGATGAAATACTTCATTTAATCAATGTTATTTTATATTTTACTAGCTGTTCCCAGCGGTTTTACCCGCTGTTCTATAGCTCAATCGGTTCAACCGTTAGGCGTGAAAGAGTAACAAACACACATGCAGAAATCCATTCTTACAAACTTTCACGTTGATAATATTAGTCAATTTTTTTAATAAAACGAAGAAGACGAGCAAGACGCTCTCCTGATGGTAAGAGATAACGCTGTTCATAATTAGTGCAGTGCTATCCTGGATTTTACAAAGGTAAAATTCTGGGTGCACTGCGCTAACGCTTCTTACTTAAGAGTCATAAGTTGTTATGACTTAAGCCCAGTAATTTCACTAGCTACAGTGCACTCCTCCCAAAGCACAACCAGCTACCGAATCAATGTTATTTTATATGATTCTTTAATATAATGGGAAGCAAGAGCGCAAGACAGGCAGGAGTGACGTCTTCTTGTGTCGGAGGCCAAGAATCAGTTTGCCATATTAATTAGTCTAAATATATAAAAGGAAAGAGTGACTGATTGGCTGACTGATCTATCAACGCACAGCCTAAACCGCTTGACGGATTGGGTTGAAATTTGGAATAGAGATAAGTTTTATGATGTAGACCTCCGCCAAGAAAGGATTTAGCCATGCGGGCAAAGCCGCGAGCATAAGATAGTCTTTAATATAATAATCCTTGTGAGTTTCTTGTGCGTTCTTCGCACAGAGGTAATTTCTAAATAGGTGGTAGAGTCTTAAATAAATTAGGTACTCTGTAAATATCGACATGCAAAAGTACGGTTGTTTTATTGAATAAACGTTTTTTGATTTGATCTTTTATATCTTTAAGTCTGTGAGTAGTTAATATCTAAGAATAGTACCTATTTATTTTGTGGTTCAAGAAACTGCTGCATTGTACATACAAATTCATGGAGAAATTACAATTGGTGTAAAGAAAAAGCAACATATTTTACGTGTCCTGGTTCAAATAAATCAAATTTGTTAAGAATATCGAATTATTCCCATCCATCCCCCCAATTTGTCCCCTTAGGGGGACGGATGGAACCCCTTTTTTCCCATTGGTCTCCCTTCAGTTATAGCCCTAATAATATTAGTTTCATTTGTCCTCTTCCTGCCGTTAGGGGGACGGATGGGAATAATTCAGAATATCTGAAGAAGGTTTAAAAAATCGTGGTTTTTGCGAAAATACTGGCTGTATCTAAAAATGGTTTAAAAGGAAGTTATTCTATTCAATCGAGAAACACAGTTTGTTTTCTTTACATAGCTAAGCAAATTAAACGTCGATGTAGAAATCTTGATGAAATACTGAGTAAAAGTATTTCCAGGAACTTTGCCAATAACAATTTTTGCAATAAGTTAAATTCATGATTTCGTGGCTTAAAAGCGTTTTCTTAAAGTTATCAAGGAGAAAGATATTTCTTTATGACCCAAGTTTTTGTCTTGTGGCTATTTTATCTTCATAATATAATGTAAAAGCTTTTTTCGATATAGCGGTCGAGTTAATGAGAGATTACTGCTTCGCATTAAAACATCGCTCGACTGAAAATATCGACTTTTAACTGAAAAAGTGCTTTTTGAAAGGTGCTTAACTCTAATTGAAATAAATGTGTGGATATTTAGCGGAATATTCAGTGAATAAAGAGTTATTAGTTAACTAAAACAATCCTGACGCGTTACGACATACCACATCACAGTAGTGTGGTTTCAGCTTAAGCGTTCTAGCAAATTTTATAAAATTGGAAAACACTGTGTATTAAATTTACATATTGCCTTATTCAGGCTTTTCGTCCGTCAATAGTAATTTGATGATTGACAACAGTGCATTGGTGGCTTAGGAACGTTATATTAAAGTAATACTAAATACGGCTAGCTGTTTTACTTGCTGAAAAGTAGACTAAATATGTTATGCTGCGCCTAGCGGTTTTACCCGCTGAACTGAAGCCTATTATAATGTTATTCCAGGGTCTAAGCTATCTCTATACCACATTACAACTCAATCGGTCCACTCGGTTAGACATGAAGTTATAACAAGTATACACACTTACAAACTTTAGCCGCTGTAATATTAGTGTTATTTCATGGTATGTAAGTAACAAAGAACTGAATAGAAAACTCACTATCTCTTAGATTTTCTTCATTACATTATATTTTTCGTGTTTTAATAAAGTGTTATTTACCTAAACAAAAACGATTATTTATTCTACTTCACATATTTTGAAAAATAAATTCATAGAATAATATTTAACATTTTGAAAATTCCTCAAAAGAGTCGCTGCACAATATTATTGCACAGATTTTAAAAGTGTTTTCAGTTTGATATGTTAAAATGTGTCTTTTAATATTGTGCAGCGACCTTTTTGAGGAAATTTTAAAAAGTTAATTCTATGAATGTATATTTCAAAATGTGTCAAATAGTGCGAGCGAGAGAGCGGACCCGCGGATAAAGCGCCCTAACAAAAACGAAGCCACAAGTACATAGTGTTGATATATCTGTAAGTTGCCAGTAGCATGTGTAATGTGCCAGCATCACTCACTCTGTCGCGTTCTAACTCCTAAACAAGGAGGGTGAATTCAATCACGAAGCCGTGCGTCGTTAGAGCCGCGAACGCGACTTTACACATTATTAAAGCGTTGTACATTTGCTTCCGGGAATGTGGTTTGTTTTTGTGTTTATGCTGAGATTGAACGCTTGTTAACCTACTTTAAAACAACGTTTTCGAAATAAATTAAAACGAGAAATAACTTACTTGTTGTTGTATATAAGTATGTATTTACAAAAGGAAAGTATATAAGTAATAATATCCGTTATCCTAACCACCATAACACAAACATTAGGTTGCTTAGCTTGGGGTTAGGTGGCGCTGTGTGAAATGTCCTGAAATATTTATTTTATTACTCGGTGTCAAACGAATACTAAAGTTTTCTGCATATTGCACTAGTTTGTAGTATTATTTAAAATCGAAAGTATTATGACGTCGTAATGTACTTGTAGGAATGTCGTTCATCGCGAAATCCACAAACACAGTAATGGAAAACTTAGGATTTTAAATCAAGTACGACAGCGATCCGGCACGATGCTCAGTGAAGACGGAGGAAGATTAAATGCACCTTTTAGGTTAAGACCACCTTTGAACACATCGTTGCATTCAGGCGAGATTGTAATCTATTCATTCTATTGATTTAGTTCGAAAGTAATAACTTTCGTGAATAAAAGAAATCTCGGTCAACGCCCTCGGAATAATTCTCACAAATCTTAAGTAACAATAATTTAATAGACAATACATTCTGACCCCCTCATGTGACCCGGGAGAATAGCCCTCCCGCATGCTCATAACAAACTTGACCCAGTGGAGTCAGTGGCTCGCCGGTTTTACAAATGTGCCAGCTTAAGCCCTTCCCACACAAAGCCTCTATAATTTAGTGGTACTTCGTAAATAAGGAGGTCATTAGGGTTCTTGTAGGCCAGGTGAGATAGGCTTGATATAGGAGATACCATAATATATTATTACGGTTAATTGTCGAACGAAAACGGTTCCACTTGATACGAGGTTTCAGATAAGCATTTATCTTGTGTGGGTCGTAAGTTGAGATGGGTGTTCAAAGCGTTTACGTCTTAGTTATGTGCTTGGATAGGTTATTAATACTTTTTTGAAGACAAAATTTAATAATAATCAGGTGTTATTTGCTCCTTTCTTCATGTTTACATTTTTTAACCCAAACTACAATAATATCCTTAGACAACAATACGATACTATAATAAGTATATTTTTTAGGCATAACATTTTCACCCATAACAATTATTACACAATTATATTTTAAAGTATAATTTTGTAAACTTTTCTATGTTTCAATAAAATGTAATCTATCTATCTAATTATAATTGGTGTACCTATCAGGAAGCTTAAAATTGAAGATAGGTACTTTTATCAAAAACTAAAACAGTTATGCGAAACATTTTCTGGCAAACTAAATTAGGATAGGAGAATTATTATGCGAATGCAGTCTTCCAATATAAATGACACTAATATAAAAGACGTAAGCTAGTCTGTTTCTATCTTCTTCACGCTTCAACAACAAAATCAATTTGGCTGAAGTTTTATATAATATAGCAGTTTAAAATTTGAAATAAAATGTAAAGTACTTTTCACCTAATTAATCTGACGCATCTAGTTTAATTATAATTTCGGTATAACATTGTTTCGGACTTAATTAAATAAGCTGACACTTGAGTTAAATTAATTGAATAATTAATACAATTATTATTTAATTAACTCTTTAAACGGTCATTGTAAAGAGCAGTTATGAGCCATTTTAATATTTGTTACATTAACACGAGCTTAATCAACTATTCATATACTCAGTGACCAACGTTTAACTTAAATATCTTCTTATTATACTTATATCTAAATATATTATTATAAAAGTAAAGAGTGAGTGACTGACTGATCTATCAACGCACAGTCTAAACCGCTGAACCGATTGGGTTGAAATTTGGAATACGGATAGGTTTTACGACGTAGACCTCCGCTAAGAAAGGATTTGCCACGCGTGCAAAGCCGCGAGCATAAGCTAGTAAATATATAAAAGGAAAGAGTGACTGATTGACTGACTGACTGATCTATCAACGCACAGCTCAAACCACTGAACGCATTCACTTGAAATTTGGAACATAGATAGGTTTTATGATCTTCTTGTATGGAGTACTGCTGTCATCTTTGGGACGGTTCAGCCAAATACCAGCTCGAGGCCTTGGATTCCATTGAACGTCGTGCCAGTAAAATAATTGGTGATGAGAGGCTGACTGAGACCAAATTACAGGATCTCGCACATCGACGCTCAGTTGCCAGCCTGTGCGTCTTTTACAAGCTCCATCATGGAGAGTGCTCCTCAGAACTGCACAGGTTGGTTCCACCATCACCCTTTTACTACCGAACGTCCAGGCAAACGGCACTGCGCCACCAATATCTGGTGAGTATACCAGCAGCTCGGACTAAGCGATTCGCTTCGTCTTTCATTATGAAAACGGCGAAATTATGGAACTCGCTACCACTCTCAGTGTTTCCCGAATGCTATAACGTGGGTTTGTTCAAATCAAGAGTGAATAGGTTCTTACTAAACAAGCGTGCTACAACTTCGACTGCATCGTCACTTACCAACAGGTGAGATTGCGGTCAAACGCTTGATTAGTCCGCTATAAAAAAAAAAAAAAAAAAGACCTCCGCTAACTAAGAAAGGATTTTGCCGCGCGGGCAAAGCCGCGAGCACAAGCTAGTAATATAATAGGTATTATACAAAGGTATTTCTAAGGGTCCGAGAGTACTAAGAAAGGATTTTCTGCAGCTCCCATGAGAACTAAATGGGTCAAGCCGGCATTACACCAAAGTAGGTATAATACTTAATATTTCACATAAAATCGTTATTCTACGCTAAAACTTTCATCAGCTTCATATTTACGACGTCCGCTGATGCAATAGAGTAAGATAAATATCTTCCAACTGAACATCTTCAGTACCTTTGGTAGTGGAGTACCAATCATATACCCATCGTTACACATTGTCACCGCGTATTGCATTTATCCTGAGTAAAAAAAAAACACTCTTAAAAGCGCGATCGCATCTACATTCAACTCCTGAGTTACCTACGACTTAACAGAACCGCCATTTTTTTTATTTATCAGGACATTACACACAGCGTCATCCAAGCTAAGCAACCTAATGCTTGTGTTATGGGGGCCAGATTTTGACCAAGTTGTCTAATTCAAATGATTCGGCTTAAACTACGTCTTTTTCTTTTTCAGATGGTGATTCAAAAACTTGAAATTAATTAGAAAAAAATAAATTATAAATCTGAGAGCGAAATTATAACAAAAATGTATTGTTCCCTCAAAAACAACAAAAACAAAATGTAAGCATTAAAACCACTGATTTGACTGTTAAATGACATACATACTACGATAATAATAGCTTTTCGATTTGAATAATACCTCCCACTAAACGGGCACAAAAATAAAGTGTCTTTTCGAAGCTCGTATTTTTCACATACCGTTATATTCTTATCGCACTTGGCTTCGTTGTCTGTGTTTTTGTCAAAACCGATTTTACGTTTGTCGGTTATGTTCGCGTGAGGCAATAAAACCACTTATTTGTCTTTTTGTATCTAGTATAGCTGTACCCAGCGGTTTTACCCACTGGAAAGCGGTTTAGTAGTTGTGTAAAGAGGTAACAAATACAAAAGAATTAAATTACATGAAAACCCCTTTATTTTTATTATTGTAATTTATAACAAAATAAAATTTATAATTTTTTTTAAAAAAAACAAGCTTTTATTTTATAATTACCATCTAACACCAAAGTACCTGTCAAGAATCAAATAAGCCCAAACTCGATTAGGTTGCGTCATGCGTCGTTTAATAACGAAGTTCTTATCGAAGGCCACCTTCCTGCTCCATCATCAGATCAGCTCGAGCTCCATGTCATATTAATATTGCATTATCATCTTATTTATACGTGCATGCCAAATTTTAGCTGGGAAGTGGATCAAATTAAAGTTCCAAGATTTTATTATTGATTGATTACAGGCAGACAGACAGATAGACAACAAACAGGTGAAAGTAAATACAAGCTTGTAAAAATAAACAAATAGTGTGAAACAGCCCCATGTTACTATCTAGTACAGGGATCAGGAAAGTACATAATCTAATCTAGGGACAAATGAACTAAACAAATGCATGTAAAAAGCACCCACACTCATAATATTTTTGCATTTATAAACTAGCTGCGCCCAGCAGTTTTAACTGCCTATTTAAGGGTATATAGGTATCTTTATCAGCAATCTCTATGCCAAATTTCAGCTCAATCGTCCACCTGTTTAGGCATGAAAGAGTAACAAACATACATTCTTACACAAACTTTCGTACAATAAGTATACAAATACAGATATATTTATTTTCCATAAGAATACAAAGTACACAAGCATTTCTAATGGACCCCACACTAGGTCAAGCCTGTCTCGTGGGGTCCCTATAACCGAGTTTACAAAATATGCAATTGAGAACTGTTTTAAAAATGTTTTAAAAATTTACAATAAGTGCCTAAGATATAGATCGTGTTTATAATATTAGAACGAAGGATAGCAAAAATTAGGATAACAGAAATAGAATGATGTAATTTTGTCAAGATGGAGAAATTTAGTGAAAAAAATATTCATAAAAAAAATAGACATGCTCCTTTCATTTGTTGATCAGTTGAGATAAGTTACGCACAAAAACATAACAGTTAAAGAGTAAAATCCAAAAGTTGTTTATTGTTGTTCAACATTTAGCACAATTTGAAGATTTGGAAGACTCCAGGCATGTGTCTAGCTGAATAAATAAACCGGAACACAGTACAGTTAGAAATTTGTAATAGGGATGAGATGGTTAGCAACCTTACTAAACAAGTGAACTTTAAAAAAATACTATTGTAAAACAAGCTATATTATTATTATTACTATCTAGCACCAAAGTCAAGACGAATCAAATGAGCCCAAACTCGATGGGGTTGCGTCGTTTATTACGGAGTTCCTATGGCCAACTTCCAGCCTCATCCTCAGATCAGCTCGGTGTCATAAAATATTAAATAATATTGCATTGTCATGGAAGTGGATCAAATTAAACTTGCAAGATTTGATTACAGAGAGACAGACAGACAACAGACAACAATACAATAATTACAATAATATTATTAACCTTATCAAGTAATTCATGCGACATTTATTTGAAACGTTTTACAGCAACCCTTTTTTGGACCCAGGAAAAATTAATTACTCGTACGTGTCGTTTCCATTCTAGTAGACCAGACTTTAGTTCCGATGAATCTAATAATAAATAATAATAATAATCTATCATCCCTGTACATAAATAATATGCACAATGCACATAGTTACCAGTAATTATACTCTGAAATCCATCGCAGAGTTAGTTTTTGTTCAGTGTCGGTGTTCGTTGCAGTTAGTTGTTTGTTGTTCCGGGATTTTTCATAAATTTCACCTTAACAGGCAATGAGCGAAATAAAAATGAGCGACGTTTTTTTTAAATAACTAGTTGCGCCCAACGGCTTTTACCCGCTGTAGCCTATGTGTTATTCCAGGGTCTAAGCTATCTCCATACCAAATTTCAGCTCAATCGGTCCACCCGTTTAGGCGTGAAGAAGTAACAAATATACACACACTAATATTCTTCTGTTTTCCACCGTCATTCTAAACTTGTATTTATCCTTTCCTGCTTAGCGTTCTGGAAGAGAACGCTATTACCGATAAGACCACCAATTGTAACACTTTTTAAATCAAATGTATTTAATGTTAATTGTTTTGTTTGTAATTATTGTGTGCAATAAAGAGTTATCTATTTAACTAACTCACAAACCTTCGCATTTTTTACCGATAAATGAACTAATGTGATGAACTAAGTTAATTTTGTTGGACATACTCAATAATTTTTAAAGACTATTTATGGACTTGTTTGTTTACTATTCCTTGATAATATTATAATATCAGTTAGTCAATTTATGGGTAAAATCTCATAAACGTGAAAAAAGGAAATACTCGTCCACATACCTACTTATGCCCGCGGCTTTTCAGTGTCAAATCTCTTCTTAGCAGAGATCTACGTCGTAAAACCTATCTGTATTCCTAATTTCTACTCAATCCATTAAGCGGTTTGAACCGTGAATAATTGATATTATATCCAGCAGTCAGTAATTTTTAGAAGATGCACTAAAAGCTTTAAAGAATTAACCTTTAACTTGACGTCGTGGCCACAGAGGCCCAGAAAAAGTAACAACGTTTAAAATACGGGCCTGTGAGATCACTACGTCACAGAATACAAGAAGAGGTTAATAAGACTCTTGCTAAAGCTATGATGTGAGTAACGGACATTCATAAACTCTGTCAACGTTTTGTATTCTTTCTGAATATTGTTGATCTCAAAGGGAAAATGCAGTCTAAAGTTCGGGTCCGGTCAAAGTGACATATTAATTAACCTTTAACAGTACGTCGTTTATAAAAGTACGGGCCTGTGAGATCAGCACGTCACAGAATACGGGAAAAATAATCCACGTCTAGTTAGGGGTTTAATAAGACTTGCTAAAGCTATGATGTGAGTAACGGACATTCATAAGCTCAGCCAACGTTTTGTATTCTTTCTGAATATTGTTGATCTCAAAGGGAAAATGCAGTCAAAAATCCAGGTCTGGTCAAAGAGAGAAATTAAACTTGAGGTCGTGGCCACAGAGGCCCAGCGAAAGTAACAACGTATAAAATGCGAGCCTGTGATGATGTGAATAATTAATCAACGTCACTAGCTACAGGTTAATAAGACTTGCTTATGGTGAAAGCACATTTATTTCATCTGCATCGACCGCGCCAAACGAATGGAATTTTGAATTCTTTAGATTATGAAATTATGTTATGAAACCTCGCTCACTTGCCGGAGTCGATTCGTCAGAATTGGAAGAAGATTTTCTGTACAAAAATTGTTTCGGCGCGATCGATGCGGATAGATGGGCAAGCACCATAAAGCTATGATGTGAGTAACGGAGATTCATAAGCTCAGCCAACGTTTTTAGGGTTCCGTACCTCAAAAGGAAAAAACGGAACCCTTATAGGATCACTTTGTTGTCCGTCCGTCTGTCTGTCTGTCTGTCTGTCTGTCTGTCTGTCTGTCTGTCTGTCTGTCTGTCTGTCTGTCAAGACCCTTTTTCTCAGGAACGCGTGGAGGTAACAAACTGAAATTTAAAAGAAATACTAAGGTCCATTGCCTCTTAGAGCTGTGAAAATTTCAAACTTCTAGGCCAACGCAATCAAAAGATATAGTCGAATATGTCGCAAATTTCAGCAAATTTTCGACATTACCAAATAAATCAAAACCTACGGGGCACTTCCCGTAAACTCAGAATCTTGAAATTTGGCACGAAGTAACTCCTTAGAGCACAGATAAAGGAAAAATTGCGAAAACCATAAATTTTTATTTGCATCATATGAACAATTTTTTTTGAATAATTTTATATCTACTACCCCTTTTCTCATGAACGCGTAAACGTATTAAATTGAAATTCATATCAAATACTTAAATCTATAATACCTTTAAACTGTAATAAAATCAAACCTCTATGTCAACGCATTCAAAAGAAACAGCAATTTTAGTCGCAATTTTAAACTCGCTACTACTCTCAAAAAATCAAAATCTACAGGGTACTTCCCGTGAACTTAGAATCTTGAAATTTGACACGAAGCAACTCCTTAGAGCACAAATAAAGGAAAAATTGCGAAAACTGTACATTTTTAGTTACATCATATAAAAAAATATTTTTAATAATATCATACTTACTACCTTATTTCTCATGAACGCGTGCAGGTATTAAACTGAAATTCATATCAAATACTAAAGTCTATAATACCTTTAAACTGTAATAAAATTAAACCTCTATCTCAACGCATTCAAAAGAAACAGCAATTTTAGCCGTATTTTTTAACTCGCGACTACTCTCAAGGGAATCTAAACCTACAGGGTACTTGCCGTTAACTTAGAATCTTGAAATTTGGTACGCAGCAACTTCTTAAATCATAGGCACAGGAAAAATTGCAAAAACTGTAAATTTTTAGTTACATCATATAAAAAAATATTTTTAATAATTTTGTATTTACTACCCCTTTCCTCAAGAACGCGTACAGGTATTAAATTGAAATTCATACCAAATACTCGCAAGGGAATCAAAACCTACAGTATATAATATTATACTCACTTTTCCTTAGGGTTCCGTAGAAACCCGTAGGTTTGTACGGAACCCTCGGTGCTCGAGTCCTACTCGTACTTGACCGGTTTTTATTTATTCTTTCTGAATATTGTTGATCTCAAAGGGGCAAATGCAGTCAAAAATCTGGGTCCCGTCAAAGCGACTAACGTAGCATAAGTGAGTTCACTACTGGCTTGAATTCGTTAAAACTGCGCTGGATATTTTTAAAACGGGAAGTTTCATGTATATTTTATGAACAGTATTGAGACAGTTCGGTTTTTACAAAATAATCTTACTGTAAATGTAAAAATAGGAGTGTTTGTGTAGATGTGTAATTATATTAATATTACCTTTTGACGCTTAAACGAATAAAAAAAATTGATAGTCGAGTCAATTTGAGTGGCGTTCTATGGGGGATGTCCTGCAGTGGAGGAAAGTGGGCTGATAATGCGTAGACTATAAATAATCATTATACCAAAAATCTATTCAGTAAGTAAAGCTGCCGGCACGGCTATTTCATCATTTATTTTGTAACGGAGATTTCTTGTTTTAAAGGGTTTCATTTTGCCCTGGGCCTAATTGAAGCGCACCATGTCAGAAACTTCTGTACCGCATCTTCCTATTTTTTATTCGATGGTCATATTATTATAAAAGATATTTACCTATTCCCAATAGTCCTAACCAAATAAAAATCTAAATTTAATACCCATAATACGCTCTTAATCTTTGCTAAACTGTAATTCCCAAAAGCAGCAGCTGTCGTTTAATCGTCTCCACTCAGATGGCTCCAGTTAAGATGTTCATAATATAGATATCATTTGTACAAAGTCGGCAGTCAGTGAAGCTTGGTTCTGATTAAAAGGATTAGCCATCAAGACGACCTGACGAGATGCCAACCGGATTATTAATGGATTTTTCATTTATGTATCTTCAAGTTTGGTAGCCAAATCAGCTTCAGTCGTTAGTAATGAGGATTTGATCTTGTTATTTTTATTGACATCAAATAAAGAAGAAAAGTTCTAAATTTAAATTCGTCGTAATCTTTTCCGTAGACAGTTCTACGAATAAGGAATGTTCGTAGAGACAGTTATACAACGGATTATACTTCTAATATTAAACTTCCAAAATAAAACGCAATTATAATTTATATTGTTTATGTTTACCGATTAATTGAAAACGTCTGAAAATATAATTTTTCATTAAGAGAGTATAAATCGAGATCAAATTTTGAAATTAAATAAATTCATAGAATTAATTTAATGACAATTCCTTAAGATCAGCCCTGCATAATGTTATTGCACACATTTTAAAGGTCAATCAGTTTAATATTATAATATAAAAAATGGCATGATGAGATTTTTTGAAAATATTTTTTATATTGCTCCCCATGCCATTTAACTAAATAAAATATAATAAGTATCAAATTAATTAAATATTAATTCTATGAATTTATATTGCAAAATGCATCAAACAGTGCGAACAAGAAAGCGTCAAATTAAGTGCTCCTAAGAAATTATAACGCTGCATGAGCGTTAAAATTCTTAAGGAGACACTTCCACAAATAAAATTTAAATACAAAATAATGTTATGTTGTATTTAAGATAATAATGCTATTATTATATTAAGTCTTGACCTTTTCTTTATCAATTATAAATATTATTGAAAACCTAGTGAGGGAGTCACAGATTCTTACACATAATATAACTCTAGAAATATAATACATAGTGCTAATGTTTCTGTATTGCATGTTCTTTAGCTAAATAAAAAAAAATCATTTTTTTTTTATTGTTTAGAGAAATAGAGATAAATAACATCTAACACACACGTATTCATAAACTTAAAGAAGTAAAATAAATGTGATTTTTATTGAAACTCATTCGAAGATCAATCGCTTTAGGACAAGATTTAAAAAAAGAAAGATTATAATATAAAATACTAGTAATTATTAGCTATTATTTAATATTTAGTGTTAATTCCGCTCTATCCGTATGGTTCCGTTCTTTATTTAAAGCGGAATTATCACAAAATATTAAATAATAGCTAATAATAATTATTGAAATGGATTTCCGAAAAGTAACGCCTAATTCCATTAATATAAAATATAAAATACTAGCTTAAGCTCACGGCTTTGCCCTCATAGAGAAATTCTTTTTTTTTATACTAAATATACCCACGTTTGACCACATCACACCTGATGGAAAGTGCAGATGCGGGTAACAATGAATCACGTAAGATGCTTAGAAGGATGACTAAACGTTCTTATAGGACATCCGCCAAAGTGTAATTTGTATAAAAAACAAAGGACTTCTCTATGCGGGTAAAGCCGTGAACTTAAGCTAGTATTTTATATTATAATATAATTATTTTTAGTTACAATTTTATCTATTATTGTGCCAAATATCAACTCAATCGGTTCAGTGGTTTGACCTGTACTTTGATAATTTGGTATCAGTCAATCACGTTTTCTTTTTGTACGAATTCAAGCTTTTTATTATTTTTTTCTATGTTAACAATAGCCTTTCGAATTTTTTATATAAGAGGAATATCACAGACATCGGTAATAACTCATTTGACTATTATGAAAAATGCGCTAAATAGAATTTTCTGACGTGTATTTTAAGATAAGAAGATAACGTAAATTACTCATTATTGATAATACATAAGATAAATAAAGTAAAGCTTCTATATAGGTATATCCGGAATTAGTCCACCATTATTATTGCTAGATGAATTTGCATTATAAATAAAAACAGTAAAAATATACCTATCTGAAAAAATTGTCGAAACTCACCGTGATCCGGAACAAACATTCCAAACGAGTATTCGAACACATAGCTCACTCGCACTTCTATAAACACTGACGCGGGAACCGAAAGCTTTTAAAACTCCGGCATATTATTTACCTAACGCACACTCCAGATAAACGACACCCGTTACGAACCTCATTACAAATTCATGGTCACGAAACTTTTTTCTGTTCTCCGTCGGTCAATTTTTTACGCTTGTAGGTTAATGATAGATCGCATCGCAGGACCGCGAGGAATACAGGCAGTCTGTTCGCACCAAACGCCGAGTCCTCACTACGTAAGGGCGTAACTAGAGATCCATATTGCGCTTGCGTAAAACCGAGTGACTCTTCTTCGTGACGGACTTATTCACGAGTTAATTAATATATCAAACTTTTCTCAAATCCCCTGTATCAACTGTCATGCTTGATAAAATATTTGTCTTATGAACTTTGCCCCTTGGAAATTCCCGCAGGCCGAGCGAAAGTAACCAATTAAGGTATTTAATAAATTAATCTTGAGTGTCTGCCTCTTGACTGCGTGCCTCTATCCGCTAATTACCGCCTTAGCCAACGGCCTCGCTAATCACTCTGTAAATTGAATTAAATTTAGCTCTACTTTCAACCCACCCGGAAACTTTGGAGGAAACATTTATTTGTGATGGATTTTCATGTGGAATATGCATGCCTGTCACTTTAACTTATTAAGTAAGTGCTTTAGAAATAATGTACGGATACGGATATGATATCGGAAAATGCTATAAATATATATCCGTTGTATATAATATGGAAAATTACTTTTTTAATGGTTGTTTTATACTACTTGCAGTCCCATTAAAATTTTATCGAAATACCGGGAATAATCGGTATTTTACCGGGGGTAGACTTCCTTTGCAGGAGGTCGTCTAAGTGGGTACCCCAACAGTGCCAGTTATTCTACCGCCTGAGCAGTGATGTGTAAACATTACTGTGCTCCGGTAGGAGGGCACTGTAGCTAGTGAAATTACTGGGCTAAAGAGTCTTAACATCTTATGACTCTTGAGTGAGAAGCGTTGGTGCAGTGCTCCTAGAATTTCACATAATTGTGAAATCCTAGGTAACACTGTACTGATTATGGGCAGCCGTTATCTCTTAACATCAGGAGAGCGTCTTGCTCGTCTTCTACTTCATCACATAAAAAAAAAAAAAAAAAAAATCGAAAGGTTTTCAGGAATTGAAACGTGTGTCTCACCTTCACTTATTGAAAGCGAACTTGAAGTCGGTTTGATATATTTTTAATTCTCTAGTTATCAGATTTTTGTCCGTGACTGGACTGTGGCGGATCGATGATGGACCCAAAAAGCATTGAAGTAGCCGTAGTATTTCCACGAAAACAAACAGTATCAGTTCGTTATTTCGGATTCGGATAGGACTTGGATCGGATGTAGTATGGAAGCGTGCAACATCTCAAAATACAATAACACCAGAACATTAATAATGACAGAGAACTGAAAATCTGCAGTCAGGTTAGCTTTTTTTTTGACCCAAGAAAAATGAATATGAATGAGGGATGAAAATCATGTGACCAAAAAGACCATGAATACGTGGTAGGTGGTGGTAATACGTGAAGGGGGCGCCCGAAAAAGGTTTGGATGAACTGTGTGAAAGAGGATTTTATGCGTGCTAGGGGAGTGGATGAACTTATTATGACGGATGATAGAGTAGAATGGAGGAGAAAAACGTGTTGTGCCGACCCTACCTATAGGGCAGGAAGATGTTAATAATGAAAAATGTGGTCCCACATGACTCGCCGAAACCGAAGATGGACGCGATGCGGTAAAACCAACAAAAGCCTGGGGGTGTTCCTGCGGGACGCCTTAGTGCCGGTGCTGCGGGTACGTCGAAGCACAGCTTAGCTATAACTTTAACCAGACCTACGCGATCATTTATATATTTGTATTTACAGGTATCAAAATGTACCTCTATATTATATAGTCATTTTCACGTAAATGAACAGTTACATAACTGAAGTGGCACTACCACAAATCATCAATAAATTATTTTTGATAGCACATATTACAAATTCCATTAACCAAATTCTCGATATTATCGTCGCTTCTATTGATTTAATATTAATGGTAATTTTATTACGTACGTACCTATCATGCCGGGTTGGTACGAAGCCAGGGTTTTAATTCAATTAACAGTGTTTCCCTTCGAATTGGTAATGGGTGTTATGAATTAAGGCCGGGTCCCTTGTGAGCGCGACAACCGAGTTACTAATGACAATTTTTGTTACGGACTTCAAAAAATATTGTCAATATGTGTGTCGTACGTAATTATTGATGGATATGCAAGATATTTACACGTTCTACACTTCCAAATAAATACACAAATTTTAGGTGATTCTTCTTATTCTCTGCTTTATCTGATTTATGATAAATCGCTATTTTTCTATTTTATTTTTGTTAAAAATTAATAGTGTTAGAAATGCGATGAGGTGGCACTTTTAATCCACTCTATACGAAAAGTATTTTTAGTGGATATAAAAGTTATGGTTTAAATAATTATGCCAAATTATTATTATGGGGCTGCGCAGACGGCACTCTTTTTGTGTGATCGAGTCTGCGGCGCACAAAAAGTCTGCATGGCGCGCAAAAAGTGGGTTGCGGATTTTTCACAGACTCAACGCACACGACGCACATCTTCGATCATTCTGTCGGCAGAGCTGTAGGGACGTAGACGCTATGGAAATCGTGCAGAGATAGCGAAGTATTATTTTGTACATGAAGTACAGAAAAAGAAGAAGAAAAAAGCGTTACGTCCACCCCTAGCAAATGCAGATTGCCGACTAAAGTGTGTGCCGTCTGCGTTAGCGCGCGTTGAAGCAAACGTTCAATTTTTTTCACACACTTTTGTGCGGAGCGGCGCGGTGCGGTCTGCCCGAATTACACGGATTATTTGTGCGCCGGACTTTTTGCGCGTCGTGTGCGTTACTGCATATAATTGCATAGGTTCTATTTTCACAGACTAAAAAGTGCGTCATAGATAGTCTGTCGTCTGCGCAGCCCCTATTGAGTAACTATTATTAGATTACGTGAAGGTATGCCATGTTAAATTATGTCAAAAAATGTATGCATAAAAATAGGGAACCATTTATCAGTAGGTTAAATAAAACAACACGAGTATAAGAAAGTTTATATTATTTTGCAAGAAAATATGATCGTATTTGTATTATTTTTATTTCATCAATATTCAGAGGTTTCTCCGCCGCCGCCGCCAGTTTGTGGGTAGAATTTTACCATAACCTGCTTCCCGTCCTTGCGAAGCACACTGATAAAGCATTTGCAGTCTTCATACCATGTCTGAAAAATAAATAAAAATTTAAATACAAATAATTACATTAAAAATAACGTAAAAGAAGATAGATAGATAGATAAGGTAGATATTATAGATAGATAGATAATACTTTATTGCACACAAAAATTATAAAACAATCTGCAGCATAACATTTAAAATTAAACAGTGTGACAATTGGCGGTGCTATCGCTAATAGCGATCTCTTCCAGAAAACCAAGCGGGAAAGGAAAAATATATGTTTCAAGCTTACGTCACACTAAGCCGGTAAAGCGAACGCGATCCGGGACGGAATTTTTGTAATGTTCTAGTTTGTATGTAACCTGTCACATATAAAGCGAACGCGGGCAGGAACAAAATGAAGATCGCGACCGCTTTGCCGTTCCGTCCCACCTCAGTGTGACGTAAGCTTTAGAGTGACGCTGGTTATCTGGGGGCACGGTAGTGCCCCCGCCAAGTCGAGCGCGAAGCAAGCACTGCCGTACCATCCTTTACAGGAACCATTTCGCCGCATTTTCAGGCCCCTATTTGAGAACCTCTGGATAAGACCAGAACACAGAAATTTTCGTCATCCAGTAAGCTATAATTACATACTTAAAATCCAAAATTTCAAGTCTGTAGGTCATTATGTTCCGAAGTTAAGCGAAAGCAAAGTTTCGCATTTACGACACTCACTCACTCACTCACTCACTCATGATCATCAAAATAGAACTAGTACTTCCCATAAACTCAGAGAGCTGAAATTTGGTATATACTTAGACTTTATTGTATAAACCATAGGAAAACTAAAAAAACATGCAATTTCGGTCTCGTTTTCGAGATAATTAATCTGCATAAATAACTTTGTAATCTCATATAAATGTATAGGATTACAAAGTTACATTTGCAGTCAATGGTTAAAATAGTTGTGTAATATCCAACTTATTAATTAAAAATATATATAAAGCCATAGTATATGTATGTGTGTGTATATGTGTCGTAAATCGTCAGTTATGATCAGGCGATATCGTGGTCTAAGGCTAACCTATAACGAATCTATGACAAGAGCCGCGAGCCCAACCAAACTATTAGAAGAGATCGACATACCGCCTTTATTACAAGCTTTTATTTACTTTCACCTGTCTGTCTATCTGTCAGTCGGTCTGTCTGTCTGTCTCTAATTAAATCTTGCAAGTTTAATTAGGCCCACTTCCCGGTATAATATTTTTATGATGCATTGGACTAAGAGTGAACGCACACGTACATATCTAGATGGCGCTGACTGTATTTTAAAACGCGCTTACGGTTTGTATTTCTGATAACCTTATAATATAGCGTTTCTACAAAAATAAGTGAAATCCCACCAAAAACATTCTGTAAAAAACTAGCCAAGTCTCGATGGAGCTGCTTGTTTATCTCTAAAAAGTAATGAAATCTAGACAAAGTCGTGCCAAGTATAAGGTTCCTTACTGCGATTTCTTTATTATTATAGTTAATGTTGTGTGACTTGGCCGTTGAAGGGTACACAAGGTTATACCAGGTGCTCCATGACACTATTGCACCAATCTGTCCGCTACCCATTCACAATAGAAAATTTCCACTTGGAAAACGTTGATTGAATAACCAGTCAATTGAAGGCTTGATAAAGCTGCGTATTTCAATAATACTTATGTTTAGGCGATCCAAGTGTCATGGAGAATCTGGTTTTGTACCCTTGTGTACCCTTCAACGGCCAAGTCACACAACATTAACTATAATAATAAAGAAATCGCAGTAAGGAACCTTATACTTGGCACGACTTTGTCTAGATTTCATTACTTTTTAGAGATAAACAAGCAGCTCCATCGAGACTTGGCTAGTTTTTTACAGAATGTTTTTGGTGGGATAAAGATATTAAATTAAAATTAAAATTCAGCTATCGGAACTTATGTTTGATTTCGGACCTTATAGGTCCGACGCACACACAGACAGACACGTCAAACCTAAAACTCCCCGTCGTTTTTACGTCGGGAGTTAAAAAACGGTCTCAGTAATACTATATTCGCTTTCCTTTTCTGTCTTTAATACTCACAGTCAGTTTGGCGCACTCTGAAGCTGAGGTGGTGCGTTCTTTCGGAAAGAAGAAGTAAGGATCAGGACTGTCAGGTCCATGGCCTACTCCGGCATCCTTCCAGCATTGTTGGATATCTTTCTGCTGATCTTCGAGACTTTTCTCCGAAGGCGGGTTGGGTTGTGGCCATTCATCTTCCTTAGACAACAACAACAACAACAACATCAACATTCAACAACAACATCATCATCATAATTTTTTCAACATTTCGTGTCAGAAATAATAATAAAATACTTAAATAAGCTAAAACTGAAAACACTTAAGAAACGAACTACCATTTAGTTGAAACTAGGTACGTATTTTTTGTTTTAATTTAAAACATTATGTTCCAATTATTAATAAATAATAAACACTCTTAATAATAAATGTTACATTGTAATTATTACTTTCGTATTAATATACCTGCCCATTACTGCCTGTTAAAAATAAAGACTCTTAGATATAATTTACTGAGGTAGATAATAAAAAATTATGTTTCTAATAAAACCGTGTTTACTTTTGCGTCTCTATGAAAACTATTGTAACGAGAATGAAGTTTCAAGTTCTATACAACCAAGTAGGTAGAGAGCTTGGAACTTGTAGAACATCCTTATAATTAGTTCCTCATTCAGTCGCTTTGTTCCCCTTACAGCTTCGATGTGAAGCCCTACACTGCACGATTGCTTTGTGGTTTGCCTTCAACACCCTCAGACATAATTTATTAAGTGTCATATTATAACAACTGCTTTTCCCGCAAAGTTATGATATCTGATTGTTGAATCCGATTCAAATCTGCGGAACTATAACGGACCATAATATTAAATAGTAGCATTATTGTAGAAGAGCACAGCTACCCAATTTTTTTTTAGTTTTTTTTCTGGCACAGAGTGCAGTAAAATTGCTTCCTCCCTACATCCGAAACTGTCCGTTATCGGAATATTATAGTTTTAGTACAAATACTGGGTACTATTTATGACAAATGATAATTTTATAATGTTAAGGTCGCCGTCATCAAAATATGACCGCTATAGGTAATAGAAGTTTAGGTTCTATTTATTCTGTGATCTGGTATCGGTTCGTCATAAGGCGGATTTTAATCGGACTCAGGAGCTGGGCTATTCACTTATATAGGGAACCCAATGGAAGACCGAATTGTCAAAAATGTATGAAATGTCACGTCAAGCCGATACGACTTAATACGTTTCATACATTTTTGACAATTCGGTCTTCGGTTCGGTTCCCTGACGGATAAGTGAAGACAATTCTTACAGAACCTACCTATTCTGCCCTATACACCATTTTTGTGTATAATATACCTAAAATTCATGCAAAACTTTCCGGTCCTATGCAACCTTACATAACTACCTTAAAAATTAATAAATAGAAATGTTTGTTACTTACCTCTATATATCTTCCATTAACCGATATAAAACAGCATTGTACCACAACTGATACTAAGAAAATATGAAGAGCCGTTTTTAATTGCATTTTTAATACACTCTGTACTCAATAGTAGAGAGCTATTTTTTAAACTGGTGGTTCCGCACTGATATATATATTGAGTCTCGTGTGTTACGTAATCCTAATAAACACCGGCAAAAAAAGATAAAGGTTATCTATATTATTATAATATAAAAATAAATCAAAGTTAATGATTAACTAACATTTTCCTACAGATTCGCTAGAAATAAGAATTTGCAGTAAGTATGGTTTGAAATAATAAATGATTTTGTTGTAGTTGGTTGGATGGTTGGTAGGTTTCATATATTTTTGACAATTCGGTCTTCGGTTCGGTTCCCTGACAGATAAGTAAGTGAATAGCCCCGCAGATCATTAGTTCTCATTAAACAGACACAATCAAAACAAACAAATTTAAAGATTTAATTTCTTTGAGGTCAACGGTATGGTATCGTTTAATAGGTACAAAGTAAGTGTATCTGAATAGTTCGACTCAGTTATGATAATATCAACTGAAAACGTGATGATAATAATATTCTTTTCATCCCCCCACCTCGGAAAGTGTATTTTTGCGCTTCGATATCTGACTGGAAAAGTCCATTTTATCCTCTAGAGGGTAAAGTAAATTTGAATTTAGAAGATCGTGAGCACCGAGTTTGTGAGTCAAAAACATCATTAAACCTATTTACTTCCACCTCTATGGTACCGAATTAAGCGTACAACTTTTTTAAAATTGTTAAAAACTCAGACGCAGAACCTCCTTGGTATACTTTTTTTTTAATTTGCTTTATCGCTCTTAATTTTTTTGTTATCTGTGCGCGCGCTTTTTTCTTTTCACGTCAAATTGTGAAAACTGTAGAATACGAGTATACCTATAATATTATTTCTTCTTCATTGGTTAAAACAAGAAACTAAAAACAAGTAAAATGAGTGACTCTAGTTCTAGCGACGAAGAATTATATTTGACTCCTACAGAATTAACGGAAACTGTCAATAATACCAAATGAGCTTTCTTCCTCAACAATCACGCGAGAAGTATTTAAAGCAGTACGATATATTTAACGCGTGGCGACTAGCTAAAAAAAACTTTCTCAGAAAACGTTTTATTGGCATATTTTATTGAATTATCCAAGACTAAGAAATCAAGCACTCTATGGAGTATTTATTCAATGCCACAATAGAAAGACGAGAAAAGACGTAATATCGACAACTATCCTAAATCAATTACATTTTTAAAAAGAGCCACATACCAAAAAAATCTAAGGTTTTCACAGCATCTGAAATTGAAAAGTTCCTTAACGAAGCATTTGATTCCGTATATATAGCGGCAAAAGTAAGTCAATTATTGATGTTCATAGGCATAATTTATTTTGCACGTTAATCAATTTTATTAATGTATCTACTACGAGTATAATACCCTTTACATTACAGGTTGTTCTTATTATTGGTATGAACGAAGCATGTCGAATGTCGAACTAGGGTGTTTAAAACTTCATAACTGTATAGACGACTTTATTTGTATTTGTATCTGTAGTGTATAACGTTCTTTATTATTCTACATTGTCTATGTTTTTGTATCGTCTATACTTCTCTCCACAATCTATGGTCTCGCAATTACACCGTACTCAACATAATTGCTGGATTTTATTTAATATTCGTCAAATACCAGAAGACTCCAACCACCAGCTGCAAGATTCCCGTTCATGGTCCTTCGAGCCGGATATAGAAAGAGTCAGACGGAGAAACCCAGCACTCGTAACGTATAAAAAATAGGTTTTGTGAAATGTCAGCCATTTTGGTCGCCCTGTGAAAAAACGCCAACTCACATTTTGTTGCGTAGGAGTTGTGGCATTTAAATCGGTTTTCATGTATGTTTACGTTAAAATTTGAGTATTTAGAAAGTGATTTTGGTGTATTGTATTTAATATTTGGTCTCAAAAGGTTATATAAAGTCAAAATTGTTAACGTAATATTTCCACTCAAATTGTTAAAAATTCATTTCATTGCCAAGATTTATTGTCAAAATTCATTGATTTATATTGTTACCCTTATTATATTACGTTCGTAAAGCAATATTTATAATAATTGCAGATAGAGACGGTCTTCCATAATGTCCGACAAGAGAACTTGTGTTAAAACGAGGAAGCATAAAAGGAAGACTCACAACCTTCTCCAACTACATAAAGAACCTGGATGCGTCTTCGCTGGATGATACAGGTGCGAGAGAGTTACAATTGCGTGTGGGAAGGGTTGAATCTCTGTATGAACAATATGATGAAATTCAGTTAAAACTCGAGTGTTTAAGCAATAATTCAGAACTACAAACCTCAGAAAGAATAGAATTTGAAGCCCTTTATTTTAAAGTCATTGCAAAAGCTCAATCAATTCTTGAAAGCCATCAAAAGTGTGAAATTAAAGCTAGGTCGAGCACAACTAGTAGTCATTGTCACAAGCCAGTTAAATTACCAACAATACAGCTTCCCAAATTTAAAGGCTCATATGACAACTGGTTGGAGTTCCACGACACATTTTCAAGTCTAATTGATAATAATGATAGTATAGATAACATCAATAAATTTCATTACCTACGGGCATCTTTGGAAGGTACTGCTGCTGTGGTAATTCAGGCAATCGAGTTCTCAGCTGATAATTATTCAATTGCTTGGCAACTGCTTTGTGAAAGGTTTAATAATAAGCGTTTGTTAATACACAATCATGTCACTGCATTGTTCAACATTGAACCTGTCACAAGGGAGTCATCGGTGATTTTGAAAAAGTTGATAGATCATGTAAACAAAAATATACGTGCTCTGTCATCATTGGGTGAGCCAGTTATGCATTGGGACACATTGATCATCTACATAGTTTCAAAAAAGCTAGATCATAAAACGTTTAGAGAATGGGAAGAACATAAGGGTAGCCTACATAAAGATAAGCCTATAAGTCTTGATGCATTTATTAAATTCTTATGTAACCATGCAGACCTCTTAGAGACTATTGAGTTGGCAGATACTAAATCAAACTATAGGAATACTCAAAAAATTAAAGCTATGGTCACACAGACCAATCCAAGTGATAACAATGGTGAAAATAATACCTCAGCCAAACCGTGCCCAAATTGTAAAGACAATCATACGTTGAATATTTGCCCAAAGTTTCTAGCCTTAGATTCTGAAGCACGCTATGCACTGCTTCCCAAATTGAAGGTATGTTTCAATTGCCTACGTAGTGGACACTTTGCAAATTCGTGTAGAAAGCCAGGTTGTAAAGTGTGTAAGAGGAAACACCACACACTTATTCATGTTTCAAAACAGTTGTCTACGTCTACGCATTTGTATGCAATTCCAGCTGATCGAGATGAAACTGCCCACAAGCAGGTAGTCCTGGATACTCAAAATAAGTCCACCGTCGCACTGACAGGGAACATCGGTCCAGCAAGTGAAATCTCAGGTCAGTCTGACATCATCTTATTGTCTACCGCACTTATGAAAACCTATGATTGTAATAATCGTGAGGTTATTGTCAGGGCCCTTCTCGATAGTGGGAGCACTGCATGTCTTATGACTGAGCAGCTGCTACAAAGGTTAGGTTTGGAAGTTGAAAGTGCAAATAGAGTTGTTGTAGGTATAAATAATATAACATCACCAATCAGCAAAATGTGTCGAGTACCTATTCAGTCAATGAGTGAAAGTTTTTCAACAAGTGTATGTTGCTTTGTTCTGCCAACACTTACGGACAACATTCCTGGATGTCATGTTGATGTCAGGAATTTAAACATTCCATCTGACATCTGTTTAGCGGACCCTCAGTTTTATGCGCCTTCCTCCATTGACTTAGTCATTGGAGCTGATTTGTTTTGGGACATTTTAGGTTCGCAAACTATTAAGTTGGGAAATGGAAAACCGGTGCTTCATGAAACTAGACTAGGTTGGATAGTTTCCGGTCCTGTGAGTCGCGGCCGCACACCTGTTTTGCCCCCACTTAAGTGTAATTTTACCCACAGGGGTTCAGAGTCTACTCTCTTTCCTGATGATGACATTCAAAACCAGTTAACGCGTTTTTGGCAGCTCGAAGAGATTAGCCCTCAGTCATCTCATTATTTTCCGGAAGAGAAGTTATGTGAAGAACATTTTGTCAAGAATACAACTCGCCTCGCAAACGGTCGTTTCTGCGTTAGAATCCCATTAAAACAAACACCAAGCGTGTTAGGTGATTCTTATCAGCGAGCTAAACATTGTTTACTATCTTTGGAGCGTAGGCTCAAAGGTAATGATTCGTTCAGTAAAATGTACAGTGATTTCATGAGCGAATATGAGTCATTAGGTCATATGTCTGAGTGTGAACCGGTCACATCGGTCCCTCATTATTTTGTTCCTCACCATGGTGTCTTGCGTGAGAGTAGCACTACAACCAAACTTAGGGTTGTATTTAATGCAAGCAGTGCTAGTACAACAGGAGTTTCATTCAACCAGATTCAAATGGTTGGTCCCACTGTACAGGATGATTTATTATCAATTCTCCTAAGGTTTAGACAGCATAAATATGTGATTGTAGCTGACATTGAAAAATGCTATAGGTGCATTTCTGTACATCCTGACGACAGGCCGCTCCAGCAGATCCTGTGGCGTGATCAAGGTGCTGGCAGTGACACTAAGGGTGCCATAAAATGTTATATGTTGAACCGCGTGAGCTATGGCACCGCCAGTGCACCCTTTCTGGCCACAAGATGTATTAAGCAGGTTGGTTTAGAATGCAAGGATTCTAAAATTAGTGAAATTATTATGTCAGATATGTATGTTGATGATTTTATTAGTGGAGATGATGATTTTAATGAAGCACTGCGCATTCGCAATCAGGTCACAGCTGAGCTAGGTTCAGCCTGCATGCCTCTTAGAAAATGGAAGTCAAATGAACCTCTGTTGTTACCAGAGCCCGACCAGTCATCACCTGTGATGAACATAGGAGATGCTGGATTAACTAAAACTCTAGGTCTCGGGTGGAATTCAGTTTTAGATCAGCTCTACTTCCCTGTCAGTCCCACAATTTGCAAAGGAAACACAAAACGTGACATTCTCTCTGTGATCGCCCAGATCTTTGATCCTCTAGGCTTGTTATCACCTTGTGTCATTCTAATGAAGATAATGTTACAGCATTTGTGGCTACAACGGCTATCCTGGGACGAGGAGCTGCCGCCTGAGATGCAACGGGTCTGGGCCGAGACTGTCGACAGCCTGCCGAGCCTGTGCAGCCTGCGCATACCGCGTCGGGTCATCTGTGATTCAGGCAACCTGGAATTACATATTTACACAGATGCATCCGAGCGCGCGTATGGCGCGTGCGTTTATGTTCGCAGCGTCGACTGTCGAGGTGAGGTCACCGTTCGCTTATTACTTGCAAAAAGCAGAGTCGCGCCAATCAAAACTGTGACGATTCCGCGACTCGAGCTTTGTGGAGCTTTGGTGGGTGCTCGCCTGTTTGAAAAAGTCTTCGCCGCTTTTAGAGCACACATCAAGCATGTAAGCTTTTGGACTGATTCCATGATCGTTCTGGGTTGGCTTAAAATGGTTCCTTCCAAGCTCCAACCGTTTGTGCGCAATCGCTGTGCTGAGATTTTGGAAAAAACTGGAAACTATGCTTGGCGACATGTTCCCACTGCCGAGAATCCGGCAGATTTAATATCACGTGGCGTCAACGCTAGCTTAGTGCATTCACTTGATTTATGGTGGTATGGGCCTGAGTATTTACAGCGCGATCCAGAGCACTGGCCCATCACTCCTGGTGCTGTCGACAAGCTACCTGAAACTCGCAAGGAGGTAGCATTGCACGTCAATGATTCGAGTACTCATGTACTCATTGATTTTAATCGCTATTCAAACTGGTCAAGGCTTAGGCGCACTGTAGCTTATGTGCTAAGGTTTGTGAACATTTTGAAAAATAAAGTTAGGCCAGAATCAATTCATCTATCTGTCGGTGAACTTAATGATGCTTCAAAGTTAATATTAAGACAGGCTCAAATTCAATCATTTCCGGAATATGACTCACTGTTAAAACAGAAAGCTTTGCCGAATAAAAGTCCACTAATTAAATTTAATGTTTATTTAGATGATGACAAATTGATTCGTGTAGGAGGTCGGTTAGACAATTCTGCCTTTGCATTTGAGAAAAAGCATTCAATAATTATACAGTCCACACATTATGTAACTAAATTATTATTTGAATTTGAACATAAGAAATTAATGCATGCCGGCCCACAGTTATTGCTTGCCACAATTAGAGAAACTTATTGGCCTATAGGAGGCCGCAATTTGGCTAAGAAATGCTATCGTCAGTGCGTCCGCTGCACTCGCTTAAAGGGTAAAGTGTATTATCCTATTATGGGCAACTTACCACAGCAGCGGCTCCAGCCAGGCGGTTATCCGTTTGAAAGTGTGGGCGTGGACTACGTAGGTCCAGTGGCAGTAGCTAGTCGCACCGGTCGCGGTTGCAGACTAATCAAATCCTATATTGCTATTTTTGTATGTTTCACGACTAAAGCGGTACATCTCGAGCTCGTTGGTAATTTAACTAGCAATAATTTTCAATTAGCGTTACGTAGATTCATGTCAAGGAGGGGAAAACCCTCTCATATATTTTCCGATAACGGAACTTCATTTGTAGGCGCATACAGAGACATTTCAACCTTTCTTAAAACCAATTGTGACTCTTTAGCCGCAGATTCAGCCGAGGATGGTATCCAGTTTCATTTTATACCCGCGTATAGTCCAAACTTCGGAGGCTTATGGGAGGCCGGAGTGAAGTCGGTAAAATATCATTTATTGAGAGTGCTGGGAAATTGTAATCTGACGTTCGAGGAGCTGACGACGACGCTGACGCAGATCGAAGCGATCCTGAACTCCCGGCCGCTCTCGCCGCTGTCGTCGGAGCCCGACGACTTCACGCCGCTCACCGCCGGACACCTGCTCATCGGCCGCCCGCTCACTGCACTGCCTACGCCGGACTACGCAGACCATCCTACGACGAGACTGACGCGTTTTCAACGCATAGAACAACTGCGTCAACATTTTTGGGAAAGGTGGAGCAAAGAATATATCTCCGAGCTTCAGCAGCGGGTGAAATGGCAGACACAATCTTCCAGACCGCTTCAAAGGAACGACTTGGTCCTGATAAAGGAGGATGGTCTGCCACCATTAAAGTGGAAGATGGGCAGAATCGAGAATCTCATCCCCGGAGCGAGCGACGGCATATGTCGCGTTGCTGATGTTCGGACAAAAAACGGCGTCGTGCGGCGCAGCGTCAACAGAATCGCCCCCTTACTTCACCCTACTGTTGGTTGAAGACCGTGTCTTTCAACGCGCGGGGGCATGTTTAAAACTTCATAACTGTATAGACGACTTTATTTGTATTTGTATCTGTAGTGTATAACGTTCTTTATTATTCTACATTGTCTATGTTTTTGTATCGTCTATACTTCTCTCCACAATCTATGGTCTCGCAATTACACCGTACTCAACATAATTGCTGGATTTTATTTAATATTCGTCAAATACCAGAAGACTCCAACCACCAGCTGCAAGATTCCCGTTCAAGGGAACTAACACAACTTAATGTCAAAAACATCGAGAAACATTCAGATGACTTATTGTTAATTTATTTACCTAATACAAAGACAAAGAGAGACCGCAACTTCGTCATTCGCAAGGAATACGTAAAAATTGTTGAGAAATATCAAGCCAAACGCCCAACCACCCTAAACCTAAGTTACCTAAGTTATACCTAAGTTAAATTTATAGATTATTGTGTACTATCATAATGTATCTAAACTGAAATAAAAGCATCTTGTGATCGTAAATGTTTTTTTTATTTAGTCATTTCCTCGCTGAGGGGGAATGAAAAGTTACGTGTTACACTCGAGTGCAAAGATTTTCGACCTTGTGCTCTTTTGTTTCCCTCGCTTACGCTCAGGATTCTAATGATTAAATCACGAGCGCAGCGAGTGAAGCTGAAATTTAGAATCCTTCGCTCGCTCGGTCATACAAACCGAGCACGCGGTCAAAAAGCAACTTTGCACTCTTGTATAACAAATAACTATTAATATGTAGATAGGTTTTAAAGACATTTTTGTACAAGGTAGGTAAAAAAGAAAATAGCTTACCTATGTGGATTTATGTATATATTTTTTTTATATATTTAACAGTTTTTTGCTTTTATTATTATTGAAATACTGCATCATTACTTGAATAGTACTAATAGGTACGTATGTTATAATTAAATAACTCGTATAGATATATGATTACTTCTATAGTTTTAATTTAAAAATTGTTTTAAAAAAAACATTGCTCAGCGTAGCGCAAACTGAAAAAAATGGTAATTTTAAGATCAATTTTACAAAAGAACTTGTTTTCAATGCACTGCAATGAATAAGTTACTTAAACGAATTTATGGAACGGAAAATGGATTTTTTGTTGAGCGTAACAACCACTTACGCTTTAATTCTGTTGACACCACAATAAAATTTTCAAAATTATTGAAACAATTAGCAAGACTAACCGATAGTGTGAGTTTAATGATCTGGAATTATCTGATCTATATGCACTTTTTATTATATAAATTGATTCTAAGTTCTTGCATAAATTTTGTAGTTGTTTTAAATGTAGAGTTTACGAGTAGAGTAATGATCTAAATATACCAGTGTAAAAGGAAATTGTGACTAGATGATCTATCAACACACAGCCTAACCCTAAATTTTTAAATAGAATAGAAAACACTTTATTGTGACCCAACAGTACAAAAACTTAGAACTAAAACAATTTTTTATGTAAAAAGTGTAACAATTATTAGCGGGGTAAGCGCTAAAGTGATCTTTAAATAGACGAGTTTTAAAACGTAGATCACCGCTAAAAAAGAATTAATGCAAATATTTAATGCTTGGTTGTCTGGAAGAGATCGCTATTAGCGATAAGATCGCCAATCGTAACACTTCATTTTCGAATGTATTTAATGTTGTACCACAGATAAAAGAATACTAGTGTACATTGTTTGTAATTTTTTGTGTGCAATAAAGTGTTATCTATCTATCTAATATGTAATGTATGAACATAGCAATAAGTGATGCACCAATAAACCAGTTGTCGTCCAGCCTTGTGTTTGTATTGACGTCCCGCTATTTGACATTTGGCGAACGAGGATTATATTTAATGCAAAATGGCGGATACCGCGTGTGCTATCATCGGTAACATTAAAGAATTTCGGCTTAACAGTGATGATGTGTGGAGTGCGTATATAAAAAGAATTAGATCATTCTTTCTAGTGAATAATATAAAACCCGCGTTACAAACGGCTTATCTCATCACTTTGGTGGGAAACGAAACGTATGAATTGATAACAATCTTATGCAGTCCGGCCGAACCGGAGTCGAAATCATTCGAGGATTTGGTTAAATTGGTCGAGGATCACGTGAACCCAAAAGGCAGCGACATGGCCGAGCGCATGAAGCTGCGAGCGTGCCTGCAAGCAGCAAACGAATCAGTCAACGAGTACCTACTTCGATTAAAAAAGCTGGCCATGACGTGCAAATTCAAGGGTCAAGAAGCGCTCGAAGAGAATCTTCGTGATCAATTTGCCTTCGGACTGCGCAGCGAGAGATACAGGCAGAGATTGTTAGCAGAGAGGGAGTTAAGTTTCACACGGGCGGTGACGTTGGCCACTGCGCTCGAAGCGGCGGAGTTGGAGGCCAAGCTTGGCGGCGGCGGCGGCGGCGAAGCCGAGGCTTCGACCGGCAGCAGCGAGGTGAACGCAGTCGGCGGCGGCGCCGGCTGGGCGCGCGCGCAGCGGCAGCGCGGGCGCGGCGGCCGCGGCGGCTCGGCTGCGGCCCCCGCCCAGCGCGCCGACTCATCCGGAGGTGACAAGTGTTATCGGTGTGGTTCGCGGCAGCATACACCCGATAAGTGCGGTTATAAAAGTGCGCGGTGCTACAAGTGCGACAATGTAGGCCATATAAGTCACATGTGTAAAAAGTCCACCAAGTCAAAGTTCCTTTTTCAAGTGGAAGAAAGTGATACGGAAGTAGATACGGATTCGCCGACTCTGTACAAAGTCGGTGACGCGGACGAGTCTGACCGACCGTGGTACTGTAGGCTCAGTGTCGAAGGTGTCACGTTAGACATGCAAGTAGATAGTGGGTCCTCGGTGAGTGCTATTTCCAAAAATACTTATGATAAATA
Organism: Hemithea aestivaria; assembly: GCA_947507615.1. NCBI lineage: Eukaryota > Metazoa > Arthropoda > Insecta > Lepidoptera > Geometridae > Hemithea > Hemithea aestivaria. The sequence continues at coordinate 2,460,804 of OX382328.1, forward strand.
TTTTAAAGGGCGACCGCTACACGATACGGACCTTTCGTTGACGGTGTACAGCGGTGATAAAATCAAACCGGTCGGAATCATGCCTGTCAATGTAGTCAATAATGACAAATTGTTCACTTCCAATCTATATGTGATCGACAATGGCAATTGCCCACCTATACTCGGCAGAAAATGGATGCGGGAACTACAAATCACTTTACCATTAATAGCCAGCGTTGAAGCTGACAGAGACAACTTAGCGATTAACGATATAATGATAAAATATAAAAATGTTTTCGAGCCGGGTATAGGTACGTTTAACCGCGGTACCATTAGCTTGCAAGTGTGTGAGGGTGCAGTGCCGGTGTGGAAGCGCGCGCGCTTCCCGCCGCACGCCATCCGACCGGCCGTGGACGCCGAGCTGGCGCGGCTCGAGGGCGAGGGCATCATCAGCCCGGTCGAGGACGTGGGCGCCTGGGGGACGCCCATAGTTCCAGTAAAAAAACATTCAGGCGACATCCGTATCTGTGGCGATTTTAAAGTGACGGTGAACCCGTATCTGTGTGATGATAAATATCCTCTTCCGAGGATAGAGGACCTATTCGTATCCCTTCGTGGAGGGCTCACTTATAGTAAGATAGATTTAAAAAGTGCGTACCAACAAATATTATTAGACGACGACTCTAAAAGTATATGCACTATTGTTACACACAAAGGAAACTTTGTTTACAATAGATTACCTTTCGGAATCAAAACGGCACCAAATAAATTTCAGAGAATTATGGACGTTTTGTTTAGTAAATTAGAGCATGTGGCGGTATTTGTTGATGATTTAATTGTGACGGGAGCCGATCACGCAGAACACGTCAACAATTTAAATAAAGTGTTCGAAATTCTTAACGATTGTGGTCTCAGAATTAGTATTGAAAAATGTTGTTTCTTTAAAAAACGCGTATCATACCTTGGCCACGTGATAGATGCGGAAGGTTTGCACACCGAAACCAATAAAATTGACGCAGTTATGGCCGCGGAGCGACCGGGGGACATCGGGGAGCTGAGAGCCTTTTTAGGACTCATAAATTATTATGCTAAATTCGTAAAAAACTTCAGCACCATCGTCGCACCGTTGTACTCATTGTTAAAGAAAGGTAAGTCGTGGGAATGGTGCAAGAGGTGTGAGAACGCATTTAGAATAGTAAAAAGTGCATTAAAGGAAGCTGATGTTTTGATGCACTTTGACCCCGAGCTCCCGCTGGTGTTGTCGTGCGACGCGTCGCCGGTCGGTGTGGGCGCGTGGCTCGGACACATGATGCCAGACGGGCGGGTGCGCGCCGTGGCGCACGCCAGCCGCTCGCTCACATCAGCCGAGCGAAATTATAGTCAGATTTGTCGGGAAGGTTTAGCCATTGTTTTCGGCGTGCAAAAATTTCATGAGTACGTATACGGGAGACATTTTACGTTAGTGAGTGACTGTAAACCGTTATGTTCTATTTTTGGCCCTAAAACAGCGATTCCCTTAATGATGGCCGGAAGGCTCCAGCGTTGGTGTGTTTTGCTTAGTGAATACAATTATACAGTTAAATGCGTTAAAGCAAAAGACAACTGTCTCGCAGACTGTTTATCGAGAGCGGCGCACGTGAAATATGACGATTCCTTGAAAGATATTTGTATGAGCAATAAAGAACGATCCTCGCGTATTTACAATAGGCAAAATAAAATAATAAATTTTATAGACGCGCCGACACCCGTCTCATATAAACAGGTTGCGGAACATACGAAGCGAGATATCTTATTAAATAAGATATTAGGGTACACTATTCACGGTTGGCCAGTTAAAGGAGCATTAGATAAAGACTGTATAGATTTTTACAACAGGAGAGATTTTATTACATCGGAGCATGGATGTTTGTTGTTCGGGTACAGAGTAATTATACCAGATAGCCTTAAAGAGTTAATACTAAATCAGTTCCACAGTAGTCATGCGGGAATAATTAAAACCAAGTCGTTGGCGCGAAATTATGTATATTGGCCTAGCATGGATCGTGATATTGAATATTTGTGTAAGTCATGTGAAATATGTTTGAAAGAAAGGCCGACCCCCGAGAAAAGTCAATTAAATCCATGGCCGTGGCCAACAAAACCTTGGTACAGACTGCACGTAGACCACCTGGGCCCATTCTCAAGTAGCTACTATTTAATAGTTATTGACGCACACACAAAATGGATAGAAGTGAGCAAGGTTAGCTCGACAAACGCGGATGTTAATATTAAACAGTTAAGGGAAATATTCGCACGTTTCGGCATACCACATGAAATTGTCACAGATAACGGACCACCTTTTTCAAGCGAAAAATTTTCGAATTTTTTAATTAAAAACGGTATCTTGCATAAACCTACTCCGCCCAGACACCCTCGCAGCAATGGAGCCGCGGAAAACGCAGTGGGGCTCGTCAAGAAATGTTTTAAAAAAGCAGCTCACCAAGGACTCGCTATTGATATAGCACTCAGTAGATTTTTGTTAAATTATAGAAATGCAGTACAATCCACCACCCAGAAATCACCCAGTGAAATGCTATTAGGTCGTAGGTTAAGATCATGCCTTGATTTAATAAAACCAGATACACAAAATATTGTAATCCAAAATCAATGTAAACAGGCAAAACATTACAAAGGCAAACAGAGACAATTTGAAATAGGAGACATCGTAATGTTTAAGAAATGGAAAAATAATAAAGAAGTCTGGGAAAGGGGTCAGATAATTAGTAAAATAGGTAATAGCATGTTTGAGGTATTACATAATAATGAAAAACATAGGAGACACGTAGATCAAATATTTTTAGACAGTGCGTTCGATAGTGTAATTTACAATGATTTTGATGAGTGTAATACAGATGGGTCAATGAACACACCGAGCATTAGCCCCCGCACACCGGCGGCACAAAGTACATCATCTAATCGCACACCGGTGTCGCGGCCCGTGCCGACTGTGGCCTCCCCTTCTTCACCACAGTTTGAAGAAGCTGAGGAGTACGAGTCTGGCGATAATCAGCCATCCAAGACTGAGTACGAGTACATAAATACACGTCCTCGTCGCAATAAGCGTATGCCTATTGATTTGGAGTTCGATTAAGGGATAAGAGATTGTTACGCCCATAGATATTATAATAGTAAGAACCTATATGTATAACTGTATAGTCACATTATAATCAACTAGCTTCTTTCATTTAATTTTTCTTTCTAGATGTAGAAAATACTTATTTTCATATTTTTTTTGTGTTAACGACATTGTCAGCTACTTTTATTTTGTATTTTTTTTTCATAATATAAACAATAAAAAAAAAAAACAAACTTTGTTAAACTAAATTTAAGATGGTTCTTTTTTTTATGGGGGGAAATGTGTAATGTATGAACATAGCAATAAGTGATGCACCAATAAACCAGTTGTCGTCCAGCCTTGTGTTTGTATTGACGTCCCGCTATTTGACATAATACACGCGGAAAGCCACAAGGATAAGCCAGTCTAATAAAAAAATTTAGCTTATAATTCATCAACAGGTAGTCGATAGTCGATATAGCACGTTACTTCGTCACCGTAAAACCATTTAATATCGTCTGCAATAATAATCGATATCGCCTATTGTTATATCTAAGGCAGCGTCCCTACTATGTCATAACGACACAATATTGTGAATTGATGCTTTTAAAGCGATTCCTTTTCATATAGGACGGTACGTAAAGTACTTGATAGCACTTTATGAGCAGTGTTATCTCTTACCATTAGGAGAGCGTCTTGCTCTCCTAAAGGTAATTCTCTTCTTACTTTGTCGTATAAAAAAATGATTCAGTATACAAATAATTATTACAGACCATAATCGTCTTACGATAAAAAAATCGTAACATAGTGAGAACATGGCGTAAAAGCAATAATAAATATCGTCTGCGATAATAATATCGATAGGTACCTATTATTACTAAGTTATTGAAAGTCGCATACTTCAAAAAATGGTTATTTTTCTTGAATGGTTATTATTAAGCTATTGTTGGTTATTGCTTTTTAATTTCAATGTTTAGTGATGCGGGCTTATGAATATGTTTATTATGGTACTTAACGTTTTTATTGTAAGGAATGTTGGTACTTTAAATTATAGCTTGTTAGATATTTTTGAGCGGTTAAATAACCACTCAAAAATATCTAACAAGCTATAATTTAAAGTACAAGCTATAATTTAAGTAGTATATATATATATATATATATATATATATATATATATATATATATATATATATATCTCTCTCTCTCTTCAGTCGGTCCCTCAAAGTTGAGGATCGTGACTCCCTTCATGTTGCTTTCTCCAAACTATTTTCTTCCACTGAGCCCGATCTTCGGCAGTGTGGAGTGCTTCGCTGACGGAAATTTCCAGCTGTTGCGTGACCTGGTCTGACCATCGTTTAGGACTTCTTCCTCTAGGCCTCTTGCCCTCTACCTTGCCCGTTACGATAAGCCTCTCCAGATTGTCACCATCTCTACGCGCAATATGGCCGAAGTATTGCAGCACCCGTTGCAGACATACGGAAGACAGTCGATTCTCCTTATCTAATCTTAGTTCTTTAAGAATAGACACGTTAGTACGGAATGCTGTCCATGGAATCCGCAGCATCCTCCGCCAGCACCACATTTCAAACGCGTCTATTCTGTGTCTGTCTGCGGCCTTCAGGGTCCACGCTTCCGAACCATAGAAGAAGATGGAAAAGACTAGCGTTCGGACTATGCGAATTTTCGTTCGTCTCCTGATATTGCTGTCTTTCCATATCCTACTCAAATGAGACATAGCTGTTCTTGCCATTCCTATACGCCGACGTATTTCAGGCTCGCAGGTGCCCTTGTTGTTAATGAGCGAACCAAGGTATATGACCTCCTCAACTGTGTCATAGCTTTTCAATTTGTCAGAGCGCTCAATTTTTGCAGCTCTATCGACGTACATCAGCTTGGTTTTCTTGGTGTTTATGGCGAGGCCCATTTCCGCACTCACAGTTTCTAAGCGACACAACAACTCAGCCATCTCATCCTCCGTGGAAGCAAACAAGGTTGTATCGTCCGCGTATCGAAGGTTTGAGATCTTGACACCGCCCACTTTGATACCACCATCCCAATCCTCTAGGGCTTTCCGCATAATATGTTCCCCATAGATGTTAAATAGAATTGGGGATATGACACAACCTTGACGCACTCCCTTCTGGAACCTGAAAGAGCTGGATGTTGCGTTCCTGAGTCTGACTGTTCCAAAACCGGTTTCATAGAGGTTCCTGATTAGTAACACAATATGATCCGGTACTCCCGCCGATTACGAAATATATATATATATATATATATATATATATATATATATATATATTAGCTTTATACTCGCGGCTTTATTATGCATCAAATTTGAATACAGAACAAGTAGAAAGCAGACGACATTATTTACGCAGTACTTTTAAAACAAGAGAGAAGTGAAGTTTGTGATATAATTTTTGTTCTTAACATTTGACCACGTAGAAAGTGATGATTATGCGGTCGATGATGAACCACGTAAGGTGTCTAGCAAGTTTGTTTTTCAATTCAATCTTGTAAATTTTCCATTATTTATTACTAGCTTGTGCTAACAGCTTTGCCCGCGTGGCCTAATCCTTTCCTAACGGAGGTCTACATCATAAAACCTAATTAGGTATATTCCAAATTTCAAGCGAATCCGTTCAGCTGTTTGGGCTGTACGTTGATAGATTAGTCAGTCAGTCACGTTTTTCTTTTATATATTTAGATACTTAACTCCACCCAGCTACTGTTTGTTTGTCTCGATAAAACTCAAGAAAGGCTGGACCGATTTCGCTGAATTTGGTTATGAAATGCATTTCGTAATCCACGAAAGGTTCAATAAGAGAGAATATATACAAAAATTGCGATGAAGATAGGTGGTACGAAATTCGCTGGGTTAACTAGTTTAGTTTAAAACACTTCTATGGTTTTGTAGTGTAAACCGACCAATGTTTTTCCACAACTCGGTAAGGTACCTTTATTTGAAATCCCGTGACGCTCGACGAAATATCCCGCATCCCGTGAGATCCCGGGCGACACACCTGTCACTATTGTACCTTCGTCAATTGTTGCCGAGACATTTGCCATTCCGGCGGTTACTTTTTAAGCTTAGCTATATCAAATGTTATTAACTTATTCTCATGTTTCGAAAGCTTTTTCACCGATTTATAAGGAAACTTTCATAATTCTTTGAGACGTTTTTTTTATTATAATATACTAGCTTATGCTCGCGGCTTTGCCCGCATGGCAAAATCCTTTCTTAGCGGAGGTCTACGTCATAAAATCTATCTATGTTCCAAATTTTAACCTTATCCGTCTAGCGGTTTAGCCTGTGCGTTGATAGATCAGTCAGTCAGTCAATCAGTCACTCTTTCCTTTTATATATTTAGATTTAATGTTTATCGACAACTAGAAGAACAGATTTTTTAAAAATTATAATATATACTTTTCACTTGCGGGTCAATTCACATTTGCCTCATACATATCTTCATACATTCATAATATAATATATATTCATCATATTCTTCTTCTTTTTCACTGGTCTAATTGGGTAAAAATGTCGGCAAAGAGCCAACGGTCCCAAGGGTAGCCCAGGGTTCTAACCGAACACACCCGCATGACTCATAAATTAATTTATGCCGCCACTTGCGCTTCAAATGGTGCGCCTGTTTATGATCACCGAATTTTGTTTATTAACAATAATATAAACAACGAAATGTGCGGGTTAGCGTTGGACCACGTGAACGCGCGGGCGCGGGCGCGGGCGCGAAATATCAAACATATGACGTGCTATGAAGGTGTTCACGTACAAACGCACGTGCGGTGCAAGCAAAGTCTGTCGCGCCCGCGCCCGCGCCCGCGCCCGCGCGTTTAAGTGAACAAGCCCTTACTGTTTTTGAATAATAGAAGAAATTACTGGGATAAGGAGACTTAAACTGACGACAGACAGAGGCGGGACGGAGCGGTAAAGCAGTCGCGATCTTCATTTGTTCTTGGCCGCAATCGCTTTATATGTGACAGGGTGACAGGTTACGTTAATTCGAACATTATAAAATTCCGTCCCGGACGCGACCGCTTCCCGCCTGTGTGTGGCATCACCTAACATCTAGTCTCGGGGCGACGACGCAACGTAGTGATGCGGACGAGGAAAGTAGCGAACGAAACCTAAGCTAGGTGAGATGACTGAGTTGGTACTGAGTCTTGGCCTTCACAAGAATAAGCTCGTCGATTCCCAACTATAACACAAACAAACAGAAAAAACAAGGTAGGGTACCAATATTCATTTTGAAATAACTGGATATAATAGGTGTGTGTGTGATTTTAGCTTTAAGGCAAAAGTCTGATATAAAGATTGCTTCTACAGAATAAGATAAACTGTTAATATTTTTTTTTGTTGAATCCATTACTAAGTAATACTTAGTATTTATAATTATGTTTCGTGTTAAATCGGAGGAAGCCGCTAGTTAAAAATATTTATTTATGCTCTTGACCACAGCCGAATATTCACATTTATTGTCTGCGTTGCGGTTTAATATGAGTACTATAGATGAATTCCCCGTAGTTAAAGCATGTTTCAATAAATGCATTTTATTCAGGGATCATTGTCATGTTTTTAAAGTTTGTTTTAAATATATTTTGAAAATAAACTGCTGGTTTTAAAAATAAACAATACCAAACAAAAAGTAGGAGTAGGCTTATTGTAATTATAAAACCACGGACTAATCTTCTGATCTGTGCATAAAACGAATAAATAGGTATATTATATTATATTTTATTATATTATATTTTATTATATTTTATCAGTAAACACTTGTAATTTATTTCAAACGATATTGTATTAATATTGTTACTTTTCACAAGTTTTTGAAGTGAAAACTTCTTTAGCGGCGCTGAGCACTTTTTTTTGTATGGGTAAAAACTTTAAAACTCGCGTCAGGGTCACGTGATGCTGATCGAAAAAGCGTAAGATCGAGGGGAAGGGAGAGGAACTAGTATCTCCCACTCTTTCTACCGTGCCTGAGTGTGCTGCTCTGTTTAGGCGGCACAGGGGGCTTAGACAAGCGCGCGCCCGTTTTATTTTTTAATTTTGATTTCAATATAAATTTTGCAGACGATAAAAATCAATCATTAATTGAATTTTTAAATAATGAATTTGGTTTAACTATGTCAAATGATCGCAATTTTAGCACAACGAAATACAAAACTACTATTGATGCGGTCTTTATTAGACACTTAAATAGGTTCGAATCAAAACTGTTTGTTTCTTACTTCAGTTATCATAAACCAATTGTATCAGTTGTAAAAATTTGCGATGATGATTCTGATAATAACGATGGTGTAAAAGTCGTCAAAATTATGGATGGAAGTTGATTTTTCTGAGAGATAAAATTTAATGTAATATATAAATAACGATATAATATTATAAATAACAACATATAAATTGTCATATTTGTGTACGATAGCGCAATAAATAAACATTGTATTCTACCTCATAAATGATAGTATTTTTTACTTATAATTAAACACAACGTTAATATTGAAGTTTTCACTTCTGCCGGCACTCCCGGAGTGCTATTTTTTTTTTATTTACTTTCATTTGTCTGTTGTCTGTCTGTCTGTAATCAAATCTTGCAAGTTAAATTTGATCCACTTCCTGGCTTCCGATTGAGCTGAAATTTTACATGCATGTATAAATCGGATGACAATGCAATATTATTATGACATGGAGCTGGAAGGTGGCCATACGAACTCTGTAATTAAACGACGCAATCTCGTCGAGTTTGGGCTCATTTGATTCGTCTTGACGAATACTTTATGGTGCTAGATGGTAATAATAATAAAAGCTTGTTTTTAAAAAGTTTTTTTTTAAATTTCACTTGTTAAGGGTGGGATTAACATTTTTTTAAATTTATTTATTAGATTATAATTGAATATGAGCGCGTGATGCCTGCGTGAGGCCGCAGATGGTAGCAGACTAAATCTAGAAAGCGGGATGAATTACTCCTTGGCACCACAAATTATGTATAAAAAAAACATTTAAAATTTAATTAGTTAAAAGTTTACCAAACAAACAACCCCGTGTCGAAAAACTAAAGAGAACCCAATTTGCCTCACGCACTTCCACCCCTAGCATACTTTTGATAGCAATATACCACTGATAGGTATCAAAATAGATGCCGCGATCGCTAATTTTATAATATCAATAAAATCAGCGTACAGCATCCTGAGGGTCATTACAGGTAAATGGGACTGCCCTATGTTGAAGCATCATATTCTGGTTCTGATGAAATAGTAGGTAGTTAGTAAATTCATATCATGTAAATGTTTAAATAGAAAAAAGAAAATGACATTCTCTTAAAATTAACTTTATAAATAATTATTCTTATTTGTATATGGATCATCAATAGTTATCTGAAATAAATGAATATTTAATTTTAATTATTTTTTTTAATAAACATCTGACAGTGGTTCGGAGCACTTGGATTTTCTGTAGATCGGCTTGTGGCCGATAAAAGTCTGTGGTTACTAAAAGTGTTCTTTGCTCCTGTAGTAGCTGTAGTATTGTTGGTTTATTTTTCTGAATAAAGGCATTTGCCACAAAAAAAAAACAAAAATTAAGTTGATGTCACAGAACCGATGCATTTCAGGACTGAGGACAGAAATTTTGTGCGAAAGTTTAAATTTATTTTTTAATTCAAAGAAGAACTTAACATCAGGAGAGCGTCAAGCTCGCCGCAAGACGCTCTCCTGATGTTAAGAGAACGCTGCTCAGTACAATGTCACTCGGGATTTCAAAATGATGTGAAATTCTAGGTGCACTGCACCAACGCTTCATACTCAAGATTCATAAGATGTTAAGACTCTTTATCCCAGTAATTTCAGCTACAGTGAGTGCCGTTCTTCCAAAGCACAGGCTGTGTACTTATGTGTTACCGCTTCACACCTAAATTGGAATAGGCGCAGGTTACTTTTCTGTAAAATTCCGTATGTAAAACCGGTGGGTAAAGCTAGTCGTGTAAATGTTTATAATACGAGTATATCACTCCTCTTATACACAATACACGCTTATGCAAAACACTTTATTTACTAGCTGCGCCCAGCTGTTTTACCCACTGTACTATGCCTATGTGTTATTCCAGGGTTTAAGCTATCTCTATACCGAATTTCAGCTCAATCGGTCCACTCGTTTAGGCGTGAAGAAGTAACAAACATACACACTCACAATCTTTCGCATTTATAATATAAGTGTGATGATTTTATTTATTTATTTTATTTATTTCAAAAAAGATAACAGATAGGCTTTCACGGTATCTATCCTGTTACATATTTGTGATGTACCTATGCCTATAGGTACGCTATGAGTTCATTGGAAAGAGTCATTTTCCAGGTAAAATGAGTCATTTCACTCACTGCATTAATGGTATTTTTTATTAATAGCCTTTATGATGTACCGCCATTGAGCTATGATTAAAAGCCTCACAATGTTCGTATTTCTTTGTTGCGTTAATAACTGATGTGTTTCAAATAATTATTATGTTTTCATTTAACTACTTTTTAATATTTATTGGTATAGAGAGAATATACGTTGTTTCGAATTAAAATGGTGACTTCAATTAGATATTTAGTATGCAGTATGCTATAATAAATAATAATATAAAAGCGTTTATTTTCTCTCACAAGAATAAGTTTGTACTTAAGTACTAGGTGTAAGTACTAGGTGGTTTACATTTATTGGTAATCATAAGCTTTATCACCTATCTTGTGAGGGACTGGTGCCTACTGTAGGTTTATGGAATAAACCTGAGATGCAGGTCGCCATTGCCCCCCCTCTGACAGGATTGGTAAAAAAGAACAATAAATTACATAACTTTAAGAAAAATAATTATTTTTTTTGTATAGTATGTTAATTATCGGAACTGATATATAATTATAATAATATATGAATTAACATGAGCCAATAATAGCCAATCTAGTGAGAGCTGGTCATTTAAGTATTTTTACAAAAAATCGTACATTTTTATTTTTTTCTTCTGTCAAACCTTACTTCCCTAGTTCGTTGTGTCCAACGGAACCACCGTTACGTAAGAAAGCAGCAAAATAAATAAAAATATTTCTTTACAGTTAATTCCACTTTACGAGTATGCGTTCCTATATAATATTATAATATGTCGCTCTTAAACACGGGCTAAGCCCGGGCCTTTTTATAGGCGTGCACGGAGACAAAAATGTCCAACGCGTAGAGGCCCTTTTAAGCGTTAATATAAATTATGTAATGGGTGACACTTATTGGAGTCTATCTGTGAGTCCATCTACAAAATTATAATATTATAATTATTATTAATCCACATTTATAGCACGTCGTCTTAGGGCTTGTTCACGTGTACCCGCGGGCGCGGGCGCGGGCGCGAGCGCGGGCGCGGGCTCGAAATATCAAACATATGACGTGCTATGAAGGTGTTCACGTACAACGCACGTGCGGTGTGAGCAAAGTCTGTCGCGCCCGCGCCCGCGCCCGCGCCCGCGTGTTATAGCGTGAACAAGCACTTAGTCGAGTAGAACCGTCTTTATTTCTTGAACGGTCAAACTCGTCTTTTAATAGCTCTAGAGGAATAAAGTAACTTTCATTAACATATATTACCTTCACTCTAAGAAAGTTAGGATGTGGGCGTATTACGATTGGTGCTCATTTTCTTGCGATTATTAATAAAATGTGAAGCTATATTTAGTATTACGTGGTTAATAATAATTAATGGAGTCTTAACATCTTATGACTCTTGAGTAAGAAGCGTTGGTGCAGTGCTCCTAGAATTTCACATTATTGTGAAATCCTAGGTTACACTGTACTGATTATGGGCAGCCGTTATCTCTTTAACATCAGGAGAGCGTCTTGCTCGTCTTCTACTTCATAATATAAAAAAATATATATATTAGGCCCGGGCATAGGCCCGTGTTTAAGAGCGACATATTAATATTAATACTTGTTTCGAAAAGAAAACATCTAAAGCAGCTTGTGGTAAACTAAAAATGGAATAATTGCAATACAAAAAAACTCAGTATTTTTTTTTTGATACAAAGTAAGAAGACGAGCAAGACGCTCTTCTGATGGTAAGAGATAACGCTGCCCATAATTAGTACTGTTCTAACCAGTTTAGAAAGGTAAAAATTTTTGGGTGCACTATACCAACGCTTTTTACTCAAGAGTCATAAGATGTTAAGACTCTTTAGCCCAGTAATTTCAGTAGCTACAGTGCCCTCCTACCGAAGCACAGTAATGTTTGCACATTACTGCTCAGGCGGTAGAATAACTGGCACTCTTGGGGTACCCGCTTAGACGACCTCCTGCAAAGGAAGTCTACCCCCGGTCTATTGACTGATCTATCAACGCACAGCCACAGGACGGATTGGGTTGAAATTTGGAACACAGATAGTTTTTATGACGTAGACCTCTGTTAAGAAAGGATTTTGGCACGCAGGCAAAGCTGCGAGCATATAATGCTAGTTAATAATATTTTAACCACTTGTTTGGAAATGAAAGTCTAGAGAGAAACGAAATTCTTTTACTTCTAAAAATGCTTAGTCAGCACTATAAAAATTATCGCCAAGCGTCAATCTTAAGAGTTGAATATAAAAAAAAACTTCCTATTTTTTTTATAGTGCGAGATTCAATTTTTTTTATTCATGTCTCTCTCTCTCTCTTCACTCGTTCCCTCAATGTTGAGGATCGTGACTCCTTCCTTGCTGCTTGTCCGAGACTGTCTTCTTCCACTGGCTCCTATCTTCGGCTTTGTGGAGTGCCTCGCTGACCGATATCTCTAATTGCTGTGCAACCTGGTCAGACCATCGCTTGGGGCTACGCCCTCTAGGCCGCTTCCCCTCTACTTTGCCAGTCACGATCAGTCTTTCCAGGTTCATTGGTTATTCATGTCTAAATTACATAATAATAATGTCAAAAATACAATAAATAATTTATAATTAAATCGTTATTTTACATAATATTGTATTTGAAGCAAATTGAAATAAAGAAAAAAAAAATTTTTTTCTAAATCCTAATTTTTTTATCAAAATTTTATATATTTTTTTATATAATTTGAAATTGTTCTTGTAGATTTTCTTTTGTGTTAGAATAAAGGGTTATCTATCTAATATATCTAAATAAAACATTCATAAAACGTGAATCAAAAATTACCTCTATGCAATTTGTTCAAATTCACCAGATAAGAGATCGCGTTAAAATTTACACTTTTCGGACCCAACGGGAAAGCACCAGAACAAGAAGCTTATAGACGCTCAAGAAATAAATTCTAGCTCCCTCTCACTTCACAGCAATTACACCGCGTAAACTTTAAGATAACCGTTAATTCTGTAAAATGTAAGGGTATGAAAATGTTAACAACAAAGTTCTCTGACGAAACTATTAACTCGAGCTAATTTGCTCGGGTCGGGGGCGAAATTGAATATTATGCTGACGATCTTTATTATATAATACTTTTACTACTGAACAACTAAATCTTGATTTATATCTTCTCTCTTATCACTTGGATAACACTCGCGTTAGTTTTCAAAATCGTATATAACCATAATAATATGTTTGATTTGATGATGGTTAAGTCGGCTAGTCAGATGGGCGATAGAGTAAAAATATGGCTTCCCGCAAGAACAACTCAGTAGTTGGTACTCAGGTAACCGCCCTTCACCTAAAAGCGTAGGATGATGATGACGATGTGTAACGTTTTGAAAAAAAACTTATGGAATTGATAACATTTCAATAGCAACTTAATTAGACTCAAAACTGTATCTCCTACATTAAAGTTACAATATTGTAGTCCGAGAAAACAAAACTGAATGATATTATGCTCAAAATATGAAATCAATATTATAAAACTTATAAAAAATAAATTAACTAGACATAGTAAACTTTCAATCATCTACACACAAAAATCATCAACACACAAATTATATGTGCCATAGCAATATTATCAAACATCGAATTTACATGTATAACATTTTTATAAATCTAATCATATTACTTATAAGAAAGTACCTCAATTGACTTTTAAGATGTTCAAAAAATATTTGAAAGTAACTTCATCATTTCATAAGAGAGCGTCTCCATCAAAGGTAATACAATATTTCTCGGTGAATTTTGCTTTCGCGTAAGAGGTGGATACGTCTTCTTCGTTACGTGTTTGTATGGAGAACGTTAGGCTCAATTGATACCAAAAGCGCAACGACTTGAACTTTCAGTGTATTCTAAGACTAACCAACCAATTAATTTGATAAAAATGGTCCTTACTGTCTAAAGACCGATTGTTTTGTGATTAATAAATACTTTTCATAAATAATGTAATGTCTTTTCTTATAATCTAAAACGGCTATTAAAAATTATCTAAGAATTTTTAATATATAGATGTAAATTTACTACTAGAAATAAAATATAATTCTAGATGGGGTTACTTCTAGACCCCACGCGTGACGGAATGTTATCCTAAACAACGCGTGTACTCAAAGGTTAATAAAACAAGAACTACTCTACCAAGTTCGGCGTCATCTTGCTCAATATCAGGCCAGTTCTTGGTCGAACAAATTAATTTAAATAAAATATGACATAATATTATTTAACTGAAAGTGTCCAATATGTACCTACAATGTACAGATTAACATTCAAACGATATTATTTCCTTCCGAGATTCATTAATCAAATACCACATACCTATTTGGATTTGGAGGCATCGCGTTGTATGCAGCAGAGAAGCAAAGAAGTGTAAATTCGAGTCTGTTGATAAAATTATCAGACAAAAATCACATTGGAGATGCGCGCCGCTGAGAAACGTCGCTTTTGGTATAAATCGAGCCTTAGAATGTTCGCTTATTTTTCAGTGTTTACTCCGCTACAGATATTAGATATCGGAGGTAAATCTTTACACAAAGTAGATGTGGAGAACCACGTCGCGTCGTGCTACAACTAAAATACATATTTTTTGTGTATAATATACATGTTTCGTATTTTTTTATAAATAAAAAAGTATGCACGCTGCAATCAAATTATTTACTATAAATAATCTAGAATGAACTAAAGAAAAGTTGTAATATACTCGTACATCTAATATAATTAATTAAATTGGTATTATTTGCGAAAGGATTTATAAAATGCTAAAGTGCTAATAAAATTGACATTAAATATTAGTACATTTATTAATATACCTTACATGTTTTTATACCCAATTAAATGATACTCGTATATTTCGACTATTTTTACACTAAACGATTCGTGAGTATTTAGATTCATATTAGCAAATAAAAGGAATAAACTCACTTGTTTACTTTTTATTTCCGCCGTCGGCACGGAGCCATAAATATTTCAGGACATTACACACAGCGCCACCTAACCCCAAGCTAAGCAACTTAATGGTTGTGTTGTGGTGGTTAGGATAACGGATATATAATACTTATATACTTTTCTTTTGTAAATACATACTTATAACAGAAAACCACCCAGACCAGAAACAAATATCTGTGGATCACACGAACATTTGTCCCATGCGGGAATCGAACCCGCAACCTTCTGCGTTGCAGGCGGGTATTAGCCCACCTCGCCACAAAGGTCGTCGAAATAGAAGAGAGTTTATGTCGTTTATTTACAAATATGGATATGTTTCGACTTTTCAAATTCTTAGTTTCTATTTAAATGTTAGAGCTACATATTTCCTAAGTTAAAATCAATATGTTTACGGACATCGGAAGTCCCTCAATGTGAACGATGATCGAATGACCTCTCCATTACCGCCGCCTGGCAAACACATCGATCATAATATGGAAGCAATTCTTAAATTTAATTTTTCCTATCATTTACTTTGATGGATGTAATGCTCTTACGTACTCGAGCTATATTTAAATAATATAGGTTTTATTTTGACGTTAAAACTGCATTAGCTGTATTAGTATTTTAGGTTTTTTTTTATACAACGAAGTAAGCATACGAGCAAGAGGCTCTCCTGATGGTAAGAGATAACGCTGACCAGTACAGTGCTACCCAGTATTTTTATAAAGGTAAAATTCTTTCGTGCACTGCGCCAACGCTTCTTACTTGAGTCATAAGATGTTAAGACTCTTCAGCCCAGTAATTGCACTAGCTACAATGCTCTCCTACCTAAGCACAGCAATGTTTGTGCACATCACTGCTCAGGCAGTTGTATGTATTATAGGTTAACCTTTAAACACGATTTCGTCTGATCTTGGGTGATGATGAGGTGGTATAGTAGCAGGTTAAACCTAGAAGACGGGGTATATTCCACTCTGGTTTCACTGAAAATCGTGCCGGAACACAGTCACAATGACCGCTTAGAGACATGGTTTTGTCCAGTGGATGGTAAATATAGAGGTAATTAACCTATATTTAAAGGTAATTTAACCGAACTGGTTTCTGCCAGTTAAATTGATTCATCAAAAAAATCAAGGCCCAGCTTAAATCACTGAACGGATTTGGTTGGAATTTTGAATACATAGTGTTTTTATAATAATCGCAAATGTTTAATGAAAAACACTCGAAGAAAAAAATAACACTTTTTTCGTTCGACACTTTCCCAAAATTTTTGCGAAATGCGGATCCGGTAAAATATAAAGACCGACACAAAAGTAGGTAGGTACATCAAAAGACAATGTTAGTAAAAAAACCATACAAAAAATATAGGTTCTCTACCATCCTACCTTAAGTTCTGAAGTGGATCCGTAGATATGGCGACCAACAGCTTCTATTTTTCAATAAACACACACTAAAAAACTTAACACGTCAAAGTCCATAAAACTCATCGATTTCCAATTACACCATTCAGGTCAAATGGTGATGGAAATATTGACGAACACTTTATTTGATTACTTCATTTTTTAGAAGTGAGAACGCGCCTCGTCAAGTACCAACAGGATACTAAGTATTAACAAGTCGTATTAGGCAGAGCTTAATAACCCTCTCCAGTCTTCAATTAGGCCTAATTGTATTGACCTAAGCTCACCCAATGACTAATGGAGTGAATGATGCATGCAGCTGGACATTATTATCTCAATACTATATTATTATGTAGGTGTGTTTATTTGTTCACCTAGGAATGAACGAACTGAACTGGTCGACATTTTGTTAGATGCAGGTAATCCGGGCTGAAGCATTTGTATGTAGAAAACGAAGAAAATTAAATAGAAATGATCAGTAATGGTGGTGCTTGGTTATGGTTTTCAATAACTTACTACTATTGTTAGTTTATTATCTAAGATGAAATCATCGGGTGCTAAGCGACAACTCTTGTCCATTTACGTTGCTCTAGTCGCAATGTTACTTAAGTATTCAAGAAGTCCTAAGCAACGTCGTTATCTTGAAATGTAAATAGTCTAGTAATTTCTCTGCCTTCCTTACACATACAACCGAATTTGGACACAGTCTATGGCTTATCACTCATTCTGACCTTATCCAGAAAAAATCTAGTCCTAGTCAGTCAATCAGTCCAATGATATTTTTTTTTTTTTTTTTTTTATAGGAGATAGGCCTACGTTTGACCACATCCCACCTGATGGAAAGTGAAAATGCGGTCGACGATGGATCACGTAAGATGCCTAGAAAGGTACCTTAGGGTGTCCCGTAAAAGTATTTTTTGGATTTTGAAAACGCAACACCTCTCGAAAGTTGCGTAATTTTACGCAGATTAAGAAATTTTTTTTTTTCATTTTTGAAAAATAATTTTCAGGGCTCTACCGTTCGTTAAAGTTTTAAAAATTTAACATTTTTTCATATTTTTTTCCCGATATTGAAACAATAAAATATTATTATTTTTCTAGTTTTAGATATAGAAGATGTTCGATATTATAATTTGAAAGCAAATTTATCTTCATAAAAATCGTGTTTTATTTCTGAAAAAATCCGCAAGTACCCGCAAATTTCAACGTTTTTTGGAACTTCCTCTGATTGGCTCTTGGGCCTTAATTTACACAACTAAATATTTTTTGTTGTATGTTTTAAAGAATATAATGTGTTATTAGAAGATTTATAGCTAATTTTGC
The DNA here is from genome assembly GCA_947507615.1 of Hemithea aestivaria. Taxonomy (NCBI): domain Eukaryota; kingdom Metazoa; phylum Arthropoda; class Insecta; order Lepidoptera; family Geometridae; genus Hemithea; species Hemithea aestivaria. Next base: position 2,478,901 of record OX382328.1, read on the forward strand.
AGTATAAACGCCTTTTTGGTTATATTAAGCTCGAGTCGAAGTTAAACTACATGTGGTGTATTGTGGCCAAAACTAGGAACTCTATTATCGGCTAAAAACTATTATTGACTTCATTAATTGTATTTTATTTAATCATAATCCACGTAAAATTTAAGTGGGTATGATATTACTACATTTCAGACCTTTTAAATTCAGGAATATACGCGATTGCTTGTGATTTTTTACATTTGACCAAAATATGGGAAAATTTTTACAATAGGGTGCTTCGTATGCTTCATTTAGTATTTTCATCATTAAATTTTTGCCTCGATGTTGTACTTCAGTTCCTATGTGATTGTCAATCTGGAAATAAGTGCCTGCGAGGTGGTTATCTTCTGCTAATCGTACTCTTAATCTAACAGAACATTGACAATTGCTTGTCAAGTACGTGGTTAAAGTCTACGTCCTATATGCCTCCGATTTGGTTTCTTAGTTTATAAAGACAAAAATGAAGACGGCTAATCATTACATTTATTATTGTGATTAGTTACTATCAATTTTAACCTGAAAAAAATGTTATTAGTTGTCGAAAGAAACGCTCTCATGAAAACTTCACGTCAATATGTTATGTATTAATAGGCACTACTTTCAGGATTTGGCCTTTTGAAAAGGAATGAGAAATTGAAAGAAGTATATTTAAGACACTCAATATGAACTTATTTTCTAGAGAAACTATCAAAATTATTATAAAGAATGAGTGCTAGCCTAGAGCATAGTGGGTTCTGCGTCATCTTTCTATTGACGGCCTTTAAACCATGATTAAATAATAAAAGTGAGCAAAATTGAGTAACCGTGACATACACTATCTGTGGATATGTATATTTAGCTGATATCTAATTCCTTACAAAGTGTAACAACAGTAATTCGAGTGGTTATTTTTTTAGAACCAAATTGTAATCTGGAGCAAAAATTATAATTTTTTGACACAAAATCAAGTACAAATTATCAATGATAATATATTTATAATGGAATTTGTGTTATGCAGTTTATTTTTCTGTAGTTTGTTAAATAAATTTAAATAAAAAAATATCTTTTAACATTGATTTTGAGTTAATTTAAAATATTGAGACCAGGACCATAAAAATCGGCAATTCTCTAAACTTCAAAGCGAGGTAGAGCCCTCAAGATGACAAAAAAATACATATTTTTTAGATTATTCATAATATGTGTTAAATTACGCAACTTTTGACAACTATTGCGTTAGTGTAGCTCCAAAAAAAAATTTCCCCATACATCGACGGGACACCCTAAGGTACCTATTCACTCGTGCCTTGAAGATACCCAAGTTGTACCGCTCGGGAAACACGGATGACGGCAAAGTGTTCCAAACGCGACCAGTTCTCATTAAGAACGACGAAGCAAAACGCTTGGTGCGGGCAGTAGGTAACGCCACTAAGTAAGGACGCCGCTTTGCCGTCTGCCGCGACGTCCGTCGGTAGAATGGGCTTGGAGGAATTAGTTCGTGTAATTCCTGCGCACACTCTCCAAAATGAATCCTATAGAAGACCGATAACGAGGCGACCATTCTACGGTGTTCAAGGCTCTGCAGCCGAGATTCCGTGAGCTTTTGGTCATCTACGAGCTTTTTGGCACGTCTCTCAATCGACTCCAGTGTCTGAAGCTGGTATTTGGCAGTACCATCCCAAAGATGAGAACAGTACTCCATACACGACCGGACTTGTGCTTGGTACAGCGTTAGCAGCTGTCCCGGTGTGAAGTATTGCCTCACCTTTGCCAAAATACCCAGCTTCCTGGCAGCCAATTGAGCCTTAGATTCGATGTAACTCCCAAAATTAAGGTCAGACGTGAGAGTAACTCCTAGTAACTCTTATTATTAATGTTCAGAAAATACATTTACTTTAATATTATTAAGTAGAATTCTTCAAAAGTATTTTTCCAAATGCATTCATCGCCAGACTAAGCTTTAAAGAAACTGAGAGCCAGTTTTATCACAACTGCATTAAAGTAATGATCTTCAATCTTCCCGGAAGCATATGTAAATTAGTTGAGAACTCCATTTGCCAGTAAGTTTGGTCCACACTCCGACCGGTTGGGGGACATAAATCGCGAACTATTGCAGTCGCAAGCCTATGTTTTACTCGGACGGAATTTCGCTTTGGAAATGGGAGTATTATTGGGATTTAAATGACCACAAAGTTTTTAACTCAGTTGTGTTTGCTACCTTCATTATACTACTTCTTCTTCTGAATATATAAAAGGAAAGAGTGACTGATTGACTGACTGATCTATCAAAGCACAGCCCAAAATACTGAACGGATTCGGTGAAAATTTGGAACACAGATAGGCTTTAGGATGTAGACTTCCGCTAAGAAAGGTGAAAGCCGTGAGCATAAGCTAGTCCTAATATAGAACGGCCTTTAGAACGGTGGTGGCGTTTAAGGGCTGAAGCTGTTTTCTTCTTCGCGCCTGATTGAGCCGGATTGAGCTAAAATTTTGGTACCCATTGAATTTGGAACAGCATATAATAATTAATATTATGATAATTTCAGCTGATAAAACTGCTTGGAAAACCTATTTCATCTACCTATAATTTTATGAACCAATTGGCAAATAAATACTTAGGTACTTAGGAGTTTTTTTTTATTTATGAACGAACTGAAGACTGGCTTTTTACATTGCAAAGATCTGCCAAAATTGATGCAAATTTAAATATTTATTCAAAAGGACTTTAAAAACATGTATGTGCCTAATATATCCCCAGAGGACCTTAATAAATCAACTGAATCTTTCTCATAGCGTACTCCGACAGAAATCACAATGTTCATGTAAAATAACAGTATAAAGTATTCAATCCTCGTCCAAAAACTGTAATAAAAATGCCACTCGATAACAGACTTTATTAACAAGTATTAAAGTACAAATTCATATGTTTCTTGAGAACCCTGTTTAAGCGAAGCCAGGATGAATTCAGTGGACTGACCGGTCTTTGGGGACGCCTCAACAAATTTGCATACATGGTGGGTTTTCAGAGCGTTTTTCTACAGCTCGCTATTATTAAAAACACTTATTTTGCATCTTTAAATAATAGTAAGGTTTCTTTTTTGAATATTTAATTTTATTTTTAAAATATTTAAACTAGAACTTTCTAATTTCGGCTTGAGCGAATCCTACATATAATATTCAACCAATTTGAATAAAAGAAATTATTTTCTTTTAATTTTATATTCTAACGATTATCTGTCAACTAATTTAATGATGATTGGAGTATGGCTGATTTGTGGTAACACAAGTGTTCTATATAAAAGTAGTATAATTGTGCTATAGTACCGTTTCTTTGTTTTTTTTTTTAATAAATGTATTTACTTATTACAGTTATTTATTTCAATATTATAGTTCATGTTTATGGGAGAGTTTCACAATGTGATCCCTTCAGTATTGTCATTTATTATCATTTTACCATTAAAACGTTCCAGCATAGACATGACATGACCTTAATACTCAAATTAACTAAAATTGTTACGTTAGTAATATATTATGTAAATGAATTCCTCACTACCAATCGTATTTCAATTTACACAATGATATAGTCTAAGATCTAAAACTAATACGTCTAACTATATACCTATCCATATCTTGAGACTCTATTCAAGATATTACTTCACAGGAATTTCGGCGTTAGAATCCTCTCTAATATTAATAAAGTTGTGCTGTATGTCTGATTCCAGGTAAAGTGTAACCGAAGTGTTATTACCTACACAATAAAATTCTTTTTCTAGATTATGACGGAGTTCTGAGGTAAAAAATCTCATAATGTTAGATACCTACTAATAATATTTTATGAAAGTATTAATATTATAATATTATGGCTTGTACGATTCACCTGAAATTCGGTGACTCTCTCTCTTGGGTTTACTGATTTTAATGAAATATTTTATTATGTTATATTATACTTGTAAGACATGTCGTGACTTAAAAAAAAAATTTAAAGGCCCCCATCGCTATAAAAATGTCATATAGAATAGTATAATACTTTATTGCGTACCAAATAATTACAGAACACAGAAACTTACTAAACTAGATATCTAAATGCTAGGTAACAATCGGCGGTCTCATCGCACTAGGCAATTTCTTACAGAAAACCTAGGAATGGAACAGGACTGAAATTACAATAATAGACGGTGGTGCGCAGTATCTCTGTAACTGGTTACAGAAAAATAAATAAATAAGATGGTTTACATATTATTACACACCTACATATTATTATAAATATAATATACTACTACAATTAAATATATGAATGTATAATATTTATAAATGATTGATATATAAATATAATAACATTATAAAAATAAATAAATATTTTATTAAATAAATAAACTGAGCTGCAAGTAATATTATAGAAGGGAGGAGAGATAATGTTCCTTTACCAAATTCTTGAAAATTTCAAGTGATTTGGAATGTCGTATATGCACAGGAAGATTATTCTAAAGGCGGACGGCTTGTATAGTGAAAGATTTGTTAGTTAGTTGGGAGCTGTGTAAAGTATATATATAGTTTTATCATAATGTGTTGTATAATATATACTACTAGCTTACCCGGCAAACGTTGTTTTGCCATATAAATAATTTCCTAGTAATTTCTAGTGTAGACAAAAAATAGCTTACTTATTGGAAGTATGTATGTATTTTAGAATGTGTATATTGTATGTATGTAAGAATGTGGTATATGCGTGAAATAAGCATTATTTTATGCAAAAAATTTTCAAACAAAAGTAAAAAATTAAAATTTTATGAAAAAATTGTCTCTTATAATTTTTTCATACAACCAATATTTCCATTGACATTTCAAAATAAAGATTCATAATGATTGATTTTTTGGAAACTATGAAAATCTTAATTGTTCAACTTTTTTTTAATAAAATTAAATTAAAATTACATTTTTATAAGATCAACAACATTTTCGATATAAATAAAAAAAAGTATAATTACAACACAAAATCCGTTGTTATTGAAAGCTCGTGTCACGTGTTGAGTACTTTTTAGGTTATAAAATCAATTGATTAACTAATCGTGCAAAATACACTCAAAATTGATAATTTAATTATTATTGATAAAATAGGAATGATTAAAAGTTAATATGAGCGTTACACTGAGATAGCAAAATAATAATTGTCAACGTTACTACTACACTTGATGCATAAACAATAATGATGGCCGACAACTGTGTAGGGAGTGAGAAAGAAAGGAGACCGGCTTCGTTCTCATCCCTACTCCGTGCTGTTTACTGGGTCAGAAGTGACACCTGTAGACATCTGGCGGGGATAACTAATTAAATGACGATTGATCAGTTTTCGACCGGAGAGGAAAAATGATTCAATTACTAAAACGGCTATTAAAAAATAAGGGTTGATCGTAGAAGGGTGAAAATTGAGGATTGTATGTATTTTTGTATGTTGTATCATAAAAAAATAAAAATTAAAAATTTCGCCAAAAAAATAAAAAATAAAAATTTAGGGGTGGACTACCCCTAACATTTAAGGGGATGAAAAATAGATGTTGGTCGATTCTCATAGATACCGGATAAGCACAAAAAATTTCATCAAAATCGGTCAAGCCGTTTCGGAGGAGTATGGCAACGAAAACTGTGACACGAGAATTTTATATATTAGAAGATTAGTCAAGCCCTTTTATTTGATATCCTTAGATGGTTACGTATCATAATACCTACGGTCGTTTCAACTACAGTCGATATAACTACGGTCGATTCGCCTATGTTCGTTACACATATTGGACGACTCGCCTGCAGTTCAACTCGCCTACGGTTGATTAATCTATGGTCAGATGAACTAACGGACGATTCGGCTAATGTTCATTTGAGATGTTGGTTAATTCAACTATGAACGACTCACCTACGGTTTATAAATTCTATGCTCCGCGTGCTTTTAGTACAGTATTCAGGGCAAACCGAAGTCAGTTGGTTAGGTTAGGTTTGAACAGTGACCACAATGCGCGAGCCGAGCGAGAGAAGCAAGCGTGCCGCGGCAGCGGCCGGCGAAGCGCCAGCTGTCTGTGTGTGTGTGTGTGTGTGTGTGTGTGTGTGTGTGTGTGTGTGTGTGTGTGTGTGTGTGTGGGTGTGTGTGTGTGTGTGTGTGTGTGTGTGTGTGTGTGTGTGTGTGTGTGTGTGTGTGTGTGTGTGTGGGTGTGTGTGTGTGTGTGTGTGTGTCTGTGGCATCGTAGCTCCCGAACGGATGAACAGATTTTGATTTAATTTTTTTTCTTTGAAAGTAGAGTTAGTCGAGAGTGTTATTAGCCATGTTTGGTGGAAATCGGTCCAAGATGGCCGCCACCACAAAACCGCGAATTACATATTATGTTGTAAGCATTGCGTTGGGGGTTTTTTAAATTTTTAATTTAATTTACTTTTATGTATTTATTGATATGGGCCTCTGGTACACTGTACTTGTTGTCAGTGTACTATTGCCTGAAATAAATGAATTATTATTATTAATAAACGTAATTTCCGTTTATTCCAAATTTAAAAATAAGTTTGGCCAATTCAAACATTAAACTGATAACAATCGACCGTTAAAATATATTCCGATGTCCAAAATAGGAGTCAAATTGCGATTAATCACTCAGGGTGTAGTAATTATCGAAGCTGTAAAACAGTAACTGGCAAACTTCTCAATCGTGTTCAAGAATGAACCTGTCCAACCTAAATAATAGATTGGACTTCAGCGGTAATTAATGTTGCTGCAAGCGATGCCACAGTTTAAGAAACGCAGTATAAAAATTTAGTTTTTACAAGCCATTATTCACTTTCACCTATCTGCCTGTCTGTAATAAAATCTTTTATTTTTGACATCATTTTTATTTTCAAATTTTAAAGTATTAAGTTATTTTAATTTGATATCGTATAAATAGTTTTAAGAATTTATTTTTTAAATGGATTGTCTTTTTAACCCCCGACGCAAAAACGACGGGGTGTTATAAGTTTGTATTTTATTGAATTTATTTTATTATGACTTATGTACTTTGGTCGAAATAAATGAATTGATTGATTAATTTGATCCACTTACCGGTTTCTGCTTGAGCTGAAATTTTGCATGCATGTATAAATCGAAAGACAATGCAATATCAATATGACATGGAGCTGATCTGATGATGGAGCTGAAAGGGCTATAGGAACTCGGTAATAAAACAATCGGTAATAAATCTCATCACAACAATAGATTAAGTAACGAATTGTATTCAAATACTAATCTTTGCTGATAACAATATTTACCATTTGTCACGGATTTATATTATGATTAACCATAATGTCTGAGGTGGGGGCACTGGTGTCCTGCATTACAGGCTTTTAAATAAGACCTACAGTAGGCACCAGTCTCTCACAGTAGTCAATATGTTCACTGTTCACTAATTATAAATGTACTTTTATTGTTCACTACTATTGTGAGAGGAAATAAAGAAAATTTTTATTTTATTTATTTTAATAAAACAATGCAACCTCATCGAGTTTGGGCTCATTTGATTGGTCTTGACGAGTACTTTGGTGTTGGATGGTAATAATAATAAAAGCTTATTTTTAACAAGTATTTTTTAAAATTTCACTTGTTTTATTTTGTTACTAGCTGTGTCCAGCGGTTTTACCCGCTGTACAGCATTTATGGCATTCCAGGGTCTAAGTCACCAACCAGCCCAATTGGACGTATTTTCTGAAAATGGTTTCAATCCACAAGGGCTTGTTAAGCAAAAATGTTCCATTCACAAGGGCGCCTTGGGTGCATTTTCACCTGACTCGCCCTTGTGGATTGGAACTATCAGAATATACGTCCAATTGATTCACCCTTTTAGGTGTGAAAGAGTAACAAATATACACACTCACTCACTTACAAACTTTCTCTTTGATAATAAACCTTGCTCTTGAATCACTCATGACTCTATTGCGTAGTTTTAAATACCTAAGTATACATAGAGATGGACAGACAGACAGCGGGAAACGATTTTGTTTTATACTATGTAGTGATTTTAATATGAATGAATTCGAGGGAGATTGCCTCACTGACTTATATATTAATGCTTGGTTAGTCAATTTGGTCTATATAATTTGTAAAGATATAGATTTTTTACACTGATTGCAAGACTTAAATATATTATGCTTTACGTTTTTAAGAATTCCGAAAAAGTAGGTACACTGTATTAATTGAAAATTAATTCATGTTTGATACTTCAGACTTAAAACGATTAATATTAATTAATTTTTCTACATCAACAACTTAAGTTTAAAATATCAAAATTAATGTTCTCGAATTACAAATTAATTAAATAACAACTTTGTACGAGTCAGTGAACACAAAACTTTTGCACAAACAAACTTGCTACTCACTCTTATAATTAACATCATTATGCTTGGCAGAAATCAAGTATAATATTATTAACTATTATGGTTTGAATTAAGCTTGACTTTAGGTACATATTTTGGGCGTGTTAAAACACGTGCTTTAAATAATTCACGTTTTTAATCCAGAGACGTAAACCTCCACCGGGGGTAGATTTCCTTTTCATTAGGGCTATTCACTTATCCGTTAGGGAACCGAACCGAAGACCCAATTGTCAAAAATGTATGAAATTACGTATTACGTCGTATCGATTTAATAATACTTCATACGTCATTTCATACATTTTTGATAATTCGGTCTTCGGTTCGGTTCCCTGACGTATAAGTGAATATCCCTGCACTAGGTGGGTATCCCAACAGTACCAGTTATTCTACTGCTTGAGCAGTGATGTGCAAACATTACTGTGCTTCGGTAGGAGCGCACTGTAGCAATTGAAATTACTGGACTAAAGAGTTAACATCTTATGACTCTTGAGTAAGAAGCGTTGTTGCTGTGCGCCCTGAATTTTACATCATTGTAAAATCCTAGATACGACTATACTGAATTAACTTGGGCAGCGTTATCTTTTACCAAGAGGAGAGCGTCTTGCCCATTTTCTTACTTCTTTGCATAAAAAGTTGAGCTCCCAATAAGTATTGGCCCTAAGAACTAGTACACACTGGGCGCTTTAAAACGCGCGCTTTGCTAACGTGCCTTTTGAATAACAGGAGTTCTATTGAAGTGTGTTACAACGCGCGTTTTACGGGCGTGGACCATAACACGTATTATTATTATTATTGGGTAACCTCAAAAGGACCTTAAGCCGCTTCGACCATTTCTGATCTTTTGTGGCAGTCCAGTTGAGTTATAATTCACTGCTTAATCCCGTGGCCTCTAGGAGTTCCAGATGTTTCGGGGAGTGACTTGTTGTATCTCTTCTGGGAACATAATGTGTCGCCCCAGGTGGATACTTCTGTTGAACATGAGTGGGCCACAGTTGCATAACACGTAAGTAATTAGATACATATAGACACGTAAGTATTAGACACGTAAGTGATTAGATTAGTAGTATAGTCCGAAACCCAGGGTCGAGCCTAGTTTCGACTTTTATATCCGTGAGTTTAGTCGGTATATTTACATAGTTGATATGGATAACGCTCGCGTTAGTTTTCAAAATCGTACGTAAGTAATTGTCCGAAACCAAGGATCAAACCTAGCTTCGACTTTTATATTCGTGAGTTAATTGGTATTCTTATATAGTTACCTAATATAAATAACGCTCGCGTTAGTTTTCAAAATCGTATAAAAAGAACACTGACTGTTGCGCGACAGTCGCGCTACTTACAACCTAAAATTCTACTAGTAAGTGTGTAACATCCCTAACTCAAAAAGTTCTTCTTAAATTACTTGAAATACGAGTAACACAACTCGTATATACTATGACTAAGCTGGTGTTGGTTTGACTTAATAATTACTTAGCCAAGAGGCAACTAGCAGCATAACACCTCAACTATACGCGCTCGCTGTTTAACTTCGTGCATATTATATTATGTACTGCATACATGATTACATACATAGTACCTTAATTGTACAGCGTGTATTATCTACAAGGAGGAATTAATTCTAATCTTACTAATATGTGTGTAAACGTGAAAGTTTGGGTTATTTGTAATAATGGATGTCTGGATGTCATGATGTCTGGACGTCATGATGTTTGTTACTCTTTCACGCCTAAAAGGGTAGATCGATTGAGCTGAAATTTGGTACAGAGATAGCTTAGATCCTGTAAAAACAAATAGGCTATAGTACAGCGGGTAAAAACGCTGGGCGCAGCTAGTAATATTATAAACGTGAAAGTTTGTAAGAATATCTGGATGTATGTTTATTACTCTTTCACACCTAAACAGGTAGATCGATTGAGCTGAAATTTGGTACAGAGATAGCTTAGATCCTGGAATAACACATAGGCTACATACAACAGCGGATAAACTGCTGGGCGTAGCTAGTTAATACACATACAATATTATATTAGTTTTACAAGGGCACAAACGTACATGCGATTATTATTTTTATTGCGATTTTTTGTAGCGTCTGTGGCACAGTGGTCGCACGTGTGGCAGGCTTGTAATCCAGAATCCCGGGGATTAAATCTCAGTGTGTAAGCTACGGAAGGTACGTAAAACTAAGGGTCTTGGTTGTTTCCTGTAAGATATAATATAGGATGCAGTCGTCATGTTGCAGGTCTCGTAATAAATTTGGCGACATGAAATTGCAACACATAGGTTGGTCACACAATCTATAATTGTGTTTTTAGCTATAAAACCGCTAGGTCCAACTTACGTTTACAACTAATTAGTTTTGTTATTATTTAAAACATTTCTAATAAAAAAATCTTCCATTTTTAAGTCGCTTTAATCAATGTTAAGAATCCAGAATGGCTGCACGAACAGTTAAGGAATTTCGTCTCGTCTGAGAGGATAATTTGTACCATCAATTGGTGTTAACTCTCAAAGCCATGGGTCATCCAATTAGGAACAATACGAGTATTAGACTTTGTACACCTTGCAAGTGTACCTTACCTAAATATACCTACATTACTAGCTTATGCTCGCGGCTTTGCTCACGTGGCAAAATCCTTTTTTTAGCGGAGGGTTTCGTCATGAAACCAATCAGCAGGGTTTTTCACTTATCCGTGAAAGAACCGAACCGAATACCGAATTGTTAAAAATCTATGAAATGACATAATATATAGATACATGTCATGTAACGTCATTTCATACATTTTTGACAATTCGGTATTCGGTTCGATTCCCTAACCGATAAGTGAATAGCCCTGCTGTATTCCAAATTTTAACAATTGGGTTAAAATTTGGAATACAGCGGATTTGGAATACGGTATTCGGTACCGATTGCGGTTCAGCGATTTGGGCCGTGCGCTGATAGATCAGTCAGTCAGTCAGTCACGTTTTCCATTTATATATTTAAGACTAGCTTATGCTCGCGGCTTTGCTAACGTGGCAAAATCCTTTTTTAGCGGATCTCTACGCCTTAAAATCTACTTGTATGCCAAGATTTTCGCTTCGTATGTATGCGGCGATTTGGGCTGTGCGTTGATAGATAAGTCGATCAGTCACTCTTTCCTTTTATATAATATATTTAGATAATATTATTATACTTACACTTATTTTATAAACAAATCTTACTTAAATAATTATATCTTACTTATATTATATACGTGAAAGTTTGTTAAAAATTATTGATGTATGATTGTTACTTTATCAAGCCAAAACGAGTAGAGTTTAAGCTTAAATTTGGTACAGAGATAGCTTCAGCCCTGAAATAACACAAAGGATACAGTACAACGGGTAAAACCGCTGGATGCAGCTAGTTAGTAATATTTTCAGTAGTAAGAAACCATTTCAAAAAAGTCTAGATTTGCTGGACACCCTACAAATATTGTAAACCAGCTGCGCCCAGCGGTTATACCCGCGGTACTGTATACAGCTTATGTGTTATTCCAGGGTTTAAGCTACCTCTATACCAAATTTTAGCTCAATCGGTCCACCCATTTAAGAGTAACAAACATACATCCAGACATACAGACATCCAGACATCCATACATTTTCACAAACTTTCACATTCATAATATTAGTAATATGTGAAAGGGTGGGTCCATAATGCGTAAGACGCAAACGCGTTTGGTGTTTGAATATTACTCGTTTGCAAGCATAGACGATATTATTTGAAATAAAACCGGGTTCGGCCAGTCTTAAATTGCACATCTCATCCATAGACGACAAAAAAATTGTTCTGTTTACAGGTGCAATTCAATTCTGAAGTAAATATTTTTTAGAAAAATAAATAGTGGGACTCAGCAAGTCCACCTGTACCTACTCGTAAAGTAGAAAATTGTATTCGATTAAAAAAGTCGGTATTATTCCGTGGAGTTTAATTAAAAAACTCGAACAATAAGATGCTTTGCTTATCCAGGTATTTGAGCTGGATAAATTGGAATTGTTTCATTTGGCTCCTGCATTGCACGAGAGTCGTTAATCTCCGTCATTCTGGCTAATGAAAAAGGTATAAGAATTATAAAGTTTTTTAGTTACTCTTAGGCGAAATCTATTAAAAAGATAATAGATAGATAGATAACCCTTTATTGAAACACAAAAGAAAATGTATGAAAACAACTTAAAAGCTAAAACAATATAAAAAAAAAAAGTGTTACAATTGATGGTCTTATTGCTAATAGCGATTTCTTTCAGACAACCGTGCAGGGAGAGGAGAAAAATTGATATTTATATTTAAATTTATTTTAAGAGGGTAAAATAAAAAGGGAAAGAACGGTACGCGGTATCGTCATTATAGCCAAATTTGGGCTTGCTGGGCAACAGCAAAGTGTCGGTTGACCCGCCGAAGTAAAATTGTATGAGTGAACCTAATTCGTGCGGTCCATTTTCTAAACGCATATAACGAATTATTATTTTAATCTAAGATAATACCACATGTTTAAAACCACGGAAGACACACAGAAGGAGAACAACGAAATATTTTTTTATATACAAAATAGGCATACGGGATGTGGTCCATCCCACCCAATGAAAAGTACGGTCAATGAATCACGTAAGCAGCCTTATATAGTAAGGTTCACTTTGTACCTTGAATATACCAAATAAATCGCCATTTGAAAGTATTTTCTACATAACTTAGCTTTCCGACTGGTGGGCAAGAGACAAGTATGTCGGAAGGAACTGGATAAGACTCGCACAGGACCGGAAGGTGTGGCGTGTTCATGAGGAGGCCTATACTCAGCCTATATGGGTTGAGTAGATAGACGGACAAAAAAAATTCCACATGAGGTTAATGATGACATTTTTTTTTGTCCAATTAATATATAAACAAGTGAAATTTAAAAAATACTTTTTAAAAACAAGCTTTAATTATTGTTATCATCTTGCATCATAAAGTACTCGTCAAGACGAATCAAATGAGCCCAAACTCGATGGGGTTGCGTTGTTTTATGACAGAGTTCCTTTGGCCACCTTCCAGCTCCATCATCAGATCAGCTCGATGTCATAAAAATATTGCATTGTCATCCGATTTACACACGCATGCAAATTTTCAGCTCAATTGGAAACCGGGAAGTGGGTCAAATTAAACTTGCAAGATTTGATTACAGACAGACAGACAGACAGACAGACAGACAGACAGACAGACAGACAGACAGACAACAGACAGGTGAAAGTAATATAAAGCTTGTAATATAAAAGATATTGGACCTGCAATTTCTATTTGTGCATTGATAAGAACGTGTGAGATACAACTCACTAAATTTGCATGGTTAACGCATAAACCAAAAAATTTAAGTTTTTTTGTTTAAATCACGGACTAATTATATTTTTTTTTATCTTGTTCTTCTATTCGAGTCGTATGTTTTATGTTCTTTTTTTTATTTTGTTAATTTTCCTATTATGGGCCCCAAAGAAAGAAAAATTAAAGGGTAGACAGGTCGGCTTATGAACCGGTGACGAGACAGCAAACATGGACTGGAAAGGAATACGACAAATTGTTTGGAGAAGAACTTTTCCCACTAGTGAGACAGTATTCACAAAACACCAATCACCTCCGGTGATCCAACGGTCGATCACCTAGGTACGCGTTGGACAGACCTCATCAAGGATGCGACACAAACCTCCGTAGTTTTTTTTTTTGGTGTGGAGTTGGAGGCGCATCACGAGGGCTGTTTTAGCCAATAATGAAAATGCAGCATCATTAACCACGACCACTCTGTCAAAAGTGAACGACTAATAAGAGGATTCATAAAACAAAACATGATTTTTATTATCAGAAAATAAATATTAATATTAATAAAGATATTTTCGGATGCATACATAAAATTAAATGGAATAGTTAAAAAAGATATTAAATTTGATACCATTCAGCTCAAATTCCCACACCCACTCGTCACTTCAATAAATGAAATTATATGTCCCATTCACGGTTAAAATTAAAACGGCATACATTTAGTAGACGAAGTAGACATGTTTTAAAATGAATTTTATTGCTTTAATATTAAGGTTGGTATTTGAAGTGTACATTTTTAATTATAACAAGAAAATAGGCCTTGTCCTAATTGACAACGAAGCGGTAAATTGCACGACTACGAACGATTATGGACTATTCTGAGGAATTCATACAAAGGTGTGGAGTCATGGTGTTAGTGATGGAACACGCGAGCCTGTTCAGTATAACTACAGCTTAACTAGAGGTATAATTTCTTCTAAATATATAAAAGGAAAGAGTGGCTGACTGACTAATCTATCGCAACGCTCAGGCTAATCCACTGGACGGATTGGGTTGAAATTTGGAACACTTATAGGTTTTGATGACATAGACCTCCGCTAAGAAACGATTTTACCACGAGGGCAAAGCCGCAAGCACAAGCTAGTTCTATAGAACTGTGTTAAACAGAGTTATTACTACACTAGAAACGCCTAGCAGTTATACCCGATGTACTGTGCCTATGTGTTATTCTAGGGTCTAAGCTATCACTATACCAAATTTCAGCTCAATCGGTCCACCCACTCACTTACAAACTTTCGCCTTTATAACATTAGTGTGATACTATAAAACAAAGTGGCTTCCCTCTGTCTGTCCGTCCCTATCCATGCTTAGATATTTAATACTAAGCAATGGCTTTTGATGCGGTATAGATAATATAGTGATTCAAGACAAAGGTTCACATGTATAATATACATTCGTAATATAGTACAGATACACTGATAATTTTCTTTTAGGCACTACGAAGTGCGTACAGGTCCACTTGTCTAATAAATTATCTAAAAAGAAAGAATAACTGACTGATCTCTCAGTGTACAGCTCGAACCAATGAACAGGTCAGGTTGAAATTTGGAACACAGGTACATAGGTTTTGTGCTGGAAACCTCTGCTAAGAAAGAATATCTCCTCGCGTGAAAAGCTGCGAGCTTATACAAGCTAGTTTAAATATAAATTGATTAAAAATATTACTTTGTCAAATAATACTCGTAAGGATAAAAATAAGTATTTGGTTGTTCTCAAGGATATGTAGGGCCACTGGCGGATCCAGGATTTGGTTCTGGGGGGGGCCAAGGTGCAGACGGGCAAAAATATTATAATTTTTACTACGAAAACTGTGTGTTTAGCTCGCTCTGAACAGTTAGAAAGTTCAAATATCCTTAATAATAAGTGAAGAAAATTATAAACTTGACCATGAAATATGTGCAAAATTCGTACCTCTACAATGCTTCTGGGGGGGGGGCTTGGCCCCCTGGCCCCACCCCTAAATCCGCCTATGTGTAGGGCAGTCGTTAGATTGTAAGGTAAATTCTCCTTGAAAGAATCTTGAAGGAAATTCCAGCATAATAACATAGTACGTTGGCCACACGGCCTATCATTGTGATAATTTGACTGAATAGCATTGTAATTAGGGTAACTTGTTCTGATAAGGTATCCACCGCAATCATACAAAATTACCATAGTATGTTATCAATGCTTTTATAAAATTAAGAAATTACAAAATGTGCAGAGGAAACTGCTAAAAGGAAGTCTATTTAATTTTTATAAATTCTATCTAGAGGAACAAGTGAAATTAAAAAAAAAAATACATTTTAAAAACAAGATTTTATAATAATTGTTACAATCTAGCATCAAAGTACTCGTCAAGACGAATCAAATAAGCCCAAACTAGATGGGGTTGCGTCGTTTAATTACCGAGTTCCTATGGCCACCTTCCAGGTTCATCATCAGATCAGCTTGATGTCATAATATTGCGAAATTTCAGCTCAATCGGAAACCAGAAGGTGGATCAAATTAAACTAGCAAGATTTGATTACAGACAGACAGATAACCAACAATAGGTGAAAAATAGGTGAAAGTAGAAGCTGGTAAAAATCAAAACAAGCTGCTATTCGTAGCGATTTCCCTTATACTACTGTTTAGGCCACGAAGCGGAGGCGTATAGCGTAGGCGTAGAAACACCACAGCATTTACGAATTAGAGGTCATGTTTGATAGATGAGTCACAGTAATTATTATGAATGTTTTCTGCGATATATTCTATGATTACACTATCTTGATAATATTATGCGAAAGTATAACTTTTTTCAATGAAAATGTAAGAATCTTTTCTCAAAGATCTTTAATCAAAGAAGTTTTTTTTTTGTGTTAGGGAAGGGAAGGGGGGGGTTACCCCGCTTTTATTTTTAATTTTTTTTTGACCCAGGAAAAATGTTTTATGCATCATCACCCCAAAAACTATGTTGACGTGGACATGTGTATTTAGACGATATTAAGCACGGTTTTGTCCAGTGGGTGGTAAAAGTCATCGGTGTGTGATTCGCTTCAGACACATGGACACCAACAGAACTTCAGCAAGTTCTGTTGGTGGAAGTAATTTAAGGATCCATGCTGCGTGAACAAGTAACAAACACAAGAACAGTGTGATCACGCCCTGATTTATGATTAAACTAAGTTAATTTCGCTGTCCCAAACATGGAGCAATATAACGCTGGACTAGTAGGGAAGTGAATTAAGCAGGAGGGAGCACCGTTTGACGCGTGGCGGATGGAATAGGTAATTGAGCCGTAGCTGGCTTATGCGGTACTTACTTTAGGTCCGGCGATGCTGGCACGGATAATTAATTTACAGTTAATTATAGAAGGCCCGGTGGTCTCCGTTGTTAATCAAGTTTTAGGACTGGAGACGCAATTAACATTTATTATTGTGTTATGCTTTGTGCGCCGCGCATATTCTGGCTTGATTAACTTTTTTCACAAGACTTTTTTACTATTTTTCGAGAGGAATGTTTTTGAATTTTTTGTTACTTTAACTTGCTGTTTTTAGCAGTTTTACCAGTTGGTAAGTATTTATCTGATGTGTTATTCCAAGATCTATAAGCTACTTAATTAAAAATAATCGAGCTAGATTATTTTGGCACCTAAAATAAAATTATCGAGCTAGATTAATATAATTAATGGCTTAATAGAAATAATCAGCTAAATTATTATTGGGTAACAGACGCCGCCAGCAGACCAAACTAAGAAAGCGGGATATTTTTTCCCTTTCCTGATTGGTTTCCCCAATTGTATCACGTTTTAATATTAAATTTATAAAATTGTACAGTTGTACGTTTTTTTTTTGTAGCGATCTACAAATCCCAAAATAACTATTATATTATACTAACTGCGCTATGTGGTTTTACCCGCTGTACTGTAGCCTAGGTGTTATTACAGGGTGTAAGCTATCTTTATACCAAATTTCAACTCAATCGGTTTACCCGTTTAGGCGTGAAGAAGTAAAAAACATAAACACTCACAAACTTTGGAATTTATAATATTAATTGATTAATTTTTTTTTTTTTTTTTTAATGTGATTAAGTAGAAGACGAGCAAGACGCTCTCCTGATGTTAAGAGATAACGCTGCCCATAATCAGTACAGTGTTACCCAAGATTTCACAATTATGTGAAATTCTAGGAGCACTGCACCAACGCTTCTTACTCAAGAGTCATAAGATGTTAAGACTCTTTAGCCCAGTAATTTCACTAGCTACAGTGCCCTCCTACCGGAGCACAGTAATGTTTGCACATTACTACTCAGGCGGTAGAATAACTGGCACTGATGGGGTACCCACCTAGACGACCTCCTGCAAAGGAAGTCTACCCCCGGTATTATTTTATATTGTTAATTAAGGCCCTCGACACAAAATCAGCTACGGCCGTGATAGCATTTCTGATTGTCTTGGACAAAAAGTGGTGACTATCCACAGTCAAAGTTGCAAAAGTGCTCCATTGTAGTTTATTGGAATAATTTTTTTTTTTTTGAGTTTGAGTTTGAAAAGCCTACCACCATTAAACACTTCCTCCACTCAGTGCAAACGATGAATTAATAAATAATAAAGCGGCAGTCGCGTGATGCCTCCATATAAAACAACAAAGTATCTATGAAGTGCGGCGTGAAGGAGTCATTAAGTATACTAATCGCTTCCCCCGTATTTACGCATACGTAATCGAGGGGAGACGATTGCCTGTTATTTAGCGAGTTCAATGAACCTTTGCGTATGTGTTAGTAAACTCACTAATATTGTAAAACAGTTTGTGTGTTTGTAAGTTCACACCTAAACTTTAGTACCACAGATTAAATCTACGCTTTTTGTTTAATTAAATAAATTAATGAAGTCCCACTTAGGGATGAAAATTTCCGGTAATATTCCGAAAGTTTCCATTACTTCCATGAAACTTTCCAAATTTGACAGAAACAATAGGGAATAAACACCAAATCAGAAATCAGATTTTTTTAATGAAAATGCCAAGTAAAGTAAAATTACTGCTGATAGGATAGTAGGCTTAGTGCCTGTCTACAATACTCAATCAAGAATTTTGACTATAAAATTAAATTTCTAACTGATATACCAAGGAAAAGAAATACGCTGTTCATTGATGGAAAAATCATACCAATTACTAAAAAAACATTGTATTTTTGTTTTACTTTGTTAAATAGACTTATTTATTCTTATGCATATGAAAGTATATAGGTACACGTGTCTGTATGTAAAGGGTAAAACAGTGCAATGACTGATTCACAAGTAATAACCTGGCTGCTTGGTGAGCTAATGTTAAAACAGAATTATATGAATTATGTTTATATAAGTCGGTATCAATGCCCTCTTTGGTTGTTTATAATCTTTATAATTGTAAGTCAAAAAAATAATGGGTTCAGCTATCATAAGTTACCAGTATCATAGTTTTCACTTTTTCTTTGTATATTTCCATCGTCAATTAAATATTCATGGCAATTACCATCATTTATTATAGTTTTGAGATAGGTAAGTATAATAACAAAACAAAAATAAACCCAGAAGGCCGTAGTAGTCAAAAAAACGCATTCAAAAATTCAGTGTTAATCTGGAAATTTTGGAAAGTTTCCTGCAATGTTTCCCTATATTTCCGGAAACATTGGAAGTATTCCTGGAAAGTTTCGGAAACATTCGGACATTTTCATCCCTAGTCCCACTAAACTATAAGAGTGATAATTATATGCCTCTATGTTTAAAATGAATTAAAACTACAAAATAATTAAGTTAAATAAAACCTTTAGTTATATTGAACCATAATTTAAAACAAGTAAATCTACATAGAACCAAAGACTCGTCAAGACGAATCATATGAGCTCAAACTAGATGGGGTTGCGTCAATTAATTACGGAATTCCTGTGGCC
Organism: Hemithea aestivaria; assembly: GCA_947507615.1. Classification (NCBI taxonomy): domain Eukaryota; kingdom Metazoa; phylum Arthropoda; class Insecta; order Lepidoptera; family Geometridae; genus Hemithea; species Hemithea aestivaria. Next base: position 2,498,534 of record OX382328.1, read on the forward strand.
ACCTTCTAGCTCCGTCATCAGATCAGATCCATATCATAATAATATTGGATTGTCATCCGATTTATATAGGTACATGCATGCAAAATTTCATCTGAATCGGCAACAGGGAAGTGGATGAAATTTAACTTGCAAGATTTGATTACAGCAGCTGACAGACAGACAGACAACGGGACAGGTGAAAATAAATAAATAAAAGCTTGTTATCATTATCATCATCTCAGCCGTAGGACGTTCACTGCTGAACATAGGCCTCCCCTTTGGACTTCCATATGTACCGATTGGAAACGACCTCCATCCAGCGTTTTCGGGCAACCTTTATAAAGTCGTCTGTCCACCTTGTGGGTGGACGTCCTACGCTTCGTTTGCTATATAGAAGCTCAACTAAACTATTATAGCAACACGACACAAGCTTCAATATCCAGTGACAGTACGGTAAGATATACATACAGTACCCCAGTAATTAGTAGGCCGTCTTCCTAGCGCCAACGACTGATGGTTAGCCAATTACCGTCACTCATCCAGGGAACAGAATCTTGACCGTGTGATTTGTGTTCTTGTTCTTACTAATTGGCGCCTTACCTTCCACCTTGATACTACATGCTAATATTGTGAATAAATAATTTTCTCCGGCGAATTTATTTATAGTTATTATTCAGCACAACGCTAGGACTTTTTTTATACAACTAAGTAAGAAGACGAGCAAGACGCTCTCCTGATGGTATGAGATAACGCTGCCCATAATTAGTACAGTGCTACTCAGTATTTTATAAAGGTAAAATTCTGGGTGCACTGCGCCAACGCTTCGTACTTGAGAGTCATAACATGTTAAGACTCCTCAGCCCAGTAATTTAGGACTAACTTAATGCTAAAGTAGCATATTCTCACGAAAAACAGGCAAACCAAGTAGCGAATTCATAGTCAAAATCTAGTTTTACTAATTAATAATATTATAGAAGAGAATGTTTAACCACTCACACGTCCGCCCTTGACAGCTCAAAAAGCGTCGAACGTCCGCGTCCGCGATCCAAATAGAATCGCGTCGTGCGCTTACTACTGATACCTACTAAACGTCTATTTTCTAGCAAACTATTAAACCATTTTCTATGAAAAAATAGCACTATGTAATTAAAACTATAAAGATATAAAATATCTGAAAATTTTGATTCAAATATTAACACAAAGTATGTAAAAAAAATCTAACTTGGCAATATGTGTAAATTTTAGGTATTTTTTTGGTTTAAACACTTTTTTACGAAACATCTCTGAATATTTCTTATTTTTACCTGCATATTATTAAACTAGATTATATAAGCTTTGATTTGATACCAAAATATAATGACTTACAGAGTACAGTGTAGCACAATAAATCAAAACAAACCACCCATTCGTGTATAAATCTTCAACGCCTAGAATAAAATCCTGGGAATGGGAATATTAAATCAATGAATTCAAACTATTTTTCTTTATATTTTTTAATTTTAGGTATACGTAAATAATCATGTTGAACTGTTTTTCTAAATTTAAGTTGTACTTTAATAAAATAATAGTTGATTAAAATTAATCATGGAAAAATATTACGGAAACGCGGCAAGCGCGATAAAAATTTTACATGTCGACTTTAAGACATGTAAAATTGTCCCGATTGTGTTTATTTCCTTAATATCTGTACCAATTCCGAAAGATAGTATCATGAGGATTATAATAATATACTAGCTGACCCGCGCGCACTTCGTAGCGCGTGACAGTAAATTATTCATATATTAATGAATTTGATACAGACCATTTAATTCGATTTCCAATTCCACGGAAAAGAGGGATTCAATTCACGGGTTTTCTGCGACTTAATGGGCGTAGAATTAGTAAAGGCTGGCAAACCTTGCCAATATGTAACTACGATTGAATCACCTACTATTCAAAATGTCTATTAGACGTTTCGCCTATGTTCATAATAACTATTGGTTGAAATCAATATTGGACGATTCGCCTACGGTTAACTCAGCTACGGTCGATTGAGCTATGGTTGATTAAACTATTGGACGATTTGCCTATTTTTGACCGAATTAACGGACCGTTCACGTATTTTTAGACCACGTTTCCGGCTGCTAGTCAGGTATGACAGCTAAAAAATACTTGTTTATAGTACAGAATTCAGAAACGTGTTGTTTTTATTATGCCACTTTGCCATGATGAGGTAGATGAAAGAAGATGCCAAAATGCCTGAAGATGCCATGACACAGGATAAATAATTCAGTAATAAGAAAAATATCTGGCGCTTCGCCGGCCGCTGCCGCGGCACGCTCGTTTCGCTCGCTCGGCTCGCGCATTGTGGTCACTGTTCAAACCTAACCTAACCAACAGATTTCGGTTTGCCCTGAATACTGTACTAAAAACACGCGTAGCAAAGAATTTATAAACCGTAGGTGAGTCGTCCATAGTTGAATTAACCAATATATCAAATGAACATTGGCCGAATCGCCCATTAGTTCACATGCCCATAGTTTAATCAACCGCAGGCGAGTTGCACTGTAAGCGAGTCGTCCAATATGTGAAATGAACTTATGCGAATCGACCGTAGTTATATCGACCGTAGTTGAAACGACCGTAGGTATTATGAAACGTAACCCGTCCATGCGGGCAAAGCCATGAGAATAAGCTAGTGACTGATGTATCTGTATAACGTACAGCCTCAACCGCTAGATGGATTGGGTTGAAATTTGGAACATAGAAAGGTTTCATGACGTAGACCACTGCTAAGAAAGGATTTTGCCGTGCGGGCAAAGCCGCGAGCATAAGCTAGTAAATAATATTATGAAACATTTTTTGTGAATAATACTTAGATTTCAGAGACGTCCTGGGATAAGTCCCAGAACTATCGTTATACCTATACCACAGTACAAATTAGAACGGCAATAAATTACCACTTACACATATAGTACATCAAGATTAAATACAGTAAACAAAAATATATCAAATTATCATTTAAATCAGAAAAACTAATAAAAATACGGAATAATAACAGCTTGATTCCGTACAGTTACTCTTGACTTTTTTCCGCGTCATTTAATGGTGATCTCTTTACCGTGGGTAGACTTCCTCTGCAGGAGATCGGCTAGTACCCCAACAGTGTCAGTTATTCTGCCGCCTGAACAGTGATGTGCAGACATTACTGTGCTTCGGTAGGAGGGCACTGTGGCTAGTGAAATTACTGGGCTGAAGAATCTTAACATTTTATGACTCAGCAGTGCACCCAGAATTCAACCTTCGTTAAATCCCAGCGTTATCTCTTACCATCAGGAGAGCATCTTGCTCATCTTCTTACATCGTTGTATAAAAAAAACTAAAATGAAATTTTCTGAAATGAAACTATCATATACCTACGTACTCAAACTATTTATTATAATATATCTATCAAATTTCACCTTTCAGCTCCATCATCAGACTTCAGATCACTTCCATGTCATAAAATTATTGCATTGTCATCCGATTCCCCGTAAGCAAAATTTCTGCTCAATCGGGAACTGTGACTGATAGGTAGAGTGCTTTTCACAAAAGGAGTTCTTTTTGCGGGGCGCCACTATCGCAAATTTTAAAAGTTAGCATATTAAATAACTTTAGAATCTTCGATGTATCCTTCTGCAATCTTGTTACACTTCTAGCCACCATGGCGTTTAAGAACTGTAATATCAGCGCCTGAGTCAGCTAAGAGTGTTGCTGACGTCCGCCTCAGGCAATGCCCAGTGTAAAGATGGGAGTCCGGAAGCTGAAGAAATTTAGCAATCGTTTTTGGCATATCACCGATTTTATTGATGCCTATGGGCTGTTTTTTACTTTTTCCATTATCATAATGTAAGAAAAATCTTGAAGTTTTTGTATTAGCGGGTCGTAATGCCGTATACTTGTCCACCACATTCACATATTCTTCACTAATGACGAATGATCTGTCGATTTTAGTCTTTGTATTCAATAATTTTACTAATATTAATTTGTCCGAATGCTTTTCAACGTCGTTTACCTTAAGATTCAACAATTCATTTGAGCGGCACGCACCATTTATGCCAATAATTAATACAACCTGTAAAAAATAACAATAATTTAGTTTACCTACTTATTTTTAGATAGGTACAGTTAGATAGGTTTTCTTTGAAATAAATTAGCTTTTTACAAGCTTTATATTACTTTCACCTGTCTGTTGTCTGTCTGTCTGTCTGTCTGTCTGTCTGTCTGTAATCAAATCTTGCAAGTTTGATTTGACCCACTTCCCGGTTTCCAATTGAGCTGAAAATTTGCATGCGTGTGTAAATCGGATGACAATGCAATATTATTATGACATGGAGCTGATCTGATGATGGAGCTGGAAGATGGCTATAGGAACTCTGTCATTAAACAACGCAACCCCATCGAGTTTGGGCTCATTTGATTCGTCTTGACGAGTACTATATGATGCAAGATGGTAATGATAATTAAAGCTTGTTTTTAAAAAGTATTTTTAAAATTTCACTTGTGTATCAATTTACTTACTTTTAAAGCGAGGTATTTACTGTCTGGTGCTTCATTCAGAAATTTTTCTATTTCAAGGTCACGTTTCGTTTTCAAGACAGCTTTTATCATAGAAAAAATGCTCCATAATGTACTGGATTTTCTTGTTTTAGATAGTTCCATGAAATATGATAGTATCACGGTCTCGGAATATGTTTTTGCATTTTTTGAGAGGCGCCAATTATTGAAGGATTCGTACGCCTTTACATATTTCACTTTAGATTTTTCAGGCAAATAGCTAAACTCGGCATTCGAAACTTGTTCTTTCAACTTTTTTGGCGTAAGACAACTACCTTCATCACTGGGGTCACTCATTTCTTTGTAATTAAACATACTATTAGATCACAAATAGAAATTTGCAAAAGTTTACAACTTAAGTTGAAAATATTTAGTTGAATCTTTACCAAGAGGTTTAGAACCAAATGGAAAATGTGTTGTGAACACCACTGTCGCAAGAAAAATGACAACTATAAGTGCCATCTCACTTACCTCATACAAAAGAGAGAGACAAAGATGGCATTTATCGATGACGTCACAACGCATTCTCCATTTGACTGTAAACTCTAAACTTCTACATCCCGCCATTTTGTATTTTTTTATTTTTATTAAAAGAGTTGCGTTCGAAATTTGTGTGTGTGACATATTTATGAAAAACAAATTGTAATAATATTTAAAAAAAAAAAACTCACTTACGACTTATTATTCTATAATAGTATTTTATTTAAAATATTATTGAAAAAATACAATTTATAAAGTTAAAATTCAATAAATAACATTAAAAATTATGTGCATCTCAGTTAAATAAAAATTGTACACAAATAAGTTTCAGAACACACGAACTTTTTCATAGCCAATAAAATTGTGTTCGAAATTCAAATCACTTTGCCTCTCTACTCTCTAGAGAGCAAAAACGGCTTTTGCTCACTGAAATCGATGACCAAAGACACTATTTTCGTGCGAGAGTGGTGAAAAATTATTTATGGCATGAAGTCCAGAATTTATCGAAAAAATGTAATTTAGTTCCGCAAAATTCCGCGGGACCTCATTCGTGAGAAGGACTCTACCACTGAGGTGTATACCTAAAATCATAGGCGGATCCAGGATTTGGTTTGGGGGGGGCAAGGTGCAGACGGGCAAAAATATTATAATTTTTATTACGAAAAGTGTATGTTTAGCTCGCTCTGAGCGGTTAGGAAGTTTAAACATCCATTACAATAAGTGCGCGAGCAGCTAGCTGCGAGCGCCGAAAAAAAAATTTTATTTCAGAAATATGTGCGAAATTCGTAACTCTACAATGCTTCTGGGGGTACCTTGGCCCCCTGCCCCCCCCCTAAAGCTTAAACATCCTTTATAATATGTGCGCGAGCAGCTTGCTTAATGACGGGTAGTTCCCGTTCGTACACACCTCCATCGTTCACACTGTTACCGAACGGGAAAAGGTCAAAAAAGATGTTTCGCTCGGTCACAGTGTGTCCGATCGCTACTTTTTTTTCCCAGACGTTCACACCGTCGTTAACAGTGTTAACGATCGGGAATAAAAAGTTTCGATTGTTCGCAGTGTGGACGAACGCTACTATTTATTCCCACTCGTACCTAAATCACACCTGAACTAACTTTTATTTAAAAAGTTCTTCTAGTGGAATCGCGCGCACTTCGTGGCGCATAAAACAGTCAAATAATGCCTACATTTATTGTTTTATTTATTTTGGTAGTAGAATTTCACATAATTGTGAAATCCTAGGTAACACTGTACTGATTATGGGCAGCCGTTACCTCTTAACATCAGGAGAGCGTCTTGCTCGTCTTCTACTTCATAACATAAAAAAAAAAAAAAAAATACCTAATTTGGTACCACTGCATTTCAAATCTGTAATATCTTCGAAAGTATTCATTCAAATCTTTCTTTTGATATAGAAAAGGGCCATATTTTTCTATATCAAAAGAATTTATACTACATACATAATATAAAATCGCTTCGTTTATAGCGAGCGTATCAATCTTTAAGAGAGAAAAGGGTGCACCAAATTCATCACTTTATGAATTGACTGTCACGCGTTACGAAGTGCGCGCGGGTCAGCTAGTATAATAATATATAATATTATGTATTAAGAAACAATGTTATTCAGATTATTGAATTAAAATTGGTTGCTTGTGTTGTTTTTACGGCAAGTAAGTACGGCGATACCGCGCCAGTAATAATAAGGCATAGTTTCGCATACCACCCCAACCGCATATCCTAGTGCATTATCTACAATGACCTTGAATTAGCCAATCAGAGAGCATTGCAAGTGTGACGCCGCGCCGGTTACCATACCTGTGGGAACCTGTTTAAAAAGGACAGTACGTCACGATTTACGCAATAGCCATGATGGAACAGCGCGCGAGTAGTTTGAGTGGAGAAGTAACATTAGTTTACATAACAAGTGAATTAAAATAAAAAATTTTGATGGCGGCCATCTTGGATTTTAAATTTTATATAGTGGGCTGTATTCTACTCGTTAAGCCCTTTCATTTAATACCCATATCGATGAGGTCGTGGAAGAAAAAAGTAATTCGCCATTTTGTAGCGGCGGCCATCTTGGATCGATTTCCACCAAAAATAGCTAAGAACACTTTCGACTAACTCTACGTTAAAAAAAAATTCGTTCATCCTTTTGGGAGCTTCGATACCACAGCCAGACACACACACACACACACACACACACACACACACACACACACACACAGATAGACAGACAGACACGTCAAACTTATAACACCCAGTCGTTTTTGCGTCGGGGGTTAAAAAGAAAACACGGGACAATTTTGTTACATGGTGGTCACCAATATTATAAAAGGAGAGCACATAAAAGTGACCCTGGTTACTATATAGTATCAAAATACTCGCCAAAACAAATCAAATAAGCCCAAACTCGATGGGGTTGCGTCGATTAATTACGGAGCTGTTTATTATAATAGAATATCAAAGTACCCACTTAGGTACAAACTACCGTTAAAAATATCAATAATATCTCTCATTGGTACCTTTATTTTTTTTGCATCTTGACTAGATACAAAAATTTATACAAGTGAGTTAATGCCGTTTATTTACAAAGATAATTTAAATACTCACGAATCGTTTAGTGTAAAAAAGCACTCGTCAACACTGTGACCGAGCGAAACATCTTTTTTGATCTTTTCCCGATCGTCAACAGTGTTTACGACCGGGTATAACTGATCGGGAACGTTTCGAAAAAAAGTAGCGACCGTACACACTGTGACCGAGCGGAACATATTTTATGATCTCTTCCCGTTCGGTAACAGTGTGAACGATGGGGGTGTGTACGAACGGGAACTACCCCAGATAAAAGGTTCTATAATAATCATTGCAAAATTTTACTAACATTATAAACGTGACAGTTTGTGTCTGGATGTATGCCTAAATGCAGGTGGTTCACTACTGCGTGCCCGCCTATGCGACAGCAATAGTTTCTCCTAATGTTGTTCACTACGGCTTTTACAGCCCAAAACTGCACATCCTACCATTTCACTACCACTATGAGTACACATAAACCATTAATTATTCCCTGAAAGCACTTAAAATCTTAAAAAATAAAAGATAATGATGGTATATTTGTCACAAAGAAATCATTTGAACCATAGTTTGAACTTGTGACAAACAAATAAACCAGCCACGCTGAAAGGGACGGAAGAAAAATAGGTTCTCCTTTTTCTTCACATAGAATTTTCCCTATTGCCGTCACGCTCACACATAATATGGGTACTTCTAGTTGTATTAGTTCTTAGCCTAAATGGGTGTGAACAGATTTTATGTCTGTGTGTCTCCGGATAACCAGTGATTTTTACAAAAGATCCCCCTAGATGGAGCGCCACAATCGCGTGATTTTAAGTTAAAATATCTACAGATTTTTAACAATTCATAATTTCTCATATTTAATTTCTCAATTAAATAGGTACATAATATTTAATTAATCTAACAAATAAAAAATATATAATAAATGAAGTATTCACAGTAATTAAAAATCTATTATTTAGTTCCGCTAGGTTACGCGGGACTTCTTTTCTAAAACTGTTTGCAGAATAAACGATATTTCTTTTTCTTAGGACATTAGTTCCATTATTTTCTGTGGCGCTAGCTTGTATGAAAAATAATTTACTTTTACAATGAACTGTAAATGAATTTTTCTATTTATCTTCAGATGATTTTACATGTTTTAGAAATTAAAAATAAGCAGCAAAAAGATATTTATTACTGATATTTACACGCATCATGCGCACATTAGATTATTTTCCGCTGGCGCTGATTCATTTGAGAAATAAGTTACATTTACTAATTTAAATGAATTCTAATTTGTTTGGCTACTATATAGCATCAAAGTACTCGTCAAGACGAATCAAATGAGCCCAAACTCGATGGGGTTTTTTCTTTTAATCACGGAGTTCCTATGGCCACCTTCCAGCTCCGTTTCGGACCCTGGTTACTATATAGTATCAAAGTACTCGTCAAGACGAATCAAATGAGCCCAAACTCGATGAGGTTTTGTCTTTTGATTACGCGGTTCCTATGACTACCTTTCTTGTTTATTAGCATTTTATATGCGAATCTTTAGATTGATATAACTCTTTTATTTATGAACCGATTTGACTAAAACCAAGACTAAGGTTCAAGTAGAGAAAACTGCAACGTATTAGTGAAAATTTTATTCAAATCGGTGGTGTTGTTTAACCACACCAGTGACACAAACTATTTACAAATTTAGCCCAAATTAAACTAAAGGTCAACCACAAGTTTACAGCCATACCGATAGATGGCGTCTGTAGCGTTTTTGGCACTATTTTTTTTTGAATTGAATTTACTTTATATTCTATTACTTTTATTTCGAATTTTTGATGTAAATTAGGGGCGATGTGTCTGATATAAATGATTATTATTTATTTTATTATTTTATTTTACGTTTCCCTAGGAAAAATTGACAAAATGTTTTACGAATTAGATCGCGCAAGCGACTTTTTCGCGTCGTTTTGTTCATATGCGTATTTTCACAGTTAATCTTAGTAAAGGATCACAATGAATGGGGAGAAATTTCCATTCTTATTATATGTATGGATAATTTTTATAAAATAAGGTGAATTATAAACATTTTATACGCAGATTTCACTGGCACGCATGAAAACTTCGAAACTATAATTTCAAAAAATAAATTTTAAATGTTGCCAAGAGCTTAGCTTCAGATTTAATGACTACAGACTTAAAATGTTTATTACAAAGCCATATACAACCATATTTACGCAACTTTTCACCGTTTTCATAGATAAAAACATGTTTTTAAAGTAGCAAATCGCTAGGACCGCTATAGCGGCTGTAACGTTTAACTCAACTTTTTTTCAGACCGCTATAGCGGTCGGGACGTTTGAGTGGTTATAATAATAATATATATTTTATTATAATAAATGTGTATAAATGTGATCTTTCATATGAAAACATTTAAATTGATTGTGATGAAACTCTGTACGTAAGTAGACAGCTCAAAAGACATGTAGCGTCCGTGGCCCAGTGGTCATACGTCCGGCTTGTAAGCCGGAGGTCCTGGGTTCAAATCTCAGTGTGGCAAAGATATTCGCCTGGACGCTACCGTGTTTCGGAAGGCACATAAAACTGTGGGTCCCGGCAGTCGTTAGGTCATGTTGCAGGCCCTGTAGTAATCTCAGTTTAATATGTAGGTTAGCCACACAACCTATAAATTGTGATTTGACTCTGACAGTGAAATTAGGGGCACCTGTTCTGTTGGAGTATAAACCCCAATTATTAATATTATTAATTATGGGTAAAACCCCTTGGCGCAACTAATCACATTAAAATTATTATAAAGGTGAAAGCTTGTGAGAATGTGTATGTTTGTTACTTTTTCACGCCTAAGCCGGTAAACCGATTGTGCTGAAATTTGGTATGGAGATAGCTAAAACCTTGGAATAACACACAGGAATAAAACCGCTGAGCGCAGCAAGTAATTTATAAATTTAAAAAACCTATTACGAAATCCAATTCTGTCAAGTAAATTACACATTTCACTTTGTTTCAGAACAAAGTATTTTAGTACGATATTATAAAAAAGAGACCAAAGGTAAAAAATATACCTAGGCACGGTTAAATTCAAAGCAGCATTATAATTTAAATTATTAAGGTTCACTGCGTGAAAAGTAAAAACCGTCGGTCGGAGGCTGTTGTGATTATACGAGATTACTGAATCGAGTTTCAGGCGGCTCTCAACTTTATAAAAAGCTGTGAGAATAAATGAATTACAAAGTACAGGAAAAAACCCAATGATAATAATGTCTAATCATCCAAGAGTACTCGTGGTTACAATTGTACTTTAAGGTAAGCTTTCACTAGAATTTTTGTCTGTAATGTAACGTTACAGATTCGTTTGGTTTAATCACTAATCTCTATATTCAAATCTCAGTGTGTTTACAAATTTCGCTTGGACTATTATCTATTGCTACAGCGTATTCGAAGGCTCGAGATACTGTGTCCCGTGTGTTTCATAATATAATGATGTGTGTAGAGCTTGCTTTTGTGTGGCTTTTATTACGAATTTAGAATTTCTTTGGTCACATCTCTAGCAATTTGTCTTTCGTCGTACAGGGTTCAGTTGAAGGGAAGAGGGCTCGAGGCCGTTCTCCAACTGGCTGGTCTGACCTAATCAAGAAGGCTACAGAGACATCTGATATGACCCAGTGCTATCGCAACACGATTTAGAGACAAAAATGGCGTCACATAACTAAATCCATCTGAAAAATCCAAGCAGAAGATCGAGCATTAGACCAACCACGACCACTCTGACAAGAATGTACGACTTATAAGAGTGGCTTTTATGAAGAAAAGTTTACTTATGTTTAGTTCAGGGAGTATATAGTTTTAGCGGGACATTATAGTGTTAGCTGTTTTGCAATGTTTTTAAAAGTAAATTATGCTCCAGTGAGAAATCACCTTAACAAAACACCTTAACATAACGGACTTATTCTCCTTCTTCGAAAACCTCCTTTATAATAACAAGAAAGAATATGCATTCAGACTTAACGATCCATTACTTGGCTTTAGGTAACGTTGTATTCTATAGGGTAAGGTTTATAATAATTTTGTATACTAATTAGTATTTATGAGGTGTGGAGGCGCTCAGAGGTCGAAAGTTCGCGACAGTTAGGACGAGGCGTCCGATAATCAGGCGTCTTATCATGGACTCGTAAGCATATCGGCATGATTCAGCAAGCCCATCGTGTGACGGGCTACCCGCTGTGTGTACGAGGGCGTCGAAGTGACCCTTGTTTACACTCCACTCAGGATGCAATCGCGACGAGGTGACCAGTCCCGTCCAAGCGAGATCCTTTGTTTAGATAAACCGGGGAGATAAACTAGCTCCCCAATCCAACGTCACTAGTCGCCTGCGTAGAAACGGACTCCCCAGGAGAGTTAAATCTTCTACAGCAGTGATGTTGAGGAACATTACATCCCTCGTTTCTGATTCACCGTTGAAACCAATGGCGTGTGCCGCTAAGTTAATAGTCTGGTGACTATGACCTAAGTAGCGTCAAGTTAGTATGCAACACTTCTTTTGATGGCTAAACAAGCCTATATGAGACAGGCAACATGATTGCAAAGGTCGCAAACGTAGGGGGAGCAAGGAAAAAAGAGAGTACAAAATTAAGAATGGCACACTTTTAATATGTCAAGGACTATCAAGTTAAGAGTTCAATCATAAGTATCAGAGGGCACTAGGATTGATGACAACTTCAATGTACAGTGGTGCGTTTGACCTAGCAATTTTCTCAAGTGTAACCAGAGCTAAAAATAGGTTTTACGTAAGACAATACACAATCTCGCGTGATAGTAGCTAAAAAATCTTTCTGTGATATAAATATTATGCAATTATTATTTTACGAAATAGATCAGACGCTGCTTAGGTACTATTATTTTTATTTCATTATTTGTACTCTCTATAGCTAGTTTTAATAATACTAGAGGGTTATGTATTGTTTTCTGTTCAAAAAAACATTTTTCTTTCTTTCTTTTTTACCTATATAAAAACACTAAATTTGATACGATATATAATTTATTTCCCAAATTTTGTAGTACGAAAAATGTACGAGACATGTAGCCACCGCATGGACAGATAAACTCCCGTGTTTTGTTCTCATAAAACTAAATAGGTACCTAACGTGTTCTTCATTTGAACAGTGTTCCCCGAGCATAGTTCACGCATACTTGTGCTATTTGTATGCGCAGCGTTGCACTCAAAATGAATTCTTGTTGCATAACGCCTCGCAATGCAGCGTTAGGATGAACCACTTCAGTGCTGCAGAAGCTTCGATTAAACAACCAACTGGATACGTTATTATGTGGCGACCCAAAAAAATAAATTGATCAGCGGTCATAGAACCAGTTATAACAATACAGGTTATCAAGTATCTCTCATCTCTATCTCTTATTTATATTTTGGATACTGTTTTTTTGTTTTATACTTCACCACCTTCACCACCTACCAGTTTTTGCCATATTATGTTACTCCCTTCCTGCACGGTTGTCTGGAAGAGACCGCCGGTTGCAACATCATTGTTTTGTTTGTTAACTACTGTTTGTGTATGTGTGTGTGTATGTACTTGTGTGAGTATATCTCAGTGTTTGACAATTTTGTCGTAGTGAAGTAATCGAAAATTCATAAGTGTGGTATCATTATAAATTGATGTGCGTTGCCTCTCCCCCCGCAAAAACTGGCAGAATTTTTTCGCATAAAAATTAGTGCCCGGGTGTATCCTTTGGTGTTTAATACTAAAAGTGCAGAAGTTTTATTAGATGCAGACAATGTTACCAGTGTGATGGATCGTGTTAATTAAGCTTACACTTATTTTGGTAAAATGTATATGAGTTTTAGGGTTACGTACCTCTCACAAGTGAAATTAAAAAAAAAAAACTTTTTAAAAACAAGCTTTTATTATTATTTTTACCATCCAGCACCAAAGTACTCATCAAGACAAATCAAATGAGCTCAAACTCGATGGGGTTGCATCGTTAATTTATGAAGTTTTTATAGCCACCTTCCTGCTCCATCATCAGATCAGCTCGATGTCATAATAATATTGCATTGTCATCCGATTTATACATGCATGCCAAATTTCAGCTCAATCATAAATCGGGAAGTGGATCAAATTAAACTTCCAAGACTTGATTACAGACAGACAGACAGACAGACAGACAACAGACAGGTGAAAGTAAATAAAAGCTTGTAATAATAATGTACTGGTTTCTAGGTAAAGAAGTTATACCTGAGGAAATTTCAGTAAAACTACAGTTTGAAATAGGTAACTATAATAACATTATTCCATCCGAGCACGTTTAAGAGGGCAGATATGAAAACTGTCAATATTAGCTTGAATTCAAGAACTTGTTCGCAACTTGTAACAACAAGTCAGCGAACAAAATAAACGTTCTAACCCCTTAATGCTCACGATTTTAGTCAAATAACAGATTAAATTCTATTCGATTATTACTGAAATAATATCCTAGTAATATTATAATATATTCGGTTATCCGGAAGAGATCGCTCTGATCGATAAGAGCGCCGATAATACTTTCGTTGTTACTACAATTAATACTAAGTATTTTAAGTTCTGTGGTTGTAACATTCACTTTTTAAGTGGTAGGTATCAATAAAGAGCTATTTCATCATCTCAGCCGTAAGACGTCCACTGCTGAACATAATAGGCCTCCCCTTTGGACTTCCATATGTACCGGTTGGAAGCGACCTGCATCCAGCGAACTAAAAATCTTAATATTTTTGTCGTTTAAATCATTCAAAATCTTATTTAAAAATTATTATATTTCAACAAAATATAATGAATGACGATGCTCAAGATTCCGTTGAATGTTTACCTCGAGCGAAGTTGTTCATTTTAAAACGGCAACTACGAAGGGAAGCCGACCGCTTCTGTAGAACATTTGTCATTTTAATCACCTAACGCTGCCGTCTGCGGTAATAAAATTATTTCGCAGTAAACATTTCGAAAATTAAATTTTAAGGAGATCTCACTTAAAGTAATGGCTTGTAGGGAGTAGGGACGGAACCGGTGAAATAAGAAAGTGGCTCAAACTTTTGATTTTGTTGCCTTTTAGCGTACTTTCTGATCTTCTTCTTCTTGTCGAGACGTATGGCTATTTATTAAATATAGTACAATATTTATGAGAACTGCAAGATGTAAATAGAAAAAAAAACATATATAATCTAAATCGAAAAAGAAAAAAAAATCGAAAACCGTATAGAATAGATCTGCCGTGACGCCGTGGACGTCATAGACTACGTCCGAAAGAGGACCTCTTTCACTTTGAGGGTCGAATGGCTAGAATCTCGCCACAAAACGAATTTTAATTCCTTCGTGGTGAGGGTTCCGACCAGCCGTCTGCCGACCTTCATGAAGGAGGACTTCTGGCCGCAGGGAGTCGTGTTTCGGAAATTTCGAGGTCGACTTCCTGCTGACTCTGCGCGCAACACGTCGCCGGCGCTACGTGTGACCTTGTTTTTTAAGTTTATAAAAATTTTATGTATGTTAGTCTGTAAGGTATATTATATGATATGGGCCTCTGGTGCACTGCGTCTGTGGCAGTGTACTATTGCCTGAAATAAATGTTTTATTATTATTATTTATCAAAAACAATCGTTATCTTAGGCAAGTCAAGTACATCATGTAAGAATTATAATTATTCTTAATAATATATTATGTTGTTAATTATTATAAAATAAAATTTATATTAAATAAAGCCCATTACACACGTCGCTATATAGCGCTATATAGCTTCTTATAGCGCGGCATAGCTTCAGTACAAATCGGCATCCGTCACACACGTAGCTATAAATGACATATAGCGCTATATCGCGCTATATTTTACAGTTGATGCGTAGAATCCGCCATTTTTCATTTTGACTAGGTGATAAAATGACTAAGCCGATTTGTATTACCGAGACAAAAAAAAACAAACTTCTATTACCTACGCGATATATTAAAATAAATAGTAGCAAATGTTTAACCGCTGTGTAACAAATTAGAAAAAAATGTTTTTTATATTTATTAAATATTTTCTTGTGTTTGCAGGTCTTTTTGTTAGCATTACGAAACAAAGTAATTTAATTTGTATTTTAAATTTCACCTCCTATTTACTTGTAATAGGAGCTCTTTTTATGCATAATGATTATTTATCCGAAAAACTTAGACCTTTGAATACCTTGCAGTAGACTTTCGCTTAACCGGCTAAGTCATGTTACAAAATGGCTACGCATTTTTTTTTTATCTAGTTCATATGGGATTTGCCAAATTGTATGGTTTTACAGCAACATGTCTGTTGACAATGTCAATTTTGAGTCTTATACAGGATGTGTAAAAAAATTCATGATTTTTTTCTCAAATTTTTAAAAAATACATACCAGGAGGTTGCCATGGTTTTTTTTACAAAAGTGATTGTCAGTTAAATCTGTAATAATGCAAACACTTTGTTTCAAGGGTTTTGTAGGTACCTCTAAAGAGAAAAAAAAAATAAATCATTATTTTATAGTTTGTCTAGACATTTTTACTAGGAAACTGAACGTTTGGAGTTTTTCTTGTCCTTGTCATATTGCCTATTACTGAGAGTCATGGCCCATCCTTTGGAGGATTTGATATCTGATGATAGATCGCTATCTGGGTTGGTTGGATGCGATTTTCATAGCCAGGAGCCAAAAGACAACAGGACAACAGCAACTACAAGGGTGGTGCGGATCTGATCTGACCAACGCATCGGACTACGACCTAAGTCCGCTTTTCTTTGATTTTCCGGATGACAATGAGCTTCTCTACCTATGCTATTTGGCCGATGTAGTCGAGAATCCTCTGATAACGTCGGCCAAATCCAACATGAATTGATCTTTTTTGATTAACGTAAGTCATACTTTTAGTAAACGATGTTAATTTAGAATAAAATTTTCTGGATTTTTTGACGAATTTTGAAACGTCATTTTTTTTTTAAGTTTACCAGGAGCAGATTTGAAGGAAACCAAAATCTAGGAAAAAAAGAAACATCCTTTATGTAGAAAACATTGTCAAATTCATTTGTTTAAGTAGTGTTGGGGAATCATTGTGGAACTATATGCAATCAAAGTGATTGAATCTCCGTTCCTACTCCTGGTACTCCTGGTACCTACTTCCTAAAAATATTAACAAGGAACTAGCTTTTAAATGATGAAAAGTGGTATGTACCTTTAACGAGTGTGCATATATGAAAGTGCATAGGAAGGAGAAATAAAATAGACCCCCGTTGTCGTGATTTTCTGTATAGCCACAAAATCTCCAAAACCTGACGGTTGGTTAGTTTTGATTGGCTTGTTTATAAAAAAAACTCATTTTGAAGACCAAAACCACCTTAAATTCAAGAGAGAAGAGAGAAATAAAGCGAAAAATATATAAAGCGTTTTCTTTTAAGAATTCTCGGATGCTGCTTGCTAGCGCAAGCAAAAACAATACAGTCCAATTTCTCGGATATAAAGATGTACAGTACAAGTCCTGCACAGATGCAATAGATATAAATAGCAGATAACCACATGAAATAAAAACGTCTAGTGAAGCAAACGTACGAATGTGATTTGATTTCGAACAGGAGAAATGATTTGGATACGCAAACTCGATCACCTGCTCGCATTAAGAACCACTTTGAATTTCTTCCAGTTAGACTGCGTTCGTTTTCTGCTTAGATAGGATATGTGAGTCACTTGCATGCCTATGTACGTATGTACATGCAATCACGCTCATCCAAAATCCTGATAAAGGTTTAGTCACCGTAAAATAAATCGGTGGTAATATAAATAACATATATTATCATTTTATAGGTTTTGATATAAAAATATTCGACTTATTAGTGCCTATTACTATTAATTATGTACACAAAAATAAGATAATAAGATTTCAGATTATTTGTCTTATTAATTTCGATTAGATAAAAATAAGTTGGTTAGTTTTATCACTAATTTATGACGATTTTTAAAAGCAGTTAATTATTGTATATTTTAACACTTGTATTTCCTTTAAACAACGGTTTTCAAATTATATCATTCATCGCAGGA
The DNA here is from genome assembly GCA_947507615.1 of Hemithea aestivaria. Lineage (NCBI taxonomy): Eukaryota > Metazoa > Arthropoda > Insecta > Lepidoptera > Geometridae > Hemithea > Hemithea aestivaria. Next base: position 2,516,206 of record OX382328.1, read on the forward strand.
GGCACAAAGTGGAAATTGTGCATATACTTATTAGCTAAGTAAGACTGGTGATAATGCTATATTTTGGTAACATTGAATTGATCCGATAATGAAGCCGTAAAGTAGCAACTGGAACTCCGTGAAGGTTATAGAACAGTTGAAGTATAGCTAACATATATTAAAAAACAATCTACATAACATGAAAATAAGTATATAATAATTATTTTATGAGTAATTTTCACTTTACATTAATGAAACTTTAATAATTATCATTATTGTGTGGGATAAAAGAACAGATACCTAAACTATTAAAATACGTATTTATTCGTAATATATTATGTTAATAACATTACATTAATAACATAATATAATATTTTTATATTATTGTATTAATATACCTATTCTAAACGCTCTCAAAGAAATTGTTGCCAAGTTATTCCAAGTATTTGAGTACGTTTGTAAATATGAAAAAGGAATGTTAATAAAGTCACTTGATTTGATTTCAATGATCGACTCAAGATTCAATCACAAAGAATGAACTATCAAAAAATATAGTTCCGATCAGTAACCTGGCCATCACTAAAAATAATATAGCAAGGTATAGCGAGGTATAGCAAGGCCTTGCTATGCGATGCTATATGGTACCAGGAGTCACATAGCAAGGTATAGTATAGCGTCGTGTGTAATGGGCTTAAAACAAAATTTAAATCAGAATCGAATAAATTGTTTTTAATGATTATTCTATCGATTTAGAAATAGACGTTTATTTAGAGTAACTTTAAGCTTGGTATTGATAAACAAACTCGTTTGGATGCTAAAACTTTAGTTGTTCTGAATACCGGTAAACAAAACAAATTAATTTTAAGTGTTCGATATCGGGTGTCGAGAATTTTCTATTTACTCCTCAGCTTTGTTCTCAGGTGTCTACGGACGGCTTAGTTAATTAAGAAATTAGGAGACTGTTGGGGATGATATTAATTTTTGTTCAAAATGGAGGGCAGGACTAGATATAATAAGGCTTCCTATTACGATTGGGGAGAATCTGATCGAAGGTTCCCTGGGACATTTTGGTGTTATAATAATTGAATAAGGAACTAAGGCTTTGCGTTTAAGTTGGAGGATACCTAGTATTTAAGGTAATTTAAATTTTACTGTGACATTCGGCGTACTGTACGGACTGTATGTGTATTTTCTGTTTATTTTATTGTATTTACATTTTTTGAGTAGGTATATTCTATTGTATTTACAGCGTTCAATAAAGAGTTTCCTATTTTATTCTATTCTTCTGTGGAGGCTTTTGCTTTTATTAAATCAAAGGTCTGGTTATTAAATGAACTTTTCTATCTCCGTGTATATGCCCATAAAATCCCGGGGTTAGACCATGTTTAAGAGCGATAAAATATTTTAAAACATAATCACGATTAATTTTTCTTTTCATTTAAGTACCTACTTTCCGAACGGAAAGTCCTAAAATATATTATAATACTAACTGCGTCCAGCGGTTTTACCCGCTTTACAGTAGCCTATGTGTTATTCCAGGGTCTAAGCTATCTCTATACCAAATTTCAGCTCAATCGGTCCGCCCGTTTAGGCGTGAAAGAGTAACAAACATCCTGACATCCTGAAATCCATTTTTACAAACTTTCTTGATTATAATATTAGAAAGATTGATTTTCAAAATGCTCTATATTTTAGTTTAATAACCAACGTCTAGTCCAACAAAATCGCATAAAAATATTTACACGTATTATCCTAAACAACCAATAACACCTTTCATGGCGAAGCGAGCGGTGGTAGAACAATAGCAGTAATTATACCAGCTGCCCGATGAACCTTATAACGCCTCCCAACGCATAAGGAAAACATCGAAACGCAAACACTTGGTAATTAGAGTAAGCAAATGAAGGGTTAAGTAAACAAACGTATTTATTCTGTAAATGGTTTCGGTAACTGCCGAACTATTTGTGACTCGGCTTGGAGCTTGGGAGCCAATAGGTTGGGTTAGTGAGCCAATAGAATGGCTTGCTGGGAGGTCACACTTTTGTATTAGTTCACACGTTCTGAATACAATTAATTTAGTTTGGTTTGGTTCGGGAAAACGCTTTGTATTTTAATTTTGAAAAGGAGTTTTAATAAGCGTGGGCGGCGCATGTTTTTGTTTTAAAACCGCTGAACTGATTCCGTCAAAATAAAAAAAATGGGAAGGGGATGGGATGGATGGGTTAAACGGGATCACCATTAAAGTGTATACTTTCGACTTAAAATGAATTTACCAAATCCATTCATAGTCCAGTAAAAGAAGAAATGTGGATCGAAAAGTCGAAAGCAGAAAAACTAACTTAGTAACTTTGTTTGGACTAGTTAGGAGATAAACATACTAAAAGTCCCCACTCCTCCGAGGTGAGCCCGAGGGGGGGGAGGCCGAAGAAGGTCCCATTTTTAGGTTTTTTGCTTATATGTCAAAAACTGTGCGTTGTACGATATTTTGTTGTGCTACATTATTAAACCTCATAAAATTTTCTACAACTTCGGCCTTGAAACTTTTTATCTATCTCTAATCGTTGTCCAGCTATGAGCTTCCAAACATGGTCTATTTTGAAAACGCTTAAATTAGTTTTCCATACAAAGTCAGTAAAAAAATCTTACAAATAAAATTTGACCAACTTCTGGTTGTCGTATCATAATGAAACTTTGCAAATGTCTAGAAATCTGATGACAATTTAATAATCTGGTACTACTGAGCTGATGTGATGACGGAGCCAGGAGGTGTCTACTAAAACTCATCAATGGCTATTAGTAAAACCGGCGAGTTTAGGCTCATTACATTCGGATTGATGAGACGTAGGCACCTCCTGGTCCATTATCAGACCCTCGACAGCAAGTGTAATGAAAAAGTCTCATCGATTCGAATGTAATGTGCCCAAACTCGACGGGTTTACTAATAGTCATTGAAGAGTTTCATTAGACACCTCCTGGCTCCGTCATCAGATCAGCTCAGCGGTACCAGATTATTAAACTGTCATCAGATTTCTAGACATTTGCAAAGTTTCATTATGATACGACAACCAGAAGTTGGTCAAATTTTATTTTTAAGATTTTTTTACTGACTTTGTATGGAAAACTAATTTAAGGGGTTAATAGTCGCTGAGTTGCTCTGTCTCGCTCGCACTATATAACTCAGTCAAATAACAATTGATAAATCATTCTTTTTGGAAATGTGTTAAATTGAAAATTTAGCTCATATTTTTATACAATTTTTAAAAGTACTCCCGGTTTGCTACCTTTAATAACAACAATGGAATTCTCAATTATATAAAAAATATCTATCTTTAAACATGCCTCAATCATCTTATCAAGTATCAAACTGGTTATACTTTTAAAAATTGTATAAAAACATAAGCTAAATTTTCAATTTAACACATTTCCAAAAAGAAGGATTTATCAATTGTTATTTGACTAAGTTATATCGTGCGAGCGAGACAGAGCAACTCAGCGACTATTAACCCCTTAAGCGTTTTCAAAATAGACCATGTTTGGAAGCTCATAGCTGGACAATGATTGGAGATAGATAAAAAGTGTCAAGCCCGAAGTTGTAGAAAATTTTATGAGGTTTAATAATGTAGTAATACAAAATATGGTATAACGCACAGTTTTTGACATATAAGCAAAAAACCTAAAAATGGGACCTTCTTCGGCCTCCCCCCCTCGGGCTCACCTCGGAGGGGTAGGGACTTTTAGTATGTTTTTCTCCTAACTAGTCCAAACAAAGTTACTAAGTTAGTTTTTCTGCTTTCGACTTTTCGATCCACATACCCTTTTTGGGCACTCATTGACTGGGCTATTCAAGTGCTTTCGATTTATGAATAAAAAATCATAAAATAAACAAAAAAATCCGACGAATTGAGAAGCTTTTCTCCGCTTGTAAAGTTGGTTAAAATACGCATCTCTTAATTCAAAGAAAATCTCTCTTAATATAAAGATTTATGATCTCGTAATATTATTATTATATCAAAAGAATTATTATTTTATTTTTTTGAAGAAGAAATTGAAGCGAGAATAATTTCATAAATATCGGTAAAGCCATTTTAGGAGATTTGCGCATGAGAATTTTCTAAAGAAATTGTAACATTTTTCATTCTTCTGTGCCTTAATCTGCGTAAAAAAACTTGATCCTAAGCACAGTTGTAGGCGTTACAAATCTAATTCCAAAAAAAAACCACGGGGAAAAGCTGTAGGCCCTTAATAAACTCAACCTTGACTTTCCAAGTTAGAACATAAATTTAAAACTAAGTGAATAAGTTCAAAAAGGTACTTTCTTCAGGTACGTGTTTAAAAATGACATTGGGGACAAAATAAATTCCAATTTATGGTAATGGACCGCAGTACTCGACAAGGCTATAAACTCTCCAGGCTTTCCCAGCGAAAATAATAGGTATACCTAGTATTTACTTACCTAGAGAAGCCACTATTATATACTTTCTATACTTGGTTTCAAAAACAAAGATAATTTTTGCAGGGTTCAAAGGACTGTACTGATTATGGGCAGCCGTTATCTCTTAACATCAGGAGAGCGTCTTGCTCGTCTTCTACTTCATAACATAAAAAAAAAAAAAAAAGGTAGCACTCCGGGAGTGCCGGCAGAAGTGAAAACTTCAATATTAACGTTGTGTTTAATTATAAGTATAAAAGTACTATAATTTATGAGGTAGAATACAATGTTTATTTATTGCGCTATCGTACACAAATATGACAATTTATATGTTGTTATGTATAATATTATATCGTTATTTATATATTACATTAAATTTTATCTCTCAGAAAAATCAACTTCAATCCATAATTTCGACGACTTTTACACCATCAACAGAGCAGCACACTCAGGCACGGTAGAAAGAGTGGGAGATACTAGTTCCTCTCCCTTCCCCTCGATCTTACGCTTTTTCGATCAGCATCACGTGACCCTGACGCGAGTTTTAAAGTTTTTACCCATACAAAAAAGTGCTCAGCGCCGCTAAAGAAGTTTTCACTTCAAAAACAACTTTTTAATAAATTGGATATATGTATATCGGATATTTATCATAATATATCAGATATGTATCATAAGTTATATCGGATATTTATCATAATATATCAGATATGTATCATAAGTTATATCGGATTTAACAGTTTTTACAAGCTTTATATTACTTTCACCTGTCTGTTGTCTGTCTGTCTGTCTGTCTGTCTGTCTGTCTGTCTGTCTGTCTGTCTGTCTGTCTGTCTGTCTGTAATCAAATCTTGCAAGTTTAATTTGACCCACTTCCCGGTTTCCAATTGAGCTGAAAATTTGCATACGTGTGTAAATCGGATGACAATGCAATATTTTTATGACATCGAGCTGATCTGATGATGGAGCTGGAAGGTGGCCAAAGGAACTCTGTCATAAAACAACGCAACCCCATCGAGTTTGGGCTCATTTGATTTGTCTTGACGAGTACTTTATGATGCAAGATGATAACAATAATTAAAGCTTGTTTTTAAAAAGTATTTTTTAAATTTCACTTGTTATGAATATATAATTGATATTTTCATTGATATAAAAAAGTCTGATGATGTGGTGGCCATAGTAACTCCGTAATTAAACGACGCAACCCCATCGAGTTTGGGCTTATTTGATTCGTCTTGACGAGTACTTTAGTGCTAGATGGTAATAATATAATGAAAGCTTGTTTTTAAAAAGTTATTTTTTTTTAATTTCACTTGTTATACATTAATCATAAGGACTAATGTTTATTTTTTTAGCGGTGGGAGGTTTTGTCTATGCCTGATTCCGTTTGGGTTAGTTACTTTATCTAATATTGTGCTGCAGTAATTTGCTTAAGTTGGAAGGATACTGATTACAATTAAATTAATGTACAAATGAGACTTAATATATCTTGATGATGAGTGGCAGGCATAGTTGCTTAGGACTTTGTTTCTTGAATAAATAACTCTGCGAGTGTATGCTGGGTTATCTATACTGGCACGAGGTATAGTTTAATTCATTAACTTGCATAATCGTCAAATTAATATTATGAAATATGCCCAATGTCCAACTCTCTATCAATATGAGTTTCTTGCTCGTTCTTCTCATTGCCTTGCGAATGAGCGGTAGAATATTAAAATAAAATGTAAAATTGACTTGCAAAAGTGCTCCATTGTAGCCTATTTGAATAAATTAATTTTGAGTTTAAGTTTGATCAATCGGCGATCCAACAAAAAGTTGTTACGGAGTATTATTATTATACAGGGCTATTTTTAAAACACCAGCAATCTCGCAGGACCAAGCAGCCAACATCATAAACAACAACGCGAGATTGCAGGTGTTTTAATAATAACCCTGTACATCATCATCATCATCAGCCTATGTTCGTACACTGCTGGACATAAGCCCCCCCCATGGCACGCCACTCAACTCGGTCCTCCGTCTTTCTCTTCCAACCACTCCCAGCGACCCTCCGGATATCATCGCCCCATCTCGGCCAAGGACGCCCTACACTACGTTTGCCGAGACGCGGTCTCCACTCTAGAACATGATTGATGAGATTATAATTATGATTATGAACTCGTATACCCTGCACATATATATCTTTAAATGTTTTAAAAACTATTAGTACAAACACTGCGACATAACATATGATTATGTAAAAGGATTCCATTGCGTGGTTGGCCTACTTTACATTATAATACAACACAGAGATGAATAAATGATGGATCTATTGATCGTCCCCTTTCGTCATTACCGTTTGTGTTTCACCTATAACGCGGTATTTATAAGAGGAGTTGTCAAGCTTCACTGAAATACAGAATGATTTGCAGTCACATTGTGAGTAAGCAGTTACCTATAGCACCCATTTTATAAAGCCGTTATTAGCAAGACTAGTGCCCCATCTTATTATACGAGTGAAAGTTATAACAATAAATGCGGCCAAGTGCGAGTCGGACTCGCCCATGAAGGGGAACCCTTAGTAGCAGCAAGTTACATCACTCTAAGTTCTTTATTTTTATATTTGAGTTGATTGAATGAAAGGTAAAATGCGATTTACTATTTATAACGTATTAAACCACACGTACCCACACGTATGGGTTACATCTACTTACCAAGTTTTGACAGTATAGTTCTTATAGTTTCGGACAAAAGTGGCTGTGACATACGGACGGACGGACAGACATGACGAATTCATAAAGATTCCGTTTTTTGTCATTTGGCTACGGAACCCCAAAAAAATTTGACTGTTTTTACCCTTATTAATATTATTAGGCGGGATTTATCGGGTAAGAATTTAATGCTAGTTTTACAAAGACATTATTAAACTAACCTCAATCGACTCAGTTACATGAGCCGTGGTCACGAAAGTATAATTTAAAGTGTAACGTTTTTAACCTGTTGCAATGTGTTTTATACTAATTGACAATCTTTGAATTTATGAAGAATGAAAAAAAAGTATTTGCGTATATACTTTGATATTTTTCGTAAATAAATTATGAAGTCAATTATTATATTATTATCATCCAACGATATCTACACGTATAGAAATCTTTGATATCATCAGATAAAAATCGTAATACATTGATGACTGTTCATTGTTCATGCTTGACAACTCCCTTCTTGAGATCTCTGAGGCTATAACATGTCAATTCCATCCCACGTTGATCTAGAAATCCTTGCTCTCTTTGTTCAAAACCCCTTTCAGTTCAAAAAGCATTGACACAGAAAGCCAATTTGCATTGGAAAAGCAATAACGCGGTTTAATATAGAAACTATCTTCTCTATAACCCGCATTATTGAAAAGTTCCACTGTAACCTTATTACGTAAGGTCACACTGGTTGCGTTTGATTTCTGCTATATTATACATACATACATATAATCACGCCTGGTTCCCGTTGTGGTCTATTACCGCGGATGAGTACTTCGGCCCTACCCGCTGCCCCGGCATTATGGCGTCCCGCAGGAACACCCCCAGGTTTTTTAGTGGGTATCCCCGCCGCGCCCATCTTCGGCGGGGGAGTCCCACATACCGCCTCGCGCCCCCCGGCGTGGGGTGATGATGCGTAACGCATTTTTCCTAGGTCAAAAAAAAAGGCAGAGACTATTTTCCTCCACTTGGTACGATCCTGACACACCTCTTTCGCTTCCCCAACTTTCATCACATTCTTCATGTACGCTCGCCAGATTTTGGTACTCTTGATCTGGCCTTTCCGTAAAACGACATTTATTTGCAATATTATTATGTGCGTTTTTATCGAAATCCGCCTTTGCAATAATCGAAATGTGTGGAACGTGCCTACATTCACTCTGTAGCGATTTACTTGGGTTCAAGAAAGCAAAATATTTTTAGAAGCTAAATACTTTTATTTATACAAAACAATATTTTCTCGAAAAATACAATCGCAGGCACGCGTAAATATCGATTCATAATATTATTCCTATGTATATTTTTTGTGATAAAAATCTCCATCAAATATATCAAACATATCTCTTTTCAAATAGTTACGATAGCTGAATTCAATACTTTTTTAATATTTTTACTTCTTTCTTCGTCCTCAATATTCGTATCAAAAACTTAACATTCTATCATGTCTCTTAACACATCTTTCCACCGAGTTGCTTTTTCTGGATTGCTGTAACCGGGAACAGAAATTATTAATTGAAATTAACATGTTTTTCATTTTTCATTTTATTTTTAATTTTACTTTAATTTAATCAATGTTAAACCAACCCACAGTCACTCGCATCGTCTAGAATCACCTTAATTAGTTTGGACGCAACATAAAAATTTCATATCGCATTATCTATGGTCAATCATTCATTCGATCACTTTTTTCTCTTCTGTTTGCGGCTGTCATGGCTCCCGGGTGAAAAATTTATCACGGTGGTCAAATTCATTGGAAGTTATTCATCAAGATCAATAACGGCAAGGGTCAACGGTCCAGGACGGTGGGTTGGTGGATAAACGTCTGTAATTGGGAGAATAAATAAGGTCAACCACCAGACAAATTTTATTTCACGGAGAGGCGCGAGCGCACCGCAGATCAGATAACCCACCCCTAGGTCATCGATAATTAATAAATCACCAATCAACGGCCACCACGGCCGCAGTACGCTGGTCGAGACGGCGAGCTCCTGAGTCCCGGCCCATTCCTGAGGCTGGAACGACCGTCGCTTCGAACCCGCCGATCGTCAAAGCAGTTCGCTGGGCTGGCATATAAGTAGTGCGAACAGAAATAATATAAAACTTCAAACTTTCGCGCTTTAAACTCATATTAATTTGATTAGACGGGACTAATCGCGTAGGTATTTAATGGTAGTTTCCCAAAAACTTTATAAAACCAACCTCGATATTTCGGATCTGTCACAAGATCCGTGGTCACGAGCAAACTGGAGAGGCGCCGGTCCTGCGTCGGCGAGACGGTAGATTTACATCTACCCTCACTCGGTCAAAAATGTTCTCAGGGTTGTCACGACACACAACACTAATGGTATCCTCCAGTTTTTGAATTACGATAGGACGCAAACACCTTCTTATAACCGGATTCCACGTTGATGATAAGACCAAACTAATATAATTAATATAAAAATATAATTTTTCAAACTTTCGCACTTTAAACTCATATTAATTTGATTAGTCGGGACTTATCAAGTAGGTATTTGATGCTAGTTTTACAAAAACATTATAAATAAATAAATAATTAAAAAAAACCCAACGCAATAATAATATGTAATTCACCATATTGTGGTGGCGGCCATCTTGGATTTTAAATATATCATAGTGCGTTGTATTTTACTAGTTATCCCTTTTATTTTATGCCCATATTGAGGAGGTCGTGGAGAAAAAAAATAATCCGCCATTTTGTAGAAGCGGCCATCTTGGACCGATTTCCACCAAACATGGCCAAGAACACTCCCGTCTGACTCTACTTTCTAACAAAAAAAAATTAATCAAAATCCGTTCAGACACACACACACAGACAGACACGTCAAACTTATACAACCCCGTCGTTTTTGGGTCGGGGGTTACTAAAACCAACCTCGACGTTTCGGCTCAGTTACACGACGATAATGAAAAATTCGAGTGATTTCTAAAAATCCTAATAAATCAATAAAATCCGTAAATAGCTGCGGATAAATAATAATGATTAAGCGTTCAGTGTTGAGCGACATAATGGAATTGGCACACGATACATTCCTATCAGTAGAATTCCCAAGGTAGGGCATTTAGCGCGAGCTGAGGACACAGTAGAGGGGTTTCAGAAGGTTCATAGAATAGATTATTATTTATGTATTATTGTGTGCCAAGTTACAAAAGTAGTTATAGTAAAGTCGCTATAGTATTGTCTATTTTCAACAAAAGAACCTTTTACTGTACAATTTTTTTTGATAACTTACTCGCACACAATTTTATAAAAGTTATACATTATTATAAGAGTACTTTGAAAAAATGTTTGAAATATCAACATCATAAATTTTCATTAATATTTTTTGTTGTGCCTTATTATAGTCCCAAAACGTTGTAACCAGTTGCCCCACTATACAATACACTAGGCGACGTCCAAGTATTCACATTAGAGTTGCGCGCTTCATACAACAACAACTACAATAGGAAACAACATATAGGTAGGTTCAACATATAGGTTCGCCACACAACCTATTAATTGTAATTTGACTCTGAGAGTAGGGACTCTGAGTGTAAGTAGGGTAACCTGTTCTGTTGGAGTATAAACCCCAATTTTTTTTTTATACTAAGTAGGCCTACGTTTGACCACATTCCACCTGATGGAAAGTGAAAATGCGGTCAACGATGGATCTCGTAAGATGCCTAGAAAGGTACCAGGTACCTATTCACTCGTGCCTTGAAGATACCTAAGTTGTACCGCTCGGGAAACACGGATGACGGCAAAGTGTTCCAAATGGACCAGTTCTCATTAAAAACGACGAATCAAAACGCTTGGTGCGGGCAGTTGGTTGCGCCACTAAGTAAGGATGCGACATTTCCGCCTACCGTGACGTCCGTCGGTAGAATGGGCTTGGAGGAATTAGTTCGTGTATTTTTTTCAACATGTGCTTGTTAAGGCGACAGTGGCCTCGTAGTCCCAAAACGTTGTAACCAGTTGCCCCACTACACAATACACTAGGCGACGTCCAAGTAGTCACATTAGGGCTGCGCGTGTGAGTCGAGCACGTTTTCTGTGACATGTCTACGTGACGAAGTGCTCCCCCGCGGGTGCCTGTCTCAAATAAAACCCCTTTTTCACCAGGAAATCTCGCGCTGTCGACTGCATTGAGATTCTAATGGAGCTTTGGTTTTAGGAAATTGCCACTTTTGCGGTCTGATGGTGGACCTTTCGCCAATGAAAGGTTTCGGAAAATGCTTTATTGAAAGAATTGGAATGATTGGGAAACTGTACTAAAGGACGTTGATTACAATAGATTGCAATTGTTACAATTAATGGAATCACAGATCAGAAGAATACAAATTGTGCGTTACAGTGTGTAAATCCATGATAATTATTATTATATTAATAGTTTTTATATATTGTTGTAAAGTGATAATTCCGTTCTGATTTTTAGTGTTAATTAGAGCGGAATTAATACTATTTATTACTAAATAAGTGTTATTATTTATACTAGACTACTTAATAATAGTTAGGTATATTATATAACCAAATTCTACATTAATTAGCATTCTCTATAATAATATATAAGTTCCCAAAATGGTTCAGCTATTTGGAATATTAACGTACGTTACATAGGTATATTATTATAATCACTAAGTCTGAGAAAAACAATACTCTGAAAGTACATAAATTGTTCCAAATAAGTAACCAAACTGTAAGACAGCCAATTGTAACATTAAGTTTTTTAAATATTTTTTGTTGTTAAGTTTTTTTTTTGTGTTCCAATAAAGTGTTTTATCTATTTATCGATCTACCTGTCTGCCCTTTGAAATGAATTAATTTATATATTTATCCCAACTTTTTACTTACTATGAACTTCAGAACCCACGGTTGTGATGTTATCATCAAACAAACAAACTTTCATACACATAAAATTAAAATAAATAAATAAAATACACGTACTACGACTCAAAAAGGTTTCTTTGAAACTGCAATACTTTGAAGGAAACATTTCAACCAATACAGATAGACAAATAAAAATCAAATAGTGTTTCAGGGCAATATCAATAGAATACGAATGTTCAATTCTGTAAAAATGTTAGAATATCGTTTGTAATTTAGTCTAGAATGCTCGATGGTAACATTACCATACATACGAGTCAGGGCCGGACTTAGATTTGCGTCGCCCTGGGCACGGAAGAATATGCCGCCCACCCACCGACATTTTGCATTCTACTTTTGTGTGTCAAAGAATTAAGAACACGAGAAAATGTGGTAAAATATGACAAAAAATTAAATACTGAACGAACTAAAATGAATAACACTGACATTATCAGGAATATTAACACTGATTATTTAATTCAATTCTAATTAATAAATTATTATTTATCCATTTTATTAATTACATTTACTCTCGTAATAACTTATTATATAGAATTACTGAAATGATGTTTAATGTTGAATAAATATTATTATTATTAATGTAGATAAGATTGCATGCTCGCACACAACAAGCGCCCTAACAGGGTATGTGGAGGACTAATTTGACATATTAATTAAGACCTAATTTTGTAAATATTGACAACGAAAACTAAGCGCCGAGTAAAATTTGAGTTTCTGACTACGAAAAAATGTGTATAATGGGGCGCGAAAAATAGAAAATTTCCAAGTTGAAAGTGATTCCAATATTACATACAATATTAATCATACTAATATTATAAAAGCGAAAGTTTGTGTGTATGTGTGTGAGTGTGTGAGTGTGTGTGTGTGTATGTTTGTTACTTCTTCACGCTTAAAAGGATGCACCGATTGACTTGAAATTTGGTATGAAGGTAGCTTGGACTCTGGAATAACACATAGGCTACTTTTTATCCTGATAAATAAAACAGTATCTGAGAGAATTGATGTCAAATGAAAAAAACAACTTTATTTTTGGCGTCTCAATGGTCGCTCCTATAACCTCCTGGTACCAGGATACCAGAAACTTTAAGGAGGTCTATATTCGAGAAAAAGAAAAATCTAAGAAACCATAGATCATCAAATTCGGTCCAGGCGTTCTTGAGTTATGAGTATTGAAAATTTTAAGAAGTACCAGGAGACCAGAAACATGTAGGAGGTGTTCGGCTCATTTCGTGAAATTCCGGTGAAGTTCGGATTTGACAAATGACAAATTTGACGCGTTCGATTTTCAATTTTTTTTGAAATTCGAATACGTCTAATGACGTAATTGTCAAATCCGAACTTAACCGGAATCTCACGAAATGAGCCGAACATCTCCTACATGTTTCTGGTCTCCTGGTACTTCGTAGAAGTTTCAATCCTCATAACTCAAGAACGCCTGGACCGATTTTGATGATCTATGGTTTCTTAGATTCGTCTTGTCGACTATATGCATGTTAAAAAATATCAAACAAATTAAGTTGGAAAAAAAACATATTTAAAATATCTACCAAATGGTAGAATTTTTAAAAATCTACGAAATGGTAGAAATTTTGAAAAATCTACCAAATGGTAGAATATTAATTGGTAGTTTTTGGTAAAATATTTTTATGGTAGAAAAAGCTACCAAATGGTAAAAATTTTGAAAAATCTACCAAACGGTAGAAATATTAAAAAATATACCAAATGGTAGAAATTTTAATAAATCTACCACATGGTAGAAATTTTGAAAAATCTACCAAATGTTAGAAAATTAATTGTTAGTTTTTGGTAGAATATTTATATGGTAGAAAAAGTTACCAAATGGTAGATATTTCAAAAAATCTATCAAATCGTAGAAAATTTAATGGTAGTTTTTGGTAAAATATTTTTATGGTAGAAAAAGATACCAAATGGTAGAAATTTTGAAAAATCTACCAAATGGTAGAAATTAAAAAAAAACTACCAAATGGTAGAAATTTTGAAAAATCTACCAAATGGAAGAAATTTTGAAAAATCTACCAAATGGTAGAAAATGAAATGGTAGTTTTCCGTAGAATATTTATATGGTAGAAAAAGCTAACATATGGTAGAAATTTTAAAAAATCTACCAAATGGTAGAAATTTCGAAAAATCTACCAAATGGTAGAAATTTTGAAAAATATACCAAATGGTAGAAAATTTAATGTAAGATTTTGGTAAAATATTTTCATGGTAGAAAAAGCTACCTAATGGTAGAAATGTTACCAAAAACTACCATTAAATTTTGTACCATTTGGTAGATTTTTCAAAATTTCTACCTTTTGGTAGATTTTTCAAAACTTCTACCATTTCGTAGATTTTTCAAAATTTCTACCTTTTGGTAGCTTTTTCTGCCATAAAAATATTTTACCAAAAACTACTATTAAATTTTCTACCATTTGGTAGATTTTGCAAAATTTCTACCATTTGGTAGATTTTTCGAAATTTCTACCATTTGGTAGATTTTTCGAAATTTCTACCATTTGGTCGATTTTTCAAAATTTCTACCATTTGGTAGCTTTTTCTACCATATTAATATTCTACCAAAAACTACCATTTTATTTTATACCATTTGGTAATTTATTAAAAATTTCTACCATTTGGCAGATTTATTATAATTTCTACCATTTGGTGGATTTTTCAAAATTTCTGCCATTTGGTAGATTTTTTAAATTTTTTTTTTCAAACATAATTTGTTTGATATTTTTTAACATGCATATAGTCGAGAAGAAGACGAATCTAAGAAACCACACATAATCAAAATCGGTCCAGGCGTTCTTAAGTTACGAGTATTGAAACTTTTACGAAGTACCAGGAGACCAGAAACATGTAGGGGGTGTTCGGCTCATTTCGTGAAATTCCGGTGAAGTTCGGATTTGACAAATGACAAATTTGACGCGTTCGATTTTCAATTTTTTTTGAAATTCGAATACGTCTAATGACGTAATTGTCAAATCCGAACTTAACCGGAATCTCACGAAATGAGCCGAACATCTCCTACATGTTTCTGGTCTCCTGGTACTTCGTAGAAGTTTCAATACTCATAACTCAAGAACGCCTAAACCGATTTTGATGATTTATGGTTTCTTAGATTCGTCTTCTTCTCGACTATATGCATGTTAAAAAAATATCAAACAAATTAAGTAGGAAAAAAAATTGAAATTCGAAATAAATTTGTCAAATCCTTACTTCACAAAAAAACCGAACCGAACCGAATCCGCATCCGAATTAAAAAATATTAACCAATTTTCTACCATTTGGAAGATTTTTCAAAAATCCTACCATTTGGTAGATTTTTCAAAATTTCTACCATTTAGTAGATTTTTCAAAACTTATATAAAGTGGATTTAGTTTTTAAAAGTTAGTTAAAATTAGAGCTATTATTATAAACAAGTTTTATCGGCAACTGTGCCGCGGGTAACACCGCGGGTCGCAGCTAGTTAATTATATAATTTTAATGGTTAGATTTTTTTATTCCTTTCGAATTTTGCCGCCCCCTGAAAATTTGCCGCCCTGGGTGGTCGCGTCGAATGCCCCTAGTGTATCCAGGGCTACATACAAGTACGATATTGCTTGCCATTGTTTGCAGTAGAAATGCTTCTTCCATCTTTTGAAGCGCGCGGAGGCTGCGGCTGTCACTCGCAACTCATTTTGCATTTCCCGGCTGCGACCGCAATATGTATCGGTTACGGACATAAAATCTGTGGAAAAGCATTTAATATACAATAGAATAACTCTTTATTGCAAACCTGGTTACAAAAAATGTTTCATAAGTAGACAATATAAACCTAAAGGTACAATCGGTCTTATCGCATAGAGCAATCTCTTACAGACAACCTGGTTGGAAGGAATGTTGAGAACATGTATGGAGGCGGTGTGCAATACTTCTGGAAATAATGCTTATTTATTATTGTTACAATAATAACATAATTTACACAATTAATAAATACTACACTACTGCTACGTATGCTACGCACTAGTAGTAATTAATATATAGGTACTAGTTCATACCAGTTTACACTAGTAGGTTTCAACTGTGGCTTTAATAACCACCCACTGGTTAAACCACCAAGCGGTCAATATGGCCGTGTTCCAGTATCATGTTGAATGAAGCTAGGAAGGGATTCATTTGGCCACGATGAGCAGGAACACCCCCAGGTATTAGGGCTTGTTTGTTGACGTGCTATGAAAGTGTTCACGTACAAACGCACGTGCGGTGTAAGCAAAGTCTGCCGCGCCCGCACCCGCGCGTTCAACGTGAACAAGCCCTTAGTGGGCCCGCCACGCCCATCTTCGGCGGATCGGTGGAGGAGTCCTACATAGCCCCCCGGCGTGGGGTGATGATGCGTAACGCATTTTTCCTCGGTCAACATTTATGCCGCCTTATAGGTGTAGTCTACTACCATATTTACGGCCGCATCATCGCGTGGTCAAAGACCAACCCCTCGGCCACCGTTAAACCGTTTACAATGAGAAAATAATGCAATTCTTTAAAAAGGCATAATAGAAATAACGATTCTATTGACAAAGAATTCTTCCTTCCACTTATCCCTTTCATTCCGATCAGGTACACGAATATTAAAGAAAATCGGAGACAAAGAATATCGAAGAATAATAATTGTTAAAAACAACACACAACACATTGTTCAACATCATCATCATCATTGTTTTATTGTTCATTGTTAACATTATGCTGTAAACAAAACTACATTTTTACAAGCTTTTATTTTACAAGCTTTTATTACAAGCTTTTATTTATTTATTTAATGTACAAGACAAATTACAATCATAACTTATACTAAAATTATAATTAAACGTTCAAAATCCGGATTGTAACTCAAAAATATGTACATGCAGAAACAACAAATTTCGAGTATCAAGCAAGACATTGAAATTACAGTATATAGTGAAACAAATACTTAAGAATACAACTTATACCTCTAGTAAATATAATATGCAAGGGATCGCACAGAATCAGGAATGAAATTTAAATACATAATATGTAGGTAGCAAAAATACAACATTTTATATATACTAAGTGCTTTTTGGGCGATGTTCGATCCCATGCTGTTAATAATTGCGTGAACCATTTTAATATTATGCACTATTATTATTACATTAATCCATCGTGAAAATGTGCTATTACAAAGAATAATTATATTTTAAAGTAGTTATTAACCATTGCTACAATATTATTGGAAACATTATGGGTTAGAGTTCAGACACGGCTGAGACATTATATCTGAATCTCTGGATTTGGGGTGGAGAATATCCTTCACACTGCTTTTATAGTTGCTAAATTTAGGATTAAATATATCTAAGTTCCTGTTATTACAAGCCAGATCATTATATTGACGAGCCATTCGTACTAAGGGGTTGTAATAAGATATGTTGTTTTTATAAGTTAATAATGAAAAAAGATGAGTTGTGTTAGACCTACGAGCACTGAATCTAATGTTTAATGAAAATTGAGAGAGCAAGTCGGGAGATTCAATAATGGAATGTAAAATTTTGTACAGATATGTAAAATCAAAATATTTACGGCGCATTTCCAAAGATTCAACTTTAAATTTAGACAATCTTTCATCGTAACTGAGTTTTGGGCGACCTAAATGCTGTCTATAGCATAATATTCGCAGGCATTTCTTCTGCACCCTCTCGATATCATTTATGTGAACTTTGTAGAAAGGAGACCAAATTGGACTGCCATATTCTAAAACAGTTCTAACCAACGTGTTAAAGAGGTACAAGAGACTACTAGATTGCTTGAAACCTTTAGTGGACCTCAGCACAAAACCTAGAAGCTGATTAGCTTTAGTGATTATGTGGACGTAGTGAGATCGGAAGGAAAGCTTATCATCAAACAGAATTCCTAAGTCCTTAGCGAC
This sequence comes from Hemithea aestivaria, assembly GCA_947507615.1. Classification (NCBI taxonomy): domain Eukaryota; kingdom Metazoa; phylum Arthropoda; class Insecta; order Lepidoptera; family Geometridae; genus Hemithea; species Hemithea aestivaria. Next base: position 2,534,146 of record OX382328.1, read on the forward strand.
ATACAAGCGTCTCAAAACAGCTCCTTCGATTGCATAATCATAATTGATTTTGTGGGTCTTATTTGTAAAAGATATTGAAAAACATTTATCAATATTTAAGAACATGTGATTCATATTGCACCACTGAGAAACTGTATTTATATCTCTTTGTAACATCTCACAGTCACTTGAATCTGAAATAACTTTAAACATTTTTAAATCATCTGCGTATAAAAGACATTGACAATTTAGGCGTGCTATGAGGTCATTGATAAAAATAATAAAAAGAAGTGGTCCCAAATGGGAGCCTTGAGGAACTCCTGAGGAAACCACCATTGGGGATGACACGTACCCTTTCAGTGCAACCAACTGTGTTCTATTGTCAAGATATGAACAAATCCAGCGGAAAAGATTGCCATGGACACCATATGATGCTAATTTGCTGCATAACAGTCTATGATTAACTTTATCAAAGGCTTTAGAAAAATCTGTGTATATAGAGTCTACTTGTCCTCCTACAGCAAAGCCTTGACACAGATAGTTTTTGTATTCTAGAAGATTGGTGATGGTAGACTTATTTTTAACAAAACCGTGTTGCTTGTCTGAAATAATCGGTTTAATGTGGTTATATAGATAGTCGTATACCAAAGATTCAAATAGTTTAGCAAAGCATGACAATATACTAATAGGTCTATAATTCTCACAGCGAGATTTGTCACCACTTTTGAAAATTGGTATGATATGCGCAACTTTGAAGCGCTTGGGGAAAATTCCAGTTGAAATTGATTTATTAAATATAATACTCAAAGGGACTACCAACTCACTGCCACATGCCTTTACAAAAGACGCTGGCAGTAAGTCTGGACCAGCCCCTTTGTTCTTGTCAAGTTTATTAATTTTACTCAAGATTTCTTTTTGAGAGAATGTTATAGTAGATATGGTCCCAGAGATGCAATTATCAATTATTTCTCGATTAAGCATTGTACTATGTTCTGTGGAACCTGATGAATTTGGTCGTCTATCCCTTTCAAATACAGAACCAAAGTAGAGGGAGAAAAGTTCACAAATGCTATACCCATTAGACGACGAGACATCTCCATACTTCATAACATGAGGCATAGATACATTTCCCTTCCTATTATTGATATATCTCCAAAACACTTTTATGTTGTCATGAATGGAATCTTCAATTGAGCTGAGATACTTTTTATAACATTCATCTGAAAGCATCTTAAACCTGTTACGGAGCAACGAAAATGTGTCGTAGTCCCGTGGGTTACCGTATTTTTTGTAGAGTTTGTGAAATTTATTTTTTTCCTTATTACATTTAATCAAAGATTTACTATGCCAGATGGGATAAGACTGAGTTTTGGAATGAATTATTGGAGTATGTCTATTAATAATCTCAAAAAGCCTTTCATAGAAAATATCCACACTACTATCTATATCTGAACAGGATAAGACGTCACACCAATCTATCAACTTGATTTCTGATTTAATGCTATGATAATTACTTTTAGAAAAATTCAACTGTTTGCTGTTACACCTATTTAGACCTTTAGATAATGTATTAAATGAGATATCAATGAGAAGAACAGGATGGTGAAGATCTAAAGTGCTAAGAGGAAACGTATCGACTACTGAAGTTATATCAAAATTGGACAGTACTAAGTCTAATAAACGTCCGTTAGCATTTGAGATATTGTTAAACTGTTTAAGTGTGCATAAAGAAACAAATTCATTTAAAAGTGATAATTTCTTATTTTGTGTCGTAGCTAAGGATATGCGACTTGTAGTAAAATCTGGTGTATTAAAATCTCCGATTATCATAAAATTATCATCAGGGCATTCATTTAAGAGCACCTTTTGGCAATTGGTATAAAACTCGTCAAGCTTATTGATATTAAGATCTGGAGGTAGGTAACAAACACAAATATGTAAATTAGGAACATTATGTTTTTCAGAGATAAGTGTGATCCAGATATCCTCCATGTTGCTATCCCATGCAGCCTGTCTAATAACATGGTACTTTTTATTGGTCGCGACAAGTACTCCGCCACCTTCGAGTTTAGCTGAAGCTGTGTCTTCTCGGTCTCGTCTGAAGACATTATACCGAGCATCGAAGACTTCTCCATCAAATACACTTTTGTTTAAATTCGTTTCGGTTAAGCAGAAAATGTCAAAATCCGTAGTTAATACATTAAGATAAAATTGTGACAATTTAGTTCGGAATCTATTAACATTCTGATAATATATTTTTACCATAATGACACTGTTCTTAAAAGCTAAAGCAGTAAATAAACATTTAGTGGGAGGAAAAATAATTTAATATAATAAACTAAGATAATTGTAATTTATTAAGTGTGTCGACATTTTTTATAAGGAGAGCAGGGTTCTTCTCGTCCTTACGAATATAGATCTGGCCAAAACGTACCCACACAAACTTGTAATTCATTTCTCTACAGAATTTACGAGCTAACCTGTGTAGTTCCTTAGTCTCCGGTGAAAGGTGCTCCGATACATAAACTCTGCTAGTTGCACCAGTAAAGCCGATATGAGTAGATGCGAGTTTATCATTCAGGTGAGCTTTGTTAAATCGAGTAACGGACGATAGTATGAGATCTCGGTGTCTCTGCGAGGATAGGGTTACTAGAATATTGCGAGGTCTCTTCGAGGTAGTGTCCATTTTGGCAATACGCCTACACGCTCCGATGTCACTATCCGAAATTGTAACTTGAACACATTCGCAGAGTTTTTTAAAAACATCCAACAGATTTTCATTTTTGACCTCGGGCACTTCATGAATTTCGATATTCAGGTTTCGCGAGATATTCTCCATTGTAGAGATTCTAGTCTCTAATTTAAATAAGGAATTTTTAGACTTCGATAGTTCGAATTCCAACTGTTTAATCCGAGAATCTTTTTCTTGTAATTCCAGCTTCAAATCACCTTGTTCAGCAGAAAGAAAGTCTGTTGTGGTGGTAAAATCAGCCTTGATCTCTTCCACTGCACGCTGTAAGCGACTGTCCACCATTTTCTCAACGTCCTTTTTCAGCGCAGATCTTATATTAGTCATAAGTGCAGAATCCGGGGCTAGTTTTAGATCAAAAAGTTTACTTATGCTCTCCATTGTTACTGGGCCATGCATCAGAGCGTTTGTTGAGGTGTTCGAAGCAACGCTAGTCTGAGAGCAGTTAGGAGGTTGATCAAACGACATGTCTAGTGACTCATTGAGCGATTTAGCCTTACGCCGTTGACGAACAGGAGTGTCGTCATCATTTTTGCGCCTGGTCACATTTTGACAGCAAGGACAGCTTAGTGTCGCCAACTGCTTGGAGTTAAAATTTTTAATTGAGTCAGGCGTCAAATTTAAGCAAGCATAGCAATATTCAGAGCTACAGGTGTTACATTTCAAAAATTCATTGCCGCTAAGCCCGCTCAAACAACCGTGACAGCGCATTCTTACTTCTTATGAGGGCAATACAGTTATAATATATTAATAATATTATGTTCCAATATAATAGCGCTATATGATAAAAGCAATAATATAATAATAGCTCGGTAACAGCGCAAGCGCAATAATAGTAATAGAGAGTCTTAACAAATTTCGACGCTGCGGTTCACGTTACCGTGGCTCCGTCGTACAAGACCCGACACGCGTTCACAACACCCGAGTTCGCGCCTCAATCACGGGCAGGCTTTTTCCCCAAAATTTTCAAAAAACCAAATCAGCCAGATGTCAGCACTCACTCACGGCGCCATCCGAGGTCCTCACAAGGGGGTGCGGGGGACAGGGCGGGACGCTCACTCACACACGATGGCACCGGGGGTACGGCGGGGGCACCAGCAGTCAGGAGCGAGAGGTCCGACACAATCCAATATGGCCGCGGGGTCCAACGGGGATCCTCTCAAGAAGAAACGAGAGGAGTCGATACTTGAGCCGTCTTCACAAAACAATTTCACGCGCAACAAAAATAAAAATGAGCAATACTTCAAGACACGTCCGCCTGCGTCGAGAGTCCGAGATGGAAAAAAAGCTTTATATTACTTTCACCTGTCTGTTGTCTGTCTGTCTGTCTGTCTGTAATCAAATCTTTCAAGTTTAATTTGACCCACTTCCCGGTTTCCAATTGAGCTGAAAATTTGCATGCGTGTGTAAATCGGATGACAATGCAATATTTTTATGACATCGAGCTGATCTGATGATGGAGCTGGAAGGTGGCCAAAGGAACTCTGTCATAAAACAACGCAACCCCGTCGAGTTTGGGCTCATTTGATTCGTCTTGACGAGTACTTTATGATGAAAGATGATAACAATAATTAAAGCTTGTTTTTAAAAAGTATTTTTTAAATTTCACTTGTTTACTTTCACTTGTCTGTTGTCTGTCTGTCTGTCTGTCTGTAATCAAATCTTGAAACTTAAATTTGACCCACTTCCCGGTGTCCGATTGAGCTGAAATTTTGCATGCATGCATAAATCGGATGACAATGCAATATTATTATGACATGGAGCTGATCTGATGATGGAGCTGGGAGGTGGTCATAGGAACTCCGTAATAAAACGACGTAACCCCATCGAGTTTGGACTCATTTGATTTGTCTTGACGAGTACTTTATGGTAATAATAATAAAAGCTTGTTTTTAAAAAGTTTTTTTTAAATTTCACTTGTTACCATGTCGCTTCAAAAACCAACGACTTCTTTGTAACGTAGAAAGGCTTTGCTAACCGTAACTCTTTTGAATGCACCTCTCGCTGCGCTTGTTGTGTTTGACGTTAGGACAAAATGCTTTACAGCGATTAAAATGACTTTGTGCCTATCAAATTTTAAATTGGGAGTCTTCAAGGCACTGAAGAGTCAATAAATAGGTACCTTTCTTCGTATCATACGTGTTTTATCGGCTATCGCTTCTGCACTTTCCATCAGATGGGATGTGGTCACAGATCAGAAGAATACTAACACAAAATCACATTATCTGTCTTTAAAAAATGAGACATACTTTGGATTTTTTAAGTGTTAGGTATGGCCGCTCCAGACTCACGAGGCGCTTCGTATAGGCTCTCGCCATGAGGCTTGGTGAATGAAAATGGGAAGATGAGGATACACGAGCGTGCCTATCAGAACTCGCGTTTCCCACGTAGCCTCGTAGATAGTGTGGATCAGGCATTACAGGTATAAAGTACCAGATCTGGGGGCACGGCAGTGCCCCCGCCAAGTCGAGCAAAAAAAGCGGCACGGCCGTACCATCCTTTTCTGGAAGCAGTTCAGACCATTTTCGACCCCCTATAACTTCGTTGCGAATAAAAATAGAACCTTCAATTTTTAACAACGGAGTATCCATTGTATAAACTCGATTTATTCCAAATTTCATTCAATTTGAACTATTAGTTTAAGAATTATAACTAGTCAAAGTTTTGTAATTTTGTCACTCACTCACTCACTCACTGACCGATCATCACAAGTCTAAGGCACTTCTTGCAAACATAGAAGCTTCAAACTTGGAACATACTTAGAGTTTATTGTATAAACCATAAAACTAAAAAACCATGCAATTTCTGTCTAGTTTTCGAGATACATAAACTGCATAAATAATTTGTAATCCCATATAAATGTATAGGATTACAATGTTTCATTTGCAGTCAACGGTAAAAATTGTATAAAATCCAAATAATAATGCCATAATATATATGCCGTAATAATGTATAAAGCCAGGGAGGGATTATCCCGCCTTCTAGGTTTAGTCTGCTCCCATCTACGGGTGCACCGTCACTTAAGATCAGGCGAAATTGTAGGCAAAGGCTAACCTATAACGAATAAAAAAAAAGTGGTGAGATACCTCCAAAAACATAACTTGTAAAAAATACCAAGTCTCGCAACTCGCAGTTCTTCTGCCGTAAAAAGTTGTGAGATCCATGTATTACCAAGTCGGTAAAATCTTTTGTGTTTTAAATTAATAGATTGACTTGGCAATCGCACTATTATGGCGGTATATTACTTGAGAGATACATTGTGTTTTCATGCGATAGCCATCTCACAACTTTTTACGGCAGAAGAACTGCGAGTTGCGAGACTTGGTATTTTTTACAAGTTATGTTTTTGGAGGTATTAAAGTGTTCAGGCAAGGTAACATGGGTACCTATACCTGGGTTCAAATCTCAGTATAAGGCAAAAAGTTCGCCTGGACGCTACCGTGTTTCGGAAGGCTTGTAACTGTGGGTCCCGGCTGTTTCCTATAAGATATGTAGGAGACAGTCGTTAGGTCACGTTGCAGGCCCTTTAGTAATCTCGGTGACCTGAAACTGCAACATATAGGTTGGCCACTCAGCTTATAATTGTGATTTGACTCTGACAGTGTAAGTAGGGTAACCTGCTCTGTTGGAGTATAAACCCCAATTATTATTATTATTTTATACCTAGAGGTATATTAGAAAACTCTTAAGGTGACTTAGTTTTTAACCCCCGATCCAAAAACGACGGGGTGTTATAAGTTTGACGTGTGTCTTTCTGTCTGTGTGTGTGTGTCTGTCTGTGGCATCGTAGCTCCCGAACAGATATACAAATTTTGATTTAGTTTTTTTTGTTTGAAAGTAGAGTTAGTCGAGAGTGTTCTTAGTCATGTTTGGTGGAAATCGGTCTAAGATGGCCGCCGCTGCAAAATGGCGGATTACTTTTTTCTTCCACGACCCCCTCAATATGGGTATCAAATGAAAGAACTTGACTAGTAGACAACCCACTATAGTAAATTTAAAATCCAAGATGGCCGCCACCACAAAATGGTGAATTACATATTGCGTTGGGTTTTTTTTTTATTTAATTAACTTGTTAATTATTATGACATTAAAAAAAGTGTGTGTTCTGACTGAATTGAAATTTGTACATGTAATCAACCTTTGAATACGCTTCTTTGGCATGTTATTCAACTATACATAAATCGACACGACGTGAAAAACGTTTCTAAAGATTAATTAATTACATTTCCAACATCAAAGGTTGCATCTGAGGTAAATTGTTTCCCTCATAATTAAAATGGCGTATCTTAAAGCTTAATGAAAATAAAATGGAAAGATTCATTATCGTGAAAATTAAAACAGAAGTTAATCTGAAAGCCTTAAAGTGGAGGATCTCTTCGACAAATTAGACGAGTTGACTCCTTGACTTGGAAGAGATTAAATAAAATGCTTACAAAAATGACAATTTGTATCTGTAATTTCTCGAAAACCTTTTTATATTCTCCTCGCAGTTCATCATAAAATTGTAATACCAGATATTTTTAGCACTAATAAATGATAATTCAAAAAAAAGTTTTTATAAGTGTATCCTTTTTTGTTGGCTTTTTCTCTATAATCACTACATAGTATAAAAAATAATGTCGCATCCATCGTCTGTCTGTCCCTATAAACAAGTGAATTAAATTAAAAATTTAAAAAAAAACCCCAACGCAATAAGTAATTCACCATTTTTTGGTGGCGGCCATCTTGGATTTTAAATTTTATATAGTGGGTTGTATTCTACTAGTTAAGCCCTTTCATTTGATACCCATATTGAGGGGGTCGTGGAAGAAAAAAGTAATCCGCCATTTTGTAGCGGCGGCCATCTTGAACCGATTTCCACCAAACATGGCTAAGAACACTCTCGACTAACTCTACTTTCAAACAAAAAAAACTAAATCAAAATCCGTTCATCCGTTTGGGAGCTACGACAGACACACACACATATACACACACACACACACACACACACACAGACAGACAGACAGACACGTCAAACTTATAACACCCCGTCGTTTTTGCGTCGGAGGTTAAAAATAAATGTTCTTATATCTTTAAAACAACGCAACAGATCTTAATGCGGTTTTTAATGATAGAGGAATTCAAGAGAAAGGTTTTTATGTATAACTAGCTGCGCCCAGTGGTGTTACCCGCAGTACTTATGTAGCCTATGTGTTATTCCAAGGTCTAAGCTATCTCTATACAAAATTTCAGCTCAATCGGTCGACCCGTTTAGGCGTGAAAGAGTAACAAACATCCAGACATCCATTCTATTATTCATTTATATTCATTATATTTAAAAATAATGTAATGTACCTATTTGTTTATAACTAATTATATTAGTAAGATACATGCATAATTTAGTAGTAAAAAACTTCATAAATTTCTGTTTTTGAGTCCACTAGTTTGTAATAATAAATGATACGTATAAGCCCGATTGTAGCAATGATGTTTCCTAGTAAAAATATTTCAGTAATAATAATAAATAATGGAGTAAAAACTTGATAAAAATCAGAATTTTAATTGTATCAATCAAAATCAAAAAAATACTTTTTTGGCAATCCTAATTAATTATTCAGAACCAAAATTAATTAGAAATCATTAAATTACCATCGTATCAATATTACATACGTTATAATAAATCATTAATTAAATCAACAAATGAACAAAATTGATTGGAATGCTATAATGAAAGAAAGTACTAATCCTCTCAGACTATCAGAAATCAAAGTCAGACACTAGTATAAATTCTCTATTGACTCAAACTGAATACAAACAGTAAAAAGCTCTATTTAATTCTCTACAACAAATCTTAAGACCTATTTATTTCGCGCTCTCGCGTTCGGCTTGCCTGACAGCTGACGTGAGCTGACAGGCGCAGTGTTGCCAGATAATTATTACAATTTCTGCTGAAATAGCTTGCCATTTTAGTCTTCAAGCTTTAAATATATATTACATTTTTTATCTTAAATAATAAATCATTTTAATAACCAAATTGCGAGAGGTATTTTATCTGTGTACATTTAAATTAACATTCGTAAAAACTGACTAGCTAACATTCGGCCAATTCTGACAAAAACGCGACCCTGCGTTTAGTTACAACTACAACAGCAAAAAAAAATAAGATATTTCTAAAATTAGTCGTGATTATGACAATAATTATTTAACCATTTCAATAAATTCACCTAGTTATCTTTTTAACAACTTGACATATCTTTTACAACAACAACACATTGTCTTTTTACAATTATTGCGCTTTATCTCTTTCACAATTTTACTTTACATCATACATCTTTTACAATTTTAGCTATTTTGTCTTTTACAATTTCATATCTTATGCATAATATATTTTCTCGATTAAATACAGTTTTAGTTTAACTCATTTCCAAACATATATTTTTCTCCACACAATTTAAATTTATCTCCCATATAGGTACATACTCTTTATATGTTAAATTTAAGTTAATGTCTCATTTACAAATATGTCTTCTTTATTGAGTACAAATATTTAAGTATACCTCATCTACAAAATATTTATCTCTGAACATTTTACCATTTCTCTAATAAATGTCACTGCAACATTTATTGTTAAAAACTGACTGGCTTATTCATCACTGTATCATTCGCTAATAATAATGGCTCTCTTATATAACTTCATTACTAAAGCATTTTCCATTAATAATAACTCTCTCTTTAATAACTTTATCCTAATTCATTTGCCAATAGTGACTCTATTTTATAACTTTATCACACAAGCATTCGCTAATAATGACTCTATGTTACAAATTTATCATTAAAGCCTTTGATAACAGTGACTCACTTTTATAAACTACATCACTACAACCTTTGCTGTTAGTGACCCACTCTTAAAAACTAACCCCCTTTTTTATTGCTTTATTTATTCAATAATTTAATTTTTTATTTTCTTTACATGGGTTTCATTTCATTCACTTTGATTAACTTTTATGAACTACTACTATTTTACTAACTTAACTTTTATTTTAACTTTGATTCATAATTATCTTTTTTCACTATAATTCATGCTTATTAACCTCATCACTACCTACAGTCTGCACTGATAGTGACTTATTTTTATAAACTACGTCACTTCAGCCTGCACTAAAAGTGACCCACATAAACTACATCACTACAGTCTGCACTGATAGTGACTCACGCTTAAACCTACCTTCTTTTTTTTTTTTTTTATTCAACGGATTATTTTTACTTTGAATGGCTTTCATTTTAATTAACTTTTATAACTTTTACTTTTCTCATTTTCAACTTTCATTCACTATTTATCTTTTGCACTGTTATTCTCTTATATACATCACTACAGCTTGTACCGATAGTGATTCACTTTACAAAACTTCATCACTACAGCCTGCACTGTTAGTGATTCACTTACAAACTACATCACTTCAGCCTGCACTGATAGTGACTCATGCTTAAAAACTACCTTCCCCTTTTTTTTTCTTTTTTTTTATCACTTTATTTATTACTGAATTATTTTCAATTAACTTTTATTATCTTCACTTTTCTCATTTTTAACTTTAATTCACTATTTATCTTTTGCACTGTTATTTTCTTATAAACTACATCACTACAGCCTGCACTGTTAGTGATTCACTTATAAACTACATCACTTCAGCCTGTACTGATAGTGACTCACTTATAAACTACATCACTTCAGCCTGCACTGATAGTGACTCACTTATATACTACATCACTTCAGCCTGCACTGATAGTGACTCACTTATAAACTACATCACTTCAGCCTGCACTGATAGTGACTCACTTATAAACTACATCACTTCAGCCTGCACTGATAGTGACTCACTTATAAACTACCTTCTCTATTTTTTTTTTTTTTTTTTTTTTTTTTTTTTTTTTACTCGTTCCCTTAATTCTTTGAATCCCCATCCCTCCAGATGATTTTGGAGCATTCATTTTACAAATTAATTATTATTTGCACCTATTACTAATTTAAATATTAAATATTTAAATATTAGATAACTCACTTACTTATGAAAGAGAGGGAATTAAAAAATGTTCAACATCTAAGAAACTCTAATAACTTCAAGTAGGTGAATAAACATTGTTTAAAATCCTAAAAGCCAAACTACTGCTCCAAAAGATTTAAATAGATAAACTATAACGTACTTTAATATTTTAAAATATTTACACTGTCAGTGTGTACATTAAAATATTAAATAAATTCAATTTCTACTTTACATATTCCCCAACAATAATATTTTACTATTAAAAGGATATCAATACCTACATACATAGTAAACATTTATTTGAGATTAATCCCAGTCTAATCGAATGTCCTGATAGATAAATCTGATATTCGGACTTAAATTATTGCCTAAGACATTTTTCTTAATGGGCACAACATGAATTAACCCACATTACCTACAAATTATATACTGTAGGCCTCACATCATGGCGAAAAAGAATAATGATGTTGACTTTTAGTTTTTGTAATCATTATTATTTTATTGCTATCTTCACATGTTATATAATTTTATATTCATGCTGAGTTTTGCTATAAACTTGTATTTTATAATTCAAATGTCTAAATTAAAATAACTATATTGTATATCTATATACTAATCTATGTATACAGATACTGCAGACCACCGTCTATAATTGTAACATCAGTCCTGTTCCATTCCTAGCTTGTCTGTAAGAAATTGCCTAGTGCGATAAGACCGCCAATTGTTTACCAATCATTTAATATCAAGGTCAGTAAGTTTTTTTGTAATTATTTGGTACGCAATAAAGTATTAAGTATTCTATTCTATATCTACAAAATAGTTGTAGATATTGGAACTTAATTTTACACAATGAGAATTGTCCAAGGTACGAGTAACCTACATGTGTTTGAAATAAATAAATAACTGTACCCATATTCATATGCACTAGAATAATATCCAACAATAATTATTATTCAATTTTAATAAATACCCTATCACGCAAATGATTTTTTTTTTTATATATATATAGAGCAGATAATGCTTGCCCAAGTAAAGGTTCACGCAAAACCTTCGATTTTACCATATGTATAGACTACCCCTTGAATCTAAAACATGTACCTAAAAATATACCAAATATAACCAATATGGGTCATAGGAGGTAACTTATATAAGCCCACTTAATTTCATAATATGTCGAGGAAAATTTTCTATCATCAACATCTTAGTACGGAAGTGTTTTCAAATCAGTAAATAATTGAATATATTATTTACATATACCTCAACCATAAAATAAAAAAAATGTCTGTTCAACTTTCTAATATCTACAGATAAGATTTCCATTTAACAGAAAGTTAGTAACCAACTTGGTACCTAAAATGTGTTCACCACTCTGAACCAAAAACACAAGAACTCTACCATTACGATGAATACCTATATTATGTGCGAGCACCTATATCAAATATTAGAACAAGCTAGTAAACCTCCATGACCAATAAATAATATTATCCATACAAGCAAAGAAAAACTATGTCAGCTGAAAACTCCTCAACTACTGCAACACTAGCCTACGAAACAAGTGAGTGCATCATACATCAAACAATCCATATAACACCCATGACACCTGTCACGAAAAGGGGCACACTACATGCATCACTACTTCACGCATCAAAACCCATATACCTACCCAAAGATGCCTAACTTAGCATTCCTAACTTTCACAAAAGAAAATAAACAAAGATATACTAATCTTAACCAGAACTTTAAATAACTTAAGCTAAAACCATAACAGGTATACAAAGAATGACAGTACCTATTTACCTATTAAAATATTATTACAATCAACCATATGTACTACCCAACTATTACTTTAGTTTCATTAAATTATTACTTATGTTCCAAACATCCGTGCCACATAAGTTCCATCCTCCAATAAATTGAATTATTTATCTTTTATTTATTTATTTTTTGCTTTTACTGAATGATGACATTGTTTTTGACATTAACTGTTTATTTTATTTTGTTTTTATTACTCAGCACAACGCTAGAACTAACTTGACAGATTGTTAGATAAATTAGTACTTATTTTTATACCTAGTATTTAAAATTAGAATACCTGTATCTAACTAGAATTCTTACATGATCTATAACATGAAAATAATTTTGTTCTATTAGTTATCTATTAATTAATTCTGATTTCAATCAAATTTCACTTTTAATTGCCAGCGGCCAGTTACTCATTAATTTTTTTTTTTCTTTGACATAGTTTTATTTTATTATTTGTTTGTATGGCTAATGCTATAATAAATAATTCTATTCTAGATTTTATTTTAAATTTGATTGATAACTAACATAATTCTACTTTTGACCTAAAATAAAATTTGAATAAATAACAATCAACGGTCAATGACCGGCTTGACTCTTCATTAGTGGTACTGAATGATATGTGAGCACTTGTTCTCATTAAATAACTCCAACCTATTATAATTTAATTATAATCAGAAAAATTATTAGGAATTTAATGATTTGCACAAACAAAATTACTTTGTACCGACTTACTTGAGATTTATTGAGAGATCTACACACAGTATGTTAATATGCTTCAATGCCCTATGACAACAATAACATAACTCTGAACTGCTTTACCTACAATAGGAGTACCCTTGCAAGGTAAGGAAAGACCTACATTACAAACACATTGTAATCACATCTCAAGTTGTAAGCACTGGCCACTATAAACAATACTTACGATAACTAAAACACTCTCTTCTAACTATCAAATAACACACTGCCTTTATGTATTGTCACAATTCACAATGGATATTGATAATATGATACCGACCTATGGCCTATGAGATACCGACTCTGTGAGCATGACATGATCACACTTCTGAAATGAAAGAAAGTACTAATCCTCTCAGACTATCAGAAATCAAAGTCAGACACTAGTATAAATTCTCTATTGACTCAAACTGAATACAAACAGTAAAAAGCTCTATTTAATTCTCTACAACAAATCTTAAGACCTATTTATTTCGCGCTCTCGCGTTCGGCTTGCCTGACAGCTGACGTGAGCTGACAGGCGCAGTGTTGCCAGATTAATATTACAATTTCTGCTGAAATAGCTTGCCATTTTAGTCTTCAAGCTTTAAATATATATTACATTTTTTATCTTAAATAATAAATCATTTTAATAACCAAATTGCGAGAGGTATTTTATCTGTGTACATTTAAATTAACATTCGTAAAAACTGACTAGCTAACATTCGGCCAATTCTGACAAAAACGCGACCCTGCGTTTAGTTACAACTACAACAGCAAAAAAAAATAAGATATTTCTAAAATTAGTCGTGATTATGACAATAATTATTTAACCATTTCAATAAATTCACCTAGTTATCTATTTAACAACTTGACATATCTTTTACAACAACAACACATTGTCTTTTTACAATTATTGCGCTTTATCTCTTTCACAATTTTACTTTACATCATACATCTTTTACAATTTTAGCTATTTTGTCTTTTACAATTTCATATCTTATGCATAATATATTTTCTCGATTAAATACAGTTTTAGTTTAACTCATTTCCAAACATATATTTTTCTCCACACAATTTAAATTTATCTCCCATATAGGTACATACTCTTTATATGTTAAATTTAAGTTAATGTCTCATTTACAAATATGTCTTCTTTATTGAGTACAAATATTTAAGTATACCTCATCTACAAAATATTTATCTCTGAACATTTTACCATTTCTCTAATAAATGTCACTGCAACATTTATTGTTAAAAACTGACTGGCTTATTCATCACTGTATCATTCGCTAATAATAATGGCTCTCTTATATAACTTCATTACTAAAGCATTTTCCATTAATAATAACTCTCTCTTTAATAACTTTATCCTAATTCATTTGCCAATAGTGACTCTATTTTATAACTTTATCACACAAGCATTCGCTAATAATGACTCTATGTTACAAATTTATCATTAAAGCCTTTGATAACAGTGACTCACTTTTATAAACTACATCACTACAACCTTTGCTGTTAGTGACCCACTCTTAAAAACTAACCCCCTTTTTTATTGCTTTATTTATTCAATAATTTAATTTTTTATTTTCTTTACATGGGTTTCATTTCATTCACTTTGATTAACTTTTATGAACTACTACTATTTTACTAACTTAACTTTTATTTTAACTTTGATTCATAATTATCTTTTTTCACTATAATTCATGCTTATTAACCTCATCACTACCTACAGTCTGCACTGATAGTGACTTATTTTTATAAACTACGTCACTTCAGCCTGCACTAAAAGTGACCCACATAAACTACATCACTACAGTCTGCACTGATAGTGACTCACGCTTAAACCTACCTTCTTTTTTTTTTTTTTTATTCAACGGATTATTTTTACTTTGAATGGCTTTCATTTTAATTAACTTTTATAACTTTTACTTTTCTCATTTTCAACTTTCATTCACTATTTATCTTTTGCACTGTTATTCTCTTATATACATCACTACAGCTTGTACCGATAGTGATTCACTTTACAAAACTTCATCACTACAGCCTGCACTGTTAGTGATTCACTTACAAACTACATCACTTCAGCCTGCACTGATAGTGACTCATGCTTAAAAACTACCTTCCCCTTTTTTTTTCTTTTTTTTTATCACTTTATTTATTACTGAATTATTTTCAATTAACTTTTATTATCTTCACTTTTCTCATTTTTAACTTTAATTCACTATTTATCTTTTGCACTGTTATTTTCTTATAAACTACATCACTACAGCCTGCACTGTTAGTGATTCACTTATAAACTACATCACTTCAGCCTGTACTGATAGTGACTCACTTATAAACTACATCACTTCAGCCTGCACTGATAGTGACTCACTTATATACTACATCACTTCAGCCTGCACTGATAGTGACTCACTTATAAACTACATCACTTCAGCCTGCACTGATAGTGACTCACTTATAAACTACATCACTTCAGCCTGCACTGATAGTGACTCACTTATAAACTACCTTCTCTATTTTTTTTTTTTTTTTTTTTTTTTTTTTTTTTTACTCGTTCCCTTAATTCTTTGAATCCCCATCCCTCCAGATGATTTTGGAGCATTCATTTTACAAATTAATTATTATTTGCACCTATTACTAATTTAAATATTAAATATTTAAATATTAGATAACTCACTTACTTATGAAAGAGAGGGAATTAAAAAATGTTCAACATCTAAGAAACTCTAATAACTTCAAGTAGGTGAATAAACATTGTTTAAAATCCTAAAAGCCAAACTACTGCTCCAAAAGATTTAAATAGATAAACTATAACGTACTTTAATATTTTAAAATATTTACACTGTCAGTGTGTACATTAAAATATTAAATAAATTCAATTTCTACTTTACATATTCCCCAACAATAATATTTTACTATTAAAAGGATATCAATACCTACATACATAGTAAACATTTATTTGAGATTAATCCCAGTCTAATCGAATGTCCTGATAGATAAATCTGATATTCGGACTTAAATTATTGCCTAAGACATTTTTCTTAATGGGCACAACATGAATTAACCCACATTACCTACAAATTATATACTGTAGGCCTCACATCATGGCGAAAAAGAATAATGATGTTGACTTTTAGTTTTTGTAATCATTATTATTTTATTGCTATCTTCACATGTTATATAATTTTATATTCATGCTGAGTTTTGCTATAAACTTGTATTTTATAATTCAAATGTCTAAATTAAAATAACTATATTGTATATCTATATACTAATCTATGTATACAGATACTGCAGACCACCGTCTATAATTGTAACATCAGTCCTGTTCCATTCCTAGCTTGTCTGTAAGAAATTGCCTAGTGCGATAAGACCGCCAATTGTTTACCAATCATTTAATATCAAGGTCAGTAAGTTTTTTTGTAATTATTTGGTACGCAATAAAGTATTAAGTATTCTATTCTATATCTACAAAATAGTTGTAGATATTGGAACTTAATTTTACACAATGAGAATTGTCCAAGGTACGAGTAACCTACATGTGTTTGAAATAAATAAATAACTGTACCCATATTCATATGCACTAGAATAATATCCAACAATAATTATTATTCAATTTTAATAAATACCCTATCACGCAAATGATTTTTTTTTTTATATATATATAGAGCAGATAATGCTTGCCCAAGTAAAGGTTCACGCAAAACCTTCGATTTTACCATATGTATAGACTACCCCTTGAATCTAAAACATGTACCTAAAAATATACCAAATATAACCAATATGGGTCATAGGAGGTAACTTATATAAGCCCACTTAATTTCATAATATGTCGAGGAAAATTTTCTATCATCAACATCTTAGTACGGAAGTGTTTTCAAATCAGTAAATAATTGAATATATTATTTACATATACCTCAACCATAAAATAAAAAAAATGTCTGTTCAACTTTCTAATATCTACAGATAAGATTTCCATTCAACAGAAAGTTAGTAACCAACTTGGTACCTAAAATGTGTTCACCACTCTGAACCAAAAACACAAGAACTCTACCATTACGATGAATACCTATATTATGTGCGAGCACCTATATCAAATATTAGAACAAGCTAGTAAACCTCCATGACCAATAAATAATATTATCCATACAAGCAAAGAAAAACTATGTCAGCTGAAAACTCCTCAACTACTGCAACACTAGCCTACGAAACAAGTGAGTGCATCATACATCAAACAATCCATATAACACCCATGACACCTGTCACGAAAAGGGGCACACTACATGCATCACTACTTCACGCATCAAAACCCATATACCTACCCAAAGATGCCTAACTTAGCATTCCTAACTTTCACAAAAGAAAATAAACAAAGATATACTAATCTTAACCAGAACTTTAAATAACTTAAGCTAAAACCATAACAGGTATACAAAGAATGACAGTACCTATTTACCTATTAAAATATTATTACAATCAACCATATGTACTACCCAACTATTACTTTAGTTTCATTAAATTATTACTTATGTTCCAAACATCCGTGCCACATAAGTTCCATCCTCCAATAAATTGAATTATTTATCTTTTATTTATTTATTTTTTGCTTTTACTGAATGATGACATTGTTTTTGACATTAACTGTTTATTTTATTTTGTTTTTATTACTCAGCACAACGCTAGAACTAACTTGACAGATTGTTAGATAAATTAGTACTTATTTTTATACCTAGTATTTAAAATTAGAATACCTGTATCTAACTAGAATTCTTACATGATCTATAACATGAAAATAATTTTGTTCTATTAGTTATCTATTAATTAATTCTGATTTCAATCAAATTTCACTTTTAATTGCCAGCGGCCAGTTACTCATTAATTTTTTTTTTTCTTTGACATAGTTTTATTTTATTATTTGTTTGTATGGCTAATGCTATAATAAATAATTCTATTCTAGATTTTATTTTAAATTTGATTGATAACTAACATAATTCTACTTTTGACCTAAAATAAAATTTGAATAAATAACAATCAACGGTCAATGACCGGCTTGACTCTTCATTAGTGGTACTGAATGATATGTGAGCACTTGTTCTCATTAAATAACTCCAACCTATTATAATTTAATTATAATCAGAAAAATTATTAGGAATTTAATGATTTGCACAAACAAAATTACTTTGTACCGACTTACTTGAGATTTATTGAGAGATCTACACACAGTATGTTAATATGCTTCAATGCCCTATGACAACAATAACATAACTCTGAACTGCTTTACCTACAATAGGAGTACCCTTGCAAGGTAAGGAAAGACCTACATTACAAACACATTGTAATCACATCTCAAGTTGTAAGCACTGGCCACTATAAACAATACTTACGATAACTAAAACACTCTCTTCTAACTATCAAATAACACACTGCCTTTATGTATTGTCACAATTCACAATGGATATTGATAATATGATACCGACCTATGGCCTATGAGATACCGACTCTGTGAGCATGACATGATCACACTTCTGAAATGAAAGAAAGTACTAATCCTCTCAGACTATCAGAAATCAAAGTCAGACACTAGTATAAATTCTCTATTGACTCAAACTGAATACAAACAGTAAAAAGCTCTATTTAATTCTCTACAACAAATCTTAAGACCTATTTATTTCGCGCTCTCGCGTTCGGCTTGCCTGACAGCTGACGTGAGCTGACAGGCGCAGTGTTGCCAGATTAATATTACAATTTCTGCTGAAATAGCTTGCCATTTTAGTCTTCAAGCTTTAAATATATATTACATTTTTTATCTTAAATAATAAATCATTTTAATAACCAAATTGCGAGAGGTATTTTATCTGTGTACATTTAAATTAACATTCGTAAAAACTGACTAGCTAACATTCGGCCAATTCTGACAAAAACGCGACCCTGCGTTTAGTTACAACTACAACAGCAAAAAAAAATAAGATATTTCTAAAATTAGTCGTGATTATGACAATAATTATTTAACCATTTCAATAAATTCACCTAGTTATCTATTTAACAACTTGACATATCTTTTACAACAACAACACATTGTCTTTTTACAATTATTGCGCTTTATCTCTTTCACAATTTTACTTTACATCATACATCTTTTACAATTTTAGCTATTTTGTCTTTTACAATTTCATATCTTATGCATAATATATTTTCTCGATTAAATACAGTTTTAGTTTAACTCATTTCCAAACATATATTTTTCTCCACACAATTTAAATTTATCTCCCATATAGGTACATACTCTTTATATGTTAAATTTAAGTTAATGTCTCATTTACAAATATGTCTTCTTTATTGAGTACAAATATTTAAGTATACCTCATCTACAAAATATTTATCTCTGAACATTTTACCATTTCTCTAATAAATGTCACTGCAACATTTATTGTTAAAAACTGACTGGCTTATTCATCACTGTATCATTCGCTAATAATAATGGCTCTCTTATATAACTTCATTACTAAAGCATTTTCCATTAATAATAACTCTCTCTTTAATAACTTTATCCTAATTCATTTGCCAATAGTGACTCTATTTTATAACTTTATCACACAAGCATTCGCTAATAATGACTCTATGTTACAAATTTATCATTAAAGCCTTTGATAACAGTGACTCACTTTTATAAACTACATCACTACAACCTTTGCTGTTAGTGACCCACTCTTAAAAACTAACCCCCTTTTTTATTGCTTTATTTATTCAATAATTTAATTTTTTATTTTCTTTACATGGGTTTCATTTCATTCACTTTGATTAACTTTTATGAACTACTACTATTTTACTAACTTAACTTTTATTTTAACTTTGATTCATAATTATCTTTTTTCACTATAATTCATGCTTATTAACCTCATCACTACCTACAGTCTGCACTGATAGTGACTTATTTTTATAAACTACGTCACTTCAGCCTGCACTAAAAGTGACCCACATAAACTACATCACTACAGTCTGCACTGATAGTGACTCACGCTTAAACCTACCTTCTTTTTTTTTTTTTTTATTCAACGGATTATTTTTACTTTGAATGGCTTTCATTTTAATTAACTTTTATAACTTTTACTTTTCTCATTTTCAACTTTCATTCACTATTTATCTTTTGCACTGTTATTCTCTTATATACATCACTACAGCTTGTACCGATAGTGATTCACTTTACAAAACTTCATCACTACAGCCTGCACTGTTAGTGATTCACTTACAAACTACATCACTTCAGCCTGCACTGATAGTGACTCATGCTTAAAAACTACCTTCCCCTTTTTTTTTCTTTTTTTTTATCACTTTATTTATTACTGAATTATTTTCAATTAACTTTTATTATCTTCACTTTTCTCATTTTTAACTTTAATTCACTATTTATCTTTTGCACTGTTATTTTCTTATAAACTACATCACTACAGCCTGCACTGTTAGTGATTCACTTATAAACTACATCACTTCAGCCTGTACTGATAGTGACTCACTTATAAACTACATCACTTCAGCCTGCACTGATAGTGACTCACTTATATACTACATCACTTCAGCCTGCACTGATAGTGACTCACTTATAAACTACATCACTTCAGCCTGCACTGATAGTGACTCACTTATAAACTACATCACTTCAGCCTGCACTGATAGTGACTCACTTATAAACTACCTTCTCTATTTTTTTTTTTTTTTTTTTTTTTTTTTTTTTTTACTCGTTCCCTTAATTCTTTGAATCCCCATCCCTCCAGATGATTTTGGAGCATTCATTTTACAAATTAATTATTATTTGCACCTATTACTAATTTAAATATTAAATATTTAAATATTAGATAACTCACTTACTTATGAAAGAGAGGGAATTAAAAAATGTTCAACATCTAAGAAACTCTAATAACTTCAAGTAGGTGAATAAACATTGTTTAAAATCCTAAAAGCCAAACTACTGCTCCAAAAGATTTAAATAGATAAACTATAACGTACTTTAATATTTTAAAATATTTACACTGTCAGTGTGTACATTAAAATATTAAATAAATTCAATTTCTACTTTACATATTCCCCAACAATAATATTTTACTATTAAAAGGATATCAATACCTACATACATAGTAAACATTTATTTGAGATTAATCCCAGTCTAATCGAATGTCCTGATAGATAAATCTGATATTCGGACTTAAATTATTGCCTAAGACATTTTTCTTAATGGGCACAACATGAATTAACCCACATTACCTACAAATTATATACTGTAGGCCTCACATCATGGCGAAAAAGAATAATGATGTTGACTTTTAGTTTTTGTAATCATTATTATTTTATTGCTATCTTCACATGTTATATAATTTTATATTCATGCTGAGTTTTGCTATAAACTTGTATTTTATAATTCAAATGTCTAAATTAAAATAACTATATTGTATATCTATATACTAATCTATGTATACAGATACTGCAGACCACCGTCTATAATTGTAACATCAGTCCTGTTCCATTCCTAGCTTGTCTGTAAGAAATTGCCTAGTGCGATAAGACCGCCAATTGTTTACCAATCATTTAATATCAAGGTCAGTAAGTTTTTTTGTAATTATTTGGTACGCAATAAAGTATTAAGTATTCTATTCTATATCTACAAAATAGTTGTAGATATTGGAACTTAATTTTACACAATGAGAATTGTCCAAGGTACGAGTAACCTACATGTGTTTGAAATAAATAAATAACTGTACCCATATTCATATGCACTAGAATAATATCCAACAATAATTATTATTCAATTTTAATAAATACCCTATCACGCAAATGATTTTTTTTTTTATATATATATAGAGCAGATAATGCTTGCCCAAGTAAAGGTTCACGCAAAACCTTCGATTTTACCATATGTATAGACTACCCCTTGAATCTAAAACATGTACCTAAAAATATACCAAATATAACCAATATGGGTCATAGGAGGTAACTTATATAAGCCCACTTAATTTCATAATATGTCGAGGAAAATTTTCTATCATCAACATCTTAGTACGGAAGTGTTTTCAAATCAGTAAATAATTGAATATATTATTTACATATACCTCAACCATAAAATAAAAAAAATGTCTGTTCAACTTTCTAATATCTACAGATAAGATTTCCATTCAACAGAAAGTTAGTAACCAACTTGGTACCTAAAATGTGTTCACCACTCTGAACCAAAAACACAAGAACTCTACCATTACGATGAATACCTATATTATGTGCGAGCACCTATATCAAATATTAGAACAAGCTAGTAAACCTCCATGACCAATAAATAATATTATCCATACAAGCAAAGAAAAACTATGTCAGCTGAAAACTCCTCAACTACTGCAACACTAGCCTACGAAACAAGTGAGTGCATCATACATCAAACAATCCATATAACACCCATGACACCTGTCACGAAAAGGGGCACACTACATGCATCACTACTTCACGCATCAAAACCCATATACCTACCCAAAGATGCCTAACTTAGCATTCCTAACTTTCACAAAAGAAAATAAACAAAGATATACTAATCTTAACCAGAACTTTAAATAACTTAAGCTAAAACCATAACAGGTATACAAAGAATGACAGTACCTATTTACCTATTAAAATATTATTACAATCAACCATATGTACTACCCAACTATTACTTTAGTTTCATTAAATTATTACTTATGTTCCAAACATCCGTGCCACATAAGTTCCATCCTCCAATAAATTGAATTATTTATCTTTTATTTATTTATTTTTTGCTTTTACTGAATGATGACATTGTTTTTGACATTAACTGTTTATTTTATTTTGTTTTTATTACTCAGCACAACGCTAGAACTAACTTGACAGATTGTTAGATAAATTAGTACTTATTTTTATACCTAGTATTTAAAATTAGAATACCTGTATCTAACTAGAATTCTTACATGATCTATAACATGAAAATAATTTTGTTCTATTAGTTATCTATTAATTAATTCTGATTTCAATCAAATTTCACTTTTAATTGCCAGCGGCCAGTTACTCATTAATTTTTTTTTTTCTTTGACATAGTTTTATTTTATTATTTGTTTGTATGGCTAATGCTATAATAAATAATTCTATTCTAGATTTTATTTTAAATTTGATTGATAACTAACATAATTCTACTTTTGACCTAAAATAAAATTTGAATAAATAACAATCAACGGTCAATGACCGGCTTGACTCTTCATTAGTGGTACTGAATGATATGTGAGCACTTGTTCTCATTAAATAACTCCAACCTATTATAATTTAATTATAATCAGAAAAATTATTAGGAATTTAATGATTTGCACAAACAAAATTACTTTGTACCGACTTACTTGAGATTTATTGAGAGATCTACACACAGTATGTTAATATGCTTCAATGCCCTATGACAACAATAACATAACTCTGAACTGCTTTACCTACAATAGGAGTACCCTTGCAAGGTAAGGAAAGACCTACATTACAAACACATTGTAATCACATCTCAAGTTGTAAGCACTGGCCACTATAAACAATACTTACGATAACTAAAACACTCTCTTCTAACTATCAAATAACACACTGCCTTTATGTATTGTCACAATTCACAATGGATATTGATAATATGATACCGACCTATGGCCTATGAGATACCGACTCTGTGAGCATGACATGATCACACTTCTGAAATGAAAGAAAGTACTAATCCTCTCAGACTATCAGAAATCAAAGTCAGACACTAGTATAAATTCTCTATTGACTCAAACTGAATACAAACAGTAAAAAGCTCTATTTAATTCTCTACAACAAATCTTAAGACCTATTTATTTCGCGCTCTCGCGTTCGGCTTGCCTGACAGCTGACGTGAGCTGACAGGCGCAGTGTTGCCAGATTAATATTACAATTTCTGCTGAAATAGCTTGCCATTTTAGTCTTCAAGCTTTAAATATATATTACATTTTTTATCTTAAATAATAAATCATTTTAATAACCAAATTGCGAGAGGTATTTTATCTGTGTACATTTAAATTAACATTCGTAAAAACTGACTAGCTAACATTCGGCCAATTCTGACAAAAACGCGACCCTGCGTTTAGTTACAACTACAACAGCAAAAAAAAATAAGATATTTCTAAAATTAGTCGTGATTATGACAATAATTATTTAACCATTTCAATAAATTCACCTAGTTATCTATTTAACAACTTGACATATCTTTTACAACAACAACACATTGTCTTTTTACAATTATTGCGCTTTATCTCTTTCACAATTTTACTTTACATCATACATCTTTTACAATTTTAGCTATTTTGTCTTTTACAATTTCATATCTTATGCATAATATATTTTCTCGATTAAATACAGTTTTAGTTTAACTCATTTCCAAACATATATTTTTCTCCACACAATTTAAATTTATCTCCCATATAGGTACATACTCTTTATATGTTAAATTTAAGTTAATGTCTCATTTACAAATATGTCTTCTTTATTGAGTACAAATATTTAAGTATACCTCATCTACAAAATATTTATCTCTGAACATTTTACCATTTCTCTAATAAATGTCACTGCAACATTTATTGTTAAAAACTGACTGGCTTATTCATCACTGTATCATTCGCTAATAATAATGGCTCTCTTATATAACTTCATTACTAAAGCATTTTCCATTAATAATAACTCTCTCTTTAATAACTTTATCCTAATTCATTTGCCAATAGTGACTCTATTTTATAACTTTATCACACAAGCATTCGCTAATAATGACTCTATGTTACAAATTTATCATTAAAGCCTTTGATAACAGTGACTCACTTTTATAAACTACATCACTACAACCTTTGCTGTTAGTGACCCACTCTTAAAAACTAACCCCCTTTTTTATTGCTTTATTTATTCAATAATTTAATTTTTTATTTTCTTTACATGGGTTTCATTTCATTCACTTTGATTAACTTTTATGAACTACTACTATTTTACTAACTTAACTTTTATTTTAACTTTGATTCATAATTATCTTTTTTCACTATAATTCATGCTTATTAACCTCATCACTACCTACAGTCTGCACTGATAGTGACTTATTTTTATAAACTACGTCACTTCAGCCTGCACTAAAAGTGACCCACATAAACTACATCACTACAGTCTGCACTGATAGTGACTCACGCTTAAACCTACCTTCTTTTTTTTTTTTTTTATTCAACGGATTATTTTTACTTTGAATGGCTTTCATTTTAATTAACTTTTATAACTTTTACTTTTCTCATTTTCAACTTTCATTCACTATTTATCTTTTGCACTGTTATTCTCTTATATACATCACTACAGCTTGTACCGATAGTGATTCACTTTACAAAACTTCATCACTACAGCCTGCACTGTTAGTGATTCACTTACAAACTACATCACTTCAGCCTGCACTGATAGTGACTCATGCTTAAAAACTACCTTCCCCTTTTTTTTTCTTTTTTTTTATCACTTTATTTATTACTGAATTATTTTCAATTAACTTTTATTATCTTCACTTTTCTCATTTTTAACTTTAATTCACTATTTATCTTTTGCACTGTTATTTTCTTATAAACTACATCACTACAGCCTGCACTGTTAGTGATTCACTTATAAACTACATCACTTCAGCCTGTACTGATAGTGACTCACTTATAAACTACATCACTTCAGCCTGCACTGATAGTGACTCACTTATATACTACATCACTTCAGCCTGCACTGATAGTGACTCACTTATAAACTACATCACTTCAGCCTGCACTGATAGTGACTCACTTATAAACTACATCACTTCAGCCTGCACTGATAGTGACTCACTTATAAACTACCTTCTCTATTTTTTTTTTTTTTTTTTTTTTTTTTTTTTTTTACTCGTTCCCTTAATTCTTTGAATCCCCATCCCTCCAGATGATTTTGGAGCATTCATTTTACAAATTAATTATTATTTGCACCTATTACTAATTTAAATATTAAATATTTAAATATTAGATAACTCACTTACTTATGAAAGAGAGGGAATTAAAAAATGTTCAACATCTAAGAAACTCTAATAACTTCAAGTAGGTGAATAAACATTGTTTAAAATCCTAAAAGCCAAACTACTGCTCCAAAAGATTTAAATAGATAAACTATAACGTACTTTAATATTTTAAAATATTTACACTGTCAGTGTGTACATTAAAATATTAAATAAATTCAATTTCTACTTTACATATTCCCCAACAATAATATTTTACTATTAAAAGGATATCAATACCTACATACATAGTAAACATTTATTTGAGATTAATCCCAGTCTAATCGAATGTCCTGATAGATAAATCTGATATTCGGACTTAAATTATTGCCTAAGACATTTTTCTTAATGGGCACAACATGAATTAACCCACATTACCTACAAATTATATACTGTAGGCCTCACATCATGGCGAAAAAGAATAATGATGTTGACTTTTAGTTTTTGTAATCATTATTATTTTATTGCTATCTTCACATGTTATATAATTTTATATTCATGCTGAGTTTTGCTATAAACTTGTATTTTATAATTCAAATGTCTAAATTAAAATAACTATATTGTATATCTATATACTAATCTATGTATACAGATACTGCAGACCACCGTCTATAATTGTAACATCAGTCCTGTTCCATTCCTAGCTTGTCTGTAAGAAATTGCCTAGTGCGATAAGACCGCCAATTGTTTACCAATCATTTAATATCAAGGTCAGTAAGTTTTTTTGTAATTATTTGGTACGCAATAAAGTATTAAGTATTCTATTCTATATCTACAAAATAGTTGTAGATATTGGAACTTAATTTTACACAATGAGAATTGTCCAAGGTACGAGTAACCTACATGTGTTTGAAATAAATAAATAACTGTACCCATATTCATATGCACTAGAATAATATCCAACAATAATTATTATTCAATTTTAATAAATACCCTATCACGCAAATGATTTTTTTTTTTATATATATATAGAGCAGATAATGCTTGCCCAAGTAAAGGTTCACGCAAAACCTTCGATTTTACCATATGTATAGACTACCCCTTGAATCTAAAACATGTACCTAAAAATATACCAAATATAACCAATATGGGTCATAGGAGGTAACTTATATAAGCCCACTTAATTTCATAATATGTCGAGGAAAATTTTCTATCATCAACATCTTAGTACGGAAGTGTTTTCAAATCAGTAAATAATTGAATATATTATTTACATATACCTCAACCATAAAATAAAAAAAATGTCTGTTCAACTTTCTAATATCTACAGATAAGATTTCCATTCAACAGAAAGTTAGTAACCAACTTGGTACCTAAAATGTGTTCACCACTCTGAACCAAAAACACAAGAACTCTACCATTACGATGAATACCTATATTATGTGCGAGCACCTATATCAAATATTAGAACAAGCTAGTAAACCTCCATGACCAATAAATAATATTATCCATACAAGCAAAGAAAAACTATGTCAGCTGAAAACTCCTCAACTACTGCAACACTAGCCTACGAAACAAGTGAGTGCATCATACATCAAACAATCCATATAACACCCATGACACCTGTCACGAAAAGGGGCACACTACATGCATCACTACTTCACGCATCAAAACCCATATACCTACCCAAAGATGCCTAACTTAGCATTCCTAACTTTCACAAAAGAAAATAAACAAAGATATACTAATCTTAACCAGAACTTTAAATAACTTAAGCTAAAACCATAACAGGTATACAAAGAATGACAGTACCTATTTACCTATTAAAATATTATTACAATCAACCATATGTACTACCCAACTATTACTTTAGTTTCATTAAATTATTACTTATGTTCCAAACATCCGTGCCACATAAGTTCCATCCTCCAATAAATTGAATTATTTATCTTTTATTTATTTATTTTTTGCTTTTACTGAATGATGACATTGTTTTTGACATTAACTGTTTATTTTATTTTGTTTTTATTACTCAGCACAACGCTAGAACTAACTTGACAGATTGTTAGATAAATTAGTACTTATTTTTATACCTAGTATTTAAAATTAGAATACCTGTATCTAACTAGAATTCTTACATGATCTATAACATGAAAATAATTTTGTTCTATTAGTTATCTATTAATTAATTCTGATTTCAATCAAATTTCACTTTTAATTGCCAGCGGCCAGTTACTCATTAATTTTTTTTTTTCTTTGACATAGTTTTATTTTATTATTTGTTTGTATGGCTAATGCTATAATAAATAATTCTATTCTAGATTTTATTTTAAATTTGATTGATAACTAACATAATTCTACTTTTGACCTAAAATAAAATTTGAATAAATAACAATCAACGGTCAATGACCGGCTTGACTCTTCATTAGTGGTACTGAATGATATGTGAGCACTTGTTCTCATTAAATAACTCCAACCTATTATAATTTAATTATAATCAGAAAAATTATTAGGAATTTAATGATTTGCACAAACAAAATTACTTTGTACCGACTTACTTGAGATTTATTGAGAGATCTACACACAGTATGTTAATATGCTTCAATGCCCTATGACAACAATAACATAACTCTGAACTGCTTTACCTACAATAGGAGTACCCTTGCAAGGTAAGGAAAGACCTACATTACAAACACATTGTAATCACATCTCAAGTTGTAAGCACTGGCCACTATAAACAATACTTACGATAACTAAAACACTCTCTTCTAACTATCAAATAACACACTGCCTTTATGTATTGTCACAATTCACAATGGATATTGATAATATGATACCGACCTATGGCCTATGAGATACCGACTCTGTGAGCATGACATGATCACACTTCTGAAATGAAAGAAAGTACTAATCCTCTCAGACTATCAGAAATCAAAGTCAGACACTAGTATAAATTCTCTATTGACTCAAACTGAATACAAACAGTAAAAAGCTCTATTTAATTCTCTACAACAAATCTTAAGACCTATTTATTTCGCGCTCTCGCGTTCGGCTTGCCTGACAGCTGACGTGAGCTGACAGGCGCAGTGTTGCCAGATTAATATTACAATTTCTGCTGAAATAGCTTGCCATTTTAGTCTTCAAGCTTTAAATATATATTACATTTTTTATCTTAAATAATAAATCATTTTAATAACCAAATTGCGAGAGGTATTTTATCTGTGTACATTTAAATTAACATTCGTAAAAACTGACTAGCTAACAATAAGGAATCCTGAACAATGTAAAAACCCCATTTCGTTTCTGCCGTAATGATTTCTGATTTTACAGATTTAATGTCGCAACGTTCAGTTCAGTTTGATATCAATGAAACTTCAAACCCTATGAAACTCTAAGATAGATTTTTCATATTTCAGTAGTAGTTGTAGGCTCAGGAAGTCCGGATAAAAAGGCACACTGAAAAAATGAGAGCCAAATAAGTATTGATTTCTCTTAGTTGGCACCGTTATTTTTGGAATAACGTTAATCATAATGTTAGTTATAAAAGAGATGGCTTAGTTGCAATAGCAAGCTAAATATGGTTGAAAAACAACCTATATTAATTGATAATCTAATAACGCATCATAATAAAAACGACTATAACTATATGCACTGAACAAGACAGTAATCAAACTAAATAACTACTCTTTATAACGGTGGTACAGTACTTAACTAACAAAACTAAGAGAAAATCAACAATTTTGTCTTAGTTGCAGCAATAATGATTTTTGTAGGCTCATATTATGGAGCTAAGATGGTGATTACACTAAACAACATCTAGTTTAAACCAATCACTTTTTTTTTCAGTGCAAGTTATCAGGAAAATACTGGACATAACAAGAGACTTTATATGTCTTACATAAAAGGTAGAAAGGTAGGCAGTTGTCTGAAAGAGATCGCTTTAAGCGATAAGACCGACAATTGTAACACAGATTATAATTTTGTGTTTTGATTTTTAAGGTTAATTTTTGTATATTTTTCTGTGTTCAATAAAGTATAACACTTTATTGAACACAGAAAAATATACAAAAATTATTAGTTAATTTTTGTATATTTTTCTGTGTTCAATAAAGTATAACACTTTATTGAACACAGAAAAATATACAAAATTTAACCTTAAAAATCAAAACACAAAATTATAATCTGTGTTACAATTGTCTATCTATGAAAAAATCTGACCAAAAATCATAACGCAAACTGCCTTCGAAAACTAAAGTTGAATACATACTATTGAATCCTCTGTGACACCCGATGAGCCATTCAGAGGTTTGAAAACCTAGAGACCACTTGATTTCAATTCATATCGCGTCCCGGTAAATATCTGCAGATTTCCATAAGCGTTGTTCACAACAACGTTCCTCTAGGATCAAGTATCCGTATCTTAAAGCGACGTGACCCTATTTACATAAAGGGCCCATGAAAATGTGTTTTTTCGTACGAAGAATGAAATCTAGATGATTGATATGAGGTTCTCGAAAGTGATTTATGTTGCGGTCGGTGTCTGAACCGGTTTCAAAGGGATTGTCTGATATTAAGACGGTTTTGATTCTTTTTATTGACAAAGGTCTACGAAAGATTTACTAAACCTATTTTATGTGAAGTAATTCTTCTTATTTTATTTTAAAAACTTAATACAATTTTGTATCGAATTTTTTCAATACCTTTTTCTTTTTGATTCGGTTATAAAACTATTTTAAATTAT
The DNA here is from genome assembly GCA_947507615.1 of Hemithea aestivaria. Classification (NCBI taxonomy): domain Eukaryota; kingdom Metazoa; phylum Arthropoda; class Insecta; order Lepidoptera; family Geometridae; genus Hemithea; species Hemithea aestivaria. The sequence goes on from OX382328.1 coordinate 2,565,156, forward strand.
TAAATAGCTTTATGATTGAAGATCGGTGGGGTTCTCAAGGTATCGCATAAAAAATGAAGTAGTAAAGAACTTCTTAACTGTCTTAAAAAGAACAGAAGAGAGGTAAACTCTCCGCTCGCTTTGAAAAATTCCTATGAAATGTATCTAAAGCAATGCAATCAATTATTTGGACGTAGAAATAGGACACTCCAAAATCAGAGTGAACAGAGTCTGAAAATATGCAGGTTTAGGTGGCGGTAACCACTCACCATCAGGTGGACCACATGTTTGTTTGCCACCTATGTCAAAGAAAACAAGTATAACTTATAAGAAAACTTTTAAATACAAGCTTTTATTATTATTACCATAAAGTACTCGTCAAGACGAATCAAATAAGCCCAAACTCGATGGGGTTACGTCGTTTAATTACGGAGTTCCTATAGCCATCTTCCAGTTCCATCATCAGATCAGCTCCATGTCATAATAATATTGCATTGTCATTCGATTTAATCCGGGAAGTGGGTAGAATTAAACTTTCAAGATTTGATTATAGACAGACAACAGACAAGTGAAGGTAAATAAAAGTTTGTAATAAAATGTATACCTGTATATTCAAGAATCTAACTATCAGGCGCCAGTGGACCGATAACAATGAGTAATTAATCAACTTCATTAAACATCCATTAGAGGTGGCGCTCTTCAGTTATCGCTGCTCGTGACGAAGCTTAGCTAAAATTGTCGAGTCGACAATTATAAATATTCGATACTAATTTGTGCTCGAGGGTTTGCTTCCGTGAAGAAACTCTTTGTTATTATTAATAGCACAGTAGGTACATTCACACTTTCTACACACATACTTAGGTATTATTAATACTTAAGTATGTGTGTAGAAAGTGTGAATGTACCTACTCAATGTTTGTATTTATACTTATTTGGCACAGGTTTTAAATCTATAGGAACAAAGAGCTTCTTCACGGAAGCAAAGCCTCAAGCACAAATTAGTATCGAATATATATCGCCATCCCTGGCGAATAAACGGAAAATCTTCATTGTTTTTATTTATGTTTCGAATTATATAGGAAGGTAGAAATACATCTACTCATTTTTTTACACTTTTCTTGTAATAAATAAATTAAGATGTAAGATGTCTAAAAGTTTTAGCATCACGCGAAATCATTGTCAAAGGCTCACACCTATAACGAATAAAATTAATGTTTTAAGAAGTACTTTGAACTCAGTAATAATTATAATTGGGGTTTATACTCCAACAGAACAGGTTGCTCTACTTACACTGTCAGAGTCAAATCACAATTTATAGGTTGTGTGGCGAACCTATATGTTGCAGTTTCAGGTCACCGAGATTACTACCGGGCCTGTAATATGACCTAACGACTGCCTCCTACATATCTTATAGGAAACAGCCGGGACCCACAGTTTTACGTGCCTTCCGAAACACGGTAGCGTCCAGGAGATAATCTTTGCTACACTGAGACTCAAATTTACGGGATTCCCTTTAACACAATTGTATGCAACTAGTACCCACATTGTCATTTCCCATTATTTCTAGTGTGCACTCTTCAGTCCTCAATATGTGAATGGTGCATTAATGTGAATATGTGAAGTGGGAGCGGTTGCGGTTTCTTTGTTTTCCATTCTAGTCGGAAGCTACGCTTTGTACAATGGCTGTAGATGTCTTTCATACAGATGTTTTTTGCCATAGATATCGTGAATCTGTGGGATTACCTATGTAGGTAAGTATTTACCTATGTGGGTAGGTATTTTATTGTTTTGTTACAATAAAATAGAAAACTTTATTGTAACACCACAAATAAAACAAAAAAAAAACAGAAAATAGACCGCCGGTTGCAACATCTTTGTTTTGTTTGTTAATTACTGTTGTAAATTTTTATTTTTCATGTGGTGTTACAATAAAGTATTAATAAATAAATAATAATAAATAAATAAAATAGAAAAGAAAATGGAAAGTAGAAAAGAAAATAGAAAATTTAAAACTAAAAAACAACACACATTATTATTTTTTTGCTATTGTTGCTCTATAACATGGCTAAGCCCCGACCATACTCTATAAATTACCTTAAATCTTATTACGAGGTGAAACTTTGTGAGTGTGAGGTGAGTTTTTTTATTGCATAATAATGTATAGTAAGTATCTATTAATTTTAAATTCTATTGACATTTTATATCCAATCTCTCGTTTGACTTGTTTATATAATGTATTCCTTACATTGTTCTTATAATTGACATAATATTATGTACCTACCTAGTTAACATTATTAACAATAATTATTGCATGCCGAAAAGCAGATTATGGCGTTCTATATATGTAATCTCAAATTATTTCCACCTTATTGTACCCATTTTCGCAATCAATAAATGAATTATGAATGTATGGATGTCTAGATGTACAGATTGTTACTCTTTCACGCTTAAACGGGGGGACAGGTTGAGCTGAAATTTGGTATAGCTTAGACCGTAACATAAGCTAAAGAACATCGGGAAAAATTTCTCATACCTACTCGTCCCCCTTTTTAGACATTTAGTCTACCAAACTTTTAATGGCATCCTCATTTTTGTTTCTTTTCTTGTTTTATTAACCGGGTTATTATCTTTTTGTTCCAGTAGTGGGACAGCGCAGACTAAAAATGAAAGAAAATTGCGGCATCTATCTGTAGTCCTTCATATAATACATGTTATTGTAGTGCTTTGTTGGACGTTCATTGGACATTTTGTAATTGCGGACTGGACTAAAGAAATATTTTTACAATCATTCATAGATTGAAAAGAATTAAAAGTAAATTATAGTAATATTACCAACCATTACCCAGCGTTTTTACCCGATGAAAAGTAGTCAATGCATTATTTTTGGCCTGAGCTACCTTCGTACAAAATTTCACATACTTAATTAAAATCATACTTATAATAGATCTTGACAACCTCTGTGGCGCGGTGGGCTAATACCCGCTTGCAACGCAGAAGGTTGCGGGTTCAATTCCCGCATGGGACAAATGTTTGTGTGATCCACAGGTATTTGTTTCTGGTCTGGGTGGTTCAATATCTATTATAAGTATGTATTTACAAAAGAAAAGTATATAAGTACTAGCTGCTGCGACCCGCGGTGTTACCCGCGGCAGAGTTGTTGCCGATAAAACTTGTTTATAATAATAGCTCTAATTTTAACTAACTTTTAAAAACTAAATCCACTTTATATAAGTTTTGAAAAATCTACTAAATGGTAGAAATTTTGAAAAATCTACCATATGCTAGAAAATTTAATGGTAGTTTTTGGTAAAATATTTTTATGGTAGACAAAACTACCAAATGGTAGAAATTTTAAAAAATCTACCAACTGGTAGAAAATTTGAAAAATCTACCAAATGGTAGGATTTTGAAAAATCTTCCAAATGGTAGAAAATTGGTTGATATTTTTTAATTCGGATGCGGATTCGGTTCGGTTCGGTTTTTTTGTGAAGTTAGGATTTGACAAATTTATTTCGAATTTCAATTTTTTTTCTACTTAATTTGTTTGATATTTTTTTAACATGCATATAGTCGAGAAGAAGACGAATCTAAGAAACCATAGATCATCAAAATCAGTTTAGGCGTTCTTGAGTTATGAGTATTGAAACTTCTACGAAGTATCAGGAGACCAGAAACATGTAGGAGATGTTCGGCTCATTTCGTGAGATTCCGGTTAAGTTCGGATTTGACAATTACGTCATTAGACGTATTCGAATTTAAAAAAAAATTGAAAATCGAACGCGTCAAATTTGTCATTTCGCACCTCTCGAGGAAGAAAGAATTAACCCTAATTGTGACTTTTTATTTTTATTGCATAATAAAATCAAGAAAAATCCGATACATATTGTCAATTTTTTTCATAAATTTATCTCAAAAAATGAGGGAATTATTAAAAAAAAACTAAACTTGTACGACACTGGAATCAAATAAAATTACTCTATAAAACTGTAGTTAATTACATTTGCGACCACACTATTTAATAGTTTTCCATGGCAATAACATCATAAATACACTTACGTCAATATTGTACGAACATTTTTACAAATATCTTTAGATAACTACAGATAAATTCTTTTTAAAGAAATTTTCGTAAATATATCGTCGTGCAATTACAGTTACCACATTCTTCTACGAAACATTTATCAGCTTTTATCACATTAACTACTAGTTACTCACTTCTTTCACGAAACTTTAGTCAGAATTAAAATAAATAAGTCTAATTGCTTACATTTTTTATTATGAAATAGTTGTATAGAGATTGGTTTTTATGTTTTTGGAGTCCAGCAGCGCACGTATCTGTGTAGCCAGTTATGTAAACTGGGTATCGTTACGCTAAACGCAGATCATAGTTACACATTCTGCCTTGCTTCAGCTTGAAATCTGGAGAGTAGCGGGATTCAAGGCAAATGATGAGCTAACCAGTCATGAAAGAAAGTCTCGGCATGCAAGATCGTACCCGTTAGCGACTGGATGCATAAGAGAACCCAACGAACATCCCCGGAGGGTTCGAGTGACCTCGCAATTCTCACTCTAGTTTCTCTCGGTTGACGTAGTATAAGTTTGGATTTCTAATGACCTGTAACTAAAGATCTCGTTCCACTTCAGTTTCTTTGTACCGTGTCACTCTATTAATCTTTAAATAACTAAGAGAACGGTTTCAAAGCTTCAGAAATCCCATTTATTAATCAGAGGTTCATAGAACGCAGTGAAATCATGTGAATATGCTGGCGTCCAACCGGAATATCTGCGATAGTGTTAAAGACATGTGCACCAGGGCTCACTCCGATTTTGACTAGCCTTCAGCATTATACGCCAACGTGCAGCCTGTTTTCAAAAAAGGCAGTTGTGCTGGCCCTTCCAACCACTGGCATATCTCAGTCACGTTCATGAAATGGAGCATCAATCTCGACGAATGATCTCCTGTGTGCTCAACAATTCGGGTTTTGTCATGGTAAATCTACTGTTGATCTGTTTTGCATATCACTCACTTCTTGGGTAAGCAGATAACATCTAGCGGTAGAGCCAATAGAGACGGAAAGAAAAACGATGAAGAGAAGTTATTTACTGTTAAAAGAATTTTATTTAATGAAACTTCTCCTTTCCGAAATGTATGTTTGTCGATAGCTAATCACTTTTAGATACTGGGAATTTCTCTTATTTTTGCCTTTTACTTCTATGATTACATCAAGTCTAAGACTCAATCGACTGTCAGGAACTTGGGTATTTTGGCAAAGGTGCAACATTACTTCACCCGGGACATTTGCTTATCTCTATCATAAAGCCGATCGTATATCTATAGAATATTGTTTCCGACTTTGGGATGATACTGCCAAATACCTGATCCAGGTTCTGGAGTCGATTCAGGGGAGCGCCAAAAGGCTCATGAGTGACCAAACGCTAGTGCATTCTAAGAGTTTTGAACACTGTAGAAGAGTCACCCCTTCTAACCGTTTTATTAAGATTCGTTTCGGAGAGTTGCGCAGGAATTACACAAACTAATCCTATCCCGCTCGTTCCCGCCGTTCATTAAGCCCGTTTCAACTTCGGAAGTCACGGTTTCCAGCAATGCGGCATCCATTCCTTGTGGCGCAATATCTAATCGTATTCGAAACACTTTGCAGTCATTCGTATTTCCTTGTGTCATAGACTTTGTTTTTACACAAGCAATGTTTGAAATTGGTTTAATCATCATAAGTCATACTTCATAAATGAAAAACAATGTTATAATTTAATAAAAAGACATAATTATGACACTTCTCCTGTCATAATACTAAACTTAATCATTGAATACAAATGTATGAGTAGATGAATATTTCTAATTTATTTGCGCCAAAACGGCTAAGTGGATCTAGATGAAATTTTGTACAGATATACAATATATCCTGAAATATTACTTAGTTTACTTTTAAAGCTGTAAAACTACTCAACATAGCTGGTATTAAATTTATTACGAAACCTTTATGATTTTTGGTATAGTACAACAAAAGCTACCTTAAAATACACAATCAGTAATATTTACAAGATCTTTCTACAAAATTTAAATAAGTTAAAAGTTTTACACATAAATCCCTTATACTGGAGTCATTTAAAGGCTGTTTTTTATTTTGTAATTTCTTTTGTACTGAGAAACGACTAATATTTTACAAACTAAATGATTGGAATAACGTAATATGTCAACATACGCGAAAACTGTCTGTGATTTTTTTCGTTTAAAACAGCGCTTACTTGAAATACGTTATTTATCTGAATATATTATTCGAAGAAAAAGGATGCAATTTATTTTACACAAAAAGACCGAGACAAAGTTTTCGTGGAAAAACGTCGTAAATCATACTTACGCGTGGAGTTTGTAACGACACCACACGCTCAGAAAGTCGTATCTGCAGTTATGTCAGCATTATAGTTTCCGTTCCATGTTAATAAAGTAGTATCTCTGTTAACTACATAAATTAATTAATATGTGTCGCTGAAAAATAGCGTAAAGCTATTTTTTAAGATTTACTCCATGACGATTAATTAAATTGCAAATTGAAATACATAGGCCAATCGAGGTTAATTTTTGCTATTTTTTGCTATATACTAAATTTTTCTCAGATTGCCGATGATTTTTTAAATCAGTTTTTTGTTGCTCCTGTAAAGTTGGTGTTTTTCAGTTACGACTTCCTTCCTCGGGGGGTGCGATTTGTCAAATCCGAACTTCACCGGAATTTCACGAAATGAGCCGAACACCCCCTACATGTTTCTGGTCTCCTGGTACTTCGTAAAAGTTTCAATACTCATAACTTAAGAACGCCTGGACCGATTTTGATTATGTGTGGTTTCTTAGATTCGTCTTCTTCTCGACTATATGCATGTTAAAAAATATCAAACAGATTATGTTTGAAAAAAAAATATTTAAAAAATCTACCAAATGGCAGAAATTTTGAAAAATCCACCAAATGGTAGAAATTTTATTAAATCTGCCAAATGGTAGAAATTTTTAATAAATTACCAAATGGTAGAAAATTAATTGGTAGTTTTTGGTAGAATATTTATATGGTAGAAAAAGCTACCAAATGGTAGAAATTTTGAAAAATCGACCAAATGGTAGAAATTTCGAAAAATCGACCAAATGGTAGAAATTTTGCAAAATCTACCAAATGGTAGAAAATTTAATAGTAGTTTTTGGTAAAATATTTTTATGGTAGAAAAAGCTACCAAAAGGTAGAAATTTTGAAAAAACTACGAAATGGTAGAAGTTTTGAAAAATCTACCAAATGGTAGAAATTTTGAAAAATCTACCAAATGGTACAAAATTTAATGGTAGTTTTTGGTAACATTTCTACCATTAGTTAGCTTTTTCTACCATGAAAATATTTTACCAAAATCTAACATTAAATTTTCTACCATATGGTATATTTTTCAAAATTTCTACCATTTGGTAGATTTTTCTAAATTTCTACCATTTGGTAGATTTTTTAAAATTTCTACCATATGTTAGCTTTTTCTACCATATAAATATTCTACGAAAAACTACCATTTCATTTTCTACCATTTGGTAGATTTTTCAAAATTTCTTCCATTTGGTAGATTTTTCAAAATTTCTACCATTTGTTATTTTTTTTTTAATTTCTACCATTTGGTAGATTTTTCAAAATTTCTACCATTTGGTATCTTTTTCTACCACAAAAATATTTTACCAAAAACTACCATTAAATTTTCTACCATTTGATAGATTTTTTGAAATTTCTACCATTTTGTAAATTTTTCTACAATATAAATATTCTACCAAAAACTAACAATTAATTTTCTACCATTTAGTAGATTTTTCAAAATTTCTACCATGTGGTAGATTTATTTAAATTTCTACCATTTGGTATATTTTTCAAAATTTCTACCGTTTGGTATATTTTTCAAAATTTCTACCATTTTGTAGATTTTTCAAAATTTCTACCATATGGTAGATTTTTTAAATTTTCTACCATTTCGTAGATTGTTCAAAATTTCTACCATTTGGTAGATTTTCGAAATTTCTACCATTTCGTAGATTTTTTAAAATTTCTACCATTTGGTAGCTTTTTCTACCATGTAAATATTCTACCAAAAACTACCATTTCATTTTCTACCATTTGGTAGTTTTTTTCAAAATTTCTACCATTTGGTAGATTTATTAAAATTTCTACCATCTGATAGATTTTTTAATATTTCTACCGTTTGGTAGATTTTTCAAAATTTTTACCATTTGGTAGCTTTTTCTACCATAAAAATATTTTACCAAAAACTACCAATTAATATTCTACCAATTGGTAGATTTTTCAAAATTTCTACCATTTCGTAGATTTTTAAAAATTCTACCATTTGGTAGATATTTTAAATAATTTTTTTCCAAATTAATTTGTTTAATATTTTTTAACATGCATATAGTCGACAAGAAGACGAATCTAAGAAACCATAGATCATCAAAATAGGTCCAGGCGTTCTTGAGTTATGAGGATTGAAACTTCTACGAAGTACCAGGAGACCAGAAACATGTAGGAGATGTTCGGCTCATTTCGTGAGATTCCGGTTAAGTTCGGATTTGACAATTACGTCATTAGACGTATTCGAATTTCAAAAAAAATTGAAAATGGAACGCGTCAAATTTGTCATTTGTCAAATCCGAACTTCACCGGAATTTCACGAAATGAGCCGAACACCTACATGTTTCTGGTCTCCTGGTACTTCGTAAAAGTTTCAATAGGTACTCATAACTCAAGAACGCCTGGACCGAATTTGATGATCTATGGTTTCTTAGATTTGTCTTTTTCTCGACTATAGACCTCCTTAAAGTTTCTGGTATCCTGGTACCTGGAGGTTATAGGAGCCAGCATTGAGACGCCAAAAATAAAGTTGTTTTTTTCATTTGACATCAATTCTCTCAGATACTGTTTTATTTATCAGGATAAAAAGTAGCCTATGTGTTATTCCAGAGTCAAAGCTACCTTCGTACCAAATTTCAAGTCAATCGGTGCATCCGTTTAAGCGTGAAGAAGTAACAAACATACACACACACACACACTCACACACACACACATACACACAAACTTTCGCTTTTATAATATTAGTATGATTATATCCGTTACCCTAACCACCATAATACAAGCATTAAGTTGCTTAGTTTGGGGTTAGGTGGCGCTGTGTGAAATATCCTGAAATATTTATTTATTTGTAATAATCATTACCGAGTAGAAAAATACATAGATACAATTTTTACCTGCAATAATACATAGGCTTACAGTACAGCAGGTAAAACGAGTGAGGGCAGCCAGTAAATAATAAATTTGTACAATTTATTTATTCAATTTAATAGAATACCTTATTTTATATTACTGTTGTATTTATAATAAGATAAATATCTCAGATTATTAAAAAAGGAATAAAAATATTATAAAATCATTTTAATACACTTATCACATTATCATTTATCATTTTAATACTTAATTTTTTTATATACTTATTATTGCACGACTTTTTGAAATAATTCCTTAAATTAAAATATTAAATCCAGCTTATTTTCCCACACTAAATAAATAAACATCATATTTTTAATAATTTTAGAATTCCATAATGCATTTATTTTGAAAAATAAATGTTCATTTTTAGCATCAAAAATACACCACACTTTTCCCACGCTAAAAATAATATCTCAATAATTTCATTTCAGAATATTTCAGAAATGCCTTGCACAAATTGAATAATTGTTTTTACATTTCAAAATATAATTGTTGTTAAAATTTTACTTCTTTTTTAAAGAAATAAATAAACTTTTATTTTATTTAAAAATGCATTTTGGAAATAATTAAAATATTATTTTTGCATTTGAAAATGGAATAAAAATATTGTTGCTGTAAATGAATTATTGAAGCAGTTAATTGGATATTGCAGCAATTTCAAAAATAGAATTCTTTTATAGGAATAAATATTATGCCAAGCGCTAGTCGCAATGTAGTGTTCCGTTCCGTTTACTTTCACCTGTCTGTTGTCTCTCTGTAATCTTGCTAATTTATTTGACCCACACTTTTCGGTTTCCCATTGAGCTGAAATTTGGCATGCATGCATAAATCGGAAGACGATGCAATATTATTATGACATTTAGCTGATCTGATGATGGAGCAAGAATGTGGCCGCCATGGAAACTCCGTAATTAAACGATGCAACCCAATTGAGTTTGGGCTCATTTGATTCGTCTCGACGAGTACTTTGGTTCTAGATAGCATTAATATAAAATAATAAAAGCTTGTTTTAAAAAGCTTTTTTTTTATTTCACTTGTTCTTGCTTTAGAGTGTGTGTGTGTGTGTGTGTGTGTGTGTGTGTGTGTGTGTGTGTGTGTGTGTGTGTGTGTGTGTGTGTGTGTGTGTGTGTGTGTGTGTGTGTGTGTGTGTGTGTGTGTGTGCGTGTGTGCGTGTGTGCGTGTGTGCGTGTGTGCGTGTGTGCGTGCGTGCGTGCGTGCGTGCGTGCGTGCGTGCGTGCGTGCGTGCGTGCGTGCGTGCGTGCGTGCGTGCGTGCGTGCGTGCGTGCGTGCGTGCGTGCGTGCGTGCGTGCGTGCGTGCGTGCGTGCGTGCGTGCGTGCGTGCGTGCGTGCGTGCGTGCGTGCGTGCGTGCGTGCGTGCGTGCGTGCGTGCGTGCGTGCGTGCGTGCGTGCGTGCGTGCGTGCGTGCGTGCGTGCGTGCGTGCGTGCGTGCGTGCGTGCGTGCGTGCGTGCGTGCGTGCGTGCGTGCGTGCGTGCGTGCGTGCGTGCGTGCGTGCGTGCGTGCGTGCGTGCGTGCGTGCGTGCGTGCGTGCGTGCGTGCGTGCGTGCGTGCGTGCGTGCGTGCGTGCGTGCGTGCGTGCGTGCGTGCGTGCGTGCGTGCGTGCGTGTGTGTGTGTGTGTGTGTGTCTGTCTGTGGCATCGTTGCTCCCGAACGGGTGAACGGATTTTGATTTAGTTTTTTTTGTTTGAAAGTAGAGTTAGTCGAGAGTGTTCTTAGCTATGTTTGGTGGAAATCGATTTATGATGGCCGCCGCTACAAAATGGCGGATTACTTTTTTCTTCCACGACCCCCTCAATATGAGTATCATATAAAAGGGCTTAACTAGTAGAATACAACCCGCTATATAAAATTGAAAATCCAAGATGGCCGCCACCACAAAATGGGGAATTATGTATTGCGTTGGGGGGTTTTTTAAATTTTTAATTTAATTCACTTGTTTAGCTTTTAAGTTAGTAGGGGGGAAGTGTATTTTTGTTTGATATAATAAATGTCTCTCTATTTACATCATTTTTCTATTTTATGTCAAAGAAATGTTTTTATTTCTTTCAATATCTACTTTCTAGAGTCAAACTAATGAAAGCCTCAAAAGGTTTGGAAAGGATCGAGTGCCATACAATACGTGACCGGCAAACTTCTTGGAAAATCTATTAGTTTTGTGTTGCTTTTGGTACTTCTTCGAGATCGATACTCTGTTTACAAGTTTTTTTACTTGATTAAATTTTAAAAGTGTTTTTTTTTTTGGGTTTTTGTATTGGCTCGTTTAGGGTATGTTGGCTAGGGTATATTTTCTAACCCCGCGGATGAGTGCATCGTCGTACCCGCTGTCCCGGCATTATGGCGTCCCGCAGGAACACCCCCAGGTTTTTTAGTGGGTATCCCCGCCGCTCCCATCTTCAGCGGGGGAGTTCCACATACCACCCCGCGCCCCTCGGCCTGGGGTGATGATGCGTAAAGCATTCTTCCTGGGTCAAAGAAAAAGGGTCTAGGGTTGTTTAGGCCATATTGGCTCGCATAAAATTGAAAGTCCTACTTTAAAGTAGCATAACATTTTTACCCCAAATATGACTCCTACCGTTATTAGGCATATTTTTGCCTTCAAAATGTTTTTTTTTTTAATTATTACACAGTAAGTTCTAGTTTAAGAATTCATATATTTGAAAAATATCACCACGAAAATACTTATAGATCAATATTTTATCGGGATTATTTTCATCCCGTTTCATAATTCCACTGCATCCCAGCTTACTTCCTAAACGAACCAGCTAATACTATATGCGATGAATATTTAAGGAGGAACTGACGCGAACGTTAATCCCCCATTTACATGCGTGAAAGCCTTATTTACTTTCACCTGTCTGTTGTCTGTCTGGCTGTCTGTCTGTAATCAAATCTTGGAAGTTTAATTTGATCAACTTATTGATTATTGATTGAGCTGAAATTTGGTATTCATGTATAAATTGGATGACAATGCAACATTGTTATGACATGGAGCTGATCTGATGAAGGAGCAGAAAGGTATCCCATCGAGTTTGGGCCCATTTAATTCATCTTGACGAGTACTTTGCTGCTAGATGGTAGTAATAAAAGCTTGTTTTTTTAAAAGTTTTGACCAATATTACACAGTAAGTTCTAGTTTTAGATACCTCAAATTTAGAGCAGAATTAACACTAAATAAATAAATAACTTATAATTATCAGGATAATGTTCATCCCGTTTCATAATGCCACTGCATCCCAGCTTAGTTCTCAAACGAACCAGCTAATACTATATGCGATCAATATTCAAGGAACTGACGCGAACGTTAAGCTAAATATAAACTGATGTAAGCGAGCCCCATTTACATATGTATCCTCACGATAACATGCATGAAAGGCTTTTTAAACCAATCCAGGGAAGGTTCTCCACTTGAAAATATCATCATCATCATCATCTCAGCCGTAGGACGTCCACTGCTGAAGATAGGCCTCCCCTTTGGGCTTTCATATGTACCGTTTGGAAGCGACTTGCATCCAGCGTCTTCTGGCGACTTTTATAAGGTCGTCTGTCCATCTTATGGGTGGACGTCCTATGCTTCGTTTGCTAGTCCGTGGTCTCCACTCGAGCACTTTTCGACCCCATCGGCCATACGCTTTGCGCTCTCTTGAAAATGTATTGTAAACTAATTTGATGAATTTTTATTTATGCGTTTTTGAAAACTAACCATATTACTATAGTAACCTACATATTACTAAAGTTTTATCTATATTAATATGTAAACAAGCGACTAAACTTACGGATATAATGGTCGAAGCTAGGCTGGACCCTGGGTTTCGGACAATTACGATGTCCTTCATCAGGAGCTCACGCCTCTCGGTCGCGACACTGGCTGATTTTTATTTGCTTGGGATTGCGTAATCAAAGTATTAATCCAAAAAAATGTGTTACTTTTAATAGATAATAGATAAACGCTCATGTTTTAGGTAATGCGAGGCTATGTTACAATTTCAGGTTGCCAATATTTCTATAATGCCTGCAATATGACCTAAGTGTCAATTACATAAATCATGTAAAAAGACAATTTAACATTTTTCCAGATTACTTTCATATAAATAAGAGATTCGAATAACTTTGCTCAATTTAATTTGATTACCTTATTCAATAAAAATAAAGATATACTTAATATTGTAGTCATCTTCTAAAAATATATAAAAGGAAAGAGTGATTGATTGCCTGACTGACTATCAACGCACCACCTAAACCGCTAAACTGATTGGGTTGAAATTTAGAACACGGATAGGTTTTATGACGTAGACCTCCGCTAAGAGAGGACTTCACCATGGCGCAACCAATATCACATACTGTCTAAAACTTAACTAATTATGTCCAATAAACATTAAGTTTATAACACATGCAACCCTAATATTAGAGGTCGTATATACATATCTATTTACACATCAAAATATTGTTTCAGTTGTTTGTGTTTTCATAACAGTAACTGTCGGTCGCCGTAATCAAAAGTTTTCGTATAAACATTGAGCTAAGCGGGAACTGAGTATTGACATTTTGTGGTTTGGAACCCACATATTTGTAGCATAGTTTGCCCCAAACTGATATTAAAATTTAATTTACTCTGAATTTCAAGATTCCCTTGATTTTTTAATTACCAATAAACCCGCAGCTGACTATAAGGTAGATTGCATTCGGTTATTTTTGGGAACGCCTCGATTTCTCTTTCCATATTGTTTACTATAATACTTTGTTTGATGGATATTATTATTATTTTTATGTTAATCCGAATTCCTCAAATAAACATTTATAGTACAATGTTACATCTCAAAAACAGTAACTATAGTGCCTCAGTCCAATACGAGACGTTACGACGACGAGTTATTATGTACAGAAATGTATTAACATGCGCTTAAAGACACCACTATTTTCTATTTACGTCAGCGATGTCGATGCTCAGTTCCTTCTGTCGCTAGCCAAAATACTCGTAACACCGTGTTTCATATTCGGCAAGTGTAATATAAGGATCGCCAGATGTAACACTGCCTCATATTCGGGAGCCATTGATATTTTGGTTTTCTCCATATTGTTTACTAATAAAGGCCAGAGGCTTAGGGGTTTATCTGAAATGATACTGATAATGAATTAATAATTATTCATTTTATGTCAATCTAAATTCCTCAAAAAACATTGTAATTATTATCACATCTTACAAAACAAACTCAATCAAACAGTCATTATAAACAAACTTATTAACTTGCGCTGAAGGTTCCCTTTTTTTTTCTTTATAGGAGGCAGGATAAATCCCCCCCTGGCGTTATTTCCTATTTATATAAGTGATGTCGATACTCAGTTTCATCTGTCGCCAGCAAAATACTCGTTACACCATGTTTCATATTCGGCAAGTGTAATATAAAGATCGCCAGATGTAACACTGCGTCGTATTCGGGAGCCATTGATATTTTGGTTTGTCATTATTTTTATGAAGATAGGCCACTAGAGGATATGAAACTATTCGCTCAAGCGGATATTATGGCCTTTTCGGTGTATGGAATCGTTTGATCGCAATGAAACCTTGGCTTTGGCTCGTTCCCAACGTTTTTTAACCGCTGAGAGCTATAAAACGAAAAGGATAATGGGATACTGTGTATCAAAATACAAACAGAAAATACAATCTGAGCTATTTCTATCATACAAACTAAAGTTGAACCCACATTGCTCATGCGCGACTGTGAAATTCTCGTCGCGGTTCAACAGCGTACGATCATTTACCGACGTTTGTCGGTAAATGATCGCCACGAACTTGTGACGTGATCGTTGCTAGCCCTTTTATACACCCGAGCGGCTCGATCGGGCCGCAACTACCCCATTCGAATTTAGGCTTTAATTTAGGAATGCTAGAAACATATTCACTCCACCCCCGCTAAAACACAATTGAAGCGCGAGTAGCTGAGGAGCTAGGCACCAATGCCACCAATGATTTACTTATACGTTTGCGTCGACGAAAGTCGCGCGCCCCCTATGTGTGGCCAGCCTAAATGTTTTATTTTAAAAAAGTGCCTATCATATCAGATTTAAGTGCACATTAAAACTTTCTATTAGGCAATAAATACTAGCAATATTTGTCATGAAACATTTTTAGATATTAAACTAAAAGTCCACTATGAGCAAAAAACTCCGCTGTCAAAGCGATAAAATAAATTAAAAATGAAATAGAATTTGAACAAAACATGCTCACGATTTTATATCTCTGAAGCTGAAAATATGTTAAACTGTGAGAGAATGAAAAAAGTTTTGACCGTTGAATGAAATGAAATTTATGTTTCGCCAACTTCTGTGCCAGCGCGGCGCAATCATAATTTAAAGAATTATTGTGACTCAAATGATCTCTACTGTGTTATAAAAAAAGAATTGCGGATTTCGTTTTACAGCTGCAATAACTGACATATTAAAATGCATTTTCGTATGTATCTTGGATTTGTACGTATGTTGGACATCGCTGAGGTCAATATAATCCCATTTATTAGTAGTCGTTCACTATTTCGTTCTCAGATCACTTTTATAATTATTGGGGTTTATACACAAACAGAATAGATTACCCTACTTATACTGTCAGAGTCAAATCACAATTTATAGGTTGTGTGGCTAACCTATATGTTGCAGTTTTAGGTCACCGAGATTCCTACAAGGCCTGCAACATGACCTAACGACTGCCTCCTACATATCTTATAGGAAACAGCCGGGACCCACAGTTTATCACTACAAACGGCGAATAAGTGAACCTATCCAATAACTTGCTTCTGTGTTTTTTGATCTAACAAGTGAAATAAAAAAAAGGTTTTTAAAAACAAGCTTTTATTATTACAAATGACAAATCAAATGAGCCCAAACTCGACGGGGTTGCGTCGTTTAATTACGAAGTTCTTACGGCCACCTTTCTGCTCCATCATCAGATCAGCTCGACGTCATAATAATATTGCATTGTCATCCGATTTATACATGCATGCCAAATTTTCAACTCAATCAGAAATCGGGAAGTGGATCAAATTAAACTTCCAAGATTTGATTACAGACAGACAGACAGACAACATACAGGTGAAAGTAAATAAAAGTGTCACAAAAGTGGGTAGGTGGTAACTAGCCACGGCCGAAGCCACCAACCAGTAGGTTTAGCGAGTTTCTTATTAAAGATAATCCCTATTGATTACAATAAAGGTATATTCCGGAAACTAACATAGCGGAAAAGCTCTTAATCCTATTTATAAATATTATCATGATATTATGTACGAAATAGTAATTAAGTATTTATATTAAATATTTATTTAATTATACTCATGTCCAAAATTATTAAGCCGAGAGCTTATAAAATGTTCCTATTATTATTTTTAAGTATCACTAGGATTTAAACGTACACTAATGTTTTGTATTTATTTGTTTGGAATTTATTATAAAAAACTTTTGAAAAAAACAAAAATAGGGGGAGTGAAAAATATTTATTCTTATTTTGCGTCTAACTTTTCAAACCACACTTTACATTGACCAAAATAATAGTATGTACAACTCGGATCCGCGTTCACTGGTAAAGCGCTACTCTGCAAGACATTTTTCAGCGCTTAATACCCTCCTTACTCTTTACCAAGTTTGCTGAATTTATACAGGCTTAGCGGTGCGCTGGTTAAATAAAATAAATCTTTCAGTACATGAATTCACTGAGCGAGATGAATTTTTCACTATATTTAATTATAACCGGGGGTAGACTTCCTTTGCAGGAGGTCGTCTATGTGGGTACCCCAACAGTGCCAGTTATTCTACAGTCTGAGCAGTAATGTGCAAACATTACTGTGCTTCGGTAGGAGGGCACTGTAGCTAGTGAAATTACTGGGCTATAGAGTCTTAACATCTTATGACTCTTGAGTAAGAAGCGTTGGTGCAGTGCACCTAGAATTGCACATCATTGTGAAATTCTGGGTAGCACTGTACTGATTATGGGAAGCGTTATCTCTTAACATCAGGAGAGCGACTTGTTCGTCTTCTTACTTCTCCACATAAAAAAAAAAAATTAAAAGTATATTTTGCTAATTTAACTTCTTTTTTTCATAGCAGAAATCCATGCAATTTTTTTTACTAATAAGTTTAGAGATAACTCGTAAAATAAAAGAAAAAATACACCTACATATACTGTAGCATAAGCTCTAGTTTACTGTGTACTCACTTGTCTGTACCTATAATCACTGCTTAGGCAAGATGATGAAATACCACGACCATATTCGCCTGGACGCTACAGTCTTTCAGAAGGAACGTAAAACTGTGGGTCCCGGGAGTTTCCTTAAAGATATGTTAAGCAGTTGCTAGGTCATGTTGCAGGCCCTGTAGTAGGTAATCTCGGCGAACTGAAACTGCAACATATAAGTTAGCCATACAACCTATAAATTGTGATTTGACACTGAAAGTGTACCTATGTAGGGTAACCTGTTCTGTTGGAGTAAAAAGCCCATTATTTTTTTTATAGTCATTGATGATGAAATACCACAACCATTTTCATTATTGTCTCATCCGTTCCAGCTAAAGGGTATTCGCGCAGGGTTTTATTGATTACCCCCGAACGTCTCACATTTACGAAGTACGATCGCACGTTTTTCTCCAAAATATAAAACTGCGTAAAATTGCTGGTGGTTTGCTGGTATTGTATAAAATAGCTGATGTAAACGGGTGAGTAGATATCAAGACGCTTTATTCCTCACTAACTGTACCCAGTGGTTTTACCCGCTATACAGCTATACTATATGTTAAGCCAAGTCATTTCTTAAAAAGGTATTTTATAAATTTCATCTTCTCCCTCCAAGGGTCTAAGCTATTTCTTTACAAATTTTCAACTCATCCGTCCACCCGTTTAGGCGTGAAAGAGAAAGAGTGACTAAGGAACATACATACTTACATATATCCATACATTCTTAGAAACTTTTGCGTTTATAATTTTATTAGTAGAATTTTGTGCTACCTATTATAATTTTCTTACAAAAGTTAAGGTACTGTAAGATACGTATAGCGAACCTTGTTTGCAAGTCTGACCGAAGCTTGTCGCGAAGTCGATATCGCGTTAGGGACTTCTGTTAAACGGAAATTTGTTGTCTGATTCAAGAAATATCGGGGGTTTTGTGTATTCAGTCTTTTACATTATTAAGGAATTGGTAATTTTATAAAGATTATTTATAATAAACGACTTAAAGATGGTGGATTAAGTTAAATAATATGAGACTTAATTAGCCACCCTACTAATCAGAGTACACACTAATATTATAAATGTGAAAGTTTGTGAGTGCGTATGTTTGTTACTTTTTTACGCCTCGGATGGACCGATTGAGCTAAAATTTGGTATAGAGATTAGACTATTGAATATACAGAACTTTAAATATATAAAAGGAAAGAGTGACTGACTGACTGACCGACTGATCTATCAACGCACAGCCTAAACCACTGGACGGATTGGGGTGAAATTTGAAACATAGATAGGTTTTATAACGTAGACCTCCGCTAAGAAAGGATTTTGTCATGCGGGCAAAGGCGCGAGCATAAGTTAGTAAAATATAAATTTAAAAGTATAATAAATGTATTGTTGTGATTGTTACCTTTTCACACCTAAATAATGACAGAGAATATTGAGGTAAAATGTATGCATACAAGCTGAAAGGTAGGTTACATAGACACTAGAAAAATACATAACTTAAAAGTTGACAAAAGCTGTTTTCCTAAAATTCGCGTTACTAAATAAAAGATCATAAAGTTTTGCATTTAAATACAAAACAATCCTTATATTAGAAAGATCGTCGAGCAGTTAAAAATGGACGATCTACATCTATATAGGTACGTAGTAATAATAACAGTAAGCTCAATTTCAAAGGCTCTAAGCGAACAATAGGTCTACTCCATTTTAAAGTTTTAATAAATTCATTAAAATTACGCAAAGACTGTATTCTGCCCCTAGAACTTTCGTCTGACTTCATTCAGAGTCCTTCATTAGAGGGCCAGGGGAGGTATTTAAAATTTTATTCCCTTGGTGTTTGCTAGCATAATTTTATTTAACTGTGCTGTTATGCTGTTCAAAATGACATACATACTTATGGGGAAGATGGGGACATTTATACTAATGTTATTTTTATATAGCGCTCGATTATGTCGAGAAAAAAAAACATGTTATATGAAACCACTAACATAAACATGTAACTAAAAACAAAAACGGCACAACTCACGTCTAAAATTGTCGAGAAAATCTCGACCACGGTTTTCTTGACAATTTTAGATGTGAGTTGTGCCGTTTTTGTTTTTAGTTATGGAGAACACTCGCGATAGTTTTAAAAATCATAAACATGTAAACATGTTATTCACCCTTCTTTTATTATTGTCTTATACAAAACCATTTCGCCAAGCGACTGCGAAGCCAGGGAAAGGGAAGTTTATCCCACCTTCTAGGTTTAGTATGCTACAATCTTCAGCCGCATTGTGGTCACTGACTTACTTACCTATGTACCTACCTAATCATCACTACATAGTATAAAGTTGCTTCCCGCGTCTTCAGTCTGTCCTTATGTATGCTTATATCTTCAAAACTGCGCAACAGATTTTGATGCGGTTTTCATTATTAGATAGAGTGATTCAAGAGGATGGTTTATATGCATAATATAGTCGAAAAAACACTGATAATTTATATATTAAGCGCGACGAAGTGCGCCTGGGTCCTCTAGTCGTCAATAAAAAAGTAATGAAAATTGATTATATTCATCATCATAATATAGGTATTATAGTGTATTAAAAAAAAAACAATAAATCTTATACTCATCATATTATTATGTTACAAAGAAGTACAAGTAAAAGCAAACTTTTTGTTGATCGAGTAAATACAATAGGAACAATAAGTACATTTTTTCCAAAGAAAACGTTTCCAAAAATAGCGAGAAGCTAGTCATCATGCTAAGCGTATTCTGTACCAGGGATATTATGTGAAAATGAAACATCCCTATATTATATTGTAAGGGATCCAATAAAGGGCTGGGGAGAACATCTGCGGGAAAAAATATTATAGGCCGTAATTCACCGTTTACTTTTGCGTTAAACTTTCATCAAAATTTTCGGCAAATGTTGCTGGATTTTTATGTAAACCGTTTTCTGTGAACCTGATATGTTATTGTATACATAATATTATTGGGGTTTATATTCCAACAGAATAGGTTACCCTACTTAGACTGTCAGAATCAAATCACAATTATAGGCTGTGCCAACTTATATGTTGCAGGTTCAGGTCGCCGAGATTGCAACATGACCTAACGACTGCCTCCTACCATATATCTTATAGGAAACAGCCGGGACCCACAGTTTAACGCGCCTTCCGAAACACAGTAGCATCCAGGCGAACCTTTTGCCACATACAGATATTTAACCAGGGCTTCCGGATTACAAGCCGGACGTATAACCACTAGACCTCGGACGCTACGCAAATATGCTAGTGTCGCGATTGGTGGTCTTATGGAGAAATCCTATCTTTGCGGAGGTCTCTATAATAAAATCTATACGTATTTTTAATTTCTAAATGATCTGTTCATCAGTTTGAGCTGTGCGTTGATTAATCAGTCAATCAGTTTTTTTTTATTTTATTTATCTAGATAACGATTTTTCCAAGTAATTAAATCAGTTAATCTTACTAATATTATAAACGTGAAAGTTATGTCAGGATGTTTGTAACTCTTTCACGCCTAAACGGGTGGACCGATTGAGCTGAAATTTTGTATAGAGATAGCTTAGAACCTGGAATAACACATAAGCTACATAAGTATTTCTATTACATAAGTATTTTTACCTAAGTATTTTTTATCTATTTTCACAAAACAGCCACCTCAAAATACATAAAAGACAAAAACAAATTGAGCTATTTTAATTAGAGCTCAGAAATAATGACCGCCGCAATCCCGAAGTTGGTTGTTAAAAAGATTAATAGTTAGGACTAGAGAGGCATCGGCTCGTATTTAGCACTCTCAAGGGCTGCATAGCCCTTCCAAGTTAACAAGCTCGATTAGCTTCGGACTGGGGTCGAATGGAGCTCGCAGACAGTGATGTAGGTTGGCGTATTAACGCTTGTTCGTGTCAATGGATACAGTCACCAATGATCTGCTCACTGTTCAAATATACCATATATTTAATATTTACATGCTATCTGGTTTGAGGCCTTATTTGCTAGCCGGGATGATAAAGGTCAATAAATGTCTTAAAGACATTAAAGGAGTTTCTCACACTCTAAATTAACGGCATAACCTCACTTGTATTTACTTCGGCTTCGTGCCGACCGTTTCGATCCTTTTTTTTTTTTTATGTGATGAAGTAGAAGACGAGCAAGACGCTCTCCTGATGTTAAGAGATAACGGCTGCCCATAATCAGTACAGTGTTACCTAGGATTTCACAATTATGTGTAATTCTAGGAGCACTGTACCAACGCTTCTTACTCAAGAGTCATAAGATGTTAAGACTCTTTAGCCCAATAATTTCACTAGCTACAGTGCCCTCCTACCGGAGCACAGTAATGTTTGCACATCACTGCTCAGGCGGTAGAATAACTGGCACTGTAGGGGTACCCACCTAGACGACCTCCTGCAAAGGAAGTCTACCCCTGGTAAAATCCTGTACGAGGATCTTCTTCAGGGAGTAGCTGCGGTTACGCGCCGGCGTCCGCACCCCGCATAGCTCTACGGGCCGCGGGGAGGGAGGGGCCGCCACTTGTTCTTGCGTTCTTGAAAATCCTCGTACAGGATCGAAATGGTCGGCACGAAGCCGAAGTAAATACAAGTGAGTTTATGCCCTTTATTTACAACTAGCTTACGCTCGCGGCTTTGCCCGCGTGTCAAAATTCTTCCTTATGCGGGTGTCTATGTCATAAAACCTATCTGTGTTCCAAATTTCAACCCAAACCGGTTGGTGGTTTAGGCTGCGCGTTGAAAGATCACTCAGTCACTCTTTCCTTTTATATATTTACTAGCTTGTGCTCGCGGCTTTGCCCGCGTGGTAAAATACTTTTTTAGCGAAGGTCTTTATCATAAAACCTATCAATGTTCCAAATTTCAAGCGAATCCGTTTAGCCGTTAGAGCTGTGCGTTGATAGATCAGTCAGTCACACTTTTATATATTTAGATAAGAATAAGATAAGAAGCGGAATCTAAATACTCACGAATCGTTTAGTGAAAAAACTTAATATTGTATTTTGTTTTTAAAAATGAAAGCTCACGATAACTGACTTTCCAAATATCTGAAGGCTATAGGATGTTTAACGACATTCCTTAAAGGATCAGCCCTTTTTCGGGTTGTGTTAATTAGGGCTTTAGGGATATAAATTGTATCGTATTGGAGAGAGGCTGTGTTAATTATACCTAGCTACAGGTGAAAAACTTTGCTTTGTTTTACAGACAAAATAATGAAAATTAACTTGGTGGAATGATCATGGCCATAGTAATGATGCATGGATAGATGGAAAAGAATAAAAGTAATGAAGATTAGTCCAGCACTATAAAATCTTGGTTCGATAATGAAACCAATAAAAAAAATTTGCTCACGCACGCAAGCAGGAGACTTTTTTTATAATATTTATTGAAAGAAAAATTAGACCTGTCCGTTTTAGTTGCGCCGAAATTTAATTTCGATTTATTTATTTCAACAATAATAATAAAATTAAAAAATAATTAGTTATTATAGCATAACAATCGCAATTATTAACAGTATGTTATTTTGTCATAACTGAAAATTGATGCAGTTTTTTCTAACGTCCTTCATTAATTTAACACACATAAAATTAATTGACTGTCTACTGTCTAACAACATTAACAGAGAAAAATAAGTCTTACCCAAACGTCTTAAAGATGAAAATTCTTTACTTATATCACATACCACAAGGAATCCACAATGTCACACAAATATACACTGTACACTCTTGTTTTATTTCTTGTTTCATTTCTTAACTACTCAAAATATTACTTTTCAGTTACTCCAATGCATTTATTACAAAAACGATACGGCTGTATACTCACATAATACTTTTGTTGAGATTTTCCCAACCACGGTTTCGTACAATTACGATGTCCTTCATCAGGAGTTCAAAGGGCCTATTGGCTAATTCTCACCCACTACGATTGTTGACAACTTCGATGTACATTGCTGCGTTTGTTATTATACTCATATTAATGAGGAGGTTTAAGCAAGTAATGTATGCAAAATTGTCAATGGATTCTAGTGTTAAACATGTCGTTTGCCAATAGCCAATAGGCCCTCCGGCCTGCAGTACCCGATGTTGACAAAAAATTATTACACGAGTACCTACAGCAATGTCAAATTTATAATGGATAACACTAACGGTAGTATCCAAAATTATTGATTAAATATTATATTATTATTCAATTCATATTTTTAATTACAAGCTTTGTATTACTTTCACCTGTCTGTTGTCTGTCTGTCTGTCTGTCTGTCTGTCTGTCTGTCTGTAATCAAATCTTGCAAGTTTAATTTGACCCACTTCCCGGTTTCCAATTGAGCTGAAAATTTGCATGCGTGTGTAAATCGGATGACAATGCAATATTTTTATGACATCGAGCTGATCTGATGATGGAGCTGGAAGGTGGCCATAGGAACTCGGGCATAAAACAACGCAACCCTATCGAGTTTGGGCTCATTTGATTCGTCTTGACGAGTACTTTATGATGCAAGATGATAACAATAATTAAAGCTTGTTTTTAAAAAGTATTTTTTAAATTTCACTTGTTTACTTTTAAAGTACACTAAATAAAATGTTATTGTGACACTCTTAATGAACACGACATTGCGTATCAACTTCGAGAGGAGTGATCTCAGACTAAATATCGCAAATTGTAAAGAATGGAATCACTGATACAATTAGATCAATTGAAATGATTCTTTGAATTGTTAGTTTATCTACATGAAACTCGTGACTACTTGACTAAAATACTGCTGATGTTTCAACACTTAAAATATAGTATAACTAGCAGCGCACAGCGGATTTGCCTGTAGTACTTATGTAGCCTATGTGTTTTCCAGGGTCTGAGCTATCTCTATATGAAATTTCAGCTCAATCGGTTTACCCGTTTAGGCGTGAAAGAGTAACAAACATCCAGACATCCATTCTTACAAACTTTCACGTTTATAAAATGAGTAAGCTATGTAAGCATTATATGTAGATTTGATCGTGAAGTTTTTATGATATTAGCTAAGATTCTCGAGAGATAGATTTCGATTGAATTAGGGGTAGAGCTTATCAAAATATTATTTAGGTTTATGAGATGAATACTACTTGCTGGTTGGGCCACTGGGCACATATCTACCACCTACAACTTTTGACATGGCTTGTCCATCACTAAACTCTCGCTTAGTTCCCGCAAGGGCAAGAAAATAGGATATAAAAAAATACATTATCATTAATAAGGTATACCTATTACACTCTAAAATAACACAATACATTTTACACATTTCACTTCCGCGCGTAAAACTGCCGAGCTTGTAAATTATAATGAAGCTATCGATCCTTAAATAATAAAACATAAGCGAAGTAAATTACATCAGCCGGTTGCGGTTTTTGAAGCTCGCGTTTGAACCTGGTTTAACCTAACGCTTCGGAAAATACACCTTTAGCACTTACCTTAATTACAAATGTAATTACTGTGGGTGCCTCCGTAAGCAATTACCGTTTCGTAGCATTACACAACACCACAAAGTGACGGTTATTTAGTTGCTTTAAATATTCTCTTTAAAAACGTGACGAAGTGTTTTTGAGTGGAAAAAATGTTTGGTGACTTTTGACTATCGCTACTTTTGGCTGCTGAATAATAGCATGTTTTGTGACAATAGTTAGGTTGAAGGTTACTTTTAGAGTTATAAAAGTTGAGAAATTTGGAGCGCAAGTGGGTATAAATAAATACAATTGGATAATGGATACGGAGTAATAATGTGCATTTGGCATAATATTTTATCGTTGTCATATGTATTGTCAGGTAATGTGCCCAGTGCCCAGCTTGTTACAGGGAATCATTATTCATTTAAAATGTCAACACAAAAATACATAATACTTATCTAATATTTGAAAAATATTCAAACAAGCGCCGTCCTTAATAGATAGTCCACACGTCGGCTATACGCCGTAATGAACAGATCTAGTGTACCAAATAATTGAAAGATGACACAGCACCCAAAATACTCGCATACAATCGATGTTTTTACAATGCTCGAATTAGGAAGAAATATCTCCATAAAAACGCAGACGAACAACATGGACGCAAAAAATGTACCACGGTACAAAACAACTGTTTAATTTACCCAGGAAATGTTTATTATCTTTAGGGAAATTTAACAGGATCGTGACTCGAATGGCGAGTGCTGAATTTCATCAAAAATGTTTCGCTCGCTTCGCGGCCGGGGACGCATTACCGCTTTTTTATTGTAATCGTCAAATAAAATTGCAGTAATTTAAAAAGGTCGCAAAGGTGGGTTTATTGGCGACATACCACGTTTTTGTTTTGCATGCAGTGGCGGCAGCTGGTCCCTTCAGAATTATTATTGCGACATGTAAGGAAAAGTTAGGTGTTGTTGTTTTATACTGACGTCATTCGGTGTATTTTTGTTTCATTGTTTAGGATATCATGTGAGATGTTCTCTTTTGTACGTTCTGTTATCAAATCGTATAAATGTGAAGTATGGATTGGTGCATTCGTTCCCTCCACGCGTTAATGTACCGATTGAGGAGTGATATCAAAATTTGTAGGTTTAGACTGTGAATAATACATAGGTAAATAGGCTACATTTCGCCATGAAAATCCACTGTGTGCAGCCAGAAATAAAGAAAGAAAAAAAACCTTTTAATCCGACTTCAAAGGTCGCTTTCAATAAGCGACACGCACGTTATAATTCACAATTCACAACTAAGAAATAACTCGACTGATATCCAATAATAGAATGGTGTGCTTAAAGTTTTATATTGTCAAAAATATTCTTTCTAGGGAAGGCGTCGGCCTCTCCAAATTGGTTCAGACTCCGGTTATAGGTAAATCATACAAAAAAAATTGCTAGCCCTTCTAACTAACTTGAAAGCGGCTAAATATAGCTTCTAAGCGCAGGTTTGTCCTACAAACTCAGGCTGAGCCGTATTTTCCTCATCCGAGTAGACCTCGTATACAGGATCTTATTCAGTTCCGTCGATGTATGACACCTGAATTATTCATAGAATATGTTATCTTTCGACTCTGAAGATAGTGTACCTACGAGGATGTTAGGATGGATCAGCCGGTTTCATTCCCTTGAGGAGAGACCAAAACTTTGAGATTTTTACTAAAGACATGCTTTTATATCGCGATCAGGGAAATGTACGGGCGTCTAATGTGTATGAATACTTACGATTGTATTTTTTTCGTAAATAATATAAAGAATAATAAAAAACAAATACACCACGACTTTATTTCCCTGAATGGGACTGTGTGTTTGAATTGGGGTCATAGATGAGTCAATCAGTCACTCTTTCTTTATATAGGTATTTAATATGTATAAAGATTTTCAATTTTATCAAAGCCAGAGACAAAATATTATTTCGATCAAAATATATTCGATTGTGCAACTTCTTACCTATGTCAAGAGCCAGTTTTCATCGATTTAAAAAGAGGGCTGCATCGTCACTTACCAACAGGAGAGATTGCGGTCAAACGCTTGTTTAGTCTGATATTAAAAAAAGGCTTTTTATAATTTGTTTTATGTTAGTGTGGGTGTGGTCCATAAAGTTCACGATAATAATTAGTATAAAATTACTCACTTATTTCCCTCTGTGATATTTTAACCTGTTAGGTAACGCAACGCCGACTCAAAGTTACTGGCATAATATACAATGAAATTTTCATTTTACTTCGCTTCTGCGGGTTCTTTTTATAATAAAAAGTGTGCGTCGGATTTGCGCATGAAGGGTTCCGTATCAATTTATACACTACTACATTAGATTTGATTATAAACTTATTAATACTCGTATTATTATTAGTTTATTAACCTGTCTCGGTGTCTGTCTGTGACGTAATCTTGCAAGATTTTTTTGTTTTTTTTTTTTTAGTATTTGTTGTTAAAACGGTAACAGAAATACTTTATCTGTGAAAATTTCAACTATTTATTTGCTACTAGCTGCGCCCACCGGTTTCATAGCTATAGATTCTGTGTTATTACAGGGTCTAAGCTATCTCTATATCAAATTTCAGCTCAATCGGTCCACCCGTTTAGGCGTGAAAGAGTAACAAACATCCAGACATCCATTCTTACAAACTTTCACGTTTATAATATTAGTAAGATCATATACGATATGATTGCCAGGTGATAGGAAGACAGACGGACAATGGAGTCTTAATAACAGGGTCCTGTTTTTACCCTTTGCTAACGGAACCCAAAAAACGAACAAAACTTCCGCAAAATGGTTCATTTTTAAAATTCACCTCTTCTCTATGATCTGAAATGTTCACGAACATGAAACTTTGGAATTTACTGACCCGAATACATCGGGCGGCGCGGCGCGGTGGATGGAGCGAACCTCCAAGGCGTTAAATATTGGATCACTCGATGCTTGAGTGCGGGTGTTTCACGGATCTATTACTTATTTAACTAGTCTAGCATAGAAATAGCTTTCAATTTCGGTGATTATGCTTAAACGATGACGATATTTATACAATACTATTTTTGTAGCTTTATCGATGTAAAAATCAATGGAGCACCTCCTGAAATATTGTCATACCTGTTCCGCAACCTGAACAGAACTAAGGACCTTTTTGAAGCCAACGAAAGAGCTGTCGAACTTGCTCAATACGCAGGCTAAAAAAAGCTTTAACTCCTAATTCAAATGAAACTAATGCTAACTTAAACGTAGAAATATCAGTGGCAGGAAGTGAAGGGATGACAATGACATGGGAAAGTGTAGAATGGCAAAATGAAGGGAGGCCAAGCATGGGGTAATTGGTCATGATGAACGCTAGCTGATAGTTTACCAACAGTTTTAACCATTACATAGCTGTTACTTAATTGAAAGTTTTATTTGTTTTATCTAGACCTAGTTAATTTTATGTACATGGATCTTTACTAGATTGGTTTAAGTCATATCTATTTAATCGCTCTCAAATAGTTGCTGTCGACGGCTATGAATCCCACATTTATTTTGCCCAATCTGGTGTTCCCCAGGGTTCACATCTTGGGCCGATACTTTTCTCAATATTTATTAATGATATCGTTAATAATATACAACACAGTAAATGTTTACTTTTTGCAGACGACTTAAAATTATATAGAAAAATAGAATCATTTAACGACACAGTTCTTCTGCAACGAGATCTTAACAACATTCACAATTGGTGTATTGCAAACTCTATGTCTTTAAATACCAACAAATGTTACCATATCAGATTTTCCAAGAAAAAAATTAATAACTATTGTGTGACGTATAATATAAATAATGTAAATTTACAGAACGTCGATGAAATTCGCGATTTAGGTGTTACAATAGATAGTAAGTTAAATTTCATTTCACACACAAACATAATAGTGAAAAAATCTGCGCAAATGCTAGGATTTATTAAACGTAATACAAAGGGTTTCAAGCAATATAAGACACTTTTAATACTTTATAATGCTTTGGTTCGTAGCCATTTAGAGTTTGCTAGCACTATTTGGAATCCGTTTTATGCAGTTCATTCTCAAAGAATTGAAAACATACAGAGACACTTTACACGACACATCAGTTACAACTACAAAAGTATTTACTACCGAAAATCTTATGATGACAGGCTAAAATATTTTAAGAT
Organism: Hemithea aestivaria; assembly: GCA_947507615.1. Lineage (NCBI taxonomy): Eukaryota > Metazoa > Arthropoda > Insecta > Lepidoptera > Geometridae > Hemithea > Hemithea aestivaria. The sequence continues at coordinate 2,594,283 of OX382328.1, forward strand.
GCTATCTCTCCGCAAACGTCGTAAACTAAATGACTTACTTTTCTTACACAAAACCGTAAACGGACAACTCGACTCTGTTGACATTACACAGCACATCCACTACACCGTCCCTTCACGACTACCTAGATACCCTACAACCAATCTTTTCTTTACTCCTACCTGTAAAACAAACCTTGGGCTTAACTCGCCAATTATTAGAATATGCCGTGAATATAATTCACTAATAAAGTCCTCTCCAAAAATCGATCTATTTGGTGACTCATTAATGCAGTTCCGAAAAAATGTAATGGAATCTTTTTCTTCAGATGCAATACCAACTTGTACATCTGAAGAAAAAGGGTCTGATAACATCTAACAATTTTTATTTTGTTATTCTCTCTTTTTTTTACATTATTCTTATCCATAGTTTTGTTTCCCATAACATTCATTCTCTTTTTTTTTAATTTAATTTTAAGGTCAACATGTTTTCCAATCGCAAATGCTGAGGCCTCCCCTAATTGAGAAAACACCTAGGTGTTTTGTACAAACAATGTTATTGTCACTAGAGTTTAAGGTGTTTTTTTGTCGGCGGCCCTTAATAATAAATAAATAAATAAAAATTTTTTAATCCCCGACGCAAAAACGACGGGGTGTTATAAGTTTGACGTGTCTGTCTGTCTGTCTCTCTGTGTGTGTGTGTGTGTGTCTGTCTGTGGCATCGTAGCGCCCAAACGGATGAACGGATTTTGATTTAGTTTTTTTTTGTTTGAAAGTAGAGTTAGTCGAGAGTGTTCTTAGCTATGTTTGGTGGAAATTGATCCAAGATGGCCGCCGCTACAAAATGGTGGATTACTTTTTTCTTCCACGACCCCATCGATATGAGTATCAAATGAAAGGGCTTAACGAGTAGAATACAACCCGCTATATAAAATTTGTGGCCGCCATCAAAAAATGTTGAATTACGTATTGCGTTGGGGGTTTTTTAAATTTTAAATTTAATTCACTTGTTTAACTGAAAACTTAAACGTATTTGTAACTCTGTATGTTGTAATATCGTATATTATACACACATAATGTAATCACAATGAGTATCACTAAAGAAAGCCAATTAAAAGTTGTGAAACTCCACCACGGAGGAAGAAAGTTTTTAAAGTCGGTATCTTGTCACGACACATTTGCGGCGTGTTGTCGACTTAGCTGTTGTGTAGGGCCGAGCTTACAAGAGGGTCGTGTTACAAGCGTTGGCGATCAATACATTCTATTGGTAGGCCTTTATTGAGCATCTATTTATATTAAAAAGTGAAAAATTATTGTCTTCTTCTTCCTGCCCTTATTCCACACTAGGTAGGGTCGGCACAACACGATTTTCTTCTCCATTCTGCTCTATCATCCGTCATATCTGCATCCACTCCTCTAACACACATATCCTCTTTCACACAGTTCATCCAAACCTTTTTCGGGCGCCCCCTTCCCGGGTTACCACCTATCACCATAATGGACATATTAATTATTATGCGGAGCAAGAAAAATCATGAGTCCAAAACCAAAGAAAAGAAGTCCATGAATATGGTGAAAGGTGGTAATAGTGGCGGGTAGGGGGCATCTGAAAAAGGTTTGGGTGAACGTTGTTAATGAGGATATTATATATGCGTGCTAGGGGAGTGGATGAATATATTAAGATGGATGATAAAGTAGATGGAGGAGGAAGACGTGTTGTGCCGACGTACAGAATGCGGGTAATATGATGGTAGGTCTTATGGCAAGGGCTGCCTGTAAAAGTTTTACACCCCTGCCAGTTATTTATTCGCTGAGCAGTAATGTGCAGGTTACTCTTCTATACTGAAAGGCAATGTTGTCTGTGAATTTACCAGGCATGATGAGATTCAACTTAATATAACTCCGGGCAACCGGCGCAGTGCCACAGAGTGTTTAATTCAAAATACTAGGTGAAAAGGTTCAGGAGGCTGGTTTATTATTATCGGTATAGATTCATAAAAGCCTTCCTTATTGCTGAATTATTCAGTCAGTGTAATATTTACCAAAAAAGATACAAATTTCAGGAAATATTTCAAAACAAATAAATTTACAACTAAATTTATCAAGCTGAAAACTTACACTTTACGTCGCGCCATAAAGTTGTTTCTAGCAGTGCCAGAAGCAATCAAAGGCTTCACTTGAAGAATTGTTTCGGTTCTTATTGTTTTGTGACCGAGTCCCAGGCACCCGGCACCTATATTTAAACCAAATCAATAGGCGTTCGCTTTTGTTTTGGTTTTATAAAATCTCATCATCTCAGCCATTGAACGTCCACTGCTGAACATAGGCCTCCCCTTTGGACTTCCATATGTACCGGTTGGAAGCGACCTGCATCCAGCGTCTTCCGGCGACCTTTATAAGGTCGTCTGTCTACCTTGTGGGTGGACGTCCTACGCTTCGTTTGCTAGTCCGTGGTCTCCACTCGAGCACTTTTCGACCCCATCGGCAAAAAAAAAAATCTCGTCTCACCAATATTTTTTACAAGCTTTTATTTACTTTCACCTGTCCGTTGTCTGTCGGTCTGTCTGTCTGTAATCAAATATTGCAAGCTAAACTTGATCCACTTCCCGGTTTCCGATTGAGCTGAAATTTTGAATGCATGTGTAAATTGTAAATCAGATGACAATGCAATATTACTATGACGTGGAACTGATCTGATGATGGAGCTGGAAGATGGCCATAGGAACTCCATAATTAAAAGACACAATCCCATCGAGTTTGGGCTCATATGATTCGTCTAGACGAGTACTTTGGTGATTTAATAGTAAGAGCTTGTTTTTTAAAATTTCACTTGTTATAAGGTATAAAAGCGGAAGTTTGCGTGTGTACGTGTACATGTATTTGTATGTGCGTGAGTGTTATACGTGTGTGTTTGTGACCTCTTCACACTTAAATAGCTGAACCGATTTAGCCGACATTGGTTATGGATATAGCTTAAATCTTAAAATAACTCATTGGTTCCTTAACTTCGGGTATACCAAAGGGCTCAGCTAGAATTCAATAAATAAAACTAATTACGATTTTAGTGAAGCCAGGGAGGAATCAATCATGATTTTAGGGGAGCCAGGGGGTTATCCCTCCTTCTAAGTTTAGTCCGCTACCATCTATAGTTGCATCGTATCAAGCGAAATAGTGGGCAAAGGCCTACCTACAATTAATGAATAAAATAATAACCACATTTTTGCGAATTTAGTTTTCAAAAAAATATAATTCATTCGAATTCGTGTCCAAAACTCGAAATGAACCAATAAACTGAGCATAAAAGCTTATCGAGTGCCAGCCAACTAATTGCCCACCATATAGCAGTCTGTGTTAACATAAAACCTTTTATGTTCAGGCTAGCTCGTTGTACTGACCGTTGCAGAACGATGGTTGATACATTTGGACACCTTCCAGCTTTGTGTATTCATATTAAAACAAACTACCAAAACTACTGTCACACCATAACTATTTGGCAAATTGATTTAGTTTTAGGCCTGCAGGGCTATTCACTTATCTATCAGGGAACCGAATCGAACACCGAATTACGTCGTATCGAGGTACGTCACTTCATACATTTTTAACATATCAAATCGATTTGGTCTTTGATTCAGTTCCCTGACGGATAAGTGTAGACCTACAGGTGTGTATAGGCTGGGTTCAAAACGCAGTATGGCAAATAATTTTTATCTGAACGCTACCGTGTTTTGGAAGGCATGTTAAACTGTGGGTCCCGGCTGTTTCCTATAAGATATGTAGGAGGTAGTCGTCAGGTCATGTTGCAGGCCCTGTCGTAGTCTGGGCAACTTGAAACTGCAACATATAGATTGGCCACACAACCTATATTTGTGATTGTGATTTGACTCTGATAGTGTAAGTACCTGTTCTGTTTGAGTATAAATCCCAATTATTATTATAAAAATACATTCCTTTAAAGCTATTTAAAGCTATTAGGAAAGGTTATGACTTCAGTTATGTAAAATTTCCGCGAAAAATAAACAGCAACGTTATTTTAGAAAATCGTTTAATGATATACCTATTATATTTATTGACAGTGGTTTAGAACACTTGGATATTCTGTAGATTGGCGTGTGGCCGATCTGTGGTTAAACAATAAGTGTTCTTGACTGTTGTAGTAGCTGTAGTATTTTTGATTGTTTTTTTTTAATGTAATAATAATAATGTAAACTTTAGGTAAATTTAATTAATAATCATTTCCCTAACATTCCAGGCGATGGGAAGATTGATAATGACATGCTTGTTTTTTATAAAACACATAAAATAACACAAAATATTTTAACACTCGAAACGGTATCCATTGAAAACATCAGCAAAGCTCTGCTCCAAATTAAAACTAACGCTACCGGATATGACAAAATAAACATTGACATGATAAAACTCACTCTGCCACAAACTCTTCCAGTTATTGCAGCTATAATTAACTGTTCTATTACGTCAAACACCTTCCCTGAACCATGGAAACGAGCCCTAGTTAGACCATTACCAAAATCCAGTAATATCGAACATCTAAAGGACTTACGGCTGATCAGTATTTTGCCAGTGTTATCCAAAGTACTGGAGAGGGTAATTTTATTTCAACTAGAAAGGCACATTTCTGTAGAGCAAATAATACCTAAATTTCAATCTGGTTTTAGGAAAAACCACGGCACTGAGACAGCCCTACTGCAAGTCACAGACGATATTATCGCTGCTTCAGACGCAGGAATGAGCAGTATTAAGGTACTGCTTGACTTCTCTAGAGCTTTCGACTGTCTAAATCCGGAAATGTTGTTAGCAAAATTGTCTTACTATGGGTTCTCTGACAACACTTGCCATTGGTTCAAAACGTACCTGACCGACAGAACACAGTATGTAGAGACCCATAGTAACGACGGCAACAAACTAACATCCGACGTTGGTAAATTATGTAGAGGCACGCCACAAGGATCAATATTAAGCCTTTTCTCTATATTTACAGCGGATATGCCCAACCACATTCAAACATGCAAGTATCATTTGTATGCGGATGACACACAACTGTATCACTCATTTAAGCCTGAGGAGACCGATGCAAATATGGCACTCGTTAATAAAGATCTCGCCAGCTTATTTAGCTGGGCGACTAATAATTCTTTAGTATTGAATCCAACTAAATCTAAAATGCTAGTGCTAGGTACCAAAAAAAAGCAAGTATTGAATGTGTTGGACTGTGAGCCTGAGGCAGTGATGAACGGTGTGACTATTCCCATAGAAAAAGAAGCTAGAAACTTAGGTCTTATAGTAGACAATGAATTAAAGTTTATTAGTCATGTTAACGAAAAGATTCGAAATGCATTTTATAAATTAAAAGTCCTGTACGGTATACAAAAATATTTATCAGAGGAGATAAAAATACTTTTGTGTGACCTAGTGGTCCTCTCGCCATTCAACTACTGCTGTGCCGTTTACGGTCCAAGATTGTGGGCTAAAACGGAACACTCTATACAGAAAGTTCAGAATGCATGCGCTAGGTTCTGTTTCAACATCCCTCGTAGAGAACATGTGACTCCCTACCTCGTAAACAAAGGCATGCTTAACATGAAATCTAGACGAGAGCTCCACCTAGCGTGCACAACACAGAAGATTCTTTGGAGTGGTAGGCCAGAATACCTCTTTGATAAGTTTAAATATATGAAAGATACCCACAGTTTTAACACACGCTCTACAATACAAAATATTTTGTCAATCCCCCATCATAAAACTGTTTCTTTTAAAGGTTGTTTCAAATATCGATCGGCAAAAATATGGAACGACCTCCCACCACCTCTTCGAAAAAAAATTTGCCCGGGAACATTTAAAAAAAAAATGAGGCGCGTCCTTTTAGACCGACAGAAACATCATTTTGAGACAACCTTTAAAATGAAAAAAAAAAAAAAAAAAATTTGAAACACGCATAGCAAAAACATAGTAAAACTCTATCTCACATTAACGCCCATACTACCATGCACATTGTCACTCGCATACTCACTCACTGACACATACACACACTCACACAGACACGCGCACAAACTCTCTCTCACACACACATACACACACACACACACACACACACACACACACACACACACACACACAATCGCACGCATCTAATATTATAATCATTATAGTAATAGTATATATTAGGAGCAATCAAAATTTTCTATATTCAAAATATCTCTATTATATAATTGTCTTTTAGTCATCTGTTCTATAAACTAAGTAAATGTGTGTAGTAAACCCGCTATGACAAACCTCTCGACGTGCCATCTTAGTTCGAGCAAAGGGGCAGCCTGAAAACCAGCAACTACGCTAACCACGGGTTGACGTAGTTACACGCTGAGGCTGCCCCTATTGCCAAATAATATATATATTTTTTTTTTATTTAAACCATTTTGTTAACTGTGTAAAATTTGGTAATAAATTTATTTTCTTTCTTTCTTCTTTCTTTCTTCTTTCTTTCTTCTTTCTAAATAGTAATTATGTATACTACATCTAAGCAGTTATAAAAAAAAAATTCAAGCTAATAAAATTTAAATTGTTCGATTTTAGATGCTGCGGCTAAGGCAAGTTTTTCAACTGTGTAAGGTCCATCTGAAATACAGAAACAACATCATCTTCAGAACACAAAATTACTTAGTATGGCATCTTATACGTATATAAGGATTTTTTATAAATAATTATCTATTAGGTAAAAAAAACTAATTTTAACATTATTAGGATTAAACTCTAATATCAAATAAAACCCCAATATATTAAACCTATCGGTAATTAATTAGCACTTAAGTTGTACCAAATAGCGGTCTTATTGCACAGTGCGATCTCTTCCATACAACCGTGATTATAACACAAACCACCGTGATAATGCTATCAGCGCTGCGCAAGTCCCTGCCCAATAAATACGTGCTGAGCCTATTCCGGTCAGGTATCAGTGGATTGTTTATATTTTTTATGTTTCATTCTCACACGACATGTCAATATTATACGTATGATGTCTGTGTATGCACTTTTTACAGATTTTTTTATTTTTTATTTCTAGTATTTATGATTTAATATAGGTATGTAGGTAACTCAAAAACTTACCGATAGTGAACCACTTAGTCATAGGTAGTCCCGAATCTCGTCTCGCGTCTGCGATAGCTGCTCTCAAAGCAAACGCTACGACCACAGACAAACACATGGGCGGTTCCCCAGTAGCTGAAATAAAATCAAAACCTCAAATATAACGTTTCAATGTATTTAGTAATTTTATTCGACGTAGGTTAGCCTTTGAGCGCGATCTCGCCTGATCTTAAACTAGTAGTTCGCCGCGAACTGGGACCTCGCAGACCCAATTTCCCTCAAAATAGTTATATATACATGGGTAAAAGTTATAAGTATCTACGAAATATAAATGTATGGAAACTTTAACCTATAATAATATTCGTAAAAGAAAAGGAAAATGCCAATATTGAAAGTAATGTTAAAACTCAAAATACGTAACGGATATACATTAAAATAAAACGGTCAAGTACGAGTAGGACTCGAGCACTGAGGGTTCCGTATAAACCTACGGCATTCTACGGAACCCGGAAGGAAAAGTGGGTAAAATATTATATACTGTAGGTTTTGATTCCCTTGCGAGTTTGAAAATATGCGGCTAAAATTGCTGTTTCTTTTGATTTCGTTGACATAGTAGATGTTTGATTTTTTTACAGCTTAAAGTTATTATAAAGCTGAGTATTTGGTATGAATTTCAATTTAATACCTGTACGCGTTCTTGAGGAAAGGGATAATAAATACAAAATTATCAAAAATATTTTTTATATGATGTAACTAAAAATTTACAGTTTTCGCAATTTTTCCTGTGCCTGTGATTTAAGACGTTGCTGCGAACCAAATTTCAAGATTCTGAGTTAACGGCAAGTACCCTGTAGGTTTTGATTCCCTTGAGAGTAGTCGCGAGTTAAAAGATACGGCTAAAATTGCTGTTTCTTTTGAATGCGTTGAGATAGAGGTTTGATTTTATTACAGTTTAAAGGTATTATAGACCTTTATTTGATATGAATTTCAGTTTAATACCTGCACGCGTTCATGAGAAATAAGGTAGTTAGTATGAAATTATTAAAAATATTTTTTTATAGGACGTAACTAAAAATGTACAATTTTCGGAATTTTCCCTTTATCTGTGCTCTAAGGAATTGCTTTTTACCAAATTTCAAGATTCTATGTTCACGGCAAGTACCCTGTAGGTTTTGGTTTTTTGAGAGTAGTTGCGTGTTTAAAATTTCGGCTAAAATTGCTGTTTCTTTTGAATGCGTTGAGATAGAGGTTTGATTTTATTACAGTTTAAAGGTATTATAGACCTTTATTTGATATGAATTTCAGTTTAATACCTGCACGCGTTCATGAGAAATAAGGTAGTAAGTATGAAATTATTAAAAATATTTTTTTATATGATGTTACTAAAAATGTACAATTTTCGGAATTTTCCCTTTATCTATGCTCTAAGGAATTGCTTTTTACCAAATTTCAAGATTCTACGTTCACGGCAAGTACCCTGTAGGTTTTGGTTTTTTGAGAGTAGTTGCGTGTTTAAAATTTCGGCTAAAATTGCTGTTTCTTTTGAATGCGTTGAGATAGAGGTTTGATTTTATTACAGTTTAAAGGTATTATAGGTTTTAGTATTTGATATGAATTTCAGTTTAATACCTGCACGCGTTCATGAGAAAAGGGGTAGTAAGTATGAAATTATTGAAAATATTTTTTTCATATGATGATATTAAAAATTCATGGTTTTCGCAATTTTTCCTTTATCTGTGCTCTTAGGAGTTGCTTCGTGCCAAATTTCAAGATTCTGAGTTCACGGGAAGTGCCCCGTAGGTTTTGATTTATTTGGTAATGTCGAAAATTTGCTGAAATTTGCGACATATTCGACTATATCTTTTGATTGCGTTGGCCTAGAAGTTTGAATTTTTCACAGCTCTAAGAGGCAATAGACCTTAGTATTTCCTATAAATTTCAGCTTGTTACCTCCACGCGTTCCTGAGAAAAAGGGTCTTGACAGACAGACGGACGGACGGACGGACAACAAAGTGATCCTATAAGGGTTCCGTTTTTTTCCTTTTGAGGTACGGAACCCTAAAAATCTCGTCGTGCAGCTTGTCGATCACATTTGCACTTTCCATCAGGTGGGATGTGATCAAACGTAGGCCTAATTATTGATTATTTTTTTAAACAAAAGACTTGTGGATGTACTTTACAAACAACAACTTTACAAAAAACGGATCCAGTACAACAATGCTTTCAGGATGCTTTTGAGCGCTGTCTTGATACTACAGAGTGTCAGGGATGTTTGCAGATGTTAGAGTGAATGATGGTTTTAATGGCATAATGATATGTAATAAACACATAAACAACAATCCCAATAAGTTTCTTGCTCGTTCTTCTCATAGATATGCTTTTTGAATGAGCAGTAGAGTCTCAAAATACTTAGATCTAAATAATTGTAAAATTAACTTTCAAAAGTGAAGCACTGATGAGGCCGAAGACGGTTTCATTTTTAGGTTTTTGCTTATGCCAATTCGAGTGTAATGTGCCCAAACTCGACGGGTTTACTAATAGCCATTAAAGAGGTTTAGTAAACACCTCCTGGCTCCATCATAAACTCAGTGGTACCAAATTATTGAACTGTCATCATATTTCTAGACATTTGGAAAGTTTCATTATGGTACGACAACCAGAAGTTGGTCAAATATTACTTATATAAGATTTTTTTACCGACTTTTATGGAAAACTAATTTCAGCATCTTAAAAATAGACCATGTTTGGAAGCTCATAGCTGGACAACGATTGGAGATAGATGAAAAGTGTTAAGGACAAAGTTGTAAAAAATTTTACGAGGTTTAATAATGTAGTACAACAAAATATCGTATAATGCACAGTTTTTGACATATAAGCAAAAAACCTAAAAATGGAACCTTCTTTGCAATTCACTTATCCGTTGGGGAACCGAACCTAGGACCAAATTATCAAAATGTATGAAATGACGTCTTACGACGTATCGATTTTTGACAACTCGGTCTTTGGTTCGTTTCCCTGACGGATAACTGAATATCCCTGCAGTTCTCATAATATTACAATCGATAAAACATTGTAATTTGTATTCTCTATAACTCTACAACCCTTGCACCGATTTGGCTCATTTTTGGACGTGAGAATTCTATTAGTTTGTACTACCTGTTTAAAAAGTTTTATCAAGACTGGATCATCGGTTTCATTGTAATAAAGCAATTTCTTTAACTCTTGAACCCTTCGACCGATTTGGCTCATGTTCGAACTTAAAAATTCTATGGATTTATATTACGCGTTTGCAAAGTTTCATGCAGATTGGAACATTGGTTCTCCAGTTATCGCGTAACAAACATACATACAAACATACACTTTGGCTAATATATTTGTGTCGCTTATAAAAAATGTGTATATGTTAGAAAAAAAATTATCAGCGCTCCATTTTTGAAATAATCGTCAGACCTATCGTAAAGACTTTAAGTCACCTATATCTCTGCAACCCTGGAACCTATTTAGCTAATTGTTTCACTTAAATTATCCAATTAACCTTCTTAACTTGTGTGTAAAATTTCATTTAATTTGGATAAACCGTTTTCAAGTAAACGTCGACCAAACTTAAGCACCAGAGGTCAAGCGTTAAACTGGTCCAAACGCAGGCATTTCGCGGCTTTCGACTCTAAGACCTCGCTTCGCTCGGTCGATGATGATGCAGCCGAAGATGGTATGAGACTAAACTCAGAAGTCGGGATAAATCCCTCCCTGGCTTTACTCAACATCGTGTAATGACCACTTGATTACACGGCTTAGTCCTGTGGGTCCAGACTTACTTTTAGATCCAAATATGATTTTGTAACTGTAGGAATTTTTCCGGAAATTAATTCGAAAATCTTGAGGAATATCTCTAGCTTGAGGTACGTAATAATTCCAGGTGCGATCCGTCAATAATTCACCCGTGACATCATTGTACACCAAATTCTCACAAGTCCAATAACCTAAGCCCATGATGAAGGCTCCTTCTATCTGTAAAAAAAATCATTGTGTCATGAAGTCTATGCCACGATGAAGCTTTCAAGTAATTAGAAAAAAGCGACTTGTAATATTTTACAAATAATTACCTGTCCCACATCTATTTTAGGGCTTATACTTTGTCCAGCATCTTGTATGATATCAACCCTTAAGACCTCAAACTCACCAGTTAGTACATCTACTTCAATTTCAGCAAAACTTACACCGAATATATCATAATCAATTTTATCTTGAGAACTACAGTAACTGTGTGCTTGTAGATCTACGCCAGCTGCGTAAGCTTTTGCTATCAATTCCTCCCATGTTGCTTCTGGGTTCTGAATTCTAATCGGTTTTAATCTTTCCACTAGTACCTCTGCACATCTTTTTGAGGCTATTCCAGCATATTGTGATCCAACGCTTCCGCTAGTTTTATAACTGTTTGGAGTTATTATGGTACTGTTAGTTTTCACCTGAATTTTCGAAATCGGTATATTCAAGATGTAAGCACAAATTTGAACTATTCTAGTGTGGGCTCCTTGACCCATTTCTACAGCCCCGTGGTTGATGATCACTGTTCCATCTGCATGAAATACTGATATCATTACACCGTAAAAGCCAGATCTCAAAGTTGTCCATTTTGACGTTGAAATTCTAAGACCTCGTTTCCTCCATCGGTTTTCAGTGTTAAACCTCTTTACTGATGCCTTTCTTTTAGTATATTCTGTGGTTGACATCAAATTTTCAATCATTTCTTTTAAAGCTTTATATTTTATGGTATCAAGATTAGTCATTCGGACTTCTACTGGATCTAATGCAAGTTCGTATGAAATTCTTTCCATGATTTGTTCAGCACTGGCGATACACTCTAAAGTACCTGAAATGATAATGTTTGAAAAATTTAAATTCAGTTCCCTAAAAGTGATAAAGGACATAAGCATAGGACCAGCATCATCCGTTTATGCGGCTTGACTGAGTGATGAAGTTAGGTATTCCTACTACATATTATTATTTCCTAATTAGACATAATATGTTGAACTATCAACAAAACGCCACAGGTTTTACATCCAAAAACCAATTTGATGGTTTCCATTTATTGATCTGATAATTTAAAAGCACAAGTTTAGTTCCATAATTTTGTCAGTTACAAAATAAAATTGAGGAAATCATCTTTACGTACCTGGAGATCTACACGATGTATTTTTAGCAGTATCTGTAATAGCGTCGTAGCATTTATAGTTCCAACGGGACTTCTTATATCCATTGTTATAAACACCAAAGCCATTACTTGAAATGCTTTCATTAATAATGTATCCATTATCTTCATAAAGATTGTAATTCATGTACTGGATCAATCCCGAGCTATTTACTCCACACTAAATAATTGTTTCACACGAATTAATTTTTACATTTCGAATTTGAGAAATACAATATCTCTAATCTTTTAACATTTTATTTTACCTCATAATCACTATGGCATGGCAATCTTTTTCCAACTGCTCTCGTTATGGTGGTAAGAGGTAACACAAACCGACAAGGACGGTTCAATTTTTGTACCACCAGACTGCAAGCCACAGCTACCTGGATATTTCTCGTTATTTTAATACCAAATGTTCCACCTACACGGCGCAAATATACATCAATTCTGAAATAGACGAATTATACAATAAAAATTACTCGATACATAGTCAACTCATCCAGCAAATATTAAGATACAATGTAGCTTTTACCGATTTTCATCAATATTGAGAGCCCTTGATATCATCACTTGAACACCATCAATCCAATGTGCAGTTGAAAATACTTCTAAGCCTTCTTCTGTAGGTTTCGTCACACAGGATATGTTCTCCATCATAAAATGATATTGTCCGTATATTGTTTGCTCCCCTTTTATTACTTTTGTAACATCGTTCCCTACATCAGTAGCATCGCTTGAAAATGAGAGGGTCAGTCTGTTAGGATCTGTTTTAATTTCTTTAATATCAATTTTTGGCTTTTTAACATTTTTGTAAGTTGTTGTGACTAATTTGGCAGCAATTTCAGCTATATGCTGAGTTTCTGCAACGATGACACCGATAGGTTGATTGAAGTACTTTACTGAGAAACTGCAGAAAACTTCTTCATTGACTGCGATAGATGGGTCATCGGCTGGGGTAAAAGAATTTAATCCTGGAATGTCACTAGCTTTGTAGAAAGCTACAACACCTGGCATTTTCTAAAATGAAAAGAATGATCATAATATATAATATATTGTGGTATAAAAATAATTTGGGTTTTTTTTATTATTGGTTATATTTTAAAAGAAAAAGTGCCTCGTTCTTTTTATATTTACGAAAGATATATCATAAGGATTAAGTAACAGGAAATTTATTATAAAAGCAGTAGGTATGTGTTTTTGCTATTTGTCCTAATAATATTATAATTTTTAGCAAAGGTTTTTTAAAACATTCTTACCATTGCGTTGCTGGCATCAATGTTGACAATTTCTCCCAAAGCAACAGTGCTGAGCACGAAAGCTGCATAAACTTCATTAGGCTGAACTGGCAGGTCATCGCTATATTTACCTTCCCCTGCACATTGTATCTAGATACATAGAAAATTAAATTACCTATAAATTCACATAACATACTTGTAATTTACGATATTTGTAAATGCCTCTAGAATCTAGACTGTTATGTCAGCAACTGTTGATTGGTACAAGATACTGAGATATAATTTGCTACTTCCTCTGAGGTGTAGTGAAGGATCTTCTGGGAAAAGACAAAAAGGGCGACCCGAGTAAACGATGGACCGACGACATTGTATCCACAGCAGAAACAGACAAAATGCAAAAAGCTAAGGACAGGGAAAACTGGAGGAGGCCTATATACTCAAATAGGGGTTCCAATCCAAAAAACAACTTGAACTGTGTATATTTATTTTTTAGTGTTGAATTTTTACAAGTTTCATATCATAAGAACAAAATAATTGTAAAACATAGATGATGGGAAATAAAGGCTTCTTTATTTTAATTTTTAATTATTTATTTATTTTACTTCCTCTGAGGTATATACCATTCTTGAACCGTGTATAGCTTGATAGTAATATTTTGCTTCATGCAAGCCACGCGTTAGTCAAGCATAGATAGGCAAATGCCTTTTAAAATTCATTCTAACACCATTCCTCGTGTAGTTTTATCTACAGTACTTACCAATCCATCAATTTTGGGTATGGGTTGATTCAAAGGCCACAGAGCAGGGTTCGTATCGAACACCTGTCGTCCTTGCGATACACATCTCAGATTGTGAATCCTGTTCCTCCCGGTAATGTACTTTTGGTCTATTCTTTGTTTTGGGCACAAGAAAAGTAGAGCCTGAAAAGTATAATTATAGTTATATAAACGTACGCCACGAAATCTAAATATATAAAAGGAAAGAGTAACTGACTGACTGGTCTATCAATACACGGTCTAAACCGCTGAATTGGGTTGAAATTTGGAATACAGATAGATTTTATGATGAAGACCTCCACTAAGAAATGATTTGGCCATGCGTACAAAGCCGCGAACATAAGCTAGTGTCCAACATCAAGGGTAAAAAAACCTTTAAAACGTATAGTCAAGTCAAACGGTCTTTCCTTAAATCTATCTTTATGTGTACTCAGCCCGTATCCACCCACTGTAGGACTCCACATGGTCACTCCACACTGCAATGCTGTGCGATTCTCATTCAGTTTCTTCCGATATAGTTGACAATATTGTTTGACCATCGGCCTAGTGATCTACTTACCTTAGTCCATGCCTTGAGTACTATAATATCCTTTTCACCTCATTAAATACTAGTAGTTCGCCGCGAACTGGGACCTCGCAGACCCAATTTCCCTCAAAATAGTTATATATACATGGGTAAAAGTTATAAGTATCTACGAAATATAAATGTATGGAAACTTTAACCTATAATAATATTCGTAAAAGAAAAGGAAAATGCCAATATTGAAAGTAATGTTAAAACTCAAAATACGTAACGGATATACATTAAAATAAAACGGTCAAGTACGAGTAGGACTCGAGCACTGAGGGTTCCGTATAAACCTACGGCATTCTACGGAACCCGGAAGGAAAAGTGGGTAAAATATTATATACTGTAGGTTTTGATTCCCTTGCGAGTTTGAAAATATGCGGCTAAAATTGCTGTTTCTTTTGATTTCGTTGACATAGTAGATGTTTGATTTTTTTACAGCTTAAAGTTATTATAAAGCTGAGTATTTGGTATGAATTTCAATTTAATACCTGTACGCGTTCTTGAGGAAAGGGATAATAAATACAAAATTATCAAAAATATTTTTTATATGATGTAACTAAAAATTTACAGTTTTCGCAATTTTTCCTGTGCCTGTGATTTAAGACGTTGCTGCGAACCAAATTTCAAGATTCTGAGTTAACGGCAAGTACCCTGTAGGTTTTGATTCCCTTGAGAGTAGTCGCGAGTTAAAAGATACGGCTAAAATTGCTGTTTCTTTTGAATGCGTTGAGATAGAGGTTTGATTTTATTACAGTTTAAAGGTATTATAGACCTTTATTTGATATGAATTTCAGTTTAATACCTGCACGCGTTCATGAGAAATAAGGTAGTTAGTATGAAATTATTAAAAATATTTTTTTATAGGACGTAACTAAAAATGTACAATTTTCGGAATTTTCCCTTTATCTGTGCTCTAAGGAATTGCTTTTTACCAAATTTCAAGATTCTATGTTCACGGCAAGTACCCTGTAGGTTTTGGTTTTTTGAGAGTAGTTGCGTGTTTAAAATTTCGGCTAAAATTGCTGTTTCTTTTGAATGCGTTGAGATAGAGGTTTGATTTTATTACAGTTTAAAGGTATTATAGACCTTTATTTGATATGAATTTCAGTTTAATACCTGCACGCGTTCATGAGAAATAAGGTAGTAAGTATGAAATTATTAAAAATATTTTTTTATATGATGTTACTAAAAATGTACAATTTTCGGAATTTTCCCTTTATCTATGCTCTAAGGAATTGCTTTTTACCAAATTTCAAGATTCTACGTTCACGGCAAGTACCCTGTAGGTTTTGGTTTTTTGAGAGTAGTTGCGTGTTTAAAATTTCGGCTAAAATTGCTGTTTCTTTTGAATGCGTTGAGATAGAGGTTTGATTTTATTACAGTTTAAAGGTATTATAGGTTTTAGTATTTGATATGAATTTCAGTTTAATACCTGCACGCGTTCATGAGAAAAGGGGTAGTAAGTATGAAATTATTGAAAATATTTTTTTCATATGATGATATTAAAAATTCATGGTTTTCGCAATTTTTCCTTTATCTGTGCTCTTAGGAGTTGCTTCGTGCCAAATTTCAAGATTCTGAGTTCACGGGAAGTGCCCCGTAGGTTTTGATTTATTTGGTAATGTCGAAAATTTGCTGAAATTTGCGACATATTCGACTATATCTTTTGATTGCGTTGGCCTAGAAGTTTGAATTTTTCACAGCTCTAAGAGGCAATAGACCTTAGTATTTCCTATAAATTTCAGCTTGTTACCTCCACGCGTTCCTGAGAAAAAGGGTCTTGACAGACAGACGGACGGACGGACGGACAACAAAGTGATCCTATAAGGGTTCCGTTTTTTTCCTTTTGAGGTACGGAACCCTAAAAATCTCGTCGTGCAGCTTGTCGATCACATTTGCACTTTCCATCAGGTGGGATGTGATCAAACGTAGGCCTAATTATTGATTATTTTTTTAAACAAAAGACTTGTGGATGTACTTTACAAACAACAACTTTACAAAAAACGGATCCAGTACAACAATGCTTTCAGGATGCTTTTGAGCGCTGTCTTGATACTACAGAGTGTCAGGGATGTTTGCAGATGTTAGAGTGAATGATGGTTTTAATGGCATAATGATATGTAATAAACACATAAACAACAATCCCAATAAGTTTCTTGCTCGTTCTTCTCATAGATATGCTTTTTGAATGAGCAGTAGAGTCTCAAAATACTTAGATCTAAATAATTGTAAAATTAACTTTCAAAAGTGAAGCACTGATGAGGCCGAAGACGGTTTCATTTTTAGGTTTTTGCTTATGCCAATTCGAGTGTAATGTGCCCAAACTCGACGGGTTTACTAATAGCCATTAAAGAGGTTTAGTAAACACCTCCTGGCTCCATCATAAACTCAGTGGTACCAAATTATTGAACTGTCATCATATTTCTAGACATTTGGAAAGTTTCATTATGGTACGACAACCAGAAGTTGGTCAAATATTACTTATATAAGATTTTTTTACCGACTTTTATGGAAAACTAATTTCAGCATCTTAAAAATAGACCATGTTTGGAAGCTCATAGCTGGACAACGATTGGAGATAGATGAAAAGTGTTAAGGACAAAGTTGTAAAAAATTTTACGAGGTTTAATAATGTAGTACAACAAAATATCGTATAATGCACAGTTTTTGACATATAAGCAAAAAACCTAAAAATGGAACCTTCTTTGCAATTCACTTATCCGTTGGGGAACCGAACCTAGGACCAAATTATCAAAATGTATGAAATGACGTCTTACGACGTATCGATTTTTGACAACTCGGTCTTTGGTTCGTTTCCCTGACGGATAACTGAATATCCCTGCAGTTCTCATAATATTACAATCGATAAAACATTGTAATTTGTATTCTCTATAACTCTACAACCCTTGCACCGATTTGGCTCATTTTTGGACGTGAGAATTCTATTAGTTTGTACTACCTGTTTAAAAAGTTTTATCAAGACTGGATCATCGGTTTCATTGTAATAAAGCAATTTCTTTAACTCTTGAACCCTTCGACCGATTTGGCTCATGTTCGAACTTAAAAATTCTATGGATTTATATTACGCGTTTGCAAAGTTTCATGCAGATTGGAACATTGGTTCTCCAGTTATCGCGTAACAAACATACATACAAACATACACTTTGGCTAATATATTTGTGTCGCTTATAAAAAATGTGTATATGTTAGAAAAAAAATTATCAGCGCTCCATTTTTGAAATAATCGTCAGACCTATCGTAAAGACTTTAAGTCACCTATATCTCTGCAACCCTGGAACCTATTTAGCTAATTGTTTCACTTAAATTATCCAATTAACCTTCTTAACTTGTGTGTAAAATTTCATTTAATTTGGATAAACCGTTTTCAAGTAAACGTCGACCAAACTTAAGCACCAGAGGTCAAGCGTTAAACTGGTCCAAACGCAGGCATTTCGCGGCTTTCGACTCTAAGACCTCGCTTCGCTCGGTCGAATATAGTATCTACATCATACTAATATTATAAATATAAAAGTTTGTAAGTGTGTAACTGTGTGAGTGTGTGGGTGTGTACGTTTGTTACTTTTTCACGTCTTTTTTTTTGTTATCGCCGAAAACAAATGCATTACGCATACCCTCCCATCGGGGGTATCATTATGGGAGGGTTATGTAGCTGCACGGGTATACCCACTAAAACAACTCTGCGACACTTCTGCATCATCTTAGTGACGAAAGACTGGAAATCGGCACAGCCTTAGCATCCATTACTTTTCACGTCTAAACGGGTGGACCGATTGTGCGGATATTTGGTATAGAGATAGCTTAGATCCTGGAGAACACATAGGGGCACAGCGGGGGTTATAGCGGGTAAAACCGCTGGGCGCAGCTAGTGTATTATATAATCTCTATAATAAAGTATATTTGTACCTTGTAAAATAACACCAATGCAAGATGCCTTCTGTATTCCACGGAAGGTTCTGGAGGATTTGCAGTCACTATTACCTCATTTTGAAGAGATTTCAGTGCTCCTTGAAGGACTTCGTTAGTGAACAACTTCTTGCCTACCAAGAACCTGCGCATAATAACAGCAGCTTAATTTTCTTGACTAATAAAGAAATAAAACTGGCAAAATGAATCAAATGGAATAAAAGACATATTATAAAATTAACGGGTAATTAATTACTCAAATAATTATATGATCAATATTATTTAAAAACCTATCTATGGTTTGTATTGTGTATTCGTACCTATGTGTTTTTTGTTACCTATTTACGCGTGAAGAGTTGAATCGATTAAGCTGAAATTTGACATGTTTAAATCTGAAATAACGCAACGAGTATTTTTATTCCGTAAATTAATTGTTTTAGGATAAGAACAAGTGTAACAACTTCACATTTCGCAAAGTGACGTAGCGCGATGCAACATTAGATGAATAAATTATATCAGCAGATAAGATGAAAAAATTTACTTTTCTGTAACTTCTGCTCTATTAAAAGATGGTGAAAGTCCACCATAGACTATTCTTGCTCCCAAAACTGTGCTATTATCAGAGAGCTTAAACAAAAAACCGCCATTGACAATGGCGTGTGCATTCTGGCTTCGAGGCATTACCTGAAAATCATAATTAATAAGGTATTATTATACACAATGAAGTAAAAAGACGAGCAGGACACTTTCCTGGTGGTAAGAGATAACGCTGCCCATAATAAGTACAGTGCTACCTAGGATTTTACAATGATGTAAAATTCTAGATGCACTGCGCAAACGCTTCATACTTGAGAGACATAAGATGTAAAGATTCTATTTATTATAATATTTGCACATCACAGCTCAGGCGGTAGAATAACTGGCACTGTTGGGGTACCCACCCAGTCAACATCCTGCAAAGGAAGTCTATCCCCGGTTAAATTTTATAACATAACTAGAAATAAAAAAAAAAAAAATTAAATTCAAAATGAAAAACAACAGGTACACATCAGTTCTATGACCTCCAATTTGGGTTGATAAAATAATAGCGTTAAATTTGTTTCTAATGCAAAAAACAATTTTTTTGAAAAATTCGGTGTTCAAAACTAGTCCGTATGTATTTGCATAATTTTAAAAAGAACATAGTAACATTGTTAGCTAATTTTGTTAAAACTAGCCAAACATGGTAATCAAAGCAATTTAGATACAAATTAGCATTAAATGAAATGTGTATCTATTTACAAGAATACACAATGTACAGAAATGTTTTTAACCCTTACAGGACCATTAGATGGCTGAGACTAAATATGCGAATACAACACAATATTTTAGCTATTTTGGGTGTAAAGTAAGAGAATATCACTAGAAAAACATAGCAGGGTGTATAGATTTCCTATAATTTCATGGGAAATATTTTTCCCTATGGACCATAAGTGTAAATAAACGAAGAGTTAGGTTTCTCATATCGGTATTTTATTTATTGCTTTGTAATACAAAAAAACATAGTAAAAATGTTCAGAAAAGTAAAATAAATAGTTAATAATGATATTCTACGAAACAATTACGTGTGAAGCACAAGTGGACCACATTTTGAATCCCCATTTTATAGGTTTATTTTTGATGTACTGCTTCATAATGTTGTGCCCTTTGAATTTGATCATGTGTTCATCAATGGATTGCCTTAGTGAGTTATTCATTGCCACTTGAAAACATAAATTAAATTGTTGCATAAAACAGATGGAATTTTATATGCTCGATCACTTGATAGTGAGTGATTGTTATTATCAGAGAAGTGTAAATTTTGCCGAATCTGCTCAAATCTAGTTCTTGGCATAACATTTGAAATGAAAGGCACACCCATGTCTTCATCAGTCGACCAGTAATTCCCGAGAGTTGGTAAAACATGATAACTCATTACAAAAATGCCTTCATTTCATTCTAGTCGACAGTAAAAGGTCTTCCCTTTTGTTGTGCGTATTTTACACTCTCTTTTATTATGATATTTGACACTAATTGATTCATTTATGTCACCTCCATGAAAATGTCTAATGGCAACAACATGCCATGCCGGTCAGATAATGTATTTACGCGCCCAAAATCATACTCACTTTCATTGAATGTGTGAGATGCGTACGAGTTATTTCTCCAGTTGAAAATGAAATAGTCTCTGAAATATCTAAACAGGAGAGTAATTTGTCGGTTCTTGAACAGAATCTTCAATTTCAATAACACCAGTTCCATTTTCTACATCTTGAGCTATGAACTATTACTGGTCTTCTTCGTCTAACTGTAACTCATCTTCTCCATCACTATTATCTGCCACAAGTAACTACAATATTTCGTCATTTTGAATATGAAATTCTCTGCGCCCTCTTTTTGCCATTTCTGTTAAAAAAATTAAGATAAATCATATAAAAATACAAGAAAACCATACATTATCACATAGCACCACATATAATAGTATTACAACGAAAGCATCAGATATGGACCAGTGGGAAAAATATTTCCCCTTAAATTATTTGCAATTTTTAGGTACTTGTGCTAATATTTTGCAGTTTACGGTATTATGATATAAAATTATACTTACCAAATAATATAAAACACGTGACAAGATATAGTTTTTTTTATTTTCCCAAGTCAAAAACACTGTCAAGATATAATTAGTTCAGCTCGCGAATGTTTTGATTTTGGCGCGATAAAGTTGGACAGTTTTTTTTGTCCAAATCGTTTAGAAACACATTTGCCGCCTTGGACATGCGTTTTATTTTGACATTCATAAAAAAAAATATCGATTCAATAATAATTGAATAAAAGAAAACGATTTTTGTAGAAGGGAAAAATATTTCCCTTGAGCGTGAAAGGGTTAAAATGATAATATAATAATACTACTGCTACTGCTTTAACATGGGACTCTTCAAAAGGCAAGTGAATAGAGTCTTGAAAGGTAGGCAACGTACCAGCAGTACCCCTGGTATTGCAGGTATCCATAGGCGACGATCACAATAGGCCAATCATGGCCGCAGTGATATCACAGCCGCAAAACATAAATAATCCATAGGCGACGGTAGCCACTCACCATCAGGTTGGCCGTCTGCTTGTTTGTCACCTTTATATTAAATAAAAAAAACTATAAGAAAAACTGTAATAATGAAAGTCAAATAAGTGATCCTAACCTATTAGTCACTTACCTTATAAGAGTAAATTTTGTATTCATCATTGAGGGGCGGGAATAAAACGCTGATTATTACCTTCCCTTTCATATCTTCCTCCAGGAATTGTTGCATCGTCAAAATTTTGAAGTCATTCTTGCAGCTTACTGCAAATATTTTCGAAATTATCATAAATTATTATACAAACAAATTATATTTTTTAAATATTATATTATATTTAGATGAATAAAGAACTTGCCTATATTCAAGCAAGCCCCTACAGTTTCGAACAGCAAAAATAAATCCGATTGGAATTCATTGTGTTGATGCTTTAACATTAGATTTCCTGCTATGCAACCAAGCTGAAATAATAAATATTTATTAACCAATTATCAGGAAAATATTAAAAAATCACTTCTTGAATCATAAATAATAATAATTGGGGTTTATACTCCAACAGAACAGATACCCGTACTATTTCACTGCCTGAGTCAAATTACAACCACAAACATAGGTTGTGTAAAGTCAACCTATAATATTATGTTGCCGTTTCGCTAAGATTATAACAAGACCAACATGATCTAAGGACTGTCTACGATATAATATTATCTTATAGATAACTCAGTAATAGCGTTCAGGAGAAAATGTTGCCACACATTTGAAATTGTAAACCAGCGTCTCCGGATTACAAACCGGACGTACGACAACTGCTGGCCCACGGACAAGTTAAAGTATTCTAGTAAGAAAATAAATGATACATTTCTTCTAATATCAACAACATACATCAACTTACATTTCTTCTAACAACAAATTTGATTAAAGCCGGGAAGCTGATGGCAAATAATATAAAAGAACACAAAAAAAAACTAACATTTCTGACGGCAATATGAGCAACCAACTCGATATGCTTGTACAACGTATCCAAGTATTCAAAGTAATCCGTTTTGGACATTGCTTTAAAAGTTTCCAGAAGTTCAGTGAGCGTTAGTCCGGCTCCAATAATGAGGTTTTGATCTAATTTCACTTCTTTAAGTTCAGACACTGTACTTATGTCAATCAATGTATTTGGATATTCATCAAACGGATAAACTCCTGAAAACAGAATTGTCAAAAAGTTGTAATCAGCCCTTCTAGCACAGACGTTTCGCTGTCTTGCTGTCAAGTCAAACTGTCATCCCATACATTGTACTTTTGTGAATGTATGGGATGATAGTTTGACTTGACAGCAAGACAAAACTACATATTGTCCATGCTACAGGGGCTGGAGTCGAATAATATAGGGCTATTATAAATAAAAAATGTTAAAGAATCTTACCTTTACCAGTGTTTCCAAACACAAGCATGTACGATTCAAAGCCTTTTTCATTTAAAATGTCAAAAATAGCTTCTACAGTGATTACTTTGTACCAAAATTTATTATCTTTGAGCTTAATTGCTTTACTATCTTCTATCTCTACGAAGCACCAATCGTCATCACTACAGCTGGTCTTCTTACAAGAAACGCCAGTTTTCTTGCAAATCTTCAAGTCTTCTATGTCTAATAATTCGTTTGTTGGAGCGTCTCTGGCAAATGTTTTGAAAGCATCCAGGATTGGTCTATAGCCTGTACATCTACATATCGTCCCTTTATTGGTAAAACCGATTATCTACCGTAAACCAAACTTGTGGCAATGACGATTTAAAAGTTTGACACAAAAATTATGTATCTAATTGACATATATCTTACCTGCAATCATGTTTTTATAATAAACAAATTAATAAAGTATGTTTATAAATCTTAATTAAAGAAGTATTTCATTGATAATGCTTGAAAAAATGACAAAAACTATCTTCAGGGAGGTCATTTAGTTGGTTTTTCCTGAATAACAACATAATCTATTATATCATTAATTAAGTCACTTGGAGCTTATCTTACAGCTTCACCGTAAACTATAGAAGAAAGTAATAAGGTAGCAAAAACAGCTGTAAAAGCAACACTCTGTAACATTCTACAAATTGAAATTGAAAAAATGTTAATTGATTTTGCTTGAGTAAAATTAAGAATTGTGGTAGACTACCTGCAAAATCTTCATACAACTAACTACAGCAAGCCTAGTCATTGTTATTTTCATCAAAAATACCAAATAATCATTACTTTATGAAACTAAAAACTTAATAA
Source organism: Hemithea aestivaria (assembly GCA_947507615.1). Taxonomy (NCBI): domain Eukaryota; kingdom Metazoa; phylum Arthropoda; class Insecta; order Lepidoptera; family Geometridae; genus Hemithea; species Hemithea aestivaria. The sequence continues at coordinate 2,618,396 of OX382328.1, forward strand.
AGTAGGAAAATAATAAGATTGATATATTAGGGAAATGATCAAGTAGCCTTTTATTGGTATTTAAGTAATACAAAACAATTTGTGAAAACATGAAATTAATTCACGTTTTCACAAATTGCTTAGTATAATTAGATCTAACTAATCAAACCTAAGATACATCCTGACGCCTCCCGTCCTCCTGGAAAGCGATTGGTCTGGCACTACAACTGTGCGGACTGGGATGGGCTGCGAGAATTCTTCTCTTCATAGCCCAGGAAGCAGATTTGTTTTCAGTCGGGTGACCCTAGTGCTTGTGCTGTGTTCTGCAGGGTATGGAGTGTTTCATTCCCAGTTCTGTAGTGCGCATTGGCACCAAGAATAAGCCCTGGTACAACCGACCTTGTACCAACACGGCCAGCCGTAGGTTTGATGCATTCAAAATTTGGTGCGAAGCATGTGCCGTTAAGGATCCTAACACTGCGGCCTTTAAGAAGCACTACACTACAATTTTATGTCACGACGTTCAAAAAAAGCAATTAACAAGGCTAAAGATGACCATATAGCGAGAATCGGCGACAAACTGGTAAGCTACCCTTTTGGTAGCCGGGCCTTTTGGTCACTTGCCAAGGCTGCCGAAATGAACTTTTGTCAGACGTCATTACCTGCACTTCGCAGACCGGACAACACCCTCGCCCACAGCACAAAAGATATGGCAGATCTACTCTGTTCGCTTTTTGCAGCCAACTCTACTCTTGAGGACGGGGGCGCGGTACCGCCCGAGACTTCTGGTTGCAATAGTTCCATGCCAAACATTAGAAATTACGGTCTCTTACTCGACAGGAATCGTTCCATCTTCTTGGAAAGTAGCCTTAGTACATCCTATACCAAAAAAGGGAGATCGAAGTGACCCATCCAACTATAGACCGATCGCTATCACATCCTTACTCTCAAAAGTTATGGAGCGTGTGATTAACACTCAACTACTCAGCTATCTTGAGGAGCACCAGCTTATTAATGATCGCCAGTATTGCTTTCATCACGTCGCTCAGCTGGTGATTTACTTGTCTATTTAACTCACCGCTGGGCTGAAACTCTCGAGAGTAAGGATGAAGTACTAGCCGTTAGTCTGGACATAGCCAAGGCCTTTGATAGGGTCTGGCATCGGGCACTTTTATCAAAATTACCATCATATGGACTATCCGAAAAGTTATGCTTATGGATTACCGATTTCTTATCTGGTCGAAGCATTAAAGCAGTTGTGGATGGTTCTAGCTCCCAGACCATGTCAAACAATGCTGGTGTATCACAAGGCTCTGTGCTATCACCGACGCTATTCATTCTGCATATCAATGACATGTTGCAAATAAACAACATTAATTGTACAGGTGATGTTTGTTATGCAGGCAACTCTAATGCTCCTCGGAATAACCTAGAGGAGAGCCGAAGACGCTTGGTATCAGATATCGAAGACTCTTTAAGTCGGGTCTCGATTTGGGGTAGTACTAACCTGGTCCAATTTATCCCCTCCAAGACACAAGTCTGTGCATTCACTGCTAAGAAAACTGCATTCACAATTGCCCCGCAGTTCCAAGGCATTCCTCTTGCTATATCTGCCAATCTCAGGACATTCGGTGTTGAAATATCTAACGAGGTCCAGTTCCGACGTCATCTGGAAGATAAGGCTGGTCTTGCCTCTAAGAAGCTTGGTGTACTTAACAAACCGAAGCGGTACTTCACGTCTGGCCAACTTCTCTTGCTTTACAAAGCCCAAGTAGGCCGGACTCATGGAGTACTGCTCCCATCTTTGGAATGGTTCCTAAGTACCAGCTTCAGTCCCTTGACGCCGTGGAAAGACGAGCCGTTAGGATCATCGGTGATCCTAAGAGTATAGAACCACTGTCCTTACGTCGAGACATCGGGGCACTCAGTGTGTTCTATAAAATTTACCACGGGGAATGCTCTGAGAAACTTTTCGATCTGATTCCGGCCTCCCGATTTTACCACCGCACCGCTCGTCATAGACTGAAGGCTCATCCTCACATTGTTAACGTGTGGGAGTCTCGGACAACTCGCTTTACGAGATCGTTTCTCCCACACACTTGCAGGTTGTGGAATAGCCTTCCAAGCGACGTATTTCCCACTTCCTTCAATATGGGGCTCTTCAAGAGGAGGATAAATCACAAATTGTTTTGTATTACTTAAATAACAATAAAAGGCTACTTGATCATTTTCCTAATATATCAATCTTTTGTTGAGGTGGATGTGTGGAGTAACAAAAATGGACATAATTAGAAATGAGTATGTGAGAGGAAGCCTGAAAGTTGCACCAGTGACAAAAAAATTAAGGAGTGGAAGATTGGCCTGGTATGGACATGTTATGCGGAGGGAGGAAAACCACGTGACCAAAAAGTCTATGAATATGGTCATTGGTGGTAATTCGGGAAGGGGACGACCAAAAAAAGGTTTGGATGAACTGTGTGAAAGACGATAATATGCGTGCAAGGGGAGTGGATGAAGATTTGACAGATGATAGAGTGGAATGGAGGAGAAAAACGTGTTGTGTCGACCCTACCTAGTGTGGGATAAGGGCAGGAAGATGATGATCAATCTTATTATTTTCCTACTTTATTAAGTTTTTAGTTTCATAAAGTAATGATTTTTTTTGGTATTTTTTGATGAAAATAACAATGACCAGGCTTGCTGTAGTTCGTTCATCAAAGATGACCACTGTCAGACAGAGGTTTGCGCCGCAGAGTGCAAGTGAAACAAAAGATCCATCGACAATAGTTGGTTTTAGCTGAAAATATTTAGGTAGAAATATCATCATACACTTCATAGTTGCTTTTATTTGTATTTGAATCTTAACGATTCGATCTCTGATGTTATAGAAAAAAACAAATAAAGCTGCTTAATCTCTTTTAATTGAATTTAAATTTGCATTCGAGCAAAGAATTATGTTCTGTTAAAATCAAGTAGAACTACTTACTTTCTTTTGGATGTGTAAGATTCTAAGTACTTTCCAATGATTCACTAAAATCAGAACCAATTAAAGTATTTAAATTTGTTTTGGTAAAATACTACAGTATGTCCAGAACGTATGCAAATTACAACAAAAATAACATATGAAACGGAATGTGGTTTTAATTGCAAGGCTTTCAAAAAATCGTACAGGTATTTGACTGTAGTTGTTATTAAATGCAGATGTTACTTAAAACCTTGTAGTTTAATTGCTTTTTTGCGTATCTATCTCGGAAACTATGCATTGTATCGAAAAATCGGTTTTACCTGTAGATAGAGCTCAAAAAGTTGAGTAGCTTGGTGTAAATAACTCATTTTTGTAAAAAAGTGCAGATAATCGGTTTTACCAATAAAGGGACGATATGTTGCTGCCGAAAGAGTTTTCTATTTCAAGCATTGTTGGTTTCTTTCCGTTATGGAGAAGGCTGGAATTTGTATTTAAACATTCATTATTTTTGTTGGTCTAAAACATTGGCTAAATTCGTCATTTTGATAGGCGTACACGGAGACATGAAAGTCCAAGGCGTAGAGACCTCTTTGAGATTTCAATATAAAGTTAATGAATTACAGACATTATCGAAGTCAGTTTTTGGATCCATCTTTAGAAAATGGGCTGACCTTGAAATTACTGAATGGACTGAGAAGATTGAATATCATAACTCCTGAGTACGTAGCGTTAGTGCAGAGCAGCAGCTAGAATTTTACATCATTGTGAAATCCTGGTTAGCACTGTACTGATTATGAACAGCGTTATCTCTTAGCATCAGGAAAGCATTTTGATCGTCTTCTTACTTCATTGCATAAATATAATGTTTTTTTAATTCTGTTTTAAATGTAGTATGTAGTTATGCTTACCTGTACATTTTCATAACCCAAGCTGGACTGCAGTATCCACATTGTGTTCCATTGTATTCAGCTAACGTTTTTTGCAGCACGTGATATCCTTTTTTCCTGTTACCCAAACCTTCAATAGTCATAATTTCCCAGTCTTGACACGATGTTATGGACACCATGCACTAGAATAATAAAGATATGTAATTAATATATTTCGGTAGTTAAAAAGTATTTTTTATTTTAGGTGGCAAATAAGTTGATCCACCTGCTGATGGTCAGTTACCGTTGCCTAAAAGAACCTGCAATACCAGGAGAATTATAAGTACGTTGTCAACTTTTAAGACTTTGTTCGCATGTCTTACTATATCCTTCCAATAACTGAATATTCACATGCCACTAATTTAATAAATGGCTAAGTATGGATGGGTAGTGTGCTTTTCAAACTTAGGAGGACGAATTGAACGAAATTTGCTTTAACTTCTTTGAAAAAACTGGTCGCATAGCCGTCATCCGTGTTTCCCAAGCAATACAACTTGGTAATCTACAAATCATCAGTGAATGGCTATTCCAGGCATCTTAAGTGATTCATCGTCAACCACATCCACAATTTCCATCAGGTGGGATGTGGTCAAATGTTGGACTGTTTTGTATAAAAAAAAAGCACCGAAGGGAAGGGGGTGTATGTAGTAATGAATAATCAGGATGTAGGAATATTTTGTTTAAAAAAAATGGTTCAAAGGGAAGAGGGCTACATACCCCCTAAAAAGTAAGTCCCAAAAAAAGTAAAGATTAAGACAGTCTTACAGCATTAACCGCGAGCACAGGTCCTCCAGGACATTTGATGGCGCTGACGATGCAAGCTCCACAACCTGCCTCTCGACACATGTACTTAGTGCCCCGACACTCGAGCTCATCGCGGAGGTAGTCTACCAACTTGACATTAGACGAAACTTCACTCCCCACTAGAAATAAACATGAAATAGTAAGGGTAAGAGAACGGTTCTCTTTCTAGTACTTATAGTTTCTCCGCAAAGCCGTGGACGGACAGACGAACAAAACGAAACTATGAGGCTTCCTTGTTGACTACGGAAGTATGCATTTTTTTTTGTAAATAACCCTAAATAACAAAGCTGTAGCAGGTACAAAAAATTAACACAATGTCAAAAGTAACTCCATTATACACAATACTCTATGTAGCGACATATTGTAACTTATAACATCAGTAATTTTTATTGCATTTATTATAATATAATTAGTTTTAGTATGTATGTGTGCATGTATTATTTTTTTTGACTTCTCCACCTTTGAACATAAAAAATAATAATTTAATAGCCAAGCACCACTTGCGATATATTGTCCGTTGCAGTGTCAAATTTTCTAACAGAACAAAATCAAAAGCACTTTTTGCACTTTTTGAATCCGAATTTGACATTGCTCGTGAATATTAGCGCGAAGTGTTGCTGCGGCTTAATGCTATAAAAACCTGAATGTTTCACTCCGTTGACTTTAAAAGTAATTCGATCCATGAGGTTCTATACTTGTCTGGTAAATACGTTGTACTAAGTGCTGTACTCTTGTTACATTTATTTATATCGAGAATTCATTGTTTACAAACTTTTTTAATTACATTATCGGCGAATTTATTGCATTTGAATTTTAACGGATTCCACCCGTTAAAATTCAAATGCAATAAATTCGTCGTCGTTTATTCAAATTTTAATGATAATTCCAAGAGAAGTTTTCTATTCCGATAAACGTGAAAAAAAGAAATTTTGACACTACTCCTTATTACACAAGCCGTTATTCTAAAACCAATAGTTTTTATTTCACTTCAGTATGATAAGCAAATACAAAGTTATTGGACACTACTTGAGAAAATAATAATGGTGGTGGTATAATATATGTATATAAATAGCCAGCATTCCTTCCATACCAGCATGTCCTAGTTTATTAGTAATATTATAGTATACTCGTATGTCAAATTTGCTAGTAGTTTAATAATTATTATTGTATCGAAACTCACTTTTTTATTACTTAGTTTATTCCGCTCGACGAACATCTAAGCTCGAGCATAGGCATATGCTGAAAATCAGCGCTGCGCATCCTTGCCAGCATAAAGCTGAGCATATGCCTTTTGCCTAATTAGTATCACATTTCTTTTAATACTATTCCTTAATTTTTCTTGGATAAGCTTAATGTAAATGTAAATTGTATTTTATTTTTTTGGGCAATAAAACTATTTTTTATTTTTTTTTTATTTTTTTTTTTTAAAATGGAATCCAATGACGCAACGGAATTTAACAAAAAAATAGCACTTGGTCATACTAATCGTAAAAAATCTTTGTGATGTATTTGAAAGGGCTGTAGATAAAAATATCTTTTATATTTTGTCCATGTATATTTTAACTTTAAATTTAATTTATTTTGAAATGGGTTTCGATTTCGATTTATTGTTCATAAAAGGCGTAATTCTGGCACATTTAACATTAATAAGTAATTCAGACAATTTCCGTATATTCTCATCGTCATATAAAAAGTAAGTACACAGTGACATAGATTTGGAGGTTTAATTCTCTTGCGTCTTGAATAATTCCGAAGGAGAAACGTCTTGCCCTCCTGGGGGAGCAGATTTTTACCAACGACATTGCCCATTAGTAGATACTTACTTTTTCTATTTATCTCCTTCCCCGGCTTACTCGGAGTTTTTCCTCCCGTGTTGTTAATTAAACGGGATGCTTCCATTGCTTTAACGTTCTTAGTTTAGAATTGCTAATGTGGCTACTTAACAGAGTTATGAGAAAAGTCTTAGTAAGGTACTGAGTAGCAAAACAATTAAAAAGACTAATTTGAATAGGTAAAATCTATGCTCTTAACAAGGTGAAATATTAAACTAGAGGTTGTAGTTTCTTGATTAAAGGGCTATTGGTAATTCAGTTTATTAATGTGGTTATTGGGAAGGTCTTTTATTTTATTATGTTTCGCGAAAATGTGCGGAATTTGAATAAATTTTTGTCGATAAATCGAGAAGAAAAAAAATATCATAGAATAATTTTTCAGGCACATTTTATTATAAAAAGTCTACGTTTTAATAGTATTAAATGTCTTCTTCTTCCTAGCGTATATCCCGGCTAATAGCCAGGGTCCGCTTTCCTACTTCTTTCTCTCCACTTTGCTCGGTCTTCGGCATCTTCTACGTTAAGTTCATTGGCTCTCATGTCGTCCCTTACGAGGTCAAGCCAGCGCCGGCCTACCCCTAGGTCATGCTCTTGTGACTATAAGGTCTAAGCACCTGTTTCCTACATACTCTACGCAAGACATGACCATACCATCTCAGGCGGCGGCTTTAATAGTATTGAATGTATGTAATATTATATAAATATTGAGGTCTTGACGAGTGACTAAGGATGCTCCAAATTGTGAAACTGCTCATTCACTCTGCCAACACCGATTTGCAAAAATCTTTTTTCTACTTTGGAAAGTATACTTTCTAGGAGGACTTTTCTTATTCCTATCCTGTTAAGAAAAAACAAAATCGGTTGACGGATTTCAAGCAATAGCCGTTTTTGAAAGCAAGTTTAAAATCTCTTTATAAAATTCACTCGTATGTATTTATAATATATGATTATGTGTTTTTATGATGTTCAAAAATAATAATTCATCTATCAATGTCTCATCTGAAATCTCTCACTATTAGGTACTAATTGAATTTAATGAAAACTTTCACAAGAGAAATATAGAGGTAGACTATTTTATATGTACACTTTCAATATTGACCGAGCATTTGAATTTAGTAGAATAATTAGCTCCGGTGTCCGTTAAATCCAACAGGTTTGATTCGAGAGACCTAATGGTTTTTGGCCAATAGCCAGACTCCGACATTTTTTGTCCACTTTAGAATAGAATAGAATAACAATTTAATGTTATACTTGAGAACCCGCGCGTACTTTGTCGCGCTTAATAAAAAATTATCAGTGTTCTTCTACTATATTTATTATGCACGTATTATACTCATACTCATTACTCATACTCATTTATTGATAACAGAATTGTTACAGGTCATACAATAAATTTAACAAATTAAAATACATTGAGTATCGTACATATTCGAAATAAAATAACAAATAATAACATTGTATCAAATAAAAAAATAATAATAAAGTAATAATTCCAAAATATAAATTAATAATATAATATAAAAATAGTAATCAAATGTCATAGTGTAAATAATTCATTAAAATTGTAGAATGCTTTGTCTACGAGCCATTTATTTGTATTTGAAGCTATTCACTGAGGGAGTGTCACGGATTTCGTCGGGCAGACGATTGTATACATCGGGTGCCATGACGTGCACTAATTTTGATGACTTCTCTAATTTCCTCGAGACGGGGCGCAGGCGGTGCGCGTGCCTCAAGTAGTGTCGGCGTCCGCCGCCCACTCGCTGGTAGTCGTCCAGGTGAGTCCTGGCGTAGAGTGCGGCCTGCAGGATCACCAGCGAAGGGACCGTTAGGATCCTCATTGACTGGAACAATGGCTTGGCTGGTGTGTCTTGTGGCATTCGTCTTAGTGCTCGTACGGCTCTTTTTTGCATTCTGAAGACGCGCTCCCAATCCGCACCGCGTCCCCATAGCTCGATGCCGTACTGAATTACTGAATGCACAGACGCAAAGTAGCAGTTCCGAGCCATCTCTGCAGGTAAGACGGCGGACACTCGCCATAGCGCGAAACACGCACGACCGATCTTGTCACATAGGTTATCTATATGATATTCCCACGTGAGTGCGGCATCAAGTCGGAAACCGAGGAAGTTCGTGAGTTGCACTCGCTCCATCAATATATCTCCGACGTTGACAGCCATCGGTGCCTGGCGTCGACCGGCCAAATTGAACACCATAAACTGGGTCTTCTTTATGTTTAGAACGAGCCCGTTCGATCGGAACCACAAGTTCAAGTCGCAAGCGGCTTTGTTAAGTCGCATCTTCAGTTCGGCGGCAGAAGGAGTGGTGACTATTGCGGCGACGTAATCCGCGTACATGAGTACATGACCGTCACGCACGTTCTCCGGCAGGTCGTTCAACAGGAGGGAGAACATAATGTTCGACAAGGAGGATCCTTGAGCGACGCCGATTTTAGTCTCCTGTGGACTGGATCTCACCCGCCCGCCCTCACCGACGACCACCTGACACCTATCAGTCATGAAGTCGGTGAGCAAGCTTAACGCGTTTCCACCCAAACCGTAATGCGCCATCTTTGCAGCGAGGACGCGATGGTCGGCGACGTCAAAGGCTTTTGACAGGTCACAGAATATAATTGCGACCAGTTGAGAGCCTTCTCGGGCCCCCAATACGCGCCGCACTACTTCTCGTGCCAAAGCCGTGGTAGACCTACCCGTACGATAAGCGTATTGTCTATCCGACATCGAACCGCATTGCGTTAGATATTCGATTAGTCGACTGCTCAGTCCGTACTCGAATATCTTGGCCAATCCGGGTATGATAGAGACCGGCCTGTAATTATTGATGTCTCCCTGCTTTCCCTTTCCTTTATATAAAGGTGACACCTTTACAAACTTCAGGGGCTTCGGGTAGACACCAGATTCGATGCACATATTGTACAGACGAGCTAGGGTTTTTGCTAAAGGAGCGGCTACGGCACGCAAAATAGCTATCGATATGTCATATGCATCTTTAGATTTCTTGTGTGCAACGCCAGATAACAAAATCTTAACGACCTCATTAGCCGAGAACGGCTTGAGCCTCAGGGAGCGGTCGGAGGGCGGGCGCGCCGCCGCCAGCGCCACACACCGCGGCTGCGCTCACAAAATGTGAGTTGACGGCGTTCACGGCGTCTGTCTTGCTGGAGAACTTGGTACCGTCGGATTTAGTCAGTAGGTCGACATAATCACGGAAACCCTTCGCTTTACCGATCTCTGTGTTAACGACTTCCCACATCGTTCGTATGACATTATCAGAATTATTAATAAGATTAGTGTAGTAATTGCTACGTTCAAATTTTAACATGTCATTGTAATTATTTTGAAAATTGTTTATTTTTAACTTTAATTCGTCATTTAATGGAAATTTAGAAATTAATTCTTTCATGTCACATAATAAAAAATTTAGATTAATGATGTCATCGGTCACCCACGAATTCCTATTATTATATCTTGGTGACATACACTTTACTGGCATACAAATGTCAATTTTATTTTTAAGCACATTTACCACCGCAGTAGCAAGTTCTTCCGGTGTGCTGGCGTTTCTTTCCATTAACTCGTCCCAGTCGACACTCTCAACTGCCGCAATAAAATTGCACAAGTTGGACCGAGTGAAGGAGCGGCCGAGCCTGGTGGGCGCGGGCGCATCGCGTGGCTTGAAGGGCACGACGGCGCGCACCGCGTAGTGGTCGCTCAGGTGAGTGTGCACCGGCGCGGCGCTCGACTCCCCGGCTATGTCGCGACTCACATATACGTGATCTATGGTGGTGCTTGTTGTGCTAGTCACCCTAGTTGGGAAATCGACAATATTTTGTAAATTGTTAACCGCTAAATAATCATTCATCTTTTTGTGATCACTGCTCAGTGAATCGCTCAAGTCAATGTTTAGGTCGCCCACGATGATATAGTTTTTTCCTATTTTACATAGCTCGTCGAATAAACGTTCTAGTACAGGAAAGAATAACAATGTGCTAGTAAGATTAGACCGATAGATACAAACAATAATTATGTTCATATCACATAACTCGACAGCTGATATTTCGCACACTTGCTCCACCGATAGTGCGGTCAGCTGATCCAACTTTACGTAATTATTATTAGCGTTATTAATATACACGGTGACTGGTAAATCACTTAGAAGCCTAAAACAGGGAACTCAGTTAACGATTCTCATTCTAAAAAAAATATAAAAATAGGTACTTAAATTTTGGGTAAAATATCCTATGTGTTCTGTAAAGTATGTGTAATGTAAACGGGCCGATTCACACGCGTTCACGTTCACACCGGTAGCGTTTTTATTTTACTACGACGCGGTGCAGTAAGTAGTCTACAAATTATGTAATCGTATGACCTCAGTCCGGCCCTGTCTCGGCGGTTTGGCGGCGCGGTATAAAGATCTTAACTCGCCGCCAGGCGACACGGCGGCCTCTTTGTCGGCGGCGCCTGGACGTTACCGACGCAAAAATCACCGTCATAGTCGGTACCTAATAGGTTTGTAGCCCTCTTACAAGATAGCCGGTCGGCTGGTAGATTTTGATAAAGTACGTAGGTACTTTATCGAAATCTACCAGCCGACCGGCTATCTTGTACAGAAGCTACAGAAAACTACAGAAAGCCACGACTAGCGTGGCTTTCTATTGCGGTTTTAATTTGACGTGCATTTAAAACTTAGAACCTTGAAACAGAGTACCCAGTCCACGATTCGTAAAAATAGGTACCTACCTTTTTTTTTTGTCAAGTAGGCTTTAATTTTATTTTTACAATATCTTTTTAATTATCTATTATACTATCTACTATCTACCACATGCGGCCGCATCATCGCTTAACATCACGTGAGTGTGTAGCATCGCGTAGCTATGTCGCGTCACTGATCGCGTCCTTTGTCGGTGGTGTCGATACCTACTTTGTATGTAGCTTTACTTACCTACCTGCGTCAGCTGTTCGCCAGCCGATTAGGTTTACCATTTTGTTTGAGACATGGCGAATTAATTCAAATAAGATTTTCTCTTAAATGTATTAGTATTGTCTTTGTTTGTTAATTGTAAACATAATGTGATTATATAATTTATCATATCCTTGAAGCTTTTAAGTGATTTACCAGTCACCGTGTATATGCATGACCCACCGTGACTGATCGCGGGTCTACAATAGTGTGATACAAGTGTAAAGTTATTAATATGAACATAATTAATTTCGTGGCTTTTAAGCCAGTGTTCGGTGAAACAAAGTACATCGCAATTTAACTTTGATTGTAATAATACTTCCAGCTGACTGATCTTGTTTTTGATCGATGCAATGTTTTGTTGACAAATGGTCAGCTTGAAGTTGTCTACAGGTCGCACCGCTTGTGAAACCGGTGTCAAAGTATGTGAGTCAGACGTATTCATTTGCACCGACGTGTTTGCTCTCACTCTGGCAGGCTCGAAGGGCGCGGGTCTGAGTGAAAAAACCACTCAGTGAAGCGTATGCCTTGCGGCCATGCAAATGGCATCGTAACTTGGTCATATAATTTTTCTGGTATCCCTATTAAAAATGAGGCATGCATTGTTGATTTGATGTCTCGTTTAATGACGGTATATTTGGCATTCGCAATATTATTCAAAAACTTTAGAACTTGCTCTGATGTCGTCTCGGTTTTGAAACGCCAGGCTTGAATATGTCTCATTCGTTCAACAGCTTGCAGTTCATGTGTGTTATTAATGCCTACACCGACCGTTACAGGTCGTTGTTGTTTCGGGCGCCGGCGACGGGTCAGCTGCTGTCATTGTTCGTTAGATTCCGGACCCCCATCATCTTGTGTTGTGTGTTTAGAGTCTTTGGAGACAGGTGTACTGTCCATAGTCAGTGGTGAAGTTTGTGTTGTGTCAGTGATCGTAGATCGCGCGCTCAGTTGGACCGATTCGTCGCGACCCGTGTCTTTTTTCTCTTTCCCGTTTGAGGTATCTTTTTGTGCAATTAATCTTTCACCCTTCTTTATGGCCGGGGCCAAGACTGTTTTGGCTGCAACTGCAGCCGCACGAACGGTGCGTAACGGCCTCTGTTTCGTTACGGCTGCAACGGTTGGAGCTGACGGTGATGCAGCATTGAGCGACACTCGAGTAGTCGGTACAGGATTTTGAATGGAAAATGGCGGTTGCGGTTGTGATGTTGCGATGATCGCGGAAAGTTCACTAACCTTCGCTTCCAGAGATCCGATACGGCTCGTAAGTTGCTCCATTGTGTGTACCATGGTGTTTTGCATCTCCCGAATGAGGTTTTCCATCACTTTATTCGCCATAATTGCATTAAAACAATATTTTTCAGTAGAACTCAACTCAGTACGTCCACAAGCCGCGGGGGGCGCGGTATTTTAATCAACTTATACGGTATTTTAAATAACTTGGTTATACTCGTACATATAAACCCTTCTTTTGAATTACTCCATCTATTAATGAAAACCGCATCAAATTCCGTTGCGTAGGTTTAAAGATACGAGTATAATCATAGGTAGAGACAGACAGACGCGTGAAGCAACTTTATTTTATACTATGTAGTGAAGAAATATATATAACTGCAATACGAACTTAAAATTAAAGATAAAAAATTGGCGATCAATACAATTGTAAATTTTTTATCTAAATATTATAACTAGCTTATGCTCGCGGCTTTACCCGCATGGTAAAATCCTTTCTTAGCGGAGGTCTACATCATAAAACCTATCCGTATTTCAAATTTCAAGCCAATCCGGGGCCAATCCGGATTTCCGGGGGTAGACTTTCTTTGCAGGAGGTCGTCTAGGTGGGTACCCCAACTGTGCCAGTTATTCTACCGCCTGAGCAGTGATGTGCAAACATTACTGTGCTCTGGTAGGAGGGCACTGTAGCTAGTGAAATTACTGGGCTAGTCTTTACATCTTATGACTCTTGCGTAAGAAGCGTTGGTGCAGTGCTCCTAGAATTTCACATCATTGTGAAATCCTAGTAGCACTGTACTGATTATGGGCAGCGTTATCTCTTAATAACAGGAGAGCGTCTTGCTCGTCTTCTACTTCATCACAAAAAAAATCCGTTAAGTGGTTTGGGCTTACAGGTTGGTAGATAATCAGTCAGCCAGTCAAACAGTGACTTTTTTATTTATTTGGGCTATAGGTTCATAGATCAGTCAGTCAATCAGTCACTCTTTTTATTTATTTAGATGTACTTCCTTAAATATTATCGACCGAGCGAAGCGAGGTCTTAGAGTCGAGAGCCGCGAAAAGCCTGCGTTTCGACCAGTTTAGCGGTTGACCTCTGGCGCTTAGGTTTGATCGACATTTACTCGAAAACGGTTAATCCAAATTAAATGAAACTTTACACACAAGTTAGATAGGTTAATAGAATAATTTTAGTGAAAAAAATAGCGAAATAGACCTTAGGGTTGCAGAGATATAGGTGACTTAAAGTCTTTACGATAGGTCTGACGATAATTTCAAAACTGGTGCTCTGCTATTTTTTTTTCTGATATACACACATTTTTTATAACCTACATAAATATTATTATCAAAAGTGTATGTTTGTATGTATGTTTGTTACGCGATAACTTGAAAACCGATGGTCCAATCTTTAGGAAACTTTGCAAATACGTAGTTTAAGTCAATAGAATTTTTAAGTTCGAACATCAGCCAAATCGGTCGAAGGGTTCTAGAGTTATAGAAAATGCTTAATTACAACGTTACCAAAGTTCCAATCTTAATGGAGCTTTGCGATCAGGTAGTATAAGCTAAAAGAATTCCCATGTTCAATAAAACCGGTCAAGTACGAGTAGGACTCGAGCACCGAGGGTTCCGTACAAACCTACGGGTTTCTACAGAACCCTAAGGAAATGTGGGTATAATATTATATATACTGTACACGACACTGGTACTGGTTTTGATTCCCTTGCGAGTACTTGCGAGATTGCAAATATGCGGCTAAAATTGCTATTTCTTTTGATTGCGTTGACATAGATGTTTGATTTTTTACAGCTTAAAGTTATTATAAAGCTGAGTATTTGGAATGAATTTCAATTTAATACTTGTACGCGTTCTTGAGGAAAGGGGTAATAAATACAAAATTATTAAAAATATTTTTATATATGATGTAACTAAAAGTTTACAGTTTTCGCAATTTTTCCTGTGCCTATGATTTAAGACATTGCTGCGTACCAAATTTCAAGATTCTGAGTTAACGGCAAGTACCCTGTAGGTTTTGATTACCTTGAGATTAGTCGCGAGTTAAAAAATACGGCTAAAATTGCTGTTCCTTTTGAATGCGTTAAGATAGAGGTTTGATTTTATTACAGTTTAAAGGTATTATATAGACCTTAGTATTTGATATGAATTTCAGTTTAATAACTGCACGCGTTCATGAGAAATAAGGTAGTAAGTATGAAATTATTAAAAATATTTTTTTATATGATGTAACTAAAAATGTACAGTTTTCGCAATTTTTCCTCTATCTGTGCTCTAAGGAATTGCTTCGTGCCAATTTTCAAGACTCTAAGTTCACGGGAAGTACCCTGTAGGTTTTGATTTTTTGAGAGTAGTTGCGAGTTTAAAATTGCGACTAAAATTGCTGTTTCTTTTGAATGCGTTAACATAGAGGTTTGATTTTATTACAGTTTAAAGGTATTATAGACTTGAGTATTTGATATGAATTTCAATTTAATACAATTACGCGTTCATGAGAAAAGGGGTAGTAGGTATAAAATTATTCAAAATATTTTTGTTATATGATGAAAATAAAAATTTATGATTTTCGCAATTTTTCCTTTATCTGTGCTCTAAGGAGTTACTTCGTGCCAAATTTCAAGATTCTGAGTTTACGGGAAGTGCCCCGTAGGTTTTGATTTATTTGGTAATGTCGTAAATTTGCTGAATTTTGCGACATATTCGACTATATCTTTTGATTGCGTCGGCCTAGAAGTTTGAAATTTTCACAGCTCTAAGAGGCAGTAGACTTTAGTATTTCCTATAAATTTCAGCTTGTTACCTCCACGCGTTCTTGAGAAAAAGGGTCTTGACAGACAGACAGACAGACAGACGGACGGACAACAAAGTGATCCTATAAGGGTTCCGTTTTTTCCTTTTGAGGTACGGAACCCTAAAAATGAGCCAAATCGATCCAAGGGTTGTAAGTAGAGTTACAAAGATGACTAAATTATAATGTTTTGCATAATTTGTTAGGTACATTAAGTTTGAGAAAGATCCTACAGGCAAGAAAGAGCAGGCAAGTAGATCAAGCTAAAGAATTAATAGCGATAAAGTCCAATAATTCGAGAATTTTAAGCAATTTATCTTATTTTCAATAACATTATTTTTTTAGTACATTGCGTAATACCAATAATTGCGTCAATTATAGTCCGGCCGCCTAAAGTTTGCTATTGAGATAGGTGTCACATACATGTAGGTAAGTACACGTTTTGTGCTGTTTTTTTAATCTTTTTATAAACCTCATTTCGCTCGAGCGATAAAATATAATGTGATTTAGTTTAAGTAAAATAAAAATAAAGTAAAATAGTTATTTAAAATAAAAACCTTATTATTAGCGTTATTTTATGCCCATCGCTGATGGCAAGCAACCAAAGTTGGGTTTTTAGTATAGGCATAATTATAATATAATATTATTATGACGACATAACTACGTCACATTGCCTAAAATTTTGTATAAATTATCCCGAACACAATGTACCGGACTAGGGTAATGCTGTCAAAAATTGTAAACTTTCAAGATTTGATTACAGATAGACAGACAACAGTCAGGTGAAAGTAAAAGCTTTTAACCTTCAAGCAGGCGCGCGGTCATTTGTAACGGCAGCGGTCGCGCGTAACCGAAAAGACCTATAGGGTATATTGACGAAACAAAGTACTTATTAAACAATAATTGTTATTTGTTTTATTAACAGGATCATTCTTAATCATCCAAGATATGAATTGGTTTAAAATAAGTAACTAAATGCTGGAAAAACTAAATTATAAAATATAATAACATAATTTATTTAAAACCCAGCTTAGGAATTTGCACCGGCCTTAGGTGCCTGTAACTTACTATAAATACTAAATACCTACTGTCTAGTAACAAAAAATAAAGTACTTAAATCACTTTTGCAATTAGATCAACTACGGTCATTTTTGGGCTAGAATTTTTTAAAGTCAGTGTCTTCTCCAAATATAATTTATTGCATTTTGTGCAATAATAAGGTTTTTTGGACATTTATTGTTCTTTCTTTATGTATTCTTTCCCAAAATTATTTCTAAAACAAGCCAGATTTTTGTCACCTGAAACTAACCTGCCTAATTCTTCAGTAGATTGAGGTTCCTCTGAAAATAGGCAATCGGATATTTCTGACCTTCAATCACAAAGTTTGCTTCAGTTAGTACATCTTTACGAAGTATTTCTTCAATAATGGCACTCTGTCTCATTAAAGAAGGACTCATTTTATTCAAAAAATACTCTAATGATCTCAATTTAGTAATAATTTGCCATATTTAGATCATTAGGGCGCGCGACGTCGTTTCGACGCCTGCGCCGTGATCAAAACAATCACTCTTCTTTTGGAAAGAGGGACGCGGGGAGCAATTGTAAAAAGTCTATTTGGTAGGTATTGAACTAATGACAAGCTACTAAGGACAACATATGCATACGTCGAGAATTATTATTATTATAAGCGAAAATGTATTGCATGCGGTCGATTCGACGCCGCGCGCCCGCTTGAAGGTTAAAAAAGAAACAAATTTCAGGAAATATTTCAAAACAAATAAATTTAAAAGCAAATTTATCAAGCTGAAAACTTACACTCTACGTCGCGCCATAAAGTTGTTTCTAGCAGTGCCAGAAGCAATCAAAGGCTTCTCTTGAAGAATTGTTTCGGTTCTTATTGTTTTGTGACCGAGTCCCAGGCACCCGGCACCTATATTTAAACCAAATCAATAGGCGTTTTCTTTTGTTTTATAAAATCTCATCTCACCAATATTTTTTATAGGAAAAGTGGACATTTTCTCTATGTAGGAAAAGAAGTAGTTTGTGTGTGGATGAGTGTGCGTGCGTATGTCGTGTCTATGTGTGTTTGTTAACACATCATAATGTGTCAATAATTGATATGAAGAAGAACTAATATAAAAAAGAAGAAGGAGGTAAATTTAAGAATGTGGATAATAATAATATGTAGCTCAAACCCTGAAATATTAATGACATAAAAAATGTTAATTGCCTCAAATTATCTTAATACCAGATTTCAGATCAATTGCAAAGATAGGCTGAACTGAGTGAATCACTGGGCGCAATGGCTAGTGTTTAAAATACGTTTAATTCATAATGTTGTGTATTTAGTTTTCAAAAAAGTATAATTCTTCCGAATTTGTGTCCAAAACTCGGAATGAACCAATAAACTGAGCATAAAAGCTTATCGAGTGCCAGCCAACTAATGGCCCACCATATAGCAGTCTGTGTTAACATAAAACCTTTTATGTTCGGGCTAGCTCGTTGTACTGACCGTTGCAGAACGATGGTTGATTCATTTGGACACCTTCCAGCTTTGTGTATTCATATAAAAACAAACTATCAAATTCTACCGTCACACCATAACTAATTGGCAAATTGATTCAGTTTTAGGCCAGGTTCGTAACATCCGTGGCCCAGTGGTCGTACGTCCGGCTTGTGATCCGGAGGCCCTCGGTTCAAATCTCATAAACTAATTTTCGCCGAGACGCTACCGTGTTTCGGAAGGCACGTTAAAGCTAACGTCAGACTGAGGCGGGACGGAACGGTACAGCAATCACGATCTTCATTTCGTTCCTGCCCGCGTTCGCACGTGACAAGTTACGCACAAATTCCAACATTACAAAAATTCAGTCCCGGATCGCATTCGCTTTACCTCCTGTGTGTGTCGTAAGCTTAAACTGAGGGTCCCGGCCGTTTCCTATAAGACATGGAGGAGTCCTCAAGTCATGTTGCAGGCAGTGTCATACCCTACCTGTCCCCTACCTGTTGTCATGTCTCGGCGATCTGAAACTGCAACATATAGATTGGCCACACAACCTATATTTGTGACTAGACTGCAAAATATTTTGATGAAAGGGTGTTTTTAACCCCCGACGCAAAAACGACGGGGTGTTATAAGTTTGACGTGTCTGTCTGTCTGTCTGTCTGTCTGTCTGTCTGTCTGTCTGTCTGTGTGTGTGTGTGTGTGTATGTGTCTGTCTGTGGCATCGTAGCGCCCAAACGGATGAACGGATTTTGATTTAGTTTTTTTTGTTTGAAAGTAGAGTTAGTCGAGAGTGTTCTTAGCCATGTTTGGTGAAAATCGGTCCAAGATGGCCGCCGCTACAAAATGGCGGATTACTTTTTTCTTCCACGACCCCCTCAATATGGGTATCAAATGAAAGGGCTTAACGAGTAGATTACAGCCCACTATATAAAATTTAAAATCCAAGATGGCCGCCATCAAAAAATGGTGAATTACGTATTGCGTTGGGGGTTTTTTTAAATTTTTAATTTAATTCACTTGTTATGCTGTAAATTATTATATGACATGCAATAATTTGAATGATTCTAATTGTTGACATTTGTTTTTTAATTATTTTTTATTTGAATTGTATTTTTAATCTCTTATAATTTTTATTGTGTAATTTTTTTTTTTATATTTTAATTTAATTTGTTATTTCTTATTATTTATGTTTTTTTTTAATTTCACATACAATGTAATATTGTTTTTGAATAAATGAATTGAATTGATTGTGATTTGACTCTGACAGTGTATGTAGGGAACCTGTTCTGTTGGAGTATAAACTACGAGTATCATTATTATTATTTTGAACAGTGTTACTAAAATACATTCCTTTAAAACTAATATAGAAGGTTATGACTTGAGTGATGTAAAATTTCCGCGAAAAATAAACAGAAACGTTATATCAGAAAATCGTTTAATATACGTATCATAATATCTGACAGTGGTTTGGAGCACTTGGATTTTTTTGTAGATTGGCGTGTGGCCGATCTGTGGTTAAACAATAAGTGTCTTGACTGTTGTAGTAGCTGTTGTATTTTTGCTTGTTTTTCTTAAATAATAATAATAGTGAAAAATTTAGGTAAATAGTAATTGTGTATGCATCTAAGCAGTTATTCAAAAAAAGTCAAGCTAATAAAATTTAAATTGTTCGATCTTTGATGCTGCGGCTAAGGCAAGTTTTTCGACTGTGTATGGACCATCTGAAATACAGAAACAACATTATCTTCACAAGAGGGATAAGCGTGGAGGCGTGCCCGCCGCATTCCTTGCCGGTCCGGCGAGCACATGTGTCAGATCCTGATGCGTGTGCTCGCAGAACTGCAACTCCACTTAAACTCTGCCGGTGGTAGGGCTATTTCTCTAGTCCGTCTGGATGGCTACCACCCTCCCGATTTGAGAGTGCCGCCAAGTATCGAACTCCTCGGGTTTCGATATGTTCCGACACGTTGACGGGAGTACCAGTCCCACTCCGCAGTACTTTCTGTCTCCCCATTTTTGGGGCCCCTTGGTTGGGTGAAGGTAATTCGGGTTGACGGCCGTGTCTGATGGGCTCGGGGGCCAGGGAGACCCGGTGAAACGGTTGTCCGCTGGCCGCCCGCTAGACAGTAGGGGACCCGAACCCGGGGATCTCTTTGTATCTCCGCCCCGGGAGGCTGTCTCGCCATCCGGCGCATAATCCTGTGAGTTGCTGTCGTGCCGGAGTAGGAGACCGGAGTGGATCCCGGCAGTTTCTCGCAGGGGGGACCGGGGGCCCTTCCGTCCCCCGTGCCCACTATACACTCTCGCCGTCATCTCGTATTTAACCATATGCTCTACCGATTTCTCTTTTTTCCCTTAGATGGGGAGTCATTTTGTGCTGCCTTACCCCCACTCACTTCACACCTTATGGCCAGATCAAAATATAAAAAGAGTTACACAGCGGCCACCAACTCCACATTTCAAGTGGATTTCTGTAACATTAGGGGCCTTCACGCTAACCTCAACGAGATTCACTATCACCTCGAATCTACTAAACCAGCCTTACTCTTTTTAACTGAGACGCAAATACTCGACCTAACCGAGACTTCCTTTTTGCTTTACCCCGGGTACAATCTCGAGCATAAATTCATGCGTCGCGCCGGAGTATGTGTGTTTGTCCGGGAAGATATTTGTTATCGCCGTCTTTCTGGTCTCGGAGATCGTGATCTGTCAACTTTGTGGCTGCGTACTAACCATGGTGGTAAAACCAGAGTGTACGTGTGCCTCTACAGATCACATAGCGGGGACACGGAGACTACTCGATTATTCGAGCACATATCGGATGGAGTTGACCAAGTTATGGAGCAATTCACCTCCGCTGAGCTAGTGGTTTCGACTTTAACGCTCACCATTCCAACTGGCTAGGCTCTAGGACCACCGATCACGCGGGGCGTGCAGCATTCGACCTTGCTTCTGCCTATGGTTTATCTCAACTGGTTTCTGAACCCACCAGAATACCGGATGTTGAGAGCCATGACCCCTCCTTGTTGGACTTGTTCCTGACGTCGCACCCTGATCAGTACCAAGTTTGAGGCGCCGCTTGGCCGCTCCGACCATTGTCTGGTCCGTACGATGGTGCCAAACCATGATCGTACCCGCTATACTACCTGTGGTAAGCGTAAAGTTTGGCACTATGGGTCGGCTGACTGGGATAGCTTACGTGAATTCTATGCGTCCTATCCCTGGAACCAACTCTGCTTCTCTTCGGACAGTGTTGACACTTGTGCGGACTCCGTAGCCGATGTTGTGCTGCAGGGTATGGAGTTATTTATTCCTTGCTCTCTTGTACGCGTTGGTGGGCGGAGTCGTCCATGGTTTAATAAAACTTGCGCGGAAGCGTGCCTCAAAAAACAAACCGCCTATAAATCGTGGACTGAGGCACTTGCTTGTCACGATCCCAACATCACTGACTTGAAGAAAAAGCTTAATAGCGAGTCTAGGTCCAGTAAGAAGGTTACTGCTAAAGCACGAGATGCCCATGTAAGCCGAATTGGCGATCAACTCGCCGGATTCCCTACAGGAAGTCGTGCGTTCTGGTCTCTCGCCAAGGCTGCTGAGGGTAACTTTTGCAAGTCCGCTCTACCCGCTTTGCGTAAGCCGGATGATTCTCTGGCCCATGGTGCTAAAGAAAAGGCTGATCTCCTCGGCTCCATCTTTGCCTCTAACTCGACTCTCGACGACGGGGGTGCCACACCGCCTACAATCCCGCGGTGTGGAGGTTCCATGCCTGAAGTACGCTTCACTCAGAAAGCTGTACGGAAGGAACTTTTATCCCTTGATGTGCGGAAAGCGAGTGGGCCGGATAATATCCCCGCTATCGTCCTTAAAACTTGTGCTCCCGAGTTGGCCCCTGTCCTAACGCGTCTTTTCCTGCACTCCTAAATAAATAAATAAAAAAAAATAAATAAAAAGTATTTATTGCCATTTTTACAAAGTACTTAATATATGATATGATTAAACCTTAAATATAAATGGGAAAATATACATACCAACTTAATTATAATTTATGTATAATAATATTATAATGTAATGGCAATCGGGATATGCTCAGCGTTGTGCTACGCAAGGAGATCCTGCGCAGCGCTGGTTTTCAGTATATCCCGTTGCTCGATCTAAGATGTTCATCGAGATTGAGGAAAACGAACACAATCAGCAGTTATGTAGTAGGTATACCACATGATTAATATTAAATCTATCTACTAAAGTTATAATAATATAGTATAAAAATAATAAGGATTAAAGCAATGCTGGATACGCCATGTACATATTGTATATATATGTTATGTATATTGTATGTGTGTGTGTGTGTGTGCGTGTGTGTGACTGTGTGAGTGTGTGTGTGAGTGTGTGTGTGTGCGCGTCTCCCCCACGACACCAGACTCGTAAGAGCTGGGCGTAAGGAAATGTATAATATTAGTGTGTGTGTGTGTGTGTGTGTGTGTGTGTGTATATGCATGTGAAGGGTGTGATGCATGCAGGGGATGTGTACATACTCGTATAGATATGATGAAAGGGTGCACGTATACTCATAGTCTATTAGTGTATTCTTTACCTATGTAGAGCGCTTTTTTTATTTTAAAGGTTGCCTCAAACACAGCTTTGCTACGTTGATACAACAATTGCCTGTATCTCTTTTTAAAGACGAATGAACTCATCTTTTTCCTCATAGGAGGAGGGATGTTGTTCCATATCTTCGCAGCACTATACTTGAAGCAGCCCTTAAAACCTTGGGACCTATGATAGGGTATTTTCAGAATGAGCTGTGACCTACTGCGTGTGTTGAGTGAATGGACATCTTTCATCCAGGTCAACTTTTCAAATAAATACTCAGGTTGCTTATTCCACAGTACCTTTTGAGTGGTGCAGGCTAAATGTAGTTCTCTCCTGGCCTTCATGTTAATTATATTATTTTTTACTAAGTGCGGTGTAATATGCTCCCTTCGAGGAATGTTAAAGCAGTATCTAATACAAGCGTTCTGAACTCTCTGGATTGCTTTTTCCGTTTTAGCATATATCCTGGGCCCGTACACCGCACTACAGTAATCAAAAGGTGATAATACTAGTAAGTCACATAGTAGCAATCTAACTTCTTCAGACAGATTATTTCTAATACCATATAATACCTTAAGTTTATAGAAGCTACTTTTGATTTTTTCGTTAATATGAGTAATGAATCTTAACTCCCTATCTACCACGAGGCCTAGGTTTCTAGCCTCTGCAACTTTAGGGATTTCTACATTATTCATATTTAATTTAGGATCATAAGACTCTACTTTTGCTACTTGAAATTTGGTTCCTAAAATGATCATTTTGGACTTTGCCGGATTTAAGATTAGAGAATTGCGCTCTGCCCACCCATATATTTCTGCCAAATCTGTATTAATTATTTTCACAGCCTCTAAGGTATCAGTTGAGTCAAACGAATAATAAATTTGAGTGTCATCCGCGTAAAGGTGGTACTTGCAGTTCTTTATAAGGCGAGGGAGGTCGGCGGTGAATATAGAAAAGAGAATGGGGCTAAGAATCGAACCTTGAGGAGTACCACGAACCAAATCCCTTGTATCCGATCTAACTCTACTCCCATTGCGCGCCTCAGTCTCTACAAACTGCTTCCGGTTGGTGAGATAAGAGCGGAACCAATTGCAGCACTCTACCGAAAACCCGTAGTAGGAAAGTTTCGCGATAAGCATTTCAGGACTCAGACAGTCAAATGCACGCGAAAAATCAAGCAATATTAGTATAGTACTAAGCCCCGAATCTGATGCTGTCACTATATCATCTGTAACTTTTAAGAGTGCAGTTTCGGTGCCGTGCCCTCGCCTAAACCCCGATTGACATTGCGGAATTATATTCTCTTTGAAGATATATTTCTCTAGCTGGTAATACACAACTCTTTCCAAGGCCTTAGATAGAGTGGGTAGAATGCTAATTGGACGTAATTCCTTAAGCTCTGTGACAGTCTGCGATTTGGGAATGGGTTTTACTAGGGCACATTTCCACACGTCGGGGAAGACGTTGTTCTCAATAGATTTATTGATAATCGCTGTTATTACTGGAAGAGTTTCATCAAGGGTGAGCTTTATCATATCAGCGTTTATCCCATCATACCCCGACGCATTCGTTTTAATACCCATAATAATTTTACTAATTGTCTCGGAGGACGCAGGGGTTAAAGAAAATACTGCACTCGTAGCCTTATTATTTAAATAAAATTGTAGAGTTCCTGCATCAATAGCTCCACTGCCGGGAATTTCCAAGAAAAAATTATTTATTAAGTCAGGATTATTAATATTATCAGGGATGAGAGCTACATCTTTGTGTACAACTTTGGTTTTTTTTATATATTTCCACAATTGCTGAGGTTTATGTAGATTTTTGTTTACGTGTTGAGTAAAGTATGCTTTTCTCTCCCTTTCAATTGAACCGATTACTAAATTTTTGAAGCTCTTATAGTACTCTTTCGCGGAAGACGTTTTTTTGATATGTGCTCTAGAAAGAGCTCTGTCTCGCAATGCCATCATGAACCTTATCATAGAAGTTATCCAAGGCCTTGGAGGTTCTGTAACTTTAAATTGTTTTATTGGAGCATGGTGGTCAAATATTTGCAATATTAATTCATTGAACTTCAAGATCATAAGGTGCGGATCAACTAAATTTAAAACATCATCCCAATTTAGTGATTTGAGGTCCTGATTGAAAATATTAAGATCAATGTTCCTAATAGACCGCTTCACTATATATTGAGGTGTCGGCTTAGGTTTTTTAATATTAAACTCCGATAACACAAGACCATGATCACTGAGGTTTGGATTGTGCACTACAGACACTTTTTTACATTTCTCAGGTATATTAGTTAAGACTAAATCTATAAGGCTTTCTGTATCTGAAGTAATCCTGGTAGACTCCTTGACCATTTGATGAAGGTTCATCTGCAAGCAGAACTCTGATACCTCTTTGTACCTTAGGTTATCTTGCTTTAAGTAGTCCACGTTGAAATCTGTAAGTATACATATATACTCACAGTTTCCGCATACACTGAGTGATTCACTGAGAGCATCCAACGCCGAGCAAATTTTTATACTTTCGGGTCTATATGCTGTCCCTATAGCCATACGCAGGCCACCAGGCAACACAAGCTCGAGCCACAGCTGTTCCAGCTGTGAGTCTGGATGTTCTTTAACTCGTGCGCGAAGACCCTTACGAATGTAAAAGCCAACTCCTCCTCCTCTCTTACTTTTACGAGCCCTATGTTTGAGTATATAGCCTGGTAAAGCTGGCGCGGTCACTTGCTGGCCCTCACGTAACCAAGTTTCATTTAAAGCTAAAATATCAGGATTATATGTAATCATAGCTGCCTCTAACTCATCCCTGCCAGTGTTCAACGACCTAATATTTAATAACCCTAATTTCAAACTTATCCTATTTAATTTCATACTATCCATAGTGATAACTAGTGCAACTCTGTGAAGGTGTAATTATCGTCAAGTGTGTCAAGTGTAAATGAATAGTGAGTGTGGTGAGTGTGAAATACAACTGTATCAAACCAGCATAACAAAAAATCCAAAATATACTAGTAACTACATTACATTTTTTTTGAGGAAAGTTAACTTTACAGCGATTGATTGAAAACGGCGCTTTAAACAATAAGAGGAGCACAAATGTTACAAAAAGTACACAATATTTAATCATATTGACAGTAAGAGTAACAAAAGGCCACAATATACTACGAAACTTAGTTATTAGCCGGTGTAAGTTTAAATATCCTGGAGATATCCCTCTCATTGCGGACGCGAAACGCGGGCTTTCCATCGCCTTCTCTGATAAGGATTTTTCCCTCTCTTGTCCAAGCAAATTTCCAGCTATGTTGCTTACACAGTGCTCGGGTGCGGCCAAAGAGCATTCTGTTCTCTTTTGTCAAACGTTCATTGATGTAGACGGGTCGCGGCGTCCCCGCCACCCCGATGTCTCCCGTCTTTACGTTCCGTCTAGAGCGCGCGCAGCGTAGGATGTCATCCCTCACGGCGCGTCGAGTGAGGCGCAGCACTATGAGGCGGGGTCGCTGTTTACCCTCTTCTCCGAGCCGCACCGGGCCAACACGATGAGCTTCTACAATATCGCGCTCGTCGACCTTGAGTCCGATCTTATTCATTAGCAGCGTTGTAATCTGCATAATATTTTCACCGCTTTGCTCCGTAACTCCACTTATCTCAATATCATTTTGTAGGGCCAGTTGCTCCCTCGAATTAATCTCTTGTTTTAGATCCTGTATTTGAGTTCTAAGATCCTCATTGTCTTTATTGGATGATTCCTTTAATAAAGATTCAATAGTGTTAAGTCTGGAGTCGTGTTTGTCTAGCCGTTCTTCAAAAGCTCCAATCCTGTTTTCGCACCCTAGATAGAGGCTTCTCAGGTCCTTTAACTCAGCCCGAACTTCTTCTCTGAAACAACCGAATTCCTTTCGGAAGCCATCCATATCCTTCCTGAGTCCTTTGATTTCTTCTAGAATTGCACGCTGACTATTGATGTCTTCAGAGACCTGCGGAGAACGGACCGCCTTTTCGAGGGGTCGCTCCAGTGCTGGGGATATATTATTCTCCGACTGAAAAGGAGACAGCTCCGGTGCTAAAGACCCTACTCCTTTGACGGGCGTATTTGAATTATCCGCTCGTGGCATTTTAACTACACACGCAGGACAATGCCAGTTTGCCGGCTGACTCGACGCTATGTTAACACATTGTTTGTGATAGGACGTCTTACACACTGTACACACAGCGCCACCTGACAAAAATTTCCCGCAACCGCCACACGACTTAGTCTTGCTGCTCATACTCATGACTAGACAATCGAATTCCTTTAACGGACCAACTTCGAGTGTTTCAAGCAGAATCCGCTAGATGTCAGATTGATCGCGCTTCGGTTGTACAGGTATCGCTTCGATCGAGATAATTTTGAGCATTGACGATAGATGGCGCTAACTCAATCAATAAATTCGCATTTTATTATAAGTCTATAATAAGTGGATTCACTGACCAGTATAAAATTCCGGTGTCGAACTCGATCGGCAGCAAGCCTTTTCCGTGCACTCATATATATTAGGTGTCTTCTGGTTACGAGATTTATGTAAGGTTTGACAGGGTCTTCTTTTTTCTCACAAAAAAAAAATCACCTCTTGTCGTAAGCGTTTCTTGCAAATAACACTTCCTCTGGTGCTTCTTCAAAGCACTATCGTTTTATGAATGCCTTTTTCACAGTTTACGCACAATTACTATTTTTAAAACTATAAATACAGATCAGCTGATTGTACTCATTCGGACTACCCCCGAATTTTTTTTTTAATCACACAATCTACACAAATAGAAGAGTACCCTCATCTTGGAAGATAGCCCTTGTTCACCCCATCCCTAAGAAAGGCGACCGTTCTGATCCAGCTAACTACCGACCCATTGCAATTACCTCCCTGCTCTGTAAGGTAATGGAACGAGTTATAAACACTCAGCTCCTTAGGTACCTGGAGGATCACCAGTTGATCAGCGATCGTCAGTACGGCTTTCGCCACGGTCGATCGGCTGGTGATCTTCTTGTTTACCTCACTCACCGCTGGGCTGAAGCCGTGGAGAGCAAGGGAGAGGCACTCGCCGTTAGTCTGGACATCGCCAAGGCCTTTGAGCGGGTGTGGCACCGGGCACTTCTCTCCAAGCTACCTTCTTTTGGCATACCCGAGGGGTTGTGTGAATGGGTTGCCAGCTTCCTATCGGATCGGAGCATTCAGGTCGTTGTCGACGGGCAGTGTTCCGACAGTAAGCCGATCAATGCCGGTGTCCCTCAAGGCTCTGTGTTGTCACCGACGCTGTTTATCTTGCACATCAATGATATGCTACAAACTAGTGGTATGCATTGCTATGCGGATGACAGTACTGGTGACGCTCAGTATTGCGGTCGCATCAATGCCCCCCGTGCCGTAGTGGAGGAATGCAGGAACAAACTGGTGTCAGACATTGAAGCTTCTCTGGAACAGGTCTCAGATTGGGGCTCGCTGAATCTGGTCCAGTTCAACGCAACCAAGACACAAGTTTGCGCGTTTACCGCTAAGAAAGTCCCTTTTGTTGTCGCTCCTCGATTTCAGGACACTCCTCTCAGGGTCTCTCAGGATAGCATAAAAATTTTGGGTGTCGACATTTCTGCTAATGTTCAGTTCCGTGGTCACATTGCAGGTAAGGCCAAGCTTGTTTCAAAAAAACTTGGAGTGCTCAATAAGGCGAAGCGGTACTTTACGTCGAGACAGAGACTGCTTCTTTATCTAGCCCAAGTCAGACCTCACGTAGAGTACTGCTCTCATCTCTGGAATGGAGCACCCAAGTATCAGCTTGACCCTCTTGATGCATTACAGCGTAGAGCTGTCAGAATTGTTGACTACCTCAAGCTCACCGAACACCTAGAACCACTCAGCTTTCGTAGGGACGTTGGATCCCTTTGTATCTTCTACCGTTTATACAATGGGGAGTGTTCTGAAGAGTTATTCGACCTGATTCCGGCGTCGCGCTTTTATCACCGCACGAGCCGTCACCGCTCGAAAGCCCATCCACACATTATTGATGCTTGGCATTCTCGCACTGTGCGATTCACTCGCTCCTTCTTGCCGTACACCTGCAAATTGTGGAATGAGCTTCCGCCCGCAGTATTTCCGATGAGCTTTAACATGGGACTCTTCAAAAGGCAAGTGAATAGAGTCTTGAAAGGTAGGCAACGTACCAGCGGTACCCCCGGTATTGCAGGTATCCATAGGCGACGGTAGCCACTCACCATCAAGTGGGCCGTCTGCTTGTTTGTCACATATTACATAAAAAAAAATGTTTGTGATATTTAACTCAAAACTCACCGATAGTGAACCACTCAGTCATAGGTAGTCCCGAATCTCGTCTCGCTTCTGCGATAGCTGCTCTCAAAGCAAACGCTACGACCACAGACAAACACATGGGCGGTTCCGCAGTAGCTGAAATAAAATAACAACCTTACGTTTAAATTTTTTTAGTAATTTTATTCGTTGTTTATTAGCCTTTGACCACGATCTAGCCTCATCTTAAATAATGATGCAGCTGAAGATGGTATGAGACTAAACCTAGAAGTCGGGATAAATCCATGTTTAGTAAACTAGCACAAACAACTCCGCGTTTAATGCTAACTACATTTTTTATTATGGCATTGGCAAATATCACAACCTACGGCGCCACCCTGACAGCGCCCTCTCACAAAAAAATCAAAACGATTCCTCCCTGTCAAAAATCTCAATATGGACGCAACCCGTGCGTTTGCGCTCGAAAATTAAAATAAATACCAAAAAATTATATGTTCGTGCCCGCCGCGAAGTTATATAAAATAGTGACGAAAACTACACCCAGCCAACCAAGACGTGGAGACACACCAGCACCCTGGGCCCAGGAAGAAGAGAAAAGGATCCTGTGTTCCAAAGTTGATGCCAGCCATTTTTTCCATAAGTTAACTTTACCTAACATATTTTTGGACCTTCGAACCGTAAATCGAATATCTTCATGTGTTGTTTGTGCTAATTTCGTGAATTATCATAATTTTTCATCATTTTACATCGTCAAAATAGTCGCCGATTCCGCCGCCACGCGGTCAAATCACATACATGTTCACTGACATTTCATCATATTTCTCTTAGGAAGCGTATTGTTTTACGACAATCCACTAAGAATTGGAATTACCTATAGTTATATTACGTGTAACAATAGTATTTTGATGAAAATATTGCATTTTGGTCGATTATATTAACACATCGCGGTGACAGGCAATGTCATTCAACGCCATTTTTACTTGCATTTTTTGGTGCGTTTGAAAGGGCTCGACGCTATAAGGCTATAGATATTATTACTTTATTTTTTACAATCATAACACATTACATATTTACAACACAAACTTACTATGTGTTTAACGAACATAGTTTTTTTATTATAAGGTTCTTATTAGAGTCTTATTAGATATCTACGTACCTAATAAGATTTACGAAGTTACTTTGGAGACGGCCCTCCAAAGTAGTAATTTATATTTATTTACTTTGCTAATAATATTAGACACAGCGTGTCGATATTTATAACATTGTATTGTGGCACTGGTATAGCGTACTGGACACAAGCAAACCCTCATTCATCATTTCGTGTTTTGAACGAGTTACAAGGTAGAAACATTTTTAACTTTCGAGCGTTATCTAGCCTTATACGCAGTCAATACTTATTTTTTTTTTTTTTTTTTTTATACGAGATAGGCCTACGTTTGACCACATCCCACCTGATGGAAAGTGAAAATGCGGTCGACGATGGGTCACGTAAGATGCCTAGAAAGGTACCTATTCACTCGTGCTTTGAAGATACCCAAGTTGTACTGCTCGGTAAACACGGATGACGGCAAAGTGTTCCAAACGCGACCAGTTCTCATTAAGAACGACGAAGCAAAACGCTTGGTGCGGGCAGTAGGTAACGCCACTAAGTAAGGATGCCGCTTTGCCGTCTGCCGCGACGTCCGTCGGTAGAATGGGCTTGGAGGAATTAGTTCGTGTAATTCCTGCGCACACTCTCCAAAATGAATCCTATAGAAGACCGATAACGAGGCGACCATTCTACGGTGTTCAAGGCTCTGCAGCCGAAATTCCGTGAGCTTTTGGTCACCTACGAGCTTTTTGGCACGTCTCTCAATAGACTTCAGTGTCTGAAGCTGGTATTTGGCAGTACCATCCCAAAGATGAGAACAGTACTCCATACACGACCGGACTTGTGCTTGGTACAGCGTTAGCAGCTGTCCCGGTGTGAAGTATTGCCTCACCTTTGCCAAAATACCCAGCTTCCTGGCAGCCAATTGAGCCTTAGATTCGATGTAACTCCCAAAATTAAGGTCAGACGTGAGAGTAACTCCTAGTAACTCGAGCTGGTTAGTTATCGGTAAAGAAACATTTTGGAAAGAAGGAGCTTCGTTATATTTATATACTTTATAGCTTATCTGCATTTACAATTTGAAAACCAAGTATTAATCAATTAGTTTATGTTGCATTTCCGTAACCTATAACTAAAATGGAGTGCGATCAACTTGCTTTTGATCGCGATGTTTGTCTTACTAGTGCACAACGTATAGTAGATTGCATTCAAAATGAAGCCGAATTTCGCGTCCGCGCAAAAGAAGTAGGTTTGATTAAAAAACTATTTAATGCAACTCAAATTAAACTTGAGAAACAGTTGGCTAAAACCGGTCAATTTAACAAAGACGAACAATTGGCGATAAGAGATAAGTTTAATACATTGTACTTCAAGGTTCAGGTGGCTCTTGACAAAACAAATACTGAACGTAAACAAAGCGTGGCAAATACAACAGCTGTGTGTCATTCCGCACTACCTAAAATTAAATTACCTCCGTTATCTCTCGCTACTTTCAATGGTGATGTAACTGATTTCCATGCATTTTACGATTTATACCTATCGTTGATTCATCATAATCCACATTTGACAGACGTTGAGCGTTTTAGATATTTATTATTATCGCTAAAAGATGAACCGTACAATTTAAATAAATCTATACCTATAACTGCGGCGAATTATGAAAATGCATTACAATTATTACGTGATCGGTACGAGAATCATCGGATTATCGCTACGCGACATTTTGATAAAATCATGGACGTACCACCCATGAATGAAAAGAACTCGCAATAGAGTTTACGTACTATTCGTAATGTTTACACGGAAAATCTCTCCGCTTTAAAATCATTAGAACTTCCAGTTCAAGAATGGAGTTTTATGCTTTTGAATATTTTACTTCGCAAGATCACTCCGGAAATCCGCAAACGTTTTGAAACGTCTTTAAAATCAGCGAGTGAAATTCCTAACGTATCCGAGTTACTAAACTTTCTCGAGAGGGAACTATCGGCCTCCGAGGTCATGGCAGCTTCGGCGGCGGGCCGCGCGCCCGGTGCGACGCGTCCGGCACACGCAGCCAGTGCAGCCGCGCGCCCTGCTGCAGCTGGGGGCTCTTTCCGTCGCGCCGGTGCGCATGTCACGCCTTCCCCCCAGCACACGGCCACCAGCCGCGACGTGTCCAGCCACGCCACAACGCACCATGCAGAAAATTCTAAAAATATTAAATGTTTATTTTGCAAAGACGATTCACACGTTTTATACAAATGCGAGAATTTTACTAACATGACTATACCTGAAAAAAAGCGTTTTATTACACAAAATAAAATCTGTTTTAGCTGTTTATTTTCCGGACACGAAGTAAATAATTGCACTTCTAAATTTAACTGTAGGGTGTGTCATCGTCGACATCACACGTCCTTACATGAAGACGTTGGTACTACTGCCAATGTATCTCACGTGACTTTCAATAGTCAACATTCGTTTCAACCATCCATTGCGTGCTCGGTAGCGGATACCTACTCCCCTGAGCGTGGCACTTTGGAACCACTGGGAAATAATACTTATCTCTCAGGTTGTGCCGGTTCGGTTGCGGAAACCAACTCCCCTGAATCGGGCAATAATTTTATTTCAAACGAGTACGTTTTCCCCACGTGCGCCGATTCGGTTGCGGACATCAACTCCCCTGCATCGGGCTCTTTGGGCGAATCGCGCTCTCATCTCCCCAGGATGGCCAGTTCGGTAGCGGATACCCACTCCCCTGAACTTGGCGTCGCAATCGGGACTTATCCTGAGCGTCTCAGCTTAGCGGCAGAAGTCCCTCCCCCGTCCACACTTCAGCGAAGTGATACTGGACGGGAGAAATGCACAATTCTTCTTACGACAGCGCTCGTAAACGTCCGTGCCACTGATTCTGACTCTCACAAACCGAGTCCAGTGCGTGCTCTCATAGATCAGGGCTCGCAAGCCACCCTCATTTCTGAATCGTGTGTCCAGCGTCTAGGTCTGCCACGATTTCACACTCAATCCCGGACAACCGTTATCGGTATTGGAGGGCAGTGCGAGCAGCTGCGTGGTTGCATTATGATAGAAGTGACTCCTCACAATTGTAACGAGCCGCGACTCCTAGTTGAAGCTTTGATCCTACCGAGGATCACGTCTTATATTCCAACAATTCCGGATTCGTTCGATCGAATCTCACATCTTCAGAATTTACCCCTTGCTGATCCGGAACTGCGCACTACTGCGCGTTCTGTAGAATTGCTTATCGGTTCGGACTATACTGATCGAATTTTACTCAATGACATTATTAAGGGTCCCATTGGAACTCCAGTGGCGATCAACAGTATCTTTGGCTACCTATTGAACGGTAAGATCTCTCACTCGTTACCCACGGTAGTTCATTCCAACATCAATACTTGTCAGCTGGATCTTCAGCTCATGAAGTTCTGGGAACTTGAGTCTATTCCTGAGACAAAGTTACTCACTCAGGAAGAAGAACTATGTGAACAGATCTTTCTTCAGACTCACAGCCGTGATGAAACCGGAAAGTTCACGGTTGCTCTTCCTTTCAAAGAGGATGTGCCTCCTCTAGGCGACTCTCGTGAGATCGCGTTATCTCGTTTATACAAACTTGAAACAAGACTTGAGCGTAACCCTGTTCTTAGAAAAGAGTACACCCAGTGTCTTCAAGAGTATTTAGATATGGGACATATGGAGCCAGCTCCAACCACATCTGAATCTTCTTATTACATTCCTCATCACTGCGTGATGAAAAAGGGTGCAACTACCACCAAAGTTAGGGTAGTTTTCGATGCCTCTTGTAAGACTGCATCTAACCGGTCTCTCAATGATAATTTACTGATTGGTCAGAAACTTCAACAGGATATTTCAGAAATACTTCTACGTTTTCGTTTAAACGAAATTGTCTTTACGGCAGATTTGAAAATGATGTATCGCTTTATTAACATGCGACCACAAGATCGAGATTTTCAGCGAATCTTGTGGAGAGATTCTCCAACGCAACCTGTTCGAGAATATCGACTTTGTACCGTTACATTTGGTGTCGCAAGTTCACCGTTTCTAGCTTTGTGAGTTTTACGCCAATTAGCGTTAGATGAAGCGAAGGCATTTCCTCGCGCTTCAGAGGTATTATTAAATTCAGTCTTTGTTGATGATTGCGTGTCGGGTGCTCAGACGGTAGATGAAGCTCTAGAACTTCAACGTGAGCTCACTGCTTTTTGCAAGGCTGGTTCATTTGAACTGCGCAAATGGACTAGTAATAGTAAGGAATTTCTTCATTCTATCCAAAATGACGAATCCACCAACGATGACGCGCACATCTTGGCAGCGCTAGATTCTGATGCGTCTGTAAAGATTTTAGGTCTCAAATGGAGTCCTGACTCCGATCATTTCATGTATCAGGTTACCCCACCTAACGAAACTTGTACATAACGAATAATGCTCTCAGAGATTTCTAAGATCTATGACCCCTTAGGTCTTTTAAGTGCGATTATTTCGTTTACCAAACATTTAATCCAACGGCTTTGGTTAGCTGGAACAGGATGAGACGACGCCCCACCTCCAGATATCTGTGAAGCCTGGCGACAATTTCTTTCAGAAATTTAGTTGCTTCAGGTGATTTCCATTCCCAGACATGTTCTGCCTGCGAATTGCAACGTACAAATACACGGATTTGCGGATGCTTCCGAAAAGGTATACGCCGCTACAGTTTATCTGCGTGTCGAAGATGCATGTGGGATTGTTCAGATCCACTTGCTACTTGCGAAAACCAAACTGGCTCCTTTACGTCGGATCAGTTTGCCTCGTCTCGAACTTTCAGGTGCGGTACTTCTTTCCAAATTAATAGCTAAAATTCTGATCACTTACGGTGACATTTTAACTATTAATGAAGTTTTCGCTTGGAGTGACTCATCGGTTACCCTAGCATGGTTAAGGTCGCCTCCACACGAATGGCGTACCTTTGTTTCGAATCGCATTACTGAGACAACTTCGCGCGTTCCCGCTGCTCATTGGCGACATTTACGCTCTGAGGACAACCCGGCGGACCCCGCCTCTCGTGGTGTCCTACCTTCTCAACTCGATCAAGGGTTATGGTTCCATGGACCTCCTTGGCTCTCATGTAACCAATCAACTTGGCCAGTGTCCAACGTTGATCTTCAAACCGACGAAGAACGTCGTAAGCACATTCTTGTGTGCCCAGCTGATTCTCCGGAATTCGTAACCGAATTTATTGAAAGATTTTCATCACTACTCAAGCTTCTAAGGGTATTTTGCTTGATTCTCCGACTCCGTCCGAAGAGTCGTAAAACTACAAATATGTCTCACAAATTTTATACAATCCACGAAACTCAATCTGCTCTCACGAAACTTATCCTGCTTGTTCAGCAACAGGAATTTGCCGATGACATATCGCGCATCAAAGATGGTAAAAATTGTCCAAATCGTCTTCAACGACTCCGTCCGTTTATAGACGACGCCGGACTTCTCAGGGTCGGCGGCAGAATTCAAAAATCTAACCTTTCTTACGATGCTAAGCATCAAATTATTTTACCACAACGACATGCTTTAACAAAACTTTTAATAGATTTTTACCATTTGATTCACTTACATGTAGGTCCGCAAACCTTACAATTTGTACCTTCCCAAAAATATTGGATATTATCAGCGCGACTAGCCGTTCGCTCGCGCACGCGACTATGTGTACGCTGTTTTCGGGACACACCACACACACCCCTCCAAGAGGGTACGATAGTAGTGCTAGTAGATAACTCCCTGCCGCCCTTGCAGTGCGTCTGGCGCGTGTACACAAGCTACACCCCGGATCTGACGGTATTACTCGTGTTGTCACAGTACGCATTCCTTTTCTAAAAGGCCTGTCGTCAAGGTCTGTCCTCTGCCTATACAATAGGTAGAATCCTCCTTGTAATCAGTTTCAGTTGTAATATTTTAGTTTAAAATAAGTTGATATTTTAAGGTCGGCGGCATGTTTAGTAAACTAGCACAAACAACTCCGCGTTTAATGCTAACTACATTTTTTATTATGGCATTGGCAAATATCACAACCTACGGCGCCACCCTGACAGCGCCCTCTCACGAAAAAATCAAAACGATTCCTCCCTGTCAAAAATCTCAATATGGACGCCAGCCGTGCGTTTGCGCTCGAAAATTAAAATAAATACCAAAAAATTATATGTGCGTGCCCGCCCAACCAAGCTACACCCAGCCAACCAAGACGTGGAGACACACCAGCACCCTGGGCCCAGGAAGAAGAGAAAAGGATCCTGTGTTCCGAGGTTGGTGCCAGCCATTTTTTCCATAAGTTAACTTTACCTAACAATCCACTTCCCACATCGTGTAATGACCACTTGATTACACGGCTTAGTCATGTGGGTCCAGACTTACTTTTAGATCCAAATATGATTTTGTAACTGTAGGAATTTTTCCGGAAATTAATTCGAAAATCTTGAGGAATATCTCTAGCTTGAGGTACGTAATAATTCCAGGTGCGATCCGTCAATAATTCACCCGTGACATCATTGTACACCAAATTCTCACAAGTCCAATAACCTAAGCCCATGATGAAGGCTCCTTCTATCTGTAAAAAAAATCATTGTGTCATGAAGTCTATGCCACGATGAAGCTTTCAAGTAATTAGAAAAAAGCGACTTGTAATATTTTACAAATAATTACCTGTCCCACATCTATTTTAGGGCTTATACTTTGTCCAGCATCTTGTATGATATCAACCCTTAAGACCTCAAACTCACCAGTTAGTACATCTACTTCAATTTCAGCAAAACTTACACCGAATATATCATAATCAATTTTATCTTGAGAACTACAGGAACTGTTTGCTTGTAGATCTACTCCAGCTGCGTAAGCTTTTGCTATCAATTCCTCCCATGTTGCTTCTGGGTTCTGAAGCCTAATTGGTTTTAATCTTTCCACAAGTTCCTCTGCACATCTTTTTGCGGCTATTCCAGCATACTGTGATCCAACGCTTCCGCCAGTTATATAACTGTTTGGAGTTATTATTGTGCTGTTAGTTTTCACCTGTATTTTCGAAATCGGTATATTCAAGATGTAAGCACAAATTTGAACTATTCTAGTGTGGGCTCCTTGACCCATTTCTACAGCTCCGTGGTTGATGATCACTGTTCCATCTGCATGAAATACTGATATAATTACACCGAAAAAGCCAGATCCCAAAGTTGTCCATTTTAACGTTGAAATTCTAAGACCTCGTTTCCTCCATCGGTTCTCAGCGTTAAACCTCTTTACTGAAGCCTTTCTTTTAGTATATTCTGCTGTTGACATCAAACTTTCAATCATTTCTTTTAAAGCTTTATATTTTATGGTATCCAGGTTAGCCATTCGGACTTCTATTGGATCTAATGCAAGTTCGTATGAAATTCTTTCCATGATTTGTTCAGCACTGGAGATACTTTCTAAAGTACCTGAAATGATAATAAAAAATAAAGTAACAAGTTACCTTAAAGGCAAAAGTGTTAAAAGCTGATGGTAAGACCAGCGTCACTCTACCAAGGCAATTTAGGTGGTTTCCATTTATTAAAAAGGTAGTTCTAATATTCTAACAGGCCAAGTTTAGTTCGGCTCTGTCAGTCAAAATAAATCTTTACATACCTGGAGATCTACATGATGTATTTTTAGCGGTATCTGTGATAGCATCGTAGCATTTGAAGTTCCAACGGGTCTTGTTATATCCATTGCTATAATTACCTACCACATTACTTGAAATGGCCTCATTGATTATGCATCCATTGTCTTCATAAACATTGTAATTCATGTACTGGATCAATCCCGAGCTATTTACTCCACACTGAATAATTGTTTCACACGAATTAATTTTTACATTTCGAATTTGAGAAATTCAATATCTCTAATCTTTTAACATTTAACATTTTATTTTACCTCATAATCACTATGGCATGGCAATCTTTTTCCAACTGCTCTAGTTGTGGTGGTAAGAGGTAACACAAACCGACAAGGACGGTTCAATTTTTGTACCACCAGACTGCAAGCCACAGCTACTTGGATATTTCGCGTTATTTTTATACCAAATGTTCCACCTACACGGCGCAAATATACATCAATTCTGAAATAGACGAATTATAAAATGAAAATTGTTCAATGTATAGTTAACTCATACAGCAAATATCAAGATAATATGATGTAGCTTTTACCGATTTTCATCAATATTGAGAGCCCTTGATATCATCACTTGAACACCATCAATCCAATGTGAAGTTGAAAATACTTCTAAGCCTTCTTCTGTAGGTTTCGTCACACAGGATATGTTCTCCAGCATAAAATGATATTGTCCGTATATTGTTTGCTCCCCTTTTATTACTTTTGTTACATCGTTCCCTACATCAGTAGCATCGCTTGAAAATGTGAGGGTCAGTCTGTTAGGATCTGTTTTAATTTCTTTAATATCAATTTTTGGCTTTTTAACATTTTTGTAAGTTGTTGTGACTAATTTGGCAGCAACTTCAGCTATATGCTGAGTTTCTGCTACGATGACACCAATAGGTTGATTGAAGTACTTTACTGAGAAGCTGCAGAAAACTTCTTCATTGGCTGCGAAAAATGGGTCATCGGCTGGGGTGAAAGAATTTAGTCCTGGAATATCACTCGCTTTGTAGAAAGCTACAACACCTGGCATTTTCTAAAATGAAAAGAATGATCATATTATATAATATATATTGTGGTATAAAAATACTTTGGGTTTGTCATTAAGCAAACCGCCCGGTATGTTAAACTTCAGTTGATCTATACTATTATATAAAATAGAAAACTGACTGACTCATCATCGCAGGGACAAAACCGCTGGACCGATTGAGCTGAAATTTGGACAGCGTGTTCTTTAGGTAACGTAGGCAGGTAATAAGAAGGGATTTTGCGAAATTCCCACAGGAACGGGAACAAAATGGAAATCTGTAACCGTTGAGTCTATCAAGCTGAAATTTGGTGTAAAGGTAGTTTTACTACCATGGAAAAAATCAAAATAGTTATTATTTCAAAATTCCTACGGGAACGGGAACAAAATCGAAATTTGTAACTGCTAGGCCTATTAATCTGAAATTTTGTATAAAGGTAGTTTGAGTACCAGGAATGGATTCAAGACAGTTTTCATTCCAAAGTTCTTGCGGGAACGGGAACAAAATGGATATTTGTAACCGCTAAACCTATAAATCTGAAGTTTGGCATAAAGGTAGTATGACTACCATAAATGGATTTAAGATCGTTTTCATTCCAAAATACCTGCGGGAACGGGAACAAAACTGAAAATCTGTAACCGCTAGGCTTATTACGTTGAAATTTAGTTGAAAGGTAGTTTGACTACCATGACTGGATTCAAGGTAGTTTTCAACCCAAAATGTCACGGGAACGGGAACAATCTACGAGTATGTTTATACTCTATATCAATATGTATTTAAAGTGGAAATCTATTGATTCATCATCGCAGGGATAAAACCGCTGGACTGATTGAGCTGAAATTTATACAGCATGTTTTTTAGGTAACGTAGGCGACCGATAAGAACGGATTTTGCGAAATTCCAACGGGAACGGGAAAAAATGGAAATCTGTCACCGTTGAGTCTATTAAGCAGAAATTTGGTATAATGGTAGTTTGACTACCATGAAAAGATTCAGGATAGTTTTCATTCCAAAATTCTTACGGGAACGGGAACAAAATGGAAATCTGTAACCTCTAGCCTATTACGCTGAAATTTGGTATAAAGGTTTAGTATAAAGGTTTCAAGATCGTTTTCATTTTAAAATTCTTACGGGAACGGGAACAAAATGGAAATCGCGGTAACGCCTATAGCGCTGAAATTTCGAAGGTAGTTTGATTGTCAGGAAAGAATTCACAACGGTTCTTCACGGGAACGGGAATAATATGAAAATCTGTAACCGCTTGGCCGATTAAGCTGAAACTAAATGCAAAGGTAGTTTGGCTACCAAGAAAGTACAAGATAGTTTTCAACCCAAAATTCTTACGGAAATGGGAACAATCTATGTCTATGCCAAAATTTAAAGTGGAAATCTAACTGACTTATCATCGCAGGGATAAAACCGCTGGACCGATTGACCTGAAATTTGTACAGCGTGTTTTTTAGGTAACATAGGCGACCGATAAGAAGGGATTTTGTGAAATTCCTACGGGAACGGGAATAAAATGAAAATCTGTAACCGTTGAGTCTATCAATCTGAAATTTGTTGTAAAGGTAGTTTGACTACCATGAATGGATTCAAGATAGTTTTCATTCCAAAATTCTTACGGGATCGGGAACAAAATAGAAATCTGTAAACACTAGGCCTATCAAGCTAAAATCATTATAAAGGTAGTTTGAGTACCATGAATGGATTCAAGATCATTTTCATTCCAAAATACCTATGGGAACGGGAACAAAATGGAAATCTGTAACCGTTAAGCCTATAACGCTGAAATTTAGTATAAAGGTAGTTTGACTATCAGGAAAGGGTTCAAATAGTTTTCATTCCAATATTCCCACGGGAACGTGTATAATAAAGAAATTTGTAACCACGTGGCCAATTAAGCTGCAATTTAATGCAAAGGTAGTTTGGCTACCAAAAAAGAATACAAGATAGTTTTCAATCCAAAATTCCCACGGGAACGGGACTAATATGGAAAATGTAACCGCTGAGCTGAATAGTTTGAAATTTGATGTAATAGTAGTTTGACTACCAAGAAACGATAATGGATTGTTTATTCATCCCAATATTCCTATGGGAACGGGAATATTAAGCTGAAATTTGGTATAAAAAAGTTGTTTGATTCCCAAGCTCAAGCGCATCGCCTCATTCTCGCTTCGTGCGCTCGATTTGCGCATTGTTTTTTTTTTATTTTTTATTTATGTGATGGAGTAGAAGACGAGCAAGACGCTCTCCTGATGTTAAGAGATAACGGCTGCCCATAATCAGTACAGTGTTACCTAGGATTTCACAATTATGTGAAATTCTAGGAGCACTGCACCAACGCTTCTTACTCAAGAGTCATGAGATGTTAAGACTCTTTAGCCCAGTAATTTCACTAGCTACAGTGCCCTCCTACCGGAGCACAGTGATATTTGCACATCACTGCTCAGCCGGTAGAATAACTGGCACTGTTGGGGTACCCACCTAGACGACCTCCTGCAAAGGAAGTCTACCCCCAGTGGACACTTGTGGATACTTTTCAACCTAACTAACATAATATGTGGGACTACACTAAACTCTGTAGGGTAATCTGACTGACTCATCATTATCACAGTAGAGACGAAACTCCTGAACCTAGAATGATAAAATTTGGAATACCTATCCTATAGGTTCTTTTTAATACCTAAACATATATATTTTTATTATCTTTTTGCTGAACTGATAGAGTTGAAATTTGGCATAAAGGTATTTAAGTACCAGGAGAGGATGTGAAAAAGTGTTTATCTCAGATATTCCCTCTTAGAGGAGGAAAAGAGGGCCATTTTTCTCCTATAAAAGTGGGGGCAAATGTTGTATTGAAATTTCTAATACCGCTGGGCCTGAAATTTAGTAAGTATAATAATAAAGGTAGTTTGTATACCAAAATAGGACATAGGATAGTTTTTATATTTTAGAAATCCCCTTTTATAAGGGGAACAGGGGTGAAGTTTGTATGAGTTATCTATATTCGTTAGGCCAATTAAGCTTTTTTTTTTTACTTCTACAAAGGTTAGTTTAAGTACCAGGAAGGACACAAAATAGCTTTTATCCCCGAAACCGCCCTTTCAGAGAGGAAACCAGGCATTTAAGAGTTTGTATAAGGAATCAGTATCCGTCGAACTGACGTAGCTTTCATTTGGTTTTAACCAACGAATTAGGGAAATAAATTTTAACACAATTTGAGTCCTGGGACAGAGCATAGGATAGTTTTTATTTCCCTGAAATCTTTGAAGTATCTCCAAACATTGTAAAGGCCGCGGCAGTGGCCGGCGAAGCACCAGAAGCTACTAGAATATTTTAAGATAGAAATATCATAAATAGGATCACAAGTTGTAAAAGACTAAATTCATGTTAAGGCGGGGCTTTACGAGCAGATTAGGTATTTAGTGCGGGCAAAAGTTGCTCAGAACGCCCGTTGGAAACGTGTGGCGTACGCTTATCGTAAAACGTGCGCGGTCATTGACCCTTGGTGATTGATTCTTTGCATGTAGTTAGCACACACACATTCACAAACACGTCAAACTTATAAAACCCCGTCGATTTTGCGTCGGGGGTTACAATGTGCTAAAATTTTTGGACAAGATCGAAAAAATGAGACACGAGATAAATATTATAGATACACGTATTTTTTGTTGAAAAAAAAAACAAAATTAGATTACATTTAATTGATTAGATTAGATTAATTAAATTGGACCAATTAATTAAATTAAATTAAAACAATAATTCAGATAAATTCAGAAAAAATCTGATAAATTAAGATAAATTGAGAAAAATCTGATAAATTCAAATAAATTCTAAAAAAAGTCTGATAAATTCTGAAAAAATCTGGTAAATTCAGATAAATTTAAAAAAATCAGATAAATTCGAAAAAAAATCAGATAAATTTTGAAAAAATCTGGTTAATTCTGATAAAATCAGATAAATTCGAAAAAAAATTAGAAAAATTCTGATAAATTCTGAAAAAATCAGGTAAATTCAGATAAATTAAAAAAAATCAGATAAATTCGAAAAAAAATCAGATAAATTCGAAAATAAATCAAATAAATTCTGAAAAAATCTGGTTAATTCTGATAAATTCAGATTAAATCAGATAAAATTAGATAAATTCTGAAAAATTCAGATAAAATCAGATAAATTCAGGTAAATTCAGATAAATTAAAAAAAATCAGATAAATTCGAAAAAAAATCAGATAAATTCGAAAATAAATCAAATAAATTCTGAAAAAATCTGGTTAATTCTGATAAATTCAGATAAAATCAGATAAAATTAGATAAATTCTGAAAAATTCTGATAAAATCAGATAAATTCAGATAAAATCAGATAAATTAAAAAAATCAGATAAATTCGAAAAAAAAACAGATAAATTCGAAAATAAATAAAATAAATTCTGAAAAAATGTGGTAAATTCTGATAAATTCAGATAAAATCAGATAAAATTAGATAAATTCTGATAAATTCAGATAAAATCAGATAAATTCAGATAAAATCAGATAAATTAAAAAAATCAGATAAATTCGAAAAAAAAACAGATAAATTCGAAAATAAATCAAATAAATTCTGAAAAAATGTGGTAAATTCTGATAAATTCAGATAAAATCAGATAAATTCGAAAAAATCAGATAAATTCGAAAAAAAATCTGATTAATTCAGATAAATTAAAAAAATCAGATAAATTTCGAATTTATCTGATTTTTTTAATTTATCTGAATTAATCAGATTTTTTTTCGAATTTATCTGATTTTTTCGAATTTATCTGATTTTATCTGAATTTATCAGAATTTACCACATTTTTTCAGAATTTATTTGATTTATTTTCGAATTTATCTGTTTTTTTTTCGAATTTATCTGATTTTTTTAATTTATCTGATTTTATCTGAATTTATCTGATTTTATCTGAATTTATCAGAATTAACCAGATTTTTTCAGAATTTATCTGATTTATTTTCGAATTTATCTGATTTTTTCGAATTTATCTGATTTTATCAGAATTTTCAGAATTAACCAGATTTTTTCAGAATTTATCTGATTTATTTTCGAATTTATCTGATTTTATCAGAATTTATCTGATTTTTTTTTATTTATTTGATTTTTTAGATAAATTAAAAAAATCAGATAAATTTCGAATTTATCTGATTTTTTTAATTTATCTGAATTAATCAGAATTTTTTTCGAATTTATCTGATTTTTTCGAATTTATCTGATTTTATCTGAATTTATCAGAATTTACCACATTTTTTCAGAATTTATTTGATTTATTTTCGAATTTATCTGTTTTTTTTTCGAATTTATCTGATTTTTTTAATTTATCTGATTTTATCTGAATTTATCTGATTTTATCTGAATTTATCAGAATTAACCAGATTTTTTCAGAATTTATCTGATTTATTTTCGAATTTATCTGATTTTTTCGAATTTATCTGATTTTATCAGAATTTTCAGAATTAACCAGATTTTTTCAGAATTTATCTGATTTATTTTCGAATTTATCTGATTTTATCAGAATTTATCTGATTTTTTTTTATTTATTTGATTTTTTCGAATTTATCTGAATTTATCAGAATTTATCTGATGAATTTTCGAATTTATCTGATTTTTTCGAATTTATCTGAATTTATCAGAATTTTTCTAATTTTTTTTCGAATTTATCTGATTATTTCGAATTTATCAGAATTTTTCAGAATTTATCTGATTTTTTTCGAATTTATCTGATTTTATTTTAAATTAGTTCAATCTAATTTAATAATTCGTTTATATTAATATTTAATGTGAATTAATTTAATCGTATTTAATAATTAATTCATATTAATATTTAATTTAAATTAATTTAATCTAATTAAATTATTAA
The DNA here is from genome assembly GCA_947507615.1 of Hemithea aestivaria. Classification (NCBI taxonomy): domain Eukaryota; kingdom Metazoa; phylum Arthropoda; class Insecta; order Lepidoptera; family Geometridae; genus Hemithea; species Hemithea aestivaria. The sequence continues at coordinate 2,662,968 of OX382328.1, forward strand.
CTTATAATAATATTTAATTTAAATTAATTTAATCTAATTTATTTTATATAGTACGTGTGTGTTATATTTTTTAATAATCGACTAGAAGGACAAAATAAAGATTATAATATTTATTATCTAATTACAAATAAATTAAACCCCCTACACCCTTCTGAGATTTGGAAATTCACAATATATGTAAGTACTCCTAAATAATTCAAACGCGCGTGTGTAATCGTAGTGGAGGTGAGATCGAAGTGCACAGGTCCGACGCTGACAGTGGTCACCGGCGTTCTGAGTGCGTGCGGTAATGCTCCGTGGGAATTAAAATTCAATTAAAAATCATTAAATAAACTTATCAATAAAATACCTATATATAGCCATCCGTTTGAATGTTATGTATCAAATAAAGTACTCTAAATGTTTATTTTTGTCCTAGTTTTACAAATATTTAAATGGAAGGAAGAAAATTAGGCATATTTAAAAAAAATAAAACTATCGAGAAAAAAAACAATTATCATGTTTCTGTTAATTAAGATCTCTTGTTCAAAGATTGAAGTTACACATACTAAAATATAAAGTAGTAGATCTTCTTAAAAGTTTGCTATATTAGGCTTTGAAAAACATACATTTCACTTACCATAGCGCCTTAAGATGCGAATTTAATGTTCGTGATCATTTTCTATTTCTAGCAATGGTATTATACTAAATCTGTAGATTTGTCATTGAAATATTTATTGCGTAAGTCTTATTATTTAATTTTATTTTTTTATTCATAATGGCACCCGAAGCGAAGCGAGGACGGGCCGCTAGTGTTAAATATACAGCTGATATCTTGATAAATTGCCTTACATAATGTTCAACTTACCTGTAGCGACAATTATAAATAATTATATATTTTCTTGAATAAATTTGCAATTGTTATTTTTGGATACTGACTGTTCATTATAACGTATTTTCAATCATTATGCCAATCTATATTTTTGCGTTATCTTTTATTTTTAACTACCTTTCATTTATGTTTGCTCCGGCTCCAAGTGATCCTGCCTGCTGAGCACAGACTTTAAAAAATGGTGTTGCCACTTTTCTTGATTTCCTAATATTATAATTATTTTCTTCTCCAAACAATAGATACGATTTCAATAAGTACATTGTTTAATTGTTTGTGTTTGTTAGTTTATATAGTTTTTTTCTTGATGTCACCAAAGCGGCCGCAACGGAAGACCAGCGCCGGCTAGATAGTCGGCAACATGCTGAGTTGCGACCGTTTCATTCATAAATGTTTCTTCTGATTTCCTATAATATTATGTTGTTACCTTGTAAAATCTGAGATGTTTGTACATGAATAAACATTTTTTCATTTCATTTCATTTCATTATTGGTTATATTTTAAAAGAAAAAGTGCCTAATTCTTTTTATATTTATTATGAAAGTTATAGCATAAGGATTTAGTAACTGGAAATTTTAATATATAAAAGGAAAGAGTGACTGACTGACTGACAGACTGATCTATCAACGCACAGCCCAAACCGCTGGACGGATTGAGTTGAAATTTTGCACACATACTTGTATGCAAAATTTCAATTTGGTTTTAAAGTGTAGTCATCCGCTAAGAAAGGATTTTTTTAAAATTCAACTCCTAAGTGTAGAAAAGGGGGGCCCAAAGTCAAGTAAGGAAAATCAACTCAGAGCCTAAACCAGTGGAATTATTAAGTTGAAATTTAGTATACAGGTAGGTTTAGACGTAAACTACCGCTACGAAAGGATTTTTGAAAATTCAACTTCTATGGGTGCAAAAATGAAGCCCAAAGTCAAGTAAGGAAATTCAACTCATAGCCTAAACCCGTGAAAGGATTGAGTTGAAATTTGGACAGCGTGTTCTTTAGGTGACGTTGGCGAGTGTTATGAAGGGATTTTGCCAAATTCGAACGGGAACATGAATTATTCCTAAAAAAGTTTTGTATGGAAATCCGTAACCTCTGAACCGATTGAGCTAAAATTTTGTAAAACGATTGTTTGGATTGTGTTTAGGAACATTGAATAGTTTTATTGACAGACATTAACTTTTAAGAGGAAAAAGGGGGGGTCAAAGTTTGTATGGGAAATTTGGAACCGCTGACCGTATCGAGCTAAAATTTGGTAAAGAGGTAGTTTGAATCCTAAAAAAAACCGGTCAAGTACGAGTCACACTCGAGCACCGTTCCGTACAAACCCGTAGGTACACCAAATTTCAAAATTCTAAGCTCACAAAAGTACCCTTTAGGTTTTGATTCCATTGCGAGTAGTAGCGAGTTGGAAAATATGCGCCTAAAAATTGCTGTTTCTTTTGATTGCGTTGACATAAGTTTGATTTTGTTACAGCTAAAGCTATTATAAAATTGAGTTTTTGATATTTGTTTAAATTTAATACCTCTACGTGTTCATGAGGAAAGGGGTATTAAATATAAAATTATAAAACCATTTTTTATATGATGTAATTAAAAATTTATGGTTTTCGCAATTATTTCTTTATTTGTGCTTTAAGACGTTGCTTCGTACCAAACCGTTGCTCCTATTTCAATGAAATTTGGTATAGATATAGCTTGAGTAATAAGGAAGGATATGAGATCGTTTTTATCACAAAAATCGCCCTTTAAGGGGGAAATGGGGGGCAGAATTTGTGTGGGAAATCAGTAAACGCTAACCCTTTTGATTTCAAATTTAATATAGAGGTATTTCGAGTACCCAAAAAGGACATTAAATAGATTTTATCCTCGCTGAGCTGTTTAAGGCTGATTTTTGGGTCAAAATTTATATGTGAAATCAATAACCGCTGCTCCTATGTATATAGCTGAAATTTAATAAATATCGAGTCTCATGGAAATAAATACCCAGCGTGATATTCTTAGCTCCCCTAATAATGTTATGATTTTAAACAAAGGTAATATTTATTTAAAAACATTCTTACCATCGCGTTGCTGGCATCAATGTTGACAATTTCTCCCAAAGCAACAGTGCTGAGTACGAAAGCTGCATAAACTTCATTAGGTTGAACTGGCAGGTCTTCGCTATATTTAGCTTCCCCTGCACATTGTATCTAGGTACATAGAAAATTAAATTATTTGCTACTCTGAAGGTTACACAGGATCATCCTTTCAAACTACCTTCATCAAATGTATAGGTATTTAATGTTAATTATTTTGTTTGTAATTATTGTGTGCAATAAAGAGTTATATATCTATCTATATATTCACATAACGTACTCGTATTATTCAATATTTGTACATGCCTCTAGAATCTAGAACTGTTGATTGATTTAAGATTATTATTATGTCGCTTTTAAACACGGGTCAAACCCGGGCCTTTAAATATCTTATTAAAAAAATCAAAGGCCTCTTCCAAGTCTCTCCACATATCGCGATCAAGCGCTAAGAAGATACTAAGAAAAATTTGCTACTTCTTCTGAGGTATATACCATTCCTAAACCGTGAATAACTTGATGGTAATATTTTGCTTCGTGCAAGCCTCGTGTCAAACATAGATAGGCAAATGCCTTTTTGAATTCATTCTAATACCATTCCTCGTATAGTTTTATCTACAGTACTAACCAATCCATCAATTTTGGGTATGGGTTGATTCAAAGGCCATAGAGCAGGGTTCGTATCGAACACCTGTCGTCCTTGCGATACAGGTCTCAGATTGTGAATCCTGTTCCTCCCGGTAATGTACTTTTGGTCTATTCTTTGTTTTGGGCACAAGTAAAGTAGAGCCTGAAAAGTATAATCATAGTTAAATAAACGTACGCCACGAAATCTAAATATATAAAAGGTGTTGGGGAGAAAAGCGGCCTACGACTAACCTGGGTGGCAGTCCACAGGCCTCCTCGGGATCCCCTGTTCACGTTCAGGGATTTGTTGATGCTTGTTTAGGCACGCGGGGGATATGATGACGGCGATGGATGAACGACGATATGGGCGCGCACCGGGACCTCGTGTCCCACAAATCCAAAGGTTCGCAGTTCAATGGTTTTCACGCACACCTCACACACACACGAAATGGTGTCCAGGTCAAATCTGGACCTCGATGCCAGCCGATTACGAACGACGATCGGCCAGGCTTCGACCGCACCCTCAGGAGCTCGTTGCTTTGATGCGCAAGCATACGTCTCTCACTTGCGGCGGTCGCAAATGCACTGTCGAATGGTGTCAAGGTTGACACCCGTGCAAGCGCAAGGTCGCGGCACACTTTTGCCAACATAACAAAAAAAAGGGTTGCAGTTTATCTATGATGAGATGCGTTCAAAAACTACAAATTGGCACAGGCTGTCAAAATTAAAATTTGTTTTGGCACGAAACATACCGCTCACCTTAAAAGAATATAGTTCTTTTAACAAAAGACTCGAAATTGATACTCTATTGAAAAAACTACTAAGTAATATACATACAAACTAGATACTACTAAGCTTAGAACTAATGTACGCTCCGAAAACAACAACTACTCTAGGGGGAGCTTACATGTTTTTACAACAGCACGTTTGAAATTACTCTTGCCCGATTGCAAGGTTACTACTCGGACCTTGCCATCAGAACCTGGATGGAGTGCATGCACGCGAGCGAGCCTCCACTGCAGCGGAGGTAAATTGTCATCCACCACAACAACAATGTCACCTACACAGATAGGAGCACCGCGATCGGCGTACCACTTGCTACGCTGTTGAATCTCGTGTAAATATTCACGACTCCATCTCTTCCAAAAATGTTGGACACATTGTTGTATCCAACGCCACCGAACTAGTCTACCTGGATTTGAATCTACCAGGGGCACGTCAGGTATGGCCGTCAGAGGCCCGCCTACAAGAAAATGCGCGGGAGTTAAGGGTAATGGATCTGACGCGTCTGCGCTCAACACACATAAAGGCCGCGAATTAAGTATCGCCTCGATTTGGCACAACAAAGTGTGCATTTCGTCATACGTAAGTACTTGGGTACCTACAACACGATGAAAACAATGCTTGAAACTACGCACTGCAGCCTCAAACAAACCACCAAAATGAGAGGCATAAGGTGGCTGAAAATGCCAAGTGATACCTTGTTGCAAGGTTTGCGAATTTAAAGAGCTTTGTACCGCGTCATTTTTAAGAAATTCGTACAATTCCTTCAAGTAATTGTTACAACCAACAAAGTTACGTCCTCCGTCCGAATAGATGTCCGTTATAAGACCCCTGCGGGAAACAAATCGCCGTAAGGCCGCTAAGAAAGCCGGAGTTGATAGCTCGCTAACTATCTCCAAGTGTGTGCACTTCACACTCACGCACACAAACACGGCAACATAGCATTTGATTATTTTAGCGTTGCGGACCTTATTAGCACGCACGTAAAACGGACCCGCAAAGTCGACCGCGGTTTTCAGAAAAGGTCTTTCTGGGCGAACGCGCATGGGCGGTAGAGGTGCCATGGCGGGTTGTGGACGAACAGGACGCGCTCGAAAGCAGCGCACGCAGCGAAATATTTGTTTTCGAATTACATCTCGACTCGACAAGATCCAATATTTTTGTAATAGTAAATACTGGACTGATTGCGTACCTGCATGGAGATGTGCGCGGTGCGCATCATCGATTATCAACAAGGTTAAATTATGTCTCTTAGGTAAAATCAATTGATGTTTGGACTCATACGATAACAAGGATTTATGCAGACGTCCGCCGACACGCAAAAACTTATCCTTATCAACAAAAGGATTTAGACGTCTTAATTGGTTTGAGGGTTGTTTACCCTGCGCAATATTTTTGATGTCTTCATGGAAGACTTGATGTTGCACTAAATAAATTAGGCGTTGTAAAGCAAAGTTATATTCGTGGACTGTAACACAACTCGGATAAGTAGTGTTGGGAATTTTACTCACTCGCGATTTCAAAATGTTATAGAATCGAAATATGTAGGATGTAACGCGGACTAATTTACCTAAGGTTGAATATCGACCAATCACTTCAACCTCCTCGACCAGCGTAGCTGGTGCGGACGCAACTGGTAAATCGCGTTTCTCTTCTCCCGTGTTAGGAATGTTTTTCTGCACAGGCCATGCAGCAGCTTCCTCGCGAAGCCACGGTGGGCCAGAAAACCAACTCTCGCTCTGCAATAACGCAGATGGCATAATACCCCTAGAGGGAGCATCTGCCGGATTACTCGATGACGGGACATGTCTCCACTGACAACTCGAGACACGAGAGAGGATCTCGCTCGTGCGATTGGAAACGAAAGTTTTCCACTCGTAGGGTGGGGATCGAAGCCACGCCAACACAACAGACGAATCTGACCACGCGTACACATTGTCAATAGCAAAACGATCACTATAGGTGTGTAAAACCTTTTCAATCAATTTGGACAGCATCACTGCTCCTAAAAGCTCGATGCGTGGTATCGACAAACACGGAGAGATCGGTGCAACTCGCGATTTTGCAAGAAGCAGATTCGTTTGGACTTGATTATTTGAGTCCACAAGCCTTACATATACACAAGCGGCATAAGCACGAGAACTTCCATCGCAGAAACCGTGAATGGATATACCACTCACGCACGGAAAGACAAATCGCGGTATAGAGATTTGCGATAGAAGCGGCAACTCCTGTATAAATGCGCGCCAAGACGTCACTATATTGTCACATGGAGTATCGTCCCACTGGACACCCGATATCCACAACAACTGCATAAGATGCTTCGCGAACAATGTGACTGGGGATAACCAACCCATTGGATCATAGATCTTAGCGACCTGTGAAAGAATGGCTCTCTTGGTTATGGTATCCGCAGAGCACTGGACACTAAACGAGAACTGGTCTCGCTGAGGCTTCCACTGAAGTCCCAGGACCTTCGTTTGATTGTCCTTCTCCATGGGAGCGAAGGATACTTCTTCGCGCCGCTCACCATGAACAAGTGGCGTCTCAACCGCTGCGACTACCGCAGGCGAGTTACTGTGCCATTTACGAAGCTCGAAACAGCCTGATTTACAAATCCCTAAGAGTTCTTGCTGTAACGCAAGGGCTTGTGACTCATCTTCAGCACCGGAAACAACGTCATCAACAAACACTTGGTCTAACAACACCTTAGACGCAAGCGGGAAACGAGATTTTTCGTCATAAGCCAATTGCTTGATGACCCGAAGAGCTAAATAGGGTGAAGCATTCACCCCGAAGGTAACCGTTCTCAGACGGAACTCACGAATAGGCTCGGAACTCGACAAGCGCCACAAAATACGCTGTAAGTCCCGATCGGACTCATGTACCAAAATGTTTCGATACATTTGTTTTATGTCGGCCGTAAGCGCGACACGATGAACACGAAACTTCAAAAGGATGTCAACAATATCCTGATGAAGCTTGGGACCAGTCAACAGAATGTCGTTCAAACTGGTTCCAGTAGAACTCGGACAATTTGCATCAAATACAACTCTTGTTCTTGTGGTTTGAGATGACTCTTTAACCACGCAATGATGAGGCATTACATAGTAATCACCTATCGGCGGAGGGTCGGAGACCGGCTCCATATGATTCAAATCTAAGTACTCTTGGAGACACTCACTATACTCCTTGTTTAAATTAGGGTTCCGCTCCAGACGCCGTTCCAGGTTGCGAAATCGAGCAAGAGCAATCTCCTTAGACTCACCGAGAGGCTTGGCATCGGGCCTGCGGGGCAGGGCTACCGAGTACCGACCGGTGGAGTCCCGAAAATGCGTTTCCTCAAAGATGGATTCACACAGCTGCTCCGCAGGGGATAGAACCTTTTGCTCTGGAACAGATTCCAACTCCCAGAATCGTTTCAAGCTGTCGTCATCGGAAAATGAGCTAAAACAAGCCTGAATGCGACCAGACGTACCAGAGGTACCGAAAGTACCAAGGGTGCCGGAAGCACCGGAAGTGGAAGAATCAAGATCTAGCTTTCCCATCAATAAATAGCCAAAAATGCTATTCACCGCAAGTGGTGTACCGGGAGGACCGGTAACTACGTCACTCAGCAGTATTTGAGACATCACTTCAACACCTAAAATACAATCAACTCGTTGTGGAATGTTAAACGACTCATCGGCTAAATTTAAATTTTGAATGTGCGACCACCCTGTATATGGCACTGGTACCGATGGCAATTGAGGTATCAATTTAGGTAAAATTAATGCCTCCATAAAAATAAAATTTGAATTTTTATTTTTTGGCGCGATGTTGCATGACACCATCCCTCGTGGACGTACTGGTTTATCAGCACCAATTCCATAAACAGGTACATTCACATGTCGTCTATTCAAACCTAATCTCTGTACGCAATCCTCAGAAACAAAATTCGCCATCGATCCGGAATCAATCAAACACCTAATCGTACCACGCTTCTCATTGCCATCAAACACATCAATGAGCGCAGTAGATAACAACACGGTCTGCGCGCGATCATACGGCGCAGTGGATGACGAACATTGAATAGGCGTCGCTGACTCAGACGTTCCTGCGTTTTGCGTGCCCGCGGAGGGGCCACCCTCTGACGCCAGCGCGGGAGTCGCGACGTTAGTCTCAGTCACTCGATTTAAATTAGAATTATTTTCGTTAGGAAAATGAATTAATGTGTGATGCCTCTTTTGACACGATCGACAACCAAAACTCGACTTACAATGGGAAACACTATGACCTTTCCCCAAGCAATTAAAACACACATCTTTACCTTTAATCAATGAGTACCTATCGTTAGGTGTGAGACTCAAAAACTTAGGACACTTCGATAAACTAAAATGATTATCGCCACAAATGACACAATTGTTATTACCGTTGTTTTTGTTTACATTCGGAACTGAGTGACTCAGCTGACTCTTATCAGTATTGGCCGTAGCAACAAAAGATCGCTTCACATTGTTAGCCGGCTGATAAGTACGCGTAGTACTAGAACCGCCCTCACTCAGTTTTTTACCGTCGGATGAGATAACTTCGTTCGCCGATAATTCTCGCTCTAAAAATTCAATTAAATCGTCGACTTTAGGTATGTCCGAAGGTTTAGACAACGATAATTCAAATCTCTTACGAATTGAAATAGGTATTTTACGCAGTATAATATGCAATAACAAAAAACTCCACTCTTTGATAGGAAATCGCATTACACTCAACGCTCGAATGTTTTCGTGATAGTTATTCAATAAATTACGCAAATGAATATTAGACTTCTCACTACATTGTTCAATGTTAAAAATATTGTCGAGATGTTTCGATGCTATAACTCTTTTGTTCTCGTAGCGTGCAATTAAAATCTCGAGCGCAGTTGAATAGTTATCGTCGGTGATAGGTATCGACTTTATTAAGTTAAATGGCTCGTTTTTTAATGTCAATAATAAATACCTAAATTTCTCAGACTCTGTGTAGGCATCATTATTGTGTACTACCGACTTAAATAAATCATAATACGATGTCCATTCGGTGGACTCGCCCGAAAACTGTGGTAACGGAAGAGTAGGTAACTTTTTTATACAACTGACACCATGACTCGGAACAATAGAAGCTCGACTCTTGCGCCTACACTCCGTCTCAACTTCTTTTATGTTTTCTAAGTGACCAACGATCGTATAATAACTATCATCAAATTGGTTTCGGAAGCGTAATTGTTCCTCGCGATTAAAAGTTTGACTTTTTAACAATGACTTTTCAATTTTTGTTTGTAATTTAAGAAATTTTCTCTGTATTAATAGGATATCTTTAGCTCTCACTCGAAATTGTTGTTCATTAACATCGTAAAATTCTAAAATGCGTTGCACTTCATTAAGAATAATTTCTCGTTCAAATAAATCTTGTTCCGCCATTTTGTTATTTGCACACCTAACAAGAATGGCCAAAAACTAAGATAGAAATGTAAATATATATTGTCGGGACGCGTAACGTCGCTACGACAATTATCTCGATACAAACAAGAACACAATTTTTACTATGAAATATGCCTAAACAATGCCAACTCGTAAATATGAACGCAAACACACCTTAAAGAAAAACCACGTATCCGGCTCGAACGGATCAAAATTATGTTGGGGAGAAAAGCGGCCTACGACTAACCTGGGTGGCAGTCCACAGGCCTCCTCGGGATCCCCTGTTCACGTTCAGGGATTTGTTGATGCTTGTTTAGGCACGCGGGGGATATGATGACGGCGATGGATGAACGACGATATGGGCGCGCACCGGGACCTCGTGTCCCACAAATCCAAAGGTTCGCAGTTCAATGGTTTTCACGCACACCTCACACACACACGAAATGGTGTCCAGGTCAAATCTGGACCTCGATGCCAGCCGATTACGAACGACGATCGGCCAGGCTTCGACCGCACCCTCAGGAGCTCGTTGCTTTGATGCGCAAGCATACGTCTCTCACTTGCGGCGGTCGCAAATGCACTGTCGAATGGTGTCAAGGTTGACACCCGTGCAAGCGCAAGGTCGCGGCACACTTTTGCCAACATAACAAAAAAAAGGGTTGCAGTTTATCTATGATGAGATGCGTTCAAAAACTACAAATTGGCACAGGCTGTCAAAATTAAAATTTGTTTTGGCACGAAACAAAAGGAAAGAGTAACTAACTGACTGGTCTATCAATACACGGTCTAAACCGCTGAATTGGGTTGAAATTTGGAATACAGATAGATTTTATGATGAAGACCTCCACTAAGAAATAATTTGGCCATGCGTACAAAGCCGCGAACATAAGCTAGTGTCCAACATCAAGGGTAAAAAAATCTTTAAAACGAACAAACGGTCAAACGGTCAACGGTCAACGGTCGGTTTCAAGTCAAACGGTCTTTCCTTAAATATATCTTTATGTCTACTCAGCCCGTATCCACAAACTGTAGGACTCATGATCACTCCACACTTCAATCCTGTGAGAATCTCATCCAGTTTCTACCGATATATAGTTGACAATATCGTCAGACCATAGGGCTGGTGGTCTACCTTGATATCTTAGTCCATGCCTTGAGTACTATAAAACCCTTTTCAACTCATTAAATAATAAAGTATCTACATCACACTAATATTATAAATGTTTTTAACTATATATAATATTATAAATGTAAAATTACAAAAGTTTGTAAGTGTGTAACTGTGTGTGTGTGTGTGTGGGTGTGTACGTTTGTTACTTTTTTACGTCTTTTTTTTGTTATCGTCGAAAACAAATGCATTACGCATACCCTCCCATCGGGGGTATCATTATGGGAGGGTTATGTAGCTGCACGGGTATACCCACTAAAACAACTCTGCGACACTTCTGCATCATCTTAGTGACGAAAGACTAGAAATCGGCACAGCCTTAGCATCCATTACTTTTCACGTCTAAACGGGTGGACCGATTGTGCGGATATTTGGTATAGAGATAGCTTAGATCCTGGAGAACACATAGGGGCACAGCGGGGGTTATAGCGGGTAAAAGCGCTGGGCGCAGCTAGTGTATTATATAATCTCTATAATCAAGTATATTTGTACCTTGTAAAATAACACCAATGCAAGATGCCTTCTGTATTCCACGGAAGGTTCTGGAGGATTTGCAGTCACTATTACCTCATTTTGAAGAGATTTCAGTGCTCCTTGAAGGACTTCGTTAGTGAACAACTTCTTGCCTACCAAGAACCTGCTCATAATAACAGCAGCTTAATTTTCTTGACTAATAAAGAAATAAAACTGGCAAAATGAATCAAATGGAATAAAAGACATATTATAAAATTAACGGGTAATTAATTACTCAAATAATTATATGATCAATATTATTTTAAAACCTATCTATGGTTTGTATTGTGTATTCGTACCTATGTGTTTTTTGTTACCTATTTACGCGTGAAGAGTTGAATCGATTAAGCTGAAATTTGACATGTTTAAATCTGAAATAACGCAACGAGTATTTTTATTCCGTAAATTAATTGTTTTAGGATAAGAACAAGTGTAACAACTTCACATTTCGCAAAGTGACGTAGCGCGATGCAACATTAGATGAATAAATTATATCAGCAGATAAGATGAAAAAATTTACTTTTCTGTAACTTCTGCTCTATTAAAAGATGGTGAAAGTCCACCATAGACTATTCTTGCTTCCAAAACTGTGCTATTATCAGAGAGCTTAAACAAAAAACCGCCATTGACAATGGCGTGTGCATTCTGGCTTCGAGGCATTACCTGAAAATCATAATTAATAAGGTTTTATTATACACAATGAAGTAAAAAGACGAGCAGGACACTTTCCTGGTGGTAAGAGATAACGCTGCCCATAATAAGTACAGTGCTACCTAGGATTTTACAATGATGTAAAATTCTAGATGCACTGCGCAAACGCTTCATACTTGAGAGACATAAGATGTAAAGATTCTTTAGCCCAGTAATTTCACTAGCTACAAGCCCTCCTACCGAAGCACAGTATAATATTTGCACATCACAGCTCAGGCGGTAGAATAACTGGCACTGTTGGGGTACCCACCCAGTCAACAACCTGCAAAGGAAGTCTACCCCCGGTTAAATTTTATAACATAACTAGAAATAAAAATAAAAAATTTAATTCAAAATGAAAAACAACAGGTACACATCAGTTCTATGACCTCCAATTTGGGTTGATAAAATAATAGCGTTAAACTTGTTTCTAATGCAAAAAACAATTTTTTTGAAAAATTCGGTGTTCAAAACTAGTCCGTATGTATTTGCATAATTTTAAAAAGAACATAGTAACATTGTTAGCTAATTTTGTTAAAACTAGCCAAACATGGTAATCAAAGCAATTTAAATACAAATTAGCATTAAATGAAATGTGTATCTATTTACAAGAATACACAATGTACAGAAATGTTTTTAAAATGATAATATAATAATACTACTGCTACTGCTTTAACATGGGACTCTTCAAAAGGCAAGTGAATAGAGTCTTGAAAGGTAGGCAACGTACCAGCAGTACCCCTGGTATTGCAGGTATCCATAGGCGACGGTAGCCACTCACCATCAGGTGGGCCGTCTGCTTGTTTGTCACCTTTATATTAAATAAAAAAAAACTATAAGAAAAACTGTAATAATGAAAGTGAAATAAGTGATCCTAACCTATTAGTCACTTACCTTATAAGAGTAAATTTTGTATTCATCATTGAGGGGCGGGAATAAAACGCTGATTATTACCTTCCCTTTCATATCTTCCTCCAGGAATTGTTGCATCGTCAAAATTTTGAAGTCATTCTTGCAGCTTACTGCAAATATTTTCGAAATTAACATAAATAATTATTATACAAACAAATTATATTTTTTAAATATTATATTATATTTAGATGAATAAAGAACTTGCCTATATTCAAGCAAGCCCCTACAGTTTCAAACAGCAAAAATAAATCCGATTGGAATTCATTGTGTTGATGCTTTAACATTAGATTTCCTGCTATGCAACCAAGCTGAAATAATAAATATTTATTAACCAATTATCAGGAAAATATTAAAAAATCACTTCTTGAATCATAAATAATAATAATTGGGGTTTATACTCCAACAGAACAGATACCCGTACTATTTCACTGCCTGAGACAAATTACAACTACAAACATAGGTTGTGTATAGTCAACCAATAATATTATGTTGCCGTTTCGCTAAGATTATAACAAGACCAACATGATCTAAGGACTGTCTACGATATAATATTATCTTATAGATAACTCAGTAATAGCGTTCAGGAGAAAATGTTGCCACACATTTGAAATTGTAAACCAGCGTCTCCGGATTACAAACCGGACGTACGACAACTGCTGGCCCACGGACAAGTTAAAGTATTCTAGTAAGAAAATAAATGATACATTTCTTCTAATATCAACAACATACATCAACTTACATTTCTTCTAACAACAAATTTGATTAAAGCCGGGAAGCTGATGGCAAATAATATAAAAGAACACAAAAAAAACTTACATTTTTGACGGCAATATGAGCAACCAACTCGATATGCTTGTACAACGTATCCAAGTATTCAAAGTAATCCGTTTTGGACATTGCTTTAAAAGTTTCCAGAAGTTCAGTGAGCGTTAGTCCGGCTCCAATAATGAGGTTTTGATCTAATTTCACTTCTTTAAGTTCAGACACTGTACTTATGTCAATCAATGTATTTGGATATTCATCAAACGGATAAACTCCTGAAAACAGAATTGTCAAAAAGTTGTAATCAGCCCTTCTAGCACAGACGTTTCGCTGTCTTGCTGTCAAGTCAAACTGTCATCCCATACATTGTACTTTTGTGAATGTATGGGATGATAGTTTGACTTGACAGCAAGACAAAACTACGTATTGTCCATGCTACAGGGGCTGGAGTCGAATAATATAGGGCTATTATAAATAAAAAATGTTAAAGAATCTTACCTTTACCAGTGTTTCCAAACACAAGCATGTACGATTCAAAGCCTTTTTCATTTAAAATGTCAAAAATAGCTTCTACAGTGATTACTTTGTACCAAAATTTATTATCTTTGAGCTTAATTGCTTTACTATCTTCTATCTCTACGAAGCACCAATCGTTATCACTACAGCTGGTCTTCTTACAAGAAACGCCAGTTTTCTTGCAAATCTTCAAGTCTTCTATGTCTAATAATTCGTTTGTTGGAGCGTCTCTGGCAAATGTTTTGAAAGCATCCAGGATTGGTCTATAGCCTGTACATCTACATATGTTGCTGCCGAAAGAGTTTTCTATTTCAAGCATTGTTGGTTTCTTTCCGTTATGGAGAAGGCTGGAATTTGTATTTAAACATTCATTATTTTTTTTGGTCTAAAACATTGGCTAAATTCGTCATTTTGATAGGCGTACACGGAGACATGAAAGTCCAAGGCGTAGAGACATCTTTGAGATTTCAATATAAAGTTAATGAATTACAGACATTATCGAAGTCAGTTTTTGGATCCATCTTTAGAAAATGGGCTGACCTTGAAATTACTGAATGGACTGAGAAGATTGAATATCATAACTCCTGAGTACGTAGCGTTAGTGCAGAGCAGCAGCTAGAATTTTACATCATTGTGAAATCCTGGTTAGCACTGTACTGATTATGAACAGCGTTATCTCTTAGCATCAGGAAAGCATTTTGATCGTCTTCTTACTTCATTGCATAAATATAATGTTTTTTAATTCTGTTTTAAATGTAGTATGTAGTTATGCTTACCTGTACATTTTCATAACCCAAGCTGGACTGCAGTATCCACATTGTGTTCCATTGTATTCAGCTAACGTTTTTTGCAGCACGTGATATCCTTTTTTCCTGTTACCCAAACCTTCAATAGTCATAATTTCCCAGTCTTGACACGATGTTATGGACACCATGCACTAGAATAATAAAGATAATATGTAATCTGGGGGCACGGCAGTGCCCCCGCCAAGTCGAGCAAAAAAAGCGGCACGGCCGTACCATCCTTTTCTGGAAGCAGTTCAGACCATTTTCGACCCCCTATAACTTCGTTGTGGAAAAAACTAGAAGCTTCAATTTTTAACAACCGAGTATGCATTGCATAAACACGATTTATTCCAAATTTCATTCAATTTGAACTAGTCGTTTAAAAATTATAACTAGTCAAAGTTTTGTAATTTTGTCACTCACTCACTCACTCACTCACTCACTCACTCACTCACTCACTGACCGATCATCAAAAGTCTAAGGCACTTCTAGCAAACATAGAAGGTTCAAACTTGGTAGATACTTAGAGTTTATTGTATAAACCATAGGAAAACTAAAAAAACATGCAATTTCGGTCTAGTTTTCGAGATACATAAACTGCATAAGTAACTTTGTAATCCCGTATTAATGTATAGGATTACAAAGTTACATTTGCAGTCGACGGTAAAAATTGCATATAATCCCAATAATAATGCCATAATATATATGCCGTAATAATGCCAGAGCCAGAGAGGGATTATCCCGCCTTCTAGGTTTAGTCTGCTCCCATCTACGGGCGTCGTCACTTAAGATCAGGCGATATCGTAGGCTAACCTATAACGAATAAAAAAAAAACAAAAAGTAGTGAGATGCCACCAAAAACATAATTTGTAAAAAATACCAAGTCTCGCAACTGCAGTTCTTCTACCGTAAAAAGTTGTGAGATCCATGTACTACCAAGTCGGTGAAATCTTTTGTGTTTTAAATTAATAGATTGACTTGGCAATCGCACTATTATGTCGGTATATTACTTGAGAGATACATTGTTGTGTTTTCATGCGATGGCCAAGTCGATCTATTGATTTAAAACACAAAAGATTTCACCGACTTGGTAGTACATGGATCTCACAACTTTTTACGGTAGAAGAACTGCAGTTACGAGACTTGGTATTTTTTACAAATTATGTTTTTGGTGGCATTAATATATTTCGGTAGTTAAAAAGTATTTTTTATTTTAGGTGGCAAATAAGTTGATCCACCTGCTGATGGTCAGTTACCGTTGCCTAAAAGAACCTGCAATACCAGGAGACTTATAAGTACGTTGTCAACTTTTAAGACTTTGTTAGCATGTCTTACTATATCCTTCCAATAACTGAATATTCACATGCCACTAATTTAATAAATGGCTAAGTATGGATGGGTAGTGTGCTTTTCAAACTTAGGAGGACGAATTGAACGAAATTTGCTTTAACTTCTTTGAAAAAACTGGTCGCATAGCCGTCATCTGTGTTTCCCAAGCAATACAACTTGGTAATCTACAAATCATCAGTGAATGGCTATTCCAGGCATCTTAAGTGATTCATCGTCAACCACATCCACAATTTCCATCAGGTGGGATGTGGTCAAATTATGTTGGACTGTTTTGTATAAAAAAAATGCACCGAAGGGAAGGGGGTGTATGTAGTAATGAATAATCAGGATGTAGGAATATTTTGTTTAAAAAATGGTTCAAAGGGAAGAGGGCTACATACCCCCTAAAAAGTAAGTCCTAAAAAAAGTAAAGATTAAGATAGTCTTACAGCATTAACCGCGAGCACAGGTCCTCCAGGACATTTGATGGCGCTGACGATGCAAGCTCCACAACCTGCCTCTCGACACATGTACTTAGTGCCCCGACACTCGAGCTCATCGCGGAGGTAGTCTACCAACTTGACATTAGACGAAACTTCACTCCCCACTAGAAATAAACATGAAATAGTAAGGGTAAGAGAACGGTTCTCTTTCTAGTACTTATAGTTTCTCCGCAAAGCCGTGGACGGACAGACGAACAAAACGAAACTATGAGGCTTCCTTGTTGACTACGGAAGTATGCATTTTTTTTGTAAATAACCCTAAATAACAAAGCTGTAGCAGGTACAAAAAATTAACACAATGTCAAAAGTAACTCCATTATACACAATACTCTATTATGTAGCGACATATTGTAACTTATAACATCAGTAATTTTTATTGCATTTATTATAATATAATTAGTTTTAGTATGTATGTGTGCATGTATTATTTTTTTTGACTTCTCCTCCTTTGAACATAAAAAATAATAATTTAATAGCCAAGCACCACTTGCGATATATTGTCCGTTGCAGTGTCAAATTTTCTAACAGAACAAAATCAAAAGCACTTTTTGCACTTTTTGAATCCGAATTTGACATTGCTCGTGAATATTAGCGCGAAGTGTTGCTGCGGCTTAATGCTATAAAAACCTGAATGTTTCACTCCGTTGATTTTAAAAGTAATTCGATCCATGAGGTTCTATACTTGTCTGGTAAATACGTTGTACTAAGTGCTGTACTCTTGATACATTTATTTATATCGAGAATTCATTGTTTACAAACTTTTTTAATTACATTATCGGCGAATTTATTGCATTTGAATTTTAACGGGTGGAATGTTTATTCAAATTTTAATGATAATTCCAAGAGAAGTTTTCTGTTCCGATAAACGTGAAAAAAAGAAAAAAGAAATTTTTACACTACTCCTTATTACACAAGCCGTTATTCTAAAACCAATAGTTTTTATTTCACTTCAGTATGATAAGCAAATACAAAGTTATTGGACACATCTTGAGAAAATGGAATCCAATGACGCAACGGAATTTAACAAAAAAATAGCACTTGGTCATACTAATCGTAAAAAATCTTTGTGATGTATTTGAAAGGGCTGTAGATAAAAATATCTTTTATATTTTATCCATGTATATTTTAACTTTAAATTTAATTTATTTTGAAATGGGTTTCGATTTCGATTTATTGTTCATAAAAGGCGTAATTCTGGCACATTTAACATTAATAAGTAATTCAGACAATTTCCGTATATTCTCATCGTCATATAAAAAGTAAGTACACAGTGACATAGATTTGGAGGTTTAATTCTCTTGCGTCTTGAATAATTCCGAAGGAGAAACGTCTTGCCCTCCTGGGGGAGCAGATTTTTACCAACGACATTGCCCATTAGTAGATACTTACTTTTTCTATTTATCTCCTTCCCCGGCTTACTCGGAGTTTTTCCTCCCGTGTTGTTAATTAAACGGGATGCTTCCATTGCTTTAACGTTCTTAGTTTAGAATTGCTAATGTGGCTACTTAACAGAGTTATGAGAAAAGTCTTAGTAAGGTACTGAGTAGCAAAATAATTAAAAAGACTAATTTGAATAGGTAAAATCTATGCTCTTAACAAGGTGAAATATTAAACTAGAGGTTGTAGTCTCTTGATTAAAGGGCTATTGGTAATTCAGTTTATTAATGTGGTTATTGGGAAGGTCTTTTATTTTATTATGTTTCGCGAAAATGTGCGGAATTGGAATAATTTTTTGTCGATAAATCGAGATGAAAAAAATTATCATAGAATAATTTTCAGGCACATTTTATTATAAAAAGTCTACGTTTTAATAGTATTGAATGTCTTCTTCTTCCTAGCGTATATCCCGGCTAATAGCCAGGGTCCGCTTTCCTACTTCTTTCTCTCCACTTTGCTCGGTCTTCGGCATCTTCTACGTTAAGTTCATTGGCTCTCATGTTGTCCCTTACGAGGTCAAGCCAGCGCCGGCCTACCCCTAGGTCATGCTCTTGTGACTATAAGGTCTAAGCACCTGTTTCCTACATACTCTACGCAAGACATGACCATACCATCTCAGGCGGCGGCTTTAATAGTATTGAATGTATGTAATATTATATAAATATCGAGGTCTTGACGAGTGACTAAGGATGCTCCAAATTGTGAAACTGCTCATTCACTCTGCCAGCACCGATTTGCAAAAATATTTTTTCTACTTTGGAAAGTATACTTTCTAGGAGGACCTCTCTTATTCCTATCCTGTTAAGAAAAAACAAAATCGGTTGACGGATTTCAAGCAATTAAGATTCACTCGTATGTATTTATAATATATGATTATGTGTTTTTATGATGTTCAAAAATAATAATTCATCTATCAATATATCATCTGAAATCTCTCACTATTAGGTACTAATTGAATTTAATGAAAACTTTCACAAGAGAAATATAGAGGTAGACTAGTTTCTATGTACACTTTCAATATTGACCGAGCATTTGAATTTAGTAGAATAATTAGCTCCGATGTTCATTAAATCCAACAGGTTTGATTCGAGAGACCTAATGGCTTTTGGCCAATAGCCAGACTCCAACATTTTTTGTCCACTTTAGAATAGAATAACAATTTATTGTTATACTTGAGAACCCGCGCGCACTTTGTCACGCTTAATAGAAAATTATCAGTGTTGTTCTCCTATATTATGCACGTATTATACATATAAACCTTTATCTTGAATTACTCTATCTATTAATGAAAACCGCATCAAATTCCGTTGCGTAGGTTTAAAGATACGAGTATAATCATACATAGGCACAGACAGACGCGTGAAGCAACTTTATTTTATACTATATTGTAAAGAAATAGTTATAACTACAATACAATCTTTAAATTAAAGATAAGCAATTGGCGGTCTTATCGCATAAAGCATTCTCTAACGACAGCCTGGCTGGAAGGAAATCGGAAATTTAAGAACATGTACAACGGTAGTGAGCTTTGTATTGACTATACAATTGTAAATTTTTTATTTAAATATTATAACTAGCTTACGCTCGCGGCTTTGCCCGCATGGTAAAATCCTTTCTTAGTGGAGATCTACATCATAAAACCTATCTGTATTTCAAATTTCAAGCCAATCCGGGTTTCCTGGGGTAGACTTCCTTTGCAGGAGGTCGTCTAGGTGGGTACCCCAACTATGCCAGTTATTCTACCGCCTGAGCAGTGATGTGCAAACATTACTGTGCTCTGGTAGGAGGGCACTGTAGCTAGTGAAATTACTGGGCTAGTCTTTGCATCTTATGACTCTTGCGTAAGAAGCGTTGGTGCAGTGCTCCTAGAATTTCACATCATTGTGAAATCCTAGTAGCACTCTACTGATTATGGGCAGCGTTATCTCTTAATAACAGGAGAGCGTCTTGCTCGTCTTCTACTTCATCACAAAAAAAATCCGTTAAGTGGTTTGGGCTTACAGGTTGGTAGATAATCAGTCAGCCAGTCAAACAGTGACTTTTTTATTTATTTGGGCTATAGGTTCATAGATCAGTCAGTCAATCAGTCACTCTTTTTACAAGCTTTATATTACTTTCACCTGTCTGTTGTCTGTCTGTCTGTCTGTCTGTCTGTCTGTCTGTCTGTCTGTAATCAAATCTTGCAAGTTTAATTTGACCCACTTCCCGGTTTCCAATTGAGCTGAAAATTTGCATGCGTGTGTAAATCGGATGACAATGCAATATTTTTATGACATCGAGCTGATCTGATGATGGAGCTGGAAGGTGGCCATAGGAACTCTGTCATAAAACAACGCAAACCCATCGAGTTTGGGCTCATTTGATTCGTCTTGACGAGTACTTTATGATGCAAGATGATAACGATAATTAAAGCTTGTTTTTAAAAAGTATTTTTTAAATTTCACTTGTTATTTATTTAGATGTACTTCCTTAAATATTATCGACCGAGCGAAGCGAGGTCTTAGAGTCGAGAGCCGCGAAAAGCCTGCGTTTCGACCAGTTTAGCGGTTGACCTCTGGCGCTTAGGTTTGATCGACATTTACTCGAAAACGGTTAATCCAAATTAAATGAAACTTTACACACAAGTTAGATAGGTTAATAGAATAATTTTAGTGTAAAAAAATAGCGAAATAGACCTTAGGGTTGCAGAGATATAGGTGACTTAAAGTCTTTACGATAGGTCTGACGATAATTTCAAAACTGGTGCTCTGCTATTTTTTTTTCTAATATACACACATTTTTTATAACCTACATAAATATTATTATCAAAAGTGTATGTTTGTATGTATGCTTGTTACGCGATAACTTGAAAACCGATGGTCCAATCTTTAGGAAACTTTGCAAATACGTAGTTTAAGTCAATAGAATTTTTAAGTTCGAACATCAGCCAAATCGGTCGAAGGGTTCTAGAGTTATAGAAAATGCTTAATTACAACGTTACCAAAGTTCCAATCTTAATGGAACTTTGCGATCAGGTAGTATAAGCTAAAAGAATTCTCATGTTCAAAAATGAGCCAAATCGATCCAAGGGTTGTAAGTAGAGTTATAAAGATGACTAAATTATAATGTTTTGCATAATTTGTTAGGCACATTAAGTTTGAGAAAGATCCTACAGGCAAGAAAGAGCAGGCAAGTAGATCAAGCTAAAGAATTAATAGCGATAAAGTCCAATAATTCGAGAATTTTAAGCAATTTATCTTATTTTCAATAACATTATTTTTTTAGTACATTGCGTAATACCAATAATTGCGTCAATTATAGTCCGGCCGCCTAAAGTTTGCTATTGAGATAGGTGTCACATACATGTAGGTAAGTACACGTTTTGTGCTGTTTTTTTAATCTTTTTATAAACCTCATTTCGCTCGATCGATAAAATATAATGTGATTTAGTTTAAGTAAAATAAAAATAAAGTAAAATAGTTATTTAAAATAAAAACCTTATTATTAGCGTTATTTTATGCCCATCGCTGATGGCAAGCAACCAAAGTTGGGTTTTTAGTATAGGCATAATTATAATATTATTATGACGACATAACTACGTCACATTGCCTAAAATTTTGTATAAATTATCCCGAACACAATGTACCGGACTAGGGTAATGCTGTCAAAAATTGTAAACTTTCAAGATTTGATTGCAGATAGACAGACAAAAGTCAGGTGAAAGTAAAAGCTTTTAACCTTCAAGCAGGCGCGCGGTCATTTGTAACGGCAGCGGTCGCGCGTAACCGAAAAGACCTATAGGGTATATTGACGAAACAAAGTACTTATTAAACAATAATTGTTATTTGTTTTATTAACAGGATCATTCTTAATCATCCAAGATATGAATTGGTTTAAAATAAGTAACTAAATGCTGGAAAAACTAAATTATAAAATATAATAACATAATTTATTTAAAACCCAGCTTAGGAATTTGCACCGGCCTTAGGTGCCTGTAACTTACTATAAATAATAAATACCTACTGTCTAGTAACAAAAAATAAAGTACTTAAATCACTTTTGCAATTAGATCAACTACGGTCATTTTTGGGCTAGAATTTTTTAAAGTCAGTGTCTTCTCCAAATATAATTTATTGCATTTTGTGCAATAATAAGGTTTTTTGGACATTTATTGTTCTTTCTTTATGTATTCTTTCCCAAAATTATTTCTAAAACAAGCCAGATTTTTGTCACCTGAAACTAACCTGCCTAATTCTTCAGTAGATTGAGGTTCCTCTGAAAATAGGCAATCGGATATTTCTGACCTTCAATCACAAAGTTTGCTTCAGTTAGTACATCTTTACGAAGTATTTCTTCAATAATGGCACTCTATCTCATTAAAGAAGGACTCATTTTATTCAAAAAATACTCTAATGATCTCAATTTAGTAATAATTTGCCATATTTAGAGCATTAGGGCGCGCGACGTCGTTTCGACGCCTGCGCCGTGATCAAAACAATCACTCTTCTTTTGGAAAGAGGGACGCGGGGAGCAATTGTAAAAAGTCTATTTGGTAGGTATTGAACTAATGACAAGCTACTAAGGACAACATATGCATACGTCGAGAATTATTATTATTATAAGCGAAAATGTATTGCATGCGGTCGATTCGACGCCGCGCGCCCGCTTGAAGGTTAAAAAAGAAACAAATTTCAGGAAATATTTCAAAACAAATAAATTTAAAAGCAAATTTATCAAGCTGAAAACTTACACTCTACGTCGCGCCATAAAGTTGTTTCTAGCAGTGCCAGAAGCAATCAAAGGCTTCTCTTGAAGAATTGTTTCGGTTCTTATTGTTTTGTGACCGAGTCCCAGGCACCCGGCACCTATATTTAAACCAAATCAATAGGCGTTTTCTTTTGTTTTATAAAATCTCATCTCACCAATATTTTTTATAGGAAAAGTGGACATTTTCTCTATGTAGGAAAAGAAGTAGTTTGTGTGTGGATGAGTGTGCGTGCGTATGTCGTGTCTATGTGTGTTTGTTAACACATCATAATGTGTCAATAATTGATATGAAGAAGAACTAATATAAAAAAGAAGAAGGAGGTAAATTTAAGAATGTGGATAATAATAATATGTAGCTCAAACCCTGAAATATTAATGACATAAAAAATGTTAATTGCCTCAAATTATCTTAATACCAGATTTCAGATCAATTGCAAAGATAGGCTAAACTGAGTGAATCACTGGGCGCAATGGCTAGTGTTTAAAATACGTTTAATACATAATGTTGTGTATTTAGTTTTCAAAAAAGTATAATTCTTCCGAATTTGTGTCCAAAACTCGGAATGAACCAATAAACTGAGCATAAAAGCTTATCGAGTGCCAGCCAACTAATGGCCCACCATATAGCAGTCTGTGTTAACATAAAACCTTTTATGTTCGGGCTAGCTCGTTGTACTGACCGTTGCAGAACGATGGTTGATTCATTTGGACACCTTCCAGCTTTGTGTATTCATATAAAAACAAACTATCAAATTCTACCGTCACACCATAACTAATTGGCAAATTGATTCAGTTTTAGGCCAGGTTCGTAACATCCGTGGCCCAGTGGTCGTACGTCCGGCTTGTGATCCGGAGGCCCTCGGTTCAAATCTCATAAACTAATTTGCGCCGAGACGCTACCGTGTTTCGGAAGGCACGTTAAAGCTAACGTCAGACTGAGGCGGGACGGAACGGTACAGCAATCACGATCTTCATTTCGTTCCTGCCCGCGTTCGCACGTGACAAGTTAGGCACAAATTCCAACATTACAAAAATTCAGTCCCGGATCGCATTCGCTTTACCTCCTGTGTGTGTCGTAAGCTTAAACTGAGGGTCCCGGCCGTTTCCTATAAGACATGGAAGAGTCGTCAAGTCATGTTGCAGGCAGTGTCATACCCTACCTGTCCCCTACCTGTTGTCATGTCTCGGCGATCTGAAACTGCAACATATAGATTGGCCACACAACCTATATTTGTGACTAGACTGCAAAATATTTTGATGAAAGGGTGTTTTTATGCTGTAAATTATTATATGACATGCAATAATTTGAATGATTCTAATTGTTGACATTTGTTTTTTAATTATTTTTTATTTGAATTGTATTTTTAATCTCTTATAATTTTTATTGTGTAATTTTTTTTTTAATATTTTAATTTAATTTGTTATTTTATTATTATTTATGTTTTTTTTTAATTTCACATACAATGTAATATTGTTTTTGAATAAATGAATTGAATTGATTGTGATTTGACTCTGACAGTGTATGTAGGGAACCTGTTCTGTAGGAGTATAAACTACGAGTATCATTATTATTATTTTGAACAGTGTTACTAAAATACATTCCTTTAAAACTAATATAGAAGGTTATAACTTGAGTGATGTAAAATTTCCGCGAAAAATAAACAGAAACGTTATATCAGAAAATCGTTTAATATACGTATCATAATATCTGACAGTGGTTTGGAGCACTTGGATTTTTTTGTAGATTGGCGTGTGGCCGATCTGTGGTTAAACAATAAGTGTCTTGACTGTTGTAGTAGCTGTTGTATTTTTGCTTGTTTTTCTTAAATAATAACAATAGTGAAAAATTTAGGTAAATAGTAATTGTGTAGCTAATAAAATTTAAATTGTTCGATCTTTGATGCTGCGGCTAAGGCAAGTTTTTCGACTGTGTATGGACCATCTGAAATACAGAAACAACATTATCTTCACAAGAGGGATAAGCGTGGAGGCGTGCCCGCCGCATTCCTTGCCGGTCCGGCGAGCACATGTGTCAGATCCTGATGCGTGTGCTCGCAGAACTGCAACTCCACTTAAACTCTGCCGGTGGTAGGGCTATTTCTCTAGTCCGTCTGGATGGCTACCACCCTCCCGATTTGAGAGTGCCGCCAAGTATCGAACTCCTCGGGTTTCGATATGTTCCGACACGTTGACGGGAGTACCAGTCCCACTCCGCAGTACTTTCTGTCTCCCCATTTTTGGGGCCCCGTGGTTGGGTGAAGGTAATTCGGGTTGACGGCCGTGTCTGATGGGCCCGGGGGCCAGGGAGACCCGGTGAAACGGTTGTCCGCTGGCCGCCCGCTGGACAGTAGGGGACCCGAACCCGGGGATCTCTTTGTATCTCCGCCCCGGGAGGCTGTCTCGCCATCCGGCGCATAATCCTGTGAGTTGCTGTCGTGCCGGAGTAGGAGACCGGAGTGGATCCCGGCAGTTTCTCGCAGGGGGGACCGGGGGCCCTTCCGTCCCCCGTGCCCACTATACACTCTCGCCGTCATCTCGTATTTAACCATATGCTCTACCGATTTCTCTTTTTTCCCTTAGATGGGGAGTCATTTTGTGCTGCCTTACCCCCACTCACAGTACAATACAATACAATACACAACTCTTTATTGAAACTCCACAAAACAAAAAACTTAAAAATATTGTTACATAGTATACAAGGGTGTTACAATTGGCGGTCTTATCGCTAAAAGCGATCTCTTCCAGACAACCGTGCAGGGAAAGGAGTACCAAAAAATCACACTTGGTTGGTAGTTGGTGGTAACTTAGATATACAAACTAAGAATTATAGAATATTAAATACTTAATAAATAATAAAAGCATACAATTTATAATAATATATATAATATAAGATCTTACATACACAATACATAATATTAAAATATGCTGTACATACATACACATAATACATATTTAAATATACATAGTAAGTACAAATTATATGATGAACATGATATTATAGATAATATTAAATTTATGATAGCAATGACTTAAAAAAAAAAAAATTAAAGGAAAACAGGTTCAATAGTTACTGTGACAGATAGAGATTAAACACACGAATTTTAAAGACGTCTAGTGAAGGAGATTGTTTAATTTCATAGGGTAAGGCATTCCAAAGACGGATGGCCTTTACTGTAAAAGATTTGTTATAGAATGTTGTGCTGTGTTCAGGAAAACGTAAAAGTAGACTCACTGACGACCTAAGCGAGCGAGATTTAGAAGCATTGAGAAATTGGAAACGCTCCTGAAGATAATGTGGGGAAGTTGGATTATACAGAATATTGTAGAGAAGATATAGAATATGAGCATCCCGGCGACGGCGAATGGGAAGCCACTTGAGTTTGGTGCGAAATTCGGAAACATGATCATATTTACGTAAGCCAAATATGAATCTTATGCATAGATTTTGGAGTCTCTCAAGTTTGTTTAGCTGGTCCTCAGTAACATCAAGGTAGCTGGCGTCAGCATAATCAAGAATAGGGAGCACGAAAGACTGTGCAACTGCAATTTTAGTGGTTGTGGGTAAGAAGTTCCGAAGTCTGCGCAAGGCACCTGCAGTCGCAAATATTTTGCGACTTGTCGCAGCGAGTTATCTACTAGCACTACTATCGTACCCTCTTGGAGGGGTGTGTGTGGTGTGTCCCGAATAGGGATGAAAATTTCCGGAAATATTCCGAAAGTTTCCATTACTTCCATGAAACTTTCCAAATTTGACAGAAACAATGGGGAATAAACCCCAAATCAGAAATCTGATTTTTTAAATGAAAATGCTAAGTAAAGTAAAATTACTGCTGATAGGATAGTAGGGTTAGTGCCTGTCTACAATACTCAATCATGAATTTTGACTATAAGATTAGATTTCTAACTGATATACCAAGGAAAAGAAATACGCTGTTCATTGATGGAAAAATCATACCAATTATCAAAAAAACATTTTATTTTTGTTTTACTTTGTTAAATAGACTTATTCTTGTGCGTATGAAAGTATATACACGTGTCTGTATGTAAAGGGTGAAACAGTGCAATGACTGATTCTCAAGTAATAACCTGGCTGCTTGGTGAGCTAATGTTAAAACAGAATTATATGAATTATGTTTATATAAGTCGGTATCAATGCCCTTTTTGGTTGTTTATAATCTTTATAATTGTAAGTCAAAAAAAGTTATGGGTATCATAAGTTACCAGTATCATAGTTTTCACCTTTTCTTTGTATATTTCCATCGTGAATTGAATATTCATGGCAATTACCATCATTAATTATAGTTTTCAGATAGATAAGTATAATAACAAAACAAAAATAAACCCAGAAGGCCGTAGTAGTCAAAAAAACGCATTCAAAAATTCAGTGTTAATCTGGAAATTTTGGAAAGTTTCCTGCAATGTTTCCCTATATTTCCGGAAACATTGGAAGTATTCCTGGAAAGTTTCGGAAACATTCGGACATTTTCATCCCTAGTCCCGAAAACAGCGTACACATAGTCGCGTGCGCGAGCGAACGGCTCACCAAGCAGCCAGGTTATTACTTGAGAATCAGTCATTGCACTGTTTCACCCTTTACATACAGACACGTGTATATACTTTCATACGCACAAGAATAAGTCTATTTAACAAAGTAAAACAAAAATAAAATGTTTTTTTGATAATTGGTATGATTTTTCCATCAATGAACAGCGTATTTCTTTTCCTTGGTATATCAGTTAGAAATCTAATCTTATAGTCAAAATTCATGATTGAGTATTGTAGACAGGCACTAACCCTACTATCCTATCAGCAGTAATTTTACTTTACTTAGCATTTTCATTTAAAAAATCAGATTTCTGATTTGGGGTTTATTCCCCATTGTTTCTGTCAAATTTGGAAAGTTTCATGGAAGTAATGGAAACTTTCGGAATATTTCCGGAAATTTTCATCCCTATTCGGGACACACCACACACACCCCTCCAAGAGGGTACGATAGTAGTGCTAGTAGATAACTCGCTGCCGCCCTTGCAGTGGCGTCTGGCGCGTGTACACAAGCTACACCCCGGATCTGACGGTATTACTCGTGTTGTCACAGTACGCATTCCTTTTCTAAAAGGCCTGTCGTCAAGGTCTGTCCTCTGCCTATACAATAGGTAGAATCCTCCTTGTAATCAGTTTCAGTTGTAATATTTTAGTTTAAAATAAGTTGATATTTTAAGGTCGGCGGCATGTTTAGTAAACTAGCACAAACAACTCCGCGTTTAATGCTAACTACATTTTTTACTATGGCATTGGCAAATATCACAACCTACGGCGCCACCCTGACAGCGCCCTCTCACGAAAAAATCAAAACGATTCCTCCCTGTCAAAAATCTCAATATGGACGCCAGCCGTGCGTTTGCGCTCGAAAATTAAAATAAATACCAAAAAATTATATGTGCGTGCCCGCCCAACCAAGCTATACCCAGCCAACCAAGACGTGGAGACACACCAGCACCCTGGGCCCAGGAAGAAGAGAAAAGGATCCTGTGTTCCGAGGTTGGTGCCAGCCATTTTTTCCATAAGTTAACTTTACCTAACAATCCACTTCCCACATCGTGTAATGACCACTTGATTACACGGCTTAGTCATGTGGGTCCAGACTTACTTTTAGATCCAAATATGATTTTGTAACTGTAGGAATTTTTCCGGAAATTAATTCGAAAATCTTGAGGAATATCTCTAGCTTGAGGTACGTAATAATTCCAGGTGCGATCCGTCAATAATTCACCCGTGACATCATTGTACACCAAATTCTCACAAGTCCAATAACCTAAGCCCATGATGAAGGCTCCTTCTATCTGTAAAAAAAATCATTGTGTCATGAAGTCTATGCCACGATGAAGCTTTCAAGTAATTAGAAAAAAGCGACTTGTAATATTTTACAAATAATTACCTGTCCCACATCTATTTTAGGGCTTATACTTTGTCCAGCATCTTGTATGATATCAACCCTTAAGACCTCAAACTCACCAGTTAGTACATCTACTTCAATTTCAGCAAAACTTACACCGAATATATCATAATCAATTTTATCTTGAGGACTACAGTAACTGTGTGCTTGTAGATCTACGCCGGCTGCGTAAGCTTTTGCTATCAATTCCTCCCATGTTGCTTCTGGGTTCTGAATTCTAATCGGTTTTAATCTTTCCACTAGTACCTCTGCACATCTTTTTGCGGCTATTCCAGCATATTGTGATCCAACGCTTCCGCTAGTTTTATAACTGTTTGGAGTTATTATGGTACTGTTAGTTTTCACCTGAATTTTCGAAATCGGTATATTCAAGATGTAAGCACAAATTTGAACTATTCTAGTGTGGGCTCCTTGACCCATTTCTACAGCTCCGTGGTTGATGATCACTGTTCCATCTGCATGAAATACTGATATCATTACACCGTAAAAGCCAGATCTCAAAGTTGTCCATTTTGACGTTGAAATTCTAAGACCTCGTTTCCTCCATCGGTTTTCAGTGTTAAACCTCTTTACTGATGCCTTTCTTTTAGTATATTCTGTGGTTGACATCAAATTTTCAATCATTTCTTTTAAAGCTTTATATTTTATGGTATCAAGATTAGTCATTCGGACTTCTACTGGATCTAATGCAAGTTCGTATGAAATTCTTTCCATGATTTGTTCAGCACTGGCGATACACTCTAAAGTACCTGAAATGATAATGTTTGAAAAAATTAAATTCAGTTCCCTAAAAGTGATAAAGGACATAAGCATAGGACCAGCATCATCCGTTTATGCGGCTTGACTGAGTGATGAAGTTAGGTATTCCTACTACATATTATTATTTCCTAATTAGACATAATATGTTGAACTATCAACAAAACGCCACAGGTTTTACATCCAAAAACCAATTTGATGGTTTCCATTTATTGATCTGATAATTTAAAAGCACAAGTTTAGTTCCATAATTTTGTCAGTTACAAAATAAAATTGAGGAAATCATCTTTACGTACCTGGAGATCTACACGATGTATTTTTAGCAGTATCTGTAATAGCGTCGTAGCATTTATAGTTCCAACGGGACTTCTTATATCCATTGTTATAAACACCAAAGCCATTACTTGAAATGCTTTCATTAATAATGTATCCATTATCTTCATAAAGATTGTAATTCATGTACTGGATCAATCCCGAGCTATTTACTCCACACTAAATAATTGTTTCACACGAATTAATTTTTACATTTCGAATTTGAGAAATACAATATCTCTAATCTTTTAACATTTTATTTTACCTCATAATCACTATGGCATGGCAATCTTTTTCCAACTGCTCTCGTTGTGGTGGTAAGAGGTAACACAAACCGACAAGGACGGTTCAATTTTTGTACCACCAGACTGCAAGCCACAGCTACCTGGATATTTCTCGTTATTTTAATACCAAATGTTCCACCTACACGGCGCAAATATACATCAATTCTGAAATAGACGAATTATACAATAAAAATTACTCGATACATAGTCAACTCATCCAGCAAATATTAAGATACAATGTAGCTTTTACCGATTTTCATCAATATTGAGAGCCCTTGATATCATCACTTGAACACCATCAATCCAATGTGCAGTTGAAAATACTTCTAAGCCTTCTTCTGTAGGTTTCGTCACACAGGATATGTTCTCCATCATAAAATGATATTGTCCGTATATTGTTTGCTCCCCTTTTATTACTTTTGTAACATCGTTCCCTACATCAGTAGCATCGCTTGAAAATGAGAGGGTCAGTCTGTTAGGATCTGTTTTAATTTCTTTAATATCAATTTTTGGCTTTTTAACATTTTTGTAAGTTGTTGTGACTAATTTGGCAGCAATTTCAGCTATATGCTGAGTTTCTGCAACGATGACACCGATAGGTTGATTGAAGTACTTTACTGAGAAACTGCAGAAAACTTCTTCATTGACTGCGATAGATGGGTCATCGGCTGGGGTAAAAGAATTTAATCCTGGAATGTCACTAGCTTTGTAGAAAGCTACAACACCTGGCATTTTCTAAAATGAAAAGAATGATCATAATATATAATATATTGTGGTATAAAAATAATTTGGGTTTTTTTTTATTATTGGTTATATTTTAAAAGAAAAAGTGCCTCGTTCTTTTTATATTTACGAAAGATATATCATAAGGATTAAGTAACAGGAAATTTATTATAAAAGCAGTAGGTATGTGTTTTTGCTATTTGTCCTAATAATATTATAATTTTTAGCAAAGGTTTTTTAAAACATTCTTACCATTGCGTTGCTGGCATCAATGTTGACAATTTCTCCCAAAGCAACAGTGCTGAGCACGAAAGCTGCATAAACTTCATTAGGCTGAACTGGCAGGTCATCGCTATATTTAGCTTCCCCTGCACATTGTATCTAGATACATAGAAAATTAAATTACCTATAAATTCACATAACATACTTGTAATTTACGATATTTGTAAATGCCTCTAGAATCTAGACTGTTATGTCAGCAACTGTTGATTGGTACAAGATACTAAGATATAATTTGCTACTTCCTCTGAGGTGTAGTGAAGGATCTTCTGGGAAAAGACAAAAAGGGCGACCCGAGTAAACGATGGACCGACGACATTGTATCCACAGCAGAAACAGACAAAATGCAAAAAGCTAAGGACAGGGAAAACTGGAGGAGGCCTATATACTCAAATAGGGGTTCCAATCCAAAAAACAACTTGAACTGTGTATATTTATTTTTTAGTGTTGAATTTTTACAAGTTTCATATCATAGGAACAAAATAATTGTAAAACATAGATGATGGGAAATAAAGGCTTCTTTATTTTAATTTTTAATTATTTATTTATTTTACTTCCTCTGAGGTATATACCATTCTTGAACCGTGTATAGCTTGATAGTAATATTTTGCTTCATGCAAGCCACGCGTTAGTCAAGCATAGATAGGCAAATGCCTTTTAAAATTCATTCTAACACCATTCCTCGTGTAGTTTTATCTACAGTACTTACCAATCCATCAATTTTGGGTATGGGTTGATTCAAAGGCCACAGAGCAGGGTTCGTATCGAACACCTGTCGTCCTTGCGATACACATCTCAGATTGTGAATCCTGTTCCTCCCGGTAATGTACTTTTGGTCTATTCTTTGTTTTGGGCACAAGAAAAGTAGAGCCTGAAAAGTATAATTATAGTTATATAAACGTACGCCACGAAATCTAAATATATAAAAGGAAAGAGTAACTGACTGACTGGTCTATCAATACACGGTGTAAACCGCTGAATTGGGTTGAAATTTGGAATACAGATAGATTTTATGATGAAGACCTCCACTAAGAAATGATTTGGCCATGCGTACAAAGCCGCGAACATAAGCTAGTGTCCAACATCAAGGGTAAAAAAACCTTTAAAACGTATAGTCAAGTCAAACGGTCTTTCCTTAAATCTATCTTTATGTCTACTCAGCCCGTATCCACCCACTGTAGGACTCCACATGGTCACTCCACACTGCAATGCTGTGCGATTCTCCTTCAGTTTCTTCCGATATAGTTGACAATATTGTTTGACCATCGGCCTAGTGATCTACTTACCTTAGTCCATGCCTTGAGTACTATAATATCCTTTTCACCTCATTAAATAATATAGTATCTACATCATACTAATATTATAAATACAAAAGTTTGTAAGTGTGTAACTGTGTGAGTGTGTGGGTGTGTACGTTTGTTATTTTTTCACGTCTTTTTTTTTGTTATCGCCGAAAACAAATGCATTACGCATACCCTCCCATCGGGGGTATCATTATGGGAGGGTTATGTAGCTGCACGGGTATACCCACTAAAACAACTCTGCGACACTTCTGCATCATCTTAGTGACGAAAGACTGGAAATCGGCACAGCCTTAGCATCCATTACTTTTCACGTCTAAACGGGTGGACCGATTGTGCGGATATTTGGTATAGAGATAGCTTAGATCCTGGAGAACACATAGGGGCACAGCGGGGGTTATAGCGGGTAAAACCGCTGGGCGCAGCTAGTGTATTATATAATCTCTATAATAAAGTATATTTGTACCTTGTAAAATAACACCAATGCAAGATGCCTTCTGTATTCCACGGAAGGTTCTGGAGGATTTGCAGTCACTATTACCTCATTTTGAAGAGATTTCAGTGCTCCTTGAAGGACTTCGTTAGTGAACAACTTCTTGCCTACCAAGAACCTGCTCATAATAACAGCAGCTTAATTTTTTAATTTTCTTGACTAATAAAGAAATAAAACTGGCAAAATGAATCAAATGGAATAAAAGACATATTATAAAATTAACGGGTAATTAATTACTCAAATAATTATATGATCAATATTATTTTAAAACCTATCTATGGTTTGTATTGTGTATTCGTACCTATGTGTTTTTTGTTACCTATTTACGCGTGAAGAGTTGAATCGATTAAGCTGAAATTTGACATGTTTAAATCTGAAATAACGCAACGAGTATTTTTTTTATTCCGTAAATTAATTGTTTTAGGATAAGAACAAGTGTAACAACTTCACATTTCGCAAAGTGACGTAGCGCGATGCAACATTAGATGAATAAATTATATCAGCAGATAAGATGAAAAAATTTACTTTTCTGTAACTTCTGCTCTATTAAAAGATGGTGAAAGTCCACCATAGACTATTCTTGCTTCCAAAACTGTGCTATTATCAGAGAGCTTAAACAAAAAACCGCCATTGACAATGGCGTGTGCATTCTGGCTTCGAGGCATTACCTGAAAATCATAATTAATAAGGTTTTATTATACACAATGAAGTAAAAAGACGAGCAGGACACTTTCCTGGTGGTAAGAGATAACGCTGCCCATAATAAGTACAGTGCTACCTAGGATTTTACAATGATGTAAAATTCTAGATGCACTGCGCAAACGCTTCATACTTGAGAGACATAAGATGTAAAGATTCTTTAGCCCAGTAATTTCACTAGCTACAAGCCCTCCTACCGAAGCACAGTATAATATTTGCACATCACAGCTCAGGCGGTAGAATAACTGGCACTGTTGGGGTACCCACCCAGTCAACAACCTGCAAAGGAAGTCTACCCCCGGTTAAATTTTATAACATAACTAGAAATAAAAATAAAAAATTTAATTCAAAATGAAAAACAACAGGTACACATCAGTTCTATGACCTCCAATTTGGGTTGATAAAATAATAGCGTTAAACTTGTTTCTAATGCAAAAAACAATTTTTTTGAAAAATTCGGTGTTCAAAACTAGTCCGTATGTATTTGCATAATTTTAAAAAGAACATAGTAACATTGTTAGCTAATTTTGTTAAAACTAGCCAAACATGGTAATCAAAGCAATTTAAATACAAATTAGCATTAAATGAAATGTGTATCTATTTACAAGAATACACAATGTACAGAAATGTTTTTAAAATGATAATATAATAATACTACTGCTACTGCTTTAACATGGGACTCTTCAAAAGGCAAGTGAATAGAGTCTTGAAAGGTAGGCAACGTACCAGCAGTACCCCTGGTATTGCAGGTATCCATAGGCGACGGTAGCCACTCACCATCAGGTGGGCCGTCTGCTTGTTTGTCACCTTTATATTAAATAAAAAAAAACTATAAGAAAAACTGTAATAATGAAAGTGAAATAAGTGATCCTAACCTATTAGTCACTTACCTTATAAGAGTAAATTTTGTATTCATCATTGAGGGGCGGGAATAAAACGCTGATTATTACCTTCCCTTTCATATCTTCCTCCAGGAATTGTTGCATCGTCAAAATTTTGAAGTCATTCTTGCAGCTTACTGCAAATATTTTCGAAATTAACATAAATAATTATTATACAAACAAATTATATTTTTTAAATATTATATTATATTTAGATGAATAAAGAACTTGCCTATATTCAAGCAAGCCCCTACAGTTTCAAACAGCAAAAATAAATCCGATTGGAATTCATTGTGTTGATGCTTTAACATTAGATTTCCTGCTATGCAACCAAGCTGAAATAATAAATATTTATTAACCAATTATCAGGAAAATATTAAAAAATCACTTCTTGAATCATAAATAATAATAATTGGGGTTTATACTCCAACAGAACAGATACCCGTACTATTTCACTGCCTGAGACAAATTACAACTACAAACATAGGTTGTGTATAGTCAACCAATAATATTATGTTGCCGTTTCGCTAAGATTATAACAAGACCAACATGATCTAAGGACTGTCTACGATATAATATTATCCTATAGATAACTCAGTAATAGCGTTCAGGAGAAAATGTTGCCACACATTTGAAATTGTAAACCAGCGTCTCCGGATTACAAACCGGACGTACGACAACTGCTGGCCCACGGACAAGTTAAAGTATTCTAGTAAGAAAATAAATGATACATTTCTTCTAATATCAACAACATACATCAACTTACATTTCTTCTAACAACAAATTTGATTAAAGCCGGGAAGCTGATGGCAAATAATATAAAAGAACACAAAAAAAAACTTACATTTCTGACGGCAATATGAGCAACCAACTCGATATGCTTGTACAACGTATCCAAGTATTCAAAGTAATCCGTTTTGGACATTGCTTTAAAAGTTTCCAGAAGTTCAGTGAGCGTTAGTCCGGCTCCAATAATGAGGTTTTGATCTAATTTCACTTCTTTAAGTTCAGACACTGTACTTATGTCAATCAATGTATTTGGATATTCATCAAACGGATAAACTCCTGAAAACAGAATTGTCAAAAAGTTGTAATCAGCCCTTCTAGCACAGACGTTTTGCTGTCTTGCTGTCAAGTCAAACTGTCATCCCATACATTGTACTTTTGTGAATGTATGGGATGATAGTTTGACTTGACAGCAAGACAAAACTACGTATTGTCCATGCTACAGGGGCTGGAGTCGAATAATATAGGGCTATTATAAATAAAAAATGTTAAAGAATCTTACCTTTACTAGTGTTTCCAAACACAAGCATGTACGATTCAAAGCCTTTTTCATTTAAAATGTCAAAAATAGCTTCTACAGTGATTACTTTGTACCAAAATTTATTATCTTTGAGCTTAATTGCTTTACTATCTTCTATCTCTACGAAGCACCAATCGTCATCACTACAGCTGGTCTTCTTACAAGAAACGCCAGTTTTCTTGCAAATCTTCAAGTCTTCTATGTCTAATAATTCGTTTGTTGGAGCGTCTCTGGCAAATGTTTTGAAAGCATCCAGGATTGATCTATAGCCTGTACATCTACATATGTTGCTGCCGAAAGAGTTTTCTATTTCAAGCATTGTTGGTTTCTTTCCGTTATGGAGAAGGCTGGAATTTGTATTTTAACATTTGCATTCTTTTACTCGTATTTTTGTCGGTCTTAAACACGGGCTAAACTTGTTATTTTGATAGGCGTACATGGAGACATAAAAGTCCAAGGCGAAGAGACCTCTTTGATTTTTTAATATAAAATTAATGGATCACACATTATCAAAGTCAGTTTTTGGATCCATCTTTAGAAAATGGGCTGACCTTAAAATTACATGACTGAGGAGATTGAACATCTTATATGACTCCTGAGTACGTAGCGTTGGTGCAGAGCAGCTAGAATTTTACATCAATGTGAAATCCTGGTTAGCACTGTACTGATTATGAACAGTGTTAGCTCTTAACATCAGGAAAGCATTTTAATCGTCTTCTTACTTCATTGCTTAAATAAAATGCATATTTTTTTTAAATTCTGTTTTAAATGTAGTATGTAGTTATGCCTACCTGTACATTTTCATAACCCAAGCTGGACTGCAGTATCCACATTGTGTTCCATTGTATTCAGCTAACGTTTTTTGCAGTACGTGATATCCTTTGTTCCTATTCCCTAAACCTTCAATAGTCATGATTTCCCAGTCTTGACATGATGTTATGGACACCATGCACTAGAATTTAGAGATTTAATTAAAATGTTTAGCTGTTCACTTACATTATTATAACATACTAGGTTATGCTCACGGCTTTGCCCGCATGGCAAAATCCTTTCTTAGCGGAGGCCTTCGTTATATAGGTAAAACCTATCTGTGTTCCAAATTTCAAGCCAATCCGACCAGTGTTTTAGGCTGTGCGTTGATAGATCAGTCAGTTAATCAGTTACTTTTTCCTTTTATATATTTAGATTTATAAGCAACTAATTTTAAAAGTGGAAAAGAATGGATGTTTAGTGTATTTGTCACCTCTTCGCACTCACATTATGATGATAATTTGAAAAAAAAAGTGCTTTGACTTCTTGTTCGACAACTTGGTAATCTACAGAGCATCAGTGAAAGGCTTTTCCAGGCATCTTAAGTGATTCATCGTCTACCACATCCGCAATTTCCATCAGTTGGGATGGAGGACAATATAATATGTATAAAAAATAGTTCGAAGGGAAGGGGCGTATGTAGTAATGAATACTGAGGATGTAGGACTATTTTGCATAAAATAATGGTTCAAAGGTAAGAGGGCTACATACGCCCTAAAAAGTAAGTCCTAAAAAAAGTAAAGATTAAGATAGTCATACAGCATTGACCGCGAGCACAGGTCCTCCAGGACATTTGATGGCGCTGACGATGCAAGCTCCGCATCCTGCCTCTCGACACATGTACTTAGTGCCGCGACACTCGAGCTCATCGCGGAGGTAGTCTACCAACTTGACATTAGACGAAACTTCACTCCCCACTTGAAACAAACATAAAATCGTAAGGCTAAGAGAACGGTTCTCTTTCTAGTACTTATAGTCCGCAAAGCCGTGGACGGACAAATGAACACAGCGAAACTTCCTTGTTGACTATGCAAGCCTAAAAATGCATATTTTTCTTGTAAATAGGCCTCAATAACAAAGCTGTAGCAGGTACAAAAAAATAACACAATGTACTCCATTACGTAGCGACATAATATTTTAACTTATGACACCTTTGTAATTTTTTTATTGCATTTATTATAATATAATTAGTTTTAGTGTGTATGTGTGTATAAAAAACAAGCTTTTATTTGTTAATTACCACCCAGCACCAAAGAACTCGCCAAGACGAATCAAAAGAACTCAAACTCGATGTCGATGCATCGTTTTATTACGAAGTTTCTATCCCCACCTTCAAACTCCTTCATTAGATCAGCTCGATGTCATAATAATATTGTATTGTCATCCGATTTATACACGCATGCAAAATTTCAGCTCAATCGGATAGCGAAAAGTAAGTCAAATTAAACTTGCAATATTTAATTATTATTAACAAACAGACAGACAGTCAGACAACAGACAGGTGAAAGTAAATAAAAGCTTATAAAAACCTGTATGCTTCACGCCGTTGACTTTAAAAGTAATTCGATCCATGAGGTTCTACACTTGTCAAGTAAATACTTGGTACTAAGTACAGTACTCTTGATACATTTATTTATATCGAGAATTCATTGTTTAATAACTAATTCTAATTACATTATCGGCGAATTGCATTTGAATTTTAACGGGTGGAATGTTTATTCAAATTTTAATGATAATTCCAAGAGAAGTTTTCTATTCCGATAAACGTGAAAAAAAGAAAAAAGAAATTTTTACACTACTCCTTATTACACAAGCCGTTATTCTAAAACCAATAGTTTTTATTTCACTTCAGTATGATAAGCAAATACAAAGTTATTGGACACATCTTGAGAAAATGGAATCCAATGACGCAACGGAATTTAACAAAAAAATAGCACTTGGTCATACTAATCGTAAAAAATCTTTGTGATGTATTTGAAAGGGCTGTAGATAAAAATATCTTTTATATTATATCCATGTATATTTTAACTTTAAATTTAATTTATTTTGAAATGGGTTTCGATTTCGATTTATTGTTCATAAAAGGCGTAATTCTGGCACATTTAACATTAATAAGTAATTCAGACAATTTCCGTATATTCTCATCGTCATATAAAAAGTAAGTACACAGTGACATAGATTTGGAGGTTTAATTCTCTTGCGTCTTGAATAATTCCGAAGGAGAAACGTCTTGCCCTCCTGGGGGAGCAGATTTTTACCAACGACATTGCCCATTAGTAGATACTTACTTTTTCTATTTATCTCCTTCCCCGGCTTACTCGGAGTTTTTCCTCCCGTGTTGTTAATTAAACGGGATGCTTCCATTGCTTTAACGTTCTTAGTTTAGAATTGCTAATGTGGCTACTTAACAGAGTTATGAGAAAAGTCTTAGTAAGGTACTGAGTAGCAAAATAATTAAAAAGACTAATTTGAATAGGTAAAATCTATGCTCTTAACAAGGTGAAATATTAAACTAGAGGTTGTAGTCTCTTGATTAAAGGGCTATTGGTAATTCAGTTTATTAATGTGGTTATTGGGAAGGTCTTTTATTTTATTATGTTTCGCGAAAATGTGCGGAATTGGAATAATTTTTTGTCGATAAATCGAGATGAAAAAAATTATCATAGAATAATTTTCAGGCACATTTTATTATAAAAAGTCTACGTTTTAATAGTATTGAATGTCTTCTTCTTCCTAGCGTATATCCCGGCTAATAGCCAGGGTCCGCTTTCCTACTTCTTTCTCTCCACTTTGCTCGGTCTTCGGCATCTTCTACGTTAAGTTCATTGGCTCTCATGTTGTCCCTTACGAGGTCAAGCCAGCGCCGGCCTACCCCTAGGTCATGCTCTTGTGACTATAAGGTCTAAGCACCTGTTTCCTACATACTCTATGCAAGACATGACCATACCATCTCAGGCGGCGGCTTTAATAGTATTGAATGTATGTAATATTATATAAATATCGAGGTCTTGACGAGTGACTAAGGATGCTCCAAATTGTGAAACTGCTCATTCACTCTGCCAGCACCGATTTGCAAAAATATTTTTCTACTTTGGAAAGTATACTTTCTAGGAGGACCTCTCTTATTCCTATCCTGTTAAGAAAAAACAAAATCGGTTGACGGATTTCAAGCAATAGCCGTTTTTGAAAGCAAGTTTAAAATCTCTTTATAAAATTCACTCTATATATCATCTGAAATCCCTTACTATTAGGTACAAATTGAATTTAATGAAAACTTTCACAAGAGAAATATAGAGGTAGACTAGTTTCTATGTACACTTTCAATATTGACCGAGCATTTGAATTTAGTAGAATAATTAGCTCCGATGTTCGTTAAATCCAACAGGTTTGATTCGAGGGACCTAATGGATTTTTGCCAATAGCCAGACTCCAACATTTTTTGTCCACTTTAGAATAGAATAGAATAACAATTTATTGTTATACTTGAGAACCCGCGCGTACTTTGTCGCGCTTAATAGAAAATTATCACTGTTCTTCTACTATATTTATTATGCACGTATTATACTCGTACATATAAACCTTTCTTTTGAATTACTCTATCTATTAATGAAAACCGCATCAAATTCCGTTGCGTAGGTTTAAAGATACGAGTATAATCATACATAGGCACAGACAGACGCGTGAAGCAACTTTATTTTATACTATGTTGTAAAGAAATAGTTATAACTACAATACAATCTTAAAATTAAAGATAAGCAATTGGCGGTCTTATCGCATAAAGCATTCTCTAACAGACAGCCTGGCTGGAAGGAAATCGGAAATTTAAGAACATGTACAACGGTAGTGAGCTTTGTATTGACAATACAATTGTAAATTTTTTATCTAAATATTATAACTAGCTTACGCTCGCGGCTTTGCCCGCATGGTAAAATCCTTTCTTAGCGGAGGTCTACATCATAAAACCTATCTGTATTTCAAATTTCAAACCAATCCGGGGCCAATCCGGATTTCCGGGGGTAGACTTCCTTTGCAGGAGGTCGTCTAGGTGGGTACCCCAACTGTGCCAGTTATTCTACCGCCTGAGCAGTGATGTGCAAACATTACTGTGCTCTGGTAGGAGGGCACTGTAGCTAGTGAATTTACTGGGCTAGTCTTTACATCTTATGACTCTTGAGTAAGAAGCGTTGGTGCAGTGCTCCTAGAATTTCACATCCTAGTGAAATCCTAGTAGCACTGTACTGATTATGGGCAGCGTTATCTCTTAATAAAAGGAGAGCGTCTTGCTCGTCTTCTACTTCATCACAAAAAAAATCCGTTTAGTGGTTTGGGCTTATAGGTTGGTAGATCAGTCAGCCAGTCAAACAGTGACTTTTTTATTTATTTGGGCTATAGGTTCATAGATCAGTCAGTCAATCAGTCACTCTTTTTATTTATTTAAATGTACTTCCTTAAATATTATTATAAACACACAAGTAATAAATATAATAATACAAACTGACTGACTTTACTCGTAGTAATTTATATCCCATCAAAAACATAAATGTGAAAAGAGAGCCAAGTTCAATATTACGATGTATGTACTCATAGTTACCTATGATTTGGTAGTTGACTTCAACGACAAAAGAAGTGAGATCTAAATGGGTGCCAAGTTCAATGGTCAGTCCTGAAAAATATTTACAACATAAAATATTTACTACATAATTAAAATTAAAAATTACAATGTACAAGTGGCGGTCTTATCGTTAAAGAGGGATTTCTTCCAGACAACCAATGGATGGAGGGGACTAATTTACACGATAAAAGACGGTGGCGCACTAATTAGCATTAAGTGCGTTTAATAGTGATCAAGCTAAAGTTAAGAGAGTACCTACCTAGTATGTTATGAGAACTGGCCAAGTCAAACTTTGGGCTTCAAAATAATATTAATTCTAAGTGATAAGAAGAAATAATCTTTTAAGTTATAATAAAATATTTTATGTTGTAAATATTTTTCAGGACTGACCATTGAACTTGGCACCCATTTAGATCTCACTTCTTTTGTCGTTGAAGTCAACTACCAAATCATAGGTAACTATGAGTACATACATCGTAATATTGAACTTGGCTCTCTTTTCACATTTATGTTTTTGATTGGATTTATATTAGTAGGAATAGTGGACTCGCGCGCACTTCGTAGTCTCTAACAGAAAATAGCCGCCTACACAAAAATTATAGCAACATGCAACATGTATTTCTTTATGCGTTCCTAGGCGTTCCAAACTTTAATATCATACATTTTTTAAAAATTAATAATAATTTAAAATGATAAAAAAATACTAGTTTCTGATTTTTTCCTTTGTTACTACGACATTACCTATCGGGATGCCAAATTTCAGCTTTCTAGGTCATCTGGAACTGGGATATTACTTTTGATCTATCCCTCAGTATGTATTAACTTCACCGATTACTGGATGTTTATATCTAAATAACCGTTTAAGCTGTGTTATTGGAATTTGGAACAGAGATATAGTTCGTATATTTAAGTATATGTGCCAAATTTGACTTGTCTATGTGTAATAGTTTTTGTATAACGAGGGTGTAAAAAGTCGTCAAAACGCGCTTTGGACGGTTCGTGTAATATAACACACGGCGCGGTCGCCAGTTCCTTTGCTTGAACTTGGCTTGACTCGCTGCCGCGTGTCTAGATTTGACTTGAATGGCTTTACTCACGCAAATAGGCCACGTTTAATCATCCCACGTACTCATA
This sequence comes from Hemithea aestivaria, assembly GCA_947507615.1. Taxonomy (NCBI): domain Eukaryota; kingdom Metazoa; phylum Arthropoda; class Insecta; order Lepidoptera; family Geometridae; genus Hemithea; species Hemithea aestivaria. The sequence continues at coordinate 2,705,652 of OX382328.1, forward strand.
AAATGTAAAACGACCTTTCGCTCTGTATCTTCCAATGATTAGACATAATCTCTTTAAAAAATTAGGTTTGTGTAAAATAAAATTGATATAAAAAGTTAAAATTGCGGTTCCTATCTATTTTTCCGCCGATAAGTAGTCTACGCATTATTCCAAGGACTTGCCTGCCTAAAAAAGTACATCATGATTTTAAAAATAGAATAGAATACACTTTATTGAGACCAATAGAAAAATAAAAAAATATATATTAAAAAAAACAAATGCCAGATGCGGCTAAAATTATTTAATTAATTTTTATATTATAATATATATTAATATTATAATAAAATCCCTGAGGAAATAACGGGGCTCAGAGAAGGTAAATTCAAAAGCCATGTTAAAGCCATATTACAAAAGAAAGCCTATAAATAGACGATAAAGATGCCTGGAAACCTTTGCATAATTAACCAGCTGGTGCTCCTCAAACGCACAATAAATTATGTAACCAAGATAAACATTGTAAACACATAATATTTAAAAAACGCAATCCTAATGAGTTTCTTGCTCGTTCTTCTCATAGAGGTGCCTTGCGAACGAGCGGTAAAGTGTTAAAATAGAAAAATGTAAAATTGACTTGCAAAAGTGCTCACATGTAGCCTATTCGAATAAATAAATTTTGAGTTTGAGTTTGAATAAAATAATATTATTATAGTCGCTCTTAAACACGGGCTAAGCCTGGGACTTTATATAGGCGTACGACGTAGATACACGGAGACAAAAAAGATCACCAGTGGCTATTATACAGCCGTTTTCCAAAACTGTCTTCAGCCAAAGTCATTTTTAACCCCCTACGCAAAAACGACGGGGTGTTATAAGTTTGACGTGTCTGTCTGTCTGTCTGTCTCTGTGTGTGCGTGTGTGTCTGTGGCATCGTAGCTCCGGAACGGATGAACAGATTTTGATTTAGTTTTTTTTGTTTGAAAGTAGAGTTAGTCGAGAGTGTTCTTAGCCATGTTTGGTGGAAATCGGTCCAAGATGGCCGCCGCTACAAAATGGCGGATTACTTTTTTCTTCCACGACCCCCCTAATATGGGTATCAAATGAAAGGACTTAACTAGTAGAATACAACGCACTATAATAAATTTAAAATCCAAGATGGCCGCCACCACAATGGTGAATTACATATTGCGTTGGGGGTTTTTTTTTAATTTTTAATTTAATTCACTTGTTACTGCCTAGTCATTGTCCCGACTGCCAACTAAGAATTTATAGTAAAGCTTACATTCATTATTGCGTCTTCGCTCCCTTCAACAAACCCTTTCATAGCGGAAGTCTACGTCATAATATTATCTTATCTCTGTGCCATATATCAACCTTATCTGTTCAGACTCAAAATACATTTATACAAATATTATAGGCTACTCATGAAACACTTTATTTAACACTAGTGGACCCGCGCGCACTTCGTAGCGCCTAACAGAAAAATATATTTCTCTAATATATTATTATGCATGTATTATACATAATAATAAAAACCTTGCTTTTAAATCACATTACTCATCATCATCATCATCAGCCTATGTTCGTCCATTGCTGGACATAGGCCTCCCCCATGCCACGCCACTCAACTCGCTCCTCCGTCTTTCTTCTCCACCCACCCCCAGCGACCCTCCGAATATCATCACCCCATCTCGTCCATGCTCACTCATCATCACTCTATCTTTAAAACAATCGCATCAAAATCAGTAGCATAAATATAAAGATAAAAGCATACGTAGGGACAGATAGACAGACGCGGGAAGCAACTTTGTTTTATATAATGTAGTGAAGAAAAATTTTTACAAAGTAATTAATTAAGTATATCTTAAGATTCCACTGCCCATTATGAAATCTAAATATATAAAAGGAAAGAGTGGCTGACTGATCTACGAACGCACAGCCTAAACCGCTGGCCGGATTGGGTTGAAATTTGGAACACAGGTAGGTTTTATTATGTAGACCTTTTTTTTTTTTGTAACCCGGGTAAAAATGCTTTACGCATGCCACACGCGCCCGGGGGGACGCGAGAGGTTATGTGGGACTCCCCCGCCGGCACTACCAAACCATCCAAACCCGACCGACAGGGTATACCCATTAAAAAACCCGGGGTGTTTCCACCTCGCGCCTTAGTGCCGGGGCTACGGGTACGCCGAAGCACTCGTCCGCGGCCCCAGCGGCGTTGGTCCTAAGGGACCCCACCCCTCACCGAAATGGCGCACGGAACCACCGCGCGCGCCACCTCCCGGACCTGTTCAATGACAGCGAACGCCCCCGCGTCCTCCGTCCAGGTCCTGGGATTCAGAATTGGACTCTCCGACCTCCCAATGCATACCACCCTGCAAAAGGGAAATCAGAGAGTCCTCTTCTTCCTCCCCTCCTCCTACGGAGCGCCGGAGATGTCCGGAAAACGACATCCCTCTTATCGCCACCAGACACCTCCCGCGATCCAGCGCCACCCTGCTCGCCGCCTAACGGCCGAGCCCTTTGACCAGCCTCCCGGGCCTGGTCCCACCCGATAAGGGGCAGTGGTGTGGCCCATCACTACGCGAGGGATACGTAGGTACGGTCTACCGGTCCACTGCCACCTTCCACCACGGCAGCGCTCGCGATGAGCCCGCTCGCGCCATCCACTGTGCCCTATGCTGTCTTCATAGGGACACGCGGAGGCGCAACACCTCCAACACACATCGGCCGCAGAGGATAGGGAGAACGGCGCACCGTAATACCGGCACTCCTCTTCCCCTGCGGCCCCACCGCGTCCGCCATCAAACGGTGGCGACCCCGTTAGGGCCGCGGAAGGCAGGTAGAGTGGCGCATCGTGATACCATCACTCCTCTCCCGCCGCGGCCCCCGCCATTGAGCCACGGTGCGATGGCCAACGCACCGCGGTCCACCTTGGTTGGGATGCCCCCGCAGGAGGCACCGCAACCTACTCGGCCACTCGCACAAGGGCTGCTGGAGTTCAGCCCGGCGTGGAGCGGCCGACCGCCTCGGGTTCCTCTTAGTTTCACCGTGGTCTCCTCTTACCACGGCTACTTATCCACACCGCCACGCAAAGGCGAGAACCCACCGGGGGGTTATTATGTAGACCTCCGCTAAGAAAGGATTTTACCACGCGGGCAAAGCCGCGAGCATAAGCTAGCTATGAAATCCCTTGTATAAGAGAAAAGCGAAAGAAAATTACAGGGAAATAATAACGGTGGTATGGTTTCTTAATGCTAATCCCGTGGGGTCAGTTAACGTGACCTTAGCCAATATTCTGCCACGATTTCCTGTAAGAAGGGCAGGGCCGGGAAAATTACTGGTCTAAGGACACTTTACATTTTATGATTCTGGATGACGAACGCAATGCAGTATTAGGACTTCGAACTTATTTCATGCAGTAACTGTGATGGGCAGGCATTATCACCTAAGACAACGCTACGTTCTAGCATAACTTGTATTTTTCCTTTCCTGCTTGGTTGTCTGGAAGATATCGCTATTAGTGATAAGATCGCCAATTGTAACATCGCTTAACTGAAATGTACTTATTTAGTGTTAATTGTTTTCTTTGTTGCAATAAAGAGTTATTTATCTATCTAGCTCGTCTCGTACATCTGATGGCATAAAAAAGTTTGAAAGTCCAGCAAAAGACTTTTCTATATATAAAACTCGACTAGAATTAACGTTCAAGCATGAGACTTGCTGAAAACCAGCTGGGCAGGATCCCCGCATTAAGTTAAGCCTATCCCAAATACCTTTTGCTTATTTGTCGACTCATATTTAATTAATGGAATTAGGAGTAACTTTGCGGAAATCTATTCATATTTAGTATCAATTCCCTTCTAATTGAAATTAAGTAACTACTGGTGCCCAATTAACAATATATATTTATATTTAATTAATTATTATGATAATTGATGAGACATAAAGTATGAAGCCTTTGTATTTTTATATGTCAATAGGATATACATTTTACTTTGCCTACTCTACTAAAAATCTATGCTTATCCACCCAAAGCAAGGAAAACGGTATCTTAACAATATAAAATCGCAGCAAAAGTTTAAAATTGAATCAATCTACCGCTTGGTGAGGCTTCGGGGCGTTCAGCTTTTTGTTCCTGTAATTTGGCCTGTTCCAGTGTTGTGTTGCCTTCCTTGAATGTTGGTTTATGTAGATTATTAAACTTGTTTACGGCGGCATGAATAATTTCGTTTAACCATTTAACGATTTCCAAGTAGGGATATCATATCTGACGCAATGCGAATTATATTATATCTTTATTATCTATTTGGAAGTTTTTGAATAATTATACCCATATTTGACACTTTGTAGTGTAGATACCCTATATGTTTATTTTGCGGTGGCGCAGGAGGTGTAAATAGGAATTTCGCATATGATTTTGTCAACATTTTGCTGTTTGGACACAAAACCTGTAATAATTGTGATTTTTCTCTGACAGTGTAAAAAGGGTAAACTGTTCTAATGGAGTATTTTTTTATAAGTAGTAAGACGCTCTCCTGATGGTAAGAGATAATGCTACCCATTTATATAATCAGCACATGCTACTTAAGATTTCACAATATTGTAAAATTTTTGGTGCACAGTACCAACGATACAAGACGAAAATTTCTTACTCAAAAGACGTAAGATGTTAGACCCTTCATCTCAGTAATTTTACTAGCATTGCCGTATAATCTCATTTAAAAAAAAACACAAAATTACAACATCACCTATACACATAAACAACGAACTGTAACATTTTATGTCCCAAAAGATAATACTAATTACATCACCCAAGTATCGGATATTAACTCAAACCGAAACACATAAATAATGCGAACTCCGTAATAAAAAGAGTCAACGTTAATATACATTTAGGCTACAATAAGAGCGATAATCGCGAAGACGTGACACCGTTTATCGTCACGTAGAATATAACGTAAACCGTAAACGTTAACGTTGTGTCGCTAATGGCCCACTGATATATACGTTCAAACGTTCCAAGATGTAGCAAACAATGAAAAAATAACTGTACTTTTGTAAGGGATTATAACTCTTTTTTATTCTTTAAACCTAAACTTACTTAAAATATTATAAACGTGAATGTTTGTAAGAATGGATGTCTGGATGTATGTATATTTGTTACTCTTTCACCCCTAAACGGATGAACCGTTTGAGGTGAAATTTGGTATAGAGATAGCTTAGACCCTGAAATAACACAAAAGCCACTGGGCGCAGCTAGTAATATTATAAATGTGGAACCATGAATGTGCTGGTAACCTCTTCACGATTTCACCGATTCAGCAAAATTTTTAAAGTATTTAGATAGATTAGACATTTGAATACAAATGAACCTCCTAGCGGACTAAATCTAGTCTATTAACCACCCACTAGACAAAACCTTGTCAGTACATTTTCTAGCCATCTTGGCGCAGAAACCGGTGGAATACTTAACTAGTCTCTTAGTCTTCAATGGAAGGCAATGTGTGGCAAAAGCACTATCGAAATTAAAGAATATCTTTTGTATTAATAGCCCGCCGTCTCAAGATCTTTAGGTTCAGTGGGATTCCATATTTGATCTCATCGTTTTGGATCAGGTCTACTTATATTTATTCATTGTGTAAGCTGCATAAGTGTAACCATGCAATCGAGCTCAACCTCAATCCTTGTAGACTTGAAAATAGTCATCGTATAAAGAAGAAGAAGTAGAAATTAACTAAAACAACAAAAACAGCACAATATTGTCACGTCTAATATTGTCGAGAATATCTCGACCACGGTTTCGGACGGTGTGAGCGTCGGATTCTGCAGGCGTGAACTCCTGATAAAGGACATCGTGATTGTCCGAAACCGTGGTCGAGATATTCTCGACAATATTAGACGTGAGTTGTGCGGTTTTTGTTGTTTTAGTTATGGAGATCACTCGCGATAGTTTTAAAAATCGTGAAGTGGAAATTGGCAAGGATGTTTATATAGGTCTCTTATACGAGTGCTAAATTGATTAAATTACAAAGTAAACAAAAAATGTATCCAAAAATAAAGGCGAGCTCACGTAAGACCGTCGTTAACTAGACTACGAGTAGAATAAAGGTCCCGATGTTGCTTTTATGACTTCATTGTACGAAAGATATGAGTTTCCAAGAAAATGTAAACATGATAATAAAGTTTATGTTAAACCTTCGTCTTCTTAAACTTTTATATTCGAGTTTAATAAGAAATGAATAATAATTATGGATTATGCTCACATTCGCACCCTATGGTGGGTTTTGTTTTTTAAAGCCAGGAAAGTACGTTACGCATCATCACCCTACACCGAGGGGTGTAGAATGGTATGTGTGGGACTTCCCCGCCTAAGAATGAACACACGAGGAGGTTTACTTACTAAAATCGGGAGAGTAAAATTTCTGCGAATCACTCTTCCCTGTAAAGATTGCTTAGGTCCTTTTGACTCACTTTGGGTTCTTTTGTCAATCCAGTATTTTGGGTTTCCGCGCTAATAAAGAGAGACACAAAATTTAAAGGCTATGTTGGACCGTAATTTGACGGATTCGGATGAGATTTCAGATTCAGCAGGAGCTCTCACAGTCATCCGAGTATATATGTAGATCCTGGTTGTGTAGAAAATGTCTGCTTTTATAACTCCTAAAAGCCTGCGACGTAATCTGATGATACACTTAATATTTAGAATAGAATAGAATAGAAAACTCTTTATCGTACACACAAATACAACAATATAAACTTAGAACTAAAATTACCTATTATACCTACCTAGATCCTAACCTTAGATTTACCTATTTTTTTACGGTTACGAGAGTTTTCAAAATCAAAATCAAAAAAAAAAATCGATATAGAAAACTAACGTTATGTCGAGACGCGAGCTCTTGATGAAGGATTTTATATCCGTGAATTTACTCGTAATTTTTGCAAAATAATTAAATCATACCATAAATTTTGTGGGCGACGTCCGGTGGGCCGCCCACGGTATCGCTGGAAGGACGAGGTCGAGAAGGACCTGAGCAGTCTCCACGTGGAAGAATGGTGGGAGGTGGCGCAGGACAGACCGAGTTGGAGAGACTTGTTATCGGAGGCCAAAACCCACTTTGGGTTCTCGCGCCAATCCAGTAAGTAAGTATAAATTTTGTAAAAACCGATTTAAATATTATGATTAAAAATATTTGTACACAGTGTAACTTTATAAATCGTGACTTTGTTTTATTACAGCTATAAAAGTTAGAGTAAACTAGAAAAGCTTAACGTGAGCGAAAGCCGTAGTCCGTGGTTTGTGATTTTAGTTTGGTAACTAACAGGCACCAGAATACCGCAATATTTGTGTCTGGTAAGGTTTTTTAAATTGATTTAACAAGCATATAACATTTGGTTAAAAATTTTACTTATTTTATTTTACAATTTTAAAATACCAGTTTTCTGTAATATTTTCAAAGTCTACTACTACAAGTTAGATATTAACTGTAATGATTTAAAGAGCGTATCTCTGTGCCGAATATCAACTCAAGCCTGTTGGCTTCAAGGTTGGATCTATCAGTCACTCTATTCTTTTATATATTTAACACAAAAAGGCAAAAAAAACGCCTCGGTACTCATGTCTATAACATAAAGTAGTATTCTTGGAAATTCATGTAAGAAAGAGTTCGAAAAGAAAAACACATTTAAAAAAAAGTAAAGTTACATGTAAAGTTACTCGCACACCTCATTAAATGCAGTCTGTGCCTATAAATGTAATGACACTTAGCATGTATTATATAAAAATGTGTGTAAATGTAGTAAAGGTGTACATTATGTTGGCATGCTTTAATAAATAAATAAATAAAATAAGAAGAACGAGACGAGTCCTCTGCTCGCTAAATGTATAAACCAAGTCCTACGCCACACTCCACTGCGCTTATTTACTGCTGAAACATCTCATAATCCCAGGAATTTCAAATCAACCTATTTCCGAGACCTATTCCGAGAACCTATTTCCGAAGATAATCTGAGATAATAAATCTTAATAACACTAGACTATTTAAGAATTATTTATGTTTATCTTATTTACCAGCTTCACCACCAACCCATTTGATTATAATTATTTCTCTCCATTCAAGGTTGTCTGGAAGAGATCGCTTTTAGCGATAAGACCGCCAATTGTTACACTTAAGTTACGAAATTGTGTTTTAGTTTTAAGATTCTCTGTATATTTGTGGTGTTACAATAAAGAGTATTCTATCTATCTATCTAGATTAGGAATTCTAATCGAATTCCTAGTCAATTAAAAACATAAAACTTAAAAGTCAGTTAAAACATAAAAACTTAAGTACACAGGTACAGCAAAAAGTTTTAAAAAACCTCTATAGTAACAACATAGCGTGAGTAATACGAACGGGAACGAACCAAACAGGGAAACCGTCCTTTCGAAAGTAATTAAAACTTATTCTCATTTATCTCAGTGCCGTCGATACAATTTGCTTGTGAACAATAGATCGTATCAGTAACTCAAAAATAAATAAATGATAGAGATTATTCAATTCGGATAACAATTAAGAGGAAATAATTATGTTTCAAACTTCGTTTCAATGGGATATGTTTGATATAAAATAATATGTAAAAAAAAATGATCTGGCGGTTCTAGACAAAGTTAACAGTTGCTCAGTGAGCTGGCTATGGTAGCTATGGTGCAGGAAGACTCAGGAAAAAAATACCGTAGATATTAATAATTAAAATAGCGTGATCCGACAATGATCCAAAGTTACCATCATTGCTGAGAGGATTGGTTAGCTGAAGAGGCAATGTGCTGGTCACATTTGCCGCAGAACCGCTTATGTAGACAAGTTTTTGAGTAGAGACCATGATATTATAATCTCGAAAAACGTAGAGAAAGTTTGTTTTAATGCTTATTTGCGAGCAATGTGCTCGCAAATTAGCAAGTTCAAATTGCAATAAGCAGGCCATATCTCGCGAAGTATCGTATCGCGCTAGGGTAGCGAACACGGATCGCGGCGTATTAGGCTGACCTCCAACGCGAATTAACGACCTGGTCAAATCAGGATCCTGTTGGATGCAGATTGAATAGAATTGCCTCTGGCCACAAAAATATTAGTAAACACAATTGAATCATAAAGCATCCACTCAAAATACATTTATCCTGAAAGTTACTTGAGATCTCAATAATATAAGTGGTCATTTCTGTGGTTTAGAAAGACCTTTTGTAAGTAATTCACTAAGTAGAAAGTAATCATGAAGTTGTGTTGAAGACACGTAATGCGCTTTGACCGCACGTCTAGTCCAGTTGAATTTATTTACTTCGACAGACCGGACCGAAGTACATCATGCAAACACGCGACGATCAAAGACTTTCAGGAAAAAGTTATTTGTCCTAGAATTTACTTTACAGTATGGATGTGTGTGTGAGTGTGTTTGTTACCTTTTCTCATCTAAGCGACTGATCCGATTGAGCAGAAATTTGGTACAGGTAGCTTTTAACCTGAAATAAACACATAGGTTACCAAATTTTATTTTCATTTCCCTCTTTGATTGTCTAGAAGAGATCGATATATAGTATAAGCGACGAGATTGTCAGTTACGCTTTTATAGCATTAATTTTATTTATTAATTCTTGGTTCTTGTCAAACTCAAAATTCATTTATTCAAATAGTCTACAATGGACAACTTTGGTAAGTCAATATTTAATGAATAAATTAATGGCGTTTTTAACCGGGTATAACCGCCGACGCAATATTAAAGCTTGTTGTTGCATGTTATTGTTGGAGGGCACTGTAGCTAGTGAAATTACTGGGCTGAAGAGTCTTAACATCTTATGACTCTCAAGTAGGATTTTTTTTGTTAAATCAGCAGCAATTTACCTACTAATTATGGGCAGCGTTATCTCTTACCATCAGGAGAGCGTTTTGCTCGTCTTCTTACTTCGTTGTATAAAAAATGTTATGCGCGATCCACACTCTCCACAAGGCTACGCGAGGGAACGCGAGTACGCAAGTGAGGGCGGTACACTCATGTCTCCTCGTCTTCCCAATATCATGCTTCCTGGTGAGAGCCTCTACGAAGCCGCTTGCTAAAGTCTGGAGCGCGCATTACGAATATAAAAACAAATGAATATTGTAACAGTCCTTACTGCGAGTCAAGCTTGCCGTAAGTGGTAGTTTTTGCTAATACTGGACCGATAACTTTTAATTGGTTGGTGGTCATGCGTTATCTAATGCGGTTTTGTTTGCAAATTGCTTTGTCTACGAATATTGAGGGAGAAATAAAATGTGCTGTTTCATTAAAACCATCTAAATTAGTAGGTATATCTAAGACTCGGCAGGACCAGAAATAGATGGAGATAGCGGGATGAGTCTCCTATATTATTATCAGACGGCCTATATTATAATATTTAATCATTGCACACTGCTAGTATCTATTACAATAAACCGACAAAAGTTAAATGGTTAGAGAGAAATAGAGCGGTAAAGATAAAAAGACATTTTTCAATTTTGTTGCGTCATCCACCAGCAAGTTACGTGACAAATTTAAGATGTACCTTTTATCTTTAGCGCTCTATGACTCAAAGAACATTTCATTTTTGTAAGTTAATAGACACCAGCTTACAATAATAGCCAATATGCAATTAATAGGCCTATGAAACTCTCGACAGAATTAAAATCCGCAACAAAAATAAGCTTTGGCCCAGTAGTGGGAAATAAATGACTAAAAAAAGGTGTATTTGTCTGGAAGTTGTTGTTGTCTGGAAGTTTTAGTTCTTAAGTTCTTTTTTGTATTTTTCTTGTGATCCAATAAAGTGTTATCTATCTATCTATCTATCTATTTTCTACAATTTCTAAGCCATGAGAAAGATAAAAATATTATATTTTCCTTCGTGTAATAATGATGTAAATATTTTTAAAAAAGCAAGTCGTTTTTCTCATCTACAGACCACAACCTGTAATGCAGAAATGTTTCAGCTAGATTCTTAGACAAAGGTTTAGATTTTATTTCTCTTTGTACATACTCTTATGGAGCTGCAGAAAAATTGTTCAACCATTTTTCAACAAATATACTTGTATAGTCGATAGGATAACATGGAAAGCAGTGATACGGTTTTATAAAAATATTTGCTGTGCCCAGTAGTTTTACCCCTTAAAAAGCGGACAAGTTGTCATTCTAGTGATCCCACCGACCAAATAAATAAATAAATTAAGGCATGAAGATGTACATACACATAATTCCACTCTTTTGCATTCAGAATATAATAATAATTAGACGATGTTATGAAAATTCTAACTTTAGATTTTATTTATGCTTGTGTGTAGCTTAAGTGCAAGATACGATAGCTTTAAATTTATTAAAAAAATAATCAACGTAACAACAACTACGATGTCCTACAGCAAAGTTGTGTAACACAGCAGGTAAGACGTGTAAAAATGAGTATCACACACAAAGTAAAATATTCTAGTTTAATATTTTTTTATTTAAATTTCTAAAATCGAATATTCCCTAGAGACAAAGCACTGTTTAAAATGTAAGTATTGTGTTAAAAATACTTGGGGCGAGGCACTTGTGTGCCGACCGGTACCGGCATGTTTGAAGTGGACATGTGACGTCACGTTCCAAGAGCCAACGAACCGTGCCGGTCCGACGTCCGATGTCGTATATTGTCTATTTCACTTTTTCGCTCGAAGGTACGTAACTCGAGTGAATTTCGAACCCAGAGGTGACTTTTGTTGGTTTTGCAAGATCCCTTTCTGAATTCCGCAGGGTGTTACAAGCTTTCATGGATATTGTACTCGATGAAACGAAAGGAAGCCAACAGTTCAGTAGGTAGGTATGAATATTGAATTTTGTAAGTAAATGTAAGGGTAGATGAAGACCACGACATGATAAAGAAATAATAAAATGAGTAATTACAAAGTAAACTCGTATAACTCGTATAATTGTTATTGACAAGATCAAAAAATTGAAAATATCTTTATCAGCCTATAATATTTTTAAGAATACTAAAAAAGTTGACATTATATATTGTAGTATTAGTTAACCGCTTATAATAATATATTTAGGTTGAGGCATACGCTACGTCACATTTAAGTATAAAGGCAAAGCATCAAAGGCACCAAACAATAATAAATTATTTTAGTACAATGTAAATTGTATCTTACTTGTATTTTATTAAATATACCTTGAAGTAAAACAATGTATTATTAAATATATTTTATAATTTCGATTATTTTTTTAATAATGAATCCTTAATGGGTAACAAATCATATTTACTAAATGCTAATCACCTAATTCCCTTCTTTGACGATGAAAGCTGTCTTTCCAAAAGTTACTTCGTTCCCTAATTCCCTGTTAAATAATTTCCTTTATGCGACTATAATCTTTCACACCATAAATTAAATTACACTATCATCAACACGACACAGAACTCGACCGAAATACCTTACGTGATGTAATGCGAAAAGTTTCCCCATAGAACTGCCATAACGGCCACCGAGGAAAGCTATAGGTTATTCACCTTAAACTTTCCTAATTTAATGTTTAAACAACTATGTTCAACTGGCATCATAGAATAAGCTACTTTTGGTGTTTTTACTGTTAGAACTTTTACTGTACATAACATAAAAAAGGTCATTTTTATTTATCTAATTATATGAAAGGAAAAACTGACTGACTGACCTATCAAGACAAAGCCTAAGCCGCTGATAGAATTTGGTTGAAGTTTGGAACATAGGTAGCTTTTATGACGTAGACCTCCGCTAAGAAAAGATTTCTTCATGCGGGTAGAACCGCGAGCTTAAGCTAGTTATTGCATATTATATTTACGTAATACTAATAAGAGATCATCGTATATTAAGATGTGTAAAAATCTCATCAATCCCAGGACTAACACTAATAGGTATAATTAAAGTAAAAATTTGTTTGTGTGTATATGATTACTCCTTCATTTAAATTAAAAGTTCAAAAGGTTTATACGCTTTGGACTTTTTTTCTCCGTGTACACAATAAAAAGGCCCAGGTTTAGCCTGTGTTTAAGAACAACATATTATACTAAAATCAATTTAAGCCAACATAAGCCATAAAAGTGTTATTTACTGTGTAGCTGTAGTATAGTTTTTCTCAATAAAGGCAACTAAAAAAAAAAGCAACTAAACTATAAAATGCGAAAAATTATGAATTCATAAGTCATATTTCACAGTCTCTACACTGAATATCAAGTCGTTACTCGTATCGACTCGATATCGTTGTAGCTCTTAGGCAAAGCTGAGTTACAAAATATGGAATGCATGCGAACGTGATGCGGGAGCTAATGCCTGCCCACTGAAACACATTATAACTGCGAGTTGGATTTCCTTGATTTACATGTTTTACAAATCTAGACTAATGTGATAGATTTGTTTTTACTCTATCGTGAGTTTTCACGCATTTTTTAAATTTATTAAAGGTTAGTCTTTGAACATAATCTCGCGTGATGTTAAACGATGATGCGGCCGAGATGGTAGTAGGTTTAAACTAGGCGAGATGAATAACTCCCTAGCTTCACTGAACAACATTCCGGAACACGGTCATAATTACCGCTTGGCGACAGACATAAGCCGATAAAAAAAAAAATTCTATAAAATATAGAAGAAGTTAAAGCGGTTCGTACCTCTTGACTTATTATAATATTATTATTAAGTAGGCACTACATGCTATATTATATTTGTGAAGAAAGATAAATTAAGTTAATAGTCAGCTTTATCTCAGAACCATTAACCTCTTCAGAAACACTGCGTAACACATAACGCTAAAGAGACGGGTAGTATGAAGTCGTATCTTTTTACGAAGGAACCAAGTACCTGTACACTATAGTAATACAGGCAGATACCACGCATTAAACAAGTGAATTAAATTAAAAATTGAAAAAAACCCCAACGCAAGCTTTCAAAATTTGTAATATGCCATTTTGTGGTGGCGGCCGTATTGGATTTAGAATTTATCATAGTGCGTTGAATTCTACGAGTTAAGCTCTTATATTTGATACCCATATTGTGGGGGTTGTTGAAAAAAAAAATACCATCTTGGGCGGCCATCTTGGATCGACTTCCACCAAACATACTCAGGACTAACTCTCCTTTAAAAAAAAAACTAGATCAAAATCCGTGATGATGTTTAAAATGTCCACGTGGACTAACTGATATTCGTAAAAACGAATTGAAAGAAAGAAAGGAAGAAAAGAAAGTGAATTTGTTTGCACCCATGAAAATAATTTTAATATGTTATCACTCTGAATATTAAACATCATAATATTAATGTTCATAAAAATAAAATCATGCGGCAAAAAGTTGCTCATACCGCGCTAGCCTTTCTACGTGCGGTGTCTGCCTTGCATGTTACCATGTGATACCAACTGCTATAAAACTGGGATGATGCGTAACGAGTTACGTCGTGGTAAACAAGTGAACGAACGTATTTACATACTTACACATGAGTTGCTTGACCGAGCTTCCAACTTGTGATACTTGACTGTCAGATTCTTGATGTTCCTGTGTCATTTATTTTTTAACCCCCGACGCAAAAACGACGGGTTGTTATAAGTTTGACGTGTCTGTGTGTGTGTGTGTGTGTGTGTGTGTGTCTGTCTGTTGCAGTGTCGTAGCTCCCGTACGGATGAATAGATTTTGATTTAATTTTTTTATTTGAAAGTAGAGTTATTAGTCGAGAGTGTTCTTAGCTATGTTTGGTGGAAGTCGGTTCAAGATGGCCACCGCTACAAAATGGCGGATTACTTTTTTTCTCCACGACCCCATTGATATGGGTATCAAATAAAAGGCCTTAACGAGTAAAATACAACGCATTATAATAAATTTTAAATCCAAGATGGCCGCCACCACAAAATGGTTAATTACATATTGCGTTGGGGGTTTTTTAAATTTTTAATTTAATTCACTTGTAGTGAATAAGTCCCTGCTTGTACCTAATGTATTTCCTTTGTGTGGTGTACAATAAAGTATAATTATCTATCTATCTATAATCTCGATGATAAAGATTTACCGGGGGTAGACTTCTTTTGCAGTCGACTAGGTGAGTAACCAACAGTGCCAGTTATTATACCGCCTGACCGATGATGTGCAAACATTACTGAGCTTTATTAGGGCATTGTAGCCAGTGAAAGAGTATCAACACGACATAGCCTACGTTTGGTGGGTAACCACTTGATACAACTTCTATATTTTCTTTCTAATAATAATTTTAACGCGTAAATCCATATCCATACATATAATAAGAATGGAAATTTCTCCCCATTCATTGTGATCCTTTACTAAAAAGAACTGTGAAAATACGCATATGAACAAAACGACGCGAAAAAGTCGCTTGCGCGATCTAATTCGTAAAACATTTTGTCAATTTTTCCTAGGGAAACGTAAAGTTAAATAATAAAATAAATAATAATCATTTATATCGGACACATCGCCCCTAATTTACATCAAAAATTTGAAATAAAAGTAATAGAATATAAAGTAAATTCAATTCAAAAAAATATCATACGACAAACTAAAAAGACGCCATCTATCAATGTGGCTGTAAACGAAACCTTGACCTTTAGTTTAATTTGGGCTAAATTTGTAAATAGTTTGTGTCACTGGTGTGGTTAAACAACACCACCGATTTGAATAAAATTTTCACTAATACGTTGCAGTTTTCTCTACTTGAAACTTAGTGTTGGTTTTAGTCAAATCGGTTCATAAATAAAAGAGTTATATCAATCTAAAGATTCGCATATAAAATGGTTATAAACAAGAATGGAAGTCATAGGAACCGCGTAATCAAAAGACAAAACCTCATCGAGTTTGGGCTCATTTGATTTGTCTTGACGAGTACTTTAATACTATATAGTAACCACGATCTGATGATGGAGCTAGAAGGTGACCATAGGAACTCCGTGATTAAAAGACAAAGCCCCATCGAGATTGGGCTCATTTGATTCGTCTTGACGAGTACTTTGATGCTATATAGTAAACAAGGTCTGATGATGCACGACGAACGTAAATATAGTAATAGGTATCATTTTGCACCTTATTTTTAATTTCTAAACCATGTAAAATCATCAGTAAACAAATTAGAATTCATTTAAATTAGTAAATGTAATTTATTTCCAGCGCCAGCGGAAAATAATGGAACTAATCTAATGTGCGCATGTCGCGTCTAAATATCAGTAATAAGTATCTTTTTGCTGCTTATTTTTAATTTCTAAAACATGTTAAATCATCTGAAGATAAATAGAAATTCATTTAAAATTCATTATTTTTCATACAAAGTAGCGCCACGGAAAATAATGGAACTATAATGTCTTAGGAAATCTCTTAGATAAAATCGTTCGTATTTTTCTCTACAATTAACCTGGTATTGGTTTTATTTAAATCGGTTCATTCATAAAAAAATATATCAATCTAAAGATTCACATATAAAATGCTGAAAAATAACCGATCGTTTGAATAGGGTTGATGCGTGTTTTAAGTAGTGTTTATTATTAAGTACCGTGAAGAATAGAACACAAGTATATTTAAATTATATAATTATAAAATAATGATGCAAAAATAAATATGTAGTTTGAAAATAAAAAATTGTATTTTCGCGCTTTATTTGAATGTATTGCTTTAGTGTTGCCAGATCATGCCGCTTTTTTGCTTTTTTTTATCCGCGGAATTTAGCGGAACTAAATTTAATTTATTCGATTATAATAAAAACTGTACTTCATACCCTAAAGAATTTTTCTTTGTAAGATAAAAAATACGTAGGTATTTAATTATTAAGAAATTAACTATTATTATGTAAAATTACGAAGAGTTCAAATCTAAATGTCGCCACTGAATTACAAAATTATTCGTTACACAATATGGCCGCCGCTTGCAATCCGCCGCGGCTCATTGCAAATATTTAGTTCAATTTCTTACAACAAAACTTCATAACAACAAAAATGGCGTTGACAGCTAAAAAAAAAATCTTGACCATGAAATATGTGCATATTACTCTACAATGTTTCTGGCATTGCTTTTTCACATTATAATTTTTTTAATTCTCTTAATTTTTTCGTTTTTTTAATGCATCTATACCTAATATGATAAAAATGTAATAACACATTTATTCAATAACTTTCAATAAGATTAAGTTATTAAATATGTACCTGATTACTGAATCAAAGTCTTGACCATCAGTCTGAGGTGTATTTCTACACATTTCACGCATGCAAATAGGGGGTGGTCGTTTGTGAAAAGAGCGCATTGTACACATTCCTTTCATAGTCAGATAAAAACAATTTTATATATTATTATATACTACTAGCTGTGCCCAGCTGTTTTACCCGCTGACCTATAGCCTATGTGTTATTTCAGAGTCTCAGCTATCTCTATACCAAATTTCATCTCGATCGGTCCACCCGTTTAGGCGTGAAAAAGTAACAAACACACATTCAGACATCCTGACAACTAGACATGCATTCTTACAAAACTTTCACGTTTATAATATTATTAAGATAAATCCGCGTTTTTTTAGTGTTAGTGCCCGGTTTTTAACTTTCGCTGCTGGCAACACCTCTCAACTCCGGTCAAGAATTAGTTTGAAGTTGTAACTTGAATAATATTTATTTGTGAATGATTGAGTGTTCTTTTACGTTTTCACAAAATACTAATAATGTGTGTAGTACATAATACCTATTATTTAGATAATTATTATAAATTGTTTTTTGTCATGGGGTAAAAGGGCTAAAATTGTAGTGTATCTAAGTGATATTTATTAGGTTATGTTTATTTATTTCGATTTTTGACGTAGGTAAATGTTATTATTAAAAATGTTAGATTATTATTAGTTAAATATTTCAAAAATATTCCATTGACAGATTAGATTTAAACTTTTTAGTTTGTACATACACAGAAAATGAAACGAGAAAAAAACAGTATATGAAAGGATAAATTGTATTATTATAATTTGAAGACTATCAAAGAAAAGGTTTGTACAACTCTTTGCCTATAGAGGTACTCTTAATTCCTTTGATGTAAAAACTATTATTTTCATTAATGTAATAATACTATGTGCCCAGCAGTTTTACCCGCTGACCTTTGTGTTTTTCTAGGGTCTAAGCTATATCTACCAAATTTCAGCTCAATCGTTCCATCTGTTTAGGAGTGAAAGAGTAACAAACATTCATCCAGACATCTATACATTCTTACAAATTTATTATGTAGTAAGACTAGCTTCCCGCTGCTTGCTGGTTTTACTGTATGTTATATCAATGTTTTAAGCTATAATATGATGTTCAGCTGAATCGGTCCACCTATTATACCCAATAGGTGTAAAGAACCAAACTGCAGTAAAATTGGACCGCCAATTGTCTCACTTTTTATAATGCAAACTGTTTTTAGATTTAATTTATCTTAAAATGTTACCTACAATATTATATTATGATAGGACTAGCTGCGTCCAGTGGTTTTACCCACTGTATACTGTACACTGTACACTGTACTGTGTATAGCCTATGTGTTATTCCAGGGTCTAAGCTATCTCTATACCAAGTTTCAGTTCAATCGGTCCACCCGCTTAGGCCTGAAATAGTAACAAGCATACACCCTAGCATCCACACATTCTTACAAACTTTCACATTTATAATATTAGTAAGATGACTACAATATATAAAATTTGTTTTACCACCTTAAATAACTCTTCATATCGGAGATGTACATGAGTTACTGAATCTACTCCGCTGAAATTTTGTAAAAAAAATTGGAAAATCAGTATTCGCTGATTCTATTAAGCTAAAATTTGGGGTGGTGGTAGCTTGAATGCCAAAAAATAACATAATATAGTCTTTGTCCCAGAAATCACCCTATAAGGGGAAAAAGAGAGGGGGGGGGTTATATGGGAAGTAACCGCTGCTGATGCTGATTTAACTAACTTTGTGTAGATAGTTTGAGTTTCGGGAAAGAAAATAGAATTGTTGCCTGCGGTAGCGAAACATAACTGCATTGAAAAACCCTGCGCCATATTCTTCGCTGCCCACAGCGGGAGCGAATATCGGTTTAGTCATCCATAATGTCTAAATGGGTGCACCAAATTCATTTCAATGAATTGATGTCACGTTTTACGAAGTGCGCGCGGGTCAGCTAGTGGTTATCTAAAATAATGGTTTATGGTTTGGTGGTTGGTTGGTATTAATGGTTTTCTATTCTATTCTATTCTAAATATATAAAAGGAAAGTGTGACTGATTGACTGATCTATCCACAAACAGCTCAAACCACTGGACGAATTTGCTTGAAGTTTGGATTATAGTTATTATGATTTTATGATGTAGACCTCCGCTAAGAAAGGACGTTAGACTATATTATATTAACTGGTATGCTGTAGCTAAAACCTTAAAATATCTTTTCAATAATTTCAGTGACTAAAATCGCTGAACAAAAACTTTTACCATTATAATAGTGTGATCACGATACTCAACGTTCAACCAATTTAAAGTAATTTTAAAGTGGTAATCTCGATAAAGTCTCATCACAAAATGTTTTCTGAAACCATCTAATCAAGGTCTCACCCCGCTTCCTGAAGCTTAATCACACGAGAAATTCAGAGGTGAGCGTAAAATTTTAAGCAAGACATAAAAGTCAAGATTATGTTCCGTGTGTTTGCCCTTTTACGTGAGCTTTGATCATGTTTATTTTTATTATTTAATAAGTTAAGATATAGCTTGGGTGTACAGTTTATTATGTTATTTATATTTTCTAAGAGAAAGCCTGTATACACCCACTGCTAATTAAAATCTATCTAGTATATCTACAAGTACTTAAAATATCTTCTCTACCTCAATAATACTTCTAAATATATAAAAGGGAAGAAAAGAGTGACTGACTGACTGACTAACTGACTGATCTATCAACGCACCGCCTAAACCACTGGACGGATTGTGTTGAAATTTGGAACACAGATAGGTTTTATAACGTATACCTCCGCTAGAAAGGAAATTGCCACGCGGACAAAGCCGCAGGCGTAAGCTAGTAAAATATAAAGAGGAAGTATTTGCATTTTTGTATTATGTAGTATGTTTGTTACGAATAAATGTAAAAAATACTGAACAGATTTTGATAATTCTTTCACCATTAGAATGCTACATTATCCCTTATGTTAGGCTTTATTTTTTAGTAGAATTAGGGATCCCTAGTAAATAGAATAATACTTTATTGCAAACCAAACAATTACAAAGAAGCTTAATGAGCTAGATATCTTAATGCTAGGTAAACAATCGGCGGTCTTATCGCACTAGGCAAGTTCTCCCTAGTATTTTTCCCTAGTATTGGATTTATTGAGATCTTATAATATATTTTATTGGAAGTTTTATTTTATTGCTGTTTATATAAAATAAGTCACTAAATAATAAATAACACTTCATATAAATCGTGCTAATATAAACAAAGTAAATAAATTAATAAAATATTTAGCTTTAATATGAACCAACACTGTTTAAAGAGCAACCAAAAACATTAATAACTTGCCGCACAAAAATAATATTTCAATGCATATTCACCAATATTTTGTTCACGTTGTATTTCTGCCGTATTTTAATATTTTCCCATTGAAATATGAACGCAGTTCACCGTCAATATGCGAGTCAGTGTGACACTGCATAAGGTTTATTGCATTTTTTTTATGTTCTGTTTTGTTCAAATAATTACTATATTTATGATTTTAAATACATAATATAGAAATTAAAGAGAAGAAGATTGTCCTGGTATGGACATATTATACGGAGGGATGAAAATCATATTACCAAAAAGTCCATGAAAATGGTGGTAACCCGGGAAGGGGGCACCCGAAAAAGGTTTGGATGAACTGTGTGAAAGAGGATATGCGTGCTAGGGGAGTGGATGCAGATATGACGGATGATAGAGCAGAATAGAGGTGAAAAACGTGTTGTACCGACCCTACCTAGTGTGAGATAAGGGCAGGAAGATTTATGATTTTAAAATATCTAATTGTAATCTTAATTAAATATCTAATCGTCTCTAAATTAGTCAGAGAGAATAACAAAATATTTTCAGACAGCACGAAAGATATCTTCAAAATGGGTTCCAAAACAAAGACTGCTGCCATCGCTGACCTAGAAAGACGTAGAGAAGACCTACCCTCCTGAACCTAGAGGATGGGCCAGTTGGGCTCAAAATAATGAAGAAGATACGAGTAAATAAAGATTTTGAAGAATTTTTATTTTGTTTACTTGAATATTTTTGGAAGGGGTTTGCATACCATCGCTAAAATTAATCTGTTTTTTGATTAAAATAGCGTTTAAAATTATTACAGTTCCAAATGTTTGTTGTGGTACTGCGTATTTGGTATGATAATAATTTAACATAGAATCTGATATTATGTTTTCCTAGAATAAATATCATGCAATTATAATTAAACATTTCCATATAGGAATGCGACTAACATTTTTGCTCCTAAAGGAAAAAATAAAACGCACATTCGAGTTAAATTGTGTGTTTATTACTATTTCTTCGTTTTAATGCCAAAACCTATTAAGCTGAAATTTGGCATGTAGATGACTCAAACCTAAACACTTTTTAGCGGGTAAGCTTTGTATTTTATAACAAAATTGTAGTAAAAACAAAATGTGCAACGTAAAAGAAAAATCTCAAAGCTTCGCATAACTTACATTTTGTAAAAATGAAAAAGTGGTAATATTTCTGCATTTCTTTTGCACTACATTAGTATTTGTGAAACAAGCTACACTCTGGTGCTAAAATGTGGAGTGGAATAAACGCAAGCACCTTGTCTTGGCGAGGTGCAACGTTTATTTATGCGATGGAATCTGGTCAGGAATACTTTGCGGCGAGTTACATAATTTCAAGTTTGTTATTGTTTTGTTACAAGCTTTTATTTACTTTCACCTGTCTGTCTGTCTCTATGTCTAACTGCCTGTCTGTCTGTCAGTCTGTAATCAAATCTTACAAGTTAAATTTGACCCACTTTCCGGTTTCCGATTGATCTGAAATTTTGAATCTATGTATTAATCGGATGACAGTGCAATATTATTAAGACATGGAACTGACCTGATGATGGATCTGGAAGGTGGACATACGAACTCCGTAATTGAACGACGTAACCCCATCGAGTTTCGATTTGATTTGTCTTGACAAGTACTTTACGGTGCTAGATGATAATAATAATAAAAGCTTGTTTTTAAAAAGGTTTTTTTTTTAATTCACTTGATTAGTGTTAAAGACATTTTTGCTATGACTATGACTTTTTGTAGACCAATGTTCGGATAATATGTCTAGGCGATTTATACCATACACGATTCTTTTGACACCGCGATGTGACTTGCTATAAAACAGTTCTTATATTGGGTTAAAAAATAGAATAAAACTATGCTATATCCTTTTTCGAGAGTTGAACTGTATTCCAAATATCATCTTAATTGGTTCAGTGGTTTAGGCGTGAAGAAGTAACATAACAGATAGACAAACATACACACATTCGCATTTATAAATACTAGCCTACGCTATGTCACAAGACCTATCTGTGTTCCAAATTTCAAACCAATCCGTTCAGTAGTTTGGGCTGTGCGTTGATAGATCAGTCAGTCAGTCAATCAGTCATTCTTTTCTTTTATATATTTAGAAGACTAGTGGACCCGCGCGCACTTCGTTGCACCTAACAGAAATATAATCAGTGTTTCTCTACTAGGTATTATTACTATACCTTCCTCATGAATCATTCGTATCTATTAAAAGAACTATCAAAATCTGTTACGTATTTTAGTATTCTAAGCATACATAGGGACCGACAGACAGCGGAAGTGACTTTGTTTTAGACTATTTAGTGATAAGAATGAATTTCTTACAATTCCTATGAGTTTCTTGCTCGTTTTTAGGGTTCCGTACCTCAAAAGGAAAAAACGGAACCCTTATAGGATCACTTTGTTGTCCGTCCGTCCGTCCGTCCGTCCGTCTGTCTGTCAAGACCCTTTTTCTCAGGAACGCGTAGAGGTAACAAGCTGAAATTTATAGGAAATACTAAAGTCCATTGCCTCTTAGAGCTGTGAAAATTTAAAACTTCTAGGCCAACGCAATCAAAAGATATAGTCGAATATGTCGCAAATTTCAGCAAATTTTCGACATTACCAAATAAATCAAAACCTAAGGGGCACTTCCCCTGAACTCAGAATCTTGAAAATTGGCACGAAGCAACTCCTTAGAGCACAAATAAAGGAAAAATTGCGAAAATTGAACATTTTTAGTTACATCATATAAAAAAATATTTTTGATAATTTCATACTTGCTACCTTATTTCTCATGAACGCGTGCAGGTATTAAACTGAAATTCATATCAAATACTAAGATCTATAATACCTTTAAACTGTAATAAAATCAAACGTCTATGTCAACGCATTCAAAAGAAACAGTATTTTTAAACTCGCGACTACTCTCAACGGAATCAAAACCTACAGGATACTTGCCGTTAACTCAAAATCTTGAAATTTTATATGCAGCAACGTCTTAAATCATAGGCACAGGAAAAATTGCGAAAACTGTAAATTTTTAGTTACATCATATAATATATAAAAAATATTTTTAATAATTTTGTATTTACTACCCCTTTCCTCAAGAAAGCGTACCTACAGGTATTAAATTGAATTTCATATCAAATACTCAGCTTTATAAAAAACTTTAAGCTGTAAAAAATCAAACATCTATGTCAACGCAATCAAAAGAAACAGCAATTTTAGCCGCATATTTTCAAACTCGCAAGTACTCGCAAGGGAATCAAAACCTACAGTAGGTATATAATATTATACCCACTTTTCCTTAGGGTTCCGTAGAAACCCGTAGGTTTGTACGATACCCTCGGTGCTCGAGTCCTACTCGTACTTGACCGGTTTTTTCTCATAGCAGTCTGAATAGGCGATAAAGTCTTAAAATGGAACTAAATAAATTTGCAAAAGTGCTCCATTGTATTAAAATAAATGGATTTTATTTCGATTTGAGTAAAAATAAAATAAAATGTATATTCTGTATATAGTGGAACATAGTGCAATAAGCTCAGTATTTTCATAGCCTTACAATATCGCCAGCGCTATCGGAATCGATTTCCGCATCGCATTCAGCGCTATACCACTACGATTGCTCGATGTAATGCAGTGACTCATTCTTTGAAGAAACCTTATATTCATTAAATTCTAGTACTACATAACTGGTTACTTTTATTACTCTAGACTCTCTACTACTCTCTTTTACTCTCTTTTTGTACACTCTTTTTTTCTCTCTAGTATAATCTCTTGAGTAAGGAGCGTTTTTACACTAAACAATTCGTGAGTATAGGAGCGTTGGAGCGTTTAAGGAGCGTTGGTGCAGTGCACCTAGAATTTTACATCATCGTAGCACTGCTGTCCTGATTATGGGCAGCGTTATCTCTTATCATTAGGAGAGCGTCTTACTCGTCTTAGAACTTCTTCACATAAAATAATAATAATATTTATCTACTCTAGAGCTGCCCATTATGATATCCGGAGGGTCAATGGAACAAAGATGGAAGAGGAAGACAGT
The DNA here is from genome assembly GCA_947507615.1 of Hemithea aestivaria. Taxonomy (NCBI): domain Eukaryota; kingdom Metazoa; phylum Arthropoda; class Insecta; order Lepidoptera; family Geometridae; genus Hemithea; species Hemithea aestivaria. Next base: position 2,730,204 of record OX382328.1, read on the forward strand.
GGACCAACTTAAGTGGTGTGCCATGGGGAGACCTATGTTCAGCAGTGTATGAACGGAGGCTGATGATGATCTATCTACTCAGTCCATTTTCACCCACTGTAGGATTTCTTCTTGACCACATTTATAGATATACAAAAACTTAGAACTGAAACAATTAGTATACAATAGGTATAATATTATGATGATTTGGTATATCTTTCTTGTTTTTTTATTGTTGTTTATTTTGTGTCTATGTATCTTTGCTCAATAAACAATTTTCTTTCTTTCATATCACGCTGCACCCGATTCAATGCGAGTCTTATTCAGATTCAACCGACATCCTTGGCAATATCGTCTGACTACCGGGCTGGTGGTCTACCTCAATATTATTACCCTTTCATTGGATGTCATATTTATTTTCGTAGCCTTCATTCGTTATTTATTTGTCTTATAAATGGTAACGTTTCAAGTTAAGATTGCGAAGATTTAAAAATGTCAAACATTAAATTTGATGAATGTATTACTCATTATTAGATTTAATTATTTATTATAAGGACCCCTAACGGAGGATACACACAAATAGATCGTTCATAAGAAGACAGTCTTACGATTTGTGTTCCCACAATTAGGGGGAGCCACAGTATTCACATGCAACTAAACACAAAATATAAAATCTAAAAATAAGTTTTACATTTCAAGGTACTAGTATAGTAGATTATACACGTAATTTTTTATTTAAATGATTCACATTTGACTGGCATGTAATATTTTATTTTTATGTTATAAAAACAAAACTTAAACACACAAAAATATAAGAAACAAGATTACTGTCTAATAAAATATATTCCACTGCGATTGACCAGTAACTTTTGCCTTTCCAGCATGACGCCAACAGCGGAAATTTGATTTCTTCGTTTAACATCGAGAATTCTTTTCATATGATTGATTGCGTCCTACGGACTGTAGGATATTGCAAATTATGATGTGTGCATACAGAGAATGGCACTGAATCAACTGAAATTACATGCATTTTTCAAATTTCTCTGAATTTTATTTGCGTAGCTACATTTGTTCTTAATTCGACCAATAAATGTTTGACCGCAATTTTACCTGTTACATGAATTTTCAAAATTTTTGGTTAGCTACGTATGTTTGGTGTAGCTACGTATATTGTAAATTCTTGCATGTATTTAACCGAAATTTCACCTGCTGGTAAATTACGATACCGCCAATGTTGAAACTTGTTCAGTAAAACCTATCACTCCAAATTAGACCTCCCCCCTCCTCCCCCTCCTCCTCTTTGTAACTTTTATAAAAGACAAAAGACGGTAGCTATTTTCAGAGATTTGTCGTCCTAAAATAAGTGATCGTAGGATCGCAGTCTGAATCACTGCGCTTCAACTATTGTAACTGACTTATAGCATGCTACAAAAAGCATCCCATTACTAGTATAATAACTGTTATTATATGTATCACATAAATTTTGGTTTTCTCCATCTCTCCACAGTCTTTGAAAATGATAGTGACTACAACATTTTTACTAATATTATAAACGTGAAAGTTTGTAAGAATAGATGTCTGGATGTTTGTTACTCTTTCACGCCCAAACGGGTGGACCGATTGAAGTAAAATTTGGTATAGAGATAGCCTAGACCCTGAAATGACACATAGGCATAAACATATAGCGCAGCGGGTAAAACCTTAGGGCGCAGCTAGTAATAAATAAATGTATGCTAATTCTATCCCCTACGAAAAATACGACATCTGGCTCTGACAAAAAAGTTAAAACAGAGAATACGGAATACACTATAAGCGCAATAGAAAGCGTGAGCCACATGAGTGATCTATCATTTTTATGAGCCACCCATAAAAGCACTAAGCCGGCAAGCCGAGTGTATGTAACAGCCTATATAAAACCGTTCTACCATGAAATCCCCAAAGTTTAGTAATATCTACTATGGACGGTAATGTTGTGGGATATTTTGAATTCCGAACCCTGTGTCGGTAGAATTTGCTTTTTATGGAATCTATGTATACTAATGTTGCCAGTACAAATGTGAAAGTTTGTCTGTAAACTTTCACGATGAAAATTAATATGCGATGGGCAAATATTGTTGAAAGAGATTATCTCTCGAGTAGTATAATAACTATTATGTCCTTTATGAAGGATTTTACGTTGAGAGTCAGAGTCAATCTATATGTTATCCACACTTTAATAAGTAAATTATGATTTGACTCTGACTGTGTATGTAGGGTAACATGTTCTGTTGTAATATTAACCCCAATTTATAATTATTATTATATCTTATCGGCGCATGTTTTTAAGAAAATTTAGTTTCAAGTCACGGTTACTAACATAAAATAAATTCAATTTTGGAACTGGTGGAAACTACCACAGATATAAACATTTAAAAATATATTATTTACTTAACCAAATACAGGCGTTTACTTTATTTTTATGTAGGCTTTTTCATTTTTCTATTTATTTATTTATTAAAGCATGCCAACATAATGTACACCTATACTAACAATTACACACATTTTTATATAATACATGCTAAGTGTCATTACATTTATAGGCACAGACTGCATTTAATGAGGTGTGCGAGTAACTTTACATTAAAATAATATAATAAAAAAGAAAGGAAATCACATGGTAGGCAGTTATTACTAAAACTCACTTGAAAATTAATTTAATACATACTAAATAATATTATATATAATATTAATTAATGGTACATATATATGAAAATATTAATATAAATACGAATAAATTTCTTTATAAATATTTAATTATAATAAATATATGTCATTATATGAATAAAGTATACAAGAGCATATAAGTATAAGAGCAAGGTCAGGCACTGAGAGACTTTTTATATTTAATGAGTTTGTCAGCAAATATGTCTATAAATAAAAAATGTCTATAAATACTTTTATGAAAAACCAAATAGTTAACTGTATAGGTTAAAAAAAATCAGATTCAAATTTTGATAATAATTCTAAAATTGGTTAAATTTTTATGTTTGTTATCTATTGTTATGTTTTTTTTATGGGTTTCAGCTGGAATATTATACCGCTTTGCGCAGTTATTATTTTAATGTTGATATGCTATAAGCGTATTAACTCACAAACACTCACAAGCGTAAAAATATTGGTATGTCAACATAAACACGAGGATAATAATCATAGATTATTCACTAAACGAGATGCCGTAGGCCTTCTCTAGTTTTAAAATTAAGTTACACTATTCGCAATCGGCAGTCTTCGTGCGTTTAAATGTTTAGGATTTAAATGCACGAATACTGCCTAGTAAGTAGAATAAGAGCTATCTACATTTTTTTCGCCATTAAATATAAATCAGCCAATTCGGTTCAGCCATAATAAATCCGCTGACAGTACGTAACTAACACACACACACACGCATACACATAAACAAAAACTTGCACTGGGTGGTATAATTGTAAAACTAATAAAACATGTTTCAAAGGATTGAGTTGAGTCCCCTCAATCGAAAAAAAATCAGATAGACATCGAAGGCCAGGCTTCGACCAACAGTAGAACAGCGTAGACTAAAAAAAATATAATAAAGTAAGACTCCTTTGATTTTATTGTTGTAGTGATAGTACGTGAAAAGTGACGCATAGTTTATATACATTTTTTTATACAAAGAAGTAAGAAGACGAGATAAGCCGCTCTCCTGATGGTAAGAGATAACGCTTCCCATAATCAGTAGGTTCATCAGGATTTACAATGATGCAAAATTTTAGGTACACTACGCCACCGCTTCTTACTTAAGAGTCATAAGATGTTAAGACTCTTCAGCCCAGTAATTTCACTAGCTACTATGCTCTCCTACCGAAACACAGTAATGTTTGCACATCGCTGCTCATGCGGTAGAATAACTGGCACTATTTGAGTACCCACCCAGTTGACCTCCTGCAAAAGAAGTCTACCACTAGTAAATTTACAGACTCACGGCATCTGCTACCTGAAAATATGTTTGTTAGCATAATAAACACCTTACGTTCGCATTCACTCATGTATCTCTACGAATATACATAATCTGAGTAGGTACGTATAACATGGAACGTGTCGTTCTCATACAAAATGCATAACTACTGACGTGCGCAGATTGCGTTAGCTGTGCCTGCGTGCTTCTGTGCTTAGTTTACATAGCGAACCTCTGAATTTAGCTTTATTTATTAATGGTTTAAGCTTCATACATTCACGTAGCGGAATGGCCTCGTGGTTTGTCCAGTCCTTTTGAATTACACTTAATTACAGAGATACTTGGTTCAAATCACAGTGTGTGTCGAATAATATCCTTCTGAACGCTTCAAAAGTTTCAAAAGACACGAAAATTTGAAGATTCTGGCCGTGTCTTAAATGATGTTATGTAAAACAGGACAAGTCTTAAAAATTTTACGCGTATCGTACCTACTCAAATGCATACAATTTCTTTCTTTCTTTCTCTCAAATAATTATTGTAATTGATTTTTTAAAGTCGTGTAAAATGTTTTACAGAAAAATTTTTTTTCAAGAGGGCGGAAAATAGTGCTTGAAAATAATTACTTTTCTAAATGTTCTGAGAATTTTTCGAGACAAATATTTTGAAGCTGTAGGACAGCTTCGAAAGGTTAAAAAAAAAAGAAAAAATACGAAATATTTTATACTATAATAATATTAAAACCTTTGGGAGATACAAACATTTTAATGATCGTAAAACCAAACATCCAACCAAATTATTAAAATAAAACCAACAGGAGCGAATCCGCGAGGATACCCTAGTATTGTGGCTTTCTGTATACCTAATTATGTATTTACAAAAGAAAAGTATAATATAAGTATTATATCCGTTATCCTAACCACCATTTTTTTTTTTTTTTTTTTTTTTTTTTGACCCAGGAAAAATGCGTTACGCATCATCACCCCACGCCGGGGGGCGCGAGGCGGTATGTGGGACTCCCCCGCCAAAGATGGGAGCGGCGGGGATACCCACTAAAAAACCTGGGGGTGTTCCTGCGGGACGCCATAATGCCGGGGCAACGGGTACGCCGAAGCATTCATCCGCGGCCCCGACGGCGTTTGGTCCTCACTGACAGGAGGACCCCTCCGCGGTGGGGTGAAGAGGAGTTTCACCCCACCCTCTCAAGGGGCGCGCGGAAACACCGCGCGCGCCACCTCGTGGGTCTGTGCTTGCGGCGACGAGTACCCCCGTACTCGCCGCCTAGACCCAGGTTATGGGGGCTGGAGAAGGGCGTGGAAGATACGCCTCCGACGCCCCCTACCACCATAGCACAAGCATTAAAGTTGCTTAGCTTGGGGTTAGGTGGCGCTGTGTGAAATGTCCTGACATACGAGTCCTGACCTTGTATTTATTTATTTATTTTATTTATTTATTGTATAATTTAGAAGGCTATAGTTCTATTACAATGTTCACCAACACATTTCATACGAAAGCAGTTTATAATGGTGTGAGCAAACTTCAAGCTTATGATAAATATTGTCTAGACACGTGAACATTTAAATAAAATCTTCTTGTGATAATATGAGACAACAAAACCTGTTTTATTTTGTGCTTTGTCTGAAATAAGTAAAAGCACGATACTATTTTAAAAATTTATAAGTCTTATCATATTTTTACACTGTTTAGTGTAAAAATACGCCTTTATAATAATAGGGTGATATTTTCTTGAAGGGTGTTAGGGTGTTTTTTTTTTTTTTTTTTTTAGGCATCTATTTCAATGTTAGAGACAAATACATTAGCAATCAGCTTGCCTGTAGGTGAGCTTAGACTGACAATGTTGATGAATAATAAATATGATAAGCCGAAGTAAATACAAGTTTATGCCGATTGTTTACAAAGTTGAATCTAAATACTCACGAATCGTTTAGTGTAAAAATACTTTTGACTTTTATTGGGAAAGTGGTAGAGCTTGACGAGTACAAAACTACAGCCAGCAACATTTATTGTATCTCTAGCAACAGTAACATAAAAGCGGTTCCCTAAATGTCTGACCACATTTCGCTCAGTTCAAGGAAGAATTCTTTTCAATGCAAAAGCGTTCTCTCTGACTATTTTGTCTTTTGTTTACGAGCAACGGGCATTATGTGTGGCAGTTTCGCAAAATTTAAGTCTCATTTATGCTTACTTTATTTTGTTGGGAGACTTCGCCGAGTAGGTACGGTGTTTTGTCTTAATAATGGAAGGGAAAATTTGTGTTAACTTTGCGTGTATTGAAGTGTTTAGCGTCGGTGCGAGCTTATTACGCTGTTTGTACATGAAAAGTTTACTTTGCAAATACGCAGCGTTTATATTACCAAGTTTCTTAAGGTTTTCAGTTACGTTGATGTTCTTAAGGTCAATTTTGACCTGGGTACAATTTACTTGGAACAAAATTAAACATTATATTTATTTTTTATCTTCTAAATATATGAATGGAAAGAGTGACTGATTGACTGACTGATATATCAACAAACAGCCTAAACCGATGAACGGATTGTACTGAAATTTGGAACACTGATAGGTTTTATGACGTAGAGCTCTGCTAAGAAAGGATTTTGCCACGCGGGCAAAGCCGCGAGCGTAAGTTAGTTTATTTATAAATAACTAGCGTGTACTTCCGGCTTTGACCGCGTCCATTTGAAAGGCAAAAACCCTATCTTAGTGGAAGTTCATTATCAATCATAACAGCTACATCAGCTGAACGGATGGGGTTGAAATTTTGAAATATAGGTAGGTTTTATAACATAGATCACCTCACCGCTAAGAAAGGATTTTCTCTCGCAGGCATTGCAGTGAGTATAAGCTTGATAGACATAATAAAGGATCACAGTCAAATGTTACAAAATTAAGTGTAAAAGTAAAAACGTTCGACAGAAGAACAGTCCAAAAAGCCGCAAAAGTAGGTACTAAATCTGTTCCGAATGTTGTTTTATCAGTACAACAGCTGTCTTTTTTTCTGTGGCCGCCAGTATTTATTGCTTTTACTTTTTTCTCTTTTTTATTATTAAAACAATACGATATACCAAAAGCCAGTCTAAAAATACTGCATATCTGCGCAGCATTTGAAAAAAAGAAAAAAAAAAGGTAGCACTCCGGGAGTGCCGGCAGAAGTGAAAACTTCAATATTAACGTTGTGTTTAATTATAAGTATAAAAGTACTATCATTTATGAGGTAGAATACAATGTTTATTTATTGCGCTATCGTACACAAATATGACAATTTATATGTTGTTATTTATAATATTATATCGTTATTTATATATTACATTAAATTTTATCTCTCAGAAAAATCAACTTCCATCCATAATTTCGACGACTTTTACACCATCAACAGAGCAGCACACTCAGGCACGGTAGAAAGAGTGGGAGATACTAGTTCCTCTCCCTTCCCCTCGATCTTACGCTTTTTCGATCAGCATCACGTGACCCTGACGCGAGTTTTAAAGTTTTTACCCATACAAAAAAGTGCTCAGCGCCGCTAAAGAAGTTTTCACTTCAAAAAACAGCACATAGTTTTTACTCTGACTTTGTTAAGACTGAAAATTCAGTTCAGTTTCTATACCAAGTTTCAGCTCAATCGGTCCACCCATTTAGGGGTGAAGAAATTCGTAGGTGAAGAAGTAACAAATATATACACTCACAACCTTTCGCCTATATATAATACTAGCTGCGCTCAGTGGTTTTACCCGCAGTACTTATGTAGCCTATGTGTTATTCCAGGGTCTAAGCTATCCCTAAACAAAATTTTAGCTTAAACGGTCCACCCGTTTAAGCGTGAAAGAGTAACAAACATCCTGACATCCAGACATCCATTCTTACAAACTTTCACGTTTATAATATTACACGTTTATAATATACAGATATAAACATTTAAAAATGTTTTATTTACTAAACCAAATACATGCGTTTACTCTATTTTTATGTAGGCTTTTTCATTTTTCTATAAATACTTTTATGAAAAACCAAATAGTTAACAGTATAGGTTAAAAAAAATCTGAATCAAATTTTGATAATAATTCAAGCAATTTAAAGATGAGTATTCTAAAATTGGTTAAATTTTTATGTTTGTTATCTTTTGTTATGTTTTTTTATGGGTTTCAGCTGGGATATTATACCGCTTTGCGCAGTTATTATTTTAATGTTGATATGCTATAAGCGTATTAACTCACAAACACTCACAAGCGTAAAAAAATGGGTATGTCAACATATACACGAGGATAATAATCATAGATTATTCACTAAACGAGATGCCGTAGGCCTTCTCTAGTTTTAAAATCAAGTTACACTATTCGCAATCGGCAGTCATCGTGCGTTTAAATGTTTAGGATTTAAGCGCACGAAGACTGCCTAGTGAGTAGGATAAGAGCTATCTACGAGTACATTTTTTTCGCCATTTAATATAAATCAGCCAATTCGGTTCAGCCATAATAAATCCGCTGACAGTACGTAACTAACTAACACACACGCATACACATAAACATAAACTTGCACTGGGTGGTATAATTGTAAAACTAATAAAACATGTTTCAAAGGATTGAGTCATGAGTCCCCTCAATCGAAAAAAATCATATAGAAATCGAAAGCCAGGCTTCGACCAACAGTAGAACAACGTAGATTAAAAAAAATATAATAAAGTAAGACTCCTTTGATTTTATAGTTGTAGTGATAGTACGTGAAAAGTGACGCATAGTTTATATACATTTTTTTATACAAAGAAGTAAGATGATGAAATAAGCCGCTCTCCTGATGGTAAGAGATAACGCTTCCCATAATCAGTAGGTTCATCAGGATTTACAATGATGCAAAATTCTAGGTGCACTACGCCACCGCTTCTTACTTAAGAGTCATAAGATGATAAGACTCTTCAGCTCAGTAATTTCACTAGCTACAGTGCCCTCCTACCGAAGCACAGTAATGTTTGCACATCGCTGCTCATGCGGTAGAATAACTGGCACTATTTGAGTACCCACCCAGTTGACCTCCTGCAAAAGAAGTCTACTAGTAGTAAATTTACAGACTCACGGCATCTGCTACCTGAAAATATGTTTGTTAGCATAATAAACACCTTACGTTCGCATCCACTCATGTATCTCTACGAATATACATAATCTGAGTAGGTACGTATAACATGGAACGTGTCGTTCTCATACAAAATGCATAACTACTGACGTGCGCAGATTGCGTTAGCTGTGCCTGCGTGCTTCTGTGCTTAGTTTACATTGCGAACCTCTGAATTTAGCTTTATTTATTAATGGTTTAAGCTTCATACATCATACATTCATGTAGCGGAATAGCCCCGTGGTTTGTACGTCCAGTCCTTTTGAATTATACTTAATTACAGACATACTTGGTTCAAATCACAGTGTGTCGAATAATATCCTTCTGAACGCTACCGTGTTTCAAAAGACACGAAAATTTGAAGTTTCAAGCCGTGTCTTAAACGATATTATGTAAAATAGTACAAGTCTGATATTTTTGCTTAACGTACTCAAATCAAATAACCGTAAACTATTATTAAAAGTGTAATAAGATTATAGCAGATAGCATTAGAAGAAAGCAAAAAATATTTTTCATGAGGACTGAAAATATATTTTATTGAAAATAATTCTTATTTTGAAAGTTCTATGAAATTTTAGACATATATTTTGAAGCTGCAGGACAGCTTCGACAGGTTAAAAAAAAAAGAAAAAAATACGAAATATTTAATATTATTAAAACCTCTGGGAGATACAAATATTTTGATGATCGTACAAACAAACAGCCAACCAAATTATTAAAATAAAACCAACAGGACAAGATAAACATTGTAAACACATATTTAAAAAAAGCAATCCCTATGAGTTTCTTGCTCGTTTTTCTCTTAGAGGTGCCTTGCAAATGAGCGGTAGAATATTAAAATAACATGTAAAATTGACTTGCAAAAGTGCTCTATTGTAGCCTATTTGAATAAATGAATTTTGAGTTTGAGTTTGAGGAGCGAATCCGCGAGGATACCCTAGTATTGTATAATTTAAAAGGCTATAGTTCTATCACAATGTTCACCAACACAATTCATACGAAAGCAGTTTAAAATGTGTGAACAAACGTCAAGCTTATGATAAATATTGTCTAGACACGTGAACATTTAAATAAAATCTTCTTGTGGTAAAATGAGACAACAAAATCTGTTTTATTTTGTGCTTTGTCTGAAATAAATAAAAGCACGATACTATTTTAAAAAATTATAAATCTTATCATATTATAACATTAAACGATTCGTGAGTATTTAGATTCAATTTTGTAAACAATCGGCATAAACTCACTTGTATTTACTTCGGCTTATCATATTTATTATTCATCAACATTGTCAGTCTAAGCTCACCTACAGGCAAGCTGATTGCTTATGTATTTGTCTCTAACATTGAAATAGATGCCTAAACCACTTCAAGAAAATAATATCACCCTAATATTATAAAGGCGAAAGTTTGTGAGTGTGTATGTTTGTTACTTCTTCGCGTCTAAACGGGTGGACATATTCAGCTGAAATTTGGTATAGAGATAGCTTGGACCCTTTAATAATACATAGGCTAAACAGTAGATCCTTGAATAATACATATTATGCTACAGTACAGCGGGCAAAACCGCCAGGAGCAGCTAGGAAAGAATAACTATGAAGAAAATGACCACATTTGTCTCTGAGAAGTTGAAACGATGCTTCCTCGGAATTTTGTCGCATTATTACCTAAATACGAGATCCCACGTGACCCTGCACTGTGCTCATCATTCTGAAACTTTAGTAGCGCAGTGACCCAAACTGAGTCATGGCATTCGATACAAGAACACGCCACATCCCGGACCTGAAACTTAATAAATTCCACCCACTTTTAACTTTTCATCTTTGTAAATAAACGGCATAAACTCATTTGTATTTACTTCGGCTTTGTGCCGACCGTTTCGATCCTATGCGAGGATCTTCTTCAGGGAGTAGCTGCGGTTACGCGCCCCGCTTAGCACATAGTAGTAAGTGTAGTATAGTAGTTAGTTTATTTACAAAAATGAATCTAAAAACTCACGAATCGTTTAGTGTAAAAATACTTTTAACTTTTATTGGGAAAGTGGTAGAGCTTGACGAGTACAAAACTACAGCCAGCAACATTTATTGTATCTCTAACAGTAACATAAAAGCGGTTCCCTAAATGTCTGACCACATTTCGCTCAGTTCAAGGAAGAATTCTTTTCAATGCAAAAGCGTTCTCTCTGACTATTTTGTCTTTTGTTTACGAGCAACGGGCATTATGTGTGGCAGTTTCGCAAAATTTAAGTCTCATTTATGCTTACTTTATTTTGTTGGGAGACTTCGCCGAGTAGGTACGGTGTTTTGTCTTAATAATGGAAGGGAAAATTTGTGTTAACTTTGCGTGTATTGAAGTGTTTAGCGTCGGTGCGAGCTTATTACGCTGTTTGTACATGAAAAGTTTACTTTGCAAATACGCAGCGTTTATATTACCAAGTTTGTTAAGGTTTTCAGTTACGTTGATGTTCTTAAGGTCAATTTTGACCTGGGTACAATTTTCTTGGAACAAAATTAAACATTTTATTATAACTTGCGTGTACTCCCGGCTTTGCTCGTGTCCTTTTGAAAGGAAAAAAATCCTATCTTAGCGAAGTCCACTATAATCACAGCAGCTCAATGGCTCAATCCGCTGAATGGGTTGGGGTTGAAGTTTAGAAAAAAAAATAGGTTTGATGACATAGACCATCTCACCGGTAAGAAAGGATTTTGTTTCGCAGACATAATAAAGGATCACAGTCAAATGTTACAAAATTAAGTGTAAAAGTAAAAACGTTCGACATAAGAACAGTCCAAAAAGCCGCAAAAGTACTAAATCTGTTCCGAATGTTGTTTTATCAGTACAACAGCTGTCTTTTTTCTGTGGCCGCCAGTATTTATTGCTTTTACTTCTTTCTCTTTTTTATTATTAAAACAATACGATACCAAAAGCCAGTCTAAAAATACTGCATATCTGCGCAGTGTTTGAAAAAACGAAAAAAAAAAATAACAACACGACATAGTTTTTGTTCTGACTTTGTTAAGACTGAAAGTTCAGTTCGTAGTATTTTAAATTGCACTTTGAGCCATATATTTGTTAACTAGCTGCGCCAAGCAGGTTACCCGCTGTATAATATAGCCTATGTGTTATGCCAGGGTCTAAGCTATCTCTATACCAAGTTTCAGCTCAATCGGTCCACCCGTTTAGGTGAGAAAGAGTAACAAACATCCAGACATCCATTCTTACAAACTTTCACGTTTATAATATTACTAAGATTTGTGTGATAGTGTTATAAAACGTTTAGTGTTATAAAACGTTCTAAAAATTTAGACTCAAAGATTTACCAAAATTCCAAAAATTAAACAACCTCTTAGGCATCTGTTTTATTTAAAGACCTGATTACATTTCTAATTAAGAAACTTGCAAAGTGTAATTTCAACGTGAGATCTTTCCTCGAGAGATAAAAACTTGGTTGATTATTTAAAACTGTAAATACTGTGAGGGAAGTAGCAAATGGGCATCAGACGGGCGTCTTTTTCCTCGAATTGCACTGATTCTTAATCTTGCGAAATATTTTTCCTTTAGAATGAACGAGATTAAGTTCAAAGTATAATGTTAAATTAAGTCGAAAGTTAATAGTAAAGTTTTATACTGTATAACAACTATATTATTATCTTTCTCCGCTTTTTATGCAATGGATACTTAATAAGACATATAATGTACAATACTCATGTTACTAGGCAGGATTTAAAGCTAAATTTAACCGCAGCGCAGATCAGACGCGTTTCGTTTTGAATTCTATTAATATTTCAGGCCAAGATAATAAAAGTGAGTAAAAATGTTTCGTAAAATAATAAATTCAAGCGCTTCAATCCTCTTACATACAAATTCTAATTAATTTTAGATTGGTAACAATATTTTCTTCGTATTTTAACACATGAACAGAATGATGTTGTTGGAGAAGTAGGTACCATAATCTTTAGTTATGTGTGGTACGTCTAGCCACTAATACATGTCATTGTATAAGTTTAATCTATGTACAATATATACCATTTGTAACACGTTTCCAACTCTAGCCAAAGTTGCTCGTATGTCCGTTTTAAAGCAACTAAAGGCGACAAAAGTTTGTGATTTATTTGCGCTATTAATTATTTGTGCGCCCGGAGACATAATCTAATTATTTTGTGGAGGCGAAGTGAAATCCAACACAGGCAACCAAGGCGTTGTTTATTCTAGAAAAGGCGATTGCAAATTTTGTTTACGACAAAATGGTTAAATTCATAAATAAATTTGTATTTACCCGCTTAAACGGAATGAATGAGTTATTATTCAAATTTAGGGCTAATTTGTGAGTTTGACATTAATATTATTTAGTATCATTTCAGGCTGCGAAGGTATTAATTATTATTTTTGTTTATTTACAAAGGGGTCATAATAGCTATATAATTTTATATTTTTGAGATTTTTCTTTATTTATATCAGTTTTGTATAAATATTCGTAGTTTAAAAAAAGATGTATCCTTTTTTTTCTATCTCACCTGTTACCAAACGCTACTGAAAGTAGCTCTTGTCAACTACTCCCATTTTCAGATAACTCTTTTGAACACCCGTAATAGAATAAACTTGAAATTACACGACTTTGTAATATAATATAGATTTCGTCGACATACATCACACATAGTAACATGATAATGTAATGGTATATATTATCGTATACCATAATATTATGTTATTGTTATATAACGTGGCCTTAAACCGCAACACGTAATTGGCATGCAACTTTGATGCCAAAATTAATCAAGTTAACGCCTGTCATGATTCCTGGAGCAACTAACATATTCAGCGATGCCCGTGGTCCTGTTTCATATTGCAGCTAGCATTGAGGGTTAACAAACCGCGACGCCGAGACAAAAACACAATGCAGTTTGTCAAAACACAATGATATATCGTTTATTGCGCAGATTCAAACCAACTCGACCATGTTGTTCGGATGCGAAATATAAAACACAATTTTACGGTGTGTGGTTCTGTTTAGTTTCATTTTTCGCGGCTTGATCTGCCGTGGAATAACAATTTTCTTGCAACACTTTTATGTGAAAAGAAATGATAAATTTTAACCCCTTATTTCTTTTTATATACATTTTTGGACAGATGTTTGATTTATTTTATAATGTTGTCTGAATGCCTAACATTGATGGCGATAATATTATCAAATGAAATCAAATAATCCATTATTGACTTTAAACAATTTACGCTTAAATTAATTTTGTATCTGATATAATGTGATTATTATATAGACAAACGTGGTTTTAAAAGGTTACACCAGTAAAATTATATTTTTAATTTTCTTTATTCAAATTAAAATTTACGAAAAATTCAAGTAAGCAACTAGGTCAATAGTAAACTGTAAACATCCAAAAAACGGGTACACAACGTAAAAAGGAGCTCGCAAATAATTTCGTCAATGTCGAACCTTTGAAGCAATTCCAACCCTTGGAAGGCAAAATCAATCAATCACTAAAAAAATTGTCCATCAATACAACTTGTTAGGATCGATACGGGGCACCTTACTTTTTTACAAGCTGTTGTCTGTCTGTCTGTCTGTCTGTAATCAAATCTTGCAAGTTTAATTTGACCCACTTCCCGGTTTCCAATTGAGCTGAAAATTTGCATGCGTGTGTAAATCGGATGACAATGCAATATTTTTATGACATCGAGCTGATCTGATGATGGAGCTGGAAGGTGGCCAAAGGAACTCTGTCATTAAACAACGCAACCCCATCGAGTTTGGGCTCATTTGATTCGTCTTGACGAGTACTTCATGATGCAAGATGATAACAATAATTAAAGCTTGTTTTTAAAAAGTATTTTTTAAATTTCACTTGTTTTATTACAAGCTTCATATTACTTTCACCTGTCTGTTGTCTGTCTGTCTGTCTATCTGTCTGTCTGTAATCAAATCTTGCAAGTTTATTTTGACCCACTTCCCGGTTTCCAATTGAGATAAAAATTTACATGCGTGTGTAAATCGGATGACAATGCAATATTTTTATGACATCGAGCTGATCTGATGATGGAGCTGGAAGGTGGCCATAGGAACTCTGTCATTAAACAACGCAACCCCATCGAGTTTGGGTTCATTTGATTCGTCTTGACGAGTACTTTATGATGCAAGATGGTAAGAATAATTAAAGCTTGTTTTTTAAAAGTATTTTTAAAATTTCACTTGTTAAAAGACCTATTCTTTACAGCGTTAATTTTAGGATAACATTTTTGATAGAAATGTTTCGTAATTAGATTAAAGCCGACGACAGACAGAGGCGGGACGGAGCGGTAAAGCGGTCGCGATCTTCATTTTTACAAGCTTTATATTACTTTCACCTGTCTGTTGTCTGTCTGTCTGTCTGTCTGTAATCAAATCTTGCAAGTTTAATTTGACCCACTTCCCGGTTTCCTATTGAGCTGAAAATTTGCATGCGTGTGTAAATCGGATGACAATGCAATATTTTTATGACATCGAGCTGATCTGATGATGGAGCTGGAAGGTGGCCAAAGAAACTCTGTCATAAAACAACGCAACCCCATCGAGTTTGGGCTCATTTGATTTGTCTTGACGAGTACTTTATGATGCAAGATGATAACAATAATTAAAGCTTGTTTTTAAAAAGTATTTTTTAAATTTCACTTGTGTTATCTACTGCCCGCGTTAGTTATAGGTTACGTACAAATTCGAACATTACGAAAATTCCGCACCGCAACCGCTTTCCCGCTCGTGTGTGCCGTCATCTTAAAAGCATAAGTCGACAATGATGTACAAATATGTATTTGAGAACTCATTGATTCACCAAACAAAATTTGTGCAAGTAATCTCGTATTCGTCTTTACAGTCATAATGGAGGGTAGTTTGAAATACTGCTCCACCAACATCTTAAATAGTGCGTTGCGCAGTCAGTGGATGTGCATAACGGAGCTGAGCCGGTGGCACGTTTCTTTTGCTCCCAATTTTCTCTGACCTCTGGAGTGTGTGTGCCTAGTGATTCGTGCCGAGTGAATGTGCCGTGCATCTTTCGAACCTGAAATCTACGGCGCACTCGCCGTGCACGTGTGATATTTTTCTGAAATCCCTTGTCCGGGACGAAAGTGTTCGTGAACCTTCGCTTGTTTATTCTTGGAGAGCATTTGTTGGCAAACCTGCAGGACTATCGTGCTAGACCATATCTGCTTCTTATTGCGACGTGTATTTAAAAGTTGTTTTGTTTTTTTTTTTTTTTATACGAGATAGGCCTACGTTTGACCACATCCCACCTGATGGAAAGTGAAAATGCGGTCGACGATGGATCACGTAAGACGCCTAGAAAGGTACCTATTCACTCGTGCCTTGAAGATACCCAAGTTTTACCGCTCGGGAAGCACGGATGACGGCAAAGTGTTCCAAACGCGACCAGTTATCATTAAGAACGACGAAGCAAAACGCTTGGTGCGGGCAGTAGATAACGCCACTAAGTAAGGATGCCGCTTTGCCGTCTGCCGCGACGTCCGTCGGTTGTGTCCATCATTCATTCTTCTAGTGTATTTTACACGTTTTTTGAGTGACTTTTTATTTTTTTGTTTATTTTTTAATGTGTTAAAGCAAATTTGATTGTATTTGTGGTGTATAGTAAAGAGTTTACTATTCTATTTGGCAAATACCTGTTCGGCTAATTTTTTCCTAATTTACACACACTGCACATCTTTACATACTCATATCACCAGAGATTAGTGTGCAGACTGCATACCTGTAGAAAATGTAAATTGGTGACTTAAAAACGTTATAATTTATAGCATTTAACTGAGTTTAAATTTGACATAAAAATAAAATATATCGTGACAAAATTCCGTAAATAAATAATATATCAATGCAGAAAAAGCCGCGAGCTATAACCTAGTATCCAAAACAAAACACTTAGAACCGTGCAATCAAAATTCACGACGTTATTAAAATATCCAAAATGACTGTTTATTTCTAAGGAATATCTAATGCGCATCGGTCTCCGAAGCATCTAAACGGAGTTCTAAACAGACGTTCCGCCGGAATAATATCAGGAGTTTCGTCACGACCCCATTACAGATTCAGTCGAGGTACCGGCTTAAGTACCTCACAGAAAGACTTTGCCACTTGATCCCCAGTTTAAGTTCCACGCGTTGACATGGGACGCCGGTGGTTTTCCGAAAACATCTCTGTTTAGTGTGCTTCAGAGACGGTTTGAAAGCCAAGTTATGGATCAATTGAAAAGACCGGGACTTCCACTGAATAAGATGCCCAAATGATTTCGGTACCTACTATACATATAATAGCCTCACTTGATCTCATAATAAGCACTTTTGATAACGACTCGTTTTAAATATGCGTACAGAAACATAAGATAAAGGTTATCAATATCTATATTAATATTCACTTGTTTCGAGGTAAATACGATTACAGACACCTTATAAGTTATTGTTCTGAAATATTGCAATTACTAAATTGGCTCCAATTCCCAGGCGCATTGAAATTCAAATAACTTTGAAGGCAGAAGTTGTTATTGGAAGTCAATTCGGCCTCGCCTTGGCACTCTTACAGATTGAGCTTTCTCCATACCTTCGATGGAGATGATTTTTTTTTATTCAACAAAACATATACGACGTGATGACGAGAGTTTTTTACCGTTCGAAAAAAAATGTTGTCATATATATTTTATGAATTGGAAATGTAATTTAAAAAATAATATAGCGCTTTTTTGGGCTTTTGTGTTTTTGCGTGGGGACAAGCCCATGTGCTGTCACAATTTATTTTAAAAAAATCCAGCGAATTATCTCGCCGTGACGTCATAAGCCTCAGCTAGCAACTTTAACTATAGCAGTTTCAATGAATAAAGTAAAAAATATTGTGGTTAGTATATTTCTTACTACGTAAAGAAACCTTTTATGGATACATGCCCATCAAAACTTTTACGCGAATAATAAAGTTTTACGTCTGATTTTAAATTCATATACATTAATTTTTAACCGCCTTTAAAGAGAAGAAACTATGGAAATAATCATACAAATAAAATCCAATTAACAGCAGTTCACTAACTTTTAAAATATTTAATGATTCGAATTCAACAGTAACTTAATTCTTATGACCTTAATATTGGGGTTGAAATTAACAAGTTGGTATTTATTAAAGTGTTTTATCAGTAAGGGTGAGTTCACATTGGTGCAAAGTGACTGCCCGACGTAACGCGATGCGATGATGCGATTTTTCGCAAGAATAATGGAGCGTCTAAATCACTAGATAAAACATAAAAAAAGTACGGTTTTATTTGAAAGGATGGAGGCCATCTTAAAATAAATAAATTATAATAGATAAAGATATTATTTATTCCTTCTCAATATAATAATAATATTTTTATTTATTTTATTTATTAATACTTTATTGTAACACCACATGAAAATTAAAAATCTACAACAGTAATTAACAAACATAACAAATAAAAATACTTATCTACATAAATAAATTATTCATTATTATAACCTTAAATACAAAACTTTGCATGACAAGAACTGGCATGATTTAACGATGCAATTTATGATGGTCAACAGAAATAACTTTGTTTTGCTTACCTAATAATTGGTATGAAAACACAAAGTATTCATATAATAAATTCAGCTTTGCGCGACATCGCGTCGTAGATTTTTAAGATGTGTCACCGCGTCATACCCTGTGTGATCTCGCCCTAAGTGGTTTTATTAGGTCAAGTTACGTACATTACAGGGCACCCTAACACGGAATGGGCGTGTTCTTCTGCAGTTATAGACGTGGGCTACGGTTTCGATAAGTTGAATTAAATTACCTCGCAGTTTATCGGCTTTTACCTAATGTGCTGTAGAGTGATATCTTGAAAACAAAGGTCAAAATATTGTAAAATACTTAAATAAGTAAATGCACTACAGACAATATTGATCGAATTTACAAAGCAGATGAGATTATAATATTATAGTAGTATGACACGGGCAGACGTTGACAGAACAGAATGGCACATTTGAAATAATGTGGTTTTTGCCCAATAGTGGGACAAAATCGACTTATATAAGTTAATTTACTATAGGTAGGATTCTAGTGTCATCTATGTAATTATTTACAGAATATGAACTCAAAGGCATCCTCCCCAAGTTACCATGATTATCTTCCTGCCCTTATCCCACATTAAGTAGGATCGGCACAGAACCAAACTGTCCCACAATAAATTTAAAGCCTGATGATAGGGGTAACAGTGTAAGTAGCATGTTTCATCATTATCGCAGCCATAGGACGTCCACTGCTGAAAATAGGCCTCCTCTTTGGACTTCCATATGTACTGGTTGGAAGCGAGATGCATCTAGCGTCTTCCGGCAACTTTATTTTTATAAGGAGCATGATGATTTAAGAGTTACATATTTATTAGATTAATAATTGGATATCAAGAATTTCTTATGAAATTTCTTATGAGTATATTAAAATTCCTCGTACATTCATAATACTGGAAAGATTGACGTGTGAGCAATATCTTGTTTGGAACAAGATTAATAGCCCGTTTCCGCCGCCTCTGTGTATTCTGAAATATTTCCCAAATCAATCTATTTCTCGAGAGTTATGTATGAGAACGTTCCAAATAGAAAGCAACGATATCGCTGATGGATTATGCGTCTTTAAATATTGCGTTTTTTATTAACCCCCGACGCAAAAACGACGGGGTGTTATAAGTTAGACGTGTCTGTCTGTCTGTCTGTCTGTGTGTGTGTGTGTATGTGTCTGTCTGTGGCATCGTAGCGCCCAAACGGATGAACGGATTTTGAACTAGTTTTTTTTGTTTGAAAGTAGAGTTAGTCGAGAGTGTTCTTAGCCATGTTTGGTGAAAATCGGTCCAAGATGGCCGCCGCTACAAAATGGCGGATTACTTTTTTCTTCCACGACCCCCTCAATATGGGTATCAAATGAAAGGACTTAACGAGTAAAATACAGCCCAATATATAAAATTTAAAATCCAAGATGGCCGCCATCAAAAAATGGTGAATTAAGTATTGCGTTGGGGGTTTTTTTAAATTTTTAATTTAATTCACTTGTTATTGTACTAAAATATTTTGGAAATAGGTTAAGGTTAACTATTTATTCATCATCATCTCAACCGTAAGACGTCCACTGCTGAATATAGGCCTTACCTACTTTGGACTTCCATTATGTACCGGCGACCTTAACAAAGTCGTCTGTCTACCTTGTGGGTGGACGTCCTACGCTGCGTTTGCTTGTAACTATTTTTATCTTGTTCATATAAACCACCGTAGTGAACTGCAGGCCTATTGGCAATGAGACACTGATTTATATCACTATTAGTCAAAAAATTAAAATTTTGCAGAACGCTTCCTAAATTTGTCGTGTAACATGTTAGTGGATTACGCAACAAAGTTGAAAAACGCATTTTTAACTTAATTTTTTTTTACATTTTCGCACTCTCTGACTCTAAGCACTTTAAATTTTTGTTGGTTAATAGTAATATTATATACTAGAGCGTAAAAACCAATAAGCCTGCTGAAATCAGACTGCAGTGGAGAGGAGAAAAGAGGAGCTGAGTGGTCGAATTAATCGAATCGCATAAAATTCCCGCTCTGCTCTTCAAACCCTTATCCACGTACTTATAAAGCGAAGCGAAAGTTTTCTGCAGCTAAATTGGTTAATTTTTATTTTCGCTCCCGTGAATCGGTAGCCTAAAGTCTACTTTACTTAATACAAAAGTATTATACTCTTACTCTTTCCTTGAAAATTTAAAATTGATAGTGCTATTCAACTACACAAGACAACTTCTTGCTTGCCATCAGGCAGGCCATTTGCTTGCTTCTGTCTCTAACATAAAAACACCCACACAAGTATCGTCTAGGTATGTTATTTAGTCACGCGTAGTAATTGTTTGTTCATATTATTATTACAATAAGTATGAAAATTCGATTTATGTTCAAATTTCTCAAGTATTACAATATTCGTTTCAAAACAAAACCCTATATCAAAGTTGCACTGCTAGAGAAAGGCTGAGCCAGACACCTTTCTTAGGTATAAGGTCTTTCCTACAATGTCTGACGTCATCGATCCATTAGATAGGTGAACTGCCGACGCGACGTCACAATTATAAACAGAAATATTATCCCCGTATTATGTTTATTTGGAGTTAATCAACAGTTACAAATGGCAGTATAGTTTGCTTCCAAATTCACGCGCCAACCTAATGTTACAATATTTAGGAACACTACACACTATACACCGGCGATACCACCACCACAAATAATTGAGGTCATATTTTATATGTAGTTACATTGTGCCATAAATATTTTTATTTAGTCTATGCTGGGCCACTGCTGCTGAGCAAAGACTTCCTGGCGCCACCTAAAGGCAGCCGACCTGGTAAGGGTCAAGGCCGGCCCTCCGTCTCTTTCTGGGACAGCCTCAGCGACGCCGTTTTTTTTGGGCCCATTTCTTGGTGATCTTTGACCAGCAATCGAGGCGCAAGCGACAGACATGACCACCCACTTGTTACTTACTTACAAAGTTAGATAATATTGTAATAAACAAAATAATAACATTTTACAGTACGTACAAGCCCTATTTCTTGGTATTTAATAAATACTGCCGTACTGAAAGTGGCGACCCACTAAGTGTGTAGCGTCCTGTATAGTACGAGTATTACGTAGCTAATACATCGTGCATTACGGTGTAATCCATCAAGTGAATATGGCGCTAATAGCTGTTCATTCACCGCCGAGTTTGAACACAAATTAACTGTACTCTGAACCAAGTCTACTAGTCTAATAAATAATTTTATGAAATTGAAATTATTTAGTGCTAATACTATCCAGGATTTAGCAAGCTGAAGTGGTAATGGGCTGGTCACATTTTCCGTACAACCGACAACCTTTGGGCTAGACGAGTTCTCGAGTGGAGACCACGTCTCGGTAAACGTAGTGTAGGGCGCCCATGGGCGAGATGGGGCGATGATATCCGGAGCTGGGGGTGGGTGGAGAAGAAAGATGGGGGATCGAGTTGAGTGGTGTGCCACGGGGAATGCCTATGTCCAGCACTGTATGAACATAGGCTGATTATAATGAGTGATAAAAATGACTTTCTATTAAGCTGTACCTATTGTTGGGCATAGTACTCCTCATGATTACGTCACAGCTTCCGATCCTGTTCCTTCTGACAACTTGACAATATCGTCTGACCATCAGAATGTTGGTTCGCTTTAAGAGCCTTGTCGTGAGTACCATATCGTTGCAGCCTCGGTCCATCAGATTTCATCCCGTGTTACAAAGTATCAAAATCTTAAATGCAAAAAAAAAAAACATGACTATTACATTTGCAGTTTTAATTAGGTATTCGATACTCGATAAGCACAAAGTCATACGCAGCACTGCGATACGCTTATCATCCTCTTATCTCCATCTTACTTTATATTTTAAAGGGTAAAATGCACGAGGATTATAATATTGTATGTGCTTTAACCTTACCATGCCTAAACGGATGAACCGATTGAGTTAAAAATTTGGTACCTAGAGGTACTAAATTCCCTTTCCATAGTCTACTAACATATATTTATTGTAGGTACCAATGTGTAGGTTGCCTATAACAGAAACCTAGGCTACGTTTCAGCGGATAAAACCGCTGTGCTAGTTCGGAATAATATTTTCCACAAAGTTGTCCTTAGTTTATCAGCTTGCTTTAGAATCTGAAGTTTCCTTTTCTTTGAACAATTCTTACTTTTCTGCGGTTAAACTCCAGAATAACTACGGATTCAGAAAAATCTTATTATGTAAACGATTCTATTGAAAGCAGAAATAATTTCTAAATGAGATCATAAACGAGATAACATAAATTCTACAATTGAAACAGGTACATATGACGTGTAATTGTTTAAAGTTTTGAAACCAAATACATAGGTAATTATGATTTATTTAGCTGAATTTTATGTGTTTTAATTGAGGGAGTTATCCAGGTGTGTACTTAATAGATGACCAAAAAGCTGGGTCTTACCTCGGCCAACGCAACGTCTAAATTTGGCGACACAGAAAGGTAATGGGAACTTTTTAGGCACCCTACGTGCAGAAGGCGATCTCAATAATGTTTTTATGATTTATGCTAATTAATTATAAAAATAGGTTAATTAAATGTTTTATCTTAAATCATATTATAAATTAGATACATCTTCTAAATAACATGAAATTGCAATAAAAACCTTTCCAGATCATACCAATAGGGACCGCTTGATAACGCACTTTCCAAAGAAAATTAAACCAACCCGAAAGTAATACGCAAACTCAGTGAACCGATAGCTTTCGAACTTACGTTGAGTTCGACCAGTTTAAAACTGCACCTATCAGCTAAACAAATGTTCCTTAAAATTAAGGGAACGATGTACAATTTTAGATTGATCGAGCTGAACCGGCTACTTGGAGAAGTCGAAGTTTATTCTGTAAAGATATGAAGAGACAAACGAAAGGTTTGCTTCGAACCCCAATACTGTGTTCAGTGGAGGGTTTTAAATGAAGTGATTTGAGAGTATTTACATGGTTTAAGATGCTTGTAAAGACTCTTTTTTTGTAAGATTTCCTTATATCCATTGCTTTTATGAAAGTCTAGCATAAGCTAGTAAAGGATAAGCTCGCGAGCATAAGCTCGCGGCTTGGCCTGCATGACATCCTTTCTTAGCGGAGGTCTACGTCATAAACATATCCCGAATCTATGTTCCAAATTTCAACCCAATCCGTCCAGCGGTTTATGCTGTGCGTTGATAGATCAGTCAGTCACTCTTTTTTTATATATTTAGATTAAAAGAAGATAAAAAGTAGTAAAGTACTAACATCACTAATCACTCTAATAATATTTTAGGTGAAAGAATGTGTGGGTTTGCTGAACGGATTGAGTTTAAATTTGCTAAATAAATAAAGCTATCTAGTTTCAGCTCTGAAATTTCACATAGGCTACTAATAGGGTTCGAAGCCGCGGGTCACGGCTGCTAGACAAGAGATGAAAGTTTATTGATAACACAAATAAATTGAAATTAAACCTATACCTAATAATTACTGACAATATTTTAGTTTTACTTTGTAACACAAAATTGACCATAATAATCGGTGTTTCGTGCTATTCATGTATCAGTTTGAATTCAGTTACAATATTGCCGGGAAGTCCTCATTAAAATAGGACAGTTGCTATGTAAAATGTATATTCATCACCGAAATTAATCACAAAATAATGTTTTATCAATACAATTTTGAATACATATTTGTAATAGTCTTACTTATATTATAAACGTGAAAGTTTGTAAGAATGTATGTATGTATGGACGTCTGGATGTCAGGATGTCTGGATGTATGTTTGTTACTCTTTCACTCCTAAACGTGTGAACTGATTGAGCTGAAATTTGGTATAGAGATAGCTTAGACCCTGGAATAACACATAGGCATAGGTACAGCAGGTAAATCCGCTGGGCACAGCTAGTTGTTTAATGTTTATAAAATTGCCATATATTACATATTGGGTTGTTATAGGCTGAACATAGACCTCCCCTTTGGACTTCCATATGTACAGTTGAAAGCGACCTGCATTCAGCGTCTTCCGGCGACCTTTATAAGGTCGTCTGTTCAACTTGTAGGTGGACGTCCAACGTGGCGTTTGCTAGTTTTTCGCAGTATAATTTACTTCTAGTTAATAAAACAAAACTATACTAAACTGCCGTATAAATATAGCTTTGTTCCTGCATTGCGCTCATCATTCAGAAATATATTTTGAAAATATCTTATAAACCAAGGTATTATTATAATATTATGAGTGTCCTTCTCTTTTAAGAACCTCGTCTATTACAGCTCTGTCCTTAAAACTTATACCTACTGCATTGCACTTATCGCCCAGAATCTTAAGAAGCTAAGTTTCCTTAACGCAGTCATTTTTCAAACCATCTTATCCATTCACGATGCTAAGCGCCGCAGAATATAAAATAAACAAAATAACCTTTATTTCCTATTAATATTAATTAACATTACAATTTAATAGATTTGATTTAGGGCACCAAAACTCTGGTAAAGGGCTCCTCCATACTTTGTCATGTAGTGCGGTGTTGTGCCGGGCTATTGGCTAATTCTCACCCACTACGATTGATGGCAACTTCAATGTACATTGCTGCTTTTCTTACTTTACTCATATTAATAAGGAGGTTTAAGCACGTAATGTACGCAATTTTGTCTATGGATTCTAGTGTTTTCAATTCAATTCAATTCGTTTATTTCTGTTATTCACCATAGTACACAATTTAATAATAATAATATTTTGACATAATAATAATTAATAATAAAATACGCAAATTACATAAAATCCAAATAAAAATATCAATTTCAAAAGTTAAATTAAATAATTTGTCGCGAACCCCTCATGCAGGCGCATCCAGTGACCCAAAATATGGCAGTCCCACCTGGTAGACAATGCTCTCACGATGCTGTTTTGACCTCCGAGCACTCGGCCCCTCAGGGATGCACACCGCTTGCGTATGATGGCATGAAAGCCATCTACTGTGTAGTCGGCAAACATCCCAGATGCGCTACAGAATCGCGAAAGTCCCAACAGCACCCTGAAGGCATTGTTATATTGGACTCGTAGCGCATTGTATGCCCTCTGCGTGTAGCAAGTCCAAAGGCTGCAAGTGTAAAAGGACTGGCAAGGACTGGCTGGTTTTACATGTCGTTTTGCGATAGTTAATAGGCCCTCAGGTTGCACCAGCAGTTTTCACAGAATATTAGAGTAAGGTAATGGTAACCAAACCAGACGGGGACTCACATTGAAAACCCCTCCTTTAGATATTATCGAATTCAAAATGATGTGAAACATTTATCATAATTTCCTCACATTAAACGGTAGGTATATTATATACGGCCGTACCCTACATTTTATAATTCCGACCCTCAGTATTGTCTCATAAAAGATTACAGAGGAATATTTGACAAAATTGTAATGAAACGAGATTGGAAAGTCTTCAATCTGTTACCGATTCGGGTCTACTCATTTATTTCTTTAAATTGGTTTTTGATGAAGTTGTGATTTACATTTCGATTCACTTTATGAATTTATAATGCCATTGGTTTTGGAAAGGTTATATAAAATAATAAAATGTTTCAAAATTTATTTGAGAATCTATATTTATAAATTAATTTTGTTTAACGCAAAAAATAGGACATGTATTTATTAACATGGGTACATCCGCATGTTAATAATAAATTAAATAAATATTATACGCTGCTACACCACAAAATGTGCCACACTGCTCGGTCTAGAAGGGATGTCGTCTAGATAGGCCAGCAAATTAATTATTATTGTATTTTTGTAAATTTGTTTACTTTGCACATTTATTTTAAGCCAAAACGTCAGGTTGATTTTACAAAATGTTTTTTTTTTTATATATAAAAGTAACATTAAAATATCTACGCGATAAGCCGCGATTAATAAAATTAGCATAATTTCAAATTGCGACAGTTTATATTACATTAAAATCAAATCAATTATGTAGTCTGTGTTTCCCAGTGTGGGCTTATTGTGCTTGAATTATCACTTCATAATATTCATAGTTGAACCTTGTCACGTAAAGAATTCCAATCCTCCGCTGTTCATAATAAATGAACTAGAAATGCTTACACCGCGTCGGTGGAATGTCTAACGAGAATGATGCCTCATGTTTGAAATTTACATACTATTGTTGAAAGCAGACACCACGCACCAAGCACTAAATTGAGACCAAGTAGTAAAGATTTTGTAGCAATCATTGTACTGTTTTTCTCAGGTGATATTTATTTTACGAGAATTAGATTCAGAGAGGTGTGACCTAAGAAACACATAAGTCATCTAGGTATAGCTTGTTCAGAAACGTAACGAATGAAGTTACACTGAAAATTATCTCTATCATTCAAGAATCAAAGGTACCGTTAAATATTTTTTGTGTAATTACTCAAAGATGCATCGACCGTGCGCCTCGGTTATTGAAAACGAGCTCAATGTCGGTTTTTTTTTTTTTTTTTATGTTATGAAGTAGAAGACGAGCAAGACGCCCTCCTGATGTTAAGAGATAACGGCTGCCCATAATCAGTACAGTGTAACCTAGGATTTCACAATTATGTGAAATTCTAGGAGCACTGCACCAACGCTTCTTACTCAAGAGTCATAAGATGTTAAGACTCTTTAGCCCAGTAATTTCACTAGCTACAGTGCCCTCCTACCGGAGCACAGTAATGTTTGCACATCACTGCTCAGGTGGTAGAATAACTGGCACTGTTGGGGTACCCACCTAGACGACCTCCTGCAAAGGAAGTCTACCCCCGGTAAAACAACAAACACGGTTTTACAAGCTTTTATTTACATTCACCTGTCTGTGTGTCTGTAATGAAATCTTGCAAGTAATATTTGATTCACTTCCCGGTTTCCGATTGATCTGAAATTTTACATTCTTGTTTAAATGACAATGCAATATTTTTATGACATGGTGCTGATCTAATGATGGTGATGGAAGGTGGCCTTAGGAACTCCGCAATTAAACTTTGCAACTCCATCGAGTTTGGGCTCATTTGATTCGTCTTGACGATTACTTTGATGCTGTATGGTAATAAAAATAAAAGCTTGTTTATAAAATACACTTGTTATTATTCAGTACAACACTAGGACTAACTCAATGGTAAATTAGCATTAAGTAGTTTTTTATTTTATTTGTCTGTGATAACGAGCACGACGTCTGCCAATATTACTGTCCTGTGTGACGTTTTAATGGAATATTCCTCTAAGTAATGTCCTTACACCCCTCTACTACACACTGCCTCTAGCTATGAGTTGTGCAACTATATTATCTACAACAGGTGAAATTAAACCTTTTGAATAGTGTAATGGAATCGTATTACTCCCCAGTAATTTCACTAGCTATAGTGCCCTCCTGCCGAAGCACAGTAACGTTTGCACATCACTGCTCAGGCGGTAGAATAACTGGCACTGTTGGGGTAGTCATCCACCTAGTGGTCGTCCACCTAGACGATCTCCTGCAAAGGAAATCTACCCTCGGTAAGTCATCATCTCATATTCGTTTGCGCATTATGTTCTTAGTTTATTGAAGACTAGCCATTTAGTCCAGCCATCCAGGCGTGAAAAAGTAACTAACACCCATACATTATAATATCCGACTGCAATGTTCATCTTGATCGATTCAGCGGTTGTTGAGTGTAAAGGTACTCGTAACAAAACACGCGCAACACACGAACATGCCCATCTCCATTTTCACGTTTACAATATTAGTAGAATTTGTTAGTTATAATACATATATACCTACCTACATATTATTATTCAGTTATTTTCTTAATTTGCTTATTTCAAACCTAATAACGAGCTTTCATTTACTTTCATCTGTCTGTCTATTGATTCCTTATACGAGTACTTTGGTAATATTATTAAAAGCTTGTTTTTAAAAATATTTATTAAAATTTCACTCGTTTTTGTGTCTTTTTTTTTCAAATTATAAAATTATATAGATGAAGTTTAAATCAAAATATTGTTAAGAGCTCCAACGCAGCCGTTATCAGTGTAAAAGAGAGCAAAACACGCAAGAGAGCATAAAACTAGTTACGGAATAAATGGACCGAGCAAGCTTTCAGAACTATTCATACTCCCTTTACATGTTTAATGAAAGAGCTCCGATAGAACGAGATCCCACTTTATAACTTGCATATTATGTTTCGTGCAGACACGAGAATTTATTATTGCTTCTATATAAAGAGTAGACAGTTTTCGTAATTCTTTAAAATATATAGTAGTTTATTTTAAGGCAGATGTCTTTAATGAGAAAATAAGGATATCTTACAAATATTATAAACGTAAAAGTTTGTAAGAATGGACATCCTGGCATCCAGACATCCGTACATCGACGGATGTCTGGATGCCAGGATGTCTGCATGTATGTTTATTACTCATTGACGCCTAAATGGGTGGACGGGTGGATTGCTTTTTTTAATATTATGTGTTTACAATGTTTATCTTGGTTTGGCTCTTAAGTAGGTAAATAAAACTATAAATTATTAACTCTAATGATGTTAGGATTTGCTATCTTAGCTTCCAGAGCGATGTCTTCTAGTTAACCAACAGGGATAGAAAATATTCAACAGTAGAAAGATGGCGGTTATACATACACATAAACACAATCAAAAACTTTCTCCCCAAAAATATTCACGCGATCCACAAAACAGAATCCGCAGAAAGTGTACCAGCAGTAAAACAAACACGTATTTACTTACCCACATTAGTGGCGCTATAACTCCAGTATTCGGCGACACGTGGAAGTGTCCAGGGAGCAAACGTCACCGTTCCCAGATTTACGACTCTCCACCATCCATTTTGTTAAAACGTACCGTGCAACATGCAAAAGCACTCGGCCGAAACACGTGAATGGACTAAAACTACTATCCAAGTGGAAGTAGAAACTGTAAACCTCCACCTGAATAATGTAATAATTTTAATTAAAGCCCGACGTTTCCAAATGGAAAAGGTACATTTTGAAATTATGCCTTATTGTGTAAGAGGAGCAGTATAGATCGTAGGCATTTCTTCTAGATAACCTAGAGATGTGAGAGACTTGTTCATTTAGTACAGAAGTCTAGAAAAGGAAAAAGTCATTCATACTTGGTCTTTGATAAGCTAAACTAGCTCTAAAATACTTCTTAAACAATAAGTTTTTTTTTTTCAAAGAAAAAGACATTTTACTAATATTATAAACGTGAAAGTTTGTAAGAATGTTTGGATGTCTGGCTATTATATTATGTTTGTTACTCTTTCACGCCAAAAGGGTGAACCTATTGAGCTGAAATTTGGTAAATAGATAGTATAGACCCTGGAATAACACATAAGCTACCGTACAGCGGGTAAAAAACCATGTTTGTTCACACATGAAACAGGACACAATTTAGGAATATTATGATTTTAAGCTAAACTTTAGCACAAAATAACTTTCTAGTTGTTTTTTACACAGCAACGAATGCTGTCGCCACTTTCCCTAGTTCATAGCAATAGGTATACATTTAAATACATGCTATACATGTATTGTGTCTATAAGGGAATCTGCTGATTTACTCCTGAGGGAAATGGACGACAAATCATACAATAAACTGGGAGCACATACCTTCGTTTCGATTTCAACTTTGGGACTCCGTCCCCCTCGACCTTGCACCATCACGATCTCGTCACCCACCTGCACGTGAAATGATCTCATGAGTATTCCACCACATTCCACTACATTCTTGCACATACGTATTCTATACGTCATAATGTAAGTAGGTGCCTTTTCCTAATCTACCCTCTCCTAGCACGGATGGGAGATATCTCTTACATCCCACGTCAGAGACGGAATTCAACTTGTCCCATTCCAGTCAAAGTAGCGAGGCTTCCACGGGAAGGGTATGCGGCCACCCCGTTAGGGTAAGCCGCCAGGGTTCAAAGGGCAATCAATCCCTCCCCCAGGGGGAGGGAGAACATGCATGATCGATCTGCGTCCCGGGAAACGGCTGTACAATAATTTGACTTCAGAATCACGAAACACAGAATGATCGTCAAGACACACGTGTCCTATAGCGGCCATCCCAGAAGGACGGCGATAGCACGACCACCTAGCCTCGAGACGAGCGTAATCGCCCCACTAACCAGACATTACAACTCTCTTGCCTGGTAGCAGTCTTCCCCCTATCACTAGATAGCAACAGGACGATACCCCGCCCCAAGGCCAGCATAAACGTCTCACTACGGGAACCTCCGGTGCCCTGCATGGCCACTTGGACTTCTATGCTAAACAATACGCGAGCTCGTCCGGTTTGTTCTGGACCGTAGTAGATCAAAACGGACGGCCAATTTATTATAGATAAATTACGAGCTTTTAAATATAACATCTCCAATAAATACTACGATGTTCATGTGTGGACACTATGGTAATACTCAGCTTTAGTTAATCCAGGCTCAGCTCCGTACTTCACATAGTCTTTACGAAGAGAACACGCGCGCTCAGACTTAATCGTGCGAATGGCGGTCGCCGCCATTTTAACCGGAACTAATTTACCGAAAGACGTCGCCGGCGAGCGATCGGCACGCCGGACGGAAATACACTGACATTTGGTCATTACGAAATAATAACTAACAGCGCATTGATTCTAATATTATATAAGTTATGCTAAAATCGGAGCGTATTAAATTAGGAATAACTATCGTATAAACTTCTTTATACCGAGTAATTCAATTGGAACGGTAACTTATTTGACGAGAAGTATGATAAGTCAGAGTTTGTAATATTCAATCTGTGGCATTCACCTTCTACAGAGTCTTAAGCTGGTTACGCTAGATTGCGCTAATAAGTGTTACCAGTTCATATTTACTACATCGCGCTATTCGCGACAAATGCGTGTATTCGTAGTTCTGAATATGGAAGTGTTCACAGAATTAATTACAGCAGGATCCAGGCGCGTACTTTCACAAAGTCCTTTGACGACGAATGCTTTGATATCTAAACGACGCGGCAAAACAGTAGCTGCGCTTCACTAAAAGCCGATCAACATTATTAGATTATAATAATTAATCCATGGAATAACTATCACTATTGCGGAAGTATTTAATCAGGTATTAATATCATATTAATTATATCATGGAGTAGTTTTATGAAAACTAGCTGAACATCGACGTTTAACTTTCTGAAAAGTACAATAGAATCGTATTATATTCTAAGCTACATAATATAAAATTCCAGCAATTAGTTTACCTAATCCAAAGAAGTAGGTAACTAAAAAATTAATAAAAAGTATCTACTCACCACACCATTTTCATACCTATTAAATCTAATATTAAAATTCAATTTCATAGAAAAAATAATGCTGGTAATGCTGGTATTAAATAATTTATTGAAAAAGAACAAAATTGTGTTACAAATTTGTGAAGAATTAGCAGTAATTTGTCATCGAATAAAAAATACGCCATAAAGGCCTTTCTGAACGAACCGAGCTTTATGAATCTCAAATACGCCTTTGCGATGACACCCAAAGCGTGGCTCACGACTTGCAGCTTTGAAATTCGATGCGCATCGCGACTACTCGCAAGCACATGCTGTCATTTTTGCAGGCTCAAAGAAAGGTCTTTCTTTTACTACCTAACACATTGCGAAAACTTTTTCTACTGAAGACTGAACTCCCTTTATTGAATATGATTAAATTTATATGTTTACATAAGTAGATATAAATACCTATTTATAATATAAAATATTCAGACATTCCAGTCTATTTATATTTATTTTTTTACCTTTTTTATTTTACTACCTATTTATTATCAGCTTACATAATTTAGTTCAAGTAACAATGCAATTTTCATCAAAATCAACGAAAACATGATGTTTTTACATAAAACGGCTGCTGTGTGCCACCAATAAAAATACATTATAACTCTTACTACAACCATCATTTTTTTTCGGGTTTATTTATACTCGAACAGAACAGGTCACCCTTCTTACACTTTCAGAGTCAGATCACAATTTATAGGTTGTGTGGCTAACCTATATGTTGCAGTTTCAGGTCGCCAAGATTACTGCAGGCCCTGCAACATGACCTGACGACTGACTCCTACATTATATCTTATAGGAAACAGCCGGGACCCACAGTTTTGCGTGCCTTCCGAAACACGGTAGCGTTAAGCAAAATCATAGCCACACTGAGATTTTAACCCAGCACCTCCTTCTTACAAGCCGGACCAACGACCACTGGGCCACGGACTCTACCATAAAATTAACTCCATTAGTATTTTAAGCCTCTATAAGATTTTACTTAGTTTAAAATTGGCACATACTTCAGACAATGTAATAATGTTATAGCAATAAAACGTGTCCATTTGTAGTAGTTTATTTCCAGACAAGTCTAGACTCGTAACCCGATTGCCAGATATCAGACAAGGCGAATGGCATAAAGGTGGTTGTACACCGCGCGCTGAATTATTAAACTAGCACCAGACCGACTAACTCTCACTTAATAAGTACATTGGCCATCATAAACTTTTTGTATTCAGTTTTTGTAAATATTTTGTATCTTCATAAGTGAAGGCAGTGACAGAGAATATAAAAACTACTTAGAGCTAACATGTGTGAGTGTACCTACATAAAATTAGCTTTGTAACATAAATTCAAAGATAATATCTTCCCGATCGACTACGCGAGACTAAGACCGACCGATGATCACGACCCTTCTTTGTACAGCGCGGTCACAAGATGCGGAGTCTTGCATCTATCTATGTTTCATAACAATTATAATTATTAACTAGCTCGTGGTCGCAGCTTTACCCGTGTGGTAGAATCCTTTCTTAGCGGAGGTTTATATCATAAAACTTATCTACATTTCAAATTTCAAGCGAATCCGTTCCGCGGTTTGAGGTGTGGGTTGAGAGATCAATCAGCCTTTCTTTTATACGAGTATAATACGAGTATTTAGATACCAAGCATGTAATTAAGATATTAAAGCAATAAGTTGGAGTCTCGATCTCTGTCGCGTGTCTTGGTCATCTTACGCGGTACCCAAAAATAGCCGCCAATCATAAGATTATGTAAATAGGTAGTTGCACTTCTAGTTCATGAAGGCTGAAGAAGCCTTTAAGAGACTAGCAGCAGTGACTGCCAAAAATACAAATGTTTTTTTTTATTGTTCTTTATTCAAATTTATAATGAGTTTAAAAGCCTGCGTGGCTATTCCTATTTTCTATTCATTCTGCACATATCGTGGAAACTTTGTTGTAACTGTTTACAATTTGGGAAAAGAATATATAATTTTGTTCATAATATTACATCGTAGTTCACAAAAAATATTAAGAAAGTTGCCTAAAAAAGTAAAGTTTGATATGGGTATGTTGACATAAGGTGTTAAATTTTTATTGTTAAAATTCATGTAGAAGTTTGTTATTATTATTATGTTTAACCAAAAACAACAAAACGGCACAATTCACGTCTAATATTGCTGAGTATATCTCAAATACGGTAATTATCCGGAACCGTGGTTGAGATATTCTCAACAATATTATATGTGAGTTATGCCGTTTTGTTGTTTTTAGTAATGGAGAACACTCGCGATAGTTTTAAAAATATAGGTTGATATGCCTGTATGAAATTGTACAAAAATCATTAATGACATAGGGACAAAATGAGTAGGTACGGCTCACTCGCCACCTGAAAATTGTACCAGTCATTAAAGTCGCGCTTTGAGGAAGCCATCAATAATTCAGTGGGAGAGCTCTCAATCTGTGAACCTCGCAGTAACGAGATCAGCGCACGGTATTAACAGTACGCAAACTTTACTGACTACAGAAATTTTACCAGTTTTGTACATAGCTCCATTAGAAGTCAAGAAAAGGAACATAATTCAAGTATATTCGTACGCACTTTAATGAAATATTTAACTTTATATTCCTTTTAGATCCGAATTCGTGAGTAATATGATAGGCATAGTCGTAGAAAATGTGTTAGTCGTATGTCGGTAAGCCTTTGACCATGATTTCGCGTGATGTTAAGCTACGGTCCAGCCATTGCTGTAGCAGACTAAATCTTGAAGTCGGGATTGCCCGCCCCTTTTTTTGATCCAGGAATAATGCGGTACGCATCATTACCCTACGCCGGGGGGCGGTACGTGGGACTCGCCAGCCAACGATGGCAGCGGCGGGAACACGCTAAAAAACCTGAGGGTGTTCCTCCGGGACGCTATAATGCCGGGGCAGCGGGTACACCAAAGCACTCATCCGCGGTCCGCGGCCCCGACGGCGTTTGGTCCTCACTGACAGGAGGACCCCTCCGCGGTGAGGGATTGCCCTCCCTGGCTTTACTAATTGTCGGCACGCGGTTTCGTCTAGTAGGTGATAGCTATTTAGCCTACTAGTGTATCTTTACAATTCACAATATCTAATTAAAAGTATATTATTATTATTATCATCAACCACTGAAGTGCACTGAGTACAAATGGACAGGTCCATTCGAACCACATTATGCGGTTTCCCGATATGTGCAACCTACGCGAGCCTGCTATTTTGGTCGTTATTGGTCTTGGTCGTTATCCACCTTGTAGGAAAACACTACGTCCTTTCCTGTGGCTTCGGAATGTGTGGCTAAAAAATTCATTAATTCGCATTTATAATACCCAGGTATTAGATGGGCCTCTTTTACTCGGAATATTGAAAAAAAAGTAGCTTTCGTTTTTTTTTGGTTTCCAGCTATCTAACCAGTTAACTTACTATAGTCATATTAACGTGAAATAACAATTAATTAACAAGCATGATGCTCTCCTGATGGTGAGAGATAATAATATTATCAGCCAACCCAAAATAAACTTAGAATACATAAGAAAGAAAATAACTTCCTCTCACAAGAGCTCGGAGCTGAATTAAAACGTTTCTCACCAGCATATTTTATTACAGGATATTCATACAAAATCTCGAAATACGATTTAATACCTCCGCTCGGGTATAAATCACCTGACAGAACGAAATCGCGGCCAAATATATAGGAGCTACTTAATTTATGGACAACGATTTGTCGGAGCGAGGTTATTGTGACATGCTGTTCATTCAGATGTTCAATTTCATTCATTCGCGGCGAATTTTAAAATCTTTTCAGTTAAAATTTGTGAGAGTTGAGACGTATCCACCACATACGACATATTGACTGAATGACTTTCGAAAATGTTAGGAAAAACTTTTCCTAGATAATAATGATAATAGATAATATTGGGGTTTATCCTCCAACAGAACAGCAGGTAACCTTACTTAAACTGTTATGAGTCAAATCATAACTATAAGTTGTATGACCAACCTATGTAGCTGCGTATATTATGTGGCAGTTTCAGGTCGCCGAGATTACTACAAGGCCTGCAACTTGACCAAACGACTATTTCCTACATAAGTTGTAGGAAACAGCCGGGATCCAGTTCTACGTGCCCTTCAACACACGATAAAAGTCGCGGCTAAAATTATGAAACACATTAATACTCATGTACATGCATGTACCTTGTGAAATGTACCATGTACTTATAAATGTCTTGCTAACGAAATGAGAACAAGTAATTAATTATTGTGTTGACAATTGTCATTTACTCGAGAACCTAAAATTAAAGGTTAGGTATTAAATTAAACTAATGGTTTATTTTAGCACCAAGGGTCTATAGTTTATTTATTCTCAGCGTGTCGATTCTGTCCGAAGCGACATTCGGGCCGGGAATTGTATAGCCAAATTCTGATTGAATTGCCAGGCTGTTTGTTCCAACACTAGAAACTCGACTGTTTGTTCTATCGTAACTAAATTTGGGATTTTATTTCCACACAGGTTTTGGAGGTTTCCGAGATTCGTGCCGATTATTATTGATTTGTTTTTTGGTCTAATTGAATTGGTTTCGTTGTTGATTGGAAACTGTTTGAGTTTAAACTGTACTTAATGTCTTTGAACGTCCGTAATAAATGTGTCTATACTTTTAGTTTTTAGTAGAAATAAACATTAAATTTTTTACTTAAGTAATACTTCCTTAACTTTATTAACTTTCTTATTTTTGACGTACCTACTCATTTTATTTTAAAGATTATTTTAAAGTCTTTATGTGACAAATATTTTGATTTACAAAATTTCGTGTTTTTATGAAAAAGATTAGAGCTATTTATTATACATTGATAGAGGTATAAATAATGTATTACAATACGTACTAAATAAATA
The DNA here is from genome assembly GCA_947507615.1 of Hemithea aestivaria. Lineage (NCBI taxonomy): Eukaryota > Metazoa > Arthropoda > Insecta > Lepidoptera > Geometridae > Hemithea > Hemithea aestivaria. Next base: position 2,767,013 of record OX382328.1, read on the forward strand.
AGTATTTGATTTTTTTTTAATTATGACAGAATTTATTTATGGTATATAAATAAATTCTAAAATAAAATAATAAATAAATCTGGAGATTTCTTAGCAAATCACACTTCACATAACCTATTTATCAGAAACATTAATTATATTCTTTATAAAAAAAGCAAAAGGGTTAATTGGATTGGCCTGGGAGTTTCCAAACCCGAATAAACGCAAACAATTATAAGCATTTACGGATAATCCGGTTCACCATTAAGAGCATGGGTAACTCAATTTGCTGATTTGGTACAAAGCCTATAACAACATAAAACAAGCAAATATACTCGAACCTTCCTCCAACCAACAGCTTATATATTATGTTGTATTATGTCTGCTCCTAGATTATGTACCTTGTGTTAATTCTGCATTAGTTTTTTTATGCAAGAAGGTGAATAAAATGGGTTTAACACTCCAACAGAATTTACACTGCAAGACTCAAAAAAGAATCATAATGTTTATAGTTTTTTTTATACTTTATAATAGGTTAGCCCTTGACTTGATCTTGGCTGATTTCAAGCTATGATAAGGTCTAAGATGGAGGCAGTCTAGAAGGAATAAATCACTCCCTGGCTTCACTGAACATCATGTCGGAACATAGTCGTAATAACTCCCTGGCGACACGATATTACAACACTATACAAGAGTTTTAACGTACTTAATAAAATAAAAATAAAAAATCAATCTAAATCAATAATCAATAATCAATCAATCTAAATCTGGAGAAGCTTATAATCACAGGCAAAATCTAAGGAAAGGGGTCCCCAGGCCCCAGTCCGATGCGTTGGTCAGATCAGATCCGCACCACTCTCGAAGCTCCCATTCACTAGGCCCTGAAAACCAGCCGACCTAGATAGCGCTCCATCATAAAAGATGGCATCCTACAAAGGGGTGATGATGACCCTCAGTAGTGGGGAATACGACCTAAGCAGGAGGAGGAATAAAAAAGAGTTGTTCTATTCTGTTCGACTTTACATTTTGTAGCTAACGTCCAAAATCCACGCATAAGACGTTATCAGATAATTCCATAATCAAAGTTAACCAATTTAATTCCAGATACAAGTTCTACTCGATCCTAATACTTTTAACAGAGATTTCTCACATGTGATAAGGATTACAGGTTATTAAAAAACTTTAGGCAGTACCTTTTGATTCTTTTATAAGTTTTATAATTTATTTATATTTCAAATAGATGTTAATTAAAGAAAAATCTTATTCAACTGCTGCTAGGACTTAGTATGTTTCCTAAATGAATGATTTCTAAATTAGTTCATGAGGTATTGGTACCATTATATAAATGAGGTATTGGTCCCATAAAACGTAAACTCTGCTTTTCTGTTTCTATAAAAACACAAAAAATCAAATCATCTGTATAAGCGTCCGTGGCCCAGAAGTCGTTGGTCCGGCTTGTAAGCTGAAGGTCCTGAGTTCAAATCTCAGTGTGGCAAAGATTTTCGCCTGGACGCTACCGTGTTTCGGAAGGCACGTAAACTGTGGGTCCCGGCTGTTTCCTATAAGATATGTAGGAGGCAGTCGTTAGGTCATGTTGCAGGTCCTGTAGTTATCTCGGCGACCTGAAACTGCAACATATAGGTTAGCCACACTCTGACAGTGTAAGTAGGGTAACCTGTTCTGTTGGAGTATAAACACCAATTATTATTATAATTATCAAAATAGTTCAATCTAAATAGCTGATTAGAGATTCGAGTTTGAATTCCTGCTGCATAACATAGCACTTAATATACTAGGTATTCATCAATATTATAATCTAATTCGATCATCAGTACGTTGAATCACTCGTGTAATAATTAACTTAGGAATTTGTGCTCTAGTTAGTTCCCAATTTGATAGATCAAACTACTACTACTACTATTATAAAGGCAAAAGTTTGTATATGTGTGTGTTGTTAGTGAGAGCATAATGTGTGTGTGTGTGTGTTCATTTTCTTCACTTCCATAATGATCTCAGACAATACATTAATGAAAACGATTAGGTGTTTATATACTTATGTCTGTCAGTGAGGTCTAAACACCGGTGGCTATCCCACATACAGCCCAGGGTGACGATGCATAACACATTTTTCTTCGTCACAAAAAAGTACGTCATAATTTGGCTGGAAGTTATTATTATTTGCTGTTGTCTTGTGATTTATTGACTCATGTTTAATTATTACAGTTTATTAAAAGAAAATATAGTGTCAATATGTTTATATATCATTTTAAAAACTATCGCGAGTGTGCTTCATAAAACAACAAAAACGGCACAACTCACGTCTAATATGTACATTATATCCTTCACCAGGAGTTCACGGCTGAAGGACATCGTAATTGTCCGAAACCGTGATCGACATAATATTCTCGACAATATTGGACGTGAGATGTGCCGCTTTTGTTGTTTTAGTTATGTTTACATTATCTTTTTGCATTTCTTCAATCTTATAATGTCGTTAACCTTTAGTAGTAATATTAGATATAAAATTATTACCTAAACTACTTTAAGTTAAACTACTATTACAAGTTACAACACTAAATCAAGGTACGTCATAATTTTGCCGGAACTCACAAGTTGCCGTCGCCTTGCGATTTATCGTTTAATATTAGCGCCGGGCGAGGCACACCACTACAACCTGATACAATATCATACTGTTGCTTACCTGTTGGCATCTTGCCGCTTAGTCTTCATATTTTTGTAAAGGAAACCGTGTTGTGCAGTTCATTATGGCCGTAATCCGGTACGATGTTCAGACAAGACAGAGAGACTAATCCCGCCTATTTTATCAATGCCGGCACGGCAACATACCCATATACAACGAAGTAAGAAGACGAACAAGACGCCCTCCTGATGGTAAGAAATAACGCTGCTCATTATTAGTACAGTGCTACCCAGGGAAAATTCTGGGTGTACTGCGCCAACGCTTCAAACTTGAGAGTCATAAGATGTTAAGACTCTTCAGCCCAGTAATTATCTGATATTGTCAACAATGAATAAAAATCTACAGAATTAAAAAATAGAAATTGCAATCTCAATTATAATTTTTTTTTTTTCGTGGCAAATGCCTTTACTGAGAAAAACAAACTAACAATACTACAGCTACTACAGCAGAAAAGAACACTTTTATTAACCACAGATCGGCCACAAGCCGATCTACAGAAAATCCAAGTGCTCCAAACCACTGTCAGTTGGCAGAGTGCCCAGAATGCTGGCAGCATTCTGGGCACTCTGCATTTATAATTTATCATTTATCATTATAATTTATATGGCAACTTTGTTAAAATCTTCTAAATCTTAGAGAGAAGATAAGCGAATTATCAGGATAATATTCTCGCAAATTTCCTACACAATAAAAAAACCCAAATCTGAACATAAATGACAGAGTTATCAACCCACAAATAAAACCAACACCATCCTTATTTTTCAAAGTCGTTCAACAATTTAATTAAACTCTTTGATTTCAGAAATTGGTACATTTCGGCAAAGTTATCCCTCCGAACCGGTAATACGGCTTCATTGTAAGCGTTCAGGGAATCTCATTCTGTGAAGCTCCACAAATTGAGCCGGCGATCAGAGTGGAATGTGTTGCGTCAGGTATTCATCCACAAATCACTCGTCAATACTACAGTTACCATCTAAATCGAATCGGCGATTGGCAGTGTATTCAGTATTAGGTTGCTATCCCTAGATCTGGAACATCACTTAATTCCTCACTGGGTACGATTTTTTAAATATTAAAATTATATGTATAAAATAGTATACTAGGGGAGTAAATGAAGTTTTTGACGGATGCGTGCTAGGGGAGTGAATGAAGATTTGACGATAGTGTAGAATGGAGGAGAAAAACCTGTTGTGCAGACCCTACCTAGTGTGGAATAAGCACGTGAAGAAGAAGAAACTAACTTACTTTTGAACTTTAATTCGCATTAAAAAAATCTGTCATACGATAGTAGATACGTCCTAAAGCCTATCTGTCTGAAAATTTTTTAGACAATTATTTTGGCTCAGCAGTTACTGTTAAGCTGTGTGTTGATAAATCGGGGTGTCAGTCAATCTGTCACATAATCCTATATCCTCTGTATATTTAGATTATCTAATAAAATATATTAATCAATTTAAAATCAGCGATTCCAGCGGCAGATAAAAATAACTTCATTAGATACTTTCTAAGTGTGTTGCTAGCCAGTTGACAAAACCGAAGGGAAAGTGCATTGACATATTTTCCACTGGAAAAAATGAGTCAACATATTTAGGATTTATCATAATTATTCTAGGTTAAATGTGAATTGTTAATACATCTACTACCACAACGTCACTTAAAATCAATTTCTATAGAAAAATACATCATTAAAAACCTCGTATCGAACCCTGTGAGTATAGTCTTTAGCAGCTATGCGCACTGCGTTTAATGCATTTCGGTAAGCCGTCGGTACACTGAGCTTAGATCGCGTCTAAGGTAGAATTTATAGTCGTAATATTACTATCTTAACGTTTTACGGCTAGTGCAGATGTTGCTCTGGTAAGCGTTATAAGAGTTTAGTGCTTGGGTATAAAGAGAGAGGCCATAATTGGACGGCTGCGAAACTACCGAGTGGGATTACAGGACTCCTTGAGATAAAAATTCATAGTAAAATATTATGGTAGGGCGAATATTAGCCGTAATAACTGAATACTTCGTGCTGAAAGGAGCTAAGTTGTTTGGTTCTGAAAATGATGTTTACTTATTTTGACCTCTATGTTCTTGTCGATAACCTTATGGTCGTTATCTCGTCGACAAAACACTCTTGTGTTATTGCAGACATCTAACCACACCATCAACATGATCTACCATAAGCTATATCAGCAACGGTAATCGCTCATAATCAGATGGGCCAAATTTCAGTTCTGTTTTTAAACTTTCAGGGGTGAAGCGGTAACAAACACACATACTCATCTCCGTACTTTCAAATGTTGAATGCCAGTAAGATTTCCAATAATGAAAAGCAACACAAAAAGTCCGTCCAATTTATAGAGAAAGAGACTAATTCTATCAAGTGATAACTTAAGTCATTTGTACGCGGTGTCCAATGGCAAAGCTTTTGGCTCTAAACTCGTGTTTTCACGCTAAATGCAGACAGAAGGCTTATGCCATAGATTAGTTAGCAGTAGCAACGTATTTTACAGGCGCTGCGCTGCACTAGTCGAGTGCCAAATACACTTGACTCTGTGATCGTGTCAAATGTATTTTAGTGCCTTAAAATACGTCATAGCGTATTTTGGATAAGGAGTTGCAAGATAGGTTTATGGAATTTTGGTAAAGACTTGATATATGCATAAAGTTAGACTTTGAGCTCCAAAGAAACTTTTGGCTTTGTGCAGTTCGTATACTATTTTTGGTCAGATTTAGGTAATCTTGTAATCGAAACAATGTCAGTTTCCTGTGAATACCTATACTTAAAAAAAACTTGAGAGGTGTCTAGGGACACCCGGATGGAACGAAGTTCCTTCGATTAATGAAAATATCTGGCTTGCTTTCTATAAGAGAGAGAGAGAGAGAGAGACAGACAGAGAAACATGCGCACGCCGCACAGCTTACAATAGCTTACTATAGCAAAAAGTGTCGTGACAACTTTTCGTAAGAATTTTTTCCGTCTAGCCCCCTTTCACAACGCGCGATAAGGAACTTCGTTCCAATAATATGTGCTTTGCTATTTTTGGTAATATCATCTCAACACGGACAAGCCAATCCATCAAATTTTCTTTGTAGTGTACTAATCCAACTTATATTAAAATCATTTTTAATGCATCTTGATGCTAGAATCAGGTGCCTATAGGTACGACTCAGAATAAAAATTGCAATCGTCAACAATGTTGACGATGGGGTATAAACGATGGGGATGGGGATCATTTAGGTATAATGCAGTTTTACCTAAAACAAGTCCTTTTACGACAGAGTAATCTATCTTTATGCTAAATTACAGCCTAATTGTAACAACTAGATCTTTTGACGTTGGTAGAAGTAATAAACTTAAAATGTCTTAGAATATGTGAAGTGTAATTAAAATATACATATGCGGTTTTACCTGAAAAAAGTACTTTTAGTTGTAGTTTTTTTTAGTCTTAGCTATCTTTTATGACAAATTACAGCTCAATTTGTAACATTTAGCCGTTTTGACGTAGGTAGAAGCAATAAACTTAAAACCACTCAGAATATGTGAAGTGTAATTAAATGAATTATTAAAATATACATTAATTAATTAGTGTACTTTAAGAGATAGCAGTTGATTCACAAACTTCAGACTCTATTTTTAATGTTAAATGTTAAAAAGTTTGTAAAGAGATTGAATCAGGACGAGTTCAAAGGGCTTTTAGCTCGAACGTGGCCTTTCATTACGGTTTGTTGCGTTCAGGTTGCGGGCCCAGAAGCATTATCGCTCTAGCTCGACCAGAAGTAATTATTGTGCCAACTGAACAAAAACTTGGGAACTCGGGTTTGTTTATCCTTGTTATTGTGAAAATGGGCAAAATTTTTAAACATAGTCTTTTAGAGGCTATCAATTCATCATCATCATGAGCAATTATAATTTATCTTTTAACATTTTTACCTTTATCTTTTTATACTGATGGTGGGTTTCAGCTGTGGCTAGATAATTATACCGGCTGGATAAAACAGAGTCGCTAAGCGGTCATTATGATTGTGTTCCGGCATGATGTTCAGTGAAGCTAGGGAATGATTTGTCCCGCTACCTAGGTTTAGAATGTTACCGTCTACGGTCGCAAAGTCGCTTAAGAGTCGAGTGAAAATTTTGAAATATAAATTCATAGAATTAATTTATTGAAAATTCCTTAAGAACAGGCTGTTCTTAAGGATCGGCTGTTCATAATAATATTGCACACATTTTAAAAGTGTTTCCAGGTTGGTATATTTAAAAATAGCATAAAAAGAGAAGAATTTTTGTAAGAATTTTTTTTTTTCAAAAATTCTATGAATTTATATTTCAAAATTTGTCAAATAGTGCGAGCGTGAGAGCGTCACTCGATATATACGCTCTTAATATCACACGAGATCGTGGTATCTTTATGAATAACAAACAATAATATCATTATCAGTCCATGTTTTTCTACTGTTGATGCTCCTCCAAGGCACTTTCCTCGGTCCTCTGTTCTTCTTTCAACCAATCAAAGCGACCTTCCCTATTTCGTCATGCCATCTCGCCGACGGTTTCCCTACACTACGTTTGTCGAATCGTGTTATCGATTCAACGGCAAGTTGCCACTAATTAGCTTGCTAATCCTTCCTGCTAAGAAGAGTAATAGGTTTAATATAATTATCATTTGTGTAGCAAAGCGATCATTACTTAATTTGTTTCTTATAATTAGTAATTGCAATATATAGATTTAGTTTAGTGTGCCAGAGCAGTATTTGACATAGCATACACAAAAGCAGTGGCACTACGTAGAAACTTACACCGAAGTTATCCAGCCGAGTAATTTAATTGCTGCATGTGAGGTACTGTGGACTGAGCTCTCATTATTGGTTAACTGGAATTGGCTAAATTTGATTTTGGAATGATACAATATTCAAATTTAACTCAGCACTCGGTCAAGAAGCTACTTGCACTTTGCAAGTAGTGACGTCGAAGCTCGACTACGAAATAACGCCCACCGATTATAATGGTTCTATCGTTACCTTAGAATTAAATTTATGAAGATCTACGTAATCTTGCACCATATTATGTCATTCATCATAAGAATATGACATAATCCTAACAACTAGATCAAATCAATACGACAGTATATTGGAAAAATTGTGTAAATTCCGATTGGTTATCGCGTTAAAAAACCCTTTAGGTAGGGGAAGCTGGGTAACAATGAATAACGTTTTTTCTAACGCTAAAAATTACTATACTCTTTATATCTAGGAAATTATTTTTACACAAATACTATAGATACATTATCGAAGCACAAGGGGAGCACATAATTTGGACGCTAACTTCAATAATTACGACTCAGTGAGGCATTTAACAAAAAATGGGAAATTATTCATAGTTCCCCAGGACTGGGTCACTATGAATAACTGCTCGGGTAACAATGAACCAATGGGGTACAATGAATTTTAATGGAAATATGAGGCACAAAAAGTGAAAAAAACTTGAGTTTGCCTTGGAAAATAACTTTCTTTGAATAATTGAAGATCAAATTGTATTTAACTCTTAAGGCTGTAACATAAAAACTGCATTTATTCATCAAAAATATATATAAAAAACAATCTCTTCTCAATTGTAATTTAAATCGTAATTAAAAGTATAAAAATCACGTTTTTACAAGCTTTTAACTACTTTCACCTATCTGTTGTCTGTCTGCCTGTAATCAAATCTTTCAAGTTAAATGCAATTTCAAGTAAAAAGAAGTGGGTATACCACTTCCCGCTTTCGATTGAGCTGAAATTTTGCGTGCAAATCGGATGACAATGCAATATTATTATGACATGGAGCTGATCTGATGATGGAGCTAGAAGGCTGGATCTGATGATGGCTATACGAACTCCGTAATTAATCGACGTAACCCCATCGAGTTTGGGCTCATTTGATTCGAACGATAATTTTTTGAAGAAAGTACATAGCATGGTTCTAGAATTATAAAAGCTTGTTTTTTAATTTTTTTTTATTTTTATTTCACTTGTTTACATCCTATGTCTAATAAATATATGGAAGGAATGCCTGACAGAGTATTGATTGACTGATCTATTAAATCAAAGCCCAAACCGCGGAACTGATTGGGTTGAAATTTGAAGATGTTGAACATATCGACATTGTGTCGATATATGCCGTTCTCCGGCATCCCGAGGCTGACTCAAACTTCATTTATTCAAATAGGCTACAATTGAGTACATTTGCAAGTCAATTTTATATTTTTTTTCAAATTTCAATGTATCCATTTCCAATTCATCTATTTGGCTACATTTTAAAATTTTATCAGAGATAGAGCGTTGCGCAGCTTTGAATGTCTTCCGAATGTAGTTACGTGCCATTTTATATACCTAAATAATAAAGGATAAGATTCAAAAGTAAATAAGAACGAGGTAATTTTCATTATACCCCCTGCTTGTTTGGTATGGGGAACAATGTATAACCTATTCATTGTTACCCAGCGGCCGATTATTCATTGTTACCCAACGACCGTTTGACCAAACTAATTAAAAAAAAATATATTCTATCACGAGTATCAAAGTTGTAAAACAAAAAACACAAAATTAAAACATTACCGATCCCAAATTACCTATCAGAAAAATAAAAATTGAATCCAGAACTTCGTGAAACACTTTTCAAAAGGTAGTGAAAATTTACTTTTGTTAATCATTGTTCCCCAATTTTCGGCAGCGGGTCTCTCTCCAACCACAGCTCAGTGTGGACTGGATTGAACGATTGGTATCACCCACGGCTCATTTCAGTTCATTCGGTGTGAGTGAATAACTAAAGCACAGATACTTATTGGAATTTATTCACTGTTCCCCATTATCCATTGTTACCCAGTTTCCCCTACTCTTATATAGCCAAATTATGCTGAAGTATGTCTCAACCTATGGTGATTGATCAGGTCCGCTTTGTTTATTTGTCATCACTTATATTGTTCTTCTTCTAAGTTCTTAGTCCTACACTCTTGTCAGAGTGGTCGTGGTTGCTCTGATGCTCTGTCTTCTGCTTGGATTTTCCCGATGGATTTAGCGATGTGACGCCATTTTTGTCTGTTAATGGCGTTGCGAGAGCACTGGGTAATAGAAGCCTCTGTAGACTTCTTGATGAGGTCCAGCGAGTTGGAGAACGAGAACTTATATTATTATTTTATGTAAATTTAATTTAAGAAAACCCTTCTAGTGATGTTTTACATCTTAAAGGTGCAACAGTGTGCTTGTCGGTGGACTTGTGTCGACGCTAACTTTTGACCTCATTTGCGAGCTTTGTCACTAAATGCTGCACGTATCTGTAACTTATAACATTGCTTGTTTACTGCTATATGACTACGTACATTTTGTTTTTATATCAAAGAGCGTTTTATGAGACGATTTGAATGAAGCATGGTGAAGTCTCTTTTCTTAGCGGAGGTCTACATAACAAAACTTATCTGTGTTCCAAATTTCAACCCTATCCGTTCAGCGGTTTAGGCTGTAGGTTTATAGATGTCAGTCATTCAGTCACTCTTTCCTTTTATATATTACATAATATTTAAACTCTGTTAGTATTACGAGACGTAATAAGTTAGTAAAAATGATTGAGGTAATAAGACTTCATCGAATCTAGAGGTCCTGGATTAAAATCTCAGTGGGCAGCAAAATTTTCGACTAGTCGCAACTTTGTTTCAGAATGCAAGTGAAACAGTGGGTTTCGATTGTTTTCTACATAAAAATGTAGTAGGCATTCGTTAGGTCGAACTTCAAAATAGATTGCCTAAACAACTTATTATTCTTGATTGTAATTTAACTCTGATAGTGTAAGTATGAGAGCCTGTTCATTTGGAAAATGGAACTCTAATTATTTTTATTTTATACATCGTTCCACAACCCCAGCGATCATTTTAAATGACTAATGTGTACATTATAAGAACTTTACCAAGCCATTTCCCGACCAAAACCGCGAGTAAACACTCGTCTATATGAAATCAATATGTCGGGTAAATAAATCTACTGGTAACTTTTGCAATATCGGCTCTTAAGGGATTATACGAGTATCTCCGATAGGTACCATAAGTTGAGGATTATAATAATATGAAAGTTACATCCTGTTCCAATATTAATGCTTTAGTTTTATGTGACTTATTCGTTTTATTGTGGGGAATATAATAAATTACATAACTGTTTGTAGCTATAAATCAAGCAACGATTTGAACCCCTGACGCTTTCTATATAAATTGATGACTACAATAATTATTTGTTCATCTAGTAAATTATTAAATTTTTATTACATAATAATTAGTGTTATAGTTTTATGTATTTACTTATTCTTTTGGTGGGTTAGGCCAGCAGTCCATGTGAATATAAATGTATTCCCCTACATACATGGTTGTCTGGAGTCCGGAAAAGACGGAATGTCAATTGTAATATTTCTATTATTGATAAACGTTTTGTTATAGTTTTTACTTTGTGTATTTTTCTGATGTTACAATAAAGTAAGAGTTATCATTAATTTACTTTTTATGGTAATTTGATAAAAAATGTGTGAGATATAAATATAATTCTTGTATAATATGGGTATTTTGTACCGAATAATGACGTAACTTGTCCCCACCCAAAAAAATAATTAGCGTTAAAGCTCAGCCATTTATGTTGTATTCACAAACCAAAATGTAAAACGTATCTAATATATTTTTTTATTATTTAATTTATGGACTTATTAAATTTATTTTAACCTTGTCAACATCCCTATACCCAAAACACGAGTGTTCCGAGCCTTGTTTGTCAAACACGGGGCAAATTTAATAATATCACTGTAAATAATTATAATTAATAATATATATTTTTTTGGTTTTTCATATCGTAATGTATATTATTAGCCTGGCCTTGATGTCGGAAGACCAGCGTAGGTCCTTTTAGACCTACATAATATTATGTTGAGCTGGGTTCTTTTTGCGAAAAATGTATTATACTGTGCTATCTACTTATATTACTAACCAAATTGTAATTTGTCTAAATAAATAAAAGGAAAGAGTGACTGATTGACTGACTGATCTATAAACGCACAGCCTAAACTGCTGGACAGATTGGGTTAAAATTTGGAACACAGATAGGTTTTATCACGTAGACCTCCGCTAAGAAAGGATTTCGCCATGCGGGCAAAGCCGCGAGCATAAGCTAGTCATAAATAAAGCTTTTTTATGGCAAATAATAATTTGGTTTATCAAAATAAAAACCAATAAATTGCGATAAACAAAAAATACATCTATATTAAACTGTATAGTCTAGGCTTAACTAGAACAATGACTGGCTTTCTGATTCGGCACGTACCACGAAGATGCCGGTTCACTCAGAGTGGATTAAACGCGATCTTTTAATGAGCTGGAGGATAATAGAGTACTTAACCTTTCAAACTAATAAGAAAATGCACTCGCTTTAAGCGCTAAGATCGTTCATAAGTTCCGTCCGATGTAACATTTCTTTGCGTGTTTTTATGTGACTAGATAAAGTAACTATGACTTAAACTAACTTTCCAAAGGGAGAAAGATTATTTTTATCTATAAGGTATTTACCGACTATTAGAAGTATGAAACGAACTGAATTTCAATTTAATACCTACCTTTCATTTAAATTTTATTAAAAATTGTCGAGCTGTTTTCGAGTAATGAATTAGCGTTTCGCCCAGGTTTATTGCAAGTGAGGTTTAATAGGGATTTTTTAATTTTTTGTTATAGATTCATTACAACCCTAATAATTATTTATTGATATATAAATTATCATGATTTCATACATAATATTATTGGTTGATGATTAAGGTAGAAAAACACAATAATATCGAAGAGCGTCAGAATCACATGGCTAGTAAAAATAATACTACAGTGTATTATATTATATTGTCACGCTCTAACTTTATATGATATCATACAGATATTATAATATTTTTTTACATAAAGCCAGTGATAAACTTTCAAACAAAAAGAAAAGGCTAAATCCAAAAAATGTGAGTAATTCGGTATATTCAGTTGCAGCGAGTGGAGCACTAATGCAGTGTTATGCTAATGAAGCCTAAATAAACCGCGTCCGGAATATGAGCCGGGCGGGCGGCTCCCGGACAAATTACGCCGGGACCGGACTAATAAACATGGTAATACGAGCCAGACCATTTGTTCTACTGCCGCGCTGCGCCGCGCCGGTGCAAGCGCGTCCAACCTACTACCGGATCTGTGTTTTGGTGCTCCAAATTTGTAAATGAAAATGTTGAATTGTGCAACATACACGTCAAGTTGTACGTGTTATGCGTTACTTACACATGCTTAATTTATGATCTGGGGGCACGGTAGTGCCCCCGCCAAGTCGAGCGCGAAGCAAGCACTGCCGTACCATCTTTACAGGAACCATTTCGTCGCATTTTCAGGCCCCTATTTGAGAACCTCTGGATAAGACCAGAACACAGAAATTTTCGTCATCCAGTAAGCTATAATTACATACTTAAAATCCAAAATTTCAAGTCTGTAGGTCATTAAGTTCCGAAGTTAAGCGAAAGCAAAGTTTCGCATTTTCGACACTCATTCATTCACTCACTCACTCATGATCATCAAAATAGAACTAGTACTTCCCATAAACTGAGAGAGCTGAAATTTGGTATATACTTAGAATTTATTGTATAAGCCATAGGAAAACTAAAAAAACATGCAATTTCGGTCTCGTTTTCGAGATAATTCATCTGCATAAATAACTTTGTAATCTCATATAAATGTATAGGATTACAAAGTTACATTTGCAGTCAATGGTTAAAATTGTGTAATATCCAACTTATTAATTCAAAATATATTTAAGGCATAGTATATGTATATGTGAGTGTGTATATGTGTCGTAAATCGTCAGTTATGATCAGGCGATATCTAGCGTGGCCAACTAAAATAAGAGCCCAACCAAACTATTAGAAGAGATCGACATACCGCCTTTATTACAAGCTTTTATTTACTTTCACCTGTGTGTCGGTCTGTCTGTCTGTAATTAAATCTTGCAAGTTTAATTAGGCCCACTTCCCAGTATAATAATAGGTAAGATGCATTGGACTAAGAGTGAACGCACACGTATCTAGATGGCGCTGACAGTATTTTAAAACGCGCTTACGGTTTGTATTTCTGATAACCTTATAATATAGCGTTTCTACAAAAATAAGTGAAATCCCACCAAAAACATTCTGTAAAAACTAGCCAAGTCTCGATGGAGCTGCTTGTTTATCTCTAAAAAGTAATGAAATCTAGACAAAGTCGTGCCAAGTATAAGGTTCCTTACTGCGATTTCTTTATTATTATAGTTAATGTTGTGTGACTTGGCCGTTGAAGGGTACACAAGGGTATTATACCAGGTGCTCCATGACACTATTGCACCAATCTGTCCGCTACTCATTCACGATAGAAAATTTCCACTTGGAAAACGTTGATTGGATAACCAGTTAATTGTAGGCTTGATAAAGCTGCGTATTTCAATAATACTTATGTTTAGGCGATCCAAGTGTCATGGAGCATCTGGTTTTGTACCCTTGTGTACCCTTCAACGGCCAAGTCACACAACATTAACTATAATAATAAAGAAATCGCAGTAAGGAACCTTATACTTGGCACGACTTTGTCTAGATTTCATTACTTTTTAGAGATAAACAAGCAGCTCCATCGAGACTTGGCTAGTTTTTACAGAATGTTTTTGGTGGGATTAATATTACATCTTCATGTCAGCCTCAGCCATAGGGTGTCCACTGCTGAACATAGGTCTCCTTTTTGGACTTCCATATTTATACCGGTTGGTAGTGACCTGCATCCAGCGTCTTCTGGTGACCCTTATAAGGTCGTCTGTCCACCACAATAATACTCAATACTTTATTTGCTACCTTATAATTAGGTACATAAGGTCTTAGCCTTTTCCCTTTTCCACTGTTTACGATCTCTGCCTAGATTTTACAAAACAAAAACGCTAGCGTCAGAAAAGCGCGAGCGCGCATTTGGAACGCCAGTGGTGTTCATTTTACACTACGTTTTATACTAGCTAAATAAAATCATCATCAATATGCAACCTGCAATAGTAAAATTTGCGCTTGAGGGCCAATCCTGCGTGAGTGCAAATCTATGTGATAATAAAAGAACCGTTATGCTTGGAAAATTGCTATATTGTCCTAGTAAAAAAAAACGTTGTTCCTATCATAATCTTGTTATTATCTTCTGCTGAATGAGTTGTCTACCTAACATTTGAGAATCACATGATAACTACCATTATAACTTTGTAATGTAATTTTTGTACCTCTTTTATTAAATTTTGTAACTTGCGGTCATAAGTTGATGTTTCTTTTTCCATTGTATATGTATTTTCTTAAAAGAAATCCGAAACTAGACGATTTGATTCGATCTCATCCCAAGTTATTGGTTTGTTGTCAGTTCTAGCGGTCCCACAGGAATCCCACTCAAAGTGGGGTCTCGAACTTTCTTGGAGGCCTTAGATTTAAATAAAGGGAAGATATGGTACGTGCTAATACGCTATTGACGTAATGATCTTTTGACCACTTACTAGCACACAGAGGACCTATTGGCTAATTATCACCCACTACGGTTGATGACAACTTCAATGTATGCTTCGTTTGTTAATTGCCGCATATTAATGAGGAGGTTTAAGCAAGTAATGTACGAAATTTTGTATATGGATTCTAGTGTTTTACATGCCGTTTGCATCAATAGGCCCTCAGGACGAAATACGCTTTCAACGATTTGCGTTTGGTTGTCTAATTGCGCTTTTGACGAATAGTGCCTGAGCCCGTGCTAGCGTTTTTATAGCCAAACATGGGCCTACTGGGTCGGAAAGTGTCAGTGCTCACGCCGAAGTAAAATTGTGTGCATGAACTCAATAGAAGTGGTCCACTTGCGAGACATTTGTACGATATCTTCCCTCTTTATTTCCATCTATGTTAGAGGCTAACTTCGCGGCTATCCGATACTGTCCAATATTCTTTGCTACTCAAACCGTATCGTTTTATTTCTTTCCATTACTACTTGAGGATTTACTGCCTTGTGCTATGTTTCCCTTGGATTTATATCTTTTTAACCAATTGAAAAAAACAGTTTAAAAAGTTTAACTTTTTTTGTGTTTGTTACTTTAGATACTAGTATTCTTTTATCTGTGCTTTAGATGTGTGTCAGGATCGTACCAAATGGAGGGAAACAGACTCTGCCTTTTTTTATCCCAGAAAAAATGCGTTACGCATCATCACCCCACGCCGGGGGGCGCGGGGCGGTATGTGGGACTCCCCCGCCAAAGATGGGAGCACTACCTCAACGGGAACCAGGCGTGATTATATTATGTATGTATGTTTGTATATGTATCCTTTTGAAGTATAAAATTAGCATTTGCAATAGTAACTTTGGAAAATTGCTTACTTTTTATGTTGTCCATTTTTTCTTTATATTTTCTGTTTCGTTATTGTTGAACAATGGTGGTTATAGCTTTATAATTGGTTATCATTTTATAGAAATATTATCAAGAACTTAACCAAAAAAATCTTATCTATTTCAATGAGAAACATTTTCTCAATAAGATGCTACAAAACATAAAACATTCTGCAATAATAGGATTGAAGTTAAAAACGTTAGCAGTTCTATTTTAATTCCTATCCGTTGCCTTTATTGTTTTCCGAGAAAGAATCACAAAGGGTTTAATAGATAATAGGAACATCTGATAAAATGTTCCCATTAAGCCATTGAATCAATTTACGAAACGAAGCCGGTAAGCTTGCAAATTGTTCGCGAAGTGTCCCGCAACCGCAAACCTTTGTGGCGGCCCTCGGAAGTAACCTTCTTGGTAATAGCTCCAACAGAACCAACGTTACAAATTGGATCTCATAATTCAAAGTCGTTATCGAGGTGAAAGGAGTTTTAAATCGATTAAACACCCATTAAAGAAAACCAAACTGCGGCCCGAGCACACTTTGACATTGACTTAAGACATAGCAACTCCCGTCCCACTGTCAAGAGTAATTGACGTATGTAATAGAGAGTAGCTGCAAATTGTATGCAATGACAGCCCAAGTAGCAAGAGTACCGTCTTGATATAATGTTAGTATACAGTTGACAGTGAGACGGTAGTGGGTAGTCTTATGTCAATGTCGAAATGTGCTACGGGGGCTGACAGTAATTTTCCATGTTGCAGCTCACTATAAAATTAAGCTGTGTAATAAATATCAAAGAGCCGCATCGTTTATGTAACGACCACCTCTAAGTAATGGAATGAGCGAGAATTTACATGAAGCATTCGGATATTCGTTATACAATACCGCGTTTGTATGGCTGGGGTATTAGCATTCGCGGCGGGTGGCAATATAATCAGAATCGTCGTCGTCGCAATGTTGCATTATGGTAATTAGGGCTGGCTAAATAGAGCCGTGAGAGACGTGATCTGGGCTCGATGCCGCAGACAATTCGGGAGCTCCCACTTCACGGTGATTAGGCTATTGTTACGTGAGATTCTTACATGAATTGACCTCGTTTGAGAATTTAGTTTTCTTATTGTATTTCCTCTTCGTGAATAAATGAGCGTTATGTGAGGATCAAAAAATATTATCGAAAGAACTGTTTCAGTTACGACTTTTTCTTTTTTGTTGCCAAGAAAAATGCATCACGCATACCCTACCATCGAGGGTATGGGAGGGTTATGTGGGACTGACCGTGCTGAATGACAAGCACGGTATACCCACTAAAACAACTCGAAGGCATTCCTGCATCGCGTTTGTGACGGTGGACAAGGAATCAGCCGAGCCTTAGCATCCAGTCCCTTCAGTTATTGCTAGTATGTCCACTGGATGAAACAGTGTCGCCAATAAGCGGTCATTACGACTATAATATTCCGACTAAGTACATCTATGTAAGTAAAGGCGCAACCATAAATTAAGTATCTCTTCAATTTAAAACACTTGGTAAATAAAAATCTCACGCAATATCTACAGAATGTAAATAGGTCCTTCTCAGGCGAAGGCTATTTGATTACTTATCCTTTGAATTGTCGAAATCGTCCCATTTTCACTCCAATGGACATCGCAAAAAAGAATCTCAGGATATTTGGGAAGGTCAGCAGTTGGGTAAACAATGGCGGGCATTTTATATTATGTACCAAAGGGTGAAGTTGATTCATAACTTTCATATTGTTTTCATAATTCAAACAACCAAATTGTATAATACTTTGGATTCTAAAATATTTCAGGGTCAGACTTTAATAAAATATTATACGTTTTATGTATATTAATTTTATTTAGTCAGGACTTAGTTTTTTTTTACTTGAAGAATTAAGAAGACGAGCAAGATGGTCTCCTGATGCCAAGAGACAACGCAGCCCATATTATAACCTACAGTGCCACCCAAAATTTTACAATGATGATGATATAATAAGTATTAATTTGAACACACCACTTAACCCATGTGAATATCAATTATTCTCCTTTCCCTGCACGGTTGTCTGGAAGAGATTGCTATTAGCGATAAGACCGCCAATTTTAACTTATTTTTTAAGGTGCCGTAATGTCAACACCTTTAGCTTGCAGGTTTACTATAATAACACTTCTTACTACAACCCTATAGTGCGAATGTGTCGTCAATATAACGAGTTGCTTATTACCCATCAAAACTTTGATATTTTCCACCTCTCCCAATCTCAGTTCCTGTGGATTTTAAAACGCATATTGTTTTCCACAGCGGACGCCTCTAATAATAATAATAATGTTTAATTTTATATGTATAATAATCACAGTTTTAAAACAAGTAATCACTAGATTCGTTTCTAATGTCTTCTTGTGAATGATTTCGTATGAATTCTAAATATTATCTATTCTTTTTAGGCATACATGTTTAGGTTTACGACATAGGTCTATAATGTTATCATTAGCTACAATATTGTTTTAATTTGTGTTGTAAACTGTTTTGTTTGCTATGAAATAAATAAATACATTTGTATTACATTAAGGTTTTTAATTTAATTCACTTGTACACAAGATGGCCAACCTATAGACGTCCGAACCAACAATGGTTGCCGTCGCTGTGTCGATCAAGTAATCCATCCCCGGCTTTATTGAACATCGTGCCGAAACATGACTATAATATAATTACCGTTTGGCAACACGGCTATGTCCAGTGGGTAGTAACTATTATTATTATTGTAGTTTAGTCCAAGGGGTTTTGCCGCTTCGACCATTGCGGATCTATTAGGACGCCCACTTGAGCTATAGTTCACTCCCTAAACCTGTAGCTTCTAAGAACTTCTAGATCTTCAAGAGGGTGATTTGTTGTATCTCATCGGGGAGCATCATTTGTCGTCCTAGACGGATACTTCTGTTGAACACGAGTGGGCCGCAGCTACAGAGGAATAGTAAGGAGAGAGGGGACTACCCCTCTTGAATCTTGAATTGCATATACCGTAGTTAGTTACTAAACTAACTACGGTATATGCAATTCAAGATAATATCTAAGATTTTAAGTAAATTACTGCTAAATAAATAATCCTTTCAACGTTAAAAGATAGATAGAAAAAGTAAGTAAAGATGTATTTTCGGTCATTTTGTTTTTGTCCCAAATAAATATAATATTTTCTTTCTAAACTTTCCTGAAGTAGTCTTCCAGATTCATGGAACGTAAAGTCTTCTTTAATTTTCTAGTCACCTTATTTTCTACCGTTGGGCCAACGGCCAACAAACCTTATATAATTATATATTATAATAAAAGAATATTGTTAAACGATGAAAATAAAATAATTTTCACATAGATATTTAATTGTTATTCTTATCAGAAAACTTTTTATTACATAACGTAAGCCAAAGGAACGTTCTGTCGAAAGAAATTTCATCTTCAGTAAGTTAGGAAAAGTTGTAATCTCTTCTGACTTCGTACGAGATTGGATCCATTAATACCTAAATGACGTAAAAGGATAAACCTTACGAACAAAATGAAATTCCACTTTTGCAATAAAAGTATTATCTTCTCATATTATTATAATATTTTATTTTCGTGACTTACTCGTATTGTGAGATGTTATTGCTATATATCTTTTTCTTTTTAACTTTAAATCACTTTTCTATAAAACACGTTTTTTATCTTTTTTTTACTAATCCGATTAGGACAGCGATATTTTTAGCGAATCGCAAATCTGAAATCCAACTATCTAATAGTATTGTAACACAGTTTATACCTCTGTATTTTTTTTATAGAAAGAAGTAAGAAGACGAGCAAGACGTTCTCCTGATGCTAAGAGATAACGCTGCCCATAATTAGTGCAGAGCTATCTAAGATTTAACAATAATTTAAAATTCTGGGTGGACTGCGCCAACGCTTCTTACTTAATCATAAGGTGTGGTGGCTGTGTGGTGTATGTACTGTAGTATTATAAGTACAGTTGTATTGTGCGGTGTAGTATTGTAAGTTCAAATAATTTGCTTCCACACAACGTGGTTAATAATTACACAGTTAATAATTATTATTTAGTATTGTTTTCGATTTACATATTCCTAGTTATTCACAGCGACTTCACCTGCTGAGAAATTAAATTTATTTGTTATTCCAGGGTGTAAGCTACCTATATAATATTAAATTTTAGCTTGATCTGTTCAGACGTTTAAGTGAGGATGAAACATACTTTCGCATTTATATTATTAGGAAGTATAGGAGTAGTATATTTACTAATTAATAAGCCTATGCTGTTCCACTGCCGGGCAATGACCTCTGTCAAGTCTCTCCTTTATATTAGATCTATTAAAAAAAGACGTGTGGCACTCGGAGACTGCCGCGGTAAAGCTATTGCATAGCATTTTTATCTATAGATGGAAAAACTAAAAAGTATCACCGCTGTGCCGGTCGGAGTGGGGGGTGTTAGGTTTTTTTCGTTACGGAATTTCTGGATTCGGTCCCCACGCTCAAGGCCCTATATAGATAGAAGCTATGCAATAGCTTAAAAAATCTGATATATAGTAGAGACAAAACCCCTCCATAAAATTTAGAACATAGGTTCCATTTAAGTGTTTATAAGACTTCATGTTTGTTGATACTATGTCCATATTATATAGCGAAATTGAGATGTGTATGAAACGAGCCACCGCTACGCGCCGAGCTCATCATTTTAAATTGGAAACATAATATTGTAGACACTCCATCGAATGTTATATTTATGAGTGCTCAAGTCGTAAAAGGGGAACTGTATTTTCAGGATACTGCTTTTGGGTAATTACCTTTGGCTTTTGGCATCTGCTGGCTTGCTGATCTTGAGTCTTGATACACATTTAAAAATACAAGTAATATTTTTACAAAAAACCTTTATTGATTATATCATTATACAAATCATTTATTGGTATATAATCATTCATTGAGGTACACGTCATACATTTTATTACCTTATAATCATGGATTAGAAAATCTTGTAAATAATTAATTTGACCCAGGCTACTGATTACCCAATAGCACGGGCTACTTTTGAACGGGTAAAACCGATGAGCACCGCTAGTTATCATATTAGCGATACTACTTGGAATCTTCAAGGCACGAGTGAATTTGTACCTTTCTAGGCATCTCGCTAGTGACTGGGCTAAAGAGTCTTAACATCTTATGACTCTCAAGAAAGAAGCGATGGCGCAGTGCACCCAGGTAGCGCTGTACTAATTATGGGCAGCGTTATCTCTTACCATCAGGAGAGCTTCTGGCTCGTCTTCTTACTTCGTTGTATAAAAAAATCTCAACGTAGAATAGACACTTCGTTTCAATGTTTCACACATAAATCCCGCTCTCCAATTAATGATCACTAAACCACCACTGACTAAACTATACTATGCTACGTTTTAGGTACTTGAATTTACAGTAAATCAAATGCAGTAGAGATATTGCTGCCTTTTGAAGTTATTATTTTAGCAAGTTGTTATTCTCTGCAATTAAATTGTTTACACGAAGTTTCTCGTGTGAAAAATGTTACATATACATTTTATACGGAATGATCGTAATTGGTGACCCACAATCCAATTCAAAGTCTAAGTGAATTCCATTTACCAAAACAGACTCGCGCATGAGTTCCCCATTGACAGATTTTAAATTGGCAATCATCAACTCACCGTCATCACTGGATACCTCATCATTATTGTTGCTACACTCGATGAAGTTATGTTTGACGCACTTCTTTGGACATACTTTCCTTAAATGGCCTTTTACACCACACACGGAACACTTGTACTTCGCAAATTTGCAAGTAGAGCTGTCGTGCCCCTGATAACCGCACGAACTGCAGCGCAGAGAGTTGTCACGAGGGCGCGTAGTAATCGACGATCCTTGGGAAGCCGGCGCGGCGGCCACCCTGTGGACGCTTGTAGACTGAGCGGTGGAGTGTGTATAGATAGGTGAAAGTAAATAAAAGCTTGTAAATCTCCTGCAACCACGCAAAACCAGGCAGCCAACATCACAAACAACAATAATAAGTAATATGTAACTTTTGATTATTATTTGTTACATTTTACTTTCATACAAAAATAAATATCAATTTAATATTCCATCTGAATGAGATAGCGCTGAAAAACTTGGGGAAGGTCTTTGATTTTGTTACAGCTTAAAGATATTATAGAACTGAGTATTTTTGATATGAATTTCAATTTAATACCTCTACGCGTTCATGAAGAAAGGGGTAGTAAATATAAAATTATTTAAAATATTTTTTTAATGTGATGTATCTAAAAAATTACGGTTTTCGCAATTTTTTCGTTATCTATGCCCAAAGACGTTGCTGCTTACCAAATTTTAAGATTCTGAGTCAACGGGCCCTACAGGTTTTGATTCCTTTGAGAGTAGTTGCGAGTTTAAAAATGCGGCTAAAATTGCTGTGACTTTTGATTACGTTGACATAGAGGCTTCATATTCTTACAGTTTAAATTAGCAATCATCGACTCACCGTCATCACTGGATACCTCATCATTATTGTTGTTACACTCGATGAAGTTGTGTTTGACGCACTTCTTGGGACACACTTTTCTTAAGTGGCCTTTTACACCACACACGGAACACTTGTACTTCGCAAATTTGCAAGTGGAGCTGTCGTGCCCTTGGTAATCGCACGAACTGCAGCGCAGAGAGATGTCACGAGGGCGCGTAGTACTCGACGACCCTTGGGAAGCCGGCGCGGCGGCAACCTTTAGAACGCTTGTAGACTGAGCTACGGAGTGTGTATCGGCTAACTTCGCCGCCCCAAGGCGCGCACAGCGTATGGCCTGAGCCACCTCCAACGCCTTGGATAGTGTGAGCTCAGCCATATTCTTCGTGAACAACTTGTCTCTCTCAGGTCCCGGCAACATGCCGAATACGAACCGGTCTCGTAGTACTTCTGCTAGCACCACGGCCGAGAACTTACAATCGGCAGCGAGACTTCTAATACGCGCTGCCCATTCGTCCTGTCTCTGTGCAGCACTATGAAATATGTATCTTTCTGCAAACCCGCATTTTGGTTTTTTTTTTAAATGGCTGTCCAAGACTTTTACAACGTCATTGTAGTCTAAGGTTGAAATATCCGATGGTAATGCTAATTCACGAACCAATTTATACGTGTTTTCAGACAAGCTACTGAGTAGGATAGCCCGGCGCTTGATCATTGTTTTTTTTTTATGTGAGGAACAATAAATTATGTCATTTTGTTGTTGACGGCAATTCTACTTCTTACGTATTTCGATTGAATTAGATTTTATGATTTCTTGAAAATGTTATTTGTGAACATTTTTCATTGTTTAGTTGCAATTACGAATACACCAATGACCAATATATTGGACTACTAATGTCTTCTTGAAGTATAACTCTTATTATTTTCAAATCGTCAGCAAACATAAAAGGTAGGGAATGGTTAAAGATATGGGGCAGATCATTAATAAAATATATTATATAAAATTGTTCCTAGATGAGAACCCTGAGGAACGCCAGAGGATATTTTAAAGCGGGTCAATTCATGCCCTCCTACGACAACATAGAAGTTTTGCTCTAATAAATACGTTTCGAACCACTTCAACATAGCGCCTGAAAATCCGTATTTGTTTAGCTTTTGAATAAGTACTGCGTGTAAAACTTTATCGAAAGCTTTACTACAATCTATATATATGACGTTAATTTGTTTGTTTGCGTCGATTGCTTCTATCATTGACTCTGTAAAACATGCTAAATTTATGTTGGTGGATCAACCGCATGTGAATCGATGCTGATGATCAGATAACATATTCCTGAAGTAGCTCTGAATGTACGGGCATATTAGTGATTCAAAAATTTTGAAAATTTAGACAAAATAGGTATGGGTCTATTATAATTAATGACATTACATTCATCATGATTTTTGAAGATGGGCACAACCTTCCCAACTTTTCAGTAATATGGGAATATACCTGAGCCCAGAAATGTTAAAAATATTTTTTTTTTTTAACCATTAATCATTTTATTTATATAATTTGGACTAGACTTTGATAAAGTTATTATTTAAATTATTGACTTTAAAATTAAATATTGTTCTGCTATTGTGGAGTTTTTAAAGCCACTTATGGCATTTATATAACCATAACATAACATAACCATTTATTAAAATACCTACTTCAAAGATGTCTTATACATCAAAAATCAACCAAACAAGCCCCTCAAACTTGGAGTGCTCAATAAGGCAAAGCGGTACTTTACGTCGAGACAGAGACTGCTTCTTTATCTAGCACAAGTCAGACCTCACGTAGAGTACTGCTCTCATCTCTGGAATGGAGCACCCAAGTATCAGCTTGACCCTCTTGATGCATTACAGCGTAGAGCTGTCGGAATTGTTGACGACCTCAAGCTAACCGAACACCTAGAACCGCTCAGTTTTCGTAGGGACGTTGGATCCCTTTGTATCTTATACCGTTTATACAATGGGGAGTGTTCTGAAGAGTTATTCGACCTGATTCCGGCCTCGCGCTTTTATCACCGCACGAGCCGTCACCGCTCGAAAGCCCATCCACACATTATTGATGCTTGGCATTCTCACACTGTGCGATTCACTCGCTCCTTCTTGCCGTACACCTGCAAATTGTGGAATGAGCTTCCGCCCGCGGTATTTCCGATGAGCTATAACATGGGACTCTTCAAAAGGCAAGTGAATAGAGTCTTGAAAGGTAGGCAACGTACCAGCGGTACCCCTGGTATTGCAGGTATCCATAGGCGACGGTAGCCACTCACCATCAGGTGGGCCGTCTGCTTGTTTGTCACCTATTACTTAAAAAAAAAAAAAAAAAAAAAAATATTTTACTATAACACATAAGAGTAATAGTGGCTACTGATGGCTAAATTATATTATAAATCTTATTATAATAGTTTTTTTTTTTTATTACATTTTAAATAATAATAATTATTTATTATCATTAATATAATATTGTTTTCAACTATCTAGTCATATTTAACTTCAATACATTTGTTAGTAAGACAGTCTAAAACAAAGTATTTATTACCGAGCGTAGACTTTACATACATCATGATTTTTAGGGTTCCGTACCTCAAAAGGAAAAAACGGAACCCTTATAGGATCACTTTGTTGTCCGTCTGTCTGTCTGTCTGTCTGTCTGTCAAGACCCTTTTTCTCAGGAACGCGTGGAGGTAACAAGCTGAAATTTATAGGAAATACTAAGGTCCATTGCCTCTTAGAGCTGTAAAAATTTCAAACTTCTAGGCCTACTCAATCAAAAGATATAGTCAAATATGTCGCAAATTTCAGCAAATTTTCAACATTACCAAATAAATCAAAACCTACGGGGCACTTCCCGTGAACTCAGAATCTTGAAATTTGGCACGAAGTAACTCCTTAGAGCACAAATAAAGGAAAAATTGCGAAAACCATAAATTTTTATTTGCATCATATAAAAAAAATATTTTGAATAATTTTATACCTACTACCCCTTTTCTCATGAACGCGTAGACGTATTAAATTGAAATTCATATCAAATACTCAAGTCTATAATACCTTTAAACTGTAATAAAATCAAACCTCTATGTCAACGCATTCAAAAGAAACAGCAATTTTAGTCGCAATTTTAAACTCGCAAATACTCTCAAAAAATCAAAACCTACAGGGTACTTCCCGTGATCTAAGAATATTGAAATTTGGCACGAAGCAACTCCTTAGAGCACAGATAAAGGAAAAATTGCGAAAATTGTACATTTTTAGTTACATCATATAAAAAAATATTTTGAAAAATTTCATACTTACTACCTTATTTCTCATGAACGCGTGCAGATATTAAACTGAAATTCATATCAAATACTAAGATCTATTATACCCTTAAAATGTAATAAAATCAAACCTCTATCTCAACGCATTCAAAAGAAACAGCAATTTTAGCCGTATTTTTTAACTCGCGAGTACTCTCAAGGGAATCAAAACCTACAGGGTACTTGCCGTTAACTCAGAATCTTGAAATTTGGTACGCAGCAACGTCTTAAATCACAGGCACAGGAAAAATTGCAAAAACTGTAAATTTTTTGTTATATTATATCAAAAAATATTTTTAATAATTTTGTATTTACTACCCCTTTCCTCAAGAACGCATACAGGTATTAAATTGAAATTCATACCAAATACTCAGCTTTATAATAACTTTAAGCTGTAAAAAAATCAAACATCTATGTCAACGCAATCAAAAGAAACAGCAATTTTAGCCGCATATTTTTAAACTCGCAAGTACTCGCAAGGGAGTGACAAAACCCACAGTATATAATATTATACCCACTTTTCCTTAGGGTTCCGTAAAAACCCGTAGGTTTGTACGGAACCCTCGGTGCTCGAGTCCTACTCGTACTTGACCGGTTTTTATTTATTGAAGATGGGCACAACCTTTGCTACTTTCCAGTGATTTGGGAATATACCTGAGGCTACAGAATATATATTTTTAATCATTCATCATTTTATTTATATTATTTGGACTAGACTTTGATGAAGATATTATTTAAATTTATGGTTATTTAAATTAAATATTATTCTACTTTTGTGGAGATTTAAAAGCCACTTATGGCATTTATTAATAACCATAACATAACTATTTATTAATATACCTAATTCAAAGACATCAAAAATTTTAAAAAAAAATCAGAATTTCGCATCATAACCACACAATTATTTTACTATAACACATAAGAGTAGCGGCCACTGATGGCTAAATTATAAAATCTTATTATTATATTTTTTAATATTTTTATATTGAATATAATAATAATAAAAAACATTTTATTATCAAAATATATTATATTATTTTTAACTACTCTTACGTCTACTTCTTGTCAACATCTCTTCTGTCGGGTCCTCTGTCTTTTAGAGCATTTTGGCGTATAAATTTGGGTGTTCTGCTGTAGTGATCGTTTCGATGACTCTTATTTTCTTTTTCACCGTTTTCTATTTCCATTGAAGAAACTCCACTGTCTGAACTGATCTCTTCTAAGTTGGAC
The DNA here is from genome assembly GCA_947507615.1 of Hemithea aestivaria. Taxonomy (NCBI): domain Eukaryota; kingdom Metazoa; phylum Arthropoda; class Insecta; order Lepidoptera; family Geometridae; genus Hemithea; species Hemithea aestivaria. Next base: position 2,794,163 of record OX382328.1, read on the forward strand.
TCAATGTCTACACTGGTCTCGTTTTCAAACTCGGCCTATAAGTTGCCCTCATTGGCAGAGTTAGCCTCAGTTGGCAGCACAGCCTTCAGCAAGTTGTATTTGTCTGTGGAAGTGGCGCAAGTAGACAAACGTGTCCGGCGGCCCGTTTGCAAGGCCGAGACGTAGCCTTGCAAGCGGCCGAGTGCAACAAACTCGCGTCGAAGGTTTTGTCGAGCGACTGGGGCGGCCGCTTGACTTGCTTCCTCGCTGCGCGGCCGACAGCCATAATTTCCTTGAGTCTGCTACTGTCGGCGCCTTGGGCTTGGCGGCAGGCTTGACAGCGGGCTTGACGGCTGGCTTGACGAGTCTAGGTTTCGTCGGTGGCCGTTCCTCTAGCCACTTGCAAGCCTCCAAGTCTTTCAGCTTCTTGAAACGCATGTCTATTGTCTATGTTTTCTACCTGCATGAACACCATGTTCCAGAAGCCGCGCAGGTCGTCCGTCGTGACGAGGAAGTCGCCGCTCTCGCAGCGCTGTACCAGCGAGCCAAACTGCGCCAGCTTCTTCGACATCAGCAGCCGCGCCTGGCCCACCACCGCCATTAACAACTCCTCAGCAAACTCAGGGAGCAGAAACTGCTCGGATATCTTCTCCCACTCGGCACACAATTTGAGTATTCTGCTGTAGAGATCGTTTTGATGACTCTTATTTTCCTTTTTACCGTTTTCTATTTTCATTGAAAAAACTTCACTGTCTGAACTGATCTCTTCTAAGCTGGACTCAAAACTTTGCTTACACCGCGTGTGCGTTTGTACGTGAACACTTTCATAACACGTCGTATGTTTGATATTTCGCGCCCGCGCCCGCGCCCGCGCGTTCAACGTGAACAAGCCCGTAGACCACGCTGTCCATGTCACTTGCGTCTTCATCTTGGGGATCTTGTTCCACCTTCTCTTACATTTTCTTGGCTTTATTCTTTCCTTTCGACAAAGTCACACACACACTTATACTTTTAGCCATATCATATTCACTGAAACTCGTTTATTTGATGAAAAGCTACTTGTTGATGCTGTAACTTCGTTCTCACTGATAGAACTGATAGACTCGAAGGACTGTGTTTGCTATTTGGCTCTTGGACGAGCGCTGGTGACTCAACCGGACGTGTTCGGTACACACCGGGGCGGCGGCGGCTGCGGCACGAACTGTAGGGGATTGTGGGTTACTCCCACTATGAATGGCTTTATTGTCTGGGATGCTTCTTCATACTTTTTTTTTATTTTCTCTAGCTTCCATATCTCTTGCTATTGATAACTTGATGGACATCTAGACTCAGACAGGTTACGTATCATTTTATGTTCGTCTCTTACTTTTTCTAATGTGCATGCTATATGCCAATCGTTTTTTCAACGCCTCAACTGAGCTCACAACGGGCATGGGTATGTTTTTGTGTCGCTGACCACGTTTCTTCAGCAGAGCCGCTAGGTTGGCACTTTGATCCATCATAAACACCTGAATCCAGAAGAAAACGGATTAAACTAATAATTGCTAAGTAACGAATTTTGAAATAACTGCCAATTTATAAAAAGAATTTAACGTTCAACACATCTACAGCACAGCGCCACAACAACAAAAAGTCACGTCAATGTTGTTGTGTTATATGAAGTCTCTATTGCATTGGCAAGTCTCTATTGTGAAGTAAAATCACTGGGGATTAGGTACAGTCAGTGTACGATTATGTTTTCAAGGTAACAGCGAGAATGAAGTCCTATGCAACACCACTCTGGGTGCGAAGTTAAAGGTAATTTCCCCGAGTACTTTTCCTTTCCCATTCGGAATATTACTATTTTAACATCGCCGTAATTCAGTTTTTTTTTATCCACTGTCACGTACTTTCTATTGAGTATCTTATCCGTTTTTCCCTTAGAAATACTTTCCAAATTCCCCATTTGGAAAGTTTTTCTTACCTTAGAATAGATAATATTGCAAAAGTTCTCCATTGTTGGGCCTATTGGAATAACTATATTTGAGGTAGTAAAATAATTACGTGAAAAGTTCCAATTAATAAAATTAGAACGAGTTTAAATCGCGAAAGTTGAAAGTGTTATATTTAAGTTCGTGTTTATCACTGTGAACGTCTAAATTTTAGGTTTTTAGTTGTATGAATAAAATGTAAACTGTTCATAAGTAAGTAAATAATATTGTCGTATCTTGTACTGTACCACCACCGGATATAATTTTTAAAAACGAGATATTCTCGACAATATTAGACGTGAGTTGTGCTGTTTTTGTTGTTTAAGTTACCACCGGATACGTTTATAATGACGTATCCGGTGGTATCCGTATCCGTTTGGCAACACGGTTTTGTCTAATAGCGGGTAATTAGCTACGGCCAAAGACTACATACCATCTGTATTTTATTATAAATTATATCGGCATACAGTCTACAGAACTTTTATACAAATAAAGTGTTCTGCTTATATTATGAATGTATCTTGTACTGTGGCCGAGGTCGAGCTAGGTCGTAAAACTGGGTATTTGCCCACTAAGCCGATTACTGCGTGTAATCTGGCCCGAGCGTGACACAGGAGCGAACTCCGGCGTCTTCAATTAGCTTTTACTGTGTCACTACCCTGCTGGTTATGGAGCTCTTGATTTTACTTACGAAATATTTATTTTATGAACTACGTGTAGCGAGAGCAGTTCGACCAGAATTAACTTAGAACTCACTCATCGCATATATAAATATTTTAATATGACCTGATTTATGTTTTAGGTAAGCGTGTCCTCGTCCTCGGTCTATTTATCCTTTTCCGAGAAAAAATGTGTCTATAACTCGAAAAACATCGACCAATCTCAACTGGAATTATTAATCAATTAAAAAAAAGCCCTTTTCTCGAAAATGATGTCGTAGAGTAGAATCGAGGACACGACTAAAATAAAATTATATTATTGTTAGTTTTGTGACGTGCAATTTCAATTTGTTTCTATCTTAATAATAATTATTATACAATGTAATTAACAGTTTCATTTCTTCATTTTATAACTTTAGCCAAGCAAAATTAACTTTATTAAGAAGGGGTAAATAAATTTAAGTTTAATTAGGTGCTTTGTCTTGATTTCTTCACGTTATTAAATTTTTCTAGCGTCCGTTTGCACTGAAAAAGAGCGCACGTTCTATTTTTGACCCAATATTATGGAGAACTTTCTCAAGTGCCAACGCTTAAAATTATTCTTTTCAAAATTAAAATGATTAACTTGAGTACCGCAGTTAGCTCATTGCCCTCCTGCCCTGCTTTTTGCTAAATTCACCACACACAGAGTTAAAGAGAAAAATATCTAAAACAACGCCATTTTGGTTGTAGGCTTCAGCCGTGGACAAAATCGTGTTGCCAAGTGGTCGTTATGACCGTGTTCCGGCAAGATGTTCAGTGAAATCAGATACGGAGGGATTTATCAGAGTTACTTATTCAACATTACTTAGCAATAACCATCATTACCTTTCCAGATAAAAACACCAATTGCAGTAGCTAAAGCAATAAAAAATGTACAGATGAGACAGTAGCTGTAGAAAACAGTACGACAAGGAGGAAGCCTGCTAATGTTGCAGATGTCTACAGGCAACGATAAACGTTCACAGAACATTAAAAAAAACTTAATAATGTACAAAAAGTCACCTCAATATACGAGCTAGTTGCACAGTGGCATCGTAAAGCGAGCGAAAACAAATGTTTAAAAAAGGCCCCAGCGGCAAACACAGTGAGTTTATTTTGCGGCCTCCGAGATCTTATTGCCTTGTCGGCACTGCGGCGCTAAGTCCTGCTACGATTAGTCCCTGATAAAAGGGTGGAAGTATCTCATTTCCGTCAGACTCGTGTCGGACCTCTAAAGGAAATGACGTTACGTATCCACTCTATTTCTTTGGATTCATAAACCTTTGGAGCTTAGTTCATAAAGTGTTGAGAATAAGAATATAATACTGTATTGGTTATTAAGAAAATATGATAAAACTTACCTTACGTGGTTTGACGGTCGCACTATTGCACTAGGCAATTTTATTATACTATTACTTATTATGTCTTAACCATAATAAAAGTTTCAATCCTAAATAATAGGATTATATTACGACTTATATTATATTCTACTACATCTACTAATATTATATTCTACTACCTCTAATATACGTCGAATACCACTTTTTAAACAAAAATAATTCGGTCTCTCTTCGGTTTTCAAAACGGTTCACGCGTCTTCCTGTAATTTGCAAACATATACGTACATAATAATAATATAAAAGTCTTAATAGAAAGATTTTGGCGAATGCTAAACCCTTTCGCTTTTTTTCATTTAACAAAGCGTTGTTGCCGAAAATCGTAAAGGATTTTAATAAAACCTTTTCTATTTTTAGGAAGTTTATTATTTACGCAGTTTTGGAAACAATTTTCCACGAAAATGAGACATGAATTCGTGTGTTGAAAATATTCGGCGTGACGCATACATTTTTATGAAACATGGAAAAGTTCAACTAAATGTAGCTCTGAAGCAGCACCAAATTAAAATGAAATTCAATGCGTGCCAATCATTCCACGGTTTTTAGTGTATACGAATGCTCGACACGCATTGAATATGTTTTTGCTAGCGGTTTTATTTTGTACTTGCATAATAAACGTTATAGGTACAATTATTGAAAACATTTTATTCAAATATTTACAGTGCTTTTATACAAAAACGACAAACATATTAATATAATTTAAATTTAGAAATAAGTATCTGATTAAAATAATACTATAGTGAAATATATGTGGCCAGAATACTGACGATATTGCGCCGCTAAATACGATTACAATTTTTTGGGCACAATATTTTTAATATTTGAAATTAATCAAAGAAGAGAAAGACGTATAACTAAAAATACTCGTGTATATTATGTGAATACAAATATTTTATATATACCAATCCTATGATTATCATAATATGTGTCCCACTACTGGGCAAAAGCTTCCTTCCCCTCAATCCGCTCCGATTGTGTACCAAGAGGCAAATTCCTTTGATCAACATAATAATATGTCAAAAGCCTTCCCGAATTCGTATCAAAGTGCGAACTCGTCTCGTCCCCAGGTGCGTTCGTCATTTATATTCTTTCTGAAGACGAAATTGGGTATTATAATGTCTCATTTCGTTTCACGACACTGAATTTGCTGTTCATAAGCCTTAAAATTGATCATTAGACCCTCTCATCGTTAAATAAGAACGGCAATAAAGTGTGAAATATTTATCATAATGTTTGCCTCGCGCCTGTCTTGGAAATTGTGTCGGAAATAGGACCAAATAAACGTGGGGATTTCTGAATGTAAAACAATGGCTGTTTCGTATAGCTGTGAACCTGAATTGAGAATTGTGAAATGAATATAGGTACCCCAAAAAGACAAAACGAATGTTAACAATGTCGAAAAATTAAAAATATAAATAAATATATTATACGTTTTTTTATTAGATTTCGTTTCGTAAATAATATGAAAAAATTGCTAATATATAACGCCTTTATTTTTTTAAGTGGGGACGCGCTACATCATTATACAGTACCAAAGATATACTGACCCAAGTCCAACTTTATAAACTCCCACCAAGGAACTTTAGACCGTTGTAACTCTCACATTTAAATCAAATTTACGAGCAAAAGTGCGTGTCTTTATTGCTTCTTGATGAACAAAAAAGTCTTGATCAGAATAAAAATAATATTTAAATTTTAACTAATGTAACTTGAGATATGATACAGCAGCTAAGTATCATATTATCCACTTCTAGAAAGTGTTCGTATTACAAGTGTAATGTTAGCTTTGTACGTGTCAAGATACGATAACTAATTGGAAACAACAACAAAAGCAAAACGCAGGATTATCCAACGCATCTAACTATAACCTTGTTAAATGAAAACGTTTTCAATAATTTTTTGCAACAGAATTTAATAAAAGCAGCAAAACAATTGTATAAAATTTCACCTTTTGGTCAGAAATAGCCTGTAAGTACGATTCTACTATGGCTTTAGCAGAAGCCTTTAAAATACGTACAATTTTAATAAATGCCAGCAACGATTGAATGGTCGAGTTAATAACGTTCCTTCTCGTTATGCATATCGAAATTCTTTCGTGCTCTGAATGAAGCTACGTAATCAACTTATGAAAGTAAAATTGGCATATTTTTGATACTTGTTCAATTTAAATGTATGACGTGAACAGTTAATGGAAGTTATATTATTTTACAATTACATTTCCAATTAAAAAACATACCAGATTTTTCTAAATTCAATTTAGATAGTCCTGACAAAAAGCATATATCCACTCTACCTAATGAGGATATAGTGGGCAATTATGATACATACCGAATCATCTACGCGAATGATCAGGTCAGGTCAGGGGAATAGTCAGGTCTTCTCATTCTTAATTATAAGAAAATCCAGGTTGGAAGGAATTTTGAATACTCTTTCTTTTTTTTATGTACCTAATCAAAATAGTCCTATGTCCCACCTGATGGAAAGTGCAGATGCAGTTGACGTTGAATCACGTAAGTCGCTTAGAAAGGTACCAATAAATATTATTCACTCGTGTCTTGAAGATCTATGTATCGGTCGGGAAACTCGTATAACGTATACTTGTGACGAATGTTTATATATGATCCAATTAAATCAATGTTTAATTTTACACATAACCCAGATCACTGAAAAAGAAACAATAATTCGTGGGAAAACACGGAAAATACTCAATCAAGAGTGGTACGATAAATAAAATTGAAACAGTTAACGAGATACGCGGTGTATCGCCGGCTCGCGTTGTGCAAACGATGTACTTATTTCATGGGATTAAACCGGCGACGATGACTGTTGACATACGAAATTGATGCCACACCGACAGAAGGATTAAAATATCTTTTATTATAGTTATGTGAGCATGATGGCACGTCCAGTCCAGCTTTTTGCGCAATTTTAATACGAGTATTTTGACAAGCCGTGCTCATTGAATAATACGGATGTTGAGCCTTGTCAAAAAGAATATTATAAAAAAATGTATGTTTATATCTCTAATTTAAATAATAAAAAATATCACACGTATTTTTTGGTTTGTGAATGAAATGTCATTTTATTCAGAGAGATAACGCTAATATAAGTATTCTGGGTACAAAAAATTTGCCATAGACGTCAACTCTACCAGCTTTTTTAAACCAAGCAACTTTAGAGAGTCTCTCAAATTTGTTATCAAATTTTCTAAGAAAGAAATTTAATGTCCAATATTTTTAATAATCTACTGAACAACTTGGACAAAAAAAATCAGTCAGCATCCTTATTGTCTTCACGGCGTCTGTCTTTAAATTCCCAACATTTGATAAAAATCCGTCACCACTGCAGGTTAAAACAATAATTGCATACATTTGCATGCGAGCGATTTGTCCGGGAGCATCGATAGCGTCCACCGCAGAGTAAATTCATTTAGTTACGTAACGAACAGAGCGTATGTGGGCGGACTGATCACGCCTGTGGTTTTGATTTAATGCCACCCTGTGAAATGGACGCTGTAAAAGTTGCCCATAGTGTTTTATGGACAATAAAATGTGTTTTCTGATTGTGCATGCGTTTGGATGTATTTTGTGTATGACACAATATTTATAGCTACTGTTTAACGTGTGCTGTATGAGTTTCATTCGCGCGCAATGTCATTTTTTCATTAGATGAAGCCGAAGATGGTAGCAGACTTAACCTAGAAAGGAAGATAAATCCCTCCCTGGCTTCAATCAACATCATGTCGGAGCAACGGTCGGCTCGGGTTGGTTTTGCCCAATGGGTGGCAACCAGGCAACAGCTTCAAAAACGCAAATTCTTTCCTTGAGGAAAACATTTATTTTATTTTATTTTAAAATCTTTGGAAAACTTACATCTAGGTCTTAAATTAGGGTACTTAAATATTGTCTACATAATATAGCATTTTGCTTTAAATTAAGTGAATATAGCTAAAAAGTAAAGCCGTAAATAATATTTAATCCTTTTCATCCACGGACATTTTCAATGCAAAAACTATACTTTAACTGTACGTGTAAAGAAACGTACCTAAAAAAAATAAACATTGAAACACATTCACAAAACATCGCCCATCTGTATAAAAGCTTATCAAAGCGGACGCAGCTCGACGAGCCAATCAAAAAGCACACTTTATTACTCAATCCCGGTGCTTTCATACGAAAAAAAACGTCTAAAGATCTCGAAAGACTCTTTTAAGAAAAGAAACGCTCATATCAAGTCGAAATGGGGTGTACACTGCGTCGTCGACAAACATCGCCAGACGCACTCATTCATGTTGTAAACTCGTGGCTGTGGCTATAAACGAAACGAGGACTCAGTATGTCTCATTTGGGGGAACATTTTTGTTGCATAATAAATGTAAAACATGCCTTATTTTGAAATAGATAAAGTTATAACGTATTTTGAAAGGAAAGAGAATACATGCTGAATGCCATTCTTATGCTAATTAAGAGATGATGGCAAAGAGAGGTAAACCACTATCATCATCAAGGTCATCATAACCAGGGAGGGATTTATCCCACCTTCTAGGTTTAGTCTGCTACAATCTACAGCCGCATCGTTGCTTAACACCACCTAAAATCGTAGTCAAAAGCTAAACTATTGGTTACGAATAAAAAAGGTAGATATTATCAATGCTGAGAAGGTCTGATGACCTGAGTCAGAGTAATGTTGATATATTACACCAACTCAGTACCAACGCCACTCTGACTCGTCTCTCAACTAAAAAATAAATTTAGAGGTAAAAGTGTTATAAAGGTAAAATTTCAAAAGTTAACATGTGTTTTTGTAACGAAGATCTGATACATTTAAAGCATTCACCCGTATGAAAATTAAGAAGATAAATAAAACCCATCTATTGTCGAATGTATCATTATGATTGCCCCATGTAGTCCGTCCTTATTACAACCCCTGATGTCGCTTTTCTTGCGTCTCTCTTATAATCGGGAGCTATCCGGGTATATTCCGCGATGGGAAATGCATTGTAGGATCGCAAATCCTACATTCTAAGTTTTTGTTTCTAATCGTTTTTTTTTCTAAATGAAATCAAACCGTATTGACTGTAAATGACCTCTAATGGAGAAAAGAGGTGCCGTTGTATCTTTTATACATTTTTCTATTTAATTCCAACCATCTCCCGTTTACTAGGATATAAATAAATAATAAAAATCATTAATAATCTGGGGGCACGGCAGTGGCCCCGCCAAGTCGAGCAAATAAAGCGGCACGGCCGTACCATCCTTTTCTGGAAGCAGTTCAGACCATTTTCGACCCCCTATTACTTAGTTGTGGAAAAAACTAGAAGCTTAAATTTTTAACAACCGAGTATCCATTGTATAAACACGATTTATTCCAAATTTCATTCATAATACTTTACGTTAACCTGTAGAAAATAAAATGATAATATGCTGGCGTTGTCCCTTAATATCCACACAAAGTGCACTAAATGTGTGCACTTTTAAATCCCAGTTTGGCAGAGAGATTTTAACTCTGATTACAAAAGGGAAGCGATGACTAAATTTGATATTTTGTTCAGTTTAGCTTGTTCTTTTACTCCTTTTTTGTGATTGTGCCTTATTCACTCACTGCAAAGGTCCATTATTACGATATATTCATCATCATCATCATCATCCACAGCCCTCTACATCCCACTACTGGGAATAGGCCTCCCTCATGTTATGCTACTCAACCCTGTCCTGTGCCAATCTGGTCCATGTGCGACCCGCCACTTTTATCAAATCGTCCATCCATATGGCTGCTGGACGACCGACACTGCATTTGTCTGTCCTTGGCCACCATTCAGTCAATATCTTACTCCACCTGTCATCACTTTATACATTCATAGTGAGTCCAAATATTATTATGACTGAACTAAACGTGTGGGAAGCATGTTAAGCCATATGTCTATTAATTTTATTATGTTAAGCCATAGGTATATTAATTGTAGCCATAAGGCAATAGCTTTGGTAAAATAAAACAAATGATTTTAGGCATTATACGAGTATATGTAGGTTTATTTAGTTTTAGTCAAAACCGTATTATGGAGGACGGGATTTTGCACATAATAATATTTTATCTAGATACATAATAATATCTATCGACTGAATTTAATAACAGATTTTCTCGTTTATAATTTTTTTTTCGTTTCAATCACAGCCTAAATAAAGCCTTTGAAGTGAAGTCTCAAAGATGTAATAGCAGCGCTTTTTAATAGCACACCTCAGTACAAACACGAATGCTCTTTCCAAAATGAAAAGAAAACACTGCAATGTTCGCAGCATAAACTCTTGGCACTCGACAAAATTGAAAAGTCCACTTAGTTGGAGCTCCAGCCAAGGTACGGGACGCGATCTGAAATTGTTTACGCTCTTACGCTTCTTAAGACAAGAATGGGGCTCTTTAGCGCAAAGAAAATATACAGGTATCTAATGTGATACCTTTATAAGGATATTGTTTCTTTATTAATGTCAGTGGATCTAATAGGTAGTGGTGGAAAATTTACTTATTAGCGTAATGGAACTGGGAATCAAATGTAAATTTATACTATTTGTTTCTAAAATCAAATTAGTAGGTTTAGTGTTCACATTTACTTACAGACCTATGACAGTACGTTTATTAATTAGCAATATAATATGTTAAATAAATAAATAATAATAAAAAAGAATAAATAATAAAATATCATCTTTTATTATTTTATTGCCAAAACGTAGAAATACACATACCCTTTCATTTAGCAGTAGATCTTATGCTGATCCAGTGCACTAAACTTATAAAATGTGGACATGAAAAGTTACTTGTACACGTTCTTTAGTGACTATAACAACACAGAATCCTCGCGTGGTTGTGAATGTACAAAATGAACCTCAAACCTCAATACGAGTGAGTGATAAAGGCAGGAATTTATTTTCATACATCAAAAGGCAGGGCTGTCAGTACGGTGCTGGAATCCAATCGCTTTCCTCACTCTCAATAAAATCAAAGGAGTTTCTTTTAGAACCCAAGCCGATTGTCGGAGCAAACCTCTGCTCTGTTTTGATTTATGTAATGTAGGTTTATTGATAAAGTTTTGAAACATTGCCTTTTTTACAAGCTTTTTTTACTTTCACCTGTCTGTTTTCTGTCTGTCTGTCCGTCTATCTGTCTGTCCGTCAGTCTCTAATAAAATCTTACAACTTTAATTTGATCCACTTCTCGGTTTCCGATAGAGCTGAAATTTTGCATGCATGTATAAATCGGATGCCAATGCAATATTTTTATGACATCACGCTGATCTCATGATGAAGTTGGAAGGTGGCCATAGGAACTCCACAATTTGCAACCTCATAGAGTTTGGGCTCATTGGATTTGTCTTGACGAGTACTTTGATGCTAGATATGGCAATAAAATAATAAAAGCTTGTTATTAAGAAGTTTTTTTTTTAAATTCATTTGTTACCGGTAGGCTGCGGCCGTGGCTAGTTACCACCTTCTGAACAAATCGTAACTAAAATAACATGGCACAACTCACGTCTAATATTGTTGAGAATACCTCAACCACGGTTTCGGAAAAATGCCAGCATCAAGATGGCGGGACCAAGTCTTGGATTCGCATGAAACCTATACCAATATTTAGTACCTATTTAGTACTATTTAGTACCTCCGATCAAAAAATTAGTACCTCAACAGAAAAGCTGCGGCACAGGATGTATTTTATCAGGTAAGAAGATAGTTTGAGACCTTAGAAAAGACATAGGATAGCTTTTATTCCGGAAGTCATGCTTTAACAGGGCAAAAAGAAGCTCGGAAGTTTGTATAGGGAATAAGAAAATGTTCATTCCAAGCAGACGGAGTCACAGGCATAAACTTGTGAAGGGCGAATATTTAGTACCAAAAAGGTACTAAATATTGACCTGAAAATAACTTAAGAAAAACCTTTCGTTTAGATGTGAAACGTTTTTTTAAAAACCAAGGACCAAGGTTTTTGCTAAATATCTTGAAAACCGTAAAAGTTATGAAAAATCTAAAAAGATATTTGAGAGGTACTAAATAGGTACTAAATATTTTAATTCATCAGAACTTCCAGAAGAAGCTTTGAAATTTTGTATGGGGAATAAGAAAACGCTCATTCCAAGCAGACGGAGCCACAGGTAGAAACTTGTGAAGGGCGAATATTTAGTAGGTACCTTTTTGGTACTAAATATTGATCAAAAAATAATTAAAGCAAAACCTTGCGTTTAGATGTGAAACGTTTTTTTAAAAACGTCAAGATGGCGGGACCAAGGTTTTTCCTGTGCCGCAGCTTTTCTGTTGAGGTACTAATTTTTTTTTAATTGGAGGTACTAAATAGTACTAAATAGGTACTAAATAGGTATAGGTTTCATGCGAATCCAAGACTTGGTCCCGCCATCTTGACGCTCGCGGAAAAATGGTGTCGCCAAATGGTCATTAAAGTCGTGTTCCGGTACGATCATCCGTGAAGCCGTTTGCCTCGACTACTTGACCGACACTTTCCATTATTCATTTTAATTTTATTAATCGAGACTTATCGGTTAATTATTAATTTTATTAGTTCATTGTTATGTTTGATCGTGACCACGAATCTTGCAACAGATCCGAAACGTTGGTTTTACAATAATGTTTTTGTAAATGTTGTTGTTATGTTATAATAATAATATAATTACGCAATAAGTCCCGATTAATAAAATTGACATGAGTTCAAATCGCGGAAGTTTAAAGTGTACTTTGTATTATTTCCTAGCACAATACTTGGACAATTTTTAATAGGTATATACCTAATATAATCAGCATTATAAATCAGTTCGGGTATAACTGAAAAAAAAAAAGAAACATGGAGAGAAATACCTTATCTCTTACTCGAATCAGTTGCAGTAGCTAAATCAATCTGAATATAACCCATATTAAATGCCCAGATTTAAGTAAGTACAGATTTTGGCGGAAAAGTTCCGTAGCAAGCGAGATTCCATCGATCATCCCATAAGTTCCAGCATTTGTATGATAAACGATGGGAAAGGCTTGCCGTAACTTTCACAGTTTACTTAGCTTCTCAACGGATGCCTCATTTTTTGGGCCTATTATTTCATTAACCAACTCAAAAAGAGGAGGAGTTTTCTATTCGTTGGAATTTTTCCCAATTTTATATTATACTAGCTGACCCGCGCACACTTCGTTGCGCGTGAGAGTCAATTAATAAAGCGAATTTGGTGCTGCTATGTTCACTATGATAGTATTTCCATCCCCGTGACTTTGTAAGCGTAAAATAAGGCATGGCTATATATTATTTGCTCCCGCTGTGGGTAGCGAAGAATATCGGGTTGGGTATTTCTATGCAGTTTTGTTCGCTACCGTAGAAACCAATCCTATGTCCTTTCCCAGAGGTCAAATTATCTCAGTTGAGCGGTAGTTTATCGCCTTCATAAATTTTCACGCCTCTTTTCAGGAATTAAAACTATTTGTGGTCCTTTCCCGGTAACTCTTTAACTTATCTCTACTGTAATGTACATCAGCTAAATTATTATTCGTTACTAATTTCTCACACCATCCTTCCCGCGACTCAAATCAATTCCATGGTTCCTGAATTCCCATTAAATCTCTGATCCTCCTTCCCCCTCCTTTAATACTTAGTCTCCTTAAAGTTAATTTCTGACATAAAAAAACTATTCATTAACAGAACTTAACAAAATATCAGCTCATTTTCGGTTCAGCGGTTACTAATTTCCATGCAAACGTTTTTGTGAAAAAATTCCTGTTCTGGTGAGAATTTCACAAAATCCCTTCTTATCGGTCGCCTACGTTACATAAAGAATACGTTGTCCAAATTTTAGCTAAAACGAAGAAGCGGTTACCTTTCCTACACAAACTGGATCCCTCTTTCCTCCCCTCAAAGGTTGATTTCTGGGATAAAAAGTATCCCATATCTTTTTTTAAGACTTAATCTACCTTTGTATCAAATTTAAGCGCAATAGGGTCAGCGGTTCTAAATTTCCCATTAATTTCTGTCAAAATAAATATTTAATGTTCCTAAACACAACTCAAACCATGATTTTACATAATTTCGATTCAATCGGTTTAGTTGTTACGGATTAGCATACAATTGTTTTTTGTAAATAAATCCCGTTCCAGTGGGAATTTAGCAAAAGCCCTTCTCGTGAGTCGCCAAAACCACCTAAAAACACGCTATCCAAATTTCAGCTCAAATAAAGAAGCGATTAACGATTTCTTACGCAAACTTGCACCCCCCCCCCCCCCCTTTCCTCCTCTTTAATGTAGATTTCTGGGATAAAAAGTATCCCATTTTTTAGGACTCAATCAACCTCTGCACTAAATTAATTTAAGCTGAATAGGGTCAGCGCAGCGGTTCTAAATTTCCCATACAAACTTTGACCCCCCCTTATAAGTTAATTTCTGATATAAAAACTATTAAAAATTTCCTTAACAAAACTCAAACCATCATTTTACAAAATTTCAGCTTAATTGGTTTAGCGGTTACGGATTTGCACACAAAAGTTTTTTGGGAATAATTCCCGTTCCTGTAAGAATTTCACAAAATCCCTTTTTATCGGTCGTCTTAGTTTATGTAACTAATAACACGCTGTCCAAATTTCAGCAAAAACAAAGAAGCGGCTAACGATTTTTTACACAAACTTGCACCCCCCTTTTTTCCCTTAAAAGTTGATTTCTGGGAAAAAAGTATTGCATATCATTTTTTAGGATTAGATCTACCGCTGTACCAAATTTAAGCTCAATAGGGTCAGCGGTTCTAAATTTCCCATACAAACTTTGACCCCCCCTTTACCCCCCTTAAAAGTTAATTTCTGACATAAAAACTATTCAATGTTCCTAAACACACTTCAGACAATCGTTTTACAAAATATCAGCTCAATCAATTCAGCGGTTACAGATTTGGATACAAACGTTTTTTAGAATTAATTCCCGTTCCCGTGGAAATTTTGCAAAATCCCTTTTTATCGGTCATCTACGTTACATAAAAAATACGCTGTTCAAATTTGAGCTTTAAAAGATGGCCGGTTACTGATTTTCTACTCAAACTTCTACCCCCCCCCCCCCCCCTTCCCCCTTCAAGGTTGATTTCTGGGATAAAAAGTATCCCATATCATTTTTTAGGACTCAATCTCCCACTGTACCAAATTTCAGCTCAATGGGGTCAGCGGTTTTAAATTTTCCATACAAATTTCGACCCCCCTTTACCACCCCTTAAAAGTTAATTTTCGTCAAAAAAAAATTAATGTTCCTAAACACGATCTAAACAAACGTTTTACAAAATTTCAGCTCAATCGGTTCAGCGGTTACGGATTTGCATACAAACATTTTTCGGGAATAATTCCCGTTCCCGGAGGAATTTTGCAAAAATCCCTTTTTATAGGTCGCCTTCGTTACCTAAAGAACACGCTGGTTTAAATTTCAGCTTAAACAAAGAAGCGGTTACCGATTTCCTATTCTAACTTTGACCTCCTTTATCCCGCCTTAGAGGTTGATTTTTGGAATAAAAAGTATACCATACAATTTTTTAGGACTTAATCTACCTCTGTACCAAATTTCAGCTCAATAGGGTCAGCGGTTTTAAATTTTCCATACAAATTTCGACCCCCCTTTACCCCCCTTAAATGTTAATTTTCGTCAAAAAAAAAAATTACTGTTCCTAAACACAATCTAAACAATCGTTTTACAAAATTTCAGCTTAATCGGTTCAGCGGTTACGGATTTGCATACAAACGTTTTTCGAGAATAATTCCCGTTCCCGGAAGAATTTTGCAAAAATCCCTTTTTATACGTCGCCTTCGTTACCTAAAGAACACGCTGGTTTAAATTTCAGCTTAAACAAAGAAGCGGTTACCGATTTCCTATTCTAACTTTGACCTCCTTTATCCCGCCTTAGAGGTTGATTTTTGGAATAAAAAGTATACCATACAATTTTTTAGGACTTAATCTACCTCTGTACCAAATTTCAGCTCAATAGGGTCAGCGGTTTTAAATTTTCCATACAAATTTCGACCCCCCTTTACCCCCCCTTAAATGTTAATTTTCGTCAAAAAAAAAATTAATGTTCCTAAACACAATCTAAACAATCGTTTTACAAAATTTCAGCTTAATCGGTTCAGCGGTTACGGATTTGCATACAAACGTTTTTCGGGAATAATTCCCGTTCCCGGAAGAATTTTGCAAAAATCCCTTTTTATACGTCGCCTTCGTTACCTAAAGAATACGCTGGTTTAAATTTCAGCTTAAACAAAGAAGCGGTTACCGATTTCCTATTCTAACTTTGACCTCCTTTATCCCGCCTTAGAGGTTGATTTTTGGAATAAAAAGTATACCATTCAATTTTTTAGGACTCAATCTATCTCTGTACCAAATTTCAGCTCAATAGGGTCAGCGGTTCTAAATTTTCCATACAAACTTCGACCCCCCTTTACCCCCCTTAAAAGTAAAT
Source organism: Hemithea aestivaria (assembly GCA_947507615.1). Taxonomy (NCBI): domain Eukaryota; kingdom Metazoa; phylum Arthropoda; class Insecta; order Lepidoptera; family Geometridae; genus Hemithea; species Hemithea aestivaria. The sequence continues at coordinate 2,810,648 of OX382328.1, forward strand.
TTCTGACAAAAAAACTATTTGATGTTTCTAATCACAATCCCAACTATCGTTTTACAAAATTTCGGCTTAATCGGTTCAGCGGTTACGGATTTGCATACATTCGTTTTTCGGGAATAATTCCTGTTCCTGAGGAAATTTTAAAAAATCGCTTCTTATTGCACGATGAAATCTTCTTACGAATACGCTGTCCAAATTTCAGCTCAATCCGTCCAGCCGTTTGGGCTGTGCGTTGATAGAACAAAAGTGTACGAACGATTTTATATAATAGTTAAGTAAATCTTTAGATAGATATAACTCTTTTATTTAAAAACCGATTTAAATAAAACCAATACTATTTACAAATTAGAGAAATTTGCAACGTTTTAGCGAAAACTGCATACAATTCGGTTGTGCCGTTTTATCACACATAAGTAATAACCTTTTTACAAATTAAGCCTAATAAAACTACTCTGGTAAATTTTCGTTTATGGCCACATCGATAGATGGCGTATTTTTAGTTTGTCGCACTTTTTGCTTTTTGATTTTTTTGAATTGAATTTACTTTATATTCTATTACTTTTACTTCGAAATTTTGATGTAAATTAGGGGCGATGTGTCCGATATAAATGATTATTATTTATTTTATTATTTTATTTTACGTTTCCCTAGGAAAAATTGACAAAATGTTTTACGATCTAGATCGCGCAAGCGACTTTTTCGCGTCGTTTTGTTCATATGCGTATTTTTACAGTTCACCTTAGTAAAGGATCACAATGAATGGGGAGAAATTTCCATTCTTATTATATGTATATGGATATATGGATATGGATTTTACCGATTGAACCGAGTTGAACCTATTTGGAAAATTATTTTTTGTTTCAAATTATATACCGTATCGTAATCGATGCCTAGGTACTACAGAATTTCAGATCTTCGTTATTTGTTGGCCGTGATCGTCTAGTGGTTAGGACCCTACGTTGTGATGATGTTATTTGTTAACAATTTGTGGCGTAGTTTAGCCTAATTAAAATTATTTAAATTCGTTCTTTTTTACTGAAATTTATAATATTATTATCATCTTCAATGTCGTTGATATTATAATATACTAGCTTACGATTGCATCTTTGCTCGCGTGGCAAAATCCTTTCTTAGCGGAAGTCTACGTCATAAAACCTATCTGTGTTCCAAATTTCAACCCAATCCGTCCAGTGGCTTAGGCGTTGATAGATCAGTCAATCAGTCAGTCATTCTTTCTTTTTGTGTATTTAGAAGAAGAAGATGATGAATTAGATGATATTCAAACAACGATGCAAATCATTCCGAGTAATCGCTGTGGAACCGAAACTACCAAATTATCTATGCTTTCTTGCTTCCCACCTAAGCTTTGAACAAGGTTTGAGTAATTTATTTGTGTATCGTGACCTAATTTCTGGCAATTTGTGAAATTGCAGCTTTCTATTAAAATTATGAGTTTAATCTTTGTACAGTCAACTACAAAGTAGGCTTATTTTGATCAGTTATCACGTTCTAGAAAATTATTGAAAAAATTAAATATTGTGAATAACTATTTTTAACCCCCGACGCAAAAACGACGGGGTGTTATAAGTTTGACGTGTCTGTCTGTCTGTGTGTGTGTCTGTCTGTGGCATCGTAGCTCCCGAACGGATGAACGGATTTTGATTTAGTTTTTTTTGTTTGAAAGTAGTGTTAGTCGAGAGTGTTCTCAGCTATGTTTGGTGGAAATCGGTTCAAGATGGCCGCCGCTACAAAATGGCGGATAACTTTTTTCTTCCACGACCCCCTCAATATGGGTATCAAGTATCAAAGGGCTTGACTAGTAGAATACAACGCACTATAAAAAAATTAAAATCCAGGATGGCCGCCACTACAAAACCGCGAATTTTGAAAGCGTTGCGTTGAGGGGTTTTTAAATTTTTAATTTAATTCACTTGTTATTCAATTTAATAATCGACAAAACAAGGTCCTTAGATATATTTTTTCTTTAGAATTATGTTTCTTATGAATCCTTGGGGCTTTTTACCTTGTTATTTATCCCACACATTTGTGGTGTAAGCTTTAAATATTTTTTTCTATTCTATACACATTTGTCTTATTTATTTGATGTCTGATATGTTTTATAATTGGGATTTATACTCCAAAAGGCTAGGTTATCTATTTGAACACTTTATCTCTACAATTTATTTATAACCTCTGGTAACTTCTTTATTTTATTCCAAATTATTTTTATTCTACTATTATTTTCCCACAAATGCAGATCACTTCACATTTTGAAGGTATTTTATTTGAAGATATTCATTTTGAAAATCAAATCCAGGTCTTTCTAAACATAATTTTCACATTAAATCAAAAACAAGAAATTAATATTTCAACCCAGCAAAAATGACGGACGATGAATTAAAACTACACGAAACAAAAAATCTCTACCGGCTGGCTTAAGAGGCAATCAGACCTTTAAGAAGACATTAAGTAAGCGCCTTTTCAAGGTTCAGACAGTAAGTTGAGTTTTTTACCGTTGCTTTTAAATATTCAACACCTGCAACTCGACTTAATTTAAGGGATGGTGTAATCAAGGCTCGCTGTCTGCTTCTAATGCCTTTTTAACTTATCTATTTTATGTAGTATTTCTTTGCCCCTATTTATCTGCCAGACTTACAGACGGAGATAAGCTTCTTTTGTTACCATTACTATAATTGGTATTAAGTTCTGTTGTTCGTATAATTACGAGTAGAAATAGTTGTTTGTAATCTATGGTCTGTAAACAAAGGAAGTCCAATCTTCTATTACGTAAACTGTCGTTAATATATTATATAATGTATAATATCGTTAGTTGGGGCAGTCGTTAAGTCACGTTGGAGGCCTTGATATTCTGAAAACTTCAGTTATATTTAGGTTAGTCAAACAATCTAAAATCGATTTTGACTGGTTCCTGAACTAGTATTAGATAAACCATTTGTATGACTATATTGATTAGTCAGAAATTTTCATATAATTCTTGATGTCTTAATTGTAAAATTGTTGTTCATTATTAGCTACTTTAAAATAAGAGTACCCCTAGTTATTGTTGAATGTATTATATTGTACATGCTTATGCTTGAGGCTTTGCCGGCGTGGCAAAATCCTTTCTTAGCGGAGGTCTACATCCTAACACCTATCTGTGTTCCAAATTTCAACTCAATCCATTCAGTGGTTTGAGCTCTGCGTTGATAGATCATTCAGTCAGTCACACTTTCCTTTTATATATTTAGAGATTGTATTGACTGAAGACATTGCTCAGTTTTTAAGTTAGACTATACAAAATTGGACTATGGTCACGGCATCGCTCATGTTCAGTGGTTTGAATGGGTTGAGTGCATGTTTTCGTTTTACAAATAATAATTTAAAACTACTGATTTGGAACCACAATGACGCAAAATTGTATAATTATTGGCAACACACGTGACACATGGCTAAAAGAAAGTGGTAATCATGTATTAACCATAATACGAATATAAGCATATAATGTATCACTTTATCTTGTTCTAGATATTTTTATCTGTCCTTTAAATAGACTGGTTAGATTATAATTGTTAGAACACAGGAAAACAGTTCCACTAGCGTCATTTGAAACTTGTATGAGTGAACGAGGAACAAGCGAGCACTCCCAAACTGGATGGTGTGAAAATTTCACTGGATCAGAAACTTTCCAATTCAGTTTTAAGTTTTTAACACAGTTATGAATAGCAAATTCCCACGAGAGTTTCCGCGAATCGGATGCTACCGGGGACGTTGTTTGAACAGGTTTCTGTCGCTTCAACATTTTTGGGATGAATTTTGTAGAGGTTGCACTACGTCATTGAAACTTGAAAGGTAAAGTTGGGACAAGGGCCAAGTTATGCCCGAATATCACGAATTATGTACGTTGTCTTGTTATAGTAGGTAACAATTCTACATTTTGCTCGCACTTTTTTGTATTCGTTTGGTATCATAGATATAGTTACTGTTATCTTACTAATATTATAAATTTGAAATTTGTGTGTAGTGTTGTCAATTATCTCTTCATTCCTAAATAGCTAGATCTAAATTTTATCATTTGTAGTTCGCTTGAACTCTTGTAAAATTCTTATGCTACTTTTCACCGTCACACAAACCACAGTCACTGTTCTTAGCTAGTCATTAATATAATTCAACAGCATCAGCCTACGTTTGTCCAATGCTGGACATAGGCTCCCATGGCGCGCCACTAAACTCGCGTCATCCTCCTACATCCCCCCCAGCGACCATCCGGATATCATGACCCCATCTCATTCATAATTGTTTCATGTTATTGTGATCCTAAAAAGGGTCTATAAACAGTGAATAAAAATAGGTAAGCGCTCTCGATGATGTCTCATAATTCATTCATTCCCTCGTCCACAATTCACAATGCACGAACGACATCGATCGTCGAGTTAAACATCGGTTAAAACCCGTTAAATTTCACGTAAGCCATTTATTCGGCGGCAGCCGTTGCGAGCGGACGTGCGTCCAATTTCATCACGTACGCGTCCGCTTTGTCAACGCCTGTGACGAAACAAACGCATTTACCGTGGCTTGAATTAATCATAAAGCTTCGTGGGGTGTCGGACAAGCCTAATCGGCTTTGGAGATATTTCGACTGTCGCGTTACATGTTCTATTATCGTTTGGCAGTTTTTAGCGTCGATTCGCATCGTATTTTTCACCGGCTTTGAGGCTTTGGTTTTTGTATAGGCGCTATTGTTAAAGTATGCTGTTTTAATGATGTTTAAGCTGATTAAATCTAGCTAGAATTTTATGCAACAAATAAAGTGCACGCTTGTGATACAAGAAAACACCTCAAGAACTCCCCTACGAAGATTTACGAAGCATCAGTGCTGAAGCGGCGCTGTAATGTATTCCTTCCCTGATAACAATATTGTACTAAATATAAGTCACGTTCAATCTGTGTACGAAAATCGCAATGTCACAAAAAAGGGCTCAATAAATTCCCATCCACTTTGCTTCCATAAACTTGGGCACTAATTAACCAGCAATAAAAACACATTAATTATATAGATCGATTCAATAATTTGCCACAGAAGTTCGGCAAACTCCCGATGTTTGATAATCCTATTTATCTGCGAAGTTTCGAAACATATTATTACTTACTATCTAAGTTGTATCTTGGGGCTTCGAAATGCTGAGAAAATAACCTTGTTAACGATAATGTGTCACGGGAAACTAATCAAATCATTGACATCCGATATTACGAGTATAGAGAATATTAATATATTTGAGAGCACAATAATATATGTGTACATACATCTCTTAGGAGTAGTTTTCAGGTCAAGGTAACCACCTTACTACCCTATATAACCACATAGGGCAGAAGTTCTCGTATTACTTTTGACCTAAATAATTATATGTTGTAGCTTATTTGAAAGAGTTTAAAAAATGACAATAATGAAAATCCTTTCCCTGCTTGGTTGTCTGGAAGAGATCGCTATTAGCGATAAGACCGCCAATTGTAACACTTCTTTCTGTGTAATCTTAGTTCTAAGTTTATTATTATATAAAAATAAACAAAATACATTATGTAATATTTTTCCTATCACTGAGAAAATAATGTTATTGCAAATAATTTCTATTTCGCAGCAATTCATCAGCTAGTTCTGCTCTTTTTTATTTATTTCGATAATAAATATTGACTGTTGCTCATCATATAAACACAAAAATGAAAAATTAAGGTAAAACTGAAGTTATTTTTGAAATTCATTATAATAATTCAGGCGAAAATGGTCTATATGTAATACCAAATAATCCAACGAAATCTTTTAAAATCCAGAAAATATAAGGACACCAGACAATGACCAGCGAAATGATCCGCTTTGCTTCATCAAAAATACCCGGGGAAAGTTTCAAATTGAATTTCCTGGAGCCATGTATACGAATCAGGTCAGAGGAATCTTGCTTTGTAACATTCTTCGGACAATTTAAACCTTATTCCCTTGAAACAAAAGCTGAGAAAATTGGCTATAGTTCCTTACGGGTGTGTCCTGTAATTTCTTGGGTAAAATTGACATTGGGTTTATCTCTATAGCGCTACATAACAAATAAGGGTCTAAGGTTATGAAGGTGCCGAATAAATTACACTAGAAGGTATGTATTTTACACACGAGGACAATTTAATTGTTTTGCTAAAATACCGGTTGACACGAGAATATGTTTTTATAGCATAAATGAATTTTTTGAATACAAAATATAAATAGTCATGCATACTCCATACAATGTAACTAAAGGCATTATTCTTAGCTATAAGTCATTATTGTTATTATGTACTCGTATTATTCATACCTGGAAAATACAGGTTTCAGCAGAACAATGCATTACATTAAGATCAGATATTATGTACCTGAAATCTATGAATAAACAAATTCTTATTCTTATCTGAACTAAAGATGATTACACAGAAAATTAAAAAAGTTCATTACATGCGCATTTCATTTGATGTGTGTAAAACTGTTGTAATACAAAGGTATTTTGAGTTAAAGAAACAAAAATTAAATGTGAAAAATTACTCATCATTTTAATAATCACATTACTTACTGCTTCATAAGCAGTTTTTAATAAAGTGTAAGGTTAAAACAGTACTCGCTAAAATAAATTTTCCAGACGCTTTCCCGAGACAACCGCAGTTTAGCGCTAGTAACTTTAACACTAAGTGATTTTTTAAAGACAAGTGGCACTCAAGTTTAATTTATTATTATCAAACATCAGCTCGCAGAGGTTGTGAATACAAAAAAATAAGAAAATAATATGCTTTAAGATAAAGTAACCTAAAAGTGTAAAAGACTATGCTATATCTTTTTGAGTATTGCATTTTGAGTGGGCACGACATGTATTCTTTCTCCATATAATTTTTATTTAAACTAACCCTCATGTGTATTATAATGTGACCTTCATCCGAAGGTACCGAAATAAACTTCTATGGAAAAATATTTAATTCACAGGACAAAACGCTGTTCCCATATTATACGAAAGGTAATCAATGTTTACATTAGTCCAATATCATATTATAAACTGTAGACGACACACAGATGTCGTCGGTCCAATATTAAAAGTCCCATCTATATCAAGTTTGGCTTGTCCGTTATTGGGTTCGCGGTTGCGAAGTACAGGAGCTTCGTACATTATGTTGTATTCGAGTCACGCACACTAGCTCACGATGTCACGCGCTCACGGCCGTGTAATGCGTGAGATTTACGTGCTCAGATAGTATGACATCATCGAGACACAATTGGAAGCCTTGAGGAAGAAATTTTATTTGCAAAAAATAAAACTTAGGAGCAAACGAACACAAGGTTGTCGGAGAAATTGAAGCGATCACGTTGACTGAACGCTGAAGCTGAATTGGTACAATCGATTTTATTTAAATGTCGACTTTTTTGTAAGGTGCATCCTCATCGTAGTTACTTTTTGGGAAGCTATAATATAATGCAACACGATGAAAAATGGTACCATGTTGATGAATTCTGCTCCACAAAAAGTAAAATTGCAGTGTGGACACTGATAAAAAAAAGAAGATGACCACACAAGATAAAAAAGGCGATGACCCTCCTCATGGTAAGTAGCTAAAACCATAATGAAGCTACAGTGATGAGACAATGCGGTCGGTCATATCAGTCGGTTTCAGACTTTTCTTTAAAATCTGTCATTTCCGTACATTTAAAGCGTTTGTGATTTGTGATGAGAGAGTAGTTATGGCAAAGCTTCAGAGAGCTTCCTTCTGAGAAGATTAATCAAAACAATTAAGTAGTATTTATCAAGCCAATCAAAGTCAAGAATTATATTAACTAACCCTAAAATGTCATAGATCTCTTTCACACAAGCTTCAGTACTCTTTATTTTATTAGTCAGCGTCTTTGTGGTCACGTCAGCTGTCCTTCAAGACCCTTGTTACGATCCCTTTGCAAGTATTTGTACCTTGGAGGTACTTTATGAAACCCTCGAATCAACAAGTGCCACGTAATTCAATATATTAAATTGGGCAAAATTGTGCTGATTTGGTTGAAATATTACTTTTTATGAGCTTTTGGCTGAGTTGTCCTACTGTGTGTATTATGTCATATTCTGAGGGTTTTTGGGAAAGATTTATTATGTAACTTCTAGCTGCGCTCAACAGTTTTAACTACTGAAAAGTAGCCTCTGTAATTGGGTTTAATGTTGCCTACCAATTTTTAGCTCAATCAGGCTCAGCAGGCAGGCCATTTTCGCGTAAAAGAAAAGGAAAAAAAAAGAATTTGTACGTACCATAGGTACACCATATTATATAGCGGGCGTGACCTGGCGTGTTCTCGACTCTGTGTGAAGGCGGCTTTAATGCTAATAAGAAACATGAACATTGTGGCCAAGCGGTCATTATGACCTTTTTACAGCAACATGTTCAAAGATGCCAGAGAGAGATTTATCCCGTCTTCCAGGTTAAGTCTTCTACTATCAACGGTCGCATCGCCGCTTAAGGGGTTAATAGCCGCTGAGCCTCTGTCTCGCTCGCACAATATAACCTATTGTCAAATAACAATTGACAAAATTTACTTTTTGGAAATGTGTTAAATTGAAAATTTAGCTCATATTTTTATACTATTTTTATAAGTATTCCCAGTTTGCTGCCTTAAATAACAACAATGGCATTCTCAATTATATGAAAAATATCTATCTTTAAACATGCCTCAACCATTTTAAAAAGTATCGAACTGGTTATACTTAAAAAAAAATATAAAAATATAAGCCAAATTTTCAATTTAACACATTTCCAAAAAGTAAATTTTATCAATTGTTATTTGACAATTTGTTATATCGTGCGAGCGAGACAGAGGCTTAGCGACTATTAGCCGTTTAACATCACGCGAAATCGTGGTCAAAAGCTAACTTACATCAATATTGAACAAAAAATATAAAAGAAAATTAGTAAGTGAATTTGTATTACATTACTACACGAGCTCCAAAAGAATATCCCAGCGATTGTTAACCCTGTAACACGAATAAGAGCACAAAACTCAGTCGCAAAAGAATTTTTAAGCATAAATGCTCAGCAGAATCCAGCATTAAATGGAAGCGACACTAAAAGCCTTTGACACCCAACATAAAAGTGATTCTGCATGCAGCTTAGTAATGTACGTACTTATTATACACAAACTGGCATATCCCTGTACAAAGTGACAAAAACTGTTGTAAGATCTTTGATAATGAGGGTTCCGGAAGCCTTTGAAGAAATACCGTAATAAGTAGAGAATAAAATAGAAAACTCTTTAGTGAACACCATAAAAACAATAGAATAGGCCTAAAAATTACAGGTCAAAGAAAAAAGTGTGCATCATACATAGACAGACAGACAGACAGCGTAGCAGCTTTATTACAAGCTATTATTTACTTTCACCTGTCCGTTATTTTATACTATGATGTTATATTATGTCTAAATGATGACTGATTGACTGACTGATCTATCAACGCACAGCCTAAACCGCTGGACGGATTGGGATGAAATTTGGAACAAAGATAGGTTTTATGACGTTGACCTTCGCTAAGAAAGGATTTTGCCATGAGGGCAGAGCCTCGAGCATAAGCTAGTCGTTTTATAAAACACACTTAATTCCTTTTTCAAATTAAAAACAATCCAATTAGTTGCCATTATTAATCGACAAATCCATCAATATCGCCTTAATTTCCATATAATTGAACTTAACACCTTAGAAACGGTCTTTGGGGTTCCCATTACATTGTTGTTAATCATCGGATCCTACCCCTGAGGCTTCGTGTAACCAGGCTACCAGTATATAATCGGTATTGAACTACCAGTCCATATAATGAATATCTTACCAATATAATTGGACCTGTCAACCCTCCCCCTACAAAGCTGAAGTACAGAATCAGGCGCACTTTGTCACATTCACAAAATGTCACCATCGCAAATTGTCACAGTGGGAATTTGTCACAGTAGCAAATTGTTATTATAGTAAATCGTCGTAGTAGCTAAACTGGGACAATTCGCGACTGTGACATTTTGCTACTTTTTTTTTTTGCTGCTAACTGCTTAACCTTCATAAGGATTTCGGGTCTTTTTGGACCCATTTTTGTCTTAAAATACGGATAACTTTTCATATATTAATTTTTATGATTTGTCACTTCATGACTTTTATTATATTTTGTAACTCTACGTAAAAAGCGAAAAAAAAGTTTAAAATGTTTATATTTGAGTGAGTTATATATCATTTTACGCTAACGGCTTTCGGGTCCAAAAGGACCCGGCCTTATAAAATATTATGATATATAACAAATTATTCATTATTATATATTTGTAATTATTATATAATTATATTGTTTTACTTTCAATACTAAAATAGTTAGTTTTTAGATATTTGGGTACAAAAAACGAATTAATTCGCATAATTTTCTAATTATATCTAATATTTTCTTATATCAATATGTTCAAAAAATTGAGTAAAATATATATTATATTATGAAAAATAAAGATCGTGTTTTGAATATATTAAGTTCTAAATACTTGATTTGATCAAAAATTAGAAATATACTTAGTATATTCCCTGAAATCAATTTATAAAGCTTTGTATATTTTTGATAATAAAAAATATTTATCAAAATGTATAATATGAAAGAAATTTCTATCGAATCATATTTAAAATACAATTAAAAATAATTTAGTAATAAAAAAAAACAAATGGTATAAGAAATTCACATCATAATAAACATGATTCTTTTTACACTCGTGTACTTTACATATACGCTCTATTTGAGCAAGAAAGGTATATTTTGCCATTATTATGATTATTTTCATTTTAAATATAAATAATATATTCATTATTGATATAAAATATAATTTTTGGAATATTTTTTCATTTATAAAACATTGAAAGTTCTTTTTTTTTTCAAATTAAAAAAAAAAATAATTATACATATATGAATATTATTTTTATTATTATGTTAGAAAATATTATATTAGTATAAAATCAATTCAAATAAACGGAATATTTAAAATTTATTTGCAGTTTATTTGATTTTAAGAAATGAGTAAACCATACCGTTTTATTTCCTCAAAATAACTCCAGATTCTCTAAAATAAAATAAAAAAGTTTTTTTTTTTTTTAACTTATTTCTTTACACGTTTTGAAATATTGACATGAAAAAATTATAAAACAATCATGCTTTTAAATAAAAATTAATCAAAATTGTTCACGGGTCCAAATGGACCCAAAGTCCCATAACGTCACTGGGTTTGAAAGTCTTATGAAGGTTAACAAAACAAAGACATTCAACATTATTTACATTACTTAGTTAATGTAAATAATGTTGATGGTCATGACCTGCAGGAAGTGTACCTAAAAAGCTGGCTACTATTAGTCGCCTGGATAGCTCATTTTGCTACTGCGTCTGCGATTTTTTTTTGTATTTCCCGATCGTTCACATCCCGTAGGTCACACCGTTACCGAACGGGAAAAACGTTTCGCTCGTTGACTGCGTTGCCGAACGCTACTTTTTTTTCCACGAGTGGGAAATAATAAGTAGTGCTCAACACTGTGAACAAAACTTTTTTTCCCGTGTTTCATGTGTTGACAACTGATTTTTTCAGATCGGGAACGAGAAAAGTTTATTCTCGATCGGTAACAGTGTGACCTACTGGATGTGAACGATCGGGAAATACCCGTCTTTTTAATGTCAATTTGAGAATGTGCCCAATTACGCCTGATCTGAAGTACAAACCAAGAATGGGCGGAATATATTATATTGACGAGGGTCTATATTAAATGGCTGGATTGGGTAAACTTTATAATTCAATTTAAATTAATGATAGAATGGTTATTGGTGGCTATCATTGTGACCTGGGTAATAGGCCCATTAATAACTGCTGTGATAGTGCTTTTAGTTCACATGTGCTTCGGAGTTATGACATTCTAAACAACGGGTCGGGTCGATCGGTGTCCATGTTATATGTAATGCATGGCAAATTTATGTACTCGTAGAGAATTAGTTCATGAACATTTTCATATATTATTAACTGTTTTTTTTTTATTCGTTAAATCTTAAAACGATAACATTAATAAAATATTTACACCAGTATAGCGTATCTTAGTAATCGGTCATCAAGAAAAAAATGTGCTGAATAAATTGCAAACCTCCTCCTTTTTTAAGTTGATCGTAAAAGAAACTTAACTGCTTGATCTAACAGTGCAGAGCTCAATTGGTTTCGAAGAAATTTGTTACAGATATAGTTTTTATAAATTAAACATTCTTAAAAACGAATTTCTTTACGAGAGTGATCCGCAACTATGAGGTAAATTCAAATAATATTAAGAGAATTTTGTTAATGGCTATTTTCGTAAGGAAAAAATGTTTCAAAATACCAAATCGTTCCAAGTTCAGTCGAGTGTTTAATTAATTTCTTATTAAATTTGAAATATTGATCAACTTCTCGATAAACGTGCCTCTACACCTGTTCAAAGTTTCTTTCTTGGCTATCTTTCTCGGATTTAATAAATCAAGGAATTTCACAATAAGCGTAATAACTTTGCCAGAAGTTTGAAAGTTGAAATCAATAGAATAACAAAGTTTTAAAAGAGGGAGTTAGCCTATACTTACTGCTATTTTAGCAATTATTATGCAATATACGTATATTGATGATTAAAACTGAGATATAATGCTTAAAAGTTTTTGGGATGCGAACGCGCTACGTCACTTGTACGTACAATTTTAAACAGCACCACTACCACCAAAAATGTTTAGTTTACCACGTTTTTTTAACAAATTATGGACAAAAACTAAAACTTTTGTCTACATCCCTATTAAGGATTATACTTAAATATCAATATATAATAGGTATATGTTTTCATCCTATGGTTTATTCATATCAATGCTGTGACAATTATTGATGTGCGCTCAGTTTATTTCACGTTTCATTTATTTTAATTAATAGATGGCAATCGGGCGCGTACATAAATTATATTATTATCGTAAATTATATCTCGTCAGTACTTTACGTGGTTATTTGTACCTATATGTTTGTGTTAAAGGGCCAGTTCCACTACGTGCACATGTACTCGCTCAATGTCAAATTCTCAAATCAATACAAAACTTTAAAAAGATTTTTTTCAATGAAAATTGTTTACAGAGCACTAATGGGTCTAGCACGAAATCTCGTCTTGCTGTCAAGTTAAACTGTCATCCCATACATTCTTGCAATAGCAGCACACGCAGCCACCTGTCAAGACTAAATAGCTCTTATCTTACGTCAAGAGTAGTCTGTCGTTTACTAAGAGGCTACCCTTGCTACTCCCACTGCCTTTGCAAATAGATTTACAGCTTTTCCCAATTTATTTATTTCAATTTAACGTTGTCAAAAAGGGTGAAAACAGAAATTATTAAGAATCGCTCATGCCAAACGTACTTGACCCGTTAAAAGTATGCGATGTTAACTTGACAAGTAGATAAGACGCCGGCCAATCTGCACCAGCCCTTGTAGCACGGCGTGCGAAGTTTAGCGTGATCCCGCAGTAATGTGACTACATCTTTCATCCCATACACCCTTTTTTGAGAACAAATTTGACAGTTGTTGTCTTGATATGCCATAAGAGCCCGCACGCCATGCAACGCCCAAAACATTCACATAAAGTGGAAAACGGGCTAAAGAAAAGTGTTTCTACCAAGATCCAAGCCGCGAGCAAATCTTGTAAAAATATAAGAATCGCTTTTTGTCTTCTGATATTGATCCTGAGTTTCTCATTCATTTTAATGGAAAGTTATCATCCAGTCTCGACCGCGTTTATTGAATTCAAATCACATCTACCGAGGACAAAGAACTTGGGTAAGTCCGATCATCGTTATATTATAAAACCGCTTATTAAATGTAATAAAAAGTGCAGTAACTTGTTGAAAAATGTTGAAGGATTTTCTATTTTTTGTGAGATTGTATTCAGAAATTATTTTTAGAATAGAATAAAATAGAAAACTCTTTATTGCACACACCAATACAATAATGTAATTTTAGAACTAAGATTACACAGAAAGAAGTGTTACAATTGCCAGAGAGAGAGGAAACTATTTGACACTATTCACTATTAGACTTTTTTTTAAAGGGACTATTTTGTTCATTATGACGATATTCGGTAACAGGAAAGGAATTCAACTAAGACTAAAAGGCTTAGGGAAAATCTTTGCAGTATTGGGACAGCATAGATGATGCATCTGGTGGGGAGCGGTTATCGTAGCTTACAGACGTCCGCTACGCCAGCGATATTATTGACGTCGTAGTGTCACATAGGTAATGTAAAACCTGCGAAGAAATAACACAAAAATATTTTATTTATTTTATTTATTTCTCAAAATCCACTGGTCTTAAATAATATAAAACTTAGAATATACCTAAACCTAATAATGAATTTACATTTTATAATAATAAAAACAAAAGAGGAAATCTATTTGAGTAGGGTACAATTTAGTAGGTGTATCTCATAAGACTCGTATTATATGATAAATATATGATATGTATCTGTAGTGATTTCAATCACTTATTTTATTTTACAGTAATACATTTAGTTCATTTCGGCAAAAAGAAAAAATATATTTACATATTATGCTAAAAAGTTTTATTTACAAAATTTAATTATATTTACACTATTTTATTCATAATTGTTAATCGTAATTAACTTCAAACACCTAGCCATTAACAACATAATTTAAGATAATAAAGTGTAATATTAGTTCAATAAAACTATCGCCAAGGAGCAAACACGCAAATCCCTAATTTAGTTATATCGCTGCAACATAGCGCGGCCAGTCTCGACACCGGCCGGACCGCATTCCTATCTGCACCGCCCCGCGCGCGCACCTCACGATCCTCGATCGCCAGCGGCTCGAGCGCACGCGGAGCCTCAGTTCGAATATCTCAACGACGCGAGACGCATGAACGTTTGCTCCTTGACCGCTTTACGTAAAAAAATTTGTTTCATTTCCTTCTTCCGTTTCCGCTAACTATCTCTCTGCTGCGCTTCTCCTTCTGCAAGGAAAGCCTTAGCACAACGCTTCAGTGGTGACCCCGGTATAACACGATGTCGCAGCGGGATAGGAACGACGACGGAGAGGGTGCAGAGCGGCTACACTTGAATCGCGTGGGCGTGAGAGCACCGCCTTTCTACCCAGCGAAACCGAAACTGTGGTTCGCCTCGCTAGAAAGCCAATTCGTACTGGCTGGAGTTACATCAGACGCGACGAAATACCATTACGCTATGTCCCACTTAGAACCACAGTACGTGGAGATCGTGGAAGACATCATCGATGGACCAGCTGCGCCGGACAAGTACGAGACACTAAAGGCGGAGCTCGTCAAGAGGCTGTCTGCGTCACGAGAAAAGCAAGTGCAACAGCTGCTTCATCACGAGGAACTAGGCGACCGAAAACCGTCCCAATTTCTCAGGCGACTCCGGGGATTGGCTGGTTCCGGGGTGCCAGACGACCTCCTGCGTACCCTATGGGCGAGTCGTCTGCCTAACAGTGTGCAGCCAATCATCGCATCACAGGCCAGGATGAAGCTGGATGATGTAGCCGAGCTTGCCGACCAGGTGCTAGATGCTGTATCACCCGATGTGCAGGTAGCAGCCGTTTCGCCAGGTACTTCAGGTGTTTCCAGTGAGCTCGCAGCGTTGACCAGGCAAGTAGCAGCGCTCGCCGACAGGGTCGATCGTATGTCACGGTCAAAGTGTAAAACTGGGCATTCTGCAAATCGCCGAGGACGTTCATCGTCGGGAACCAGATCACACTCGAACTACAGACGACACCCGATTTGCTGGTTTCACTACAAGTTCGCGGACAAAGCAAATAAGTGTGTGAAACCCTGTGATTATTCGGGAAATGCGACAGGCAGTCGGTAATGGCGACCGACGACTGCCCAAGTGCCGGTCGCTTGTTTGTGACGGACAGACAGTCTAAATTACAATTTTTAGTCGATACGGGTAGTGACTTGTGTGTATTCCCCCGTAAATTGTTAAAAGAATGTCGTACTAAAACTAATTTTGAATTGTGCGCCGCTAACGGGTCAGTCATTAATACGTATGGATTTTACCACATTGTTTTAAATCTAGGACTGCGCCGTGACTTTCCCTGGCATTTTATTGTAGCTGATGTAACGAGGGCGATAATAGGCGTGGATTTTTTATCACACTACAATTTAATAGTAGATGTCGGAAATCAACGCCTCATAGATGCTAAAACTACGCTCACAACAGTAGCTTCGCTCGCACTTGGTAACGAAAGCATTTCTTCGGTGAAGGTAGTCTCTGGTGACTCTGTTTACCATGACATATTAGTTCAGTATCCTGAAATTACTCGTCCACACGGTATACATCGCACAATACACCACAATACAATACACCACATCCGCACAACACCAGGGCCACCGGTCTCTTGCACACCACGCAGGCTCGCGCCTGAGAAACTTAAAATAGCAAAGTCGGAATTCGAATCAATGCTACAAAATGGTACCTGTCGACCTTCGGAATCAGCATGGGCTTCACCCCTCCATCTTGCGCCCAAGAAAGACAACGGGTGGCGTCCATGTGGGGATTATCGAATGCTGAATGCCAGAACAATACCCGACAGATACCCTATAAAACACATTCACGACTTCTCTTATTGTTTATCAGGCTGCACCGTCTTCTCCACCATAGATTTGGTCAAAGCGTACAACCAGATCCCGATTCATCCTGACGAAATCGCGAAATCCGCTATAACGACGCCGTTCGGACTTTACGAATTTCCATTCATGACGTTTGGTCTTCGTAACGCCGGACAGACGTTTCAGCGCTTCGTCGATGAAATGCTACGGGGCCTAGATTTCACCTACGCCTACTTGGACGACTTCCTCGTGTTTTCCAAGGACCAGAAAACCCATGAAGAACACCTACGCCAACTTTTTGACCGGCTCAAACAATATGGTATGGTCGTCAACACTGCTAAGTGTGTATTCGGCGTTCCTCAGGTACATTTCCTAGGATACCTTATCTCGAGCAAAGGTACCACACCCCTACCAATGAAGGTCGAGGCCATTAGGAATTTTCCCATCCCGAAAACGGTGAAAGAGCTTCGTAGGTTCTTAGGTATGGTAAATTTTTACCGCAGATTCATCTCAGGTGCAGCTGAACAACAAGCTCCACTGAACGTGCTCCTCACAGGATCGGTAAAGGGTTCACACCCGGTCAATATCACCGGTAAGTCACTTGAGGCTTTTGAAGCCTGCAAAGAAGGTCTGTGTCAGGCCGCCTTGCTGGCTCATCCCAATTGCGGTGCTAAACTGGCGCTTGTCACGGATGCGTCCGACAGGGCTATCGGTTCGGTGCTACAACAGAAGAGAGGTAAGGATGAATCCTGGGAGCCTCTAGCATTTTTCTCTCGTGGGTTGAGCCCTACTCAACAGAAATACTCACCCTACGATAGAGAGCTGCTTGCTATTTATGAGAGCATTAAATATTTTAGACACATGCTTGAGGCCCGAGATTTCACCGTCTACACGGACCATAAACCGCTGACCTTCGCTTTCCACAACCGCAAGGAAAACTGCTCACCGAGACAGTTTCGGCATCTAGACCTGATCGCGCAGTTTACCACCGACATTCGTCACATAGCAGGTAAAGACAATGTGGTGGCTGACACTCTCTCACGGGTTGAGGAGATTGCCCAGCCTATTAATCCTGAACAGCTGGCTGCAGCCCAGGAATCTGACCCAGAGCTGAGACAACTAGTGGAAGGTACAACGTCATTGCGCTTTAAAAAAGTCCAGGTTCCAGGTAAGAATATGGAGCTGTTTTGTGATGTCAGTATGGGTGTGAGTAGGCCATTTATTCCAGTTATGCTACGCAAAAGGGTGTTCGAAAGTCTACATAGTCTTAGCCACCCTGGCGCAAACGCGACAGTTAAGCTAGTGTCCGAGCGATATGTATGGCCAGGAGTAAGGAGAGACTGTAGGAACTGGACGCGGGCATGTATATCGTGTCAGAAGTCCAAGGTTACGCGCCATACTAGTGCTCCTCTTGCCAATTTCAAACTCCCGGCAGCCCGATTCAGATTCGTCCATATAGATTTGATAGGTCCTCTGCCTCCATCTCAAGGCTACAGGTATTGTCTTACCGCCATCGACCGTTTTACGCGTTGGCCTGAGGCAATACCATTAGAGGATATTACGGCCGAGGCAGTGGCACGGGCACTTCTGTGTGGCTGGATTTCTCGATTCGGTTGTCCTGTTGACATCGTGACAGATCGTGGTAGGCAATTTGAATCGGCGTTGTTCCGAAATCTTTCACGGATCGCCGGATTCACGCATCGCCGAACCACGGCTTATCATCCAGCCTGCAATGGACTCGTAGAAAGGTTTCATCGGCAACTGAAGACTGCCATTATCTGTCACGGTGACGGAAATTGGGTTGAATCTCTTCCGCTGGTTTTGTTGGGTGTCCGCAGTGCATATAAAGAGGATTTACATACCACCTCAGCCGAATTGGTGTATGGCGAATCTTTACGCCTGCCAGGTGAATTTTTCGACTCAGAACCTGACTGTCCCCTAGACTTGACTGAGTTCACGTCAAGACTTCGGAGCATAGTCCAGAGCCTGAAACCTTCACCCGGCTCTCGTCACGGTGCCAAACGTCCAACATTCGTTTTCAAGGATTTAGCCACTTGCACTCACGTATTCTTGCGTGACTGCACTGTTGGCGGTACCTTGAAACCGGCATACTCAGGACCATATGAAGTCCTACACCGTGACGACAAAGTTTTCGCTATTCTAGTAAATAGCAAAAAGGTCACAGTATCGATAGACCGAGTCAAGCCCGCCTACATACTTTGTGACCCAGACACTACACAATCCCGACCTACATTAAAATCCGACATGTCAAACCCGACACAGATACACACGTGACACAATCACGAAATCAGATTCCACCAGATCCCAAGAAAGACGCTTTCAGAACTAGATCCGGACGTGAAGTTAGGCTTCCCGACTATTATCGCCCTTGACGGTCTCAAGGGGGGGCTGATGTAGTGATTTCAATCACTTATTTTATTTTACAGTAATACATTTAGTTCATTTCGGCAAAAAGAAAAAATATATTTACATACATAGTCAGGTCATAAATTCTGTCACATGTTTAATATAAAATTATTGGAACAAGTTTATTTATTATGTAACCATTTATATACCAAAATGAACTTAACAAAACATAGATTCTTATGACAATAAAGTTTATTCAAAATGACCTCCGTGATTTTGAATACAGGCCTTCAATCTGCGCGGCCAGTCGTCTATCGCAGCACGAACGAGGTCCATGTCAATATCGGCTGCTGCCTTAATCAAGGATGTCTTGAGTGACTCCAAATTGGGATGAGGCTTTGAGCACGCCTTTTCCTCCAAGTGTTGCCATATCTTGTAATCTAACGGACTCAAATCTGGACTGGAGGAGGGCCAGTCTTCGTGCCGGATGAAGTCGATTTCACGCGCCGCCAGCCAGTCTTGTGTGCTCTTCGCTCTATGAGCTGGCGCCGAATCTTGTTGGAATACCCAGTGCCTGTTATTGAACATGGTATGAGAAACAGGTTCCACAAGGTTCGTCAGGACTGTATTTTGATACACAACTGCATTCGTTTTTACACCTTTCTCACAAAAATGTACCTCTGTTAAGCCCCAATAAGAAACTCCCAACCATACCATGAGCGAGGATGGAAAATGACCTCGTTGGACACGCGGAATACGGTTGCTCGCTTCTTCACTACTGTGTGCGTACACCTTATCATTTTGTTTGTTGTAGCTCTCTTCTACGGTAAAAATTTTTTCATCCGAAAAAAGAATTTCTCGATATTTTTTTCTCGCGTACCGCTTCAACAAAGCGCGGCATCTCTTCAGTCTCAGGTCCATTAGACGAGCATTTAAACGATGTCCTGTTTTTCTTCGATATGCCCGAAGCCCTAAGTCTTCATTTAATACCCTTTTCACCGTGGTTCTGCTTAACCCCATCTGAAGGGCCAACAGTTTCTGCTTACGTTTGGGATTTCTTTGAATTCGCGCCTTCACAGCTTTTATCACTGCTGGAGTCCTAACAGACCGAGGGCGACCACTTCTTGACCTGTCATCTACACTAGAGTCTTCATTGTATCGTTTGATGGTACGATAAACGAATCTTTTGGTTATATTCAAATTTTTCAGTATGTCAAAAATTTGAATTGGCGCGTAACCGCAACGATGCAACGCAATAACTGCAACACGGTCTTCTTTAAGCGTCCACTCCATATTTAAAAATGAGTAAAATTCTAAAAGGTATACATTTTTATTTTCATGAACAATTCGAAATTCGAATTCAATAAACTTTTTTGTGGCCAGCATTCTAAAAGAAAAGTTTTTACTGTGTGACAATACTTATGACCTGACTAGGTATTATGCTAAAAAGTTTTATTTACAAAATTTAATTATATTTACACTATTTTATTCATAATTGTTAATCGTAATTAACTTCAAACACCTAGCCATTAACAACATAATTTAAGATAATAAAGTGTAATATTAGTTCAATAAAACTATCGCCAAGGAGCAAACACGCAAATCCCTAATTTAGTTATATCGCTGCAACATAGCGCGGCCAGTCTCGACACCGGCCGGACCGCATTCCTATCTGCACCGCCCCGCGCGCGCGCCTCACGATCCTCGATCGCCAGCGGCTCGAGCGCACGCGGAGCCTCAGTTCGAATATCTCAACGACGCGAGACGCATGAACGTTTGCTCCTTGACCGCTTTACGTAAAAATATTTGTTTCATTTCCTTCTTCCGTTTCCGCTAACTATCTCTCTGCTGCGCTTCTCCTTCTGCAAGGAAAGCCTTAGCACAACGCTTCATATCTATATTTATCTTTTAAATTACATCCCACCAAAAACATTCTGTAAAAAACTAGCCAAGTCTCGATGGAGCTGCTTGTTTATCTCTAAAAAGTAATGAAATCTAGACAAAGTCGTGCCAAGTATAAGGTTCCTTACTGCGATTTCTTTATTATTATAGTTAATGTTGTGTGACTTGGCCGTTGAAGGGTACACAAGGGTACAAAACCAGATGCTCCATGACACTTGGATCGCCTAAACATAAGTATTATTGAAATACGCAGCTTTATCAAGCCTACAATTGACTGGTTATTCAATCAACGTTTTCCAAGTGGAAATTTTCTATCGTGAATGGGTAGTGGACAGATTGGTGCAATAGTGTCATGGAGCACCTGGTATAATACCCCTGTGTACCCTTCAACGGCCAAGTCACACAACATTAACTATAATAATAAAGAAATCGCAGTAAGGAACCTTATACTTGGCACGACTTTGTCTAGATTTCATTACTTTTTAGAGATAAACAAGCAGCTCCATCGAGACTTGGCTAGTTTTTTACAGAATGTTTTTGGTGGGATTTCACTTATTTTTGTAGAAACGCTATATTCTATATTATAAGGTTATCAGATATACAAACCGTAAGCGCGTTTTAAAAAATACAGTCAGCGCCATCTAGATACGTGTGCGTTCACTCTTAGTCCAATGCATTATAATATTATACCGGGAGGTGGGCCTAATTAAACTTGCAAGATTTAATTACAGACAGACAGACCGACAGGTGAAAGTAAGTAGTAAAAGCGAGTAAATAAAAGCTTGTAGTAAAAGCGGTATGTCGATCTCTTCTAATAGTTTGGTTGGGCTCTTGTGATAGATTCGTTATACATAGGTTAGCCTTAGACCACGCTAGATATCGCCTGATCATAACTGACGATTTACGACACATATACACACACACACATATACATATACTATGGCTTTATATATATTTTTAATTAATAAGTTGGATATTACACAATTTTAACCATTGACTGCAAATGTAACTTTGTAATCCTATACATTTATATGAGATTACAAAGTTATTTATGCAGATTAATTATCTCGAAAACGAGACCGAAATTGCATGTTTTTTTAGTTTTCCTATGGTTTATACAATAAAGTCTAAGTATGTACCAAATTTCAGCTCTCTGAGTTTATGGGAAGTACTAGTTCTATTTTGATGATCATGAGTGAGTGAGTGAGTGAGTGAGTGAGTGTCGTAAATGCGAAACTTTGCTTTTGCTTAACTTCGGAACATAATGACCTACAGACTTGAAATTTTGGATTTTAAGTATGTAATTATAGCTTACTGGATGACGAAAATTTCTGTGTTCTGGTCTTATCCAGAGGTTCTCAAATAGGGGCCTGAAAATGCGGCGAAATGGTTCCTGTAAAGGATGGTACGGCAGTGCTTGCTTCGCGCTCGACTTGGCGGGGGCACTACCGTGCCCCCAGATTTAATTAAATATCATATAATCTCTAAACTAAAAATCATAATGCGATAAGACCGCCGATTGTTTACCTAGCATTTAGATATTTAGCTCAGTAAGTTTATTTGTAATTATTTGGTACGCAATAAAGTATTATTCTATTCTATTCTATTCTAAAAATCATAATTCACTATTAGCGATTTTACCTGCTGAAGCCAAATTATAACTAACATCACAAACCATTAAACTTGAATACGTTACGAAGTTCCATATATCTATATAAGTAGTTTATTTTACCTATCCATATAAACTTACGCATTTAAAATATTAGTATAGCATTTAAAACTTGTAAAAAGGCCTCATTCATTTTAGTGTTGGCGAAATAAATATAATAGTGGCAGCGGTTAAATGTGAACAATTCGTTAAGCACAAACACAATTCTTCGTTTGGTTAAAGTTTGTCGAGTCAAGTATTGCAGTTACAAAGCCGGATCTTGGAGCTCATTTACCCGCTGTTTTGCAAAGCAGCGGTTCTGTTAACAGAACTTTACCAAGTGTTTTTACTGGTTTTAATATAATTTTGTCTGTCTTAATTTTATTAAAATTAATTTTATCTTGCTAGATGGGTTATCTACGTATTATAAATCTTTTATATATGTAAAAAAAAGAGTGACTGATTGACTGACTGATCAACGCGTAGTCCAAACTGCTGAAGGGAGTTATTTGGAATTTGGAACACAGGTTTTATAACGTAGACCTCCGCTAAGAAAAGATTTATGCGCACAGGCAAAGCCGCGAGCTCAAGCTGGTTTTCATACAATACTATCTTATTAAAAAGTAAGTAAAAATTTATTTTCTTTTTTGTGCAGCGTTGGTTCAAAACACGGGGTAAAATAAGGTGTTTACTTTTGCATCTTTTGTGTAGAGTGTAGAGGATCTGAGCATAATAATATTATAATTAATGGAGCTATTACTCTTGTACATGAAAAAGTTTAATAACAATACGTAGAGGTGTATTTGTAAGTTTTATTTCATCAACATACCTGCCTAACGTATTTTTCCAGGGTCAAAAAAAGCAGGCAAAAGTGGTGGGCTCTTGTGTTGGAGACCAAGACTCAGTTTGAGTCACTGCACTATGTTACGAGCAGTTTCGTCACAAAATAAAGGCAAAATAGTCTAACTTGTCGAAATTACCTTAACATTAAGCTGGGCTTTTTGGGTTTTTAGTACATCCACGGTAAAGAGAAATACAGTAATGTGACTCCCTAGATGCGGTTGAACTCAAGGTTGCGCGTGTTTGCAACGATTTGGGTAGGGTTCGGTAGGCAGCGAGGTGCCGAATAGCCGTTATTATTGTGAATTACTCAAATTATCAAAAAGAATTAAACACTTTTTTAATTTTTACTAATTTACAACCATTATTCGGAAGCTTACTGCGTAAAAACGTCTATTCGGCACCTCGCTTCTTGCCGATCCCTGTAAACTGCGTTACAAACTCACGCGAGTTCAAGTTCAACCGCTTCTAGGGAGTCAAACTACTGTATATCTCTTTACCGTGGTACATCCGTGTAACGACGTTGCGTCGTCGGCAAAAAGTTATTTCCTACGAGATCGCCGAATATGTTTGCAGTGGCCGTTTGCACAGAACAAACAACGACCCTTATCACTGTGTAAGTTGAGAAACTAATACAACTAGCTTGTCAAAAAGGCAAATTATTTTGACCGACTTCAACAAAATGAGGAGGTTTAAAATTATGAAAAAATGATTATTTTATTTTGATAATGATACATTTAAAAAAATAAATTAAGGATTCCGTAGTCAAAAAGAAACCCTACTTATTTAGTTTTGCTTTATCCTTTTGTTCATTTGTCTGTCCATCCGTAGCTTTACTGAAATATCTTAAGTCCTAGAAAGGTGAAATTCACAAATTTCTAATATGCACAGATTATAAGAGTAACAATATAATTAGTATACATATAAAAACGTAACGGAAAAAAATAACAAAATTAATTTATTAATTATTAATTTTTTTCCTTTCATACTAAGTAATACAGGGATGAAACGACCGTTAAATATAGACTTATTTCTATTGAAAAAAATACTCGTATATTGACTAATTATATATAATAATTTTATCCTAACCACGCATGTATTATCATATTATATATCCTACAATATCCGTTTACATCAAAGTTTTATGAACGGAGCAAATATTATAGCTTCAACTTTTTAGTGTCCATATTCGGACCGCCATCAGATCCCAGCGAAAGTAGCTAAATGATCCCTTTCTACGGCGTTAAGAGGGCTTATTCCGCTGGACGCTCTCTCGCTAGTACTATTTAAAACATTTTGAAATATAAATCCATAGAATTAACTTTCAAACATACCTCAAGATAATACTCATACTCAATTTATTGGTAAAAAAAATACATGTCTCAAATTCAATTCAATAAAAATAAATTAAAATGTCAAAATAAAATTAAATACAATCGGAATTGTAAATTATATTAAATTTAAATTAATTTCTGTGCAATATTATTGCACACATTTTAAAAGTAACTTAACTTCGACATATTAAACAAGTGAATTAAATTAAAAATTTAAAAAATCCCCAACGCAATACGTAATTCACAATTTTTTTGATGGCGGCCATCTCGGATTTTAAATTTAATATAATGGGCTGTATTCTACTTTTTAAGCCCTTTCATTTGATACCCATATTGAGGGGGTCGTGGAAGAAAAAAGTAATCCGCCATTTTGTAGCGGCAGCCATCTTGGACCGATTTCCACCAAACATGGCTAAGAACACTCTCGACTAACTCTACTTACAAAAAAAAAAAAGGTAGCACTCCGGGAGTGCCGGCAGAAGTGAAAACTTCAATATTAACGTTGTGTTTAATTATAAGTATAAAAATACTATCATTTATGAGGTAGAATACAATGTTTATTTATTGCGCTATCGTACACAAATATGACAATTTATATCCCACCAAAACATTCTGTAAAAAACTAGCCAAGTCTCGATGGAGCTGCTTGTTTATCTCTAAAAAATAATGAAATCTAGACAAAGTCGTGCCAAGTCTAAGGTACCTTATTGCGATTTATTTATTATTATAGTTAATGTTGTGTGACTTGGCCGTTGAAGGGTACACAAGGGTATTATACCAGGTGCTCGATCTAGACAAAGTCGTGCCAACGTGTATACCCTTCATCGGCCAAGTCACACAACATTAACTATAATAATAAATAAATCGCAATAAGGTACCTTAGACTTGGCACGACTTTGTCTAGATTTCATTATTTTTTAGAGATAAACAAGCAGCTCCATCGAGACTTGGCTAGTTTTTTACAGAATGTTTTGGTGGGATTTCACTTCTTTTTGTAGAAACACTATATTATAAGGTTACTATAAGGCCGACAGACAGACAGGTAAGTAAATAAAAGCTTTACACAATTAAAGGAAAGTAAATAAAAGCTTTACACAATTTTAACCATTGACTGCAAATGTAACTTTGTAATCCTATACATTTATATGAGATTACAAAGTTATTTATGCAGATTAATTATCTCGAAAACGAGACCGAAATTGCATGTTTTTATAGTTTTTCTATGGTTTATACAATAAAGTCTAAGTATGTACCAAATTTCAGCTCTCTGAGTTTTAGGGAAGTACTAGTTCTATTTTGATGATCATGAGTGAGTGAGTGAATGAATGAGTGTCGAAAATGCGAAACTTTGCTTTCGCATAACTTCGGAACTTAATGACCTACAGACTTGAAATTTTGGATTTTAAGTATGTAATTATAGCTTACTGGATGACGAAAATTTCTGCGTTCTGGTCTTATCCAGAGGTTCTCAAATAGGGGCCTGAAAATGCGGCGAAATGGTTCCTGTAAAGGATGGTACGGCAGTGCTTGCTTCGCGCTCGACTTGGCGGGGGCACTACCGTGCCCCCAGATGTTGTTATTTATAATATTATATCGTTATTTATACATTACATTAAATTTTATCTCTCAGAAAAATCAACTTCCATCCATAATTTCGACGACTTTTACACCATCGTTATTATCAGAATCATCATCGCAAATTTTTACAACTGATACAATTGGTTTATGATAACTGAAGTAAGAAACAAACAGTTTTGATTCGAACCTATTTAAGTGTCTAATAAAGACCGCATCAATAGTAGTTTTGTATTTCGTTGTGCTAAAATTGCGATCATTTGACATAGTTAAACCAAATTCACAGAGCAGCACACTCAAGCACGGTAGAAAGAGTGAGAGATACTAGTTCCTCTCCCTTCCCCTCGATCTTACGCTTTTTCGATCAGCATCACGTGACCCTGACGCGAGTTTGAAAGATTTTACCCATACAAAAAAAGTGCTCAGCGCCGCTAAAGAAGTTTTCACTTCAAAAAAAACTAAATCAAAATCCGTTCATCCGTTTGGGAGCTACGATGCCACAGACAGACACACACACACACACACACTCACACACACACACACACACACACACACACACACACACACACACACACACACACACAGACACACACACACACACACACACACACACACACACACACACACACACACAGACACACACACACACACACACACACACACACACACACACACAGACAGACAGACACGTCAAACTTATAACACCCCGTCGTTTTTGCGTCAGGGGTTAAAAATGCCAGGAGGAATTAATTTTATGTTAGTTTTTATTTTATTTTATACTCTATTAAAAATAAGATGGGGAGGTAATTTTTTTAGGTTTTATTTTTTAACTCACTGTGCCATTTCAGTATGTATATCAAACTGGAAAAATACTTTTAAAATGTTTGCAATAGTATTGCACAGAAATTTTCTTGAGGAATTTTCAAAGGGTTTTTTCTATGAAAACTCATTAAATTAACTCTTTGAAAAATATTTCAGAATGTATCAAATGGTGCGAGTGAAAGAGCGTCCAGCGAGATAAGCCCTCTTAAAGCCCACCATCAAACTATGTGGGTTTATTAGAGTAGCTATCAAGATTAAGCTGTGAGGCGGGTCAGCTTTTAATTAAGAAACCTTGAATCTGGCCCTGCTCTGGACAGCTTTATCAGCCTGTCGAAATACGGCCCAGAAATTCAAGTAGATTTTTATGGTATGGACGATCTTAAGTATGTTTATAAGGTTCATTAGGCCCTTGAACAGAAAAAGGTCTAATCGTGGTATTAAGACATATACAGGGTTACAGAATAAAATAAATACGAGGTTACAAATATTTACAACACGGCTGTACTTCTGTACTATTTGAAATGGATTTCACTCAGAGTAGTTTCCAAAATCGTTTATACAGAGTTTCTAGTTCTTTAATAAGTACAATATGGTAGAATGCCGGCGAGCGTGTATGAATAATATGTGATGAAAATTGAGAAAGCGAAAGAGGTGTGTCAGGATCGTAATAAGTGGCGAGTAGTCGCTGCCTTTTTTTTTTGACCCAGGAATAATGCCTTACGCATCATCACCTCATGCCGGGGGGCGCGGGGCGGTATGTGGGACTCCCCCGCCAAAGATGGAAGCGGCAGGGATTCCCACTAAAAAACCTGGGGTGTTTCCGCCTCGCGCCTTAGTGCCGGGGCAACGGGTACGCCGAAGCACTCGTCCGCGGCCCCAGCGGCGTTGGTCCTAAGAGACCCCACCTCTCACCGAAATGGCGCACGGAAACACCGCGCGCGCCACCTCCCGGACCTGTTCAGTGACAGCGAACGCCCCCGCATCCTCCGTCCAGGTCCTGGGATTCAGAATTGGACTCTCCAACCCCCCAATGCATACCACCCTGCAAAAGAGAAATCAGAGAGTCCTTTTCTTCCTCCCCTCCTCCTACGGAGCGCCGGAGATGTCCGGAAAACGACATCCCTCTTATCGCCACCAGACACCTCCCGCGATCCAGCGCCGCCCTGCTCGCCGCCTAACGGCCGAGCCCTTTGACCAGCCTCCCGGGCCTGGTCCCACCCGACAAGGGGCAGTGGTGTGGCCCATCACTACGCGAGGGACACGTAGGTATGGTCTACCGGTCCACTGCCACCTTCCACCACGGCGGCGCTCGCGATGAGCCCGCTCGCGCCATCCACTGTGCCCTATGCTGCCTTCATAGGGACACGCGGAGGCGCAACACCTACAACACATATCGGCCGCAGAGGATAGGGAGAACGGCGCACCGTAATACCGGCACTCCTCTTCCCCTGCGGCCCCACCGCGTCCGCCATCAAACGGTGGCGACCCCGTTAGGGCCGCGGAAGGCAGGGAGAGTGGCGCATCGTGATACCAACACTCCTCTCCCGCCGCGGCCCCCGCCATAGACCCACGGTGCGATGGTCAACGCACCGCGGTCCACCTCGGTTGGGATGCCCCTGAAGGAGGCACCGCAACCCACTCGGCCACTCGCACATGGGCTGCTGGAGGTCAGCCCGGCGTGGAGCGGCCGACCGCCTCGGGTTCCTCTTAGTTTCACCGTGGTCTCCTCTACCACGGCTACTTATCCCCACCGCCACGCAAAGGCGAGAACCCACCGGGGGGTGGAAGCGCTGCCTACCCCAACGGGAACCAGACGTGATTGAATATAATATGTGTACAATACTATATAACTACTATATAACTATATATAATATGTGTATAATATGTGTACTATTCGGATTTGAATTGAATTGATAAAAACCAGTATAACGGGTTGCATAAATCTGGAGGTCAGAAAAAAAAATCAAGAAAGGAAAGAAATTGCCCTTGAAATTAATTTGACAAATTTTTACAAAAATATTTATAAGAATAAAAATACTATAATAAGTCTTACAATCGTATCCTGGTATCTGTGTAGTTTAGTGGTTAAACATCAATATAATACTGAATATCAAATTTACTTAGAAAATTTTTAGACCCAAGCTAAACTTTGCGAGCCATTCGCAAAGGAAACTAAACAGCGGGAACGTCGAGTCTACACTTCACGGCTAATCTTTGAAGAAAACTTCAGTTTTCAACTTCACGCTTTGTTATGAGTCTGTGTACATTTTGTGAACTTGTATTATACGAGTATTTTAAAGACTAGCTTATACTCGCAGATTTACGAGTACGCGTAAATTCCTGATTAAGAGAGATCTACGAAACCTACCTGCGTTTCAAATTTCAAACTAATCCGTTTGTAGCAATTTAGGGTGTACTGACTGAAATTTCCGACTAGCAAAATTGTACACCAGCATGAGAGCCAGGGTCATGGATGGTTTCAGCCTAGAGAGGAGAAAGATCAGAAGAATTTAGAATAAGGGCGCCACTGATCTCCCTCCCACAAACGAGAAGCGGGGTTGGTACAAAATAAAAATCATTAACAAAGTTATATAGGTTATTTTATTCCTTGGTTCCACATCATTTGTTACAAAAAAAACATGCATTAAATTATCAAAACAAATATGTAAACAAGTTGAGGTACTGGTGAAATTAATTTATGGTACATACAATTCCGACTTATTACTAGCCGCTTAAACAAACTAGGATCTTATGGCGCGTGGCCTAAAGTGGAACTAATTTAAGATAAAGGCCGTATTATGTTCATACGGTAAATTTACATGATATTAATATACAATAGGGTACCTAAGAATGGCTTAGGGCCCAAAAATAAAAAGGTACGTTACGATCGAAATTAAATTAGCAAATTAGGTTAAATAAAAAAGGTTATTTAAGTAAGTCCAGTATTATTTATCACACGGGTGATGTCACAGGGAGCTGCTGATGGCCCTTCGACCGTGACCAGGAATCACCCACGTGGACAGAACAAAAGTTACAATAAATCTATTAAAAATCTTGCGTTATCGGCAGAGATTATATGGGGGGAGTACTATATTCCTCACACGAATACTACAACAGGAGCTCTAGGGTCCTGCGGCACGCACGTGGCTATACCACAAAATGGCGGCGACGGCGCGGCTTGTAAATCG
The DNA here is from genome assembly GCA_947507615.1 of Hemithea aestivaria. NCBI lineage: Eukaryota > Metazoa > Arthropoda > Insecta > Lepidoptera > Geometridae > Hemithea > Hemithea aestivaria. The sequence continues at coordinate 2,840,977 of OX382328.1, forward strand.
GGAATTAAACCACGTAGAACGCAGCTGGGCAGCTACACTAGCGCCACCCGCTGGAATATGCTCGGCGGCAGCCTCGCCTGTGACGGGCGGCGGCCGAAGCTTGAAGAGGGCGGAGCCCTAACCCGGGACCCACTTAAAAGTGGGTAGGCCAACACGTGTTCGCCTGGCGGACGCGCGGGACGAACGGCACACGCAGCTCGGTGTCGGAATCAGTGCGGTGATTAAACAAAACACTGATTTTACTATATTTCTATTAAAACTTTTACTGGAGCTGGGGAGCTTGTCCCTATAAAAGAATAAAACACTCATGGGCGAGGGACGCCTCGGCAGAGCCTAGGCTTTCCCCCGCCCTAACCGCGACTTCTTACTTGTACTCTCGATGCGTAAAAGAAAGAACAATGGGCGTGTTTTGCCTTATAAAGGATTTCATGGCGTCGTATGGCCTGGAGGGGAAAAAAACATGGACGGCTGGGCTACCAGCGCATAAATTCAAATACTACTCAACAGACTTGACACGACTACCCTCCTGTTACAAAATATGAATCCGACTCGATAAGTAAAATATATCGAATCGGCCTTACATAATATGATCAACGGCGATTCCCTCACTATAAACCCTACCTGTAGTTGGTAGTGCCTACTATTTAATTGTTATTTATTGGAGAGGAAACCGATATAAACTGGTATTTAACTATTTTTAACAATTTTATTATTTTAGAATTTATTACCATTTATTTGTCTTGGGAGATAAAAATTTCCTACCATTGAGTGGATTTTTATCTCCCTGGCAACTATTTATTTTTATTTGGCACATGATTTGCGCTTGTGACATTCATAAAAAACCCTAAATGTCAGACTGACAAACAAAAGGTCGGACTGACAGATGACATTTTGACATCTGACAACTAACCTATTTATACATCCACCCTTTTATAGAAAAATGCAAGATATTTTTATTTGTTTGTATCTATTACGGAGGGTGAATGAAAAACTTAATTATTTACTTTAAAACATTGAAAATCTACAGTGAAAATATGCTAATATGATGTGGTATGTGTGTGAAGGTAAAATTAACATTATTTTTCTAGGACCTAGTAGCTTATTTTGCTACACGTTCAGCGGTTTGAGATGTGTGATAAAATTTTGTCAGACTTTTTGCGAACAAAATGGATTGTTTTATAACATATTATGTTCCCTTAGGGGGACAGATGGAACAAAAAAGTTTTATCTGTCCCCCAAAAAATCAAAGTTGTTTTGATTCAATATTGTTTAAGTGTACTAACATTATAATTTATATATTACCTATGTATTAGAGTTTTAGTGTTTTTGGCGGTTTAATTTTTAGCTGAGAAGTTTTATTGATACGAGTATTACCTCATATATTATATTATAATTGTTTGATAATATTTAACATAGCCCGCGCAAATGTGGACACTGTGGGGCTGGATCAATTTTTTTTTAATTAAATTTTATATAATATATTTAAAACGTCACTCTTGTTGGCAATATCAATGACGTAACCAAGTCTTAATATAATATTTCACTCGTGTAAAACTTGCAGTTAATTCCTTTACAAGGTCCAACGCCGTGTCAGTTTCAGTAAAGCCATTAGCTAACAGTGTTGCGGGGAATTACCGCGTTGATTAAACTATGACCGCAACTCTAAGCTCGTCAGCTGGTGCTGGGTGGTGACGGAGCGGACATACTATTAACTCTGCTCTAATTGTTACAATGGTACACTATAGGTGCGTAAGTTGAGCTGCGAGAAAAAATTAAAAACCTTGAAACAGGATACTAAGATCACGATTTTTGTTCTAATTAGGTACGTTACAAAATAGGCACTTATATTTTATTAAATAAAATAATTTTAAAAATATCTATACACTCGTAACGGTACCTATAACTCATATACCCGCCCGGACAGCAACACTTTTAAAATGTGAGCAATAATATAGTACAGGCTTTCTCTTGAGGAATTCCCAAAATCTAATTCTATGAATTTATAGAGTACCAAGAACCGGCGAGCGTGCATAAAGAATGTGATGAAAGTCGAGGAAGCGAAAGAGGTTTGTCAGGATCGTACCTAATGGAGGGAAATAGTCTCTGCCTTTTTTTTTTTTTTTTTTTGACCCAGGAAAAATGCGTTACGCATCATCACCCCACGCCGGGGGGCGCGGGGCGGTATGTGGGACTCCCCCGCCAAAGATGGAAGCGGCGGGGATACCCACTAAAAAACCTGGGGTGTTTCCAACTCGCGCCTTAGTGCCGGGGCAACGGGTACGCCGAAGCACTCGTCCGCGACCCCAGCGGCGTTGGTCCTAAATGACCCCACCTCTCACCGAAATGGCGCACGGAAACACCGCGCGCGCCACCTCCAGGACCTGTTCAGTGACAGTGAACGCCCCCGCATCCTCCGTCCAGGTCCTGGGATTCAGAATTGGACTCTCCAACCCCCAAATGCATACCACCCTGCAAAAGAGAAATCAGAGAGTCCTCTTCTTCCTCTCCTTCTCCTACGGAGCGCCGGAGATGTCCGGAAAACGACATCCCTCGTATCGCCACCAGACACCTCCCGCGATCCAGCGCCACCCTGCTCGCCGCCTAGCGGCCGAGCCCTTTGACCAGCCTCCCGGGCCTGGTCCCACCCGACAAGGGGCAGTGGGCCTCCCGGGCCTGGTCCCACCCGACAAGGGGCAGTGGTGTGGCCCATCACTACGCGAGGGATACGTAGGTGTGGTCTACCGGTCCACTGCCACCTTCCGCCACGGCGGCGCTCGCGATGAGCCCGCTCACGCCATCCACTGTGCCCTATGCTGCCTTCATAGGGACACGCGGAGGCGCAACACCTACATCGGCCGCAGAGGATAGGGAGAACGGCGCACCGTAATACCGGCACTCCTCTTCCCCTGCGGCCCCACCGCGTCCGCCATCAAACGGTGGCGACCCCGTTTGGGCCGCGGAAGGCAGGGAGAGTGGCGCATCGTGATACCAACACTCCTCTCCCGCCGCGGCCCCCGCCATAGACCCACGGTGCGATGGTCAACGCACCGCGGTCCACCTCGGTTGGGATGCCCCTGAAGGAGGCACCGCAACCCACTCGGCCACTCGCACATGGGCTGCTGGAGGTCAGCCCGGCGTGGAGCGGCCGACCGCCTCGGGTTTCTCTTAGTTTCACCATGGTCTCCTCTACCACGGTTACTTATCCCCACCGCCACGCAAAGGCGAGAACCCACCGGGGGGAAATAGTCTCTGCCTACTCCAACGATAACCAGGCGTCATTATATGTATGTGTAATTTATATTGCAAAATGTATCAAATAGTGTGAGCGAGAGAGCGTCCAGCTGTATAAGCGCTCTTAAGTTAAATTTGGTATGTAGATAGCTTATGTCCTGGAATTACACATAAGCTCAACGGATAAAACCGTTGGACACATCTAGTACTTAATAAATATAAAAGTTAATTTAAAATCCTTTTAAAGATGTATCGTAATTTCATCTACCGCTGAAAACTTGCGAAGTGTCACCGAATCGCTTCAAATATTTTCTGCTGATAAGATTTTGACCATTATTAGCTAAAATTTAGTCCAACGTGGACCAGGGAATCCATATTAATACTATTATTAATGCAAATGTGTGCCTGTCTGTGTGTCACCTCTTGATGCCTAAACCACTGAACGGATTTGAATGAAATTTGGAAAATAGATAGTTCAAGTGTCTAGAACATAGGATTGTTTTTATTCCACGAAATAAAAACTGTTATATCGCAGGTTACCTTGTTACTGATATAAATTATATAAAAGTTAACTCGCGGAGCTACGACCCTCGCTCTGCGTCCTACCTCACACAGAAAGTGTCGTTGGCTATACATCTGAGTAATGCGGCCAGCCTTATGGCCACTTTTGGGTCGAGGTGTGCACGGGAGCTTCCTTGGCGTGTATTTGTTAGGCGAATTTAATTTATAAGTACCTATTGTATTATTATTTGGTATTAAATCAATGAAAGAAAGTTAACTTAAAATCCTTTTAAAGATGTAACATAATGTCACCCACAAAAACTTCCGAAGTGTCACCGAAACGCTTGCAACTTTCCGTAAACGTGACACTTTGCACTATAACACAAATGAAACTTTATTGCTGCTTGCAGATATAGATTTTTATATAGATACACAAAGCTTTTATAGGGAGGTTGATGTTAAAATATTATGTTTTTCAATTAATTTAATAGGTGTGTATTGTGTTTATATTAATTGATGCTTGACGGTGAGACAAGTTCTTATAATCTTTAAACAATAACATCTGTAAACCTGTATTTTAATACCCCTGTGTGCGAATAAATGATTTGTATTTGTATTTGATGATGAAATTTGCATAAGTTAATTGTTTAAGGCATCCAAACCAATTATATTTAAAATATTAGAAACGAGTTTATTTATTACGTGTAAGTATGTTTTTTGAGCGCACATTTTCCCAAGGATGTTCCTTGAATTTTGACTATTCGTCATTATTGGCTTACATTTAGTCCAGCGTTGGGTAGAGTGAATGTTTCATCAAAATCAGTTCGGCATTTTTCAAGATATTATAGAAAACCAGGCCAGCCAGACAGAAGCCATGGAGGGATTTATCCCGCCTTCTAGGTATAGTCTGCTACCATCTACGGCAGCATCGCCGTATGTTTTTTTTAATTGTACCTTCTTGTTTGTTCCAGATTCCAGAGATGGCAAAAAAAGCTGACGGTGCATCTTAGGGTATGTAGTTTCGCCATTGTTGCCTGTTTGTGAAATTTTCAATTTTGCGTTATTCATTTGTTGTATACAATTTTCTTATAAGTCCTAATCTAAGATAATTTTAGGTCAGACTCAACTCAAAATCCATTTATTCAAATGTAATCTACATTGGAGCACTTTTACAAGTCAATTTAATTTTTTACCGCTCGTTCGCAAAGCACCTCTATGAGAAGAACGAGCCAGAAACTCTTCTCCTTGTGCAAGTTTGCGCACTGGTGGCACACCAGGCGGAGAGAGTACGAGAACTAACTGACCATTGAAGAAAGAAGATACGCGACGCCGAGTACCGTTCGGTGACGTCAAGCACTATTTAGGGGGAAGACGGTAAGAAGTAGGGCCAGTCCATGATGAAAAAAGTATACAAGAATGGCCGGGACTTTAATGAAAATATTTGTAGGGGCAAAGAAGCGCGGTATGTTTTTGCCAGCACCCCTCGGGGCCAGAGGCCAGTACCGCGCGGGATCCACGATTCCGTCCGTATGCCGTAGAGGTAGGCAAGGACCATGAAAGGTGGAGGGTCAAAAAAGTCCTAATTTCAAGCACAATAAACAATTATAATTTATTTCGAATACATTATCTGGAACAATTTACATACATAAAATGTACTGTTTTATTCAGCTTGTGAAACAACTTAAGTGAAACATACACAGCTTGGACAAAAGCGTGTTATTTATAGCTAACATTAATATCTTCGCGCTTGCAGACAGACTAATTATTTTGTTTAAGCATTTTGGTCTTAAGGTTTTACCAAAACATTTTATATAAAATTTCTTAGTGCAGAAATGTTTGTGAGAATTATTCGGAGCATATTTATTTAGTGGAATTTCTTCTGCTTTGTTTGTCGTACAATTTTTTATTTATCATTTTAAGAGCCTAAATTATGACAACCCTTTAAGTAGTTTAGCTATAAAATGAATGATCAAATTTAACCCTAAACTCTAATCATATAAACTTTAAAATGTTAGTGATATAAGTTAAAGCATTTCGTACTAGTTCATTTACAAATGAAAGTGCTTAGTTCTCTAACATGATTACTGTGCAGTTATAAAGTGGCAGGAACGGATCGGTTCCCCGCGCGAAACCGGCTGCAATATTGATGATAGGTTCGCCCAAGGGAACGATTATTTGAATCGGATCTATCTGTATCGAGAACGGATTCCAGAGTTGCGCAACTCACAATTTCACAAGTTTTTATTACCCGCAGCTTTTAAGTGCGTGACACTTCTCCATCTGCTATTCCATTGGCGTAGGGTTGTTATTTGAATGTTCCTCTTTTATACAGGCATTTATATTATACTCGCAGGGAAGGGCTATACTACCTGTATAATATGGTGCGATTGTTGACTATGTAGATCGAATACTCAACGCCTTTTTATGAGCCTTGACAGATGAGAATACATAATATGAAACGAGCTGCTTTTATGTGCTTCCAATTTTTTTATACAGGGGAACGTTTGGCGAATTGAATTCACTCGAGACGAGTAAATTATGAAAGTAATATCACCGAATAAAACGTCTGGAAGACGGTAAATTGCAATTTAACTTTGATCGTGACTCGTTAAGTTATAAAACAATTCACCTTTCAGGGCTCTCGGCTCAAGCCGACAGGACATAATTTGCAAATCCGTCCCAAATCTTCAAAGTTAAATTTATTTCCGTGGATTTTTCTACCTCCGAAATCTCGACGATACTTCATAAAATTGGACACCGGACCAGGGCCGACCACTTCGGTCTAATTGGCAGCGTCCCAGAGCCGTGTGCCCTCTCAAATTATTTATGAATTTCTGGGCAACTCTGAACACTCGCCTCTTGTGTCCAACTTTGACTATTGCCTAGAATCACTTGAACTGACTATCGTGAAATCATATCGAGGAAATTTTACACTATTTGTATTCCTAAGGTATTTTACTGTTCAAACTCACATAGAACTTACAAGACATGGAGTCTGTTATCGTTTTGAAAGTCGACTTCGTCCGGCAATTACTCTTCATTTACCAAAATACCCGGCGAAACCGCGAAGGTGAGATATCCCTTTGTCAGGCTCGTGATAAATACACACGTAAGCCGCTGAGATTAATGCTGCCCCGGCTATATTCTCCGGACGTGCATGCTCCCTTTATAGCGCTAAGTAACTTAATATTAATCCACGGTCCTCTCAAATGGCCTCAGGTACGCTACGAGATGCCACACAAAAATAAAGTCGTATTTTTGGGAGACGTTGCCTTTTGCGGTTAGGGGTTGTTTCGCGACATTTTTGTTAAATGATAACTGGGTTTTTACCTGCTTTTCTCGTATTGACCGTGTTTTGAAATCAGGTTACTTATCATTGCAACTTAACACCACCGTTTTATAACGGGAGCGTATTCGCACGCATAATTGTTTTTGTCCTTATTTTGTTTCGCCGAAAATGTTTCGCATAACTTTTTTTAGCCTAATCATAATTGGGCATAATTATATCTAGACATACTTATGTCTTACCATAACTGTCAGTTGCCCTAACGTTTTTTAGCATATATTTGTAAAGCATAAATTTGTATGTCATAATATAAGCACGCATAATTTTGTTAGTCCTAATTTAATTTGTCCGAAAATGTTTCGCATAACTTTCTCGGGCATAATTTTACATAACTATATTAAGGCATACAACTAATATTGTAAGTTAATAAAATTATTTAGGAAAGTAGTTTATGGCACCCAGTAAGACTGACTGTCACAAAAACGACTCGGATAATTTAGGTTAGGTTAGGTTTGAACAATGTCCCCCCCCCCCCCGGTGGGTTCTCGCCTTTGCGTGGCGGTGGGGATAAGTAGCCGTGGTAGAGGAGACCACGGTGAAACTAAGAGGAACCCGAGGCGGTCGGCCGCTCCACGCCGGGCTGACCTCCAGCAGCCCATGTGTGAGTGGCCGAGTGGGTTGCGGTGCCTCCTTCAGGGGCATCCCAACCGAGGTGGACCGCGGTGCGTTGACCATCGCACCGTGGGTCTATGGCGGGGGCCGCGGCGGGAGAGGAGTGTTGGTATCACGATGCGCCACTCTCCCTGCCTTCCGCGGCCCAAACGGGGTCGCCACCGTTTGATGGCGGACGCGGTGGGGCCGCAGGGGAAGAGGAGTGCCGGTATTACGGTGCGCCGTTCTCCCTATCCTCTGCGGCCGATACGTGTTGTAGGTGTTGCGCCTCCGCGTGTCCCTATGAAGGCAGCATAGGGCACAGTGGATGGCGCGAGCGGGCTCATCGCGAGCGCCGCCGTGGCGGAAGGTGGCAGTGGACCGGTAGACCATACCTACGTGTCCCTCGCGTAGTGATGGGCCACACCACTGCCCCTTGTCGGGTGGGACCAGGCCCGGGAGGCTGGTCAAAGGGCTCGGCCGTTAGGCGGCGAGCAGGGCGGCGCTGGATCGCGGGAGGTGTCTGGTGGCGATAAGAGGGATGTCGTTTTCCGGACATCTCCGGCGCTCCGTAGGAGGAGGGGAGGAAGAAAAGGACTCTCTGATTTCTCTTTTGCAGGGTGGTATGCATTGGGGGGTTGGAGAGTCCAATTCTGAATCCCAGGACCTGGACGGAGGATGCGGGGGCGTTCGCTGTCACTGAACAGGTCCGGGAGGTGGCGCGCGCGGTGTTTCCGTGCGCCATTTCGGTGAGAGGTGGGGTCTTAGGACCAACGCCGCTGGGGCCGCGGACGAGTGCTTCGGCGTACCCGTTGCCCCGGCACTAAGGCGCGAGGTGGAAACACCCCAGGTTTTTTAGTGGGTATCCCCGCCGCTTCCATCTTTGGCGGGGGAGTCCCACATACCGCCCCGCGCCCCCCGGCGTGGGGTGATGATGCGCAACGCATTTTTCCTGGGACAAAAAAAAAAAAAAAAAAAAAAAAGGTTTGAATAATGTCCACAGTGCCACGGCAGCGGTCAACAAAGTGCCAAAAATGACCATCTAATTTCTAATTCAGAGAGAGGGTAGGGTATAGAGATTAAAATGAAACAACCGCACAGTAGCTAGTGAAGTTACTGGGCTGAAGAGTCTTAACATCTTATTACTCTTAAGTAAGAAGTTATCTCTTACCATCGGGAGAGCGTCTTGCCCGAATTCTTACTTCGTTCTATAAAAAAAAACCGCGAGAAGGCTAGGTTAGGTTTTAAGTTAGAACATTGAAATAAATAATTCGTTTCTTTTAGTATTAATAATATTTTGCCGATTACAATCCTGGTAATAGTATTATGACAAGATATCACTTTGCTAAAAAATTAGGGCTGGATATATCATTATACTGAAAATTATTAGGGCTGGATATTATTATGTCGAAAAATATTAGGGCTGAATATAATTATGCCAAAAAAAATTATGGTAAGATATTTTAGGCGTTAAAACAATATGCGTAACAATTTTATGCGTAAATATTATTATGCTTTAAAATATTATGGGAGAAAAATTTAGGCCAAAAAAGTTATGCCTAAAAACTTTAGGCGTTTTGATGTTTAGGCTGAAAAACGTTATGCCACATTAAATTAGGACTAAAAATTTTATGCGAGCCAATATGGACCCTTTTATAACTACGATTGATCATCAGTACAATCAGAATTTAGATCATCTGCAGTCTTAAAACGGGCTTCGTCTACTCCAATCTAATAAATTATGGATCTATATATTATTATTATTCTATAGTCTATATTAGATATATTTGTGCTTTAAAATTTTGCTAACAGTAGACGAGATCCTCTATCTTTTATTGTTATTTTATCCAATTTTCTCTGATGGATTGACAAGGGTTTTTAAATCGTTAAATTGTTGTAACTACCAACATTTTAATGGACAAAATCACCCAGTCATTGCTGTAAATATTTTGCTATCTACCTAATGGCAATTGAGTCGTGATCGAAACGACTTTCACATGCAAATTCGACCAGAAGGCGCTACTGAGGGTTAATAAATCTTTTAAATAGCGATACATTAAACGACTAAACTTATCAACCCATCGGCACTTGCCAGCAATTTTTACGCCCGTCATCCCGACCACCTTTTTCATCAGCGAAATTAAACTTCGAACCCTCATCGGACCGTGAAATGCCTCATATTGGAAAAAGAGGCGTATAATAGATGCGCCGTGGGGCTTTCACAATAAATTTCGTTCGACCCGTAGCGGATAATTGGCAGGTGACCGGCGCGATTATTCAATCCAGGCATTGATGAATTTAGCAGATGGCCAGATTTACGCACTGGATTACTCGTACCTACCGACTATTACTCAGTGGTTGATCTCCTTGGCGATGTTCATTATCGTAAGATATACGTCGTACTTTGAATTCTTACTATAATCGTAAGATATCTTACTTTGAAGACGACCTCTGTGGCGCGGTGGGCTAATGCCCGCCTCCAACACAGAAGATTGCGGGTGCGATTCCCGCATGGCACAAATGTTTTTATGATCCACAGATATTTGTTTCTGGTCTGGGTGGCTTTCTGTATTTATTATAAGTATGTATTTACAAAATAAAAGTATATAAGTATTATATATCCGTTATCCTAACCACCACACAACCATTAAGTTGCTTAGATTGGGGTTAGGTGACGCTGTGTGAAATGTCCTGAAATATTTATTATTTTGAATTAAAAGACATGACTGGGGTATCTTCAAGGCACGACTGAATGTGATTCATCGTCGAATACATCCGCACTTTATATCAGGTGGGTCAAATGTAGGCCTATTTAGTATAAGAAATGGAAATCAATTTGGTACAAATAAGTACTATATGACGAGTACTATGTGACTCTACCTAACGAAATTCTTCGGACGAAGTACCAATTCTCAAAAACAAAAAGTCTAAAACCGTTTTTGAATAGTGGTTTGGAGCACTTGGAGTTCCTGTAGATTGGCGTGTGGCCGATCTGTGGTTAATGTTGTAGCTGTATGTTTCCTTGTTTTTTCTCAACAATAAATTTATTCTAGGGACTAGACTTTTGAATGAGGATAGCACATATCTTAACGTGCAACATTGTACGCAATGGACCGCTTTTTTGTGAGTGAGCCGTGCATAATTAGTACATGAAGCTTCAGTCCGATTGGATTACTGCTTTAGACAGTTACAATAAATAATATACCTATTAAATACTATTATTACAGTACATTTCTTTTTAACCCCCGACGCAAAAACGACGGGGTGTTATAAGTGTGAAGTGTCTGTGTGTGTGTCTGTCTGTGGCGTCGTAGCTCCCGAACGGATGAACGGATTTTGATCTAGTTTTTTTGTTTAAAAGTAGAATTAGTCGAGAGTGTTCTTAGCCATGTTTGGTGGAAATCGGTCTAAGATGGCCGCCGCTACAAAATGGCGGATCACTTTTTTTTCCACAACCCCCTCAATATGGGTAATGAAATGGCTTAACTGGTAGAATACAACGCATCATGATAAATTAAAAATCCAAGACGGCCGCCACCAAAAAACCGCGAATTAGATATTTTTCAAGCTGGGTTTTTTTAAATTTAATTTACTTGTTTTTCGTCTTTAACTAACCATTCTCTAAAACGATAAAAAATTTATTGTTCACTTTTTCTAAATAACGCTGCAGTGGCTGTAAAGGATTTGCATCAAACTATAATAACGAAAACTTCTTCAGAAAGACAATAAAATGCAAATTGATGTTCTGAGAACGAAGTTTTTATGAGGGAAAAGGAGCGCTTGCCTATTTAATGCAAAGCAATGAAGTTTTTTACTTCTAGCCTGAACAATTTCATTAAACGCTTTCGAAATGTGCTTTTTTCGATGCTAGGAAGAACTAATAATTTTTTTTTTGACAAATCCCGTGACCTCGTGATCCCGCCATATTTTATTAAATGAAAAAAATGTGTTCAGTCAGTTATTAAACTTGACGTTTAATAAAAAAACTGAATGCAGCTTACTACTTGACCATTTTTTTTTTTATACAGCGTAATCAGAAAAGGTAATATTTTCTGTTGTAGTGCTAATCCCAAATTATACCTATATCATAAGTTTATTTTAAACAATTTTCTTGAAAATATAACAATTTATCTATTTATGAACCGTATAATAATTTCCTTCCCCAGCAACCATCGTTCATAATTATCGTAACAAATGAAGACCTCCAAACGACTGAATCCCCGATGAATAACACTTATACAGGCTCTATTTAATTGGCATTTGAGGGATTAGGACGAATATTTCCATAAGGCTTATGTTCCTTAAGCCGCGAAAATTTTCGAAGGAATATGTTTCGAATTATCTCCTACTAGGTGCGCCCAGCGGTTTTACCCGCTGTACAGTAGCCTATATTATAATACTAGCTTAACTTCACGGCTTTGCCCGCGTGGCAAAATCCTTTCTTAGCGGAGGTCTACGTCATAGAAGCTATATGTGTTCCAAATTTAAACCCAATCCGTTCAGTGGTTTGTGCTGTGCGTTGATAGATCAGTCAGTCAATCAGTCACTCTTTCTTTTTATATATTTAGATTATCCTAGTGTTGTTTAAGTTATCTCTATACCAAATTTCAGGTCAATCGGTCCACCCGTTTAGGCGTGAAATAATAACAAACATACATACATAACTCCATACATTCTTATTCATTTTCGTGTTTATAATATAAGTAGGATTTTCATTTTATCTATTCAGAAATTTGAATGGTCGTAAAATGAAACCATTTAGTTAGCTGTCTTTAGTATTTACCTAATCGTTATGGCGTAACCTTCATTTAAAATGATAGCTTTGATATAACAGATATGATTTTGGTTGAAGTATTATTTAATGACATAAATCTTAAAGCAATCGTAAAATCATATTACTCCGCTTTGAGGAAACTGGATTCCTCATTTTATTATGGATCGATCATTTTATCCGAATGCATGTTGATTTCATAGTTAATTTTCCATAGTATATGGTATATTGTTAATTTAATTTTAGTTTTTTTTGATAAAGATCACATAAATATCTAGATGAATTTAGACAAATAAAAAAAAAAGAATGAATTTAGATTTAGACACGCGGCAGCGAGTCAAGCCAAGTTCAAGCAAAGGAACTGGCGACCGCGCCGTGTGTTATATTACACGAACCATCCAAAGCGCGTTTTGACGACTTTTTACACCCTCGTTATACAAAAACTATTACACATAGACAAGTCAAATTTGGCACATATACTTAAATATACGAACTATATCTCTGTTCCAAATTCCAATAACACAGCTCAAACGGTTATTTAGATATAAACATCCAGTAATCGGTGAAGTTAATACATACTGAGGGATAGATCAAAAGTAATATCCCAGTTCCAGATGACCTAGAAAGCTGAAATTTGGCATCCCGATAGGCATAGTCATAGTAACAAAGGAAAAAATCAGAAACTAGTAAATTTTAATGATTTAATAATATTTTTAAATTTAATAAAAATTGTTAATTTTAAAGTATGGTGATTAACTTGCAAATTAAATATGATCCACCTTCCGGTTTCCGATTAAGCTGAAATTTGGCATGCATGTATAAATTGGATGACAATGCAATATTATTGTAACATGGAGGTGATCTGACGATGGAGCTGGAAGGTGGCCATAGGGACTCCGTAATTATATGACGCAACCCCATCGAGTTTGGGCTTATTTGATTTGTCTTGACGAGTACTTTGATACTATATAGTAATCAGGGTCTGATGATGGAGCTGGAAGGTGGCCATAGGAACTCCATAATTAAGCGACGCAACCCCATCGAGTTTGAGCTCGTTTGATTCGTCTTGACGAGTACCTTTGTGCTAGATAGTAATAATAAATACTTGTTAAAAAAAATTTCATGTTACCTACTATAAGTACAAACTACCTCTATGATTGATAATAATGGTATGGTAATTTTAAGTATATACTTTTGTTATATTGTTTATGAGTCACAATAAGGAGTAAATACCTAATACCTATTCTATTCCACCGTCCCATGGCCGGTGCACCGGAAATAATTAAAATCAAATAAATATAAATTAAGTTCTAGTAAGCCCAAAGGGCTTGATAATTAATCTATATGATAGGGCTTACTATGACTATTTCATTTCTGATATGCGTCTGGTATTGGCTCAGTTATTTATTACATGTGGATTTTAAGAGCTTCACGTGAGAATAATATTATAACGAATGGAGTAGGTATTATACCACCTTTATTTTATTTAACCTTACTCTTATCAGTTTTAGTATACTTACATACAATTAAATGATAGGTATTTCGGACCACGCCAGCGCATTAGGTATACATCATTAAATTATGGATAAGTACCTACCTACTATTAAATTCTGTACAAAAAGTAATGATATCCTATCAAAAACATAAATGTGAAATTAGAGCCAAGTTCAATATTACGATATATGTATTATGTAGGTACCTATGCGTTAGTTGTTTGTTGACTTCAAAGACAAAAGAAGGGAGATCTAAATTGGTGCCAAGTTCAATGGTTAGTCCTGAAATATATTTATAACATAAAATATTCTATTACAACTTAAAATATTATTTCTTCTTATAACTTAAGATAAATATATTATAGCTTGAGATCTGACTTGGCTTGTTCTCATATTGTATTATGCGAAATATTATAATTAACTTGCCTTCTAAAACTGTCTATAAAACTAGCCGCCGTGGAACATAGGGCTCTTTCGTGACTGTTTTTGTATGCAGGTATCTACTTAATAATATGTCGTATATGAGAACAAGCCAAATTAGATCTCAGGCAATAACATATTTATCTTAAGTTATAAGAAGAAATAATATTTTAAGTTGTAATAGAATATTTTATGTTATAAATATATTTCAGGACTAACCATTGAACTTGGCACCAATTTAGATCTCCCTTCTTTTGTCTTTGAAGTCAACAAACAACTAACGCATAGGTACCTACATAATACATATATCGTAATATTGAACTTGGCTCTAATTTCACATTTATGTTTTTGATAGGATAATAATTATACTTTATTTAGTCTATTAAATAGAGATTAACCCCCGTACTTTAGTAGTGTTCACGATCTCGACTCAACCTTTTTCGAGGAAAAGAGTATTCTTGGTCCATTATTTTGATTACGCTATTTTTTTTTTACTTTTATGTTGAGTAGAATCGAAGATGAGGAGACAAATATTTTGTAGAAATTTATTAAAAAGGGGTAAGTTATAACCCGTATGTCCCCGAGCGGCTCGATCGGGCCGCACACATGCGAATTTGAACCTTACTTTAAAGACGCTAGAAATAATAGAATGTCAATTTTGATTTGAACCGAAAGTGTTTCCTGGATTAAGAGGTCAAATTATAACTTTGTGTGTATCAACCCTTACATACTATGACTAACCTACGATCCTGAAAGAAATTTAGCAGGAAATAATAGATTGTCAATTTGTATTTGAACTGAAAGTGTTTCGTGGATTAAGGGGTCAAATTATAACTTTATGTGTATCAACCCTTACATACTATGATTAACCTACGATCGAAATTTAGCAGGAAATAATAGATTGTAAATTTTGATTTGAACCGAAAGTGTTTCCTGGATTAAGGGGTCAACTTATAACTTTGTGTGTATCAACCCTTACATACTATGATTAACCTACGATCCTGAAAGAAATTTAGCAGGAAATAATAGATTGTCAATTTTGATTTGAACAGAAAGTGTTTCCTGGATTAAGGGGTCAAATTATAACTTTGCGTGTATCTACCCTTACATACTATGATCTGCGATAATCCTGAAGGAAATTTAGCCGAAGAAAAACACACAAGAAGTAAATATTAAATAGGTCCGCAGCTACGAGTGGAAGTTACATTTAGCCGGGAACCACTGCATTAGCCGTTAAAACATCACTCGACCGCGCTCGAGACTTACGTGTAATCCTAAAAGCGTAATATTTCAAGAGAGCCTTCCCTTCCCACCAGTGAGTGCACTCAAGTGTTTACCTCAGCTATTAACCCCATTAAACCTACTGTGTTGAGACCACAATCATAAAGGCTAGTTGTTTTATAAGAGCCACTGAAAATTACTTTAGTGATAATGTTTTTGAAAGTCTTTGTTTTTTTGTAGCAAAATAAATGAAACTTTTTTCAAGAAAATAATAATAGGCCAAAAAATGTGATAATAAAAAATCTTAAATATGCAAAAAATAAATAATATTTCTTGTAATATTATCTTCTTCTAAATATATAAATGGAAAGGGTGACTGATTAACTGACTGACTGATCCATCAATGCACAGCTCAAACCATTGAATGCATTACGTTGAAATTCGAAACTAATATCACACTTCACACTAATGGTATAAAGGCGAAAGTTTGTGAGTACTTCTTTACGCCTAAACGGGTGGACCGACTGAGCTGAAATTTTGTATAGAGATATCTTAGACCCTGGAATAACACGATATAGGTTACAATACAGCGTGTATAACCGCTGGGGGTAGTATGTATGATATAAAATATGAATGATAATAAAATTTAATCTCATATAATTATTTTCCATACAATAAAATTATATAATTTTTATTATAACCAGTCTTATAATATTATTATTTTACTGTTCATTTGGTCACAATAATTATTCGAGTGTATTTAAAACAGTTTCGATTGCGTGTGAATTAAGACTCAATTTTAATAGTTATAATGAATACATTTCTCGATAAAACCAGTTTAAAATGCGCTATTATAATATGCGGCCAGTAATTACCCATTGAACGAAAACGTGTCGCGAAGTGGTCAACATGAATAATAATATTCATCCCCTCAAGCACAGACGCTGCGTAGACTTGTCTTGCTGTCAAGTCAACTGTCATCTCATACATTCACAAAAGTACAATGTATGGGATGACCGTTCTACTCTAGATGTTTCGTCGGAATCCCGTGTGTCATGCTACGGCCAGGTAGAAAGACAATGACCAACATCACTGTATTGGTAAAACCACTGCTTCAGTTGTCTATAGGTGGACTGTTATCACTCAAGATTAAGTGGACTAGTGATGAATATTATAACAAGCTTTTATTTACCTGTACCTGTCTGTCTGTCTGTAGGTCTGTAATTAAATCTTGCAAGTTAAATTTGCTCCACTTCCCGGTTTCTGATTGAGGTGAATTTTGTATGCATGCATAAATCGGATGACAATGCAATATTATTATGACATGGAGACTGATCTGATGATGGAGCTGGAAGGTGGCCAAAGGAACTCCAGGATTGTAAAATGATGTGACGACAAATACATTTTTGACAATTCTGTTTTCGGTTCGGTTTCTTGACGGATAAGTAAATAGCGATGCGCCCTGCAGACATCGAAAATTTGGTTACAAAAATTGAATTCACATTTCGGATTCGGATAGTAAAAAATAACCTCTCTGGAAAAGGTTTCTATGTAACCAGTGATCTATCCACGCTGTGTTATGTAGTGTATTGCAGCTAAGTGGCGTAAAACTGCAGACCATTCCCAGCCAACAACCCTCACGTCTCAGGTACGTGACGGTGAAACCGAATACAAATTATATTGAGATCTGTGTCAGATGTTTATTTATTTATCACTCCAGAGGTTTCCATAATAGAATGGGTGTTCTTTAAATTATAGCTAGATTGCTAAAAATTTATAGAAATTCGTTTACACGTGGAATAACCTCCTTTATAGGTAAAAAAGGGTTCTCGAGCAGATCAGCTTTTAGATTTTTTTAAACTTTATTTTATAACTAGGGAACATGCACACACATACAGAAATAATTTTATCCCTAAAATACGGAGTACTCTTATCTTCTCTATCAACGTTTTTTTTATCAAAATAGGTATTACATAAAAATGATTGTGAATAAAAAAAAAAGTTAACAATTTTTTATTAGCAAAATTTTTAGTTCTTTATTCTAAAAACCTTCTGTGTCCTGTATGTATATTAGACTACATAAACGTAACACAGTGATCAACTCTTTCAAATAAACATGCACGTCATTACACTTGTCTGAACTTCATTCATTTTCATATCAATTCAATATGTATGAGAACACCGACGTGCAAAGTTTGTAAGAAGCGAACTATAAAGTATCACTCAAAACTTCTACGTTAAGCACCTAGTATAAGTTAAGGAGCCGTTACCATGAGAAAGGAGAGGGTCTTCTGCAAAATATTTTAATTTTCATGAAGAAAATGGACAGGTAGTGATTAAAAAGTTAATTTTGCATTAGCGAAACTTGAGAGTGTTTTCAGGAAGTTAAACGGTTTAATTTTGTTGTTCTAGTAGAGTGAGAGACATTGAATATTCTGTATTTTACGCATGTTACCAAAAATGAATTTAATATAATGTTCAGCCGACTATATGAAGCTCTATATTAAATTAATACCTTAAAAATCGCTTGCCCGAGTTTGAAATTTCAATAATCACCTAAAAATTTAAACTCTTAAGTTTCCGAACTGATTCTGGCTTCTTCGAGTAGTCGATAAACAAACATAAAATTCGACGTTGTAAACCTCTTTCTTTTTAGCCTGTTAAAGTATAGGATCGGTTTGATTTAGAAACTCGTACTATTTAATTTCAAGTTAATATTAAACCACCATAAGCACCAACCACTTCCACAACATCTGTGTAAGAAACTAAAGAGCCGAAGACACTATAGTCAAATACACGCCAAGTCGCTATTGTAGTGTAAAACGTGAGACATTGTTCGTGGTTCCATTGTTACTGTTCTCTCACTAATGGAGAGTGCATTGTCTTGAGTATACTGCATAGCTCTTAATTGTATTGCACTTTGTGATAGGATCTGATTGTCTTCGAGCTCCGATAGTGCAGCGATCAACGTGATTGGGATCGTCATTACAACGATTAATATCTACTTGTTGAATGGTTCTAATTGATCGCAGGTATTGGTTTTAAACAAACTTTTAAACTATTTTTACACTAAACGATTCGTGAGTATTTAAATTCATCATCTCCCTGAAGAAGATCCTCGTACAGGATCGAAACGGTTGGCACAAAGCCGAAGTAAATACAAGTGAGTTAATGCCGTTTATTAACAAAGATAAACTTTTAAACTATCTACTTTTAGACATTTTTAATAAGTTTTCGCTATGCAGTTGGGAGAGGGATGAATGTTATACCTCTATATGTTTTTGATAGTTGTATGTGTTTAAGGTATGAAGGGACTGTCATGTCATTAAGGGTAAAAGTCCCGAAAAAACTAAGATTAAAAAAAAAAAAGTTTTTTGTTTGTTACCTTGTTTCAGAATATTTTAGCCTTATTGTCAACTTCCCTATGTTAGCTCTATATTTTTAGCACGACTGTTACCTAAAACTATATACACGTATTTTTGGATTATCTTCAGTAATTTCTATATAATTAGAAATTACTGAGGTAATATTATAATGCTTTTAAGTTTTTGGGTGGGGGAATCGGTACGTCACACTTAAATATAAAATGTTCCTTTCAAGTACTTAAAAATAGCATCATGGCTCGGGCCATCGGGCTCGTCTCTTTCATTTGATCGCATATCTAAATATATAAAAGGAGGGAATACAGATAGGTTTTATGACGTAGACCTCCGCTAAGAAAGGATTTTAAAAGCCGCGAGCATAAGCTACTAAAATATAATAAGAGTAAGAAAAAAGCTTAAGTCCTAAAGCAATACACACAATATTATGAATGTACAGGTATACACGAAATATCTACTTTTATGACATGACAAGTGAATTAAATTAAAAATTTAAAAAACCCCCAACGCAATACGTAATTCAATTTTTTTTATGGCGGCCATCTTGGATTTTAAATTTTACATAGTGGGCTGTATCTTACTTGTTAAGCCCTTTCATTTGATACACATATCGATGGGGTCGTGGAAGAAAAAAATAATCCGCCATTTTGTAGCGGCGGCCATCTTGGATCGATTTCCACCAGACATGGCTAAGAACACTCTCGACTAACTCTACTTTCAAATAAAATAAATCAAAATCCGTTCATCCGTTTGGGAGCTACGATGCCACAGACAGACACACACACACACACAGACAGACAGACAGACAGACAGACAGACAGACAGACAAACAGACAGACAGACACGTCAAACTTATAACACCCCGTCGTTTTTGCGTCGGGGGTTAAAAATAAGGCACGTCTAGAATTTTAATAAAACGAGGAGATATCTCGCCTATTTGACAGATCAGCGACTGTAGTAACCAGGTACTTATTGATGATTGAATATTAATTTCTCGTGGCATTTATTCTAATAAAATTATAATATCCTTGCCTTCAAAGACGTAGAAGTAACAGTATTTACAAGGTATTCATACCAGTTCCTCTAATTTCAGCCTCCAGACAGAGGGTTATTTTTAGCGAAGGTGCTAATTATAAATCTATTCAAAATTAATTAAACGCTAAACAGTCTTTGAATGTATTGTGATAAGGGACTAGGGACAATATTATTTAGGATAGGAACGTAAAAGAAAAAATATTTACCGAAAATTGTGATAATAATTATGCCAAAAAAACAATTCATCAAAAACAAATAGGTATTATCATAACATTTTCTTCACACATAAACACAGTAGGTAATGATACCTACCTAAAGGTTTTTCCACAATAAGATCAAGGGATATCAAATCCCAGACAAAGCTGTTTAAAAGACTCAACAATTCTCCTGAAACTAAGCAAAGACATTAAATATAAGGGAGATAAGCCCTCAGTTAAAACCGACGATCGTTTTGGAAAACGAACCCAAAGATAGGTGGATCAGGAATCAGGCAGATTATTCGAAGCAAAACATTCCCGTGATTTCGAATAAAGATAACATTCAAATCTGACGTAAATACGGTATCTACGCTTCTCAGTTCGGATGAAAACACACGCACGTATTGAACAGAACAAGGTAACTCCATTAAAGCTCTTTAGTCAATATATTATGGCCCAAATGCTTGAATTCTATAAGCGGGGTTTTTGTAAAGGGCAATAAAATTACAGCCTTCGTTAGGATTTTCTAAGGATTTATAATTTATAAATACGACAAGGCTGTACTCACGTTGTCTATTTGTTGAGATACGTCTCAACCACGGTTTCGGACAATTACGATGTCCTTCATCAGGAGTTCACGCCTGCAGTAACCGACGCTGACTGGCCCGCGCCCGCGCCTCCGCTGTGAGAGCGGGGGGGGAACCAATACGCCTGAGTCACTGCCACCTTCACTAAGAGCTTTGATTTATAATTTGCTCAGGATCTTAAAGGATTCGCCCTTACGACTATCTCGCCCACACGATATGACAAATTATGACATACATATAATTTTGTAGACTTTTTGAAAATATTTCTTGGCACAGCTACTACTAAAATGTTGGAATATTTCAATCGTTGGGACGATTGCACTTACTTTACGTAGATTCTAAAAAAAATCTACTTATTGAAATGAAAACCAAGGTGATAACTCCCAAACCGAACTCACACAAAAATTTGATAGCATTTTATATCAACACTTTATATGCGGTCGAAAGTTCATGAGCGAATAACATTTTATATCTTCTTTCGGCGAAAACGGAATAAAATCATGACCTTATGAAAATGAGCTTGTCGGTGAAATCTCAGTACATCTTTACGGTCGGATTAGCCTTGTTTGTTGGGTCAATAACCTTGTACAAAAGGTGTATGTTCTAGAAATCCAGGATTTGCTACACGGTAGCCATTTGGAAGGTTTAATCAACGAACGTAGGGGACGTTTGTACTCGTAGTTCCCTATTCTGTAGTCACCCGATGTTACCATGTCAAGTTTTTGTTAATAAATTTTGTACCTGCAGTGTAAGAGTAAGTATACCTCTATACTTACGTAAGCAAAACATGTCGGTCGAATGTTCAAAATACCGCTGAAGGATGAATTGCTCAAAGAACGAGCAAGATAATCTCCTGATGGAAAGAGATAACGCTGCCTATATTTAGATAGATTAATAACTCTTTGTTACACAATAATCACAAACAAAACAATTAACATTAAATACATTTTATTTAGTTTTATAATTAGCAGTCTTATTAATGTCCAAGATGAGTCTTGGAGGCAACATCGCAGGACAAGCAGGGGTGGCGTCTTCTTGTGTCACAGGCCAAGACTCAGTTTGGATAGCTGCGCCATCTTAGTTAGATAAACATGATGAGCTCATCTCACACTTCGTGTAAGCGATAACGTCTGCCTATTACAGCAGTCACAGTATTACCTGGGCATTAATAGATTAGAGAATTTCGTCTGGACGCTACCGTGTTTCGGAAGGCACGTAAAACTGTGGGTCCCGGGTGTTTCCTATAAGATATGTAGGAAGCAGTCGTTAGGTCATGTTGCAGGCCCTATAGTAATCTCGGCGACTTGTAACTGCAACATATAGGTTAGCCACACAACCTATAAATTGTGATTTGACGCTGACAGTGAAAGTAGGGTAACCTGTTCTGTTGGAGTATAATAACCCTAATTATTATTAGATACGAAGTCCTATGCAACAGCGCAGCACTCATGATACAAGGGCGTAATACATATTATGTACGATAGCTTGGTAATTTCAATAGTTATTTTTTATGACACAAAAGAACCTAAAAAAAGTATGTAGCAAAATTCAAGTCACAACACATTTTTATCTATCGGTGGTGGAATAGGGACCATATTTACGTCACGCACATCCTTAAGAGGTCCACGTCTGAAATTAAAGAGCTAAAGTGGTCACTGTGGTTTCGTGTTTCTGTGGGATTCATTGAAAGGGTGCTGTAGTGATACGCGTAGGAAGTAGATATTTAGTTTTTCTCGAGAAAAAGTAACAAACCTCTTCCTCAATCCTGAGGATCGTGACTTCCTTTTGCTATCTTTCTTTTGAAGATGATTCGCCAATAATTCTTATAGCTAAACCTGATGCATAGTAAACTGAGACGTAGAGTTTTGTGTGGTAGGACCACATTTAATTTGACCTTATGCCCAGCAAGGGTTGAAAGAGGCTGAGAATGATGATGAAGACAGGTTGTGGCGCAAAAGAAGAAGGAGTAAGCTTATATCTAGCAATGGGTTGAAAAAGGCTGAGAACAGCTGAGAGGCTGAGACTCAAAAAACTAGCAGAACTGGATTAGAAAATTTTAGAACCAAGTCCATACATACAGCACCAGCATGTACATCAAAACGCTCAGCAGTGGATTAGACATGATTTAAATTACAATTCTGTTAATAATTGTGATAGGTTTGCATTTGAGTACAGTCCCACCTGATTGATTATGGAGAGTATCGACGCGTTTTAAGATGGTAGACGTGAACCTAGAAGGAACCACTTAACCCTAGAAACAAAAATTGCAATGCTCTATAAAAAATCAATTCTTATTAACTTTTAGAAGTCTACTCAAAAGCTTCAAAAGCTACCGACATTGAAACTTGGACGGAAAGCTCATTCCTTATGGGACTTGATTTGTACGTGACGGAAATTTTCATCGGCTGATGTTTCGGGTCGCCTGATGTCGTTTTACTGCCAATCTCGTGTGGAGATAGGACAGAATTTGATACGAAGCATTCATATGCTTTGATAACTTTTTCTTGTAACAAAGGTAAAAGGGTGGACGCGGGTAAACTTATAAAAATGTCGCGGACCGAGGTTCAATAGAGAAGTCGTATAGCGTATAGGTGTGCCTATATTTTATAAGTGGGTGTTCGTATACGTTGACTTTGAAAGAGCATGTAGCATTGTGAATTTTGTTAGAGAATTTTGGGTGAACCTTATAAACGTGTGAGTGTACGTAATGCGGAGCTAGCGTTCTTTCATCAACATCCATTGGATGTGAGGTAAAATGATCCCAAGATCGGTATCAAAATCTAGATTTTTAAATTTAGATTAACTTTTTATTAAATTTTGAATACTATTATAACAAAACAAAAAACACGATATAAGGTTAACATGTTTTATTGCAGACTAGCTGACCCGCGCGCACTTCGTTGCGCGTGAGAGTCAATTAATAAAGCGAATTCGGTGCTGCTATTTTGACTATGATTGTATTTCCATCCCCGCGACTTTGTAAGCGTAAAATAAGGCATGGCTATAATATTTGCTCCCGCTGTGGATAGCGAAGAATATCGGGCTGGATATTTCTATGCAGTTTTGTTCGCTACCGTAGGAACCAATGCTATGTCCTTTCTCAGAGATCACACTATTTAAGTTTAGCGGTTATTGGTTTCCATCACAAATTTTCACGCCTCTCCTCAGGAATTAATACTATTTGTGGTCCTTTCCCGGTAACTCTTTAACTTATCTCTATTATAATTTTTCTAAGCTAAATCTGGGGGCACGGTAGTGCCCCCGCCAAGTCGAGCGCGAAGCAAGCACTGCCGTACCATCCTTTACAGGAACCATTTCGCCGCATTTTCAGGCCCCTATTTGAGAACCTCTGGATAAAACCAGAACACAGAAATTTTCGTCATCCAGTAAGCTATGATTACATACTTAAAATCCAAAATTTCATGTCTGTAAGTCATTAAGTTCCGAAGTTAAGCGAAAGCAAAGTTTCGCATTTACGACACTCACTCACTCACTCACTCACTCACTCACTCACTCATGATCATCAAAATAGAACTAGTACTTCCCATAAACTCAGAGAGCTGAAATTTGGTACATACTTAGGCTTTATTGTATAAACCATAGGAAAACTAAAAAAATATGCAATTTCGGTCTCGTTTTCGAGATAATTAATCTGCATAAATAACTTTGTAATCTCATATAAATGTATAGGATTACAAAGTTACATTTGCAGTCAATGGTTAAAATTGTGTAATATCCAACTTATTAATTAAAAATATAATATAAGGCATAGTATATGTATATGTGTGTGTGTATATGTGTCATAAATCGTCAGTTATGATCAGGTGATATCTAGCGTGGCCTAAGGCTAACCTATAACGAATCTATCACAAGAGCCCAACCAAACTATTAGAAGAGATCGACATACCGCCTTTATTACAAGCTTTTATTTACTTTCACCTGTGTGTCGGTCTGTCTGTCTGTAATTAAATCTTGCAAGTTTAATTAGGCCCACTTCCCAGTATAATAATAGGTAAGATGCATTGGACTAAGAGTGAACGCACACGTATCTAGATGCCGCTGACTGTATTTTAAAACGCGTTTACGGTTTGTATTTCTGATAACCTTATATTATAGCGTTTCTACAAAAATAAGTGAAATCCCACCAAAAACATTCTGTAAAAAACTAGCCAAGTCTCGATAGAGCTGCTTGTTTATCTCAAAAAAGTAATGAAATCTAGACCAAGTCGTGCCAAGTATAAGGTTCCTTACTGCGATTTCTTTATTATTATTGTTAATTTTGTGTGACTTGGCCGTTGAAGGGTACACAAGGGTATTATACCAGGTGCTCCATGACACAATTGCACCAAATCTGTCCGCTACCCATTCACGATAGAAAATTTCCACTTGGAAAACGTTGATTGAATAACCAGTCAATTGTAGGCTGGATAAAGCTGCGTATTTGAATAATACTTATGTTTAGGCGATCCAAGTGTCATGGAGCATCTGGTTTTGTACCCTTGTGTACCCTTCAACGGCCAAGTCACACAAAATTAACAATAATAATAAAGAAATCGCAGTAAGGAACCTTATACTTGGCACGACTTGGTCTAGATTTCATTACTTTTTTGAGATAAACAAGCAGCTCTATCGAGACTTGGCTAGTTTTTTACAGAATGTTTTTGGTGGGATTATAATTATAGGTTACTAATTTCTCACACCATCCTTCCCGCGACTCAAATCAATTCCGTGGTTCCTGAATTTCCATTAAAACTCTGACCCTGAAGGTGGGGGAAGGATCAATACTGAGTCTCCTTAAAAGTTAATTTCTGACATAACAAACTATTCATTAACAGAACCAAAATTCTGAGTACTGGTGAGTTCGCAAAATCTCTTCTTATCGGTCGCCTACGTTACATAAAAAATACGTTGTCCAAATTTTAGCTTAAACGAAGAAGTGGTTACCGATATCCTACACAAACTGCACCCCCTCTTTCCTCCCCTCAAAGGTTGATTTCTGGGATAAAAAGTATCCCATATTTTTTTTAAGTCTCAGTCTACCTTTGTATCAAATTTTAACTCAATAGGGTCCTATTTCCTATACAAACTTTGACCCCCTAACGCTTCAATTCGAAGGTAATTTTTGACATAAAACTTTTTATTATTCCTCAACACATCCCCAATAATCTTATTGTGGATTTGTATACAAAAGTTTTTTAGGAATAATAATTCCCGTTCCCGTAAGAATTTCGCAAAATCCCCTCCCCTCTTACGGGTCGTGAAAGTCACATAAAGAACACGCTGTCTAAATTTTAGCGTAAAATATAACTGGTTACTGATTTCCTACTCAAACTTCTACCCCCCTTACTCCCCCGCACCCCTCCCTCTTAAAGTAAATTTCTGTCTAAAATAATATTCAGTGTTCCTAAACAAAACTCAAACCATGATTCCACAAAATTTCACCTGAATTAGTTTAGCGGTTACGGATTTGCATACAAAAGTTTTTCGGGAATAATTCTCGTTCCCGGGGGAATTTCGCAAAATACCTTCATATCGGTTGCTTACGTTACCTAAAGAATACGTTGTCCAAATTTCAGCTAAAACAAAGAAGCGGTTAACGATTTCTTACCCAAACTTGCATCCCCCCTTTATCCCGCCTTTGAGGTTGATTTCTGGGATAAAAATTATCCCATATCATTTTGTAGAACTCAGTCTACCTCTCTACCAAATTTCAGCTCAATAGGGCCAGCGGTTCTAAATTTCCCATACAAATTTTGTACCCCCCTTACCCCCTCTTAGAAGTTAAATTTTGTCATAAAAACTATTTAATGTTCCTCAAAACAATCCCAACAATCGTTTTACAAAACTTCAGCTGAATCGGTTCAGCGGTTAAGGATTTGCATACAAAAGTTTTTTAGGAATAATTCCTGTTCCCGCGGAAATTTTGCAAAATCCCTTTATATCGGTCATCTACGTTACATAAAAAATACGCTGTTCAAATTTCAGCTTTAAAAGATGGCCGATTACTGATTTCCTACTCAAACTACTACCCCTCTCTTCCCCCTTCAAGGTTGATTTCTGGGATAAAAAGTATTCCATATCATTTATTTTGATTCAATCTACCACTGTACCAAATTTCAGCTCAATAGGGTCAGCGGTTCTAAATTTTCCATACAAACTTCGACCTCCCTTTACCCCCCCTTAAAAGTTAATTTTCGTCAAAAAAAAAAACAATATTCCTAAACACAATCCAAGCAATCGTTTTACAAAGTTTCAACTCAATCGGTTCAGCGGTTAAGGATTTGCTTACAAACGTCTTTTAGGAATAATTCCCGTCCCCGTGGAAATTTTGCAAAATCCCTTTTTACCGGTCATCTACGTTACATAAAAAACACGCTGTTCAAATTTCAGCGTTAAAAGATGGCCAGTTACTGATTTCCTACTCAAACTTCTACCCCCCCTCTTCCCCCTTCAAGGTTGATTTCTGGAATAAAAAGTATTTCATATCATTTATTTTGACTCAATCTACCTCTGTACCAAATTTCAGCTCAATAGGGTCAGCGGTTCTAAATTTTCCATTCAAACGTTGACCCCCCTTTACCCCCCCTTAAAAGTAAATTTCTGACATAAAAACTATTCAATGTTCCTAAATACAATCCAAACAATCGTTTTACTAAATTTCAGCTCAATCGGTTCAGCGGTTACGGATTTCCATACAAAGGTTTTTCGGGAATAATTCCCGTTCCCGGGAGAATTTTACAAAAATCCCTTTTTATAGGTCGCTTACGTTACCTAAATAACACGCTGTTCAAATTTCAGCTAAAACAATGAAGCGGTTAACGATTTCTTTCACAAACTTGCAACCCCCCTTTCCCCCTTTTAAGGTTGATTTCTGGGATAAAAAGTATCCAATATCTTTTTTTAGAACTCAATCTACCTGTGTACCAAATTTCAGCTCAATAGGGTTAGCGGTTCTAAATTTTCCATACAAACTTCGACCCCCCTTTACCCCCCCTTAAAAGTAAATTTCTGACAAAAAAACTATTTCATGTTTCTAATCACAATCCTAACAATAGTTTTACAAAATTTCAGCTCAATCGGTTCAGCGGTTACGGATTTGCATACAAACGTTTTTCGGGAATAATTCCTGTTCCCGAGGGAATTTAGAAAAATCGCTTCTTATTGCACGATGAAGTTTTCCAAAGAATACGCTGTCCAAATTTCAGCTCGATCCGTCCAGCCGTTTGGGCTGTGCGTTGATAGCACGAAAGTGTACGAACGATTTTATATAATAAGATAAGTAAATCTTTAGATTGATATAACTCTTTTATTTAAAAACCGATTTAAATAAAACCAATACTATTTAAAAATTAGAGAAATTTGCAACGTTTTAGCGAAAACTGCATACAATTCGGTTGTGCCGTTTTATCACACATAAGTAATAACCTTTTTACAAATTAAGCCTAATAAAACTACTCTGGTAAATTTTCGTTTATGGCCACATCGATAGATGGCGTATTTTTAGTTTGTCGCACTTTTTGCTTTTTGATTTTTTTGAATTGAATTTACTTTATATTCTATTACTTTTACTTCAAAATTTTGATGTAAATTAGGGGCGATGTGTCCGATATAAATGATTATTATTTATTTTATTATTTTATTTTACGTTTCCCTAGGAAAAATTGACAAAATGTTTTACCAATTAGATCGCGCAAGCGACTTTTTCGCGTCGTTTTGTTCATATGCGTATTTTCACAGTTCACCTTAGTAAAGAAAGGATCACAATGAATGGGGAGAAATTTCCATTCTTATTATATGTATGGATATGGATATTTCATCATCAACCCACGTTCGTCCACTACTGGACATAGGCCTCCCCCATGACACGCCACTCAACTCGGTCCTCCGTCTTCCTCATCCAACCGCTCCCCGCAGCCTTCCGGATATCGTCACCCCATCTCGCCCAAGGACGCCCAGAGACGTCGGACAGATATCTATTAGCTTTTTATTAGCTTATTCATTTAATGTTTGATCTATATTATAATAAATAAATCTACGAGACCATTCCCCATAATACACAGTGGAGAGATTGACACAAAAATACTACAAAACTGAAATTAAGCGACAATCATTAGGTTTTAATTAAAAACTCAGAGTAGCCTAAGCACATTATAAGCGAATTTTATATTCGCGTGCGCCTATTAAATACACGTGAAAGCGACATAATATTATGTTCCTAATTAAGAAACACAATATCATACAATATTTAGAACAATAATGAGCATTAATTTTGTGACAACATCGCCACAAAATTAATGCTCATTATCCGTGAGACTGCAATTAGGGTATCAATTATAATTGACATCAATTTCCGTAAACATCCCAGCGTAATAATGTCGATGCTAATTTGGATTGAATTGTTTGTATAGCCGGAATGACACGAAGGTACAAATCCTCTTGTGGTTAGCTGCAACTGGATTAGAGTAAACTAACTGTGCCTAACGGTTTCACACGATGAATAGTATAATACCTTTGATGATTTGTATCGTTCTAGGCTTGAAAATGTCTTTACATAACCTTCAATTCAATTATCATTCATTAATTAGTTTAAATTTAAGATAATATGAAGAGTGAAAGAATACAATTCAACGACTGAAAAAGACACATTAGGGAAACTTTTAAAATTAATAATTACTTATTACTTGGTAGTATCTACGAATAAGTACATTCCTTATTCGTAGATATATTATAATTTTTGGCGTCAAAGGAATTATTTGAGTCTTAGAATTCAATTTACTAAATTAATTAAGATTGACCCCATATCGATCGTGCGCAACTCTCAAGCGATCGACAACATTGTCATCGTTGTCATAGCGACGTGATCGTACGGCATATTATATGACCACTTATGAGCGTCATATTTACGCCTTGGACATTTACGCATGTCCAATATGAGGGCAGTCTAAACTTTTTCATTATACGTTAATAAAACAAGTGAAATAAAAAAAAATCCTTTTAAAAACAAGCTTTTATTAATATTACCATCTAATACCAAAGTACACGTCAAGACGAATCAAATGAGTCCAAACTCGATGTGGTTGCGTCGTTGAATTCGTCGTTCAATGGCCACTTTCCAGCTTCATCATCAGATTAACTCCATGTCATAATAATATTGCATTGTCATCCGATTTATACATGCATGCAAAATTGCAGCTCTAGCGGAAACCTGGAAGTGGATCAAATTTAACTCACGAAATTTGATTACAGACAGACAGACAACAGACAGGTAAAAGTAAATAAAAGCTTGTAATAAAGTTTCCACGTCTATTCAGCACTAATTTAATTAGTGGAAACATCCCGTTAGTCTACGCATAACGCTACAAATACATATAATAATTAATTCAACCGCCACAATCTGCGCATAATTGAAATGACAATATCGGTTACTGTGAGGCTGATTAAAACGGCCAGTTACTGCTTGTTTAATGAATACCACCCGACTCTGATTTATGAAGCTCGTTCCAAATTTGTTAACAAAAGATATATTTGCCACAAAATAATCCGATTTTTCTAATTAACTTGCGTAATTGGACCGTCGCGTCGGCGAAAATTGTCCGCAAATAATGTTTTGTGAGATGTAAAAAATTGACGAAAGCGAAAATTAATTAACGGTATTAAAGATTAGTGTTTATTTTTAGCACAAATTTATATGTTATAACACATTTTATACTAGGGCGTTTTTTTCATAGAGAGGAACAGTAGATATTAATAAATACACCGCGTGAAACGCTTTATCTTCTGTAGAAAAGAAAACAATTAAAATTCATTGCTAAAAGCTAACTATTTTCTAAAAATGGACTAACAGTATGACTTCAATGTTGAACGCATACACTTAACTGTCAATATGGCATGCCATTTCTGCATAAAAGTTGTGCAGAAGAGAGGTGATTCTTAATGATAAGATACGAGAAACATAATAAACCTTTTGTCATGTAAAACCATGAAGCACAGTCTAACAAAGATTCAATAGTCCCATAGTAAGCCCTGGTAAAGCTATCTTCGAGGTAATTGGCACAGGCCCGAATAGACCTTGTTACTGATAAAATCAAATTATTCAAGCGTCTACCAAGACAACCAGTGGCTATTAAGGCGCAGCCTGACTATTCTCCGTCGGGTCTACACTGTCCTATAGCTTAGAAGCTGTGTTACATGGAAGGGGCGGTCGCAGTTAGGCGGTGTACACATTCACATTACCTTACGACCGGGATGTGAACAAGGGCTAGGATACACTGACACAGCTTGGAATTAATTCACTTCATTCAGACGTGCTTTCGGATACTGCATTTTAGTTATGCTTTTTTGGACTTGTATGAATGTGCAGCTTTTTACCCGCTGTAATTTATTTTTAATGACTAAATTTTGGATATGAAAGTGCTTTGAATTGGCGTTAAACTGTTCATTTTATGTTAGGAATGCAGTTAGTAAAAATTTGAAAGATTCAGTAGGTCAAACAGTAGGTTTACCTTTATAATTTTGCCTCAAAACCACCATTGGATACTGGTGGTAGGCTTCGCCCGTGGCTTGTTACTACCCACTAGACAAAACCGTGTCGCCAAGCGGTCATTATGTCTGTGTTCCGGGACGATGTTTAGTGTAGCTAAGAAGGAATTTATCCCGACTTTTAGGTTTAATCTGCTACCATTTACGGCCGCATCGTCGTTTGACATTACGCGAGAGCGTGGTCAAAAGCTAACCTATATCGTGATTTAAAAAATCAAAAGAAAATTGTAGGCAAAGTGTTTGATAGTCTCTAAAGTAAACGTAAGCCAAGTTTAAAAGTGATTGTAGGAGAAACATATGCGCTCATCTGTTCACAGCCTTTTAGGGTTCCCAGGGAGGTCTCATGGGGAATATCGGATATGGGTACGGGTTTAAAAAGGAAGTCTTGTTTCTTTTATTTATGGCGAGATGAATAATGATTGACAAAGCGAAACTCGCCTGAGAGCGTGTTCTCTTCACTTATTTATCAAGACCCTTTTATACATAGATATTATATGGATGGAACGCGTGATTTCCTGTTAATCTATACACACGTACTGAAGCTACTCTGTGTGACCCTTCCGCTTTCATTTTGTACATCATTTTTAATACACGTTATTCCAAATTGAAATTGGTTCGAAGGATATTATTACTAAAAGTAGTAAGGAACACGACTCACTAAGTAGACTGATATAAAAGAAATTTCTTTTTTGTTGACTGTACTTATTTGTTCAAAAAAATATAGTGTGTATTTTTCTGTTAAGCTGCTGAATCGATTGAGCTGAAATTTGATATAGATTAGATTACACTTTAATATAGATAATAATAATTATAAAAACTTAAACCCTGAAATAACACATAGGCTACTTTTGTCACCTCATCAGCGCACATACAGCGCAGCTAGTTTTCCTAAATTAATAGTACATTGCTTCTTTTATCTTTTATTTATTGTGTACATTGTGGAATATGTATTTAGTATTTATTATGTAGTTTTAGTAAATAACAACACAAATTGCGCACCACCGTCTGTTAAAGTATGTTTTGTCCTTTTCCATTCCCAGGTTGTCTGTAAGAAATTGCCTAGTGCGATAAGACCGCCTATTGTTATCCTACTTCATAACATATTATAGTAATTAGTACTTTTGTATATTTTTGGTTTGCAATAAAGCATTATTCTATTCTATTTATTTTATTCTATTCTAGTACATATATGACCGTTTTTTACTTTACTTTTTTTAAATAACTTAAGTCCGGTCAATTTAGACCAAAAAATGAGAGTGAAGTTACATAAAGTCCCAACAAGCTGAATTTTTGTAAAGTTGTTCAAAACATAATTATAAACAATGTCTAGA
Source organism: Hemithea aestivaria (assembly GCA_947507615.1). Classification (NCBI taxonomy): domain Eukaryota; kingdom Metazoa; phylum Arthropoda; class Insecta; order Lepidoptera; family Geometridae; genus Hemithea; species Hemithea aestivaria. Next base: position 2,873,620 of record OX382328.1, read on the forward strand.
AGTTCCCCATCATTCCCCTGTAAGGAAAAAAATTAATTCAAGGTCAAAGGTAAAAAAATGAGTTTTTCGCGATTTTCAGCAAAACGGTAAGTTTTATCATAAAAATATCTTAGACAAAATTGTAGATCATAAAATTGTCTACAAAAAAATATTTGATACTTTTTTTTCTACGAGCCACCGTTTTTGAGATATAACGATTCAAAAAGTTGTAATCTCTTATATAAAATCGTTCGTACACTTTCGTGCTATCAACGCACAGCCCAAACGGCCGGACGGATTGAGCTGAAATTTGGACAGCGTATTCCTTGGAAGATTTCATCGTGCTAATAAGAAGCGATTTTTTGAAATTCCCTCAGAAAAAGGAATTATTCCCGAAAAACGTTTGTATGCAAATCCGTAACCGTTTACCCGATTGAGCTGAAATTTTGTAAAACGATTGTTGGGATTGTGTTGAGGAATATATTTTATGACACATTGAATAGTTTTTATGACACAATTTAACTTTAAAGAGGGGGTAAGGGGGGGTCAAAGTTTGTATGGTAAATTTAGAACCGCTGGCCCTATTGAGCTGAAATTTGGTACAAAGGTAGACCAAGTCCTAAAAAATGATATGGGATACTTTTTATTCCAAAAATCAACCTCTAAGGCGGGATAAAGGAGGTCAATGTTTGAATACGAAATCAGTAACTAATGACCCCATTAAGCTACAATTTGGTTTAGACATAGTTTGAGCCTAATTTTTTGTAGACAATTTTATGATCTACAATTTTGTCTAAGATGTTTTTATGATAAAACTTACCGTTTTGCTGAAAATCGCGAAAAACTAATTGTTTTGACCTTTGATCTTGAATAAAATTTTTTCCTTACAGGGGAATGATGGGGAACTTCTAGACATTGTTTATAATTATGTTTTGAACAACTTCACAGAAATTCAGCTTGTTGGGACTTTATGTAACTTCGAATGTCTAAATTGACTGGACTAAAAAGTTACGAGAATCGTGTTTGCTTTTTCACACTATCACGTTTCACAAAACTAAGTAAAAGTATTATAAACTTCGACACAAAATCTTTCTCATTTACAAAGTCAGTGCGATTTCACATGTTTATTTCGTGTTAAATTGCATTAACAAATCACGAGGACGTAGACACGTTGCATAAGTACCGCTGTTTGTAGTAGACAATGGAATGGAATGCATGTGGGGTGTAAAGGCGAGATAATTTTGTTCCCTGATGCATTTTGCAAGCGCCCATTTGAAAGACACGATGTCATGTTTGCTTCTCTCGTTTCGGCTAGTCTAACGAATAATTTGCAGCTTTGGTTTTCAGTTTTCATGTTGTTTTCTTAACAAATGTAACTTATAATTTATTATTAATATTTGAGGTTTTAATCTAACTGAATAGGTTACCTTACATACACTGTCAACGTCAAATAAGAATCACATTTAGACCATGCAGCCAACCGAGTGTGTGTTGTTGTTACCGTTTCAAAAGTCCTAATAGCTATCGCACACAGACTACTACTGTTACTATTAACCAACAAAAATAAAATCTTTTTAGAGTCATAGAGTGCCAAAGCTACAAGATCTTTCTTCAATTTGTCATATAACTTGACTTATAGTCCAGTAAAAGAAGAAATGTGGATCGAAAAGTCGAAAGCAGAAAAACTAACTTAGTAACTTGGTTTGGACTAGTTAGGAGATAAACATACTAAAAGTCCCCACCCCTCCGAGGTGAGCCCGAGGGGGGGAGGCCGAAGAAGGTCCCATTTTTAGGTTATTTGCTTATATGTCAAAAACTGTGCGTTGTACGATATTTTGTTGTGCTACATTATTAAACCTCATAAAATTTTCTACAACTTCGGCCTTGACACTTTTTATCTATCTCCAATCGTTGTCCAGCTATGAGCTTCCAAACATGGTCTATTTTGAAAACTTTTAAATTAGTTTTCCTTAAAAAGTCAATAAAAAAAATTTACAAATAAAATTTGACCAACTTCTGGTTGTCGTATCATAATAAAACTTTGCAAATGTCTAGAAATCTGATGACAATTTAATAATCTGGTACTACTGAGCTGATGTGATGATGGAGCCAGGAGGTGTCTACTGAAACTCATCAATGGCTATTAGTAAAACCGGCGAGTTTAGGCTCATTACATTCGGATTGATGAGACGTAGGCACCTCCTGGTCCATTATCAGACCCTCGACAGCAAGTGTAATGAAAAAGTCTCATCGATTCGAATGTAATGTGCCCAAACTCGACGGGTTTACTAATAGTCATTGAAGAGTTTCATTAGACACCTCCTGGCTCCATCATCAGATCAGGTCAGTGGTACCAGATTATTAAACTGTCATCAGATTTCTAGACATTTGCAAAGTTTCATTATAATACGACAACCAGAAGTTTGGTCAAATTTTATTTTTAAGATTTTTTTACGGACTTTGTATGAAAAACTAATTTAAGCGTTTTCAAAATAGACCATGTTTGGAAGCTCATAGCTGGACAACGATTGGAGATAGATAAAAAGTGTCAAGGCCGAAGTTGTAGAAAATTTTATGAGGTTTAATAATGTAGTACTACAAAATATGGTACAATGCACAGTTTTTGACATATAAGCAGAAAACCTAAAAATAGGACCTTCTTCGGCCTCCCCCCCCCCCCTCGGGCTCACCTCGGAGGGGTGGGGACTTTTAGTATGTTTATCTCCTAACTAGTCCAAACAAAGTTACTAAGTTAGTTTTTTTTTTTTTTTTATGTTATGAAGTAGAAGACAAGCAAGACGCTCTCCTGATGTTAAGAGATAACGGCTGCCCATAATCAGTACTGTGTTACCTAGGATTTCACAATTATGTGAAACTCTAGGAGCACTGCACCAACGCTTCTTACTCAAGAGTCATAAGATGTTAAGTTAGTTTTTCTGCTTTCGACTTTTCGATCCACATACCCTTTTTGGGCACTCATTGACTGGGCTATTAAGTACCGCTGTTTGTAGTAGACAATGGAATGGAATGCATGTTGGGTGTAAAAGCGAGATAATTTTGTTCCCTGATGCATTTTGCAAGCGCCCATTTAAAAGACACGATGTCATGTTTGCTTCTCTCATTTCAGCTAGTCTAAAGAATAATTTGCAGCTTTGGTTTTCACGTTATTTTCTGACAAATATCATTACATTATTTTATATTCTAACATAACAGTAGGGCCTACTATGCCATGTGCATAGGTATCTTGGAGAAATCATCTGAGACCCATGGCTTATAGGTAGTGGACCTCTCACTGAAATTGAAACTTAGGGCGTTCAGATTACTAGACGTTATATACAAATTGGCACAGAAGCAATTTCTACAATATAAAAAAGATCCACTTGTCATGATTTTTTCAGATATTTTATACAGTTTTTTTTTCTTAAACTATAATTATTATTATAGTTATTAGATATGGAGCCGACATAATTAGAACTCAGGGATGTGATATCACATTTGCACCGTATACACTCTTCGCCACTACCACTTCAAAACACACCCTTTTATTCAGAATACAATACATTTAATTGTATAAATAGTTAAGCATTTTAATAAAAAACATTTTTACAAAAATAAAAAAACGTTAAAGAAGTCAATGCAACATAATACCGTTATCTCTAATCTCGAAACTTATTAGTGCTGATGACAGTCCGCACTAAGTGAATGATAAAGTTGAGTAAGTCTTTATTTACAGAGGACAAGAATCCTAAAATAAATAGCCAGAACAAATAAGCTAGATGCTTCATAAGGACGTTCTGGGACATTGCAAAGGTCAGTAGAGGTTGTTCTCGTATTAGACGAATACAAGCTTTGGAATAAACGCAGACGTTGCACCAAAAACAAAAGAAGCTCGGTTCAATCAATACTTCTGTATTGATGTTGTGTATATGAGCGGCCTGATCTCAAGCGATGATGCAGTCGAAGACGATGGCAGATTAAACCTAGAAGGCGGGATAAATCCATCACTGAGCATATACCAGAATACAGTCGTAATATAGCCACTTGTCCACACAGTTTTGCCTAGCGTGCATAGCGTGGATAACTAACCACTGCTGAAGACTACCTGATGGAGTGAAATGGAGAGATATGATGTGCTGTTATGCCGGCCATGTATAGTGCATTTTGTTATACTGTAGGCGTTCTGCAACACGATTTGATCAACTTCTGTGAGCTTTATCTATTACAATGCTAAGCCAAAAGTAACAGAACAATACAAAGAACCTAACAGTGCCAGTTATTTTACCTGCGTACCAAATTTCAAGATTCTGAGTTAACGGCAAGTACCCTGTAGGTTTTGATTCCCTTGAGAGTAGTCGCGAGTTAAAAAATACGGCTAAAATTGCTGTTTCTTTTGAATGCGTTGAGATAGAGGTTTGATTTTATTACAGGTTAAGGGTATAATAGATCTTAGTATTTGATATGAATTTCAATTTAATACGTTTACGCGTTCATGAGAAAAGGGGTAGTAGGTATAAAATTATTCAAAATATTTTTCTTATATGATGCAAATAAAAATTTATGGTTTTCGCAATTTTTCCTTTATTTGTGCTCTAAGGAGTTGCTTCATGCCAAATTTCAAGATTCTGAGTTCACGGAAAGTGCCCTGTAGGTTTTGATTTATTTGGTAATTGGTAATGTCGAAAATTTGCTGAAATTTGCGACATATTCGACTATATCTTTTGATTGCGTTGGCCTAGAAGTTTGAAATTTTCACAGCTCTAAGAAGCAATGGACCTTAGTATTTCCTATAAATTTCAGCTTGTTACCTCCACGCGTTGCTGAGAAAAAGAGTCTTGACAGACAGACAGACAGACGGACGGACGGACAACAAAGTGATCCTATAAGGGTTCCGTTTTTTCCTTTTGAGGCACGGAACCCTAAAAACCACCTAACAGTATCTATACATAAAGAACTAACATCAAATATTTATTGTTAAGATATTATCTAAACCACGATTTCGGACAAATGTACTGCGTCAGTTTTGTTTTATCAAGCTCGGTGACTGGCTTTACGTTACAATAGTGTATGGACGATCCTTAAAATGTTGTATCACACTCAGAGGGATACAGTTTTACAAGCTGGGTAGTATAGCCCGTAGGTAGCTCGCCACACATAGTTTAGTGCAATATTGCCCACAATTAGATAGCACTATGAATTAATGTTAACCCTCTTCACAAAGGCAGAAAAACGTCTTTACAAAGATTTTTTGACTATTTTTTGTATGTTCACTGTTCTTCTTGTTATTTTGTTTGAAAAGGTTGGTATAATTCAGGTCATGCTATTTTATTCTGATAAATTATACAAGTACTACCTGCGCCCAGCGGTTTTATCCGCTTTAGTTTTTTTTAGAGGTCAAACTTGCACTCGCCCATTCATTTTCCATAAATCTGCACACGTAAGTAATTTCAAAATAATGTCTTTCAAATCATAAAAACCTCTAATATTCGAAAAATTTTCGGAGCCAATATATTCAAATCGTAAAAATGAATTACGGCTGCCGTAATAATTTTTCCAACAATATAAAATTGAATTCAATATTGGTAATTGTATAAAATAATGTGGCCCGCAGTGTATAGAGAGACCGAAATGAATGTCGCCTGTGGGACCATAAATCCTTAAATATTAAAACTGGAATTGTGACCATAGACAGTAGAGTGCGAAATAATGAACACTCAGGCCATATTGTGCCTCTTGAAAGGGTTTAGCGTTTGCTGATGTTTCAAATCTTTTGTATTTATTATCCTTTCTGAGACATTTATTACAAGCTTTATATTACTTTCACCTGTCTGTTGTCTGTCTGTCTGTCTGTCTGTCTGTCTGTCTGTCTGTCTGTCTGTCTGTCTGTCTGTAATCAAATCTTGCAAGTTTGATTTGACCCACTTCCCGGTTTCCAATTGAGCTGAAAATTTGCATGCGTGTGTAAATCGGATGACAATGCAATATTATTATGACATCGAGCTGATCTGATGATGGAGCTGGAAGGTGGCCATAGGAACTCTGTCATTAAACAACGCAACCCCATCGAGTTTGGGCTCATTTGATTCGTCTTGACGAGTACTATATGATGCAAGATGGTAATGATTATATTAAAGCTTGTTTTTAAAAAGTATTTTTAAAATTTCACTTGTTTTCATGATGGTTTTGATTTATTATAATGACGTACATTTCTGATCTTAATGATATTTATAGCTTTAATAAAGAAAACTAAGGCAAAACTTCTTCTTTATTGCGAAAAATGTTAACTCTCTAGTGAGACGTCACGTTTTTTTGCAATTTTGCTTCTAGAATTTGATAAATCCGAAAAGATTTATAGAATAAAGTTTAATTAATGCTTAAATTTAGTCATAATATTTTATTTTAAACTCTACATAATACATATTTTTAATAGATTAAATAGATAAAAAATATTCTCTAGAATAGTCCTCATTTCAACTTCTGCCACATTATGTCAGGCCACCCTCATTGTGGAAGAAACTGTGTTTTAGTGCTACTTAATACATGTAAGTGAAACTGTAATTTTCCTTTGGTCTCAATAAAGAATATTCTTATCTAATCTTATCTTATATAATTATATCTTTATTTTAATGTCAACAGTTTTAAAAAGAAACATTATAAACGTTTTCTTCGACATCAGCATATATTATGTAAGTTCAATCATTTTCGATTATACAATACGGAGCAGATAATAATAGTACCCGAACTTCATATCCCACGTTTCAATGTTCGCGTCAATAAATCCCAGCCGAGTACGAACGTAATCTGCCAAGTTCTTAGAACATTTAACTACGGGAATACCAGCCATTACTAATTTAATTCGAAAAAGTCTGCGAGTTTCTGCTGGAGAGGTAATGCACACCAATAATTATACCACACTAATGAATGTTCGATCGACTATGCACGCAACCGACAAATTTGTAAAACACTGGCATAAAATATACTCACACAAGTTACACATAATATACTCACACCTACATTTGGGCTGAGGTGTAACAAAAATGAGAATCTTGAAAAAATTGGGGGAAGTCTTTGCCCAGCATAGAATAATAATTTAAAAAAATACATAATGTTCAATTCTAGATTGATCATAAACCAGCGACGTGCAGATTCCTTCACGTCACCTTAACTGAGCCTGATAAGATGCAGATCTCCAAAATAATAGTGCAGCACGTTTTAAACAGACTACTGCGTCAGTCTTTACACGGACACACACAACTAACTATACTGCAAATGTGTACATAGAGATAACTAATATATAAGATCAAGTTTTATGATAATAAAGTTAGACATCAAACATCATCCACACACCGTGGTTTTGAGTCGTCTCACCCAGCATACTGCGACCAGTCGCAGTGGCTATGAGAGTAGACGTACCGTCCTCTCACAGTACGGGCTCCGCTTGACCCACCCCAGGGTCGCTCCCGTACACATAGTATACACAGGGATATAACATGTAACTAGTTTTATGCCCGGCGGTATATTATTTTTGCCAGCGGGGGTAGCCTAACTACGACGAATCCAGTTGGATGTGTAATATAAGGCAAAGTTACCGCGAAACCAATATGTGGATAGAATACGCCGCGTCAACTCCGCGATAGCTTTGGTAAGAACCTACTATGAATTATTAAATTAGCTTGCGAAATTATGCTACTTTTCGATTTATTCAATATTTTATTTTTACAAGCTTTTATTTACTTTCACCTGTCCTTTGTCTGTCTGCCTGTAATCAAATCTTGCAAGTTAGATTTGCTCCACTTCCCGGTTTCCGATTGAGCTGAAATTATAGTTAAGTTTGTTATGGTTAATTGGTTTATTCATTTTAGGTTAGCCTTTGACTACGATCTCGTATAATTTTAAGCGACAATGCGGCCGAAGACGGGAGCAGACTAAACCTAGAAGGCGGGATATATCCCTCCCTGGCTTCACTGATCATCATGCCGGGATACGATCATTATGACCTTAGCTACACGGTTTTGTACAGAGGGTGATAGCTAGCCACGGGCGAAGCCTATCATCAGTATAAAAAGTAATGTCATTGCTTTTAAATACGTTCTATTCATAAATGTACAAGGAGACATAAAAGTCCAACGCGCAGAGGTCCTTGTGAGCTTACGTAATGGGTGACACTATTCGGAATCTGTGAGTCCATGTTATAGAAAATGAGCTCAAACACAGTCTCTGTCAGGTCAGAATTATTTTTCTAATATTATTATAATTATATTTTTGTGATTCAGTTTTAACGATAAGACAGCCATTTGTTACACTTTTGTTATAAAATTAGGTTTTAGTTCTCTGTACCTACATATTATCGGAAAATATTTATTCAAATAATTATCTATAAATTAATAATATAATATTGTCCTGTTCCCTATTTCTTAATGTACTCGTATGTTTACGTATGTAACGGTGAAATCTGATCAATATTTTTTAATTAACAAAAAGTAATTTTGATCAAACGTGCAGTAGTGACGAGTTATTTGCAAACACATCAGATAAAGCTTGTGAATCGAATTGTTTGTTTTTAATTAACAAACTGTTACGTTGTGTTTACTTATCTAAATACATTTCAAATATACCTAACGTATGCTGCGATAAGTACAAATAAACATCAACTTTATTCTACCAAGAAAGGCAATGTTACCAGGGAAATTACTGGGTATCCCGAGATTCAACAACAATCATCTCATGATGACAGGCGCAGTGCAGTGCCCGGCAGGATTTTGAATTTCAAAACTCTGGGTGGTATCTAATAATATAATATTATAATAATATTTTTTTTTTTGTCTCCGTGTATGCCTTATAAAATGGCCCGGTTTTGACCCGTATTTAAGAGCGACATAATAATGGTTATATTTCTCGGGTGGATTTTTATAGTGCACACAGGTTAATCTTCGGCTATTGTCACATTACAATTTGGAGCAAATTGTCAAAGGGGCCTCTACGTATTGGCTTCGGCTCCTCGCACGCCTACCAAAGGACCGGGACACTATTGGCCCGAGAAATAGATAATAACTACTACTATAGGTATAAGTTACTACTTGATCGAGTAAGAGACACTTGTTATCGGAAGCCAAAACACATTTTGGATTCTCGCGCCAACCCAGTAAGTAAGTATTAGGTACTATTTACTGTACTTTGTAAAAGTGGGCGTTTAAAAGTGCTCATTTGAAGTGAACATTTTTAATTTCATCAGCAACCGAACACTCTGACAAGTTACAAGATTTACAAGATTGAGACTTACAAGATTTTTAATTTCGATGTTTTTAAAAGGTAAATCAGCCTAGTTGGTGTTTATGAAATAATATCTCACAAAATTTCATCAACATTTCCTCCCAATATAAACAAGAAGGTCGGCTAATAAAGAATCCTAATCCTTATTTCCATAAACTGCTCCGCACGACTGTCTAATAAATTCACATCAAATTTGTGAATGGCGTGGCTCCCAGTTTTTTATAACCACGACCTTACGTCTCTCGGTGTGGGATATAGCTCCCCAGTTAGCTTTGGGGCCGTATACTTAGGATGACGTCGGATTTCACTACAAGGATATTTGCCTCTCTCTATCCACGTTTTATTTAACCTGACTTCTATAGAAAATTAGGTATACAGTCAGTTCAAGATTTTTTTTAATAAGTTAGTTTTCTTTTTAATAATTTTGTCGATAAACTACTTGGCAATATTTCATATATTATAATAATAATATTTAAGTGACGAAATAATTTCATTGACCAATAGTTATATATTAGGCATTAGGTCAATAATTAATTCATTTTATGCTGCATTTTAAATTGTTTAACCCGTTTAAGCGTGAAGAGGCAACAAAACATACATTCGCATTTAATTCATTAGTAGAATAAGAAACATTAAAAACTTTCATGAACTGACTAAAAAGTATATAAAGTTTTATACATTATACAAAATATCCTATCTTACTCAAATAACGTATAGTCTAAGGACTTTAACAACATGCCTAATGTCTAACCAGCAACTAGATGGCTTAAGTTAGCTGAATAAACCTGCAAACAATGTTAAGTTTATACACGCAGAACAAATTCTTAGAGAACACCCCTAGGACGACGTTCATATTTCAGCTTGGAACGTAAGAAATGCTGTGCTCAAGTTTACTGAGCGTGGGGCCATAGAAATCGCTAAAATACTAATCACATAATAATAATAATCACTCTTTTATAATAGTTAAAATCATGAACCTAGCATATACCTGTACGTATGTGTAGATTGTAGATAAACAGATATTCCAAAAATTCTTCTAATTAATAATAATTGTGATTTGTCAAAAATCTTAATTCTGAAGCTCTAGTATTGTAGGCGATTTTTACAAATCCGACAATTAACGATCAAAATAGCACAAGATTCGCTTTCCTTATCTCTCTCATATATATTTTTTTTTATGTGGAGAAGTAAGAAGACGAGCAAACGTTCTCCTGATGTTAAGAAATAACGCTGCCGATAATTAGTACAGTGCTACCCAGAATTTCACAATTATGTGCAATTCTAGGTGCACTGCACCCACGTTTCTTACTTAAGAGTCATAAGATGTTAAGACTCTTTAGCCCAGTAATTTCACTAGCTACAGTGCCCTCCTACCGAAGCACAGTAATGTTTGCACATGTGGGGCACTGTTGGGGTACCCACCTAGACGACCTGCAAAGGAAGTCTACCCCCGGTCCCCGTCTTATATTTCCACAAGAGTTTATTTTTTTGTCCAGTTCGGTATTTTTTGTCTTGCTCGGCTTTGTTTCTCTACACGTAACCCTATGAGTAAAATAGAACTACTTAAACTTTTAAAAACAATCCAGATGAAGAATAAAAAGCAACAAAACAAAATAGTTTCTTAACTCTAATATTATTAATGCGAAAGCAACCTACAAATTATGTGAAATAAAATAGGCTAAAAACAAAAAATCTAAATTAGTTTACAGGTTGATGACATAGTTCTTAATAACATTTATTAATGCGAAAGCAACCTACAAATTATGTGAAATAAAATAGGCTAAAAACAAAAAATCTAAATTAGTTTACAGATTGATGACATAGTTCTTTAAATGTTCAAAAACATATATAAAATAACCAAATAAAATTTGATATAACAAACAAACAACGATGTTTTCCATAGTTGTTTTTTTCCATATCGCACATTCATTAGGCAAATGAATAGGTCAAGCACCCTTTTCACTCCTCTTTTTTCCGTGTTTTTAAGGCTGTCGCAGATTTTTAATCAATGTTTAATCCGCTCGTTTACGGACCTATAAAATCTGTGTACGAAAACAAACGAGGGTGGGTAAAATTTTGCTGGAAATATGAGACACAACTAGTTAAAATAATATACGCCCACTTTATCTTTGTTAACATTTTGTAAAATATAACAAAAATTCTACTAAGTCATAAACATGGAAGCTTATTAAAGAACGTAGTAGTAAATTTCATAGTGACATGATTATTATACACAAAACTTGGTACATATTTTGTACAATACTTAAAAAAGTCTACTAGACCAAATTCATAAAAGGTTATTAAAATGTAAGGTTATACCAGTAAGCTTTGAAAGTTTTCCTGCGTAAGTATACTGGCTAAAAGCGTAAAAGTGGACCCGCGCTTTATATCATTTAACAAAGGTGCATGTTATAATATAAATCTTCCTTTTGGATCACTCTATCCATTTAAAAACAATCAGCATCAAAATCCGTCGCGTAGTTTAAAGATTTAAACACACATAGGGGACAGACAGACAGCGGAAAACGACTTTGTTTTATATTATGCAGTGGTAATAATTGTCAACACGACAAGACATATAATCAGAAAACTGCAAAAAGTTTATGGCTAACACTAAAAAACTGGGATGACAAAAATTGTGGAAAGAGACACCTTATAGGAAACAACGCGATAAGTCACTTAATTACCTAGCCTTCTAACTAAAAGCCTACAAACAGAGACTCTCATTATTCCCTTTACATTCCTAATAGAATTTAAAAATTTCTGTCGCAAAATCCTTCTCTCTCGTCTATTTTACTTGTAGCTTTGACAGAGCTCTTCGCATAGTAAAACTTAGATGAAAATTTACAAAGGCTTTAATTAGCTCCCCTGATATGAATGAGTTCAGTTTGATGGTGGCAGTCTGGATTCTGACTCATTTCATTTATTATTTGTGCTAGAATATGCTCAAGATGAGCTTGATGCTCGCCTAATGTAAAGCGATAACGTAAATAGTAAATTCAAAAGGTGTTAAAGAAAAAAATATTATTACTTAAAAGCCTTTATAGAGTTAGCTTAATACATAAAACACGTAGTTGCCTGAAAACTTGCGCATGATAAACCAGCTGGTGCCACTCACAAAAGAATTATGTATTTAGAGAATAGACATTATTTAACCAAGACGAAAACTAAAAAATCTGTAAACATATAAAATACTCGTATTATAAAAAAAAACAATCCCTGTGAGTTTGTTGTTCGTTCTTCTCATAGAGGTGCTTTTTGAATGACTGGTAGTGTCTTAAATTAGAACTTAATAATTGCAATAATGCTCTAAGTTGATTTGATTGCATACCTACTATTTACACGCAGTGTCACGTACCACGGATATTCAATAGAATAGAATAGAATAGAATTACTCTTTATTGTAGCCACATAACAAAATGTACTAAAAATGGTCGCACGGATACTCATCACTCGTTTTAAAATGTGTACATAGTATTTATGTTTAATAAAACTCTTATCAGTCTAATTTATGTATATATCTCTAAACTGAACTAATTAAAAGCGATACAGATAACATTCTAAAATAACTATCAAGTCGAAAGGTACAAATATTATAATATACATTTGGGTGGTTCCCACCCTTTGCTTATCATAATAATATTGCTGGGCATCTTTGCACCAAATCACCAGGTCGTTCAAAGTCCGACCTCGAGGCTAAATTGGCCCTTTATATAGAATTTCCCCCTGAAACTTACTGAAATTAATTTAGTGGACTACAGCTATTGTGCTGAATACAAAGTTAAATTTCTCTGCACCAGTAGTTAAGTATCGTAGTTTAGACTACAATATTCGAACAGTAGGGAAACTTTGGCACTGGAAGCAAAAACGTTAATAGATTCAATCCGCAGGGGTAACGATCTTTTAGAATATAAGCACCAATGTGTGTTCATTAGTTACCAAATATAGGTTATAGGTATATAAAAATTCTGGTGTTAATAATAATAATTATAATGGGTTCATCATCATCATCATCTCAGCCATTGGACGTCCACTGCTGAACATAGGCCTCCCCTTTGGACTTCCATATGTACCGGTTGGAAGCGACCTGCATCCAGCGTCTTCCGGCGACCTTTATAAGGTCGTCTGTCCACCTTGTGGGTGGACGTCCTACGCTTCGTTTGCTAGTCCGTGGTCTCCACTCGAGCACTTTTCGACCCCATCGGCCATCCGCTCTACGCTCTATATAATGGGTTAATTAATAATAAAAGTTGAGCTTTAAACTCCAACAAAATAGGTGCCCTACTTACAATGTCAGCGTCAAACCAAAAGCACACAAACAAAATATGGCCAACCTGAATGTTGCAGTTTCAGGTTGCCAAAATTACTACTAGGCTTGCAAGTATGATTGGCTCCTACACTATACAAATTAAAATATACAAAACAGCCGACGCCTACAGTTTTATGTGCCTTCCGAAACACGTTAGATTATAGGCCAAAAGTTTTGCCACACCGATTTAAACTCAGACTCTACCCAAGACTTTGCCCAAGATTTTTTTTATTTTTATTTTATAGCATCGATAATAATATAATTAAAATAGTTGTTACGTTTTATTATCACAAAAACGCGCGCTAAATCCAGTGAAGTGAGTCAAGCCTGAATTTACCTCCTGACACACTTTTTGAATCCAAATCTTGTAGTAACGCCAGAAGAGGTCAGATGAATAATATAGCAGCAATGGTATATAATTAATTAAATCAAGTCGTGACTGGAATGTCAAGCCAACGGTTAAAATTAAACTTTTTCTTAAGGAAATCTTGTTTATTACTTGTCTTGAACACAACCCGGCTTTTGTGATAAAGCGCTTTTATTTTAATGCTAAGGGTAGCAATATTGTTCCGAGTTTAGAGATGATATTGAGGTCGGCCAGTTTTTTTAAATATTAAACTTTTTCTTGTTATTATTGATGAGATGAGAGATCGCTATTAGCGATAAGACCGTCAATTGTATTATAACACTGTTCATTTTCAAATGTATTTAATGTTGTATATTGTTTGTAATTTTTTGTGTGGAATAAAGTGTTATCTATCTATCTATGGTTAGGGGCTTATTTTATTTCTATAAAATATAGATGCTTGTTAGCAGCGTATAGTACATCTTGTTTTGTGTAAATTTACTTCCCTGCTATATTACCCAAATATTTGTTAATTTTAGTTAAATAATAATGTGCGTTTCAAATATACACAAGTTCTTAAAAGATTATTTCTGATACAAACACATACGCAAACTTTCACCTTTATCTTTAAAATACACGGAAAGCATGACTGACTGACTCACTGATTGACCTACCGCTGAACGAATTGGATTAAAATTTGGAGTACATAATGTTTTAAAAGAAAGGATTTTGCTAAGTGGGTAAAGCCACACGAGCAGTTGCTTGTAAAAAACGAACGAAACGATGATAAAAATAATGTGATGATGAATGATGAGTGTTAAGTTTATTAATAAATGATTATGATGAATTGTAATATACTCGTACATAACATTATAGCGTCGTAACTAGTTATAATTATATCATATTTATATATGGGACTAGTTGTTGACACCGCAAACTTTGTACCACCTATCTTTCTCGCAATATATCCATATTTTCTTACCGTTTAAACCTTCCCTGGATTATGAAAAACATTTCAAAACCAAAATTGGTCAAATCGGATCAGCATCTCGAGTTTTAGCGAGACTAACAGAATTGCAATTCCTTTTTATTTATATAGATAGATAGATTTTTATCCGGCCAAATTAAAAATCTCCGAGTTTTCTCTTTGATTCCCAAACACATTAATTTTACAGCGGCACGAAATATAGCGGTTATTTCGCTTATCGGGGACAGTACTCGTTGTAAAACTGCTGTAACGCTGCCCATTCAGTCCGCGTTCAATGGACTTAACGACAACAACTGTCTAATATTTTTACATAAAAGACACCCTAGATAAAATGGAATGCGATCTTGGTAGCTGCTGTATTAATATTGATTCCTTTTTGGGCCAACTCTTAGGTATTTTGTGCTTTAGCTAACTTTTAACTTTGAATATGAAAGACGAAGTTTTTGTTTTAAGGTATTTGTAATGATTTTAATGCTAGCAACATTGGCTCGTTGTATGGTTATACGTGAGCTAGATTATTATCTGATATTATTTTTCATTTTTCAGTAATAATATTATAATATTACACTCCTAATATTATGTAAAATTAATATAAAAATCTACTTGAGAAATACATGAACCTCGTTTTCAGCAGAGGAGTCATTGTTAAGGCTTCAGAATATTAAAGTACATACAATCTTCATCCACGAGTTTCTCGTTATAAACGCCCACAATAAAGTAGTTCATCATTGTGGGTGTGTACTATTAATAGATTCTAATTTTGATAAGATATACCCACTCATCAAATAAGACTCATAGAAACTCCTACACAATTTTAATTCAATCTTCGAACCATTTAATCATAATTTTATTTTGATTTTACTGAAATTGGAATCAAGTTTCAAGCATCTGGCTGTATTTTATCGCAAAACAAGTCACGCACTATAAAGGCTTATTAAAACTGGCTTCATTTAGTCCAGCCTTTCTTAGCTATAACTCTTAGTAACAAAATATATAAAGGGTGTAGTGTAGGTGTGTTTGCGGAGCCGACAGCTTGCGGCCGACAACAGCGCTGGAAGGGGGCCAACCACAGATCGCGGGATTTATTCTCCTTAACTATCGCTGCATCTACGTGAGACGCAAGCCTAATAATTCTGGAGTGCCATTGTAGCATTAGGTACCTACTCTGAAGAAAAAAATTACCAAGATTTTGAAAAAAAAAAAACATTTGTAGTTCTAAAGTATTACAAGGAGTAGGTATATATTAATAAATAAAACAGCAAAAACGGCACAACTCGCATCTAATATTGTCGAGAACTCGACCACTTCGGTTTCGGACAATTACGATGTCCGTTCATCAGGAGTTCATGCCTGCAGAACATTTTGGAGAACACTCGCGATAATTTTCGTATTATTAAAAATCGTGTTATTAATAAGCGTATTAATTTAATAAACATAAAAAAGAATATCAAATAACTGGCCTTTTATATCTATCAAAGATGAATCAAGCAGCGCGTCCATTTAAAAGTTCTACACTTCCGAGAATGGCTAGTAAGGCCAATACGAGAATGATAATAATATTATGATCAATGGTTCACCATTCATGGTTTGCCATTTCTTATAAAAATGTGGAAAGATAATTATAATCTATATCAGATCACATCATAAATCATAATGACAAAACATTTAGTGAATTTGTAGTTTCATTATAAAGCAGCTCGCGGCTTTAAATACTTAAAAACTGCTTTAATAAAAATAATTATAGATTCAAAATTAGTTCATAGAAAAAATAATATAATAAACTAACAGGGGGAGGGCATCGGCGGATTTTTTGTATATCAACACTGGTTGTATTTGCTACCCCACTCGTAGCGCCACGTGACGCGCCGTTTAGTAGCGGCCAGTTTAAGGAACTACGCGGACCTCACGGAATATGCTCTTTAACAAAAAAAACACGACTTTTTATTTTTTAATAAAACTGTTTACCGTTTTATTACATAATAAAGTATACATATAAAATATCTAAATTTATTAAATCGATTTTGATATCCCAGAAACGTAAAATAATCCTCAAAATTATGATTATTTTTTGTTCTAGCGAGGGATCAAGTTATACTGGGCAGGTAAATTGCCTCTCTTTCTAATAAAGCGTATTCTCCAAATAGCTATCCTTGTCTACTGACTCGTATTTAGCCAGTGTTGTAAATATTTTGACGATTGAATCGATGCATGATAATCGATTCAAGATGACAAAGGTATACCAGATTTTCGACCAGGTCTAATTGCATGCTATCATTAGGTACAACTAGCGCATAATATGTTCTGTAGGCCCATTTTCTAGCTGACGACTCATAGTTTAGTACGATTACTACGGAAATTCTTTAATGCCTATCCAGTTTTACCCATTAAAAAGTACCTACAATTACCTATTGTCAAGAGGCTAGATCATAAGCTACCTATTATAACAAATTTGATTAGTTCAGCCGTAAATGTGTTAAAAATAGCTAATGTGTATGTTCATTATAAAATATTCCAAAATAACATTGCAAGAAATAAGTTTTAAAGGGGTTTGCCCACTATACCGTACCGCTTGCATTTCTTCTTTCTTTCGTATGTTCCCGTGTACAAAACAGATAGAAATCTAATCACGAGAATGCAGTACCAATTTCATTCTTGCATGCCTGCATTTCAATATGTATTGCTTACATGTTCAAGCATCTTTACGTGATAACCTTTTTCGTTGACCTGACAACAGATGAACTTAGATGAGTTTTCTTTATTAATAACGGAAACGAATTTATATTATTATCTTTTTTATCGGTCATAATTTGTGGCTATAAACACGTGCACTCACTGCATTCTGGTCACACATCTGGTGATATTTTTGATAAATTTTGCAATTTAGTTTCAAGGTATTCATAAAAGTTGCCCAAATTTGTTACTCATCCTCTTATATTCTTCTAATGAGATAAAGTGGATTTAATTTGATTAATTATAATAAAATTCTGATCTTTTGTCCACGTAATGAGATAATAAAAAAAAATATTATACAGGGTTATTTTTTATGATTTTTTAAAATTGGCACCTCAATTTTTCGAAAAAATTTAAATATCTCGATAACCGTAAATTTTCGCGGAACATAATTGCGCTCAAAACATGGCCAATGACCTCCCCAATAAGGCCCTATACACCAATGTACTGAATAAACAAAATCCCTGTATAATGCGGTTATCTACCAAAACCTAATTTTGAGCTATGAGCAATAAATAAAAGAAAAAAAGGTTCATAATGGCATGGGCCAGATGTTATTTTTCGGTTTGGCATGTTCCTAAGACGATTATTATATGATACGGTATAATGGACAGACGCCTCGAAGTCCATGTCATTTATAAGTTGACAACTAGAGCAGATGATTTTTATAGCGGGTTATTCTCATAAAAAAATTTCATGGCAGTAGGTAACGTCACAATTTATTTTTTAACCCCCCACGCAAAAAAGACGGGGTGTTATAAGTATGACGTGTCTGTCTGTCTCTGGATTACGGATTTTGATTTTTTTAAGTAGAGTTAGTCTAGAGTGTTCTTAGCTGCCATGAAATGTTAATTAATTTTTTTTCCACAACTCCCTTTACATGGGAATCAAATGAAATGGTTTGATTAGTAGAAAACTACAAACTTTAATAAACAGACTCTGATAAACTAAAATCTAAGATGGTTGCCACCACAAAATGACATATTGTGAAGGGTTTTTTTTTAATTTTTAATAAAATTCACTTGTGTTGTAAAAATTAGGTAGTTCCCGTGTTCCCCACTATTCGTCCCACTAGTGGGGCAGGTGGAACTGTCAAATATTTTTTGCTTCTCACGCGCCCCACTGATTGCGTTTTAGTGTGGCGGGTGATAATATTAAAAAAGTACACTTCACGCGCCCCATCAGAGCGCTGTAACTCATGCAAAAATATAATTTATTGGGCACGACTAAATGATGAATGGTGTTATTAATGCAAATATTTTGCGAAGAACTAGGAGATCAGAAATTATAAGGAACTATGTACTATTTAGTAGACAAACAACACATAAGAAAATCATCCCATCTGATAATATATTATTAAAATCTCGTATTGCGGTGATTTTAGTCGCACTTTCCTGATTAATTCGAACTTTTATGTACCTTTGTGTAATTTATATGAATGGGATAACATGTGTTTTTTTCATTAATAGACGCAGGTACAGGCAAAGCAGTACATGTCAACGAATACTCGTATGTAAGACTTCATTTCAATTATGATCTCCTGGTACCTTTTTCTTGTTATCTACCTTGCAAATATGTGAAAGTGATGGAAGAAATGAAGGGTCTTGAGGAAATCTTCATTTCAAATGACAGCTATCAAAATTAAAATATCAATATCTCGGAAAGTTCTCGTAGTCTTAGGCTGATGGTGTCTTGGAAGAACACGCCCCACCAAAACGCGATCAATGGGGTGCGTGAGACACAAAAATTATTTGACAGTTTCACCTGCCCCACCTGGGCGGATAGTGGGGCACGCGGGAACTTCCCTAAAAATTTGATTTCAACGAAATTTTAACATAAATAAAAAGTACACGGATATTTTAGGATGTATCAAAAAAATATGACACGTGAAGTTGTGTATAGTTACCGTCATTTTTCGTGACAAAAGATCATCTCGTATTTTGGTATATAAAACCTATGGCGAATACGAGTCAGACTTGCGCACAAAAAGCTACGTATCATTCATTATCTATACAACAGGGAGACTTTTTTATAATATTACAAACCCTACCTTATTTACAATATTATCATATAACCTCTTGTTTAGTCGCATCACGCGGCGCTGCGAGTAGGTTAGTGAAAACCTACAGTATTGATATACAACTATAAAATTTGCTAAAATATAAAAATGCTCCGATGCCATTCCCCTGTTTTCGATCGAGATACCTACAAATTTAATATTTTCTTTTTTATGAGCGGATGAGAATATACCATCCACATTATGAAAACGTCATTTTTTGTTATAGACTAAAATAAGTTCCGAACAAGAAATGAAAACTCTTTTTAAAAGTTATTCACCAAAAACTAAAACATAAAAACCTGACCTCTTTTTAACCCCGAAGCAAAAACGACGGGGTGTTATAAGTTTGACGTGTCTGTCTGTCTGTCTGTGGCATCGTTGCTCATGTACTTTGTCTTACTTCTGGGTTCCGTACAGATGAACGGATTTTGATCTTGTTTTTTTGTTTGAAAGTAGAGTCGAAAGGTAGTCGAGAGTTTTCTTAGCCGTGTTTGGTGGAAATCGATCTAAAATGGCCGCCGCTACAATTTGACGGATTATTTTTTTTATTCACAACCTCGTCAAATGTAAGGGTATGAAATGAAAGGACTTGACTAGTAAAATATATGCATTACATTTAATACATTTAAAATCCAAGATGGCCGCCGCTAAAAATAGCTGATTAATTATGTTCTCCATAATCCCGTCAATGTGCGCATCAAATGAAAGTTGAAAGGGCTTGACTAGTAGTAGTATGTAGTATATATCCTATCAAAAACATAAATGTGAAATTAGAGCCAAGTTCAATATTACGATATATGTATTATGTAGGTACCTATGCGTTAGTTGTTTGTTGACTTCAAAGACAAAAGAAGGGAGATCTAAATTGGTGCCAAGTTCAATGGTTAGTCCTGAAATATATTTATAACATAAAATATTCTATTACAACTTAAAATATTATTTCTTCTTATAACTTAAGATAAATATGTTATTGCCTGAGATCTAATTTGGCTTGTTCTCATATACGACATATTATTAAGTAGATACCTGCATACAAAAACAGTCACGAAAGAGCCCTATGTTCCACGGCGGCTAGTTTTATAGACAGTTTTAGAAGGCAAGTTAATTATAATATTTCGCATAATACAATATGAGAACAAGCCAAGTCAGATCTCAAGCTATAACATATTTATCTTAAGTTATAAGAAGAAATAATATTTTAAGTTGTAATAGAATATTTTATGTTATAAATATATTTCAGGACTAACCATTGAACTTGGCACCAATTTAGATCTCCCTTCTTTTGTCTTTGAAGTCAACAAACAACTAACGCATAGGTACCTACATAATACATATATCGTAATATTGAACTTGGCTCTAATTTCACATTTATGTTTTTGATAGGATATCATTTCTTTTTGTACAGAATTTAATAGTAGGTAGGTACTTATCCATAATTTAATGATGTATACCTAATGCGCTGGCGTGGTCCGAAATACCTATCATTTAATTGTATGTAAGTATACTAAAACTGATAAGAGTAAGGTTAAATAAAATAAAGGTGGTATAATACCTACTCCATTCGTTATAATATTATTCTCACGTGAAGCTCTTAAAATCCACATGTAATAAATAACTGAGCCAATACCAGACGCATATCAGAAATGAAATAGTCATAGTAAGCCCTATCATATAGATTAATTATCAAGCCCTTTGGGCTTACTAGAACTTAATTTATATTTATTTGATTTTAATTATTTCCGGTGCACCGGCCATGAGACGGTGGAATAGAATAGGTATTAGGTATTTACTCCTTATCGTGACTCATAAACAATATAACAAAAGTATATAGGTACTTAAAATTACCATACCATTATTATCAATCATAGAGGTAGTTTGTACTTATAGTAGGTAACATGACATTTTTTTTAACAAGCATTTATTATTACTATCTAGCACAAAGGTACTCGTCAAGACGAATCAAACGAGCTCAAACTCGATGGGGTTGCGTCGCTTAATTATGGAGTTCCTATGGCCACCTTCCAGCTCCATCATCAGACCCTGATTACTATATAGTATCAAAGTACTCGTCAAGACAAATCAAATAAGCCCAAACTCGATGGGGTTGCGTCATATAATTACGGAGTCCCTATGGCCACCTTCCAGCTCCATCGTCAGATCACCTCCATGTTACAATAATATTGCATTGTCATCCAATTTATACAGGCATGCCAAATTTCAGCTTAATCGGAAACCGGAAGGTGGATCATATTTAATTTGCAAGTTAATTACCATACTTTAAAATTAACAATTTTTATTAAATTTAAAAATATTATTAAATCATTAAAATTTATTAGTTTCTGATTTTTTCCTTTGTTACTATGACTATGCCTATCGGGATGCCAAATTTCAGCTTTCTAGGTCATCTGGAACTGGGATATTACTTTTGATCTATCCCTCAGTATGTATTAACTTCACCGATTACTGGATGTTTATATCTAAATAACCATTTGAGCTGTGTTATTGGAATTTGGAACAGAGATATAGTTCGTATATTTAAGTATATGTGCCAAATTTGACTTGTCTATGTGTAATAGTTTTTGTATAACGAGGGTGTAAAAAGTCGTCAAAACGCGCTTTGGATGGTTCGTGTAATATAACACACGGCGCGGTCGCCAGTTCCTTTGCTTGAACTTGGCTTGACTCGCTGCCGCGTGTCTAAATTATTATGATAAATTTAAAATCAAAGATGGCCACCATCCACAAAATAGGTAATTTTGAAAGCGTTGCGTAGGGGGCAATTTTTGTTTAATTTTATTCACAAGCTTTTTTTTACATTCGCCTGTCCTGTTGTCTATAATCAAATCTTGCAAGTAAAATTTAATCTACTTCCCAGTTTTCAATTTAGCTTAAACTTTGCATGCATGTGTAGATATAAATCGGATGTCTTTAAGAATCTAAATTTATATATGGAAAGAGTGACTGACTTATTGACTGACTGATCTATCAACGCACAGCCTAAACCGATGGACGGATTGGGTTGAAATTTGGAATATTAATAGGGTTAATGACGTAGACCTCCACTAAGAAAGGATTTTGCCATGCGGGCAAAGCCGCGAGCATAAGCTATTATTTTATATTTGACTTGTTTAAAACTAAAACGCTATTTTTGCTATAAGATGAAATCGGAACTAACAATGTCTTTGGAAAGCAAAAATCTTCCTTTATGATTTCCGACATTAACACCATTTAAAACAAAAGATCAGATTTGCAACCGTGCGTATGTTCTGCCTCTTAGTCAAAAATATTATATTATCGCTTTGTAATCGATTACTTGGCATAATCGAGTTTAAATTGAAACTTTTTCGTTGCCCATCACTAAAACCAGCGTAGCCAATAGGAAAAGTGGGCGGAGTCGTCAAATTGTGAAAAAAATTATTTCAAGGAAAACTTTGTCTATTGCCCCTCTATTGGATATGTCCTCGATGTAAACTAATAGTTAATAATTGTACCTTTAATAATAAAATTTCGACACAATCTGTTCAGCAGCAACAGTACGTTTAGAGAACAATCATTTAACCATTCAATCACTCACCTCCTGAAATATATTATTATCGTAACCCAAGTATCTACATTAAAAGGTTCAATTTCTTTTGCACTATAAACCAGGATTGCTAAAATACAGATTGAACAAGCGTAACAAACTAAGGAAGCGTCCCCACTGGCCACTGGCCTCCGTCCAAAAATCGGTCCACTCGATGGCCTGTAAACCATGATTTCGGCTCAGTCATCTGTGAAGATACCCTTTGAACTTCATTTTGGCATATGAAACCTAGTTTTTGTTCACGTTCATCAATCAATTAGGTTACAATACTTCGTGATAATGTGATTTTGCAATTCAAAATCTGTGGTAATAATACCCAATTGTAAAGCGATGCTGATTGCTGTTTTTAACTGTTTTCTCACTAATATTTTACGTTTTTCAGTATAGTTAAGATTCAGAAAGGTTCAACAAAATATCATATGTTTATTCTGTTAATATCTAAAAGTTTCTGTAAGTGAACGCACAAAATAGTAAAATTGTTTGTTGCTATCGTGCGGCTTCGATTTTTGTCATCGTTCTCAGGAAATTGGCCATTTCAAAAATGCAAACTCCTCTGCAACCGGGTTCACACTTTCAGCTCGAAAAGTCAATATCCTTTTCAATTCCTTCAAAGAAAATAAAAATCTATGCTTCAAAGCAATCCAGGTTACACTCCCGAAAAAAATCGTAAAAGACTTGGCACGGATACCAAGCATTTTTGTTCCGTATTCGGCTTAACGACCAAATTGCCCGGGGTCCCGAGGGCTATATCCAAAATAACTGTGTTCTTTCATCAAAATACCACACCATACGAAGGAAGGACCCATCAAAGGACGGAATGACGGTGGAGTGTTAATAGCTGATGCATATCTACATTTTCGTGAAGATGGTGTCAGTACACACTGCTTTTGTTACCGAAAGCCTTT
This sequence comes from Hemithea aestivaria, assembly GCA_947507615.1. NCBI lineage: Eukaryota > Metazoa > Arthropoda > Insecta > Lepidoptera > Geometridae > Hemithea > Hemithea aestivaria. The sequence goes on from OX382328.1 coordinate 2,897,786, forward strand.
AGAAAGGTTTGAGAAACTACTGTAAGTGAAGTTTCAATCGTTGCGGGAAAGACCCGGTGCCTACCTACCGACATTGATAAAATTCTCTTTATAATGAAACTGTGAAGGCTAAACTAAGATGTGCGAGTAAGAAGGGAGATACTCTACATTTTTGATCCGCTCAATATACCGGTGTATATCTATTGTCCTCCAGATTTTGTCCCCATTGCAACTCGATTAATTTTTTTTTTCTTGTTGCTGAGAACTGAGAACGGAACCGGACTGTGGGGGTCTTGAGTCTTGTAGAGGTGCTATCGGGTGAAATTGTCATCTTATACATTTTAGGTATATTAGCGAATTTAAAGATAATGTACAAGATTGAGGATAAAAGGATGTACAGATAATGTAATATATTATGTATCTTAGTGAAAAGTATTCGTGGAACGAAGTATAATAATAATTCCTCGTAATATCCGAGTGGCAACTTAAATGTTGTTTTTCATGACGTCCCATCCATTACATATCGTATTCCTCCATTCCGCGGAATAAAAATTCTAGAAAACACAAAAACTTGTTTCACAAACCGAACATAAAACTAAAAACGCAGGATCACATTTCACATACGCAGTTACTTTTAATAAAACCGAAACAGACTTGATATATACCTGTTTTGTGGGAAAAACAAGATGGCCGCCGCAATATCTGCTTGAAGCTAGACATCACCGGACCGGACTGCGATATTTTGCTTTTTTCCAACTATACACCAGTTTATATCCACGCTGAAATGTTTGATTAAATGCTTTGAATGCTGTCTTTTTCAGTTTCAGAATTAATTTGTTGAATATAATGGATATTAGGTATAAAAACCAAATATTAGAGTTTGTAGTGTTGCTATTAAATCATTGTTGTTTAGGTGTAGATCTAAGAAGACTTATGCTTGGTTGCCTAGAAGAGATTGCTATTAGCGATAAGACCGTTAATGCTAGCAACACTTATATTAATATTAAACGTTTTTTGTTGTTGTAATTATGGTGTTTGTCTAATCCTAGACTTGTGGACTATTAATGGTATGGTTGGTTTTCAAACTAATCCTTTTAATTCCTTATTACCAAAAAATACTTCAAAACCTTCAATTCCTTTTTATAAATCAGTGTTTAATCATGAAATCCAGCCTTTAAATAAAATCCACTTAGACAAAGGAGGAAAAAAAGGGAAAAAACACCGTTTCAAATTGTAACAAATCCCATTAAAGAACACTTAAAAATATCTGTTTGAACGGTTAATGAACAAAAGATGGAGCACGTTGTAACTCTAGATAAAAGCGAGTCTGCCCCGACCGAGAAGAACTTTTCAATATCGCTCCGCTACATATTTTAGTGGAGACTGTAACTTGTCGAACTTATCTTGGAGTTGTACAGCGAGTGACTGCTATCGATGAATTAGGTAGTATATCGATATGGCTCGTGTTTTTATGCTATTTGTTGTTAGGTATTTTACGATATAAAAATAGTGTAGTTACAGTATAAAAATAGTGTAGTTACAGTATAAAAATAGTGTAGTTAAGCAGTATGTATCTCGCAGATAGGTTATTTATTATAACACCTTAAACTTTGGCGATAAGAACTCATACGCCTCCAGTCTGCTCGTAACCACGTTGAGATTGGTTTTATAATGTTTTGTAAAACTAATATAAAATAATTACGCGATAAGTCTCGATTAATAAAATTAACAGGAATATCTATTACTCTAATCTTAGTGAATCGAGTATGTGCGACAATTACTCGTATAATACATCAATTATCAATTGAGAGTATATTATAATATACTATTATTATTTTTAGAAAGAAAGAAAGAGTATTGTATTGTATTGTAATATTAATTATTTGTGACAAACAACAATACGAAAATAAAACATTATAATATATTATGAGCTCTTAACTACTTATATACTCTTAAGTACTTATTTTTGCCTATTTTGTACTTAATTTTGCTGCATGTGTAGCCTAAATATATATTATTATTTAACATTTATGGTTTTAATGAGTTACAACAAATATTGTGTTTTGCTACTAATTTAACTTCATGCAATATTTTTATCAAGTTATTACTATTTTAATGTCATTAGATTTACTCGGTAAGATTTCATCGATACAGTATCATCCCTACAATCTCGGTCGTACCTCACGAGTCGAGTACGAAGCAAACTTAGGTAGCGCCCGTGGAACCTCACCCAAATCTTCAGAAATAAACTCCACTTATCCACAATGTAGTCGCGAACAAAATTTATGGGACAATCTGTAGAAGTTTCCCTCTCTCCTGTCCAGCCCCTTTTATTGGGCGTCATCAATTCGCATCGAACCTTTTAGTTAACAGACGGTATTCCGGGAATTTCTCTTGTTATGAGTAGGAATGTTGGAGGTTTGCTCGAACGCACTGGAGTGGAAACTGATACGAAAATATTTGTAGAATAAGCAGTGGGGCAGGTGTTTTGAGATAGGCTTGAGAGGATATCGAAAATATTCGTATAAGGTGTACCTACCTATATACTCGTAGGGTAGTAGGGTGCAGGGGAGTTTTTTGTATATCGGCTCTAGCAGAAAAATGAGTGTAATGTAAATTAGGGGTTTATGTGTTAGGTACGAATGATGCATAATAGAGGTTTTGGACGGACGGCCTCCGAAATAGAGCAGAATAGAACGCTATGCTACAAAATTATGTCTAAAAGAGAAAGGCAAACTGTCGCTCTCATAATAATGTACACTAAAATCAACCGACTCATCTGTAACTTTAAGCACAAATATTGTCAATAAAAGTATTCTTAATAATTGATATCGTCGTGAAGAAATCTGCTAAAGAATTAAAGTTACAAAAGAGACATAAGTTTTTCCCAATTTACCACTTTGTATACCAACTAACCTAATATAACTTTAATTATTCAGAAAGCTCTAATGGAGCACTTTTGCAAGTTAATAATTAGGTATACCATAATATGGCTAGTTCTATTTTATGACTATGTCGGAAAGCACCTCTGTGAGATTACTGGTTTTTAGACCTATATCATTTTAGTTCTTTTTTAAGAATATAATATCGGGAAGCACCTCTAAGTAAATACTGGATATTATAGTCCTCTCGTGCCCACGGTTCATGTAACTAAACCGAAACGTCGAGGCTAGTTTTAAAATATTATGTTTTTGTAAATAACGTAATGTTTTTGTAAATAATATTATGTTTAACTAAATACCTACGCGATAAGTCCTAAATAAAATTGAGATGAGTTTAAATCGCGGAAGTTTAAAGTGTTATCAGTACTGGCTACTAATAAGTAAGTAGGTATTAGTATTATTTTAATTTCAGTAAAGATATTAAAAGTATTTTTTAAAATTTTGTTTTGAACAAGTTCCAATAGGTACCTTAATTAATTTCAACTGGCTTCTAACTCACTCCCCAGTTTGAAACTCGCAACACTTGTTCTGAAAAAGTTTCGTCAATCTTTTTATTAAAATTTCACGGCAAAAAACAAAACGGGAAATTTCAGTTCCGGAGCACGATTTACAGCACCTTCTGAGTGAAAATCTCAATTATTCGAAAACCTCTAATTTAGTACTGGCAAGTTTTAATTTATTCGTTGAAGGGAACTCTGATTGCAAATTGTTTCTCGTTTTGTTATTCTGTATTCGTGGTACAAATTTGCTTTTTACAAGGGTCTCGTTGAGACTAACCGATGTGGAAGTCTGAAGTGGCATTGCTATTTACAACTTTCAAATTGATTATAAAAAATAAGTTAACTGATGATTGGCCAGGGATGAGTCCAAACGCTTTTTGAAAATGGAAAACTATCACACTACTACGAGTGATCTTTAAAATAAATTATGAAGTGTGTATTTAAATTTATTAAAAAAATTGTACCAATTTCACGCTTACTTACCTACTTTCAATAACCATTTTTTAACCCCCGACGCAAAAACGACGGGGTGTTATAAGTTTGACGTGTCTGTCTGTCTGTCTGTCTGTCTGTGTGTGTGTGTGTGTGTGTGTGTGTGTGTGTGTGTGTGTATGTGTCTGTCTGTGGCATCGTAGCTCCCAAACGGATGAACGGATTTTGATTTAGTTTTTTTTGTTTAAAAGTAGAGTTAGTCGAGAGTGTTCTTAGCCATGTTTGGTGAAAATCGGTCCAAGATGGCCGCCGCTACAAAATGGCGGATTACTTTTTTCTTCCACGACCCCCTCAATATGGGTATCAAATGAAAGGGCTTAACGAGTAGAATACAGCCCACTATATAAAATTTAAAATCCAAGATGGCCGCCATCAAAAAATGGTGAATTACGTATTGCGTTGGGGGTTTTTTAAATTTTTAATTTAATTCACTTGTTTTACGTTTATCTTAAAACCCAGTGGCGTTTTTAATATAACTTGCTTTACTAAATAGTAAAAGTTAAAAACAAAAATAACGGTAAAAATCTATCCCGTAGTTTCAGAGATCGCTGAGGACAATAATAATACACTTTTCAATTTTTTGTTATAATATATTTATTATTTTAAGTTCCAATAATGTTGCCAACATTTTTTTGCAGTAAATTTTATTAAAAATATAATAATGTACTTCTTCTTCTTTTCAAGTCGAGTAGGTAACTGTAGGCGTGCAGATAAAACAATCTCATTCGTAGACATTAGCGCCTCACAAAATTTTATTTTATGTGGTATACCGTATATTTGTAGTGGTTTGTTGTGGTGATGGTGATCTGTTGTGGTTTTTTTGTGAATATAATTGTAACTATTTCAACGCCAAAACTACTGATCCAAATGACCTTGACAATAAAGTTTATAAAATAAGCTTATTTACTAGTTATAAAATACTTTTCAGCGGGTAAAACTAGCCACTGTAAATGATTTTTTGTTTTTGTTAATAGAGTCATCTTTTTGTAGCCTTTAAAACTATTTCAAATTATGTTCTGCCTACTTTTATCAACGTGCACGTAGTGCTCAGTAGTTTTACTAGATAGCGCTATTTTATATATTTCATTACAACGCCATCTCTGAAATTAGGAGGGAAATTCTTTCGTGTGTTTGGGTTTACTTAGGTTCGCATCTATTCGTTAGAGGTGGTAGGGATCTTGTTCGTTTCATATCTATTCGGTAGATGTCTCTGATACAAAAACAAATAAATAACTCTAAAATAACTTAGTAACGGTGATGCCACCCACAGGCGGGTATAGCGGTCGCGGTCCGAGGTGGATTTTTTTTGGTTTTGATCGAATTTCATATTTATTAATTCTGTCACATTATGGTCACTCTATCGTACGAATGGCCTAAGCATTAGCTAGCCAGTAGATTTAATGTTGTAATAAAGGCTACCTCTGAACATCGTTCAGATAGTTGGTTGAACGGCGCCGTTTAGTAAACAGACTAGGTTGTAAATTGAAGGGCTGATTAACTAGTTGGCTGCGACAATTATGTCGCGATATCCCCATGTATATTCTCAAGATTGACAGAACTTGAGGATTTATTTTTTGTTTTTATGTCCCTTTCGGCTGCGGTACAAAGCCATATTATCCCTCATTTAAATTTTTGAACAGCGAAAGAAACTCTTCTAATCAACATTTTGCAAGTAAAATCATGAAGTCTCCAGGAACATTACTCAGCGTTGGTCAAATGTCTAAGAGGCCTCTCCGCTACTAACAAAGAGGTTTTGTTTCAAAGACAATGTCCTATTGTACCACAAATGTTTCACTTGTTGACATAGTTCACGATACGACGCAATATTTTATTTGCTTTCAGTATTTCAAAAGATGCTGAAATATAAATGAGTCTCACTCAGCTGCCAAGTGAAAGCTTAGTTTGCCTTCAAATATTTAAGATAGGCTTTGTGGTACAGTATTTTGCCTGTAGTAAAGTAAATTGAGAGAAGGTACACTGGTGTTATTGTTTTGCGAAAAGAATTTTGAATTTCCGTTGGCCTTTAATTCTAAAATAAAATAATATATTAATGAATGCATGTTCCAGTTTACCTTAATTTAATTTTTATAAGTATGAATTGAAACATATTATTATTACATCATGTATTTTAGCAATTACATGTGTATATTATTTAATTTATTGTAATATTTAAAGAAAACAGTAATATTCCTTGTACAACGCTACGTTGATACTCGTATCTTTGTCTACGCCGTAGCCACGTAGCACCTCGTAGCACCACTACGTGCTACAACTTCAGCATTCTACAAAGAAAAAAATAATATTATAATAATGTAATATGTATAATATTATTATTATAACGATTGTACGATTTTTGTATCGTTATTGATAAGGACTGAAAACTTGGTGTTCTGCAATAACTTATTTATTGAAATACAATATGTAGAAATACATAATAGTTTGGTAATGCTCATGTTCGATTTCTTTTAAAATCCATTAAAAATAAATCTACGTGTAAATGTAAGTGTTTTATTGTTTACTTATCTAATGTGCATTTAATTAGTAACTCCTTACTTTAATAATTGTTTAACTGTATGTGCGTTTTGGTTTTTTGTAACTGTTAGCATGTACTGTTATTATTAAATAAATAAATAAGTAAATTCTATGTTTGTCTTTATTTTAATATTTTAATAATAAACCGATATAGAAACTTTTCTTTTAAAACCCAACCATCAATGCATACATCGCGATATGAAAAAGACGAATTCCTTGAATGAATAAATAGAATCTCCCCATACATTTCTCGCGGGGACATAAAGGCGAGTGGCCACTGTAATATTTCTTGATTATCCGATACAACACTCGGCAGCACTCGGCCGCAATTACTGATAGTGGAGACCTGCCTTATAAGCTCTTAGTAAAATATAGCGCTAGTGAATAACGTACCTTAGGGAAACTAATGGGAGCGGATGAATCAATTCCCACCCAGAGTGGTAATGTGTTCTAGATTCTAGAATATACTTTGTAGTAGATCAGCATCAAGAAGTTGAATCAATGTGTGTGTGAGTCAATCCCGGCGCTCCACTTAGTATACATACATATGCGCAATATGTAAAATTCTCACTCAAAAAAATTATTTGATTATTTGAAACTGCGGCACAGAGTCGTTAAGGCTTATTTACCTAGTCAGGTCATAAATTCTGTCACATGTTTAATATAAAATTATTGGAACAAGTTTATTTATTATGTAACCATTTATATACCAAAATGAACTTAACAAAACATAGATTCTTATGACAATAAAGTTTATTCAAAATGACCTCCGTGATTTTGAATACAGGCCTTCAATCTGCGCGGCCAGTCGTCTATCGCAGCACGAACGAGGTCCATGTCAATATCGGCTGCTGCCTTAATCAAGGATGTCTTGAGTGACTCCAAATTGGGATGAGGCTTTGAGCACGCCTTTTCCTCCAAGTGTTGCCATATCTTGTAATCTAACGGACTCAAATCTGGACTGGAGGAGGGCCAGTCTTCGTGCCGGATGAAGTCGATTTCACGCGCCGCCAGCCAGTCTTGTGTGCTCTTCGCTCTATGAGCTGGCGCCGAATCTTGTTGGAATACCCAGTGCCTGTTATTGAACATGGTATGAGAAACAGGTTCCACAAGGTTCGTCAGGACTGTATTTTGATACACAACTGCATTCGTTTTTACACCTTTCTCACAAAAATGTACCTCTGTTAAGCCCCAATAAGAAACTCCCAACCATACCATGAGCGAGGATGGAAAATGACCTCGTTGGACACGCGGAATACGGTTGCTCGCTTCTTCACTACTGTGTGCGTACACCTTATCATTTTGTTTGTTGTAGCTCTCTTCTACGGTAAAATTTTTTTCATCCGAAAAAAGAATTTCTCGATATTTTTTTCTCGCGTACCGCTTCAACAAAGCGCGGCATCTCTTCAGTCTCAGGTCCATTAGACGAGCATTTAAACGATGTCCTGTTTTTCTTCGATATGCCCGAAGCCCTAAGTCTTCATTTAACACTCTTTTCACCGTGGTTCTGCTTAACCCCATCTGAAGGGCCAACAGTTTCTGCTTACGTTTGGGATTTCTTTGAATTCGCGCCTTCACAGCTTTTATCACTGCTGGAGTCCTAACAGACCGAGGGCGACCACTTCTTGACCTGTCATCTACACTAGAGTCTTCATTGTATCGTTTGATGGTACGATAAACGAATCTTTTGGTTATATTCAAATTTTTCAGTATGTCAAAAATTTGAATTGGCGCGTAACCGCAACGATGCAACGCAATAACTGCAACACGGTCTTCTTTAAGCGTCCACTCCATATTTAAAAATGAGTAAAATTCTAAAAAGTATACATTTTTATTTTCATGAACAATTCGAAATTCGAATTCAATAAACTTTTTTGTGGCCAGCATTCTAAAAGAAAAGTTTTTACTGTGTGACAATACTTATGACCTGACTATATTATTGATGTATTATTGTAAGTGTAATTTTTTTTTATTTTTTAGTAACTCTTTAGGCGTAATACATTAGCGACCACATCTGCATATTCTATTAGGTGAAATATGGACAAACGTAGGCCTATCTAATATATAAAATTCTCGTGTCACAGTTTTCGTTGCCATACTCCTCCGAAACGGCTTGACCGATTTTGATGAAATTTTTTGTGCTTATCCGGTATCTATGAGAATCGGCCAACATCTATTTTTCATCCCCCTAAATGTTAGGGGTAGTCCACCCTTAAATTTTTTATTTTATTTTTTAGACAAAATTTTTAATTTCAATATATAAAATTCTCGTGTCACAATTTTCGTTGCCATACTCCTCCGAAACGGCTTGACCGATTTTGATGAAAATCGGCCAACATCTATTTTTCATCCCCCTAAATGTTAGGGGTAGTCCCCACCCCTAAATTTTTTTATTTATTTTTTAGACAAAATTTTTAATTTCTATTTTTTTATGATACAACATACAAAAATACATACAATCCTCAATTTTCACCCTTTTACGATCAACCCTTATTTTTTAATAGCCATTTTAGTAATTTAATCATTTTTCCTCTCCGGTCGAAAACTGATCAATCGTCATTTAATTAGTTATCACCGCCAGATGTCTACAGGTGTCACTTCTGACCCAGTAAACAGCACGGAGTAGGGATGAGAACGAAGCCGGTCTCCTTTCTTTCTCACTCCCTACACAGTTGTCGGCCATCATTATTGTTTATGCATCAAGTGTAGTAGTAACGTTGACAATTATTATTTTGCTATCTCAGTGTAACTCTCATATTAACTTTTAATCATTCCTATTTTATCAATAATAATTAAATTATCAATTTTGAGTGTATTTTGCACGATTAGTTAATCAAGTGATTTTATAACCTCAAAAGTACTCAACACGTTACACGGAGCTTTCAATAACAACGGATTTTGTGTTGTAAGTATACTTTTTTTTATTTATATCGAAAATGTTGTTGATCTTATAAAAATGTAATTTTAATTTAATTTTATTAAAAAAATGTAATTGAACAATTAAGATTTTCATAGTTTCCAAAAAATCAATCATTATGAATCTTTATTTTGAAATGTCAATGGAAATATTGGTTGTATGAAAAAATTATAAGAGACAATGTTTTCATAAAATTTAATTTTCTACTTTTGTTTGAAAAATTTTTCCATAAAATAATGCTTATTTCACGCATATACCACATTCTTACATACATACAATATACACATTCTAAAATACATACATACTTCCAATAAGTAAGCTATTTTTTGTCTACACTAGAAATTATTAGGAAATTGTTTATATGGCAAAACAACGTTTGCCGGGTAAGCTAGTTTAGTATAAAAAGATGTTCAGTATCCGTCATTTACTCTATCAGTATTACCTTTAAGTTTTCGCTTGAGGGTCTTTTATCGTGGTTTATATTAAAATTCAAATTAAGTAATACCTATAACAAAATACAAACCATATTTATTATATGCCAAAATTAAATTAGCTTACAGATTTCCAAAAATATGGATACTTCTTTGAAATATTATTAAAGCAATGCAATGCAAGCCATTTGGATAGAATTCAATTTCAGAATCTATTTCTGAATATATTTTGTTGCATCATAGCTGCAAATAATTATTCGTAGAATTATAGCGCAACGGCTAAAATTCAATTAAGTAGTGAAAACATTAGAGCGTCAACTAGTAAAGCTCTATCCATCACGAATTGTTTGTAGTTCGGAGGCAGTAAATTAAATCTCGCGTGTGATTATTCCGAGCCTTAGAACATTTTACCACGGGAATAGAACATGGGATTTAGGGATATGAGCGATCAGACCGCCAATTGTAACACTGTTTAAATATCGAATGTATTTAATGTTAGATTTTGTTGTTTTAAATTTGGTGTACAATATAGTGTTGTCTAATCTAATCTAATAGAACTTATTACTATAATTTCTACACGAAAAAACTGCCAGTTTCTGCGGGGAGAGACAACGCACAACAATAATAATTCCACAATAATGGATTTTCAATAACGTAGTGACGTACGCACACGACTAAATTGTTAAATACTGGTTTTAAAATATACTCACATAAGTATACACATGGGTTTCCAGTATTATTACATTTAGTTTTTTGGCCAGTGATCTCCTTTTTTTGTCAGCGGGGGTCCGCCTGTCAGTGATATATCCAGTTATGTCTAATCGAAGTTCCGTGCAGTCCCTGCGTCCAACATGTCGTAGTGTGCTAAGCAAACTTCATTTTGGAAACAAGTACGTAGAGGGTTCACAGTTCACGGCGTTAATAATTCTTGATTAGAAAACTTTCGTGAATATGTGGCGCTATCACGGTCAGTTAATCTGAGATATATTGAAACACAAAGTAAAACAATCATGGCAAAACATGACTCAGTTATCAAATTAATATGAACCAGCTTATGCTCGCGGCTTTGCCCCCGGGGCCAAATCCTTTCTTAGCGAAGGTTCTACGTCATAAAACCTATCTGTATTTCAAATTTCAACCAAATCGATTCAGCTGTTTAGGCTGTGCGTTGATAGATCAGTCAGTCAGTCACTCATTCCTTTTATATATTCAGAAAATTTGGTCTTAAGTGGCTTAGACGTAAAGATGTTAAAAACAAACATACATATGTATTCGTCTATTGGTATACTGATGTACTCGCATCAGTATACCAATAGAACATTCATAGTTTTCCTTTGTTATTTTTATAGCAAATACTTTTTTCTTTGGAAAATAAACAACGCTACACAGCGACTACTTCCCAATCATTCTACGTTTAGAATATTTTATTGATATAAAATTTTGGTATGTCAACATTTTAGGTATTTTTCTGCCTATGAAGCTTCAGGACGGTAGGCTGAGATAAAAAATGTGGTTTCAAAATCGACCAAAAAGTATCCTAATTTGTTTCTATGGGGACAAACAGAACATAAAATATTCACAAATAGCGGGCGCTCCTTTCGACTGGATTCCTTCGAGGATGGAATTTAGTGGACACCTTCCGTTTCAATTTGCGCAGTGAATAGAGTGTCATTCTGCCACAGCTCGAAACCTTTCTGTACCTCTAGTTTGACCTTTCTACCGGGTACGACGAGTGCAATAGGTGGTTTTCATGGGAAATAACATTTTGAATGAAAGATTGAAATACAAAGAAAACGTGTAGTTTGCATTTATTATTTTGCGTTTCCTATTACTCAAGTTTCGCGCTTAAAGAAGTAATTAGATCTAGTACGCTGGATTTTTACTCGTATAAGCCTTCATTTTGTCGTTTTAAATGTTGTCTCAAAAGTTACATAAAATACCGCCCAGCGGTTTTACCCGTTGTACTGTAGCCTACATATGTGTTATTCCAGGGTCTAAGCTATCTAGATATTGAGCTTAATTGGTCTACCAGTTTAGGCGTTAATGAGTTCCAAATAAACAAACATTATACCTATATATACATTCCAACAAACTTTCACGTATGTTATATTAGTAGGATTCTTAAACCAATGACATTTATTTTAAAGCCTTAGTAACCATAAGTTTGCACGTAGGAGGTGTATCTTCGAAGATTAGACCCGGTACCGCTGACAATATATCTTCGTTAGTGACTTCACAGATGGTTTCCCAGCCAAGCTTAGCAGCTGCCTTCTGAGTGCCTAATGACGACATCCAAGCACCTGTCATCGGGACTCCGTAGTGCTTGCAAACCTCAACTCTGTAAAAAGTTCAGGAAATAAGGACTAATTAATGGGTTTATGACTTGCGTAATAAGCGTTGGTCCAGTGCACCTATTTAGTATTTTACATCAATATTATGAAATCCTGGGTGAGACTGTACTTATTATGGGCAGCGTTATCTCTTACCATCAGAAGAGCATCTTCATGATGAAGGACATCGTAATTGTCCGAAACCGTGGTCGAGATATTCTCGACAATATTAGACGTGAGTTGTGCCGTTATTGTTTTTACAAGCTTTATATTACTTTCACCTGTCTGTTGTCTGTCTGTCTGTCTGTCTGTCTGTCTGTAATCAAATCTTGCAAGTTTAATTTGACCCACTTCCCGGTCCAATTGAGCTGAAAATTTGCATGCGTGTGTAAATCGGATGACAATGCAATATTTTTATGACATCGAGCTGATCTGATGATGGAGCTGGAAGGTGGCCATAGGAACTCTGTCATTAAACAACGCAACCCCATCGAGTTTGGGTTCATTTGATTCGTCTTGACGAGTACTTTATGATGCAAGATAGTAAGAATAATTAAAGCTTGTTTTTTAAAAGTATTTTTCAAATTTCACTTGTTAGTTATGGAGAACACTCGCGATAGTATCTTGTTTGTCCTCTTACTTCTTTGCATTAAAAAATTCCCGTGCTCAATTGTAGGCGGTTATACATTTTATATTTGTCAGTTGGGTCATTTTCAAAAAAACTGTACACTGCGGAAAAATTGATGAAATTTTTTAAGATCGTGGCAAAGCATTTATTATGGCCAATATATATTAATTAATCATTTAGTTATTAGAAATTGGTATTAAAATAAATAAATTTAATAGATTTACGGAAAAATTAAGATTTTACTACACTCAGGTATCACAATATATTCCATTCCGAAACTACTTATTAATGTTGATAAATAATATAAATAAAGCAGGTTTTGCAATAAAAAGTTGTTTAATCAGTGTAATATACCTTAAAGTTCATAAAAAATATATAAAATAATAAAATCAACTTAACAAACTCAAGGAATCGTATATTAAGTTTCCATTACGTTACTCTTTGGATAAAAATGAGGAATAAATTTACTTTTTTTCTATTATTGCAGCACTTAAGAACTATATAACTAAATTACTATTGAGAGACCATAAATATTAAACTATTAAAATAAACGCACCATAAAAATCACATAGAACTTCGTTAATAATTAAAACTTAGACAAAATTATAAATGGGACAGTCACGGAACGGAGTGCATTGCTAATGGAAAAGATTTCTTAAGCCTAAGACATACTGACAGTAAAAATCATCAAGCAATGAATTTAATTATTACAATCAATAATATCTTCATCAAAACATTTTCGCCGTATGAAATCATAATTATTATTGCTTTCATTGCACGTATAACACAAAACCAATTTAAAAATTCGCCATACATTTTGCTAAATAAACAGACCTGAAAGCTATATTTTTCTTACATGCAAAGCATAGAAAATTTGAGATATTGTCGACCTAATAGAAGGGTTTTTATTTTAATGGCTGTTTCGGTTTATGTCCGTAATACAACATTTTTAAACTATGCTTAATTTCAATTGATTTTTTCTAGGCAACGGTGTTAAAAACCATTTAAAATGACTGAAACTAAATAACCAATTTTAATCTAATCACAATGTAGCAATTTTTAAAAAAATGCACACTCTTTGCTAGTTTTTAGTCACAATTAAATCGGGACTTCCATTCCGACCAACTAAACCGACCAACTGAAATTGATCAACTATTTTCTTTCCTAACGAATCAACTTTTTAGTTGGTTGAATTGGAATACTTTAAAAAATAAAATTTATTCTTATCTACATAACTCAAAACTGACCAACTATTTTTCTTTCCCAACCGAACAACTTTTTCATTGGTCCGAATAATGTTTTTAAACCTCTTCAACGTGAATTATTGTCCTAAATTCACAGAATGTTAAATAAAACCAAAGCGTACATACATGACAGATGACAGCTGTCAACCTTAAAATGTCAATATCTCGAAAAGTACTCGTCCTAGAGTGACACTGTCATGGAAGAAATGAAAGGTCTTGAAGAGATCTTCTTTTCAGATGACAGCTGTCAAACTTAAAATGTCAATATCTCGAAAAGTAATCGTCCTGGAGTGACGCTGTCATGGAAGAAATGAAAGAGCTTGAGGAAATCTTCGTTTTAGATGACAGCTGTCAAACTTAAGATGTCAATATCTCGGAAAGTACTCGTCCTAGAGTGACGCTGTCATGGAAGAAATGATAGGTCTTGAAGAGATCTTCTTTTCAGATGACAGCTGTCAAACTTAAGATGTCAATATCTCGGAAAGTACTCGTCCTAGAGTGATACTGTCATGGAAGAAATGAAAGATCTTGAGGAAATCTTCATTTCAGATGACAGCTGTCAAACTTAAAACGTCAATATCTCGGAATGTACTCGTCCTAGAGTGAGCTATTGTGGAAGAAATGAAAGGTCTTGAGGAAATCTTCATTTCAGATGACAGCTGTTAATTTCGGAAAGCGCTGGTCCTAGGCTGATCTCGGTCCCGATGACAGCTGGCATTTGAAATGAAGATATCCTCAAGACCTTTCATTTCTTTCATGACCGCGTCACCCTAGGACGAGAACATTCCGAGATATTGACATTTTAAGTTTGACAGCTGTCATCTGATTTGAAGATTTCCTTAAGATCTTTCATTTCTTCCATGACAGCGTCACTCCAGGACGATTACTTTTCGAGATATTGACATTTTAAGTTTGACAGCTGTCATCTGAAAAGATTTCTTCAAGACCTTTCATTTCTTCCACAATAGCTCACTCTAGGACGAGTACATTCCGAGATATTGACGTTTTAAGTTTGACAGCTGTCATCTGAAATGAAGATTTCCTCAAGCTCTTTCATTTCTTCCATGACAGTACCACTTTAGAACGAGTACTTTCCGAGATATTGACATTTTAAGTTTGACAGCTGTCATCTGAAATGAAGATTTCCTCAAGATCTTTCATTTCTTCCATGACAGTATCACTCTAGGACGAGTACTTTCCGAGATTTTAACAGCTGTCATCTGAAATGCTTAGCCTAGGACGAGTACTTTCCGCGATATTGGTATTTCAAGTTTGACATCATATTATTCTGTGTTTAAAAATATATCTTATAGACCAACTAAATAGTTGGTTAGTTGAGAAAGAATACAGTTGATCCGTTTTGATTAAGAAGTTCAGTTGATCCGAACAGAACATTTTTGTTATAAATAAAATATCCGATCAACTGGTTGGTCCGATAAGAACAAATCGATTAATCGAGACCATTCTGACCAACTAGTTGATCGGTTCAATTGGTCGGAATGGCAGTCCCGATTATGTGTTTAAAAATATAGGTATCTTATGGACCAACTAAATAGTTATTTATTTGAGAAAGAACACAGTTGATCCAGTGTTATAAATAAAATATCCGATCAACTGATTGGTCCGATTGAAAAAAAATGATTAATCGAGTCCATTCTGACCAACTAGTTGATTGGTTCAGTTGGTCGGAATGGCAGTCCCGAATTAAATAATAAAAACCATTCAAGTACGAGTCGGATTCGAGCACCGAGGGTTCCGTATTAGCCCGTAGGTATACCAAATTTCAAAATTCTAAGCTCAACGGAGTGTACCCTGTAGGTTTTGATTCCCTTGCAAGTAGTTGCGAGTATGAAAATGTGCGGCTAAAAATTGCTGTTTCTTTTGATTGCGTGGACATAGAAATTAGATTTTATTACAGTTTAAGGATATTGTAGACTTGTGTATTTGATATGAATTTCAATTTAATACCTCTACGCGTTCATGAGGAATCTGAAAGTAAGTATAAAATTATCAAAATTTAATTTTGTCAAAAAACTCATCAAAAAACTTATGTTCTTTAAGAACATTCGAGTGGTGCCATCTTTATGTCACTCACTTTTGCCAAAATGTACAGTATGCATTAAGCTTTATGATTCCATTCCGTATTTTTTTACTTCCACTTCTACGTTACCTGTGTTTTGGTTTCGGAAAAGAAGTAACGGGTATCGAGATCGCAACAACATTAATTCGTTAAAAATATATTAATGTTGTATAAATAAAAATTGAATATTATACACGATTCCATGATATTTATTGAATTCATCAATACATTTTGTAGAAATTTGACTATTTTCCTTAGCTTTCTTTTTGGTTTCGGTTTCGGAAAATCAAAAATGGACCATTGGTCACTTTCACTGTTTTGCTGTTGCGATCGCCCTCCAAATGAACGAATCTAATATTGCCGCTGTTTAAGTGATAGACTTAATGTTGCTCTTGATATATAAGCATTAAATTTGGTAAACTTATAAATATATAGCCTAAAAAGGTGGTTTCGGAATGGAATTTTCCACATTTCATGAATTACGTCCTCGATTAAATTTATTCATTAAATATAATAATGATGAACTTAAAAATATAGCGTTATTTTAAACTAAAGCAATAATATCTGTATTTTCCGAAAATATAAACATAAGTATAACTTATATTTGATAAAATTTGAAATTTAAAACTTTTATTGCGTAACTTGTAGTGTGGGACATTGTAATTTTTAATGCTTTGCTACTAATATATTTTAATATCTTTGTTGGTAACTGTGTTATTTATGAAAATAATATATAAAATACTTTAAAAAATACCGATAATTATATTTTTTGTACTAATTCTACTTAGACTTTACAAATATTAATTATAATTACAGGTCAAGTAATGGGACAACCATAAAAATGAATGTACATTTTTTTTGAAAATGACCCAGTTAACAGAAATAGACAGCAGTATGCAGAAGCCAAAAAGACTTCTGGCCGAGTATGTTTTCTTCATCCAAACAAACATCGAACGATTCTCGTTAAATCAGTGATAACATAACTAACCTGGATTTTAAAAGCTCCCCAGCAATCCCAAGGTTTCTGTAATCTTTGTGCACGCTTAATCCCCTATCGTCGTAATACGAATCCAACTCGTACTTTTCCCGCACATTGCACAAATTGCCGTAAAATATCGCTCCTTTGAAGAACATCTTCACTTCTTCTGCTTTAAGTAGCTAAAAAAAAATATTAACTTAATTTATCAAACATTCGTAATTTTTACGCTCTCGCTGCTCTCCTTACATTTTAGTTTTGAATTTAATTATGTCAACCCGCAATAATATTATTATTATGGTACTACTAGTTATTTTCCAATGATATTGGCATATAATTTCTAATACACACAAAAAAAAAAAAACTAAGATATTACATTATAATAGATGCCACGACACAACATTGTAGTATTCATAATAATTACAAGCTTTATATTACTTTCACCTGTCTGTTGTCTGTCTGTCTGTCTGTCTGTAATCAAATCTTGCAAGTTTAATTTGACCCACTTCCCGGCTTCCAATTGAGCTGAAAATTTGCATGCGTGTGTAAATCGGATGACAATGCAATATTTTTATGACATCGAGCTGATCTGATGATGGAGCTGGAAGGTGGCCAAAGGAACTCTGTCATAAAACAACGCAACCCCATCGAGTTTGGGCTCATTTGATTCGTCTTGACGAGTACTTTATGATGCAAGATGATAATAATAATAATTAAAGCTTGTTTTTTAAAAGTATTTTTAAAATTTCACTTGTTATTATAATGCGTTAATGTCTTATGACGTCACATGCTTAGTGGAACAATCAGTTTTTATCACAGTTTCAACAATTTTCATTGTAGAATAAAAATGTATTTATTGTTATTATTTATACCTATCTTTTCCGTTTTTTAACTGAATAGTACTTCAAATCATTAGGAATCTGGGGAGAGCACTAGAATGCTGGCAGCATCGAGCTTTTTATTAGTTATGTTTGTTTAATACCGAAAATATGTCGTCCCAAGAAAGTTTTGAATCTTCTTTTCGGTCCAGCACCATTATAGATCCACCGACAAGCTTTGACTTTCCAGATTCTTCTCTCAAGTAACATGCATCCATGTGGTAATTTTCCATTTTAATTGATTCTAACATGCATTGTTTAAATTCGTTGAAGATTTCTTCTGATTTTGTTACACCTGAAAGAAAAAGTATTAATAATTAGGTAGAAACCAATTACTACGCAATTTTAGCCGCTGGAATTAAGTGTTTTTATTATTCTAGGCTAAAAGCCATACTACATATTTTTTTATGCAAAGAAAAGCAAGAAAACACTCTCCTAATGTTAAGAGATTACGCTGCCATATATATTTAATACAGTGCCACCCAGGATTTTACAATGATACAATATGAATTTTCAGTTTAATACTAGTAAAGAAATAACAAACATACATTCACACAACCTTTTGTATCACTATCACATTTTTCTTTTTATAATAATTACCAGAATTAAAATATAACATTTATAGTAAAAAACTTACGCGCCGCTCTATGTAAAGCTTCCTCTGGTATGAAATGAACATGAAAAAATTCAAACATTTTCACAAAATTTTCACTAGTTAGTTCTTGTATATAAAATTTCATTTCGGTTTCATTGCGAATTCTTGTGAATTTGGACCAGATAGGTGTTGTCGATGCCATTTCGAGATAGACTAATGAAAAACTGATATAATTTAGGAAGCTATCTTGTCATAATATTTAGGTAGAATTATTATTGTCTTATCAAGAGATAACGTGCGTTGGTGCATAGGTAGAAGATAGTCGTACTAAAATAATGGAGCTGTGATTTTCTCTTCTTTCGTAAAATACAAACAAGTGAAATTTCCTACTTCCTTCAACATGGGGCTCTTCAAGAGGAGGATAAAGAAGGTGTTAATGGACCGACGATGCGTCTCTTATACCACTGGTGTTGCAGACGTCCATAGGCGACGTCAACCGCTCACCATCAGGCGGGCCGTTTGCTTGTTTGTCTGTCTCTAACATAAAAAATAAAAATAATCTTCTTAAAAACAAGCTTTTATTATTATTAGCACTAAAGTACTCGTCAAGACGAATCAAATGAGCCTAAACTCGATGGGGTTGCGTCGTTTAATTACGAAGTTCTTATGGCCACCTTCCTGCTCAATCATCAGATCAGCTCCATGTCATAATGATATTGCATTGTCATTCAATTTATACATGCACGCCAAATTTCAGCTCAATCAGAAATCGGGAATTGAATCAAATTAAACTTCCAAGATTTGATTACAGATAGACAGACAACAGACAAGTGAAAGTAAATAAAAGCTTGTAAATTATACAAGACTAGCTGCGTCCAGCGGCAATAATAATATTTATAATCATATCGGAATGCCATGCCAGTTTAAATCCTAATAGGATTGCAGCACATTATTACAATAATTATCGGCTACCTCAGCGTGTCACTTTATAATTATTTTACATACCTAATTGATTTGCAGAAATTTTTATTGATATCTGGAAACTTTGGGGATTATTATCGTCACAAATCTCATGCCAAACTTAAGTCAAAAATAGTTTCTATATATTTTTATTCACTCATTCCTAAAGATTCTGTTGAATTTTTAAAAAGATTTGAATGGACAACCTTGTTTTCTGTTGCTATGTGTAAAATGGCTTCAGCCGTGGCTGGCATGACAGTATTTTTTCCGCCTTCTAGGTTCATCCTGCTACCTCCTACGCCCGCATCATCACTTATCATCACGTGCGATCTAAGACTATTCTACAATGAATAAAAATAAAGAAACTCGCCAAAACCTTACTCGTTCTTAATCCCCACATTTAATGAAACAGATGCCGTTGCTCAAAACATTCCAGTCAATTCTTTAAAGACTGTAGTTTATTCTGTGAAGTTTGTAACGAGTAAGCTTTTAAACAAATAGCTATCATTTATCCGGTATCCGTTTCGAAACGCCGCTAATTGGTTTGTTGATGACTACTCATTTATATCGAATAATTCACGATACCTTGTTATTTTAAAATATCAGTTACTTTACAACCCCTGCCCTCGTAGCACATTTGGACATTGACATAAGACTAGCAACTACCGTCCCATTGTCAAGACTGAATTGACATTTGTATGAGAACAGTGACATTGGGAGTAGCTACAAATTGTAAGCAAATACACCAGGGCCCGTAGCATGCCATACGGGATCCCGCTGAAATGTCAAGAGTAGAACTGTCACCCCATACATTGTAATTTTGTGAATGTATGAGATGACAGTTCTACTCTTGAAGTTTTGTCGGGATTTCGTGTGGCATGCTAAAGCCGCAGTGCGAGTAGCAAGAGTAGCGTCTTGATGTACAATGTCAGTTTAGTCTTGACAGTGGGACGGTAGTTGCTAGTCTAATGTAAATTTCTTACTATGCTAAAGGGGCTGCTTTTATCCCCAGTTACCTTAAAAGAGACTTTAGTAGAATTAGTCTCTATGTTACCTCTCATAACTGGTCTTTTGCATCTATAAAAGATGATTTAAGCAGCGTCCATATAAAAGGTTCGACACTTACGAGCATGGCTAGTAAGGCCGATACGGGTTACCTCTAAGATGTACTCGTATAGAAAAGAATAGATAATTGTGAATACCAAGTTACAAGCAAAATTCTTATAAATAGATACAATTCTAACTGAATTCATGAGGCGGTTATATCGCATAAAGCAATATTTAACAATTATTTTTAAGTTCCGGTAAGCTTTCTTTGATATTTGCCATTAAAAAGATAACTTTCTTTAAAAAGATAAATTAAATTGTTATTTAGTCATAGTGGGATCTTTGGATCATTACCATCCAGTGGGACACTAAAAACCTCCCCAAAATCCCTCCATACATAATATTTTTCTTGCACCATCTCAACCCAGCCGGTCTGTTATAAGACCAGGTATTTACTTTGCTTTTCTACATAACTTCAGCTCATCATCATCTCAGCCGTAGGACGTCCACTGCTGAACATAGGCCTCCCCTTTGGAATTCCATAGGTCCCGGTTGGAAGCAACCTGCATCCCGCGTCTTCCGCCGACCTTTATAAGGTCGTCAGTCCACCTTGTGGGTGGACGTCCTACGCTGCGTTTGCTAGTCATCAGCGTGTAATAGTAGGCGCAGGCGTGTGTAGTAGTGTGTAACATCAGCTACCTATGTTCATATTATATTGTAGTCAATTAGTAGTTGTACGCGTGTAATAACATGATTATATTTCCAAACTAGAAATTTGAATTTCAGTAAATTACAAAATTAATTTGTAAATTGCTACAAAATGTGTAGCCTGCACTGTTTGCGAGCTGGGAATAGAAATACAAGCTGTAGGTAGCTGGTAGCTGTATGTGTATATTTACTATATAATCCATACTGTTGTTATTTCTAACAGGAATTATAATTATATATTAATAAATGTTCGTACTTCGCTTGATTTTCGGCTTTCTTTTCTATTTTATGAATAAACAGCTTTTAAATGGATGGTTCTACAATATGCGCCGTGTAAGTCAGGTAAGAGATGGTACAGAACAGAAACTGGTGGAGTTTTTAATTATATTGTCAGAGACCAAACTAATATTGGGTGTACGTGCCTAACAACGAAGTTCCTCTTTACGACAAAAAAATATTAAATTCAAAACGAGTCCGGCCGTCCCATCAAAATCAACAGCTAAAGGGCATCACGACGGCACCGCATAACCGCCATCATAACAATAGCTTTTAAGTACTAATAAAATGGACATAAAATATAACAACCGTGAACAATTATAGCGGCCGTAAAACTTCAAATCACTGAACATAATGATCCTGCGAATGCAGTAATGCCATTTAATTGATGTAATTGAATTAATGGCCGACGTTAAACTTGTATTGAATGGGCAGCGTATAGTTTGGTATAACTTTAGAGTTGTAATGTCTTAAGTCGTGAGCACTACCCGATATGACTTTATAATTTATTCCTATTATAGCTAAATCCACCCACAAGGTGGACAGAAGACCTTATTAAGGTCGTCGGAAGACGCTGGATGCAGGTGGTCGCTTCCAACCGGTACATATGGAAGTCCAAAGGGGAGGCCTATGTTCAGCAGTGGACGTCTTACGGCTGAGATGATGATGATGATGATAGCTAAATATAAGTACGACGTAATACATTAACTTACCAAAAAAAACCGGTCAAGTACGAGTACGACTCGAGCACCGAGGGTTCCGTACAAACCTACGGGTTTCTACGGAACCCTAAGGAAAAGTGGGTTTAATATTATATACTGTAGGTTTTGATTCTCTTGCGAGTACTTGCGAGTTTGAAAATATTTTATTTATTTTTATTTTGTTTATTAATAAAATCCACAGCCCTTAATTCTAGGTTTACAAAAGTACAATATGCATTTCCTACAGCCAATTAAAGATTTACATTTTTTAATTATAACTTATGTAACTGACAGTCAGCAATCAAGTAAAAATCTAATATTTATTTATACACATAAATATGATGAAAAGTGTAAAAAGTACCGAAAAAAAAAAAAACCTTTTTTTTAAATTTAGTCTTTAGGTATCTAATATTAAAGTTAGTGCGTACAAATACCTTAACGTTAATATATTTAATATACAGATATATATATAAAATACAACGCTATGTGATAAAAATAAGCATACAAAGAATACATTATAATAATATCTATTTCACAAAATCCTCCTCAATAATTTTAAGTACATCTTTTTTGAATACTCCCTATATGCGGCTAAAATTGCTGTTTCTTTTGATTGCGTTGACATAGATGTTTAATTTTTTTACAGCTTAAAGTTATTATAAAGCTGAGTATTTGGTATGAATTTCAATTTAATACCAGTACGCGTTCTTGAGGAAAGGGGTAGTACCTAAATACAAAATTTTTAAAAATATTTTTTTATATGATGTAACTAAAAATTTACAGTTTTCGCAATTTTTCTTGTGCCTATGATTTAAGACGTTGCTGCGTACCAAATTTCAAGATTCTGAGTTAACGGCAAGTACCCTGTAGGTTTTGATTCCCTTGAGAGTAATCGCGTATTAAAAAATACGGCTAAAATTGCTGTTTCTTTTGAATGCGTTGAGATAGAGGTTTGATTTTATTACAGTTTAAAGGTATTATAAACCTTAGTATTTGATATGAATTTCAGTTTAATACCTGCACGCGTTCATGAGAAATAAGGTAGTAAGTATGAAATTATTAAAAATATTTTTTTATATGATGTAACTAAAAATGTACAGTTTTCGCAATTTTTCCTTTATCTGTGCTTTTAGGAGTTGCTTCGTGCCAATTTTCAAGATTCTAAGTTCACGGGAAGTACCCTGTAGGTTTTGATTTTTTGAGAGTAGTTGCGAGTTTAAAATTGCGACTAAAATTGCTGTTTCTTTTGAATACGTTGACATAGAGGTTTGATTTGATTACAGTTTAAAGGTATTATAGACTTGAGTATTTGATATGAATTTCAATTTAATACGTTTACGCGTTCATGAGAAAAGGGGTAGTAAGTATAAAATTATTCAAAATATTTTTTTCATATGTTGCAAATAAAAATTTATGGTTTTCGCAATTTTTCTTTTATCTCTGCTCTAAGGAGTTACTTCGTGCCAATTTTCAAGATTCTGAGTTTACGGAAAGTGCCCCGTAGGTTTTGATTTATTTGGTAATGTCGAAAATTTGCTGAAATTTGCGACATATTCGACTATATATTTTGATTGCGTTGGCCTAGAAGTTTGAAATTTTCACAGCTCTAAGAGGCAATGGACCTTAGTATTTCCTATAAATTTCAGCTTGTTACCTCCACGCGTTCCTGAGAAAAAGGGTCTTGACAGACAGACAGACAGACAGACTGACAGACAGACAGACAGACAGACAGACGGACGGACAACAAAGTGATCCTATAAGGGTTCCCTTTTTTCCTTTTGAGGTACGGAACCCTAAAAATGATTTGATTAGTCTACACACAATAATTTACTAGGTACTCGTATTTTGTCTAATAATTAGTAAAATAATGCTGTCAAAAATGTCTAAATTAAATATACTAACATAATATATTATTATAATACGGTGATGGAAAAACATGCACTATCAAAAACAGAAAGCACGTAAAAAAGTAGACCCCAGTTGTTTATAGTTGTTAGTTGTAGTTGTTGCAGCTCATGTAATATGACAGTCTCACTGTAACATAAAGTTTAAGTACTATCTGCACAACCTTAAACAGTGATTTGACTTTAATCGTGTGATTTTCTAAGTTACCCTTACCAACTTACCTACAGAGCACTGTAGAAGTGTAAACCCTATTTTTATTAGGTTCTAATTATATCTAAAAATTTAGTTAAAATAACAAGAACGTTACAGTAATAATCCCGTTCCACGTTCATTAGGTTTCTATTTTTCCAGTAACCGCGTGACCATTCTCTCGGCGGCGCCATTATTTATCGTCGTATCGCGTCGGACCACTCGGCCGATGATCCCCCTAACGTATTGGTGGCCATTCGTCCTCCACTACACCCATTTACTAAAGGGTTGAACGGGATTTCTGTTTCTTTTCAATGGATCTTTACTTGGACCCAATAGAAATATAGAGGGGTTTAAAGAACTTTGAGATGTATTGCTGTTGTGAAAAATGTTGGATATTTGAAATAAAAAATACTACCTGCGCCTATAAGTTTTTCGTGCAGAATGGTAGACTTTGTGTTATTCCCGCGTCTAAGCTATGTACTTACTAAAGTTTAGCTCGGTTCAACCGTTTAGGAGTTAAAAGCTAACAGACATATTATTATGTACATTTAATCAATGTTGTTGTAGATTTTAGTAATACAGTTGTTACCGTTGTATCTTATTGTGATTAGATTCCTAACTGACTGACTAAGGCCTGACTGGATACATAATATGTTAGGATCAATGTTTAAACATATATTATATAATTTAGGAAATAGAAACTTTTTGCTGTAAAGTAATTTCACACACACCGCGCACACATAATGTATACTATTAGGTAAGTGTTTTCCAGGTCTAAAGGTCGTCGCTTGTGTGTCTGTCTCTACATGTAAATAAATGTCTATATCACCACCTAAATTATACCTTCGAATTTTATTTTCCGTAAATGTAAACATTAAACATTTAAAATCTTTGAAACATAAATAAATAACTGATCGACTCAATATTGCCTCAATATATCCTATAACACATAATTACTCAGTACGTAACCTGTAAATTAATAACCAGTCTTTTCACGATAAGGGCTCAAGGCAAATATGAAGTAAGCCCTTACTCACAGCGTCGCCTAATGGGGTATATTATAAGCGTTCGCTTAATTAATACTATGTATATGTAGGGTTAAATGGAGTGTGAAATTCGGCAAGGTCTTGGAGACAATAGTTAGGTTGCTAATGGAAGCGTGCGAAGGTATATTATGTAGCTCTTTATATTATGAGTGTTACTGTAGATTGGGTATATCATAGAGGTAGTTGCTTCACGCAAAGTGAAACTGGAATGAGTAATAGAGGAATAAAGTAGAGCAAGAAAAAATATCTCTTACGGATATTTAACAAGATAAAAAAGGAAAGCTAATATTAGGTATTGGTAATGTAACCATTTTTACAGAATTTTGAATTTTATTTGGCGTCTTTTAGTGATTTTGATTTTTTGAGTCAGTCATCCTATGGTATGGAAGCAACTCATTTGTAGCAAAATAAAGTAAGTATAGTATATAATTAGAATAAAAAATAACACGAAAACTGGTCACCTTCAATTTGATTATAATCATACATTTTATACTTGTGTAATGTAGTGTAAACAAAACTTATTACATCTCGACGCAAAATAGAAACTTGAAGATTAAAAACATCGCCTCGCTTCATTTAAGCCCCTGCTGGTATAAAATTAAACCACAAAGTTGAAATTTTAATGAAGCATTATTTCCCTTGCTAACTTAATAGCGTACAGTGATTAAAATTGTTGTTGAAAGTGGAAACTGAGGAGGCGAAGGATATTTTGTACTCAAAGGCTTGGGTTTTCACTTTTCACGTGTCTGCGATATTGCCGTTAAAATATTTTATATAACTTGGCAGCAATTAAATTATAATATGTTCATGAGAGATAATGAGGTAAAATTTAGGTGTGCTATTTAGGCATGTTGATTTAGATTTAAAATTTATTTTAAGAAGTTGCAATTTTATGTTACAGTGGAATTAGAAAAATATAATATTATTTTTGACCAATCAAAGAAAAGTTATTCCATAACCAGTAATTTTTATTTCACTTAGATACGAAAAGCATTAAAAAAATTACTTTACCTACATAATTACCACTTAGTTGTCTTGCATTCAGCTTTTATCGTGACTTCATGGCATCCAACAAATACCATACATGCCATAGCTTTCGTAGGGTAACGTGTCTTTTGTTATAAACATCAAGTATAACAAAATATTAGTAACAATAAAGTCGCTTCACTCCAAAGCAAAATAGTAAAAAGCACCGAATGACAAGAAAAATGAGGCAGCACAGCAAGAACAGAAGTCACTATTTCTAACGCTTTACCTAATGGACGAATACCCATTATTCTTCGTACGTCCAAGCGCACTTGTGAAATGTAGTTTTTCAAATTAGTTTGCACGTCACACGGATGATTTACTGTATACTTGATTACTTGTTAGGGTCTTGAACTTTTAAAAAATACTTTTAAACACAAAAGTCTTATTGCAGAAATCGCGTCTAAGCCTGCGTTTCCACCAGAGATGTGCGAGGATGCGTAGCGAGGAATGTGTTTGTAAAGAACCAATAGAATCGCTTCATTTACCTCGCCTCGGTCAGCACAGCTCTAGTGGAAACGGCTCAGCTGAGCTAGGTTTTTGTGCATACAAAACAAGCGAGGGATGTTGAGAGGAATGTGTGTTGAGAAGGATGCGTTGCGAGGTTTGTGCACCCCCGTCGACACATTTCACAGCTTCGCAACGCATCCTCACTCCACACATTAATGCGCATTTTTACGGCTCCGCTACACATCCTCGTAGGCACATTTTCATCGCACAGCTTTGGTGGAAACCCCCACACATTTTCACAGCACAGCTAGACATCCTCGCACGACACATTTGCATCGCACATCTCTGGTGGAAACGCAGCCTAACATTGTTCAAAATATCTCAACGACCTATATATTTTTTGTAAGGCAATTAATTAAGCACCTGATTGAGAAAAAAACAGCTACTACAGCAGTAGTAATCAACACTTGTATTATAACTACAGATCGGCCACACGACAATCTGCAGAAACCTAGACTATAAAGGGCTGATATAGGGCACAAGCGGAAAGATTCTTTGAAAGGCACAGGCTCTTGCCAAGGCAAAGACCTCTTTGGCTTAATCACAACTGTCTGTGGGACGATATGCGCTGCTGATGATGCACTATATTAAAATATAGTTAAAGTTAGCTTATAAAAGAGCCTTATTATGAGCTAATTTTTTGTCTATTTTTGTCTTTATTAATCTATTTGGATAAAAGTCTTTAAAAAACTCTTTTAATATACGTAAAAAGCCTTTTCATCACTTTATCTAATTTCCAAGTAAGTACAGAAATAATAAGATTATCAAGTCATGTTAATGAAAAATAATATTCCGTAATCTTCCTGTTTATGTCTGAAAGGCTTTTTGCTTTTTTATATTATTACCAAGAATATGCATTACATTTTAACAAACACGGTTTAGTTAAAGTGTCAGAATGGGGTGACTTCAACTTGGTCAAGTTCAATGCCTCGAAAACGCAGGCATGTCTATTCTCTGCAAAAAAGGCGTCTTTTAATCATTCTCCCACTTTCCATGGCATTTCGATTCCTGTGACCGATCATCTGGATCTTCTGGGTGTCAGCCTTTCATCAAACCTGAATTTCGGCACGTACATCGAATCCAAAGCCAAGGTAGCTGGTAAAAAGCTGGGTATGTTATCCAAAGTGAGGCGCTACTTCACTCCTGGACAGCTTCTTACACTTTATAAAGCTCAAGTCCGATCTTGTATGGAGTACTTCTGTCATCTTTGGGACGGTTCAGCCAAATACCAGCTCGAGGCCTTGGATTCCATTGAACATCGTGCCCGTAAAATAATTGGTGATGAGAGGCTGACTGAGACCAAATTACAGGATCTCGCACATCGACGCTCAGTTGCCAGCCTGTGCGTCTTTTACAAGCTCCATCATGGAGAGTGCTCCTCAGAACTCCACGGGTTGGTTCCACCATCACCCTTTTACTACCGAACGTCGGGGCAAACGGCACTGCGCCACCAATATCTGGTGAGTATACCAGCAGCTCGGACTAAGCGATTCGCTTCGTCTTTCATTATGAAAACAGCGAAGTTATGGAACTCGCTACCACTCGCAGTGTTTCCCGAATGCTATAACGTGGGTTTGTTCAAATCAAGAGTGAATAGGTTCTTACTAAACAAGCGTGTGACAACTTCGACTGCATCGTCACTTACCAACAGGTGAGATTGCGGTCAAACGCTTGATTAGTCCGCTATTAAAAAAAAAAAACACGGCATTTCTATTTTTTTTCTATTAGAGTTTTTTTTTCTGAATCATGCAAAGAACATGAACAACGATAGCTAATGAGGCATCATGTTAAGCGAAAGCAATGACTACTCTTGTAACGTACTCGTAATTTGCTCATGTAAAAAGTACACGTACATATGTATTTCACAGTCAATTTTATTTTACGTACAATTTCATTTTTCTATGTAGATTAAAACTTTTTCCACTTAAACTAATATTTAATTTTTAATTACCTACCTGTTTAATACCAGCTTTGCAGCTCGTTTCTTAGGGTATGTTATCATGATATATTATACCTCATGATATTATTTAACTCTGTGTCTAATTTGTAAAATTAAAGTAACCGTGGTGTTGGGGACGCGGTGTCAGTCATTCTTATCTCAAATATAACACAGTCTCATCATCATCATCAACAGCCTATGTTCGTCCACTGCTGGACATAGGCTCGTGGAACGTCACTTAAATCGGTCCTCCGTCTTTCTCCTCCAACCACTTCCATCGACCCTCCGCATCAGCCCATCTCGCCCAAGGGCGCCCTACACTACGTTTTCCAAGACGCGATCTTCACTTTAGAACATGTCGGTTATCGGTTCTGCGGCAAATGTGACCAGTCCATTGCCACTTAACACAGTCTACTAACAAGTGAATTAAATTAAAAATTTAAAAAAAAACCCAACGCAATACGTAATTCACCATTTTTTGATGGCGGTCATCATGGATTTCAAATTTTATATAGTGGGCTGTATTCTACTCGTTAAGCCCTTTCATTTGATACCCATATTGAGGGGGTCGTAGAAGAAAAAAGTAATCCGCCATTTTGTAGCGGCGGCTATTTTGGACCGATTTTCACCAAACATGGCTAAGAACACTCTCGACTAACTCTACTTTCAAACAAAAAAAATTAAATCTAAATCCGTTCATCCGTTTGGGAGCTACGATGCCACAGACAGACACATACACACACACACACACACAGACAGACAGACAGACAGACACGCAAAACTTATAACACCCCGTCGTTTTTGCGTCGGGGGTTAAAAACCAATACCAAAGAAGCAAACATAATTTATAGCAATGGATACGTACGTAGCTCGAATGTTTTTGTAGGTCCCATCATTATTCATTCCTAATAGCACCCTTGCAGCAAAAGATATGACGAATTGCTGAACTCTTCTAGATCTCATGTCTGCTCTTGGTGTTTGGCTAGAACGAACTGTAAAGTGTTGAAAGTAAAACTATGAGTTCTATCCTAGTAGTTGAAAATATACGTATAAATCCTAATGAACTTGTAAAAAAAAAACAATCATAAACTAATAATATTAGATCGGATCAAGCTTAAACTGACCCGGAATTACCAGAAAAATAGATGTTTCATATCAGAAAAGACAATATTATGACAGTTGACAGTAGTAAGCAAAAATTTTAATTCATTTTTTTAATATTTTAAATGCAGTACCTACCCAGCGTTTTGATGTTGCTTGATGGAACGACAACGCGTCGACAATACCACGTTGTTGCTCCCTATAATTCGGTTATATGTTAGCGGCTAACCACTAACTTTCAAGCGGGCCACCTGTCCGTCTTAACTAATAAAAATGTACAATACATATTGTGCATCGAATCTATAGGTGTCCATGTAAATATATCTGTATGTTCCAAGTACACGTAAATCACATAATATGATTTTACGGCACTTGAATCTGTGCCAGAAGTAAAACTAACTGCACGTCATTAATACTAATCACGAAGGATATAACTCCCCAGGGATATTGTTAGTATAATATAACTCAACTAAGATAACTTAGATAAAAGTTAATTATTGCGATTAATCATAACTTTGCGGTTGTTACAGTTAAAATATCGTTGAAGTTTTATTAGTTTTTGGTAACGTTTAATTTATAGATGGTTGAATTATGATCGCGAACGCTATTGGTGGTTAACCACTGTTCGATAACGTTGGAAATCAATTTTTGATGATGTTTATACGATTTGTTTTTATAGCAATGGATTTGAAAATGGAATTGGGGTTTGAAAATGGAATTAACGTGCTTTATCTCAAGTAACTAAAAACTTGAGACTATTATTATAATGGCGGCCTCAAATCAAAGTATCTAATCAAATTACAACGCTGCTCTGAAATTAGGTATTATGCAGCTCATAGATCGACTAGAGACCGACATGGGTTTTCTCCAGTGAGCGGTAACTTGCCACAACTGAAGCCTGCCACCATTTCATCTTAAAAAAAAACTGTAAAAATTATTAATAAAATTAGGCTGAGAATCGAACGAGGTAATCCAGAATCAAATCTATACATTATCTCTCGGCCACTATCGCTTCAGAGATAAAGAAGATTATTTAAAATAAAACTAAATTGCCAAAATTGATTCAAGCTTACGTTCAATTAGTGAGGGCGTAGATTTGAATATATATGTATAATTTTCTCCTTTTTTAGCAGTCAGTAAAAAGCAGCAAAGATCTCAGTCAGACCTCAAGTAATAAGTAACCTCAACAAAGACAATGCATTTAATGTGTACAGATTAGTCGTATTTAATTACGTTTCTGGCAAGAACACACAAAGAAGGGATTACACACGCTCCGTGCAGAACCGGGACAATGGGAGATATCCTCAGTTTTAGCGTCTTTTAATTAAGATAGGATTAATAATAATGTGTACTGTTAAGCGCAGATGTGTTTAAACATATCTGTGTAAACCATAAGGCTACATATAAAGTAACAAAACCGAAAAAGACAAAAAATAACCTCTAACGGTATATAAGAAGATAGAATAGGAACGCGAATTAATTTTTATTGCGACCGATTTTGGTTGACAGGCCTGTAAAAATAGCTGAAAAGTCGTCACTAGCACCATTGAATTTTGAATTTTTGACAAGTCAAAATTGGTGCCGACATAAACTTAGTTGAAAGAACTGACATTCCAAAAGAATTCATATCTACGTTTATGCTAAATCTATTGTATAATAATTCGTCTTCGTATTCATCGTATAATATTTCGTAATGGTACGTCTATCGTATCTGTTATCTATTTTTATTAAAAAATACTGTTTGAATCAATGTTTGTGATCCTTTTACAATTTCCGATGAAATGTTTGTCGCCAAATTGTCCAATCAAAATATTTTTTTGTGGAAAATGCAATAGACATAAAAAGAGGTAAGAGAGAGAAAAAGGGGTAAGAGACATTTTATTTATGCTTAATTCTCCATAATTATAAGTACCACGTGTGCTTGTTGTGCCTTTTTGTTGTTAAATAAATTAATTTAATAAATTATTATTATAGGTTTGCACAAGGTAACATCCAATTCCATTAATTAAATAGGACATCATAACGGTGAACTTTCTACATCAACCATTCTTATCAAAGTAAATTCATACCATACACTGTCAAGACGGATTATAATCTCACCGCTTTTAATTAGGGGCTAAGGAAAAACGTGAAAGCGACACGCATTGTGCCCACATCCTCGGTGGGGTGTTTGTAACTGCCTACTTCAAGGTGTAAAAGCGAATCAGAACGTTTGAAGTCTCGTCAGTCACCGGGGAGGGCGGTCGCCTCGCGCCAGACGCACTCGCTAAGTACCACTCAAGAACATCAAAGCGGTAAGACAAGTACGCCGGTACAGCTAGCATTGCAGTGTCGCTCTATGTCTTGGCAATATGGAAGCTGCTGTTTCCCTATACGAATGTTGTTTCTTCGTATGTGTTGAAATAGTTGGGTGTAGTGTGACTTTTTTGATTGTGTACAAGTTTTTTTTTTTTTCGTTTTTCAGCTGTTTCTGTGTCAGCTGTGTTAAAAAGTACTGTTTCGACTTTTGCTGCACCATTATATCCAACGCTTGCATCTATTAAATTATTACAGCTTGTCCTGTAAACAACTAAAAAGAAATAGGTAGGACTAACGTTTTTTTTTACAAGTCGTACATAATAATATTATGATACTTGTACTCTCTATATTTTACTTGTATATTTGGGTTTCTATCAATTGAAAAAAAAAATGCTGGCATTAAGAATACTTTTGTTATTTTCGTAAAATTTCTTTTTTTGTCAAATTATGTTCATTAAATTTGATGTTAATTAAATCAACAAAACGATACAACTCCCGTTTAATATTGCTGAAAATATCCACCTCACTGTAGTTTTAAAAATCGTTATGCTAATTTAATCATGTTTATTAACTAGTACGAATTTTTTTTCTTGATATCTGTACTTCGAAAATAACCAGAGCATGTTTAGCACCGGCTAAGAAAATTTCCAAGATCGAACTCGAAACGTTATCAAGAAATCTTTTTGCTTTGAAATTTTAGGGAGGCCGAGTACCTACTGAGTGGCCCTTCTACATGAAAGGAAGCCCACTTATAGTCATACAAAGAAACATGGATGATGGGAGTTGACGATGTTTTATTTTTATCAGAGACATTATGTATGAGAGTATGCTAATAAGTTTTTTTTTACCACTTTATAGGTTAGCCTTTGACCACGACGCATGATTTTATGAGAATATGCAGCTGTAGATTGTAGCAGTGCAATAAATCTCTTCCTTTTTTACTGACTCTCACAAATAAGAAAATTATATTTATATTATAACTACCTGCGCCTAGCGGTTTTACCCGCTGTACCGTGCCACGCCGTAAAGCCTATGTGTAATTCAAGGGTCTAAGCTATCTCTATACCAAATTCCAGCTCAATCGGTCCACCTGTTTAGCCGTGAAGAAGTAACAAACATACACACTCACACAGACTTTAGTATTTATAATATTAGTGTGATTATTAATATAAATTAAAATATAATATATTTCTGTGAGTTAATAGGCCTTCTAACTAAAGGTAGGATAAATCTTTCTTTGGACATTTCTTCATCACTGAACATCATGCCGGAACACGGTTATAGTTACCGCTTAGTGACTCGGTATTTCAGTAGCAGTATTCAGTAGTTTCAGTAGCTTGCAGCAGATAGGTAAGCGATTAGTTTCTTAAAAGTTGAGATATTAGAGCATTTTAAACCCGATTACGACAATTATTAACATAATTAATATACAAGTTAAATTAAAATGATGGTGTTTAGCGTAACTATTTCCCTGAAATGACTCGCCTGAGCTTTTCTTGTACATACGTTATATTTGATAAACATAAAATGGCGTGGGTCAGCTTGTTGCTATATATTATAACGTAATCGATAACAAATTAAATTATAGCACCATTAATTTATGAACCGAAAATTTTTGAACCGTCGTTAAAAACTTGGGACTTTAAACGTAATTATTCAAATTATGAATAAGTGCGTCTGGCAGGTTAATTATTCAATTTAACAACCGGTTGGCAATTATTTGGTCGTGATTACATGATTGAATAAAACGCATCAAATTCAAAAGAATTGTAATATAATTAGAGGAAAGCTCAGTAAACAATATAAATGTAAGACATTTTGTTTAATTTTAAAAAGTATTTGCAATATTTTTATTAAAAAATGTCTATACTATAATAGCGTCAGTATAGTTCACCTATATTATTCGCCAACTGCCAAGTAATAAACACGTGAATCCACTAACGCGTATCGAAGAAAAAACGCACTAGAATAAAAAAAAATTGACCAATTACGCAACATCTATAAAAATTAAAAAAAATTATACATAAGAAGTAAGAAGACGAGCAAGACGCTCTCCTGATGGTAAAAGGTAACGCTGCCTATTATAATTAGAATAGTCCTCCAAGATTTCACAATCATGTAAAATTCTAGACGCACTGCCCCAACGCTTACTCAAGAGTCATAAGTTTTTACGATCGATGCACAGTAGGTGAGTAGCTCAGTACCGTGATTGGTGATTATTTTGTCCTATCCTAGATTTTCTCCGCTCTGCGTCAGCGGAAACGCACCTTAAGTTACTGTTTTTCTTTTGTCTTCAGGTTACTCTGCACCTTTCGTGAATAATTGATACTAAATAATTCTTAAATTGCATATATTTCTTTAAGTAAATGATTCAGTTTTTGTATTGAAATGATAAAGCTGATTGTGCACCGTTGTTGTGTCGGTATCTTCCGTTTTCCGGCGAGTGCTTGTGATTGAAGGCTTTGTGCTTTACAATTACTTCCTCTTGCCTTCTGCAGAGATTATATTATAATGACATCTTTTTGTATTGTTATCCCCTTCAGATCTATTTTTTCATTGAAAGGAGTACCTTCATACATTGGTTCGTTAATACATTTTCGATCAATTATTTAGTTATTGTTATTTATTTTCAGAACAATAGGCAAGATCGCATATTGAGACATATTTTTGTGATACATATTATTTTTACCGTCTGTGTTTTTTTGGATTGTGGTGTTATAATAAAGAGTTAGGAATCTCCGCGGTATCTAATTTAAAGGACTCTCAGATCAAATTCCTAAATCTATTAATGAACCTAATTAATAATATTCATAGTATTCAGAGCTTTTTCGTACCTCGTATATCTTTTATGTAAATTTCCGAATGCATCAAAGAAATCAGAGAAAAGTCTTTCTGTTTACTCATGTCAAAATGTGTAAAACGTAAAATAACACAATTTATTGAAACCATTTCGATACTTCCTCGATTCTCGCCAAAATAAATAAACCTGCAACAACGGGATTACTCCGGTTAAACCGTCCCAATTTTTATTGGTTCATGAATCACAAATTTATTTCAAGAAGACCCAATTAGTCCCATAAACGAATCACTTTATAGAGTTTGTTATTTTAGTCTTTACATTTTAATGAATCTTTGAACGAGATAAATATTTATCGGGTAGTTTGTTTACTTTCTTGGAGATTCAGCAACGGATTCAATAAAGTTTGTATTATACTACTTCTATTTTTAACGAGAAGAATAGGTTGGTGAAAATATAGTTGATAAATAATATTTTGAGCTGGAGAAAAAATTGACTTCTTAATATATAAAAAGAAAGCGTGCAGTGACTGACTGATTGAGTGATCTGGACATAGATAACGTTCAAACCACTGAAAAGATTGGATTGAAATACGGATTTTTTTACATACAGATATGACGTAGAGTCAAGAGTGATAATATGCCGTAGTGTCATAATATCTGTATTGAAAATTTTAATTCTCGTCGGTTAGCAGTTTGAAAATAGACTTTACAAGTGGGTGAAGTCGCATACATGAGTTTTTTTTATACATCGAAGTAAGAAGCCGAGCAAGACGCTCTCCTGATGGTAAGAGATAACGCTGCCCATAAAAATAACTCAGTGCTACCTAATATAAAATTGTGGGTGCACTGCGCCAACGCTTCTTATATTGAATCATAAGATGTTAAGACCCTTCAGCCCAGTAATTTCACTAGCCTAATGCACTAACTGAAGACATTTTGAGTGATAGTTGCATATCTGATTTGACTGAAAAAGATCAACTGGTATTATGTGTAGGAGAAAATGATAGCAATCCCACAAAACTATTAACTATTATCCGATCCACTATTAAGTCTTTGAAATTTCATATCATAGTACTAAATGTTAGGTATAATAAATATTTAAATGAACAAAAATTGAACTTAGGTCTGGAAACTATTTGTAACCAATTTTCAAACTGTAAAATGATTAACCTAAACGAAATCAGAAGAAATAATTCCTATTACCTACTAAACGTATCCAAAAAAATTGGTTATATAGTAGATTCTCGATTTTATGACAATATGTACATAAAGAACATTCAGTCTGTCTTAGCGAATCGAAATAAAACTCATGTTGTGCCATATAAGGGAACGATTCCCTACTATTTTAAGAAATTGAACGATAAAAGCCAAACAAATTGTAAATCAATAACTGAAAGTCACAAAAATGACTCCACTCCGAAAGTGGGGACCATACCATACTACTTTCCTGTATTAGGAACGAGACAAAGTAAAGATGGGGCAAAAGAGCAGCTTTTTCGTAAATAGCGTTAGCATTTTCCATCAGAATATCGCGGGTCTATTAAATAAACTAGAGTCTATAGAAATAGCTTTAAATGAATTAGAAATGGATATAGATATTATGTGTCTGACAGAAACATTTGTAAAATCAGGCAGTGACACAAATATTCGTATAAAAGGTTTTAAAACTGCAGCAAACTTCTCTAGAAAAAATGAAAAACGCGGAGGAGTGTCCATTCTGTTAAGGGATGGGCTAGAACATGACACAATACAATCTTGCTCCGATGTCGCATCGGAACGTAGCTTTGAGTGCTGTGGAATACAAATACCATCACTTAACTGTATGGTTATAGGTTTATACAGAACACCCAATAGCGATTTAAACGTATTCTTTGATAAAATAGAGACACTCCTTGATAAATTAACAAAAAAGA
Organism: Hemithea aestivaria; assembly: GCA_947507615.1. Lineage (NCBI taxonomy): Eukaryota > Metazoa > Arthropoda > Insecta > Lepidoptera > Geometridae > Hemithea > Hemithea aestivaria. The sequence continues at coordinate 2,934,731 of OX382328.1, forward strand.
CATCCAAAAAAATTATTTTAGTTGGCGACCTAAATATAGATACGTTAAAAAACAACTCAACGGTCACAAGATTACAAGATTTATTACTAAATTACAATTTAAAATTCCACATAAAAACGCCAACAAGACAAAAGAGTTGTATAGATCATATTATAAGCAACATACCAAATGCGCAAGGTAACACACATGAACTACAACTATCAGATCATAATACTGCCCAAACACTGACGTTTCAAGTAAACAAAAAACCTTCTCGCCTCAAATATTGGTTTATTACGAGGAGGAATTATAGTAAAGAAAATCTGGAAAAATTTATAGACTGCTTGAGCTCACTAACATGGGCTGATACTATGAACGAAACTGATCTTAATAAGTCTTTTGAAATATTTTACGATAATTTTTGTATGTTTTATAACCTATGTTTCCCAATAGAAACAGTCAAGGTCTATTCGTCTGTTACATCGGCAAAATGGATCACCAAAGGCATTAAGACCTCTTCTAAACGCAAAAGAGAATTAAGGTTTCGCTACTATAGTCTTAAGACATCGCTAAATAAAGAAAAATATTTAAAATACAGTATTGCATTGCGTAAATGCATACTAAAATCGCGAAGGCTTCTTAACCAAAAGTTTCTGTTAAATGCGAAAAATAAATGTAAGGCCACCTGGCACATCATCAAAGATAAAGCAGAGATAAAAAAATCAAATGAAGGCGTAAATGAAATTATTATAAATGAAAAAGTCTTAAAAAATCCGACAGATATAGCAGAAGCTTTTAATAATTTTTTCATTGACATGACAAATAAAAAGGAGAATAACATAAACATTGATGATACAAATAAAAGGCTTAACAAAATTAATAACATAAATAGTAGCATTTTCCTTGCGCCTACCCATGAAAAAGAAGTTTCAAGAATTATATCTTCATTAAACAATACAAGAGCAGTAGGTTACGATAGTATATCCACTCATGTGTTAAAATTATGCTCGAAACAAATTGCTCCAGTGTTAGCGTATCTTATAAATTTGTCTTTTTCAGAAGGTACCTTTCCCACAAAATTAAAGGTGTCGGTAGTGAAACCGTTACACAAAAAAGATAGCAAAAAGGATATAAATAATTATCGCCCAATAACGCTCATCCCTGTTATAGCAAAAATCTTTGAGAGAGCAATGCATCTACGATTGAGTAACTTTTTAAATAAATATAATATAATACGAGATGAACAAAATGGCTTTCTGCCTAGAAAGTCTACTACGTTGGCAACATTCTCCCTTATACAAAACGTCACAGAGTATATCGATAAACGTATTCCGGTGTCAGTAATACTGTTCGACATGACAAAAGCGTTTGATTTTGTAAACCATAGAATCCTGTTAAGTAAATGTGAGAAGTATGGAATACGAGGTACTGCTCTGAACTGGTTACGTAGTTATCTAACTGACAGAACACAATATGTAGAGATGGTTAAGCTTAATGAGTCGCTTGTATCTACTTCCTACAAATCTTGTTATCGTATAAATAGCACAGGAGTACCACAAGGAAGTATTTTAGGGCCACTCCTCTTCTTACTGTACATTAATGACTTGCCTCTTTGGTCAAAACAGAAATATGTCCTATTTGCTGACGACGTATCGGTCATTGTTCCGAGTAATTGTATAAATTCTTACAATGAAGTGTTAAATGAAGAGGCTGAGATAGTAGTCAAATGGTTAGAGGAAAATGACTTATGCGCAAATTTGACAAAAACTAAATTAATGACATTTAATAATTATAATAATAATAACAATAATTCTAATATACAATTGACATGCCGAAATAATAAAATAGAGACAGTTGACATTTTTAAATTTCTGGGAATAAAAATCAAAATTCTTGATAAAAATTGTAATTGGAAAGCACATATTGATTTTATCTGTAGTAAATTAAATAAATTTATTTTTGCGTTAAAAAAGCTACGACGCATATCTGACCAAAAAACTGCTCTGATGGCTTATCACGGTTTCGTTGCATCGGTTCTAAGATATGGACTATTATTGTGGGGTAACTCTACTAACATTAATAGGGCATTTATTGTGCAAAAGAAGTGTGTCAGGGCGATTTGTGGAGTGGGACCACTGACGCATTGTAGACCATTGTTTAAGAAGTTAAATCTTTTAACTTTAACTGGTCTCTACATTTATCAAGCTGCTGTATTTGTGAAAGAGCATATTGATTTATTTAACTCCATAAAACATACAGTAAACCCGATGCTTAGAAAAAGGGACACGACCAAACTTATATTACCAGCATGTAAAACTACTCTTAGATATAAAAATTGTTACATAATGGCTATGAGAATATATAATAAACTACCTCAAATATTCAGAGAGTATACATTGAGACAATTCAAAACAAAACTGTATCAGTGGCTATTGAACAATTCATTTTACAGTATGAAAGAATTTTTGGAGACATAATTTATTTATTTGATGTTTAATAATTATTTTAAATTTATTGTAATGCTAATTTTAAATACAATTTGACATTTTAATTCCCTATTTCACTTATTTACAAATAATTATTCTCATTGCTATTGGAACTATTAGATGCTTATTTTTATATTTATTAAGATTTTGACCTTTAGTTGTATTAAAAGTAAAATCGTGTGACATTGCATGTTACATTAAATTATATTTGCATGCCGGTGTAAACTACTGGCGAAGTGTGTGAGACATTGTTATTGTATCTGTGCCATCTTTATACCATACTTCAAGCAAATAAATATATTTCATTTCATTTCATTTAGCTACAATACCCTCCTACCGAAGCACAGTAATGTTTGCACATCACTGCTCAGGCGGTAGAATAACTGGCGCTGTTGGGGTACCCACCTAGACAACCTCCTGCAAAGAAAGTCTACCCCCGGTAAAGTTTCAATTTAAAAATTATCGAGAGAACGAACTCCCAATACCTTATCTACGAAAACGACAAAATCATACTCAAAATCGTTACAAGGGTTGCTACAAAAAATAATTTCTCCTCCAAAATCTATAGGCATATTCGACTTCTGCCGTAATGGAATTTTAATGAGAATTTCAGCTATTCCGTAGTAATTTTCTTTTTCCCTCGCGACTGAAATAAAAGAGGGGCATTTATTGGAATCGATAACAAAACCATTCGACTGAGTGAGATAATGTCGGGAGCCGTTGACTCGTGACCTTATTTTTATCGATCAAGTCTTTATTCGCCTGATGTTAATAGACTTTTATGAGTTAAGCCTTTTGAGATTACGTTCAACTTATCTTGGATATGAAAATGAACCTTTGTTAAATTGAATTTGTTTTTCTAACAGGGTTTTATTATTTTTATGTTCGGCTTGTTAATGCTATTTATATTTATAACATCTTCTAAATTTATTTAAATAAACTAGCTGACCCGCGCGCACTTCGTTGCGCGTGACAGTCAATTTATAATGCAAAAATATTGTTGCAACCATTTTGAAAATGATTTGATTTCTATCCCCGCTGCTTTGTGGACGTCTATTTATGGTTATATTCGCTCCCGCTCTGGAAAGCGAAGAAAATCGGGCTAAGTATTTAAATAAAAAATTAATAAAATAAATATTTCAGGACATTTCACACAGCGCCATCTAACCCCATACTAAGCAGCTTAATGCTTGTATTATGGTGGTTAGGGTTACGGATATAATACTTATATACTTTTGTAAATACATACTTATAATAGATATTGAAACCACCCAGACCAGAAACAAATGTCTGTGGATCACACAAACATTTGTCCCATGCGGGAATCGAACCCGCAACCTTCTGCGTTGCAGGCGGGTATTAGCCAACCGCGCCACAGAGGTCGTCATTTCTATGCAGTTTTTAGGGTTCCGTACCTTCAAAGAAAAAACGGAATCCTTAAAGGATCAAAGTCAGGGAGGGATTTATCCCACCTTCTAGGTATAGTCTGCTACCATCTAAGGCCGCATCGTCGCTTAACATCACGCAGCCCCTATAGGTAAGCCTTTGACCACGATGGTCAAAGGCTTACCTATAGGGGCTGCGCAGACGACAGACTATCCATAACGCACTTTTTAGTCTGTGAAAATAGAACCTATGCAATTATATGCAGTAACGCACACGACGCGCAAAGAGTCCGGCGCACAAATAATCTGTGTAATTCGGGCTGACCGCACCGCGCCGCTCCGCACAAAAGTGTGTGAAAAAAATTGAACGTTTGCTTCAACGCGCGCTAACGCAGACGGCACACACTTTAGTCGGCAATCTGCATTTGCTAGGGGTGGACGTAACGCTTCTTTCTTCTTCTTTTTCTGTACTTCATGTACAAAATAATACTTCGCGATCTCTGCACGATTTCCATAGCGTCTACGTCCCTACAGCTCTGCCGACAGAATGATCGAAGATGTGCGTTGAGTCTGTGAAAAATCCGCAACCGACTTTTTGCGCGCCATGCAGACTTTTTGTGCGCCGCAGACTCGATCGCACAAAAAGTGTGCCGTCTGCGCAGCCCCTTAATGAATAAAAAAAAAGTGATCCTATGAGGGTTGTCCGTCCGTCCATCCGTCTGTCTGTCTGTCTGTCAGGACCCTTTTTTTTCAGCAACGCGTGAAGGTATTAAGCTGAAATTTATAGAAAATAGAATAGGGGAGGAGGAAATACCCCCTCTTAGAGCTGTAAAAAAATCAAACTTCTAAGCCAACGCAATCAAAAGATAATATTTTAACAAATCGAAACTATATTATTAATCCAATATGCCGCAAATTTTTGACATTCGCAAGGGAATCAAAACCTACAGGGTACTTCCGGTGAATTCAGAATCTTGAAATTTGGTACAAAGCAAAGTCTAAAAAAAGGAAAATTTTCGAAAACTGTATTTTTAGTAACATCGTATAAAAAATATTTTTAATAATTCTACATTGACTACTCCTTTCCTCAAGAACGCATAGAGGTATTATATTGAAATTAATATCAAATACTCAGGTCTATAAAACCTCTATGTGAGCGCAATCAAAAGAAACAGTAATTTCTAGCCGCATATTCTTAAACTCGCAACTATTCGCAAGGGAATCAAAACCTATAGGGTACTTCCCGTGAGCTTAGATTTTTGAAATTTGGCATACCTACGGGTTTGCACGGAACCCTCGGTGCTCGAGTCTTAATCGTACTTGACCGGTTTTTTTTCGCTACCACAGGAAACAAACCTGTGTCCTTTTCTGGAATTCAAAATATCTCCATACTAAATTACAGCTAATCTTAGCCGTAATTAGAATGCATTTAAAAACTTCCACGTTCCTTTTTCCGGAATGAAAAATAATTTGTTGTCCTTTCCCGATAACTTTTAATTTGGGCTAAATCGGTTACTCTTTTCTCACACTATCTTTCCCGCGACTCAAATCGATACCGTGGTTCCTAAATTCCTATAAAACTCTGATCTCCCTCCCTTTCACCTTCCCTTACTTTTATGGCCAAATTAAGGGCCCCCATTATGTTCTTTGTTAGGGGATTTGGATCTGGGGGGGGGGGGGGGGGCAAGGTCCAGACGGGCAAAAATATTATAATTTTTACTACGAAAAATGTGTGTTTAGCTCGCTCTGAGCAGTTAGAAAGCTTAAACATCCTTAATAATATGTGCGCGAGCAACTTGCTGCGAGCGCCGAGAAAAAAAATATAATCTTTACCATGAAATATGTGCAAAATTTGTAACTCTACAATGATTCTGGCCCCCCCCTAAATCCGCCTATGGGTCCAGCTGTATCTATTTCAAATTTCTACTAAAGAAGAGCTACTGATTTCCCATAAAAAACGCTGACCCTCCTTTTTAAAGCTTGAGTTCTGGAATTAAAGCTATTTCAGGCCTTTTAGAAGTCTCCAATGATTATTTTTCAAATTAAAAAAAAACGCATCAAAACGTATATTATTAATAAATCTACATCAACAATAAAGTAACTAAATATAAAGAATTAACAATGACATTCGACCAAAAAAAAATTAAATTTCTAATTGCAGTCTGTAACACTGCAGGTTTTAGAATAACATGGACTGTGGACCGCCTTTAAGCATAATACTACAAAAATGCGCAAAAGCTTAGTAATATAAGTTTAAACATTAGTCGATCATGGCCAACATATCGCTTGCGAGTTTTAACGACGAACAGCGCCATCTAGTTTCAGAGCGAGGAAAAATAGTGGCATCTCAGAACAGTTTGTACTTTGTATGAGAAGAACTCTTATTACATGTTTTTGAGCGTTAAAAACTATTCAATTAATAAATAAATGTCCTTTTTGGAGACTCAAACTACATACATACATCTATATATCAAATAGGGCTAGCGGTTTTTGACTTCCACTCTAAGGCCAATTTCAGGGTTAAAAACTGTTCCATATCCTTTTTAGAGGCTCAAGCTATATCTAAACCAAATTTTAGCTTAAAGGGGTCATTAGTCACTGATTTCCCATTCAAACTTTGACCTCCTTTATCCCGCTTTAGAGGTTGATTTTTGGGATAAAAAGTAAACCATACAATTTTTTAGGACTCAATCTATGTCTGTGCCAAATTTCAGCTCAATAGGGTCAGCGGTTCTAAATTTTCCATACAAACTTCGAACCCCCTTTACCCCCCTTAAAAGTAAATTTCTGACATAAAAGTTATTTGATGTTTCTATTTACAATCAAAACAATCGTTTTACAAAATTTCAGCTCAATCGGTTTAGCGGTTACAGATTTGCATACATTCGTTTTTCGGGAATAATTCCTGTTCCTGAGGGAATTTCAAAAAATCGCTTCTTATTGCACGATGAAATCTTCCAAGGAATACGCTGTCCAAATTTCAGCTCAATCCGTCCAGCCGTTTGGGCTGTGCGTTGATAGAACAAAAGTGTATTAACGATTTTATATAATAGATAAGTTACATTTACTAATTTAAATGAATTCTAATTTGTTTCCTGATGATTTTACATGGTTTAGAAATTAAAAATAAGGTGCAAAATGATACCTACCTATGTACAGACCCTGGCTACTATATAGCATCAAAGTACTCGTCAAGACGAATCAAATGAGCCCAAACTCGATGGGGTTTTTTCTATTAATCACGGAGTTCCTATGGCCACCTTCCAGCTCCGTCATCGGACCCTGGTTACTATATAGTATCAAAGTACTCGTCAAGACGAATCAAATGAGCCCAAACTCAATGAGGTTTTGTCTTTTGATTACGCGGTTCCTATGACTACCTTTCTTGTTTATTAGCATTTTATATGCGAATCTTTAGATTGATATAACTCTTTTATTTATGAACCGATTTGACTAAAACCAACACTAAGTTTCAAGTAGAGAAAACTGCAACGTATTAGTGAAAATTTTATTCAAATCGGTGGTGTTGTTTAACCACACCAGTGACACAAACTATTTACAAATTTAGCCCAAATTAAACTAAAGGTCAACCACAAGTTTACAGCCACATCGATAGATGGCGTCTGTAGCGTTTTTGGCACTATTTTTTTTTGAATTGAATTTACTTTATATTCTATCTAGACACGCGGCAGCGAGTCAAGCCAAGTTCAAGCAAAGGAACTGGCGACCGCGCCGTGTGTTATATTACACGAACTGTCCAAAGCGCGTTTTGACGACTTTTTACACCCTCGTTATACAAAAACTATAACACATAGACAAGTCAAATTTGGCACATATACTTAATTATACGAACTATATCTCTGTTCCAAATTCCAATAACACAGCTCAAACGGTTATTTAGATATAAACATCCAGTAATCGGTGAAGTTAATACATACTGAGGGATAGATCAAAAGTAATATCCCAGTTCCAGATGACCTAGAAAGCTGAAATTTGGCATCCCGATAGGTAATGTTCTAGTAACAAAGGGAAAAATCAGAAAATAGTATTTTTTTATCATTTTAAATTATTATTAATTTTTAAAAAATGTATGATATTAAAGTTTGGGACGCCTAGGAACGCATAAAGCAATACATGTTGCATGTTGCTATAATTTTTGTGTAGGCGGCTATTTTCTGTTAAATATTACGAAGTGCGCGCGAGTCCACTATTCCTACTAATATAATTATAAATATAAATACAAACTTTATACCTACTGTACGTATGGATATATGTTTTTTACTTTTTCACGGCTAAACGGGTGGGCCGATTGACTTTAAATTTGGTATAATAAAAAATATAGCTTAGACCTCTGGAATAACATAATATACACTACTGTACCAAACTGTATAGCGGGTAAAACAGCTAGGCACAGCTAGTCACTAATAAAAATAGGTTCCTGGTACCTACGTAACAATTGGATATCCTATGTAAATACCTATCAATATATCGACTCACCAGCACAAGGCGGCTCAGTAACATAGAGGTAATAATATTAACATTGTTTACAATAAAAATAATGTATGTATATCGCCTTAGGTGCTAGTTGGTGTAAACATTTTAGATACCTACGTACCTATAACGTATAGTCATAATATTATAGGTATGTGGCGGTATCTGGGGGCACGGCAGTGCCCCCGCCAAGTCGTCGTCATTACAAGTCTTGTCGGCTTAGGTTTCTTTTGATCGAAATACTAATCCAGTTCCAGATTATCTGATCCGCCGATTGTTAACCTACTTTATAACATATTATAGTAATAAGTTCTTTTGTATATTTTTGGTTTGCAATAAAGCATTATTCTATTCTATTCTATTCTATTATCTAAAAAGTTAAATTTCCATCCAGGTAGGCGGTAGGTATAAGATAGTTGGGTGAATATAGATAAATTTATTAGTAACTTTTTTAAAAATCAATTGATTAGGTACAATATTCAAATCAATAGTGCACATAAATGCTATATATAAATAAGTACTAAATTAATTATAGGTATAGGTATATCGAAGCACGGCGAGGCTCACGGGCCGCGGTGCGACGGCCGTGCCATGGAGCAGTGGGGTGGGGGGAGGTGCAATAAAATAATCATTTGGTATTAATCTTATTATGACTGGGTGTCTTAAACCTATTTCATACTAAAAAGTATTGTACAAAAAGCAATGATATCCCATCAAAAACATAAATGTGAAAAGAGAGCCAAGTTCAATATTACGATGTATGTACTCATAGTTACCTATGATTTGGTAGTTGACTTCAACGACAAAAGAAGTGAGATCTAAATGGGTGCCAAGTTCAATGGTCAGTCCTGAAAAATATTTACAACAACATAAAATATTTTATTACAACTTAAAAGATTATTTCTTCTTATCACTTAGAATTAATATTATTTTGAAGCCCAAAGTTTGACTTGGCTAGTTCTCATGGGTACCATACGACGAAGTATCATTAAGATAAGACAATAGATACTTTATTGTACACCACATAATGTTACAGAAAATACATAAGTACATAATTAAAATTAAAAATTACAATGTACAAGTGGCGGTCTTATCGTTAAAGAGCGATTTCTTCCAGACAACCAATGGATGGAGGGGACTAATTTACACGATAAAAGACGGTGGCGCACTAATTAACATTAAGTGCGTTTAATAGTGATCAAGCTGAAGTTAAGAGAGTACCTACCTAGTATATTATGAGAACTGGCCAAGTCAGTCTTTAGGCTTCAAAATAATATTAATTCTAAGTGATAAGAAGAAATAATCTTTTAAGTTGTAATAAAATATTTTATGTTGTTTGAAATATTTTTCAGGACTGACCATTGAACTTGGCACCCATTTAGATCTCACTTCTTTTGTCGTTGAAGTCAACTACCAAATCATAGGTAACTATGAGTACATACATCGTAATATTGAACTTGGCTCTCTTTTCACATTTATGTTTTTGATGGGATTACTTTTATTTCGAATTTTTGATGTAAATTAGGGGCGATGTGTCCGATATAAATGATTATTATTTATTTTATTATTTTATTTTACGTTTCCCTAGGAAAAATTGACAAAATGTTTTACGAATTAGATCGCGCAAGCGACTTTTTCGTGTCGTTTTGTTCATATGCGTATTTTCACAGTTAATCTTAGTAAAGGATCACAATGAATGGGGAGAAATTTCCATTCTTATTATATGTATGGATAAAGAGGGACTGATTAACTGCCTGACTGACTGACTGCCTGATCTTTCAACTCATATTCTACACCGCTGAAGAAATTTGGAACAGAGATAGATATTATGACTTTTTATAACTTTGCTAAGAAAACATTTATCTACGCCGATATTTTAGAATTTAATAGGATTTTGAAATTAATAGGATTATAATTATCAAGCATTTTAACACACACTTTTTGATAGGACACACTATAGAGTACTAAATAACAACAGAATCTTGTCAACATCTCACGACAATTCATTTCAAATTTGTTTTTCTTTAAATAAAAAATTCAATTACAGTCCGAATTCCCGGCTATTATTCTGCAGGCCCATCATCATCTGCCACGGTGAGATAAAAAACCGTCAACAATAAAACTCCAAAGAAGTCGAAGGCACAAAAGTGTAACAAACTGGAGCAGTACCTAAACCAACGAATTAAATATTACAGAAGTGACATGAGACAAAAACATACTAATTTAAGAATAAGTAAAATCAATTAATAACAATTTCTCATCATACTGTCTTGGTTATGTGGGCATCCTATAACAAAAAACCTTACTTACTTATCATAACATTAATTTACATTCTTTTTTACAAATTTGCGGCTTTTATTAAAAAAAAAACAAGCTAGAAGTAATAACACCTGTCGGCCACACGGCAATCTACAAAAATTCAAGAGCTCAGTCTGATTACAATAAAAATTTGTGTATCTATTAACAAAAAAAAACTTAAGAAAAAGTCGAAGACACAAAAGTGTAACAAACTAGAGCAGTACCTAAAGCAACGAATTAAATATTACAGAAGTGACAAGGGCTTGTTGTACCTACCCACAGAGGTTTACGTTACTTTACTTTGGTATAAATTTTCTTGGTATAATTATAGTAGGTACGTTCTCATATTCAGTAATCATAAGCTTATAGTCTACGAAAAACTTCGTAGCTTATATTTATAGTTTAGATTATTTTGTAATTTTAATTTGAAGTTTAAACTAATTACAACTTATTTCGTTTAAAGTAAGGATGAATTCTGGTTAAGAATATGAATTGAGAATCATTCATATTGTAGTAGAAATAAAAGCAATCTAATAAACATCTATCTATCTATCTATTCAGCCTGTATCCACCCACTGCAGGATATAGGCCTCCTCATGGTCACGCCACATCTTCCGATCCTGTGCGAGTATCATCCAGTTCCTTCCGACATACTTGACAATATCGTCTGACCATCGGGCTGGTGGTCTGCCACGAGATCTCTGTCCTTGCCTTGGGTACCATATTGTCGTAGCCTTGGTCCACCTGTTTTCATCCCGTCTTGCCAAGTGTCCTGCCCATCTCCACTTTAATCTGGCTATTCGTGTACCTACGTCTTGGACTTTGGTACGACGGCGAATTTCAACGTTTGGTACACGATCAACCAAATAGATTCATATTTATAGTTTATCGTTATGTTATTTTTTTGGTAAAATACATTAAAACCAACTATAATAATTTTGCCAACTGACAGTGGTTTGGAGCACTTGGATTTTCTGTAGATCGGCTTGTGGCCGATCTGTGGTTAATAAAAGTGTTCTTTACTGCTGTAGTAGCTGTAGTATTGTTAGTTTTGTTTTTCACTATAATAATTCATATACTGGTATAAAATCAAATAGCAATTTTAATATTTTTGATACATGGTAGCCTTTTTAATACGACGTAATTTTCTCTAATCTTTTCTCTAAATATTTATTGAAAAAAGTTGTCGCATCTAGATCTACATCAGAACTTGCAACTTTTTAATCTGTGGCAGTGGCTTACAGTAAACAATTCTTATCTCAACCCAGCAGGCGACGATCTCGCGAACTAAGCAGTTTGTTTGGAGGCTTTTGGAGGAATAAAATTAACTGCCGTGCGGTTACGAGTTAATTTTATAATTGTCACTGAAATTACAGATGTAATGTTTATGACAAATTAATCTTTGCTTCATTATTTTATACGCGCTGCGCATAGCAGATTTGCACATTGAAAAGTTATTTGTGTAGTTTTAGAGTCTAAAACTGAGTATGAATGTAGAGTTTGTGGATTTTTATATAACAAAGAGTGTCAAGATGAGCCAACCAGGTGCCCGATGGTAAGCATCACGATTGCCCATACTCTACTCAGTGCCAGCGTCTAGAAATACAAAATAACATTGACATAAGCAACTCCCATCCCTCTGTTAAGAGTAATTGACGTTTGTAAGAGCACAATGGCATTGGGAGTAGCTGCAAATTGAATGCAATGACAGCGCGAGTAGCAAGCGTAGCGTCTTGATATAATGTGTCAGTTTAGTCTTGACAGTGGAAAGAGAGTTGCTAGTCTTATTTCAATGTCGAAATGTGCTACGGGGCTGCACGGCACCTGTTACCTTGAGCACTGATAAAAGAATACTCTTAAGATTATATTGGTTGTTGATTCTCGTCAAACCCAGTAATCCCTTTCATTTCGGAAAACGGCCTGCACATTACTGCTTGAGGGAGAATAACTAGGAAAGGTATGGTGTATCCTCTGGTGGCCTCAGCAATAGTCCTACCACTCCAAAAAATGAAAGATGAAGTTCGAATACTGCGAATTGCAAAAAAAGTAAGTGCAAGTAAGTGCCACCCAAGATTTTAACATGATATTAAATTTTAGGTGCACTGCACCAACGCATCTTACTAAAAAGTCATAAGATGTTAAAATTTTTCAGCACAGAAATTTTACTAGCTACAGTGCTCCTGCCGAAGCATAGTTATGTTTGCAAATCACACTGCTCAGGTGGTAAAATACTTAATTGGCACTGTTTGGGTACCCACCGAGACGACCACTTACAAAGTAAGGTAAGTCTATCGCCAGAAAACAACGAATGTTTTTGAATAAAGTAAAACACTTATTACTTACTGTCTTCCATGTGTTCCAAGGTAGTGTTTAGAATCCGTTAAATCTTAGAGTTCAACGCGGCTTTCTTCGGGGTACAGGATACAAACGATCGTTTGAACATTCGTGCGGCGCCTGTGGGACAGATAGTTCCCAACCCGGCCCGAGTTAAGGGATTAATCGGGATGGAATGAAACTAACTTTAGTTTTACCAATATGTCCTACCCACTGAAACCTGGCCGTGTAATCTGGTATTTCTTTTCTGTATTGCATTTTTATTTATTTACCTAGTATTTTTCAAGTGAACACAATTTGCGAAACAAGTTTTTATTCATGCTATGGCGTGTCAATAATTATAATATGAATCACATTATGGTTATAGATGGAACTATTATTGTATGTATATGGGGTAAATCGCCAAGCCGTCATTATGACGTGTTCCGGCATGATGTTCAGTAAAACCATTTATCCCGCCACATAGGTTTACTCTGCTACCAACGTCTCTTAACATCACACGAGACCGTGGTCAACGGCTTACGTATATCATAGTGAAAAAAAAAAGTTACACTAACATTTTAAACACCCTAACTAAATTACACTATTACACATTGGACAAAAAAAATTGCTAAAATATTACGGAAATAAAACGCGGCTTGTATTTTTGAATATTATCCAAAATCAAGAATTTTAACTAAGATGACATAAAGTGACGGAGTTTTAATGGGAAATACCGTATGCTATTGGAATTTTTTGCTGTAAGTAAATGTCTACTTGTCACGTAGACCCAAGGGAGCACCTTCTTCAAATTTGACTGGGGGCTGTGGGATTCAATTTGCCGACTTAGATGTTTGGGAGTATTATGTTAATAGCTGTTACTTACGCACTACTCTGGATTGCCACACTACAGTAAAACTATTCGTTCTTTTATTTTAATCTTCTTAGCAAACCATGATAACTGATATGTGTTAGATAAAAGTACATTTAGTGGTTTCGGTTACCGCTCACAATTGAGTGTTCGTCCGGCTTTTAATGTCACCAATTTGCAATACATCAGAGTACAGAAAAATAATATTTGAAAAATTTGTTGGAAGTTGGATTACACATTCTATCTAACTCTTTTTCTCTTGTCTGTCTATCTGTACCTATATTTTAAAACTGGACAGACTCACTTGATACTCGTATCATCGTACAGCTTAAACTACTGAACAGATTGAGTTAATTTTGGCACAGAGATAAATATTTTTACGGGGATATTTGCCATGTAAAGATTTTTAAAACGTTCATCCGTCATAAATATAACCATAAGCACTTTAATAACACAGGTAGAGAATATTTTTCAAAGCACGACCTACGGCCTAGTTTCCACGAAACACATTGGTTAGGTCATGCAAAATTTCCCGAGAATTTTGACTGTTCTGTACTATTTTGATAATATTTAGATCAAACATTGATAGGTTTAACATTCAGAATTCCTGAAACCTGTACACTCCACTCAAATTTATACCTATATGTCTCGATATAATACTGAGAATGGATAACAATGTCCATTCGCATTTAGCTTTCCACGTATCAGAACAGTACCAATGGTAACGCAATTTTATTTTACATTTGACGAGAGTTCCTCAACATGTTACCTCGTATCGCTTTCATTATCACAGTGATTTGTATTATTATCAAAAACCAAAAAATATACTCTTACAAAACTTTTGAGGAAGTCAATAAAAACCTGAGGAAGCTGGAGAATGATAAGATGTCCACATCTGAGAGACTTGTGGGAAAGGCGATGGACCTAATGTATTCGAATAAGACGATTATGACTTTGATTGCCGGTGAACTATGGAACTTCGGTACTTTGGCGTTGGATAAAATTGTTAAAGTTAAAGAGGCACATGGTATGTATGTATATTTAATATTTTGCTAGGTTTCACTCGTCTCTATTAGGTCCTCAGCTTGGTGCAAAATTTGCTTGTAATTATATTTATTTTAATTTAAAACATCGTTTTCTTCGAAAAAGGTAGAGTCAATTGCTAGGACTCAACTAAAAGGTGGGTAAAGCCTCATTCACAATCAGCCAAAACGGGTAAGGTGAGCAGGGCATGTGTGTAAACATTATACCTCCATGTTGTTTCCATGTGCTAACACATGCCCTGCTCACTGCCCTGCCCGTTATGGCTGAATGTAAATGGGGTATAACAATTTGTAAAATTACATCATGGTCTCTGTTACAATAAACCCACATTATTTGCTCCTAAATATATCTAAGTTTATCTAAATATATGTATAAAAGCTAAGAGTGACTGATTGATTGATCTAACAACGCGCAGCCTAAACTGCTCGACGGATTGGGTTAAAATTTGAAACACAGATAGGTTTCATAACGTAGACCTCCGCTAAGAAAGAATTTCGTTATGAGGGCAAACAAAGCCGCGAGAATAAGCTAGTTTTTCATTTTATGTTTCAAGCAAAGTGGTTTTGTACTTGATGGCCTAGTCATTATATAAGTATCGTATCAATTACAATGTCGAGGAATTTCATAAATTTGGCGAACTTAGAAATTTCTTTGAAGGCTCATCATTACCCGCGCCGCCTGCGAAGATATTTCATTATGCCGAGAGGAAGTATAATTTATTGTGAATAATAAATTATTATGAACTTGAAAAAAACTTCGTGCATATCCATCTATCTCATACACTTTCTCATACAAAAATGTAATTGAGATAAAAAAATAATTAATTAATTTAATGTTATTATAAAATTATTTTTATTTTGCAGAACGAAAACAGAAACAACAGCAGAACAATAAAGTTTATTAACATAACCATTAATTAAATTAGAACAAACAGACGGCCCACCACCCTAATATTTAATTATCAATTTATAAATTAGAATTTGGTACAAATCATTTAAAACAAATTATCTTGTAATGTGAGATATGTATATTACTGAAACAAAAATTCAGATACATAATTTTTTTTATTTTTAATTATATAAATTTAACTATCCTTCTCTGTAAAACCATCTACTTACTGTTGATGTAAGTTACACATCAAAGCGTCAACATGTTTTGTCAATACTAAAGACAAAAGGCACTGTAACAAAGGAACCAGGTCTATAAATGGCTTTCATTTTCATCAATCAGTGCAATTGCAAAGATGAACACGTATTACAAATTTTCTTTCCTAATTCTACTAGTAATCATTCTGGAATGTGACACAAGAAGACGTACTGGTTTTCTAGAAGATGCAAAACCTCCTAAAAGAGATTACAGACCTTCGAAATGGGTCCCCAATAGTGCTATGGACGTGTGGTATGGGAACAAGAGTTTTATAGATGTATTTTCAAGAGAATTTAGAGAAGTACTTTCTAGATTAA
The DNA here is from genome assembly GCA_947507615.1 of Hemithea aestivaria. Classification (NCBI taxonomy): domain Eukaryota; kingdom Metazoa; phylum Arthropoda; class Insecta; order Lepidoptera; family Geometridae; genus Hemithea; species Hemithea aestivaria. Next base: position 2,951,061 of record OX382328.1, read on the forward strand.
CGGTGAGGTCAGGTGAGCAAAAATTTTGGCAGATTGATATTTTATTCAAATACATATGTAAGAAAATATTTCTATTTTCAGAGAGAAGTGTAAACGATACGGTTTTACACGAAGATACACAGAGGACATTTATAGGATTAAAAGAAATTGTGTTTTAAAATAATATTTTGAATATTTTACAAGTTTTTATTTTTTAAGTATGTTTTGAAAAAAATATCGTGCGTATTCTCTCTTTGTCAAGTTCCTTACCAAGAAAACAAAAAAAAAATACGAATATGAGCGATTTTTTTATATATAAACAATTGTACAAATGTAAGCACATATAGGAGTCAGAGTTATATGAATTCCGTAACGAGTATACTAGTATACATGTTATTTAGCTAAATGTTTATAGACATGTAGGTCGTAGGTGTATTAGAATTGTAGACGTTTATTTTTACAAAATTTATCGTAACATTAAGATTAACTTTTAAAACTTAATTTCTAAACATATTCAATTATGTACGAGTGTAATAAACGCGGATTTTATCTTACTGGCAGGGATTCAGATCTTTAACAAACTTCAAATTGTTTTGATAGTCATCTAGAAAATTATAAGCAATAAAAAATAACTTGTAAAACCAAATTTTTTTAATTATTGAAAAATTCATAAATTCTTTATTTTCATAAAACCTCTGCCTAGCACGAAAGACTTAAATAAGTTTTTCAATAAATGTTAATTTCTATTTATTTATTTCCAATAATCTTTGTCATCGTATATACGATGCCTTTGGAATGAATTCGATTTTAGGGATAAAGTCGTGCTAAATAAAGAATGTTAATACATAACAGTTTTATTATCACAGGCTTTTTATTTATTTATTATGAGAAACTTTATCCTTGGGAGAAAGGAGGAGCAGCGTTTGTTTGCATGTAATAAATTCCAGAGGATCTGTAAAGAAAAACATACGTGTTAAAAGGCTTCTCAAGGCATCTAGATGCAACAGCTGAAAATAATAATATGAAAGTTAGATTAATATTTTCAGGAAGATAAAAATTCCGGAAAAGTAGAGGAGAATAGTTAAATTTTAAAGAAATACCGTAACCGTTAATATCTTATACACTCCTATGACGAAGTATTAAATATTGAAGTTAAGTTATTGTGCAGTTAGTATTATAAAGTTATTCAGATAAGAAATATTATCAAAAAATTAATAACTCGAATAAACTCGACCACATAACACTTTCTTAAAATTTAAAAGGAAAATCAAACTGCGCAATAATTTATGAAAGTATTGAACTAATGCTACTAATATTATAAACGCAAAAGTGTATGGACGTACATATATAGGTATAGGTGTTGTAACTTATGTCGCGCTTAAATGGTTGAACTGATTGAGCTGAAAATTGATGTAAGAGTAGCTTAGATTTTGGAGTAAAACACCATGACGGCCACCCATATTGAGACTGTCCCAGAGGTTGCAGTTGCCAGTCAAAGCCGTAAGTAGCGTAAGTTGAGCAGCGTTGCCCAGTGAATCCACCGCTCCTTAAAGATTCTCCGAAGTAGTAGTAACACCTGGAATATAAGTCTGTTAAAAAAACTTCCGAACCAATTCAATATTTAATGACGACATTTTGTACCCAACACATTAACGCTGATATAGACTTGGTACATTGTACTAGTGATAAAGCACGTAATTTGTTTATTATAAAGATTGATTAGAAGGATTAGGTATCCCTTCAGATTAAAATAAAATGAAAGGGATACATTACGCGCTATCATTGCTAGCCAAACTAGGGCCTGCTGCGCTACAAAGATATTCACGTTTATCGAGTAGAAATTATGTACGTGCATAATATGAACTTAATTGGAGCGGTCCTTTTGTGAGACGCCTTTACGACTTTCTAAGACAACTAGACTTGGGAATTGTCAAGGCACAAGTGCACAAGTCACAGTGTCTTTCTAGACATCTTAAGAAATTAATCGTCGCGTATCTACATTTTCCATCAGGTCTGATGTGGCGTCAAATGATGCGGCAAGTGTGACTAGCCTAGTCCACTTTTTTAATGTAGCAGACTAAACAAGCGTTTGACCGCAATCTCACCTGTTGGTAAGTGACGATGCAGTCGAAGTTGTAGTCGACGCTTGTTCAGTAAGAACCTATTCATTCTTAATTTGAACACACCCACGTTATAGCATTCGGGAAACACTGAGGATGGTAGCGAGTTCCATAGCTTCGCCGTTCTCATTAAAAAAAGACGAAATAACTAAAAATAAAAACTAACCGTGAATGATGACAAGACTGCGAGGCACATCCCGGCATGTTAACACCGCCGTTCGGGTAGAAGTCAACATCTCCCAGGGTTCCGATGAACATTGGTGTGGATCACCTCCGTGTAGACGCCGTCCGTGGAACGGAACTTATCGCCGTGCAATATCCAGCCGGGAAACGCCGGGTCCAGGGCTAAAAAGGTTAAGGAGTTATAGGTTTAAATCTGATGATAAGTAATATTATAGTTTGTACCTATAATAGATTCGACGATGGAAGGGTCCCGATAATGATGTGATTTGAATCCTGCACCCGGGACTATGCTAAATATTTGACTACGATTAGTTACTATTGTAGAATAAGAATTATTGTACAGTAAGAATATCTTATAATACCTCAGAGGCACGCAGTGCAGATTATAATTTAATACCATCTCTATAAAGACAAAAGATATAATCTAGGATATGATAAGGGTTGGCGTTTCATTTAACATCGTGAGGTCTGTCTGTTACTTATTATTATACAGTTAAAGTTGTCAAGATTACTATTTAAATTATCGTCAGTTTTATTATGTTTTTCAATAATTGTAACTAATAAATCTGTAGCGACACTTGTTATTTACACTTGTTACAAGCTTTATATTACTTTCACCTGTCTGTTGTCTGTCTGTCTGTATGTCTGTAATCAAATCTTGCAAGTTTAATTTGACCCACTTCCCGGTTTCCAATTGAGCTGAAAATTTGCATGCGTGTGTAAATCGGATGACAATGCAATATTTTTATGACATCGAGCTGATCTGATGATGGAGCTGGAAGGTGGCCAAAGGAACTCTGTCATAAAACAACGCAACCCCATCGAGTTTGGGCTCATTTGATTCGTCTTGACGAGTACTTTATGATGCAAGATGATAACAATAATTAAAGCTTGTTTTTAAAAAGTATTTTTTAAATTTCACTTGTTTTAACATTGTATTTTGTCGATTAGGCAGAATGCAATGTGCGGGGTTCGGTGCATCCGCTCACCGGTCAGTCCTAACGCGCGCTCGCAATTGTTGTGTCCATCTAAATTATTATTACCAATAAACGCATTCGGGACTCGGATTTTATTCATGAACACCCCTTCTAAACTGGTGACCCCGACGTGATCGATGGTGGTCTCTTACCGGTAATATATTTAGGCGACGTCTCCGTTTACGTTTCTACCGATGATGCCGGACTGGTGGCCGCCGAGGCTGTGGCCGACGATGTGGTACATGCTGGAGACCGCGAAAGTGATCGAGTTCAGCCAGTTTATAAAACGGCCCACAGCTTGACCTGGAAATATAGTTGAAGAAGTTAGGAACCTTTAACATCAACTGGACCTGACGTACCATTATGATAATGATAATAATAATAATTGAGCTGTATACTCCAACAGAACAGGTAACCTTACGTACACTGTCAGAGTCAAATCACAATTTTATAGGTTTTGTGGCAAACTTACATGTTGCAGTTTCAGGTCGCCGAGATTACTACAGGGCCTCCAACATGACCTAACGACTGCCTCCTACATATCTTATAGGAAACAACCAGGACATTAACGTGTCTTCTGAAACACGGTAGCGTCCAAGCGAACTTTTTGCCACACACTGAGATTTGAACCTGACGATGTCTTTAGCACTTTTGCTCCGAGCAACTACAGTTCTTATTTGACAGGAATATATCTTACTTAGACTGGTTAGGATGTCGATGATGATAATGTCTTATTCTTCGATCCGGAGGTACGGCAGTACCTTCAACGAGTCGAGCAATTTAGCATTTTTGCTCCGAGTAACTACAGCTAGATACTATTTGAAATGAATGCTAAGGGTATGCAAGATGTTAGTCTTTTTTAATAACTCATAATGTAACTTAACAAACCATAATCTTTCTCACGAAATGGAGATTTAAATCAATTATTTTGAAGTTGAACGAGATAGTTCATTCTCTAACATTTTCAGTCTTCATTCAGGTAGTCTACGCTTCATAACCTCTCGAAAAGAGTTCAATAAAGGACACCGTAATCGTCTGAAACCGTCTCGTCTCCAACCTAGGATTGTTATTTCCGTGTAAGAAGCCGTTTTATGCCTGTTAGTGTTAGTTTAAGCACAAAGATCAGTTAAAACAGGATGATATTATAGCTCTTCTTTTATTTAGGCTTACTACTTACTTTACTTTAGTGAAACTTAACAGTATAATTATAATAGGCCAATAAATTTAAGTGTGTTTCTTACAACTTACCAGAAGTGACAGTGTTGGCTATTGCAGCTACATAGTTGATGGTGCCCGCTCCAGTACTCAAGTCCACTACTATCATGTTCACATCTTCTGCCTCCAAGTAAGCTGAAATAAAGATCTATGGTAAGATTTGCTTCTAATTTATTATATGTTGATTTCGTCATGACGGTACATCTTAAGCAGCTGTATGAATAGTAAACTAGGAAATCAGAATAGAAAACTATTATACATCATAAATACAATAGAATAAGTAAACTTAAAGAACTAGAGAAAAAGTTTTAGTGTGTGTGGTGGTCTTATTGGTTATCCAAACATCCAAGTCCTGGTATATAATATTATATGATTTTTTTACTATTCCTCTAATATCAGAATGGCAGTTTAATACTGTTTGAATATCTCAACTACAGCTTCGGACTTTTTTAATGTCTTCCATTGGAAGTTCACACGTGCATTCTAGACGTAAAACAGCCTCTAACTTATTCAAAGGATTTTCGACGAAACTCACCAGGAACGACGACAGAAGAGAAAGTGTCCATCACGCTGTCCCTCCATCCGTGCACCGCTATGACTGTCTTTCTTAAAGGACTGAAGTTGCTGGATCTTACTTCATTTTCTGCACCGAAGACGAGAGGCTGACTCCGTATTGGATTTTGTCTAAACGATGATGATATTAATATTATTAGGGCAACTCAAACAATAAATATTCTGTACAAAACAAAGTTTGAAATATTCCCATATTAAGTTCATCTAGTATAATAGCAAAAATAACGCAACATTATTTAACCAGACGTCTATGTGTTTTAGATCTTATTTATTAGACGTCCATTATAATATGGATTTGGTGTCTTAAATTTGGTTAAAATGTGACTTCTTTAGCAATTTTTGACGGTAAAATCGGTGAAGAGCAAATTTGCTTTCTCAATATCTACCATATAAAAATAAACTAATTTAATAGGTACCAGCTTTTCTTTTTTGATTATATCAGTAAAATATTTCTAAACTGATGATGTTCAGTGACGCCAGGCAAGGAATTATGCTGACTTAAAGATTTAAGTCTGCTACCATCTACTTTCTCATCGTCGTTTAACATCACGCGAGATCGTGGTCAAAGACTAATCTATAATCTATCTAGGCTATCCATCTATCTAATTGTAGGCCCACTCGGCACAGGCCCAGCCTAGCGAGGGAGTCACAGGTTCTTTCATGAATAATCCTGGAAAGTCCAAGTTAGTTTTAAATATGTTCCTGTAACTACTGCATGTTTTTCTTTTTGTCAAATAAATATTTTTAATTTTTTACCATAATGAATAAAAAACTTTCAACTAACCTCGTAAACAGATGGTAAACATTTTCCTGATCGGGGCTGTATCTAGCAGCTTCCCTCAGGTCGTCAGCCGTGGCCCAGAGGTCGACGAGGTGAAGTCCATCAGCGCCGTGTACATATTGGTAACGCTGCTCGTCCAGTTTGTAAATAACTGGATTTGGAGCTGAGATGGATAAAATATAATATTATGAAGTTTTAATATATGTTTTTCATCGCAACTGCCGCTCTACTTGTCTTGCTGCTGGCTTGACTACAATCTCGTCTGATTAATAAGCAATGATGCAATAAATAGTAGATTATTTTAGACGGCGATTTAAATTCCTCAGCGGATTCTCTGGACATGGTCGTAAGGACAGCAGAGCTTATCGATTTTTACCAGAGTTGGTTCAAAAATCATCTTGAGGATACATCCATCATACTGTCACCTTCCCAGCGACTCTTCGGACGTTGCCCCATCTTGCCAAAGAGCACCTTACTAAAAATTGAAATGCAGTGGTGCAGAATAATATAGGAAAAAAAATATCACATAGTCTTACTAAACGTTAAAGTTTGTAAGAATGGATGTCTGGATGTCAGGATGTTTGTTACTCTTTCACGCCTAAGCAGGTGGACCGATTGAGCTGATATTTTGTATAGAGATAACTTAGACCATAGAATAACACATAGGCTACATAAGGACTGCGTGTAAAACCGCTGGGCGCAGCTAGTATTGTATAAAATAACTTCTTGGTCTAAACCATCTAAAAAAGTTAATAGTAATGAAACTTTCAAGCCAACCTTATGTCCAAAAGTCCTTACCTGAAGCCACCGCTATAACAGTCAACAGCGCACCGTACGCGACCATGATTTTGATGTGAAATATTGGCTGATTAGATTACACCGCGTTTTATTAATTACACTAATCTTCTTATTCTAAACTAGGTATTAGGTACGATTGGCGATTAATTTTGCATAATCTATTTAGTAAATCAAGCTGATTAACTTTGTCGCGTAAATTTACCAGCTGATGCTCTGATAAACAGGGTACTACATAAAATTTCAGAGTTTTAATCAGGTGTCTGATGGTATCAATGCCCATATTTATTACTAGCTTACGCTCGCGGCTTTCCCCGCGTGCAAAATCCTTTCTTAGCGGAGGTCTACATCATAAAACAAATGTGTTCCAAATTTCAACTCAATCGGTTCAGCGGTTTAGGCTGTCCATTGATAGATCAGACAATTAGTCACTCATTCCTTTTATATATTTAGATAAGACACAGAGCTACCCAGTCTTTTGAAATTTAAATTTCTGCGCTGCACTGCACTGCACCTATCACCATGAATATTAGTTGTAGAAGCTATCCAGTAATTTAGCTTACAGAAATAAAAATGCTTTTTTAATCATTGTAGAGTCAGCTTAGTGATCGTATTAGCTTCCGTGGCTAAGTGATTGCAGATGTCTGGCTTAAAATAAGGAAATCCTGGGTTCAATTCGCTTAAGCGTAGCATTATTTGTTTGCACGATAATATCAAAACTGAAAAAAAAAATGCTGAAAAAATGTTGACATTTTCTACCATACGTGCTGATTATGATTAAATATTATAGCAAAATAAATATTTAATCGTAATTTCTATTTCATTAACGCTAATAAAAAGGATTTTCCAATCTTATTTATTGATATCGACAGGTAGACATAATCATGATAAGTAGGTAGAAACGATTAATTAACACCATATTATTTCAATGTTTAAAAAGATAAGAATAATAAAGATTAAGATAAAAAATACGTCACTAAAGCTTTATCTAATATATAAAATTCTCGTGTCACAGTTTTCGTTGCCATATTCCTCCGAAACGGCTTAACCGATTTTGATGAAATTTTTTGTGCTTATCCGGTATCTATGAGAATCGACCAACATCTATTTTTCATCCCCCTAAATGTTAGGGGTAGTCCACCCCAAAATTTTTATTTTTTATTTTTTAGACAAAATTTTTAATTTCTATTTTTTTAAGATACAACATACAAAAATACATATAATCCTCAATTTTCACTCTTCTACGATCAACCCTTATTTTTTAATAGCCATTTTAGTAATTTAATCATATTTCCTCTCCGGTCGAAAACTGATCAATCGTCATTTAATTAGTTATCCCCGCCAGATGTCTACAGGTGTCACTTCTGACCCAGTAAACAGCACGGAGTAGGGATGAGAACGAAGCCGGTCTCCTTTCTTTCTCACTCCCTACACAGTTGTCGGCCATCATTATTGTTTATGCATCAAGTGTAGTAGTAACGTTGACAATTATTATTTTGCTATCTCAGTGTAACTCTCATATTAACTTTTAATCATTCCTATTTTATCAATAATAATTAAATTATCAATTTTGAGTGTATTTTGCACGATTAGTTAATTAAGTGATTTTATAACCTCAAAAGTACTCAACACGTGACACGAGCTTTCAATAACAACGGATTTTGTGTTGTAAGTATACTTTTTTTTATTTATATCGAAAATGTTGTTGATCTTATAAAAATGTAATTTTAATTTAATTTTATTAAAAAAATGTAATTGAACAATTATGATTTTCATAGTTTCCAAAAAATCAATCATTATGAATCTTTATTTTGAAATGTCAATGGAAATATTGGTTGTATGAAAAAATTATAAGAGACAATGTTTTCATAAAATTTAATTTTTTACTTTTGTTTGAAAATTTTTTCCATAAAATAATGTTTATTTCACGCATATACCACATTCTTACATACATACAATATACACATTCTAACATACATACATACTTCCAATAAGTAAGCTATTTTTTGTCTACACTAGAAATTACTAGGAAATTATTTATATGGCAAAACAACGTTTGCCGGGTAAGCTAGTAAAGATAGATATTTTCCAGAGGTGTGTTGTACGAGCGAAAATTATTAGGGCATTCGCTAAGTCGTCCATACAGCGCCAACGATTGCTAACGAACCTCTTCGCTGTGTTAAGTTGTACACCACCTAGAAATAAGCTGATAATAAGCATCTCTCTCAACACATCTTTCCTTTGTTTTGTTGTAACAAAAACTTGCTTTGCTGAACCGATCTCACTAAAGCTACACTAAGCGAGGTTAAGAAAGAAGTAGGTACTCATAACTGGGAATTTTTATACCAAATAAGCACACGTTTATGACGATCTAGACGCGCACCAGACTGACTGGCCAGAGGTGGCGCAGGATAGAGATGCGTGGAGGGATTTGGGTGAGGTCTTTGCCCAGCAGTGGGACAGTAATGACTAGAAAAAAAAACACACGTTTGACCATGAATAGTATGGAAACTCACCGGATGGAAAGTGCAGATGCAGATGTTAGATCTCGTAAGATGCCTAGAAATGAATTCATTCGTGTTTTGAAGATTCCCGAGATCGCTTGAAAAACACGGATGACGATAATGTCGTGTGACTTACACTAAAAAAGAAAGAAAGAAACAATATTTCATTAGCAAATAGACACAGGACAAACAAAAACTAAAGCAAGAATAAAACATAAAAAGGACTTCTTTACGCCACCAAAACCGCGAGTTTAAATCCGATAAGTACATTATCTTATCCATAGGCTCAATATAATTGAAGTTAACTAAAGTCCAAGTTCGAACACGCTGACATTCGCTCCGCCATTCTCTGATAATAAATAACAGTAATTCATCACGCTTGGCTTCATAGTTGTATTATGGTGATCGCACATCTATACGCATCGACCGCGCCGTACGAATCGAATTTCGAATTATTTATATGAAATCTCATGAAACCTCGCACACTTGCCGGAGTCAAATTGTCCGAATCGGAAGAAGATTTCCTTTACAAACATTCTTTCGGTGCGGTTGGTGCGGATAGATGTGCGACAACTATTAACGAGCACTTTATCATCACAAGTTACAAGGGCGCGCGAGTTTCATTTGCAAAGTCTACGCATGATACGCGATAATTCAACATCCGATGGCTGCGTCAGGAACTTAAGTGTCGTACCCACATAATTTGTACTACATTTTGAACTGTGTTGAAATGTTACGCATTAAACATAAATTCTAAGTGGCCCAAATTTAAGTGAAATGCTTTAATACGCGAACACGGTTTTGTCCAGTGGGTGGTAACTAGCCACGGCCAAAGCCTTTCACCACGACCACGACCTTTTGTATAACGAGTGGAGTGCGGGGCCGCGATTTAAACTCGGTAATCCAGAATTACATTAAAAAAAGCTTAAAAAAAGATTTTATCATGTTCCAAAAACAAAAAATCTCAATTTATTTAACAAAATAAAGGATTTTCATTATATTAGCCAGGTAATAACTAGGGCAAAGGGTAAGGTAACGTTTGAGCATTTTCGCTAGCCGGTTGCTCAGACGATGCCTCGGCTCGTTCCTCGGCTAATGTTAAACGTTCTTTATTAAAATATCTGACTGAATATATAGTCCAAAGGTTTTTTCACACAATGGGTAGCGTATCTTAGACTTAATTTATGTAATTCCGTTTTAATAAGGGGGACTACTTACTCTTTTGCCTATTCAAGTATTAAAGTAGTTGTACAGTATATTAGGTACACTATTAACTAGAAGACGCTTACGATACGCATACATTATGTCGTGTGCGAAGGTTCTAATTACTGTTTTAGATGAGTTTATAATATTTATTCAACGAATTAGGGAAATAATATTTATTATATACCAATTAATTTGAAATTTCTATTTGGACCAATAAATAATATTAAATCAAATTCTGTCTAAGTCAAGCGAATTTCGTGAATCTGTTAACTCTAATTAAAATTGCGAAACTTTTCCGAACCTATCTAGGTACGATCTTTTAAAAAGTTTTACCTCTGTACCTCGATACTCGGTCCTATTAGATACCTATTTTATTTAAATTTCAAAAGTAATTATTAATTCAGGGAAATTACTTCATGTTCTGGAAACGATATCAGTTAAATATGTCAAAGGCGGTAGAAGACTCGATATTATTATCTTCTACTCATGAAATATCTAAACCAAGTAAATAACACTACATTATGAATGTCTATAATTATTAATTACTCACCCGGGGTAGACTTCCTTTGCAGGAGGTCGTCTAGGTGGGTACCCCAACAGTGCCAGTTATTCTACCGCCTGAGCAGTGATGTGCAAACATCACTGTGCTCCGGTAGGAGGGCACTGTAGCTAGTGAAATTACTGGGCTAAAGAGTCTTAACATCTTATGACTCTTGAGTAAGAAGCGTTGGTGCAGTGCTCCTAGAGTTTCACATAATTGTGAAATCCTAGGTAACACTGTACTGATTATGGGCAGCCGTTATCTCTTAACATCAGGAGAGCGTCTTGCTCGTCTTCTACTTCATAACATAAAAAAAAAAAAAAAAAAAAAAAAACCCATATCAGCCGCAGTACCACCTGGTGCTTTAAATTTTAAAAAAATCTCACCTTTTTGACCCAGGAAAAATGCGTTACGCATCATCACCCTACGCCGCGTGGCGCAGGGCGATATTATGTGGGACTCCCCCACTGAATATGGCCGCGGCGGGGATACCCACTAAAAATAATGGGGGTGTTCCTGCGGGACGCCATAATCCCGGGGCAGCGGGTACGCCGAAGCACTCATCCGCGACATCATTTTCAAACCTAGCCTGATACCTTGAGCCCAGTAATTTTTCTTGGTGATTTTTCTATACGCTCATCAGTCCAGCAACTAAAAGTAAAATAATTTAATATCTGAATACTGGATATTAAGAACAATTAGAACGAACATAATAAAATTATAATATTTCAACTGATTTTAAACTCAAAGCTTAATAAACAAAAAATCTGCTATAGAAACAGTTAAAGTAAATCAAGAACTTGTGACGACAAGAGCCAACACAATCTAGGTGGCAGCCAGTCAGTAAGAGTTTATGAGAGAGAGGTAATCACACATAAACACTGGAGTAAAAATGTGATCGTAAATACAACGCGGCCGATGCCACGTATATCGAAATGTTATAGAGTCTACATCTCCTGGATGAGACATAACAGTTAAAATAATTATTTACCGCACGAGCCGACACCACCCATCCACACATTATTGATGCTTGGCATTCTCGCACTGTGCGATTCACTCGCTCCTTCCTGCCGTAAACCTGCAAAATGTGGAATGAGCTTCCGCCCGCGGTATTTCCATTGAGCTTTAACATCGGACTCTTCAAAATGCAAGTAAACAAAATCTTGAAAGGTAGGCAACGTACCAGCGGTACCCCTGGTATTGCAGGTATCCATAGGCGACGGTAGCCACTCACCACCAGGTGGGCCGTCTGCTTGTTTGATTCCTATTACATAAAAAAAATCTTGTACAGGAGAAGGAAGATAAGATAAGAATACTCTATCTATGAAAAAAACACTAGCTGGAAGCTATTTATTATACCAGTAGTTACCTGACAAACAGGTATTACAAGCCTGAACTACCAACACTCAATAAATTCAGCTGTTAAGTCGTGAAGATAAAAACAATAAATATCCATATTAATGACCATTTTGTATTATAAAGTAATATTTTAGCAAAAATATTCTATTGCATTAAATTCTAAAGATCGATGGCGTATGTGTTCGTAACTTCTTCAAGCTTAAACAGCTAAACCAGATGAGCTGAAATTCAGTGTAAAGGATCCTTAGACCCTGAAATATCACATAGACTTTATCCAGCCGCAGCGGCTTCTACTTCTTTTTGAGTCGAAATAGTGTTTTTTTGGGCATGGCTAGCTAAAAATAGAATAATTAGAAACTTGAACTTGAAGTCATCTATATTTTTAAAAGCTTTTATTTACTTTCACCTGTCAGTTGTCTCTCTATCTGTAATCAAATCTTAGAAGTTAAATTCGATCTTTTGATCCTTCTCGGTTTCCGATTGAGCGGAAATTTTGCATGCACGTGTAAATCGGATGACAATGCAATAATATTATATGGAGCTGATATGAAGATGGAGCTGGAAGGTGGCCATAGGAACTCCGTAATTAACGTAACGTAACGACACAACTCCATCGGGTTTGGGCTCATTTGATTTGTCTTGACGAGTACTTCGGTGCTAGATGGTAATAATAATAAAAGCTTGTTTTTAAAAAGTTTTTTTTTTAATTTCACTTGTAAATATACCATCAGCAGTCCTATTCTTACTAGGTACCTATTTATTTTTGTACGCCGCTCATTAAAGTTAAACAAATGAACTTGCTATTATTAATTCTCTATCTTTTAGTAGATAAAATAATCTACTATATAATATTATGTTTAGTAATTGCATGCTAACTAGTAAGATCAAATTTGTAAACACTTGTTAAATGGTCAATAAAGTTATTTTTTATTATAACCTTTCCAGTACAACATAGGTCTACGATTACTTACGAGGCACATTCGTCACGTACGCCGGTCATATCCCAAGAGAACAGCAAACTGGAGACATTCTTAAATTTTCATACCGCACATTCGAATACACGTCACTGGGTAAAGTGAAAATACGAACATTGAATGTATGTATTTTTTATGCTCCCAATAAGTTTTCATTGGGTTCCCTATTCTGTGAATTTGTTTTTGTATACCATGTGTTTGAGGAAGAGTATTTTTTTAGTATATAAAACACTTGTGATTTTTCTCCATAATAAACCTTTTATCAAAGGGTATGTAAGGTTATGGACTCGTATGGAATTTTGGTAAATGTTACATTATTATTATAAATTTATGGTTTGTTATTTTAGTGCTCTCTTTTTTATTTGAGAAGATTTAAATTCCGGATACGAAATCAGGAAAAATACAAGGTCCCAAAATTTAAGCGTGTCGTTTGGTTGAAAGTATCTTCGAGACATGCAAATTATATATGCATCGCTTTTTTTTCATCTTAAAAGATTTATTTCTTAATCTAAATGCCATAATAGCTGTAGTATTGTTAGTTTGTTTTTCTCAATAAAGGCATTGCCACTTAAAAAAAAAAAAAAAAAAAAATGCCATAATATATCCCACTTATGTTAAGCAAATATTAGAGCTATATCGTCATCCTCTGAATTTCTATGTGTCTCTTTTTCCAAAAAATATTTTCTTTTACTTTAAAATTAACACCTGTAAAAAGTCCATGTAAACATTTTATTTGACTTTAAAGAACTGTTATTTTTCTAACCTTTGTTTAGCAATAGCTCTTGTAAAGAATAATGCTTTCAGTTTAAAATTCCCAGACTAAAGTTATCTTCTAAGTTGAAGCATTAAGCACTTGGTGTATTAAAAGTTGAATGAGTAATGATCAAACTTTTGTTTACGCGTTTATTTGTGTTTGAAAGAATCATGAGTTTTCTCGAAAGTTCAAGTTTCTTCGAAATGTGTATTGTTCTTTTTCTTTTGGGAACAATCAATTTTCAAGATTACATATTACTTAAAAGTACCTACCATTTTATTAAGAACTAGCGGCCCGTCCTCGCTTCGCTTCGGGTGCCATTATGAATAAAAAAATTAAAATTAAATAATAAGACTTACGCTATAAATATTTCAATGACAAATCTACAGATTTAGTATAATACCATTGCTAGAAATAGAAAATGATCACGAACATTAAATTCGCATCTTAACATGAATTTAGTCTTTTATAACTTGTGATCCTATTTATGATATTTCTACCTTAAAATATTCTAGTAGCTTCTGTCGCTTCGCCGGCCACTGCCGCGGCCTTTACAATGTTTGGAGATACTACAAAGATTTCAGGGAAATAAAAACTATCCTATGCTCTGTCCCAGGACTCAAATTGTGTTCAAACTTATTTCCCTAATTCGTTGGTTAAAACCAAATGAAAGCTACGTCGGTACACTACGTCGGTCGGCTACGTGGGTTCGACGGATACTGATTCCTTATACAAACTCTTAAATGCCTGGTTTCCTCTCTGAAAGGGCGGTTTCGGGGATAAAAGCTATTTTGTGTCCTTCCTGGTACTTAAACTAACCTTTGTAGAAGTAAAAAAAAAAGCTTAATTGGCCTAACGAATATAGATAACTCATACAAACTTCACCCCTGTTCCCCTTATAAAAGGGAATTTCTAAAATATAAAAACTGTCCTATGTCCTATTTTGGTATACAAACTACCTTTATTATACTTACTAAATTTCAGGCCCAGCGGTATTAGAAATTTCAATACAACATTTGCCCCCACTTTTATATAAAAATGGCCCTCTTTTCCTCCTCTAAGAGGGAATATCTGAGATAAACACTTTTTCACATCCTCTCCTGGTACTTAAATACCTTTATGCCAAATTTCAACTCTATCAGTTCAGCAAAAAGATAATAAAAATATATATGTTTAGGTATTAAAAAGAACCTATAGGATAGGTATTCCAAATTTTATCATTCTAGGTTCAGGAGTTTCGTCTCTACTGTGATAATGATGAGTCAGTCAGATTACCCTACAGAGTTTAGTGTAGTCCCACATATTATGTAAGTTAGGTTGAAAAGTATCCACAATGCGCAAATCGAGCGCACGAAGCGAGAATGAGGCAATGCGCTTGAGCTTGGGAATCAAACAACTTTTTTATACCAAATTTCAGCTTAATATTCCCGTTCCCATAGGAATATTGGGATGAATAAACAATCCATTATCGTTTCTTGGTAGTCAAACTACTATTACATCAAATTTCAAACTATTCAGCTCAGCGGTTACATTTTCCATATTAGTCCCGTTCCCGTAGGAATTTTGGATTGAAAACTATCTTGTATTCTTTTTTGGTAGACAAAATCCCTTTGCATTAAATTGCAGCTTAATTGGCCACGTGGTTACAAATTTCTATATTATACACGTTCCCGTGAGAATATTGGAATGAAAACTATTTGAACCCTTTCCTTATAGTCAAACTACCTTTATACTAAATTTCAGCGTTATAGGCTTAATGGTTACAGATTTCCATTTTGTTCCCGTTCCCATAGGTATTTTGGAATGAAAATGATCTTGAATCCATTCATGGTACTCAAACTACCTTTATAATGATTTTAGCTTAATAGGCCTAGTGTTTACAGATTTCCATTTTGTTCCCGATCCCGTAAGAATTTTGGAATGAAAACTATCTTGAATCCATTCATGGTACCTTTACAACAAATTTCAGATTGATAGACTCAACGGTTACAGATTTTCATTTTATTCCCGTTCCCGTAGGAATTTCACAAAATTCCTTCTTATCGGTCGCCTACGTTACCTAAAAAACACGCTGTACAAATTTCAGGTCAATCGGTCCAGCGGTTTTATCCCTGCGATGATAAGTCAGTTAGATTTCCACTTTAAATTTTGGCATGGACATAGATTGTTTCCATTTCCGTAAGAATTGTGGGTTGAAAACTATCTTGTACTTTCTTGGTAGCCAAACTACCTTTGCATTTAATTTCAGCTTAATCGGCCAAGCGGTTACAGATTTTCATATTATTCCCGTTCCCGTGAAGAACCGTTGTGAATCCTTTCCTGACAGTCAAACTACCTTCCAAATTTCAGCGCTATAGGCGTTACCGCGATTTCCATTTTGTTCCCGTTCCCGTAAGAATTTTAAAATGAAAACGATCTTGAAACCATTCATGGTACCCCAACTACCTTTATACCAAATTTCAGCGTAATAGGCTAGAGGTTACAGATTTCCATTTTGTTCCCGTTCCCGTAAGAATTTTGGAATGAAAACTATCCTGAATCTTTTCATGGTAGTCAAACTATCATTATACCAAATTTCTGCTTAATAGACTCAACGGTGACAGATTTCCATTTTTTCCCGTTCCCGTTGGAATTTCGCAAAATCCGTTCTTATCGGTCGCCTACGTTACCTAAAAAACACGCTGTTTAAATTTCAGCTCAATCAGTCCAGCGGTTTTATCCCTGCGATGGTGAATCAGTAGATTTCCTCTTTAAATACATATTGGTATAGAGTATAGACATACTCGTAGATTGCTCCCGTTCCCGTGACATTTTGGGTTGAAAACTACCTTGAATCCAGTCATAAACTACCTTTCAACTAAATTTCAACGTAATAGGCCTAGCGGTTACAGATTTTCAGTTTTGTTCCCGTTCCCGCAGGTATTTTGGAATGAAAACGATCTTGAATCCATTCATGGTAGTTCAAACTACCTTTATACAAAATTTCAGATTAATAGGCCTAGCAGTTACAAATTTCCATTTTGTTCCCGTTCCCGTAGGAATTTTGAAATAAAAACTATTTTGAATTTTTCCATGGTAGTAAAACTACCTTTACACCAAATTTCAGCTTAATAGACTCAAAGGTTACAGATTTCCTTTTTGTTCCCGTTCCTGTGGGAATTTCGCAAAATCCCTTCTTATTACCTGCCTACGTTACCTAAAGAACACGCTGTCCAAATTTCAGCTCAATCGGTCCAGCGGTTTTGTCCCTGCGATGATGAGTCAGTCAGTTTTCTATTTTATATAATAGTATAGATGATTTTGCTATTATTAATATAATATTTTTTTAAAGTTAGAAACTGAAACCTGTAGATTTACCTAATGGTGAGGTACACTTAAAGACGTTTGCAACACCTGTACCTATTATTACCAACGCGGAGTCGGTCATATAAATAGGTGGGATTAGTCACTCTGAAAATGAGCGATACATAAAGGTATGGTCGCTTTTGTCGCCTGAGATGATTATGATGAAGAGGTGCTTAGGTTCTTGCCTCATTGTCTCAGGAGCATAAGTGGAGAGAAAGAATTAGGATGGATTCTGGGTATGAGCCGAGATATACGCTAAGAAGAATAAGCCGTGAGCGTGCGCAGGTAAAAATAAATAAAGTAAAAAATTATAGTAGGTACAGGTCTAATATACAACTGCTACATCCAATGAATAATTTGAAACTTGAATTAACAAAAATTTTGTCGATTGACCACAATATTATTACAATAAACTTCTGTTATTAGAACTTATTCAAAACAACATTACCAACCCCAACAATAATAGCGGAAGCCATTTAATTAACAGAAGATCAAAGTTAAATCTGGACCTGAAATAATATTTACTATATAAAATAACTGGTAATAAGATCAGAAGGAATTTCCACTATTAAATTATTTCTTCTGAATCAAACTGATATTATAAAGGTGATTGTTTGTGCATGATTGTTAGTTACTTCTTCAAGTGAAAACGACTTCATTTACAAGATTTTTAATTTACTTTCAGCCCGGTTTTTTCCACTGCTGGGCGAAATCATCGCTTCCTTCTATATTCCTCTCGATCAAAGGGTATATTTACCTAGTTTTTGCGGAGCAAATCCAGTCGCCCCGCTATCCCCGTTTGAGCCTTCCTATTCACTATACCAAGAAAAACAATCCCAGCAGATAGGTACTTGGTAAGTAGGAAGTCTTTGCTACGTACCAGAGTATAGGTAGTAAAAAATAGCTACTTATAGCTAGCAAATTCGTAACTAGTTCAAAATATGTATTCAATAATATACTCGTAATATAGTCATAGCCAAAATCATCTGTCCAACACAGATGATTTAATAAAGTTAAATTCGACAAGTTATTTTTTTTTTCAACAGTCGATAAATAATCATTTTGAATATTATATATCCCAAACCACACAGACAAAGCCGGCAATCAGTGTTGTATGCCTCACTTATTAATATTCATGAAACACAAAACTGGAAGTGTACCAAATGACCGGGCTTCCCAGGGATTAGTTATCAGAATTCCTTAATTTCAATGTAATTACAGTGAACAACCGCTGCAGCGCTGTTATCCAATCCCACTTCTGATATTGTTTGAAATACCTTTCTAATTGGATAATATAATAACGTTTCGTTCTGTTAGGTGAGATGCAGTCAATAAATATATGAACATAATACAAAAGATTATTGAGTGGACTTACAACGACGGCCATAAGCCCTTCTCCTACGCCCTTAGGAAACTAGTTGGTTGGCACCTACCGTAGTCACTAAAATAACTGACTTGGTTGACATGATGAGCACACGCGTTTTTTTTTTTCAGTGGAAGAACTTCACTTTTTATTTGATTTTTATGATATATACCTTAATTACTATTTCGACAAGTAAAATAGCCCTGCACTACCTATTTTTATGCCAAAAACATAACATAATATAGATAAACATAAATTATGTTATAAAAGGAAACACATACGTGTGTAAAGATCCCTTTTCATTTTATTTTGTTTATTTACAATTCACATATTCTTCTCATGTTAAATGTTTTGTAAGTCGTATAGAACCTACTTCATAAATCACGCTGAACAAAAAAGAGCGGTCGGCCAGAGTGGAAAATGGAGAGAAAGAATTATTCGTTTTTTATTTATTTTATCTATTGGTACATTAAAAGTGAGCTTAATTTTAGCTTAATTAATTAAACATAAACCAAAATAAAAAAGGAAGGACCTACTGAGTTTTGATATTTTTACCCGTATTATAATTAAAAGTCTAGAAATCTAATAGCCTTTCTAACGTGGGTGTTAATAAAAAAAATCCATCGCTAAAAATATTTTTAATTCGCAATTTATTATGGCAGCCATCTTGGAATTGAAGTATATCATAGAGTGTAGTATTCTACTTTTCAAGCTTTCGTTGGAAAAACATGTTGAGAAAATTGTGAATAAAGATTATGTAATGCGCCATTTTGTGGCAGCGGTCATCTTGAACCGATTTCCATAAATAAACATACAGCCACAAACAAAGAAAATCATAACACACTGAAGTACATCAAACTTATAACACCACATCGTTCTTGCGTCGGGGTTTAAAAATGAATGAAGATGAAATCATCTTAATTCTAGTACGTTATTTTAGCGTTAGCTAGAAACGATTGACGCTTTGTTAGAGGTCCAGTAAATGCGGGATTTAGTTGAAAACCAACAACTATTCAAACAAGTTACTCCTAAACCAAACTTGTTTAGTTTATCCAATATAATTATACCCGAAAATCGGGGTTTTTTTACCGGGGGTAGACTTCCTTTGCAGGAGGTCGTCTAGGTGGGTACCCCAACAGTGCCAGTTATTCTACCGCCTGAGCAGTGATGTGCAAACATTACTGTGCTTCAGTAGGAGGGCACTGTAGCTAGTGAAATTACTGGACTTATGAATCTTGAGTAAGAAGCGTTGGTGCAGTGCTCCTAGAATTTCACATAATTGTGAAATCCTTGGTAACACTGTACTGATTATGGGCAGCCGTTATCTCTTAACATCAGGAGAGCGTCTTGCTCGTCTTCTACTTCTTCACATAAAAAAAAAAGAATATTAACGATCACCAAACATTACGTCGTTAAGTCCAAAATACCAGACTGACGACAATTCTTTGTTACGCACGAAGTCAAAACCTCTGACATTTTGAATAACTTTATATAAACCGATATTTCCGCCCTTTTTCATAACAACAGAAGTAATAAGACGCGACATCCTCCACCCCGAGGCATAAAAAAATTTGCCTCGTTAACTTCATTAAAAATGTAATAAAATTGTCCTTTGTTTTAGTATTTTGCGCCCCTTTTTGTGAATATATCCGTAGACAAAATGTAGAAAAGATTTGCTCGGGGGCGGTTATTTTTAAACATAACATTATAATTATATTTACTAAGCTGTATTAAAACTAATTTTAGAAGTAAAATCTTATTTTATTAGGTCAATAGAGAATAGTCTTTCTTCTTATTTTATGCCAAAACACTTTGTTTTCTGTTAAATTGTATCACACTACCAATCCACGAGAAAATAATTTTTTTCCTTCCTTCTGCACGGTTGTCTGGGAGCGATCGCTATTAGCCATAAGACCGCCAATTGTAACAATAAATTTTATACTGTTTTAGATTTCTATTTTTGTCATTTTTGTGTTTCAATAAAGTGTTATCTATCTATCTACCTGTATATCTACCCATCTATCCTGTTCAATGGATTTAGAGTAGTATAAGGTACTAATATTAATATACAAAGGTGCACCTTGAACCGCGGGGACCCACATAATCCTCCTTACAATGGTCTACTTAGCATTTTAGATCCAAGATGGGTATCTTTCAGGGAAACACGACATTATCCAGTCCAGTGAATACTAACGAGTCTCCTTTCTAGTGCTTGTTAACGGGACATATTTAGGTTCATTTCTGAAAGCATGCCTCACTTGTATAAGCTGGAAGTGTATGTATGAATGCATTTTAATAGGCTACCTACTATATAATTAGCAGATATAGCGGCGCTTTATTAGTTTTTTAGCAGAAATATTTGAGGGATCATTTTGAATAATATTATAAATTGCCTGTTTAATAGATGCCTTAAATCCTTCTCTATGTGGTTCTTTTTTGTGGTGTTTCTCTATGTGGCATAAATGATCCCTTATGACGATGCCTACCATTAGTATTTAGCCAGTGGATATCCACACATAAATTATAATAGATTCAGAATCACACCTGTATTACGACATAACCCCATTGCCGCCACCGCTATAAAAATCCTCATCTATAAAAAAAATTCGTCTTCTACAAAAATACTCTTGCATAAAATGATGCCAAAGATATTTGATATTCACTGTTCTTTCAATAAGCTAGTGTCAGACTCAAAAATGGCATTTTTATAATAAATACAGTGTTATAAACTGGTCACGGAGAGCTGTCGACTTTTGAATAAGAATATTTCTTTCACTGCCTCTCGGATGCATTTGAAATGTGTCAAGTTATAAGAGAAGCCAGATAAAGTTACGGCCATGAAGATAAGAGAAATGTAAAATTCAAGCCTTCACAGGCATCAATGTTATCTTAATTCAAATTATCCTACTTCCTACTGATATAATTAATGCGAAAGTTTGGGTGTATCTTACTTTTTACAAGCTTTAATTTACTTTCACCTGTCTGTTGTCTGTCTGTCTGTCTGAAATCAACACGGGAAGTGGATCAAATTAAACTTCCAATTCAATTTGATCCACTTCCCGATTTCTGATTGAGTTATTTGGCATGCATGTATAAATCGGATGACAATGCAATATTATTATGACATGGAACTCATCTGATGATAGAGCAGGAAGATGGCCATAAGAACTTCGTAATTAAACGATGCAATCCCATCGAGTTTGGGCTCATTTATTGATTCATCTTGACGAGTACTTTGGTGCTTGACGAGTACTTTGGTGCTAGATGGTTATAATAATAAAAGCTTGTTTTAAAAACTTTTTTTTTAAATTTCACTTGTTTTATGTAAATAATACGATCAAGACGTTCTCCTGATGGTTAGAGATTTATCTCTAGCGATCAGCTTTAGCTTTTTTTTTTTTTTTTTTTTATGTGATGAAGTAGAAGACGAGCAAGACGCTCTCCTGATGTTAAGAGATAACGCTGCCCAAAATCAGTACAGTGCTACTTCGGATTTCACAATTATGTGAAATTCTAGGAGCACTGCACCAACGCTTCTTACTTAAGAGTCATAAGATTTTAAGACTCTTTAGCCCAGTAATTTCCCTAGCTACAGTGCCCTCCTACCGGAGCACAGTAATGTTTGCACATCACTGCTCAGGCGGTAGAATAACTGGCACTGTTGGGGTACCCACCTAGACGACCTCCTGCAAAGGAAGTCTACCCCCGGAGAAAAAAGGTAAGCTGCCCATAATCATGACAGTGGTGTTAAAGATTTCAACAGCTATGAAAAATTCTAGGTCAAAAATGTTAAGAATCTTTAGCCCTGTAATTTCACTACCTACAGTACCGTCCTGCCGAAGCACAGTAATGTTTAGACGTCACTGCTCAGACGGGTGAATAACTAGTACCTAGGTACAGTTGGAGTACCCACGTAGAGTACGTTTGTGGATATGTGGTATAATGTGTTACCTCTTTGTTTGTTACCTTATTGCGCTTAAAAGGTTGATTCAACTAAAATAATGGTATTTTAGCTTGGCGCTGAAATCACACATTAGTTACTTTTCAGCGATAAAAACCATCGACCGTAAAGCCTATAATATAAAGCCATTTTAACTGTTCCGTATAAAATTACAAAGTATATATAGGTCAAGTGGTCAAATTGATCTGACCAAACGAGTGCCGCTAACCACGCATAATAGGAAAATAGCGTAGCCCAAGGCTAAAAGAAAATAATCATTTTCCTCTTCCCTTGGTACCTCGTAAATGCTGATAAAAGCTTATTATAGGGTTCAGTAACCGTATATCACAAACATATTGTGTTATTTGTTTGGAATCTCGGAATAAATATGAATCGGTACAAGTTTCTGAATCAATTTAACGCAATACTCTTTCTTTATCATCAAAAAGTCGTATTCAAAATCACACCAAGAGTTCATTGTGATTGTATTTCGGCACGACGTTTAAAACCGAATGACCGACGTTACCGAAGATGGTAGTAGACTAAACCTAGAAGGCGGGATAAATCCCTCCCTGCCTTCACTGAACATCATGCCAGAACACAGTCATAATGACCGCTTGGCGACACGGTTTTGTCCAGTGGGTAGTAAATAGCTGCGGCCGAAGCCTACCACCAGTATAAAAAGGCAATCAACACACACACACACACACACACAAACGCGCACACAAACATACACACATAATGGCTCGTCCACATATACCGGCCAATGACTCGGCGAGTCGTTGGCCGAACGTTCGCCCGAGCGCACAGATTATATATATGCACTTGGAGCACAGATTATATAAATCAAAAAATAAAGAAAATTTAACTAGTTTAAAGGTTTTATTCACACAAAATGGCTTCAAATGATCCATGATTGATTAATATTCAAATAATTAAAGTCGTCAGCTATGGAGCCGAAAACGTATACCAGAAATTTACCGACCATAAATATCCGAAGACATTCGTCTATAGACAAAAATTGTTCGTCCATAGACAAAACACACACACGGCGAATCATTGGGCGGTATATGTGGACGAGCCATAATATAAGTAGCATAGACAAATGAGATCGAGTCCAGTATCCCTAGCAATCACCACAAAAGTGATTCCCGCTCGATCTCATGATGTACACCATTGCATTAGCATAACACGCCGCGGCCAGGTGTGGGAATAACTGAGTCGTCGCAATGCGGTGAGCGGATCTTATATTCATAATATTATTGTTGCAACCGCACTGTTTTCAGATTTCAAAATCAAATGCGGCATTCTCAACGTTTCCTAGAGTTCTTGACGCTACTTATATTTGGCAAGCTTGTGAAGAAAATAAAGTACTTATCTAATTTACTATATAGAATAGAATAATACTTTATTGCATACCGAACAATTACAAAGAAGCTTAATGATCTAGATATCTTAATGCTAGGTAAACAATCTTCGGTCTTATCGCACTAGGCAATTTCTTACAGACAACCACACTCAAAACAAATAAATACCAACTACAAATACTACATACTATATAATACTTTACTATTTACAACTATAGTATAATAATCCTAAGGTTACAGTGATAAAACCGTTAAGTGGCGCAAAAAAGATACATGAAGAACTTTAGGGGTAAACTTTATGCAGCAGTAGTGGCAAAAACAAATTAAGTAGTACAATAATACTTACTCCGTCTTAATAAATCTAAGACGAAACAAAACCACCGAATCAGAAAATAACTTGGAGACAAGTTCGCGCAATAAACAATTTCAAGTGGGAACGCAATCCAACAATCTGGTCGCGATTCAACAAACTATTCGGCATTAATTAAGAAATATACCCATTAAGCTCGGTATGTTTTAATAAATCGCTCCCCCATTCGAGAGCTGGTCGTAAATAACCGTGACGACGTTACAACTGTTGCAACAATTCGGTGTATCTCGCCAAAATAGTTTTAATTTTCGTAGTTACTTTGGAGGAAATGCGGCATTCCTGCCTCCGACTTAACACAGTGTACGGAACACCGTCTATAAATTTAACTGCGAATTAATTTAATTTTATTACTTTTGCGGTGTTGTTGACGATTTTAATGAAAAACCATGTGTATTAGTTAAAAAACATCATCATTATAACATTATTTTTTAAATATTTATTTGATTAATTTTACAAAATTGAAATATCGATAAAATGTACATAAAACAACCTAATTTTATAATACACTGACTTTTCTTTGCAGCTACGCTATTGCGTAGCTGCATATCATTTGAAAAGTCTAATATATGTATAAAAAATGCTTGCGACATTTGCTTGTGAACTCTTTGAATTTTTTATTAAAATTTGTGTATATTTTGTAGGATTGTATTCGTAGTAGAAAAATACACGGACATATTTCCGTTCGTTGTAAAATATCTTTCAACAGTTGCAAATTTAGATAGTAAGTAACCACATAATTATATTCGTAGGTATATTATGTCATAAATATCAGAACAGGAGTTAAATATACAATCAACGATCTATCTATCAATCATTTTCTAAAAAAAAAAATACGAATATCACATATTATTCGCATTACAAATGTCATATTAAACTGTGGCACATAATTAAAAGTTCCAGCAGTTTTTCCAACTATAAAGTATTATACACTGTGACTCGCTTTGTTCAATTCAACCGGAATTTTTATGCCGTGCCAAAAAAGTTTATGTTCCTCTAGAATTCCATTGGTTCGTTAAGCCAATGGCGGTGCTTAGGAAATTGAGCCGGATTGCTATAACATTTTCGAATGAATTGCTTCAGTATTCTTCGGAATAAAAGTTGCCTTGGTAAACGTGATTAGAAAATGAGGTTGCTTTTGCAGTGAAAATAAATTTAAATAATGCATTCTGATTGATCCAAATCGCAGAGGCTGTTTTGGCAATGAAAATATCATTGAAAAGATAAGTTAAATACTTATTACTTTATTGCTACCACAAAGTAAATTTTACGACCCCAAAAATTAAAGCTATAGGTGTACCAATTGGCGGTCTTATCGCACAAAGCGACAGTACAAGGAGAGAAAATATTACTAGGTCCTTTGACCTTAGGATGTACTTTGTTCGTTTCGCTATATCTAAATATATGAGTATTTTATAAAGGCAGTCAATCAACTAGGCATTTCTTCTCCCTATATCTTAGTTTACTTACTCCGTGGATCAATATATCAAGAATTAATGATTTGGAAACGAAATATCGTCTGTCGTTCAACTTCTTTTCCGTACAGTTTATTTGCTATGTGATTTGTTCAAATCGCGATATAATGGTAGATTTATATTATGAGAATATTATTATTATATTGTTCTGTACATAATAACGTTGAAACATTGGATGATAGAATGGTGTTCTAGAATGTTCCTATTTCCTCACAGATGTAAGTCATCTAAATTCGTTGCGTAGTTTTAAATATATAAGTATACATAGGGACAGACCGATGCGGGAAGCAACTTTATTTTATACTTTATTGATAGTGATGTAAAAAAAAGTACTATTATGTACTTGATACCGAAAAGTTCACTCTCCTTTATGATTCAATGTTTCAGAAGTCGTTACATTCAGAGTGCTAAGATTAGTTAATGGATATCGATTTACTCTCAGTTGGGCTTGGACTCACCTTACCTATACGAGTATTCTACATTCTATTGGAGCCCATTCAATGGCGACTGAGAAACGACATTCAATGAATGCGCCAGCACTAAGCTATAAAGCTATCCTATAATAGCACGTTTAGATATATAAAC
Organism: Hemithea aestivaria; assembly: GCA_947507615.1. Taxonomy (NCBI): domain Eukaryota; kingdom Metazoa; phylum Arthropoda; class Insecta; order Lepidoptera; family Geometridae; genus Hemithea; species Hemithea aestivaria. The sequence continues at coordinate 2,977,464 of OX382328.1, forward strand.
ATAACAACAACATAGTTTTATTTTCGATTTTTTTTCTGATCTTACTAATATTATAAACGTGAAAGTTTGTAAGAATGGATGTCTGGATGTTTGTTACTCTTTCACGCCTAAACGGATGGACCGATTGAACTGAAATTTGATATAGAGATAGCTTTGACCTTGGAATAACACATAGGCTACAGTACAGCGGGTAAAACTGCTGGGCGCAACTAGTAAATAATATAATTAGGATGTTTTTTACACTTAAAAATAGTTAATTTATCAATGATAATTATTAAATAGGTAAATAAAATTAAAATTAATAAATTTCACATCGATTGGAGCTAAGTTTAAGTGAATGATTGTAAAAATGAAATAAATTTAGGGAAAAAATGTTTATTTCCATATCTGTATCTCAAATATTGATCCTTTTTCCACCAAACCGACTAATATTATAAATTATGTTGTAATTTTTTTAATTAAAAAGAATGGATGTGTGAATATAGCATTGTAGAGACCAATATAACTTCTAAACTTTTATAACTCTGCTACCACAGGGTATATACAGTACCATATATATGTGTATTTTTAAAGCCTTTATGTTGCTTGCTAGCCTTCAAACTCCCGAGCGGGTCGATCACGCCGCAACCACCCCATTCGAATTTAGGCTTTAATTTAAAAATGCTAGAAACAAATTAATCCACCTCCGCTTAAAAACAATTGAAGCGCTAGCTGAGGAGCTACTCTATTTCATAATCCTAGATCTTTTTTGTAAGCACCTTAATGTCACTATATGTTAGTGTCAAAAGTGAGAGGCAGAGCTAATAAACATTTTTTGAAGCAAGAATCGTTATATATAATAACAGCGCGCGGTTTCGCTTGTGACGTATTTTTAATTATTATAATAGATATTGACCAAACTTATACCTAAGCTAAATAAAAACAAAAGGGCAGAAATTAAAAATTTGCAAAATTTTGTTTAAATCAAATCGTTGTCTATTTTTTTAAAGTAATAATTTAATTACTTGTTAAAAAGACATGATGTGGATATATTCGACGGTGGATTATGATCATTCCTTCTTCGTACAATGACCTTATAAAGGGTGTATTTATCGGTTTACGGTTGACACTTGACGCCAAAATGAAATTTGGTACCTATGTATCTTAGGACCTGGAATAACACATACTATTTGTTAAGCGGTTAAACTGCTAAACCACTTACTATTATTATTATATAAAAAATCTATAATAATATATAAGCTAAGCATGAAAATAGATGTATAGACAGCATGACAAAGGTTACGTAAAATAACATCAAGCAAAACTTTAGGTTGTATGTATTTTCATAACAATTTAATTTCTCAAAACGTTATTTTTAAATATTTATTTACATATAAAACATAAAAGTAACAAATAACAGCGCAACAATAACTTAACAGAACCTTTTACCAAACGAAAACAACTTTTTCAATAACAAAAATTCACTCCGAGCACAAAATGTTTTGAGCAACTGTCATAATCACCGATGATACCATTCCCACAATTTTTTTTCTTCTACAAAATCTTTTACATTTTTTAAATTTAATAAACAATAATATCTGTGCGCAAAAAAATACAAAAATATCATTTATAATATTAATTCTTTGAATTATGAGAAAAATATAAACTTAAGCTATTTTATTTATTGAAATCTTTTTCTTTTGACAGATCTTCCATTACTTAATCTTTTTTTTGGTGTGGGAACTCATTTGTTTACAAAAAGGATTCTCCTTGTTCAATCCGAGTATAGATCGAATTTCATGATGATTTTATTCATTGATAACATAATATTATTAACAATAATAGTAACAGTGCCTCTTATTACATATTTTATCGTTCAATCTCGATACTTGATAAACATCAAACGTTTATTCTCCGGAAAAACGGCTCCAAAAGGAATCGAATGATAACATTCCCTGAGCGATACTAATATTTCTTACCTACCACCTGTTACTAAGAAAACGGGAAATAAGGTACAGTAAGCGTTCCTTGCTAACATTTTGTGTTCACTTTACTCCAGTTACTAAGTTCTTGCATTAATAAATATAGGCACATATTGCAGTACTTAGGTACTTAATAATGTAGCAGAGAAGAAAACTGAGAATTTTTATTATATGTGTTAAGATTTATTTACCCTCCTTATCTCCTTGTTCCTAAATTCATAAGAATTTTACAGTCTAACCACTTAGAGCCTTAGATATTAGTCATTCAACTGGATGAGTTATTCTCAGGCTTTTGACCCTTTGACCCGTTTGACCCTTTGCACGAAATGCACATGTTGTAAGAGCGTAGTCAAATTTGCATTCCAAAATACTTTGACGTTTTATATATTTTGAGAATTTAATACATACATACTCGTAATATTATTATTATGCACTAAGTGGAACTCTGCCAGTAATCAAACAATAATCGCTAGTGGTGCTGGCTCTATAAGTTAATAGGTAAATAAGTAAACTCTCTGATGGTGTTTACCTCTATATGCAGTTATAGATTTTTGTAACTGTTTTCCACTGTATTCGAAGTCTCTTACGTAAATTGGATCTCTGAATAGATATCACTGATTGAATTAACCGCTTCATCGGCCTTGCGCTGCCAGTAGGTATGAATACGACTTGGTTTGGATTTTATGTTATTTGCCAAGTATTTTATTAACTTTATTTTTATTTTGGCAGCCTGCGCGAACAAAACTTACTTGTATACAAAAGAACGAATTTTATCACCAAGCATATCGTCGGTATATGATGCGAAAGCGCGTACATGCACACTGCCAAACTTTACAGTGGTTAAAATAAACTGTATTTCTTTTAGGGTTTTTTTTTTAAGATTTAAAGTTTATATACGAAGTATAATTTCTACTAGAAATTGTTAGTTCCTAGCTATCACGTCTAGGCCAACGATTATGATCACTATTTTAAGATATAAAATACAATTTTTAAGCTCATACTCTTTATATTAATTTTCCAATAACCGAAATCTCTAATAAATATACTTTAACACTCATTGGGAGTAAGTAAATGCTTATGAGCGTAGGATGCACCTCTTTCAGAGTGTTTTTGAGATTCTTCAAGGAAATACTTCAAAGGAAATTCTCGAGAATAATTTACTGCGCTTTCTAATAGGTACACTGTAGGACTTTTAATCAGTAGACATTCACTTAAATTTGCCTTATTAAATAGTAAATGATTGAATAAAATACTTATTTCTACTTAGAGGTTTACCCGGTAACCTATATGTTATTTCAGGGTTTAAGCTATCTCTATAAAATTCAGCTCAATCGGCCCACCCGAAAGAAGAACCAGGCGTGAAAGAGTAACAATCATACATACATAATACATTTTTAAAAAAATCCGCGTTTATATTAGTAGGAATGATAAATAAAAATTTAATAAAATCCCAACGCAACTCTTTCAAAATATGTAAATCGCCGTTTATTGGTGGCGGCCATCTTAGATTTTAAACTTATCATGTAGTGCGTTGTAGTCTAAAAGTTAAGCCCTTTCATTTGATACACATATTGAGGGGGTTGTGGCACAGGCACAGACAGACAGACACGTCAAACTTATAACACCCCGTCGTTTTTGCGTCAAGGGATAAAAATACGTATGAAACAAAAAAATTCACGCACCACCTTATTTTATAAAAGTCAGATTTTTCAGATGGCTCTCTACCTACTGAAAAATATAATAGATTTTTTAAAGTTAATTTCACTAGTAAATTTAAAAATAAAGTTTTATTTCTACACAAAATCTTAGAAAAATATATGAAAGAAAACACTTAGCTAAATCTATGTTTACATAATAGTATTGTCACCCGAGCAAGCTCTAAAACATTGGTAAATTTTCCAGAACGTGAGCCGGAGATTTAACGCAATTTATCTGCACTCATGAACTTCTCATTTGAAACGATTTACCCTCTTGTACCAGTACCAGGCGTTCGCTTAGATGATGACACAGTTTAACAATGCAGTACACTTACTTCTATTTATGTAGAGTAGTACACTAGACAAAACTCTGTCGCCAAGAGGTCATTATGACCGTATTCCGGCATGATGTTCAGTCAAGCCAGCAAGGGATTATTCCGCCTTATAGTTTTAGTCTATCATCATCACCACCATCTTTGACAAAGGAAGAAGCTCAAGATCGATAAACGTGTAGGAAGTACAGCCACATGGAACGTTAGTACTTGTGAAAATGTTCAGTAGAAGAAGGAATTGCTCTGTTTATTAATATAATTATGTATATGGTCAAGATTATTTGTTTTTCATACACACTAATTAATTATAACGATATAAACGGCAGTGTTTTCAGCTATGTTCATAGCTTATTCGCTTACCTAACCTTAGAAAATACGAGCTTAACTCAGAAATGAAGTTGTTACAATTACAAATTTTTCTCTGCACTTATTTAAGGTACATTTTTAAGTTACTGGAGTACTCATGTAAAAGGACGTTAAACGTATATTATATACTTTCAGTGTACCTGTATTGGGTTTGATCAAGTAGTGAGTTTCCATACTGTATATAAGATTCTTTGGTTTTATCCCCAGAGTAGGTGCTCGCGACCGTATTACAAACACTTCGCCATTTCGCAAGATCGAATTTACCCACAGTAGTCAATCGCGAACTGATCAAACTTACATGCGCGTAATCGGATTAGATAGTGTTTCATATATTATGGCGTTTTGAAAATAGAGAAAATTCTCGAACCACGAAACCACCGTCCTTCCAGTGTTGTATATTTCCTCTCCCTGCACGGTTGTCTGGAAGAGATCGCTCTGAGCGATAAGACCGCCAATTGATACACCTTTATTTTAAGTTGTTGAATTTGTAAAATTTATACTTTATATGTGGATCAATAAAGTGTTTCTTATCTTATCTTAAAATTCTTAAATATTAAAATTTTCAAAATATTTGACCGACTCAAAAAATTAACGGAGATTTACAATTCTGCCGCCATACAAGTTTAATTTTTTTTATTGAAACTTGCACTATGCCCTAAGTATTACAAATCATTCATAAATTTCTTCATATATCTAAATATATAAAAGAAAAATGTGACTGATTGACTGACTTATCAACGCAGAGCCCAAACCGCTTAACAGGTTGGGTTAAACTTTGGTATACAAATAGTTGTTATGATGTAGACCTCCCCTAAGATTTTGCCATGCGGGCAATGCCGCGAGCATAAGCTAGTATTTACATAAATTCACATACGACATACATACATTTAATCATTTATACATTTAATGATTTATAAAATTAGGCAAGCAGGAATTCATCGTTGAGAGGGCTTACAGGTAGGCTTACACAATATCATATGCTTCGCCTCGCTTTTGCATCCGGCTCTGTACTTATTTAGCAAGCAAGTTTCTTTTGAAATTACTTCTTAAGATGCGTTGTTGCAAATAAATATTTTTTTCCTTCTGTTAAAAGCTACTAATTACGAATAGGGAATACGACAAAATTAATAGTCGTACATGATTTTTTTTCTATAATAATATTTGTACTAAAACGCGTTTAAACAAATTCAACCACTTGACCCATACATAATACTCGTATGTACATAATACACTTTATTGAAACACCACATTACAAAAAAAAACTCTAAAATATTATCACAATGTAAAGACAATGATGTTACAATTGACGGTGCCATCGCTAAAAGCGATCTCTTCCAGACAACTATGCCAGGAAAAGGAGTAAAGGACTTGATTTTGAAATGAACTTGATTTTCTTTCCACAAAATCATGACAACAAAGGAAATATCATTACCCCAGTAGCTTGAAAGTAAACATGACTGAGACACGTAGCTGTAACTACCTTAATTTACCACAAAGAAGGCACTTCCCAGAACCTTGAGTAAAGTTACCAGCAAAGATATTTTCCTATTCACCGAGTCTTGTTTATTTAATACGTACTCGTACTCGTAAGTACCTAAGTACAATTAGTTTCTTGGAAACTTTATCTGCCTTTTATCATTATTCTTGGCCTATCTTAGCTCCTTTTTACTACCTGAAAATTACTAGATATGTTTATTTTGATAATAGCAGAAATAACACCCTACAGTATAGTACACGAATACTAGTTTGATACGCTTGGATTTTCTGTAGGATTTTGTATTATTGTAGATTATTGACAGTCGATGGATGGTACAAGTGTTTTCAATTGCTGTATCACTAGATTATAAATAGTCGTAATGTCCCTTGCCCCTTTATCTCAATATACTATGTATATATGCCACAAAAAAGGAACAGTAACTAATTTTATGAAGCACTTATTAATATTATTTATTAAACTGTGGTTAGACGACGTATCTGTAGCCTCAGCACCGCAATAATTTAAGCTTACGAATACAATTTGTACGTCGGGAAACGAATGGAGAGAGGCGACAGTATAATTTCATGAACAAGCAGGTTCCTCTTATGTTGTCACTGAAGGTTTATTAAAGCACTAATTGTATTTAATTTTATAAGCACAAAGTATTAAAATAATGGAAATTTTAAACCCTACTTTCAATTTTTATTCTAATAGCATACCTCTATAGAACAGATTATTCCTCTTTACTACAGGTATTCCTAGACTTAACATTAAGGGGACTCGACTATGCATGTATTATGGTAGCTGACGGACATAATACTTTTCTTTATATTACGTACTTTTTAGATATTCTGGTAGTTTCCGCCTGCCCTACTATCCGCCCCACTGGTGGGGCAGGCGAGACTGTCAATAAATTTTGCGTCTCACGTGCCCCACTGATGGCGTTTTGATGGGGCAGGTGATACTATTTAAAAAGTACGGTTCTACGTGCCCCACCAGGGCTGTTACTCATTTTAAAATGTCACTTGTTGGAAATAAAAATAGCTGTAAATCATACAAACGGGATTCGAACCAGCGACCTTCTACATCGCAAGCGGGTCCATGGCGCCGAGGTCACTTCTTTATCTCTATTGTCAAAACTCACATTACGGTACATGTAAAGGAATGCACGTCATCTATAAAAGCGACACTCAACTTAGTAAAACTAGCAACGTTCAAGGATCAAAGACCTCGCTCAGCTCAATGGGCCCGAGACTCCAAAGCTTTGATGTCCCGATGCGATAGACCACCCCGTGTTTAAACATTTTCGTCTGAACTATACAAGAAAAAGGTTGAATGGACGTTTTGCTTGAATTGCGCTTTGAGAATTGTGAGAATCAAAGCGGGCTAAAACAGATTCCTAAAATAAACATGCTCGCTACAACATACGAGTACATACATATAAGGCTTGAGTGGAACATGAAATTAAATAAAAAATTGTATGGTTTTACTCGTATTATATCGGCCATAATATGGGTGGACGATATAGTCAAAATTGTGGGCTATAGGTAGACAAATTTGCACAGGACTGGGTCAAGTAACATATTGCGGGCACTTATGCCCCCAGCAGTGGGATTGGATGCTGTGGATGATATGATGATTTTTTTATTACCTCAACACAGTGATTTACATTTAAGACACAAAAAAAGTTACCTCACCTTAATAATATGTATATTAATTATTGACCAGATTTAACTCCCAGAGTGATCTTCCGGATATCGTCTTGATATTTCCTTGCTTTCAACTCAGCCATAGCAGCCCACATATTTCCAGCAGTTGCGCATATTTGTGAACCCAAGTGCGCCATACGGTCACATCCCACGCAAGTATGCCCTTTATCCACAATACTGTAAATTTTAATAATAGACCTATGTGTCTGGTTTCCCCACTGAAAGTAACCAATGTGTTATTCCAGTGTTATACTAGGGCTACAGGGTTCCAGGGCTACCTGTTTACGTAATTTCATTCTTATATTGAACTTTTGTTGTTTAAGTATTTAATAATATTTCCTCTCCCTGTGCTGTCTTAAAGAAAACGCCCTGAGCCATAAGACCGACAATTGGTACACTAACTTATTTTATTATGTGTACGCAGTGTGTAATGTCCTGAGATATTTAATTATTATGCCTCTAATATAATTTATATAACATGCAAAATTCTCACCACCAATTCCTAATCCTAACCTCCACAAATCCACCATCCTCAATCCACTAAAAAGTAGGGTGTAGTTTGTAGCCAGTTTTGCTCGGGTAATCCAGTTTCTTATCCTTCTTAGCGTAACATTTTTTACACATATTTATCTTTCCTTGAATATAAGTAATAGAGGCAAACAAAAGCGTGAAAGCCCATTACCAGAACATTATCATGCATACCTACCACATGTTGGATGTAAAATATCTGAACAGTATCTCAGCTTTGAGTGGAGACCAGCAAACGAAGCGTAGGACGTCTACCCACAAGGTGGACAGACGACCTTATAAAGGTCCCCGAAAGACGCTGGATGCAGGTCGCTTCCAAACTTGTGGAAGTCCAAAGGGGAGGTCTATGTTCAGCAGTGGACATCCTACGGCTGAGATGATGATGATGATTTCAGCTTTCACTGTCCCACTGGTCTCAAACTTCGAATTTGCACTAAAATTAAGATTTTCTGTAGTGGAGGCCCATTGCAGGTGCCGCCTCGGAAAGTACCACATTTTTGCATGTTGCATCACATTGTTGAGGGCTATTAATTACAAATATATTACTAGACTGGGTTTAGATCATGCCGGAAAGGTATACTTACCTGCCTGAAAATATTTTGCAGTGAAAGGCCGCGAAGACTAATCACGTGGCTCTTTGCGGCGCGACCTTTTAAATTCTTAAACGTATTTAGTCACGAATAACTTTTAAAATTTAAAAGGTTTAAATATAGTTCTGCACCATTAAAATGTGCAGTTATATATTTGTACTTCTAAAAAGCTTAATCACTGTAACTTTATCTAAGATACCGTGCTACATTGCAAGGGCGGTCTCGCAAGAGTTTCAGAGAAAATAACTCATGTAACTCACGCTTTGTTCAAGTAATTCCAAGTTATATAATTGGAGCTGCTTTCAAGGGTATCACAACACATCATTATGTACAGGAAGGAACTTCGTGAGACGATTTACTTCAACAATGATACTTGATATTTGAAAATTATCTGTGCAACAAAATATTGATTTCAAATGGACAGTCGCATATTCTTCTTATTGAAATTAACCTATGTTGTTTTTCTTTTTAGGGCATAAACTATCTATGAACTATAAACATTCATCAGCCTTCAATTGCCCATTCCTGAGAATGATATCTAGATGATTTTGCCATTCTGCCCTGTCCTTGCTGTCCTCTTCCAGCTGCCTCCTGCCTGTTTTTCGATGTCATCCGTTCATTGCGCCGTCGGACGACCCGGATTTCGCCTCCCTAATCTAGGCCACCATTGCACATACTTAATTAAAGATTTATTGACATGAATTTACAAATATGCACACTATTATTACCTTAGCTACTTCACCGTCGATATAGTATAAATATGTTCAAGTTCAATTTATAAGGAACGGAAAATGTCAAAGTGCACAAGGCACACTCGTAATTTTTCGCGAACCCTTGACCCTCCAAGCGGCGTATAGATGAATATGAAGGTTTATGCTGATGGTACCCCTACGTCGAGTGTCGGAGCAGATCAGTTATTCAAATGTAGTCCTCAAATAGAACTATAAGCGACGTACGGATAGCAAAGCTTGCGGTTCTCGGGTCGCGGTACCGATTTCCGGGCTCTGACTAATGCTACGATTTATAAGGTGGTCGGGTCGTGTGAAATCTGTCTAGATTTATGCCTGCTATAGTATTCTGGCGTGAAAGCTTTATACTGAAACTTTTAGCGCCAGTATTGAATACGATATCATCGCTGCTCGTTTCAATCTTACTGTTCTATAGAATTTCTCAACGTCCTTTTACAATTCTGTTTTTAGGTTTTCTAGCCTTTATTTCAGGTGCTCGTTTTTAAATAATAGAATACTTAATGGATTTAAAATATCTTACGATCTATAGAAAACTCAAAATAAAAATAATTACCTTTTTTTAAATCGTAAAGCCGAAACACATTAACTCGTTGCGGTGTCGCGTCGTGGGCCATATTTTGATGGTATCTACGGCGCCTTAACGCGTTTCTTTGTTTCAACCCTTATATGACTACTTAATTGGAACAATACATTTTCATGGCTAAAAATTTACGTGGCTAATTAACTAAAGGTAATATATAAAAGATGTACCTATATAAACATGCGGAAAACCTTGTTAATATTTGATTCAAACTGCAAATTCTTGTGGACACCAAGCTTTAAACCACAGACTAAGCACATTCAAAATTATTAATCCCAGCCTATTCAAGCCGCGACCTTTATAAAGGGGTTAGTGAGGGCACAAGTGTGTCACGTACCTATAACATGTATCTATATATGTAGGTAAATGTCAGACATCACTTACGTTGCATATTTTATGATAGAAATTAGGCCTGTTTCCATCTGCTTATTGATATCCAAATAAAGACAAATTTTCGATTTTCATTAAATTATTTTCCATGACGTACTCGTATTACCAAATGACTCATATTATTATTGCGTTCGGTCTGGTTTGTCCCACAGTTTTTTTTTAATTTTTTTTATCGTAGACTAAACAAGCGTTTGACTGTAATCTCACGTTGGTAAGTGACGATGCAGTCGAAGTTGTAGCACGCTTGTTCAGTAAGAACCTATTCACTCTTGATTTGAACAAACCCACGTTATAGCATTCGGGAAACACTGAGAGTGGACAAAAGCACAGTTGGACAAAAGCTTCCTTTTTCTCTCTATTTATCTTGGTCAAGAGCTATGCTTGTCCAGGTATTGCAGAAAGCATCTAATTCGTCTAACATCTAGTTCTGCGCGGTACTAGATGTTAGACGTTTTTTTTTTTTTAATTACTCATAGTATGGTAGTTCGGATATTGTTCGTCTACATGCGGCACATAATATGAGTCCAGGACAAAAAAACTGTAATTTATAGTGAGACAAGCCAATTTTACATAACGTTACTCACCGTCTACAAAATCTTAGTGTGATACGCGTTGACGTTCAGATGTATGTTTGATATAGGTTTTTCGGGCTCTGGTCATCGTCGAAGCACGGTAAAGTTGAAAATTCCAATGTAAAAATGGGGTTTCTGTGATTGGTTAAAATACCATCAAATCAGAGAAGGCAATGTCTATATTAAAAAAAAAACTATATTAAAATACCACAACTACATAATACGAGTATTATTATGTTCAAGAATTTATGTCATCATTTTTTATCACAAATTTCCGTGGAAAACAGATACGCGATACGAAAATGTCACGTCGTTTACATAAAAACTTTTAAAAAAGCTCACGTGTTTATTCCAACAATAATAAAGTGAACCTACTTGTGTTCAGTTAATTCAAAGGTTAATAAATTCTCCCTCATTTGAACTTCCCGTCACGTTTTGCTGTTAAAATTCTCATACGTTTGATCGCGTTATTAGGGGAACGGGGAGCAGGCGCGTCGTGCCAAACAAATGAGATCGCGGTGCGAAGATATCATTGTAGCCTGGATGGTGCTACCGATGATCTTAATAAATTAACATTATGCTTAGATAACACTACCATGGATGTTATGGGTATTTGATTTTGTGTATTTCATGGCAAAAAAGCATTTATTTGTTTAAAGAATTACATAATATTATTAATATACAATATTAATTATTAGACGTGGCTATAGAACATTTTGTACGATAGCTACTCGTAACGCACTACAGCCATCCGATTTCTGTCAATTATCGTTAGGTGAATTTAGGTCTGATTCGGATCGATTCTATCGCGAAACGCTCTCAATCTTAACTAAAAAAACAGAAGGTTATTTATTTATTGCCAATTTACAAAAAAGCATAGCTAGCAAAACTTAGATTATTCTAATTAACTAAAATTACAATAGGAGGAAAGTGTCGCATAAGAACGTCTCGCTGCCAGGATCTACTACTAACTACAGACCTAATATTTTCGTTTGAGATGTTATCTCTGAAACACATACTATATTATAATCTATTAGGTACCAACCTTAGTGGATACGACTATAAGATAAATCTGGAGATTTCTTTTTGCAACAAAAAGATATCCCTCCTCGTGTAATCAGACATTATTCTTTCCGGCAGCGCGCTACGTTGGCGTGCTCAATAATTTAGTCGGGTAATTCGTTTGGGAACGAAACCACGCATTTATTATTCAACGGCGATTCTGAAACTCGCTCAGCCGTCCCTAATGCATCACAAAATGTATACTAATTTGGATCAATTGATTGACTGCGTTCACAGAGGTAGACGTTGTGACGTGTTGATGGCACTTTCAAAAAGCTAAAATGGTTTAATTAAAATTTTAAAATATAAAATTGTGATTAATCTATAGTATTATGCTAGAGGTCCGATCTCGCTCCGCTTTGGGTATTATGATTCAAAAATATCAAAAAAGATCAAATTCGCATTTTAGGGTTAAATTATAAAGAAAATTTTGCAACTTGGCCAGAAACCAGTTTAAAGTTTACAATTTTAGATTAAAATCAAATTTAAATAAATAAAACAACATTCACAAAATTATATTCACAACGATTTTTTATTTATTTTAGGAAATTTCACAATAAAAGTCTTGACTGGATCTTATCCATAAACGGCAAATATGCACAGCAAATGTAATATTTTTACATATATAAATAAAAATCTTAACTTCTACTCATGAATATTTACAATGAACCCTCACATAACATTAAATGTAACCGTCTTACAATTTTAACTCCTCAAAATTATGATTTTTTTGGAATGTAAACTTTGGTTTTAAATCTTAAATAATAACTTAAAATTATGAGCGGTTTTTACATTTTTTTATATTGTCCAAATATCGCTCTAAAGCAAAGTAAAGGTAAAACGCGTACGTACATGGTTACCCTGTTGCGAAAGAATTACGTAAATTGCACATTACGAACTATTCAAAACCATCTCGAACTGATTTAACAGGATTAATATTGATTTAAACACATATTTTCGCAACAGAATTTTGCTAAACCAATTAAATAATCATTAATAATAATTTAAATTACAATAAAGTATGACCAGCCTACAATGGTATTATTTTATAACTATTAAAATAAGTTTGGTCACAACAGAAAAACAATTATGTAGAAGCCTTTTTTTAAGCAATGTTTTGGTTCAAAATTTAGTTTTTAGGCCAGGTGTAACACATCTCTAGATTTTTTAATTTTCTTTACAAGAAATAAAAGCTTACATCAAGTGACACAGGTATTTTAAAATTAATAATTTACATGTATTTTAAAAACTATAGCATTACGTGTTACTATTTATTTTATTTTAATGACGTTAACATCGAGAAAAAATATTTTCAAAGTTGCCCACAGATCTGTTACATACGTGAAGTAATAAAAATCTTATTTATCATATCAGTACACGTAAACCAGCATTTTATAAGAATTTAAACTAAAACTGGTATTGAAATTTCTGAGCTGGCGCAAACTATGGCGGGGCACACCACAAGTAAGTAAGATGCGTTGCCCTGCGGCGTAGTTTGCCTCTGCCTTTTCTCGATGTAAGGTGGTTGCTATATTGGTATCTAGAGAGGCTTTGAGCTTGTAAGCTATTTTAAATTCTTTACAATTAGTCAAAGTTTTTCGATTTTCGACTTTTTCGATTCTGACTAGATCTCCATCGCCGAAACAATTGAACGACCACAATATTAACTAATGCAATGGATACATAATGTAATTATTATCTCCATTTGATTTCTCAAGAACACAGTATTGTCTCATTTTATATATTAACATTTTTATAACAATAAACATTCAAGTTACAAGCTGTTTGTTTAAAATTGAAGATAAATGCTATTTTAATCGTGCATTAAATTACATTACAGACGAAATAAAAATCAAAATCTGTTTTTATATTTTCTTGGAGATGTTTTATAAAGTGGAAACGATACACTAACAATAAAAAGTAGAAAATTTATTTTTTCGTGTAATGAAACCATTTTATTTCTAAAAACTTTTTCCATAAATATTAGTTAAATATTACAACAATACAATATTATTGGTTTATATGTACTGCAACAAAATGTGTGAATTTCAACTGAAATGTGATTTGACTCTGACAGTGATCGTTGTGTGGTCAACCTATAATATAAAATATGGATTTTCTGTAGATCGGCTTGTAGCCGATCTGTGGTTAATAAAAGTATTCTTCACTGCTGTAGTAGCTGCAGTATAGTTATTTTGTTTTTCGCTATAAAGGCCATACAAAATTTGCCATACAAAAAAATATATATTATGAAAGATATGTATGTGTATTTATGAATAAAGAAACTTTTTATCAACATTTGAAACCATAATTTATTGACTAAAACAACATAATTATTATGTACAACTATGCAATAATATCATTTCCACTTTACGTACATTGCTACTCTTAAGATAATGGTTTTGTTTATACGTATGATGTATTTGTTAATTAACAATTTGAGCTAATGCGGACAGCAAGATTATCGAGACACACGTGTAGATGCTTGTGCCTGAAAAATAAGAAATCATTTTATAGCATACAATTAAGATATAACACGCAATTTGCCTAATTATACAAAATTTCTAGTTAAAAAGTTTTATTTTATTATTTTGCGATATAAAATATTGAACAAGGAAAAATAAATGATATTATGACGATAACAAAATGGATTTGGAAAAAAATGCGCGATGCACAAAAGTATCCACAATATAAATGTATTCTTAATTTAGATATGGAAAAAAATGAATAATGAAAAAATTGCAGTGTTCTTAGTTTTATTATAAAAAATATATAATATGATTGGAAACGCATCCGTTATTAACAATTTTAATTGGAAGGTTAATTGACGCTTCCACGAGGTTTCAGGTGTTAATTAATACGTGATAGGTATATTATCAGTATCATTAAGAACGATGGGATAACACAAGAATATATTTGAAATGATACAAAGGGTGATTCCGTAATGCGTTCTAGCCCGTATGTCCCCGAGTGGCTCCATCGGGCCGCATGCGAATTTGTACCTTATTTAAAAGAAGCTAGGAATAATAGATGTCAATTTTGATTTGAACCGGAAGTGTTTCCTGGATCAAGGGGCTAGCTAAATCTCTTAATGATGGTCGAGATAGCCGTACATCTATTTGATGCTTAATTATATTATGTTTGCTTTGTTTTTTTTAACTCGTGCATGGGTGAACACTACGTCGGATCCGAGTGAATCCGAGCTGTATCTTAATCCGTCACGACCAAAGTAGTCGCGGAAAGGAATATCCGAATTCGATAAGTCATCTGAATATAGGATTTGGACCGGGCGAAGCGAATCCGCTCTTACAATTTGAATTAAGTAGTAAGCAATACATAACCTTTGGTATATTATTTACCTTTTGAACCAACGGCGGCAGCAAGCTGCATGTCCGCTGCAGTGGGCATCTCAGGAGTCGTGCTGATTGGCCCTATACATAATTAACATGAAATTATTTATATTATTTGAGACAAAATGATAATATATAAAGAAAAATGGCATTGCTTAAGAAACGTTGATTCGATCGCCACCTTAGGCCACTCCTAAATTGGGCAACCACGAATCTTAACGACATCGCTGCGATCGCAGCGTAGTCTTCGCAACTCTCCGGTGACTGGCGTGTGTCACCGAGTAGACATCGCGACTCTCCGGCGACTTTCGTTGCCGACATTCAAAATTGAATGACTGATCTATCAAACGCATAAGGTAATATCGTACATATTTGGTATACAAATAGGTACGTTAGTAAAAAAATTCTCCACGAGCGCTAAAAACGGTGAGCATATTATACTCAAGTAAGAAACAAAAATATTCGATAAAAATATTTTATCAACAATAATAAATATTATGTGACTGAAAAAAAGTTATCCCAACTCTCCCGTTGGAAACTAAATCGTGGATAACATTGGACTGAATTAGTGTGGTGTTCCTCTGGGAACTGTAGTAACAAAGAGAACCATCCATCATAACTATCCATCTTTCAACGTCCAATCATAAAGAATCTAGTAATTGCACTATTATACTGTGTCTGTCTACGTTTGTTGACTTTTGATTAAAGCTTATAAAATTCTTTTGAAGACTTAAGGGGTTGAGCTTTAATAGCTAGAAGAATAAACCTAGTTCTTAGTTGTATTTATAACTATTGTTGCTTGAATGTACGCAATGAAGAGTTTCTCTATAATATTCTTTTCTACATTAGAAAACTAATCACACCACAATAAATTACAAAAAATAATTTAATAGGTACATTTGATGTTATAGGTAAAGTTTTTAACTAATTTTTTGATTTTAAAATATTATTTGAGATGACTTACATTATATTGTATTAATATCATTTACTGATATTCCAAAATTTAAAGGAAGAATTTTAGTGAAATCATTCGAAACCAATCAAGAGCAAGATCACAACAGAACACTAATAGTTCGCTTCCAGACACTAGGAAACCTAAACGTGCTCGCGCAGCAGCTGTGATATTTTAGTACAACGCATTTATTCTACAATAGAGCTAACGAAGCGTAAAATTATCCAGCAGCAGGAAACGGTCTACTTCAGATAGCTGTGTACACAAACTTTCCGCTGATAAAAAGCTTAAATGGCCCTCTCGAAAATTATGCCGCGAAATTGTTATTTTCGTGCCTCCTTTAAAAATATTTTCATGAGCCATACTTTCTCACCGCCACAGCTTTAATGACGTTTGCAGACTTATACAGTGGTTAGATTGCTTTTTTATGAAAATACCTTTTTTATTCATGGGACATTGTTTTACCTATTCAAGAGGCTGCGGATTCAACCGTTTTGTATATCGTTACTCTGCCATTAATTTTGCTTCCTTCAAATTTATTTAAATATTTTTTTGGTTTACAATTATTTAAATAAAATATCATTGTACCTATATGCTGCAATTCTACGAAGCACGTTAAAAAATCGAAATACATTAAAAATATAACGTTATAGAAACATTTTTGTGGGATTACATTTTAATATTATGCTTTTCCAGAAAATAAATAATAATATACGCATACATTTGTAAAACTTTTTTTAACCGTCCATTTTTAATGTAAAAAACAAAATGAGAGAAAACATAAGCAATATCAGCAATCAGCATCGTTCCAGTGAATGGGAAAAATTATCATTCACATTGTTTTCTTGAAGCAATAAATTATTGTGGATATTACAAGAGAACAAAAGTAAAAATTGTTTTTACAAAAGAGATGTACGTGTTGTATACTCATTTAATGAAACCTTTAATCTTACTATTTTTCTTGTCGATTGACTTTTTATTTGAGTATACATACGACAGTGGCAGTGGTTTGCAGGTTTTTTGTATCTTTTTTATCTATTGTGTATCAAATGAATCAAACAAAACTTCAATTTTTGGCTTTTCCTCGTACGAGTACTCAATGGTGTATTTACACCATTGAGTGTCTTCTTTAAAATGTTGGGAGAGAACCCATTTATCCCCCAAAATTCGTCTCCTTTCCCCATTTGACACCCATTTTTTTTTATTAGCACAGTTTTTAGGTTATGCTAAAACATTTCAGCAGATCCGACGGTCCGACATTTATTATTCTGTGTAATATTTATTGCCAACTGAGAATTTACAAAATAACTTACAAAACTACATCTTATATCATACTTTAGCTTAACAATCGGTGGTGTTATCGCATCTTAGACAATATATTATTTAATTTCTTACCAGGGTAATAAATGGCTTCTTTCCTAACGGCGTATTTCGCCTGGTGTATCCTAAGGGTGCAGATGAACTCCGCAGGTGAAGGCAAGTCAGCGTCGTTGAGGGTCACCGACGCCACGGCTGAATACCTTCCATTCACTAGTTTCAAGTTATGACTTACGCCTTCTAATCGCCTGCAAACAAAAGGTTTATATAAGAAAAACCTGTCTATAATTCGCACTTACTCGTGTTATACATACGAGTTTTTTTTTTATATTAATCTGTACAACTGCTGCTTCATTTAGACCCACTCTTTTTGCAGCACCCTTAAATACTAACAACATATATGAATCTTAAAGTACACATCCGTTATACAATAAAAAAAATAATTAACGTAAATTCATGTATTTTTTTAAACATACGATTACATATTCCTGCATTAATATAGAGGTAAAAGTACATGCAACATAATGGATATATGATGGATACATAGAAATGTATCCATCTTTATGCAAAGAAGTAAGAAGACGAACAAGACCCTCTCCTGACACCCTGTGCTACCCAGGATTCACGCCTAAATGGGTGTCGAAAAAAAATTACACTGCAACACAAGTGTGTCGATAAACTTTAATGGTATCTTTAAATTTTTGCCTGCTTGTTTAATTTACTCTTGTCTTTTGTATTCTGTAATAATACATGTTTTACCTTCAGTGTAACAAGATTTCAACTTGAAACTTAAACACAACTCAAGCTTCCAATTTAAGTTTGTGTAAGCAGCATTGTGGAGTGGCGACCACATATTTATTATTTGTTGTATAACTTGTTAATAACTTTAGGGAAATTATTTTATATACTCGCATCTCTAAATAAAAGATTACATTTTTTGTTTTCAAAATATATAATAAGACGACCAAGGCGCTCTCCTTTTGACGTTACCCATTCTAATCAGTACAGAGTTAGCCAGGATTTCACAATGATGTTAAATTTTGGGGGCGCTGCACCAACGCTCTTGACTTAAGAGTCATACTATATTAAGACTCTTCAGCCTAGTATTATTTTTTCTTAGGTTAACCGTAGACCATCATCTCACCTTTTTTAGGGTTTTTATTCATTATAATAGGTAAACCTTTGACCACGATCTCGCATGATGTTAAGCCATGATGCGGCCGTAATAAACTAAACCTAGAAGTCTGAATAAATCTCTCACCTGATTTGTTTTAAGTGTTTAGCTAATCGTATTATTACATAACAAAATACTGTTGTACTAGAAACGATGCGCGATCTTTTTTTTAAATATAACGTTAATACGTTGAGCTTTCGAATGGATGCCAAATTAAAAAGGAAAAAAAGTCCAGAAGATTTTAACAGGCAAATAAATTAAAGTCTATTCATACAGTTTTTAGGTCAAAAATATTATGTTGATGTATTATCGAGGGTGAATGGTCACCGAACAAAGAAACTTGGCATGAAGGCAAGATTAAACTCAATTCCGCATAGCGCCACCTGGACGTTTCTTTGCCAACTCTCACGTTCTCTAGAAATATTATGTTTGGCGAGAAAATTCTCATTTTGCACTAACACATAACGTCGCCATATTCTTGATCATTATTATTTTACGCTTAATATTTATTTTTCCTTTATAATTCTCGAATAGTATTTAATTTTATTAATTGTCCAAACATCATCAGATTTTTGATTTAAATGTAAGGTAAATAGTATCTATATTTTTATAGAAAATCCGAAGTTAAAATTCAGTAATAATTCATTAAAACCGATAATATTCATACCACGAGCGCCGTTTGAGCTCAAACACCAAAGTTTGACTTCTGATTTTCCTCTAATTTCCAGTGAATCGTTTGACAAGGACATGAAATGGCAAATATATGTAGACCTCCCCCTCTCTTCTCAGCCGTAGTGAAATCAGGTCGTAAGGGGAGTGAGATAGAATTTGATATGTCAGAGTATGTTGGTCGCAGGGTGATGTATGAAGTAACCGATGCCGTATATAACCAGCGCAGCGGCCGCACTGCGGGAACTGCTCGCGTTATGCTCTAATGCTGCAAGCAATTTAATATGAAATGTTGCTCTGAGCGATTGTCTAGGATTTGAGGCAATGTCATGCTTTATGGTGCGTTCCAAGATAAGTGAATTATGTGCTTAAATGCACAAAGGCTTTTGTTGATTGCGCTTTATGTGACGGTTCTCTATCTAGAACAATATTATGATCATTTAGATTTATTTAGCAAAATTAGTAGAGTTTCTATCTTAATTTTGTATTTATTTATGTTCATAAAATTATTAATTATTACGTTTCAAGTAAAACTGAAAAAGCTCTCACCTTAATATTGTTTAATTATAATATTTCAAGCCTGTTACCAGGTCAGAGCGCGACACACAAAGCGGCCATAAATAAGGAAGCTTACAACAAATTGTATAAACATACACAATAATTACGTAAAAAGTGAGGCTTATCGGCCATTTCGCAGCGTACGGTGCCCGTGTGGTCAGCGGCTGTTTACGTGTTAACTAACCATAAAAGCCTCAACGGTGTGTACCCACGGTCCCAAGTACCTATGGCGAGAAAACAAAGAGTTCGGGAGCCTCACTCAAGCATTAAAAATTAGTGTCGGGAAGCGAATCGATACCTTACACGTTCCGAAGCAGTTGGCGTTGTAAAAACGGGACTCGCGATTTCTACTCTTAGGGTTCCGCTTCCGATCGGATCTTTTTTATAATTAGAGAGTTACGTTTTTTCGTGATGTCATTAAAATATTATTAGTACGTTTATAATTATACGTAGCAGACGACTTAAAATAACAGCTCAACATCAGACGAGCCCTTATCCGTCTATCTCTAAAATAATAAAAAAAAAAAAAATTATAGGAATTTGGCGTTATCTTGTCCATTATAATTGGTTATTAAATATTTTCATATTGGTGGTAGGGTTCGACCGTTGCTAGTTTACCACCCACTGGACAAAACTTTGACAACAAGCAGTAATTATGACAGTGACAGTGTTCAGTGAAGCCAGGTAGGGATTTATTCCGCATCGTCGCATAACATCACGTAAGATCGTGGTTAAAGGCTATGCTAGAGCGGAATTAACACATTATTTCAATAAATAATGTGTTAATTCCGCTCTAATTGTGGAATCCAAAAAAACTCGCTACTTAGAGACTAATCACGCTAATTAGAGAGATGTAGCACAACATTTTAACTACGAGAAATAAACAAAAAAATAAATATTTATTGCCAAATTTTACAAAATTGTAACTTTTAACAAATTTATTACAACATAAAAAAAGATAAAAATTAAATTAATAATTAAAAGCAGAAAACTATTGGCAGTCCCTACTGCGCCACTATGCTGAGTTGGGGACCGATTTTTGGCACACGCTTATCTATTGTTTTTATTTATTGTGTTTATATTTTTATTAATATTTTTATATATGTGTGTGTAACACCAATATCTGGCGAGCATACCAGCTCGTAAGAAGCGATTCGCTTCGTCTTTCATTATGAGAACGGCGAAGTTATGGAACTCGCTACCACTCTTAGTGTTTCCCGAATGCTATAACGCGATATCAAATCAAGAGTGAATAGGTTCTTACTGAACAAGCGTGCTACAACTTCGACTGCATCGTCACTTACCAACAGGCAACAGGTGAGATTGCGGTCAAACGCTTGTTTAGTCTACTTTAAAAAAAAAACAAATAAATATTTTCTTTCTTTAATAGTTTTCTGCTTAGCAGTAGGAATAACGTTATTTATTGAATACCTAATAAAATTAAATGTAATATTGTACGGGTCCCTCACCTCTCCGGCGTGGCTAGCGTGAGGCTGGGCTCGGGGAAGGCTCCGTCCGCAGCGCAGATGACGTTCACCGTGTCATCGTCCGTCTTGTTCATCATCAGGCGGAAGTTCGTCTCCGGTACTGTAACATTACACCTGCACTCACTCACGGAACCGACTTTGCATGTAAGGCTCTTTATTCAAACACTTTGATAATGTTTTAAAAACATTAGTAGATCTAATATTATAAAGGTAGCGCTTTAAATAATTACTACTGATTTAATAGGAAAAAAACATATTAATGTTTAATATAAAAACAGTCCTTAATGCATGCAACGATTGATTTTATTTATTTAGCTAAGGTTTTTGTATAATAATGGATTTTAAGCATTTCTGCTATTTTTGTGGTGTACAATAAAGAGTCAATTAAACCAATCCATTTAAATGATTGTTTAAAATGTCTACCTTTAATATTTTAAATTAAATGCTTATATTTTCTAGGATATGATATCATAGATAAATTAAGTCAGAAGGAAATCAAAGTGACTACAGAAATTCCAAAATTGTTGAATATTTTTTTAATTGAAATATTTTTTTTGTTGTGAATTAATCAAAAATACCTATATCAAAAAATCTAAATTATAATCTAAACTTAATATAAATCGAGCGAATACATTACAGATATTGTAAGCATTATTAAGTTTATCTCGTATTACGTAAGTTCGTCCAATTTGTGGGGTTTACCTCGTATTCGACCTTTGACAACAAAGCTCTCTCGTATTAGATTAGATTTGAAGATCGGCTTATGGCCAGTAATCCCAGATGTTATATTCGGGAAGACTTACAAGTGGCGCGTAAAGGAGATGTGAGCCGTGAGCCGTGCGGCAGATGCCGGAATATAAAACCTGTTTGCCATTTGGTTCAAAATACAATATACAGCGGTAACGTAATAATTTAAAAAAAGTGTGCTGTGGTAAATGCCATAATGTGTGTTGTGTTTTATTATTAGTAGAGACAGACCGTGACGAAAGACCAGAAAACCCGTGTTAAAATCTTATTTATTTACGATACAATTACATAAAAGATACGGGATAAAAGAAATGAACTCTTTTCACCATAACAATTTTCAGTAAAAATACACGTATCAAAATTTGCTGTATATTTTTTCCTGTGTACATGGACCTTTTTTTTCTATATTTTCAAAATTGTGGTCATGTTTCTTGTCTGAAATTATTTTTATTGTTTTTACGAATAACCTTTTATACTACAATCAAAGTGGCCGTGTGGCTGACAACCGAACATAATTTGACGCGGTCAAGTAACCGCTTTACGATAAATGCCGTGAAATATGAAACGTGAGCCTTTTGCTTTTTTGTATCTCTTCTATATTTTAGGAAACAAAAAATACATATTATAAAGATAAAAGATTCTCATCGTGCATCTCAGTTGCTAAAGTTGGCTACAGATTATTAGTATTAGGTTTATAAATTTAATTGATTAACCGCAATACTACATACCAATCTACATAGTTATTAGTATATGTTGCGGTATCAGGTCGCACATATTGCAAAACTGAGTCTATCCCCATTTTTTTTTCTTCGCGTGTGTATATTTTCTGTTATGTTTCTACTGTCAATAAAATGCTTTTTATCTTTATCTTTACAAATAAATAGTAGCAAAAATAAATAACTTACCAAAGACAATCATTTGTTTAGTCTTCGAATCCTCCTCCATAAAGGTGGACACTACACACGTATAGTTCCCGGATATGTCCGTATTTGGCTTCACTATACGCAACGCTCGATACATTTTGAGGGGGTCATTCGAGGCCCTGTACGTAAGGTCCACTCTGCCCCTCAGTATGCCTACATCTTGTGGCTTCTGAGACACAATCCACTGATACACTGGCCTCGAATTTGTATCGAAAAACCACTTTATCACCAGTCCTGTCGTATCATTGCTTAAATTATAATCACAGTCTAATATTACTGTCTCCTGCACTCCATATTGAATTATTTCTGGCACTACGAGTTTCATTATTTTCACTCCGTTTACACCTGTAACAATAGAAATACTTCATTTAGTTTTTTTATTATATAAACAAAAAAACTATCATAACATTATTAGACACCACATCGATACACTAGAAAACGGCCCGACTGATGTTGATGAGCTGTTAAAGACGCCTACCAATGGTGATACCGACGTATTGTCGGACAAGTAAGCAGTGTAAAATCCTTTCCTACGCCTATTGATTCACAAAAGAGAGTTCATTTATTGAAAACCATCAATTCCCGAAATCCCATTATAAAATCCGGTCCAACCGACGTTAATAAACGTTGTTGACGTTGTTCTAAGGGATCGGTCAACAAAAGCATTTCAGCAAGAAAAACATCTTGAAACAACAAAAGTTTGTTCATTTTTCGGCTAAACGGATGCTTGATTGACAGAATCGCATTACTCGATACGTCCGAACGCAAAATTTTCAACAAAAATACCAACATTTAGAAACGTAGCTGTAATATAAACAATTAATATTCAACAAGAAACAATTTACGATGCTTTTCTGAAGAAAACTCTCGGCTAATCCATATCCATCAGTCATGTAGCTCCGATCATTAATATTTATGTAATTCTCAAGTCAACGTCGTCGTTAAAAGCTTATTTAAATTCAACCCAAGTATTATTTTAAACCGGGGTTGTAGTCACGATCTAAAAATTGGATTCGGTCGCACTTAAAATTTCATCTTCGGAAGCATATTAAACAGATTGTTTTATAAGACATTGGAGCGTGAAAATACTAAGGAATTACGTTTCACCTTAGAATTTACGTAACGCATATCAATTTTTGAAGTAAACTGGCTTATGCTCGCAGCGTTACTCGCGTGGCGAAAATCTTTCTGAGCAGATGTCAGAATTATGTGAGAACCTATCTGTATTCAAAATTTCAATAAAACGTTTTGGATGCGTTGATAAATCAGTCTATCATCTTTTTTCCATTATATTTTTAGAAAAAAATAAACATAATATCAATAGACATAAAGAAAAAAAATTTTTAGGTAGGTACTTTACGTTTTAATCATTTATCGGACTCACAATAATTGTCAAAGTTTTGTGATCTTGCAGCTCCTAATCTAATATTATATTATTATTCTCTATAATAAGTATTCTCCGAAATATCAAATAATGCGCATTGCTGAAAAAATTTACTTTGTAATGAAAAATACAGGTCAAATATCGGTCGTCTTAATAACCTTACGACCAACTTCTAGTGTGTAGAGGTTACCTCCAATTTTGTTTTATAATAACAATGTGACCGCACCTCTACAATGTCACGTGACCATTGCAAACCATTATTACGACTAATAGGAACCAGCACTCGAAAAATCAGCTTTGCTGACCTACAGAATTAAAGCGAAATTATTTTTGTTATTTCAGAGAAAGGCATTTTTGATTAATATCATACAGGTCGGCCGTCGATAAAAAATCAAATACCTACAAAAATATTTTTGCTTTCAGTGTATAAGCCGATGAAAATAAAATGTTGTCACATAGAACGATTACGATGGTAGACTTTCTTAAATTGGTCGCATAACACACCCATGTATTATTATACCATACGCCAATGTAAGAAACGTCTATCAATATTATGGTTTTACATATTTAATAACAATATTGTCACTAAAAATTGTTTTTTGTCAGCTTATAGTGATTGCTGCCAGTGTAAATTAGCCACCACATACATAGGTATACCCTAGATAGGTACCCTGACATGACCACTAATTATTGTGGTTTATGATAGCACTCTATTAATCACTGTACGTAGCGCCTAATTATTATCTTGCACATGCACACATGTATTGCAGGATCCATATATATAATAATAACACTTGCTATGTTTCGCCTATTTTTATTTTGTTTTTTTTTTAAATACACGTAAAACTCATTACTAATTGACATGTAGGCAAAGAGTTATCAACTCATTGCATGTAGGTTGTTAATATAAGTAGATAAAGCTCGGTTTTTAAATTAGCTAAACATACTATACCTACATAATATGTTAGACTAAAAGCCTCTTTTTATTCAAATAAAATAGATTTGATTTAAATCAGAATCAACGCATTGCCTAAAATTGTCGTGTTCATTGAGTTCACATATTATAAATCATGTTCTCATCATCATCATCATCATCATCTCAGCCGTAAGACGTCCACTGCTGAACATAGGCCTCCCTTTTAGACTTCCATATGTACCGGTTGGAAGCGACCTGCATCCAGCGTCTTCCGGCGACCTTTATAAGGTCGTCAATCATGTTCTATTACATTGTAAATGACTAAGTTTCACCTGAAGCGTCAAAATACGTTCCATTATTGAGCATAGTTCTGTAGCATCCATATACATTCTAAGCTTCAAACTTCTCGGAACAGATAAGGCTTAGGAAATACTTTTTCCTAACAAAAACTTGTGTCACGAAACTTCTGTTCAAACTTTCCTGACTGAACTTCATTATATTATTCGAGTCTTGGTTTTATTACTGAGATAACGTTGGAACTCCGATGAAATAATAGTCGTTTTGGAATCCATTACCTATCTATTTACTTAACTAAACCATATTTGATCTTTTAACTAATGATTTCGTAGATATACCTTTCTACACTGTTATATTTTATTATTAACTAGCTTATGCTCGCGACTTTAATCATGAATAATAAATAAATATTTCAGGACAATTCACACAGCGCCACATAACCCCATACTAAGCAACTTAATGCTTGTATTATGGTGATTAGGATAACGGATACAATACTTATATACTTTTCTTTTGTAAATACATACTTATAATAGATATTGAAAAATCACGGGCAACTAGCCCATTAATATTATAATCATTTCTTAGCGGATGTCTATCTTCCTCTGTCTTTCTGCCTATGTCAACGTCTCAATAATCTATATAATATTATACATGTTCCAAATTTTAACTTTATCCCTTCAGCGGTTTAAGCTGTGCGTTTATTTGTATATTTAAAAGTACACGTACATAGGTAGAATTGAACTTACTAATTAGTTACGTAGCCCCTAAATATTAAATAACTTGAAAACTTCGTCCCTCATAAAATATTTAGAGTCTCATATAAGCGTTCATTATTTCTAATAACACTGGAATAAGTAATAATTTTGGAAGAAGAGAGCGAGTTTTGTAGTAGTTTATTAAGCAAATCTAGGCCGAGTAAAAAGAAAGACACGATGGGCACGAGAAGAGAGTAGGTACGGTCGAAATCGTGGTGGTCTTCTGCTATAGACTAATTTTTTTATACAACGAAGTAAGAAGACGAGCAAGACGCGCTCCTGATGGTTAGAGATAACGCTCCCTATAATTAGTACAGTGCTACCCAGGTTTTTACAAGGGTAAAATTCTAGGTGCACTGCGTCAACGCTTCTTGCAAGAGATTCCTAAGATGTTTAGACTGTAGCTAGTGAAATTACTGGGCTAAAGAGTCTTAACATCTTATGACTCTTGAGTAAGAAGCGTTGGTGCAGTGCTCCTAGAATTCACATAATTTGTGAAATCCTAGGTGACACTGTACTGATTATGAGCAGCCGTTATCTCTTAACATCAGGAGAGCGTCTTGCTCGTCTTCTACTTCATCACATAAATAAAATAAATAAGACTTTTCAGCCCAGTATTTCACTAGCTACAGTACTCTCCTAACAAAGCACAGTAATGTTTGCACATCACTGCTCAGGCGGTAGAATAACTGTTGGGGTACCCACCTAGTCGACCTCCTGCAGATGCAGAGGAAGTCAACCCCGCGGTAAAGTAAGATTTTGTCATAATTCTTCGAGTGTTTACACATTAAGATCTAAATGTGAAAAAAGAAGCATTATAATGATGATTTACTTTTTAGTGTCTTTCTACGAGTATATTTTAATGTATACAGTTAATTATTATTTTGCTAATTGAATGAAGCAAATTATAATATTCAATGAATCCAACCAATATTTACGCAGGTAAATAAATCTAAATTCCGAGCACACTAGTATGAGGAATTTAGGTTCTATTAAGTATTCCGTGCTTATAATAATTTGGTTTCTTCCAATAAGAAAATCAATAGTTACCGCAGGCAAAGAATTCCACTTTGCTGAGTAAACTCCGTTCGATTCGCGCCGATTGAAACCCAATACCGTTGCTTCGGAGCATTATTATATTTTAATTCGATTGAGCGACCCCGAGGTCTTCCCATGTTATTTATATTTAATTTCGCCCGGCCAGGGGTGTTGGAGAAAATGTCTCGGTAATACAAAAAGAAAACAGAATCTGTCTTTTGTGTTCGTCTTTTGTTTTTGGAGTAGTCCCTTTTTTTTTTATGGTATGTTGAGCTACGCGGTACGCGCAAACTAAAATAGGCCACACCGCATCAGAAATCCGCCTGCATCACTTTTCAATTTTTTATATACATCGACGCACGTAATACAGGCTTAAAGTTTTGCATTACTTGTAGTTCTCATATAAAATGTATACGCATAGATAATTTTTGATATGCGAGGCGTTACGGTCCGCTGTTGTTTGCGTCAACTTTAAATCAGACTCAATTTCATTTGCATGACGTTTACATGCACGCACATTTTGTTTGGCTGAGAAATGCAATTAATATCTGGCTGAATTCTATCCGAGTCACACTCAACTGACTTTATCAACCTGAAAAGCGACGTGAATTGGTGCGGCCCACGACCTAATTCTACGGCATTTTATACCGTCAGTAGCAAAACGCAATATATTACTTTCATCGCCAACCTCTGGGCAGGTCTGCGCCCATTAATAGTCGCGGTACTGTACATGTGTCTGACAGACACGATAATGCATTTATTTGGCCAATGCTTTTATCACTGTGACCTGTATAACTTGTTCTTATAATAGCTGTACTTATCAAAATAATATTCTGAAGTAAAATTAATACAACTTTTTCAATATAGTGTAAAGTTATAGTTTTAATAGTTTTACAAGTTCAGGAGCCTGTGGATATAATTTTATTTGATTGTATTTGTTTGTTGTTATTTGATTGGTTTAAATAAAGTTATTTGTTGTGAAATTCTTAAATGTCTACAGATCCATCATCATCATATAGTCTTCAATTGCCCACTGCTGGGCATAATCTTGGCCACCATTTCTTTAATACTCGACTCCATCACCACGTCTAGCCTAGTGTTCAACTTACGTACATAGATAACCTAAATGTACTTGGTAGTGGTCGTAATAAAATAATTCCACACATAGTGGTAGTTACAAAGTTAATCAGTAAAACACAATAAACATTCACAATTCAATCAAACACAAATTCATTTAACGTTTTGTTAACCTAATGAACTCATTACCCTTTACAAACACAAACAATTTGAATAGTATCCAAAATAATAACATCAAAAGTTACGGTTTTAATTAATTAAAAGCTGAAATGCAGAGCAAAAGTAGCTTTGCCGTACAGAAATATCGCTGTTTTCGCTGGATGGCGGAATGTAGGTCAGCTGTCTTGAAGTAACTCGCGAATCGCGAAGAAGTTAAAACGAGGCGCGTGTTTTAGGGTGCGCGGAGTAGATTGAAATACTGGTAAAAATGCAAAATGAAGACGTGGAGACAGAATAGAATAGAAATGTCTTTGTTGACACACCACAAACATACAGAAAATCTATAACAAAAACACAAATTCATAACTTAAGTGTAACAATCGATAGTCTTATCGCTAAAAACGATCCCGTACAGAGAACTTTGCCAAGAGAGAAATAATTATAAAAATTACATGGGTGCAATGGGGCAATGTATGACAGAAAGCATAATAATGTAGCTAGTTCATGATGCTATTATATCTACTTGACCAACAATACGTGGGCTATAGCTGATGGCCGTCACTTCGTCGGCGATACCCCTAGTTTTGCAGACGCTATTATAGGTGACAGTTATTACCATCATCAGAAAGCAAGCCGTCTACTTGTGCGTCTATCGTAAAATATAATTTAACCCTTTCAGAACTGGCGTGCACAATTGTAGACATAAGTTACAATGAAAAAAATTGCATACCTTAATCTTAATACTAAGTAAAACGGGAGTCCACATTTATGCACATTAAGAAAAACTAGATTTTCCGAAAAGTTGAAGACTAAATTTTTATTAAAAAAATTTTTAATAGTCTCTTTACTATACTTTAGACACACGGAATTTACCAATTCCACAGGATGAAAAAAATAATTCAGTTCTGAAAGGGTTAATGTTTCATTATTTTTTCCTGAACAAATTTTCTCTGTATGTACTCGTACACTTTATTTTTGAACGAAATTATTGCTCTGTGTAACACAAAATAGATTTCCGAAACATCCAAACAAAAATTTCTAGTCACGATGACTAATAAATACTTTCTCAATAATATAAGATGAGGCAGACTACCAGTCCGTTAGGTTAGGGTATATTGGTGTCTGCGAATATATTCCCTTGCACCAAGCTCGGGCGATTCAAGCCCCAAGGCAAGTAATTACTCTTGATCTTCCGACGTAACGCCTAGGTCCGCCTAGGTCACGCGGCGACTGTTTGCGCCTTTCCCTTAATCACAAGCATAGTGCTCCACTAACCTACATCTGCACAACTTTGAAATAGCAAGCAAGCATAATGTAGTACCTTTATATGAATTTAAAGCTGAATATAAACTTGTAACTTATATATGTATAAAAAGTAAAACCATTTTTTTACAAATTAAAAATTTTAAAAATAATCTTAAATCAAGATTTGCTTGCAATGAATATCGGACGAGGATATACAAAATTTCTGCTAAATCGATCAAATCTAACTGCTTTAAAGAGAGTTTGAGTTGCCAGATTTGTTTCATAAATACTCGTAGTTGTAGTTATGTTGAGTACCAGCGAGCGTGTATGAAGAATGTGATGAAAGTTGAAGGAGCGAAAGAGGTGTGTCAGGATTCAGGATCGTACTAAATGGAGAGAAATAGTCTGAGCCTATCCCAACGGGAACCAGGCGTAATTATAATATTATATACGTATAATGTTTAGTTGATGCAAAGCAAATAAAAACGTAAATCGATGAACATTGTCAACAATTCTATCAATTAGGAGATGTCATAAAGGCACTCAATATTCTATCTCAGATGAGTCAGTAATCACAACAGAGCGTCGAACAACGCGAACGATACATAGAACAGATCGTATCGACTGGACGCGTGTAAACAGCGGCCCATCCGTCCGAAACCAATAATCCAGTGCTCAATCCAGCTGCTGCGTCAGTGTAAACTCACCATTGCCATTCGAAAATGCGTCTATTGAAAATACCCAAATCTGGAATACACGTAATTTTGTAATTCAAATAGGCACTCATTGGGTTGTTACTGATCAGATGAATCTGTACGAATCATCCCTTTGTCTATGCGTCTGGCCAATTGCAATTGAAACGAATATTTTTTGCATTAATTGATATTCGGTATTCTTTCGACGAGACCGTTCGTAAACAGTCTGACTAAATAAAATTGATAAAATAACCATACAAAACCGAGACGAACATAAGGTCAAAATGTATAATCTATTTAGTCCATCATTGAAATAATAAAAATATATTAGGATTTTTTTTTGTTAGTAAATAAAATAACACATGGGTAAGATATAACGCATAATACAAGATTTTGGGTGCTCTGAAATGCTAGCACGCTGAGACGACGTGGCTCCCTCAACAAGCAACTTTAATGTGCTTAGCAAATTTTTAATGATTCTACAAAGCAAAACATAATATTATTATGTCGCGTCCAATACTTTTTTAATAATCTACTTCACCAACTAAATATTTTTATACGTCTCTATTGGTATGAGGAATCTGCATGAAAGAAAAATCTCTTTTTTTAAAATAATAGAGATAATCCAATAAAACTATCTATAAACCGGTTAATGATCTTTATCCAGGGGTAAACTACAACACAGCATTAACTAAAGGCCCTTCAAGCCCCAGGGGTAACATGAGGCCATCAAAACAAATGATCTATAGCAAATGACAAACGAGCTTAAAGGGGGCAAATAATTAATAAACCAATCTGCAGATTGCTGCAACCAGCTACCTCAGAATAATACATGCAGTAGAGCATTCAGAAAGAGAATGATAGTTTTCACGATTAGAGATAAACCTACGGCTATTTCATTATTAATGCCTTTATGACTGCCTACTACTAGCAAAGCTCTGCGTTTTCATTCGCGTTAATCCGATTCATGATAAAATTTGAACAAAAAGTAGGTAGCAGCAGTAAAAATATGTGTTATTCCAGGATCTAAACTATAAATGAAATTTCAGCTCAATATATTTTCCGTTCACGCGTGAAAGAGCAACACTTTATTAACATATACTCAGAAACCAACCTTTCACCTATAAAATTAAACCTTGTACATAACGTATTGATTAAACATTATTCACGAAGCTTAACTTTATTTATCAACCAAACAATATTATAATATTTTGAACATTACAGAGGTCTTCAACAAAGCATTTTCTAACCTCAACGTCAGTATTACGTGTCAAGGAACCCGCTGTGCTTTCAAGAAAATTGCTTTCCACGATGCTGACATTTTTATTTGTAAAAGAATTCACACTGTCTAACGCGTTCGATCTATTCTGGCGTTATTACATCTCAGAATATCGGTAGGTCATCTATAGTTATTGCACACTAAAAATTGATGGGAATAACCCGTGCAGAGAATGGAGCTGTAAAATATAAACAATAATATTTATCGACATTGCGGTTGGGTTCGATATTGTTGACGACTTTTATGAATACTCGTGTTATATTATTATGTTCGTTGCATTGTAGCTACTATGTATCGCAGATTAAATCTAAAATATGGTCATTTAGATCTCGAACAAAACAAATTCTCTTTATATGCCAAGTTAAATTACTAAATAGTTACGCTCGCTTTTATAAATTCTTTCTTAGCGGATGTCTATCTGTCATCAGTAAGTAAGTAAGTACTTTACAGATGTTGCCAGCGTAATAAATGTATTTTTATAATATAAAATAGGCCCACGTTTGACCACATCCTACCTGACGGAAAGTGCAGATGCGGTCGACAATATATGTAATATTATTCCCGTAAGATGCCTAGAAACTCGTGCCTTGAAGATACCAAAGTTGTATTGTGTTCCAAATGCAACAGCAACATCCTCAAATATCAGTCGATACATAATACGGTACATTCGAGGCACGGACTTGGCCCGTCTGTCACCGTCAACACTATGAAATCTCTATATCTTTAAATAAATATGGCTGCCGACATCGGCAGCCATATTTATTTGAATGGAGTTACCATAAGCCACGGTCGAAGCCTACCACCAGTATAGCGAGTGGAAAAGCTCACATAACTAACTATAGTCATTGTTGCGGACCGGGATTCGAACTCGGTGATCCAGAAGGATATTTACACCACATAACCTTTGGCACTACTACTATATCACAATAATATTATAATGGCGAAAGTTTGTGAAAATATGTTTGTTACTACTTCACGTCTAAACGGGTGGACCGATTGAGCTAATATTTCGCATAGAGATAGCTCAGACCTTGGAATAACATATAGGCTACTGTAAAGCGAGTAAAAGCGGGCAGCTAGTATTGAATATTTTCTTAAAATAAAGGTGTTTTTCTAGTGTCTTAGATGTGTTTCCACATGACAAACGGCTCAGCAGCAACATCCTCTAATATCACTCGGTACATAATACGGCACATTCAAGGCACGGACTCGGCCCGTCCGTCACCGTCTCACTATGTCGGCAGCCATGTTTATTTGAGCTCACGTGTTTCTGCTCTTATTCTACAGATAGCGTCTGACGCTGCGATAACTAAATAATAAAAACTACTCGCATTATTCTGAATAGCCTCTTGAATATGTTGTTCGGTGTTGAAAGTATTTAAGTTGAAATTTATTATTATCAACATTGACTATTACTAAAACGTTAACCTTCAATACTACATTACCATTCTGAACGGCCAAAGTAAGTGCCAGAAAGAAAAATTAGTTGTCATAGGTGCTTTGCAGACATAGCAACTATTGCAGCATAACACTGGCAACCTTTTTGTATCGAATCTTAATATAAAAACAACATTGAGTCCCTCGCCATCGTCGTCGTCGTCATCGATGCCTTTAATGGGTTATATTATGGTACCCATTCAACCTTTGCAGCAGACATAGATTTAATAAACAGCTAGTTTTAACAAAATTGTGAAAACATTACCACAATAGTAACGCACTCAATCTGCAAAGCTTCTTAATAAGCATGCATAATTATAATAATCAACTTAATAAGTTGTCTGTATGTGATCACGAAGCACGAAGATGAAAATATTAAGTAATTGAAGCTTCAGAAGTGTAGATTTAGAATACGAGTAAATAATAAAACAAAGTTTGCAAGTGATTGCAGAAACAAATAAAAAACTACCTTCATTTTTCACACCCACAGCAAAGTTATAATGGGTTTTCTCAGCGAAAGCACCTAGATTGTGCTTTAAATAAAGTTGAAAATATTATAATTTTGATGGTACCTGCCGTTAATACTAGCTTTATTTAGAGTTTATTATTAATCAAATTAATTAAACATGAACATAAGAAATATTGTTAGTTATTTATGAATATATGTATAGTATTGATTCCTCTCTAACGTGTGAGTCTAAGTTTTAAGAGGTGGCGAGGAATACAAAAGACACCAAAATAGTAGGTGACTTTGTATTAATTCTAACACTGAATGAAAAACCCGCTCTTCCGCTTATGCATGCATGAAGGGTTATGAGAAGTATTATTAGGTATAATTTTTAATTGAATAATAACAATATTTACAATGAATTATTAATGTAAATGGTATCTTAAAAACTAAATACCTTCCAATTAATTAAAAACTTATTAAACTTACTATCAATTACTATAAATTTAAATCT
Organism: Hemithea aestivaria; assembly: GCA_947507615.1. Classification (NCBI taxonomy): domain Eukaryota; kingdom Metazoa; phylum Arthropoda; class Insecta; order Lepidoptera; family Geometridae; genus Hemithea; species Hemithea aestivaria. The sequence continues at coordinate 3,011,901 of OX382328.1, forward strand.
AATAAACCTATGGTGGAGGGATATGTGGCCAGAATTTTGGTAGCATTGCCCTACTAAAAAAAAATAGGCCAAGCGCGAGTCGGGCCACGCATAATGTAGGGTTCCGTAGTTCTAGTAGATTGAATACACTGCACAACAGCATTTTGGATGATTGGGTTATGATACATGATATTAGTCCAATTTTTGACGACGATTTCAAATTTGTGACTGAAATTTCTGTATCAGCTCTAGTTAAAAAGATATGACACATATTATGTTGTTTTCGTAATAAAACGCTATAAATGTAGAGATGATCCTAATTAATTTAAGTTTAAGTTGAAAAACTCTTTATGTTATTTGATTTTCTTGCTGAAACTGAAGGCAGAGGGCTATTCTAAATGCTCTAACAATATTCAGACTACTTATCTATAATTGTTATATTATTAATTATAAAGCAATATTTATTATGTAATTAAACCTTTAAATTCTTAATAATGAGACAATAATATTAATTATTATCAATGAAACCACGGATATTAGACGAATAATTTTTATGAATCCTCTATTATAATCAATATCATATATCTTATACGTATCTAAATCAATTTTTTATATCACAACGAACAAGAACGAAACCTATACAAAGAACCTCAATCGCATACGAATATTCGATAAGAATTCGGTAATAGGACAGGTTGAAATAGTCCCATACAACCATGAACTAACTACTAATTAATTAATTTTACTACTAGCGCCATCTAGTTATGCATTAATAAACTATAGGCTAGGTTAGCTTTAGGTATTCTTATTTATTGAGTTGGAACAACAGGGTTGTTGACAAATTGTTTAGTCCATATTGTAAATTATTAAAAATTGTTAGACACGTATTTTTTTTTTTTGTAAATTTGATAAAAAACAATGGCTTAGTCGTGACGTCAATATACCAGATTTTGTGCATTTTGTACCGGATGCGAAAACTTATAATCGTCGTTACTCAGCCACTTTTTATTTTATTCACAAACAAAAAAATACGTGTCTAATATTTTTTTACTATTTAAAACATGGACTAATTATATTTTGAATTTGCTGACCTTGCCAACATCTCTTTTTTTCAGCGCTGATTTTACCAAAACTAATAATTTTATCTTAACCGCTATAGTTTTCCTGGAAAGTTCATGGTTGAAAGCATACCTCTGATTTTTTTCAGAATTTTAAAGCTAGTAGTTCAGATTTTAGAGGGGGACGCTCAATTTTTTTTTTTTTAAACTTGAATATCTTTCAAACAGAACATGAAATCGAAAAAGTTTCTTAGCAAACCGTCCTTCATTTTAAAATACCTATTCAACGATACCCCACACGATGGTATCAGCCAGAAAAAAAAAATCATCCCCATCTTACGTGTACGGGAGGTAGCCTAAATTAATTAATTAAAAATTATTTTTTGTCACCGTTCTCTTACCCTTATTATTACTTACCTGTATACAAAATTACACTTTTCTAGGACTTATAGTTTCTCCGCAATGCCGCGGACAGACAGACGGACGGACGGACGGACAAAGCGAAACTATAAGGGTTCCTTGTTGACTACGGAACCCTAAAAATGCAAAATTTTTGAACAAAATACAAGCCAGTATTCGGTCACCTGATACCAGTTTGGCTCTTTATACAGCTCCCAAGCAGCCGGTTCCCATAAATAAGAAGGGAATATTATCTTGTTAGGGTTCCGTATTCAAAGGGCAAAACCGGGGCCCTATTACTAAGACTGTCCGTCAGTCCGTCCGTCCTTCCGTCCGTCTGTCTGTCACCAGGCTCTATCTCATGAACTGTCATAGTTAGAAAGTTGAAATTTCCACATAAGATGTATTACTGTTGCCTCTATAACAACAAATACTAAAAATAGAATAAAATAAAGGTTGGCTCCCAAGCAAAAAACGTGATTATTTTGCCGTTTTTATTTTTAGATAAATAATTGTTTAGACTGACCGAGGCTTTAAAGATTTGTATTAAAAACCAAAAGCGTTTTACACACAAAACAAACATTAGGTGGTAGAATCACCGGCTCGGCGTAGAAACGGTAAGCTCAACAAAATGTCAACACTCTAAATTACAAATGATTCTGCTTCAGCCGTTAACTAGGATCAAGCTAGGGCTGTCCGTTAGCGAATATGACAAGGCATGACTGTGCGCCGCGCTAAGTAATTACATACACGTCATATTCTCACGTTCAATGTAGGGCTGCCACGGAACTTATACCAGATATTTTTTTTTGAGTTTTTCGCACAGGTAAAATCGATGCGTATTTTTGCAGTATTTATATGCGTTGCTTAATCTTTTATTTTAATAAAAGATAATGTGATAAGGATTGGAATCAATGTTATTATCTTTGAAACATTACCAATAAGTTCCAGCGAGAAGATTTAATCGTTGTAAGTTGGTGAATGTCGCTGGAAAGTTACAATATCGCGGCGACCACTTGGCTACATTCGTCGCACGCTGGAGAACTATGATTTTTGCGTTGTCGTAACGACCACGCGACGTTGTCGTCAGTCACACGTCCAATGTGGGTTCGACTTAAAATGACTGCAATGTACGCAGTTCTCGCTGTTGCCACAGCCATCATAAGCAACGAAGCAATGATTCAGAATAAAAAAAAGATAATATTAGTCAAGGTAGTGTTTTAGCGACAGCCCTATACAATTCCACACTCGCACCTCAGCTCAAAGCAAGAAGGTTACTTTAAATAACTAACGTACCTAATGAAAATGGGCTCACTTGAATACTGTTCACTAACCTCTTTACATGTCATTTGATAACGTTTTATGTTAAAATAAAGTTTACTCTATCAAAATGAACCAAATAATGTTAAATAGGTTTATTAATATTTTTTCAATAACTGGACAGCACAGTTATGAAAGGCTTTTCTACCGGCAGACTATAATATTAGTATTAACAAATGGGGTATATATTATTATTTCTAAATTATTTTAAGCAATAAGCACTTATGTAACTAATTTTAATTCAGTTGAGTGCACATCAATGAATCAAAAATCCTAGAGTAACCACCCACTGGACAAAACCGTGTCGCTAAGTCATCATAGCCGAAATCCTGTACGATATACAGATTTTTTTTAACCAGAGTTGGATTAAGTTTTATGTTTACCTACTAAACCGACAACGCATGAGAAAAGGCAATACAACTGATGTTAGCAACCGTTCACCATCGGGCGAGCCTGCTTTTGTACCTCTCTAGCATAATAAAAAGAAAATTATCAAAAAAAGTCATGATTATTTAGTACATAAAACCGCACAGGACACAGCAAGTCATTAAATTTCAGCTTCATCGCACGACCCAGCGAAACATTCGCAGAACATATAAAACCTATTATCATTTGTTGTAAATGAATGATAACAACAAACAATGGAAAACAAACATCAATAAACAGCGGGTTTGTCCGTTTGTTCACCCTTTAATAACTTTTGATGAACAATTATACTGTCCATGTGTTTGTCGGAAAATATTAGGATGAAAAATGACCATTGACGATCCGTGTTTGTTCGTAAAATAAACTGTGGAACTTCGTGAATATTTCCCTTTTTATTAATGACATACATGCAATGCTTTCGCTCGCATATTAAAATATTTTTATAGCGCTGACACTGAATATCCAATACTTTATAATAATTTGACTTTTCAGTAAAATATCGAATTTCGTCGTTTTAAAAAAGGTATTTTAAACTTTTTGCAAATTAAACAACTGTTACAGTCCCAGTTGGACTGGAAACTATATCACAACTAACATTCTAGCAACTAGCCGATTCATAAATCTATGACCGCTTACCTTTAATTGGTGCGGTTTATGGGCCAATTGAGTAGAGTATTTACACTAAAAAGTAATTTTTTTTTTTAAACAAGCTTTTATCATTATTACCTTCTAGCATCATAAAGTACTCGTCAAGACAAATCAAATGAGCCCAAACTCGATGGGGTTGCGCCGTTTAATTATGGAGTTCCTATGGCCACCTTCGAGCTCCATCATCAGATCAGCTCCGTGTCATAATAATATTGCATTGTCATGCGATTTACACACGCATGCAAAATTCAGCTCATTCGGATACCGGGAAGTGGGTCAAATCAAACTTGCAAGATTTGATTACAGACAGACAGGCAAACAAACAGACAGACAGACAACAGACAGGTAAAAGTAAATAAAAGCTTGTAATATAAGGTAGGTATTACATTAAGACATATTATGAAACAGCTAGCTGCTTGAAAGTTGCCAGTGCTAGTTGCTGCAAAGGTTGCTCTGTTTGCAAAGCGCCTTAGGCATCTAAATTTGAAATCTGATGGTTGACCCTTCGTTGGGTGTTAGCGACTCTCGCGCGTGTGATACCTTTTTTTTTTTTTTTTTTTTTTTGCGCTGGGAAAAATGCTTTACGCATCGTCACCCTACGTCGTGGCAAGTATCACTGAGTGGTCACTGCGACATCGTGAACTGATATTTGAGTCCTACCAACAACGTTCTCGTGGGGTTATCCTTAGGAATCAACAAATCGTACACTTATACTTTGATATTATTCAAAATACATATCCGTCATTGTAATTGTTCTGTTTATTGTAATAATAATTCCAGAAACCGGTTGTTGTGAACGAAACAATGACATTATCTATTTGATTAATTACTAACACATTATAATGAACATTTGAGCATCAACTGCTCATGTCGAATGTATCTTAACACGCGAACAATGGATACAAACAGTGACAATAAATATTATGTCGCTTTATAATATTATCGAGTTCGTATAATCTGTAGATTCTATGTCATTTATCATGCATTGACGGGAGGGTCTTGTATTGGGTGATTACCTTTTGCTAATGGCGCACAGAATAGCAGGTGTACACTGATTATAATTTCAACTTGTTTCGAAAACGAATATTGAAATTGGTTTCGAAAACGAACATTAAATTTGGTATATCTAACAATGTATCGATTTCAGTCACTTTTAGATTTAGTACTATTAACATTCTTACCTACCAATGGTTTTTTTAATTAGGAATATTTTGTATGGATGATGGATATACCTCATGTTCATTTTATTAATCTTGACTTATTGCTTAGGTAATTATTTGAATGTTAGTTTTACAATAACATTATAAAACCAACCTCGACGTTTCGGCTCAGTTACACGAGTTCAAATTGCGAAAGTTGAAAGTGTTATAATAATGGATATACATGCCTAATTAGTAACTTAAAAAAATAATTATTGAGAATCTATTGATAATTATCATTGTAGAGGAACACTCTTAAATATATATTATGGTGACAATATTTTATATAGCACAATATGCAATTGTCATATTAAAATATACAATCTCATTCAAATTCAAATCAAATTATTATGACATTTATTAAAATATACAATCTCTAAAAATATAACACAGAGGTAGTTAGTGATACCCTTTCCGTAACCCGACTGATAAAAGTAAGAGTTACTTGTTTTGTAACACAACGATAGCTTGTTATCGTATTAACTCCACTTCCGGCATTATACAACTATCGTTAAGATAATAGTCATTATTTTGTTAAATAATAATTAATAATAGACTTTGTATATAATATAATATTATTACCTAGTAATGTTTTAATACGAAGCTAAACAAAATTATATCTAAAAGGAGGAAGGAAGATACGTGACTTATCTATTAATTGACTGATCTATTAATAATAACACCTTAAAACGATGAATGGATTGGAATCAAGTCAAAATTTGAAACACATAGGTTTTATGACGTAAACCTCTAATAAAAATATTTCTACACGCGGGAAAAGCTAACATAAGCTAGTACTATACCTGTGTAGTGGTAATATTAAAACTGGACTTTAAATTGTGATAGAAGTATGTACTAAATACATAATATTACAAATCGCTATTATATCCCTGCTAAGGGTTTTTTAATAAGCGTACAATAAGACGGAAAAGTCCAAGGCGCAGAAGCCCGTTTGAGCTTTATTGTAAATGTGTGATGGCATTTATCGATGTCTGTCCCTGAGTTCACCTGTTCTGTTGAAAACGGGCTCAAAGACAGCCTCTAACTATACATTATCGAACTATTGTTATCGAAGTGATTAAAAGCTTAAATTCAATTAAAAGAGCATTAAAGCGTTTAAGCTGAAAATTTCAGGGTTCACAAAGCTTTTTGTTTGATAAAATCTTTCCCGCTGTATGCATGAACCGAAGTGACCGTAACCCGCCCGCATGTCCCTCAAACTCGTCGAATCAACAGCTCACTGCTCACAGATGCACAAAGGGCTTCAAAAAATGCCGAAAACCGAAAATACAGTGAATATAAAACCGAGAGAAAAGGCCGAAACGCTGGCACCGGCCGGAACAGAGGCTGACCGGCCCCATCGAGCCGTTAACTCAACAACGCACAGGATATGTCCATTCAGTGCCACATTACAACTGGGACCGCGTTATCTGCCGCCACTTTTGGAAGCAAAGGTTACTTTAAACCTTGTGTTTTATATTACAGGATGTTCTAAATTAAGGGAAACGTGTAATTTACTTTTGGGCAGAATAACCTTCAAGTAAAAGAATATGTGTATAACCTACTTTATTATTAAGGGTAGTGTCAATGACGTTTTTTGTTATAGAGAGAAGAAAGAGATTGAGACGTGACACTTAATTGTGCACGAGTGCGCCTAGCTTAATTTCGTAAACCATTATAGAGTAAAAATTAATCTTAAATGATGCTGCAGTTATATAATTTTATATGTTGGCCTTACCTGGACTTAATATAGATGTACAAACTATTCAAATTATATGCATTGAAGATTAACTCTTCAAACTAGCTCTTTTTTGGAATCCTGAATCAAGCTCCACATGCTGCCAACTACCAATTGACAAAAACTAATTTTGAAACAGCCATTTTCAAAGTTTAATTTGAAGAGTTTACCGTAAAAGGGTGTTAAAACAAACGAGCGGCCCCGCACCTCAGGGCGTTTTGGTTCTAACACGTCCTTATCGTTCCGAGCCCACGTATACTGAATACTAAGCACTTTGTACCGTAAGTTTCTATTCGTAAGCGTTTCTATCGTCTTTTTAAAGAGTATTGGCGAGCTTTGAGCCAATGGAGACGTGACCATGAAGATTTATTGACTATTCTGCATAGGGAGTGGGTATTATCTTCGCAGCGACAAAGCTACTTATCTACTTCATTTTAAATGTACCACCCACGTAGCAGAGGTCGCTCAACTCGCTGTGTAGAGTGTCAGATTACAGATATATCGAGGATGTTTATTTATAAGTCCGTTGTTTACACTCTGCTGGTTCCAACCCCTGACCCTATCCCTCAAAATTAGCCCATAAAACACAGTCTAAAATTAGGTCCCTCATACTGACACAGATTTTTCAAAAACGTTCTCATTTTTCACCCAAACGGTCATTTGCGTCAACCGCAAGATGGCCTTTGGGTAAAATATGTTATTATAATATACAGACCACTTTGAAGTACGGTCACTTTACATTCTCGTTATGTGAGGCTTTAAGGGACTTTGGCATATGATTAAAAAGGCACGTTCAAGTTACTAGCTCAGCATTTTTAGATTTTGTAAGAGCAGTAAGCTTTTGTTTTTGTCATCGATTTTAAATAAGAAAACGCGAATAAAATTGACTTTTTAGGGTTCCGTACCTCAAAAGGAAAAAACGGAACCCTTATAGGATCACTTTGTTGTCCGTCCGTCCGTCCGTCCGTCCGTCCGTCTGTCTGTCAAGACCCTTTTTCTCAGGAACGCGTAGAGGTAACAAGCTGAAATTTATAGGAAATACTAAGGTCCACTGCTTCTTAGAGCTGTGTAAAATTCAAACTTCTAGGCCAACGCAATCAAAAGATATAGTCGAATATGTCGCAAATTTCAGCAAATTTTCGACATTACCAAATAAATCAAAACCTATGGGGCACTTCCCGTGAACTCAGAATCTTGAAATTTGGCACGAAGCAACTCCTTAGAGCACAGATAAAGGAAAAATTGCGAAAACTATAATTTTTTTATTTCATCATATGAAAAAAAAAATTTGAATAATTTTATACTTACCACCCCTTTTCTCATGAACGCGTGCAGGTATTAAACTAAAATTCATAACAAATACTAAGGCCTATAATACCTTTAAACTGTAATAAAATCAAACCTCTATCTCAACGCATTCAAAAGAAACAGCAATTTTAGCCGAAATTTTAAACACGCAACTACTCTCAAAAAACCAAAACCTACAGGGTACTTGCCGTGAACGTAGAATCTTGAAATTTGGTAAAAAACATTTCCTTAGAGCACAGATAAAGGGAAAATTCCGAAAATTGTACATTTTTAGTTACATCATATAAAAAAATATTTTTAATAATTTCATACTTACTACCTTATTTCTCATGAACGCGTGCAGGTATTAAACTGAAATTCATAACAAATACTAAGGCCTATAATACCTTTAAACTGTAATAAAATCAAACCTCTATCTCAACGCATTCAAAAGAAACAGCAATTTTAGCCGAAATTATAAACACGCAACTACTCTCAAAAAACCAAAACCTACAGGGTACTTGCCGTGAACGTAGAATCTTGAAATTTGGTAAAAAGCAATTCCTTAGAGCATAAATAAAGGGAAAATTCCGAAAATTGTACATTTTTAGTTACATCATATAAAAAAATATTTTTAATAATTTCATACTTACTACCTTATTGCTCATGAACGCGTGCAGGTATTAAACTGAAATTCATATCAAACACTAAAGTCTATAATACCTTTAAACTGTAATAAAATCAAACCTCTATCTCAACGCATTCAAAAGAAACAGCAATTTTAGCCGTATTTTTTAACTCGCGACTACTCTCAAGGGAATCAAAACCTACAGGGTATTTGCCGTTAACTCAGAATCTTGAAATTTGGTTCGCAGCAACGTCTTAAATCACAGGCACAGAAAAAATTGCGAAAACTGTAAATTTTTAGTTACATCATATAAAAAATATTTTTAATAATTTTGTATTTATTATCCCTTTCCTCAAGAACGCGTACAGGTATTAAATTGAAATTCATACCAAATATGTACTCAGCTTTATAATAACTTTAAGCTGTAATAAAATCAAACATCTATGTATGTCAACGAAATCAAAAGAATCAGCAATTTTAGCCGCATATTTTCAAACTCGCAAGTACTCGCAAGGGAATCAAAACCTACAGTATATAATATTATACCCACTTTTCCTTAGGGTTCCGTAGAATGCCGTAGGTTTATACGGAACCCTCGGTGCTCGAGTCCTACTCGTACTTGACCGTTTTTATTTTGCCTTTACATAGACCTTTTTACTTGACCGTTGAGTCTCGCTAATCAAACCTGATAATAATGATTGAAAGAAGAGATGAAGCTTAGCTTGAATATAGAGCTGGAATATTACGGACAGTAAATAATAGCACAGCATTGAAAAGATAAACCAATATACAGATTATGTACCGATTATGGTTTTTTCCTTATGTACTGATAGCATGCTATCCCTTATTAGTTTTTGTCATTATCTATACCTCTATAACTTTATGATTTGGAAATCTATTTAAAACTTGAGCATTAGATCTATTTCAAACTAGATATTCATTTAGAAAAATTATAGAAAACAAATACCAAAGGAAGAAATTATAGAAAACAAAAAAAAGAAAGGAAGTAGACTCTACTTTAGTTAATAATTAACTTAGTATTTTCGTTAGAAAATATCAACACACATATTATAACAATCAAATAAATTGGGTACTACACATTGGACGACAACGACTATCAACGCCATCGCCGTAAGAGTCACCGTAGACGCCGAGGAGTCGGCGTCTACGGTGACTCTCCGGCGACCGACGTGTGGCGCAACATCGCATCGCGACTACAACTTTGCGACTCTCCGACGATTATTGACACCCGCTTGAGAATGTCATGAACTGTCGCCTAATGTGGCCTATTATGACAACTTATGTGGCCTAATGTAACAGGCTTGTTATTATATAAAACAATAACAAAAATAATGACTGCTTTCACGTGACGCGCCTTTAGCCGCGTTACATTAATGCTAGTGTTTTATGAATAAAATATAAGGATGCAGAGCTTGAACGACCGCCCACCAAATCGGATGTCATCGATCAAAAGAATCACGCTCATCAATAACTAGCTAGATGCCTCGCCTCTAATGTACTGAACCAGACTTAAATCGTACCGATCAATAATGTTTACAACAAACTGATTTTGCAGGTGTTACACTTTTCACTTGCTTTTAACTTACTGCTTTTAAAAGTTAGGTGAAAAAGGTTGCACTTGACTTTTAGAGAACGAATTTTTTATTTTTTGTAAACTGTAATAACAATATTGTAATTTTAACTATAATATTTTGTACCGTTGATTTAAGGTTTATTACTGTTTTAATTTTTATACCAAGTTCAGATCAAATCAACATTTTCAGACATTGAATGTTGAATTATATAATGATCTCTTTTAAAGTAAATAAAGTAAATCACGATTGTGGAAAAAAGGAGAGGGATTACTAAGTCATCATATCTATTTCTGATCCTAATCCCAACTCAATCCGTTCACGGGTTTAGCTGTGGGTTGATAAATTAATCAGCATTTAAATGTGATCTCACTTGCCTTACAAGTATACAAAAAACAAGTGATTAAAACTTGAAAGCATGCATGCACATACATACGAGTATTTTATCATAATGTGAACGTTTAAACATCGTATTCAAGTTTAAAACACCCCCGAGAGAGGACAAAACGTTGGTAATACGAAAGAAAAAGTGTCAGCTTTACATTTCACGCTATATAAAGTACATCTCATTCCGAGAGGCAAAAGTCACAAAACATTTTATGTGTACCATTTTACCTGGATCGCTCGACAGTTTTTTTAACACACAAAAAATTCTACCCATATCCCGTTCTCTTAAATATTCATAAGGCGAGATATCATTTTTCTGGGGGAAAAACAATACGCTGTTGGGTTTACTGGTTACATTAGGGAGGTTAAAAACTAGGCATGTCGTAAAACAGGTGAAATATGGCTGTTACGGAGCATTGAACGATGTTTTCATTGCTCTGTTGAAATATGGATTTATTATTATTTTACCAATGCTCCCATTGGTAATTGTATGTTTGTTTTGTGGCTTCAATATTTGTATTTAAAATCGTTTGATAACGTGTTTATTTACTATTGAAGTTATTTTAATATTATCTGCATGAGAAACGTTTCAAAGCCATTAACGATTTGTCTAACAATTAAATAAAATTTAATTAAACACATATCTATATTTTAGTAAGCATCAAAGCACTTGAGTATTATAGATATTTCTTATTTAAGTACCTATATATTTTTAAGATAAGAGTTATATAAAATACATTCCAAATATTGTAAAAAAACTGTAGGATAAAAGGACATGACTTTCATTGACATGCAAAATCAGCCACATCTTTATGATCAATTATAATCTTTACACAATCAAACAATCTTTAAACAATCACAACAATTTTTAAACAATCTTTATGAACAGCATGTCTGCCAATCTAGTTGCAACGCGTAATTTTTTAAATTATTGTTAAATAACGTATCAGAAGTATAACTTCCAAAAGTCCTGATAACAGCAAAAATTATATTCTTGGAAAAACATTTCCTCAAAAACAAAGTTTGCAGAGTTATCAGCGACGATGGAAAAGTTAACGCTACTAAATCTCGAACACATACATCTAAGTCGCAAAATTAAGTGAAGATACTTTTTTACTGCCCAAGTAAACTGATTTATGTGCTGAGATAAGTGGCGTATACGACATAAATGAAATTATAGAAGAGATACCGAGCAAGTTGTGTGAGAAAATACGTAATATTATGTGTTTAAATGAAACGAGTGATTTGAGTGTGTGTGATAAATTCAAAGGTAAAATGGTCATTAAGAAGTCTTGTGTTTTTGTTAGCATTATTAACAATAATTATAGCTGTTTACTTATTTAGTCAAAAAATGCAAAAACATAATCATTGTAAACACAAGTTGTAATATACGCGTAGAGAGTACCATAATTCATTATGTGTTTATGATTAATTTATAATGAGCATGAATTTCAAACAACATAGGTACCTATTACATTTCCCCTAAATTCTACTATAAACGGAGTAATGGATTATATATACCAATGTATCGATAATGTTCAGTCTGTAAATAATAAATACACTATTATTATTTATAGTTTGAATTTAATATATTTGTAATGATAATAAATTCAGATCAATCGTAAAACTACCGAAGCGGACTACCGTGCATTGTTTGAGCCATTGATTTATAGATGGCGCTATCGGCACCGGAAACCCACCCGTCTTCCGGGCCAGCCTATTAACAAACATATCTGCTATACTTCACGGGTTTAACTGTGCTAAGCCTGCAATATGTTCCTTACAATATCTACCATGCTATGCTATACAAGTGTTATAATATTCTTTTGACCAATCATCATTCTATCTATTTCGCAAACACGGTTAATATTTATCGTCATAATCATCGTAAGCCCATATCGTCCCACTGCTGGACAAAGGCTTCCTCCCCCACGTGTAAAGCATCTCTGTCCTGTTAAATACTATAATAATCAAATAAAAATGGAATATGTTCTACTGGCCATGACGATTAGATCAAAATTACAAAATAAGACAATGCCTCTGAAAAATAACTCAAAATATCTAAATTATAATAATTTACTAACGAAGATTCAGTGGTTTACCCGCTGAAAAGTAGCTTGTGTGATCAGCAGTTTGAGTATAATGAGGTAACAACCTAAAAATATATAAAACACACACAAAAATTATCATCCATTTTTCGCATTTATAATACTAGTAGCTTATTAGGAAAGAGGATCATTATTCACATTCAATTTGTAATAGAAAAAAAACTTAAACCCTAGAAATTACTGAAATTCTTTTATCTTTATTCAAGACCCCATAAAGATTGCAAAGAAATCATTGCAGATTCACATTTGCGGGGAGTGTGATCGTTAAATGCGTCCTTGAAAAGTTCAAGGCTGATGAAAGACGGTCGTCAGAAACAATGTAGGGGTAGGGTACTCCGTCAGTTCCGACCAGCTGTTTCATTTTAGATGAAATTGGCCTTATTTTGGTTGAGCTTTGCTATTTTTAGAAAACACACGACCCTTCGTACCATTTCTCTACAAATACGAGTCTATCCACTCACCTATGTATTCTATTATGTTATATACTCACTCCCTTTACCTTTTTTATAAGGGTAGAGCTTTTCAAGAAACTTATGGTCGTGCGTGTTACGCACCGGATTTATTTTCTCTGGACTCCAAAGCCCAGATCCTATCTAAGGTACCTCAAGTTTTCAAACAATGCACGCTTAAGTATTGCAAGTAAGCCTTAACGTTGGTATCGTTCAAGTGTCGGCTTGTTTGATGTCAGAGTCGGTTTTAAGCAGCTGCTCTAATTTGAATACGTTACGATTTTAAGCCGAATCGTTAACGTACTACGAGCTCCTTCATAATTACTCTTAATTGTTTTGGAAAATTAACCTTTTTATTTAAAGATATGCATATATCGTATTATTATGTGACAACTTGATAAAGCTTTGTTTGGGTAATTATAATCCAGTTTCAATATCTTTAAATGAGTTGATACGTGGATAAGTATGTAACATCCTCTTGCATCAACAATTAATTTTTTAATATATAAAAAGAAAGCGTGACTTACTGTTTGAGTGTCTATCAGTGTTTAAACCGTTCAACACTTTTACACAAAGATATAAATAAAATAAATATAATATTTTATCGTTACAAACACAAAGATACAATTTTTCAATACGTATAGAGCCGCGTATATAAGCCAACTAATCAATATATTATAATCAATCTATAATTGTATCGTGTTTTATGGTTTATTATTATGATCAATTAAATAGTGACGGTGGTAAACTTTTAATAAGGAATGTCGGTTACCGGCGAATAAGTAAATGTAAGAATAATAAATGAATATTCATATAATAGAGTATAAGTACAGGAAGCAGATCGAACGGTTCTGTTCCAGCAAGCAACGGTCGGGCGGGCGCACCGAACCGCAACGGGTCCAACCCTCAACACAATTTGACAGTTAAACCCTTTGACGACCACGGGTACACCCGTGTCCCAAGCACAAAAGTGTAAAAATCTAAATAAATACTAGGCCAATTTTAAATATTTTTTTCTTTTCCAATATTTAAATGTCCATTTTAACCATTCATAGCTAGCAGCCCCATAAAAGTAGAACTATATTGTGTCTATAATCTATAAAAGATGACATATCATCTGGTGCCAAAATGAAAAAGTTTACACAAGATTCACAAGATGTTAAAGTGAGAATCATAAATTAATTTCATGAAAAAACTATAGCCTGGTTAATGTTATATTTATATAAATTACTACACTATATGATAATCTGATCCTAATAAAGCTATAAAGTCATAAATAAAATGGGACAGTACTGTCCCTATGGTCGTGAAGGGATACTTTTTTCAGACGACGATATGAACAAAATATTATGATTGTTATTCAAAAACCGAATAGTTACCAAGCAATATCAATAAAAGAAAAATAACTGATTTCAATAAAGTCATAAACCTTTAAAAATATCGTGTAATGAATAGAAACAGCCAACTGTAAAACGATATAGATTCTTAGGATAGCCTTAAGGCCTTAAGGTTAAGATTATAGTAGTCGTCATAAAATGCATTCTTGTATCATATAAAAAATCCGTGTGAATTCGGGTAAACTTTCTACCTGGGTAATTAACGGTACCTACACCGTTAGAGCCGTATTATGCAAAGCTTCTCTTACTGTCCCGTTAGGATAGGACGCATGGGTTACTGTTTAGCCAGACTAGAGGGTAAGATTGGTTGCATAAAAGTGCACCAAGTGATGGTCAATCATGTCATTCCAATAATTGAAGCTGGCTACCAGCCAAGCTTCCAGCTGATTACCATGGTAAAGTCGTAACGCTCGATTAGGTACGATTTTTTACTAAATATGTTTCGTATCACACTACAATCAAAATATGGGTGGCATTGGTCTAACGGATCAACGAAATAATAACACACGAGCTTAATCGCAGGTCAAAGTTAAAATAAGAATAAGAAGATAAGATATATTATCTAAGATTATTCTTCGTCCTTTTTGATACAACACTGAACAACGCATATACCATGTACACAGAGAAGTACGGTCAGAATAGATTGATTGGTTGTTTGTAGATCAGGCAAGTCTCTGTGGCTTTCTGAAAAAATGAGTAAGTACCTACCATATTATGCAAAGCTATAAAACGATCTACCCTATTACAACCCATCGAAAAAAAGATAAACAGAAAACGATGCGCGTATTGTGCACGTTCCAAAAGATAATCTCACTAACAACACCTGTATATGCAAAGTTCACCTATAATATACGACCGATTATATTGTTTTATTATGTACCTTGACTCATTTCTTATAAATTAATAATTATAGGTAGTAAATTTGCGTTTTTAATAAGTGTTTAGATCCTAGATATTCCTATAGCCTTGAAACAAAACCGAAAATAATTTCGAATAAAATTTACCGTTAACGACCATAGGGACATCCATGTACCATTAAATTCCAAAAAAACTAAAAAAGGTTTTTACTATTTGACTTTACAATATGTTTTATAGACATCAAAAAGATCATATTATACAGAAATAACCATAACATTACCTCTCCTAGTCTTATGGTCCTGAAAGGGTTAAAACAGAACTTACCTCTGAAACAGGTGATAAACCACAGGAGCGTGACACATGCGTGCGCCAAGGCAACGCGCCTCTCTCCGTGCCTTCGCACCATCTCAACAAATTCATTGAACCACCATAACCACTGAACCAATATTCCCAAGAGGGACACTCGTAATTTCACCCTCGGGCAATATGACGTAACAGAAAGTTTCCAATTCCGAAAAGGACGTCTGCTCGCACCGAAGCGGCCCGTACGACTGAACTCCGCGCTATACCCTGTAGATAGGGGTAGGGGTGGGACGATATCAAATGTTTTGTATCCTCACACAGCTATTTCCCTCCCGAGTGGGGACCACGTGCCGTGTTTTGTCAATTTTCGTCTGAATGGCCGCTAGGGCTATTTGTATTTTTATTGTTGCCGTTAAACGAAACATCATTAGTAGCTTAGGCACTTTCATGTTCATTGGCTACTGCTTCCATCGGAATCGGAACTTTTTCTGGTAAACGTTTCTATTTAATTAACCGCCGATCGATTCGCATTTAACTTTTTTAGGTAAAATAAAATTGTAATTGAGTTTCCGAGATTCGGGCGGGATCAAGATTGAGGGAAAACATGCCGTCGATTTTATAACGATAACGTCCCGAAACACCACGAAACTCGTATTAAAGTGTTCGGCAATGGGCGAAGTTTGGTCGGTTTCATACTAGGCCGTCTTGACGCCGGCAGTTTCTACGGAAAGCAAAGTGGCGAGCTCTCGTACTAAACTTCGGGGTTTACTACTCGATTTGAGAACTTTTATGAACATCGAAAATGGCGTAACGATTTGTTTGAGCGAAGTCCGGATGTAATTTGTTTTTTGAGTTTACAATTCGTGGAGATAATGTTTGTTTTCTTCCATTTCAATAATACTCAACTGTTTTATTGTTAGCCTTCCTCCATTTTATTTGACTGAATTCATAATGTCATCAGTAATTTGTTTTCCGTCTCAATCAAACTCGTTAAATGATATTTTAAGACGGGATTGTGATGTTAATCCCGACCAAATTCAATTATTTGCTAGAATGATTTTTAGGGCAACGATATTATCTCAAAGCGTCCGCAATTTGCTTTTATTTTTAATTTTCAACGAAATATTTTATATTTATTTGAGACGTTGATCATTTAACGAACGTTGTTGAAATTTGTACACATGTACATTGCATTGTTAACTGATAGAGTCCTGCGGTTCTATCCACTAAACTTTTTACATAAACCTGGGCTAAATATAATTATCTAACCACGGTCTAAGAACGTATTATTATAATAATATAAAATTTCGGCATAATTGTTTTATCAATAAATTGTTTTAGTAATAACATTTTACAAAAACTATTTTTATATAAGAAAGGGTTCAAACAGAGGGATTTTTCCCACCTTCTAGGCTTAACCTGCTACCATCTACGGCTGCATCATCGCCTAACATCAGTGAAAAAAACATAGAATTATTACTTGAAAATGATACTACACCACACTTACCACTATAAACTATTTTTTTATTCGACTATATTCATGTCTAATTAAGCAATTAAATATGAAAAATTAATTATTTCACCACAATAGTGGGTTAGTAATAACTAGGTAGCACATTTTTAAAGTCAGTCTTCTATTTACGTTAAATCAAAGGTTTTAAAGGTTAGGTCCTTTGCAGGAGGTCGTCTAGGCGGGTACTCCAACAGTTCTAGTTATTCTTCCCCCTGAGCAGTGATGTGCAAACATAACTGCGTTTCGGTAGGAGGTCAATGTAGCTAGTGAAATTACTGGGCAAAAGAGTCTCAACATCTTATGACTCTTGAGTAAGAAGCTTTAGTGCAGTGCATCTAGAATCTCACATCATTTTGAAATCATAGGTAGAGCACTGTACAGATTATGGGCAGCGTTATCTCTTAACATCAGGAGAGCGTCTTGCTCGTCTTCTGACTACTTCCCATTAAAAAAAATCAAAGACCGTCCTCTGAGTTATTATTTATTCATAGGTAGTCGTAATTTAATAACTTGAGCCCAAGCTAAGTAAGTAGGCATAGTCGAATCCCCTGGACGGCGGTCTACTGATCTAACTACCCATAAAAACCCCTATTAAGGTTTCAATGTTTTTTGTTCAATATAACAAAAAACCCCAACCTAACTCTGCCGGACATTTATGTATTAGAATAAAATATTGTCGGACCCCATTACGTAATAGTGCTATAAAATGTTTCCGAGTGATAACGCGGACGTACATTATACCTATTAAATATTATTATTCTGTGAGAAAACAACGTGAAATTATTTTGTTCTCGAATATTTTTGTTTTATGCTACAATTTTAGATGGTAATAACAGCTATTGTAATAAGTAATATAAATTTATTTAGAAGAAAAACATAAATTAAAATACCTTAAAAACTAACCTATCGTCAAAAACTTAAAAATACTCAGAAATCATATTATTTAGAACTAAATTATAAAAACTAAACTAAATCTAAAAAGGGCCTATAAGCATTACCTCTCTGGATAGCAATACTGATGCGCTGACCGAGGTAGTTGTAATAAGTTATATTATAAATTATATTTATAAGGATAATTACATACTAGCTGTTTACCTAGTAAATTCTCATAATACTTTAAAAAGATTGTCTAAGTCATAAAATATTTTTGTCAAATTTCAACCAATCCGTTTAGTGTTTAAAGCTAGAGTCTATTCATACCTAAACACCTTCTAAATGAATCTTGTAGATTATTAAAACCAATGCGACATTTTTTATTTTAAAAAAACCTAATCCTCCCTCTACTAAGTAATTTTAAACGTCAGTCACAGGTTCTAATATTTTTCCCATGAATGACGCATTAAATCAGTCCCCCTGTGCGATGCTTTATGCGAGTCCATTTTAATGCATTTTCCTAGTTAATATATCTTTTAAACTACTTTCCTTGGTCATAGCTGTGGCGTGGCGGTATAAATCGTATGATACTTTTTACTACGTTCTCGAGAATTGCTACAGTTTTTTAAAAATGTTTGCGGTAAGGTTTTTAAGAAAAATATTCGTCATATATTTAGTACTATAGACACAGCCTAGCGGTTTTACCCTCAGGTGCAACCTGTGTTATTCAGGGGTCTAAGTTATCTTTATACCAAATTTTACCTTACCGGTTTAGGGGTGAAGAGTAACAAATACACACATTCAAACATGCTTTCGCATTTATAATATAAGTAGGAAGTAGACACTTAACTATTTGCTACATTATGTATTTGGACATTATTTAGTTCCTTACACAACACAGCACACCTATCAGCTCCCCTAGTCTGGTCCCAGTCTGTAGAGTATGTAGATCGCTAGGTAAGTAAATAACCAATCTAATTTAATTATAAGAAAGAAAGAAAAATATTTAACTAAGCAAAGAGACACAGGCACATAGAAAAAAAGAAAAAAAATAAAAGAGCAAAAAATGTTTCAAAATAGAATCCAAAGTTCAAAGTCATTTATAGCAAGAGTAGGTACCTATACAAAGGATAACAAATTATTACATAATAGTCCGCTTCAGATATAATAGAATGAAATAGAATAGAAGGATGGAGGATGGATGGAGTATTGGATAGGATATCCTGTCACAAAAAAGTGATTATTCGTGTCACAAAAAAAAATGCTACTTTATTTATTTACCATGCCAGATCAAGATCATGGATGGTATTAGTATTTGCATGTGACAGCGAGACATATCAATTATTATTATTTATTTTTAGTGAAATTACTGGGCTGAAGAGTCTTAACATCTTATGACGCTCAAGTAAGAAGCGTTGGCGCAGTGCACCCAGAATTATACCTTTGTAAAATTCTGGGTAGCACTGTACTAATTATAGGCGGCGTTATCTCTTACCATCAGGAGAGCGTCTTGCTCGTCTTCTTACTTGGTTGTATAAAAAAAAGAATAAAAAACATAATACGTCAATGATTTTTCAAGCATTATAATCGGTTCATTGATCTCGGGCATTTCTCGTTGCAATAATATTGTAATTAACAACATTTTCTACAATATTGCAATAGATAAAAAGAACTAACCTCATCCAAATCAGCCGTGCTATCTTGAAATGTGACGTCACAAAAAACTGGCAATGGGCCAGCAGTCCAAAGCAATTTGGATAAGCCTTTACACGGCCGAAGGTTTGCGTGTCTGGCATCTACATAATTTCCTTCTGGACAGTCCTGATAGTTCCGATGTTTAAGCCTCAACAATGCATACGTGTTAACCTGATTCCAAGACAGGGTTCTCCCGTACAACATGCAAATCTCTGCATAAATAAAGCCAGCTTTTATTGTATAGAGTTAAGAATATTGACTAACGCGAATAACTAGTTATGTAGCATAGTAATAAAAAGCACAAAGCTTTTGAAAGCTTAATTATAAAAATGACTGTCATAATCTAAAGCTCAGTTTGTAGAAACTATATTGTTGTAGAGGTAATATATGATGGCATTATGTTTATAATTAAAAAGTATCATTTGTTCGGGTAGTGGATAGCTGCATGGCGCGGTGCTCTTTTCTCAGAGAATTTTTCTCGAGTTTTTAGAAATGCGATACCTAGGTACTGGTACGGAGAGTACGGAGATAAGATAAGACAAGATAAGATAAGAATACTCTTTATTGTTAAAACCAAAATAAACATTACATTATACTTATTAGTAGCTAGTACAACAAAACAGTTTGGTCCACAATGGGCTGGAGATGAATTTCAAATTATTATTTTTCCCTCCAAGTGTCTGCTGTTTTGCGTTTAGTTTGAACTAAGTCTAATGGATCTGTTGTGTTATAGTTTAAAATATTTTTGCATAAAAATATGGATACCATTAAAAGATTCAGTGTTTTTGACAAGTTTATTTCAAAATCATTTTTAAGTACTCTGATATACTAGAGAGTTCTTTTATGGTCATTGAATCGAAATTTCAATATTCAGCGATATTTCAACTTTCGCATGCCAAGTCACGATCCACTCTAAATAGAATTTATTTAAAATGGCAGGCGATGGAATACTTATATCGTATAGAGACTTCTCGTCATTGAATTATATTTTGTCAATGTTTCACTAAAGTTGGTGTGCACTTGGGGTAAAAGTGGCTTCTTTTCTTAATGCTAGCTCTACAAATGGGTCGATGCGCCGGTCGACGACACCTGGCCGTGTAGATAGGTATTTGCTCGTTTGTATTAAATATTTATCAAATCAAATCATAAACATTTAGTCGCTAGAATACTCACAAAAAATCATATTATACAAAAGGTCTTAAAATTATATAATATCAATGGTATCGTTGGCAGATGCCTCGGCTACCAATCCGCTGTCTGCCGTTTGTTATCAGTATGTTTGGTTACGGAACATGAAAACTGGATTGCGAGCGCGTAACGTGGATCCACAAGTCTTTCGACGCATAACTCGTACGTCGGCCGACGCTCGCTGACGCGTTGCCCATGTGTAGTACTTGCCTTAGAATAGTGAAGAATACTGAAGTAACAGTGGTACATGTGGTTTGCAGTCAGCGCACACAGCGTCGGTGACACTGCATAACCGCTGGATGTCTATTTGCAAATTCCAGTAACTTTGGCGGCGGCACGTACCAAGACTGAAAAGATCAATGCGACCTATTTCTATTGTTAGTATTGGATGTATGGAAAATGTTTAGGAGAATTTATATCCGAATTGATATCCATACGAAATTGAATTTCATATTTTTATTTTAATATGATGGTGCTTAATGATAACGGCATCAACATTTTGTGGCAAGTTTTTCAATTCAAATTCAATTCAATTCAATTCAATTCAAAGCATTTATTTCGATAAAAAATCATATTCAACACAATTCAATTCATAAGAAATAAAATATATAAAGGAAAAGCCAAAGTCAAGAATTACAAAATTTTAAAATAAATAAATATGTCTTAAATCCAATTAATTATATACATGTCAAAGATAAGAAAAATTCAAATTTTAAATAAATACAAATGTCCAATAGTCGCTATTTGATTTCAAATTTTTTTAATGTCCAAGAAAGATATATTTATATATTTTTATTTTACATTATATTTTACCACAGGGGAGTGCATCATCAGCCAATACCTAACTATAGGACAGTCAGTCCTCCACAGAATGGTATTTAGGAGACCATTTGAGCTGTCCCGTATACGAGACATCAGAGATGCTGCCCGCTTCCGTACAATTGTTTGAAAACAATCAACACCTGCCAAGGCGAACATCCCTGAAGCACTGCAAAAACGAGGCAGGCCCAAAAGCATCCTAAATCCATTATTATACTGGATACGAAGGGCATTAACAGCTTTTTGTGTAAAGTTGGTCCACAGGCTGCATGTGTAAAATGTCTGACAGTAAGCCTTAAAAAGTGCAATTTTAACCTCATCAGTACACCGAGCAAACCTCCGCACCAACATATTACACCTCACTGCCAACGCCCTCCGCTCCCTATCAATGTCCATATCATCTGAGAGGTCCTCCGTGACCCAATGTCCCAAGTACTTAAATTTTGTGACTCTACTAATTGGCGCATCTCCAATCTTTATTGTAGGTACATATTTAGGTGCCTTTCTGCCTGCTTTAAAAACTAGTAGTTCACTCTTTTTGGAATTGTACCTAAGTCCATGTGCCACAGAATACCTATCACATATGTTTAACAAGATTCCCAATGCCCTAATTGAAGGGGCGAGCAGAACCATATCGTCTGCATAGCTTAAATTGTTCACAAATTGTCCGTCCATACAACATCCGACCCCGGCACTGCTCAGCCCTTCAATCAGGTCATTGATGTAAAAGTTAAAGAGCCTTGGTGAGCTAAGGCCTCCTTGCCGAACACCACACTCCAGCCTGTATTCTGACGAGAACGCCCCTGCCCACCTCACCATGTTCGTCTGGTTATGGTACCAATACTGGAAGACCCCCATTATTTCTTTTGGCACCGTTGAGTTCCTCAGAAGCTTATCCCACAGCACCTTATACGAGACTAGGTCAAACGCTTTTGACAGATCCAAAAAACAGGCATACACCGGCGTCTTTCTAGTTGTGTAGTATTGGACAGTATGCTTGAGTCTCAGTATAGCCGATTCCGTGGAAAGCTTCGGCCTAAAGCCAAACTGGGCATCATGAAGCTCCATATGCTTATTCAGCTGAGAGTCAAGCAAACCATCAAAGACCTTTGCAATGACTGTAGCTAGAGATATAGGCCTGTAGTTGTTTCTGTCAGACGCATCGCCTGTCTTGTTCTTTACAATCGGTACAACTATGGTCTTCATAAGCTCCTGAGGAAGATACCCATGACTAACACATACATTAAAAAACAAGGCCAAAACTCTGGGCAGATGTGTTCCTGCATGCTGCAAATGCTCTATACTGAGGCCATCATGACCTGGAGACTTGCCCTTTTTCATGTTTTTTATAGCTAGTGATACATCCTTAACAGAAAATCTTATTGGCCTACTTCCAGGTCGGTCATCAGTACAAGGCATCTGCAATGCTGGTTCTAACGGTGAATCCACTCTAAAATGTTGCCTAAATAGCTCAGCAATCTGCTGCGGGGAAATAAGTGTAACTGTACATTCTATAACAATGTGTCTCAATGATAATACGACTGATGTACATTTTTGTAAATAATATTTTTCACTTAATTTCTTTTTGGATCAACTGTTAAGATCAAAAATCAATATTTATTTTTTAACATTAGGCTATAATTTTTAAATAAAACTGACATGCTAATTTTCTGAAATAAACTATTTATCACCAGAAATACGGCATTAACAGAGGTATCTTTTTATTTAACATACACATGCACCCATACATTATACATGTATCTGTATATAGAAATGTCTACTTTATTATAACTTTCTAGTTTGACATGTATATAGGGAGCACACAGTGTGTAACCACATACAACAAACAACTGTTCTCCGTGAGTGCGAACCCACAAACTTCGCGTCCAGTTTGTCACTCGCAGTCAAAAGTTCAACCTTCACGTTAGCGACTTCGTGATTCCGAACAAAAGTTCCACGGCCAGTTTCAGTTTTTATTTTATGAAGGGTGTCAATTACGGAATATCTTTTGCTCCATTATTGGAAAGTTTTTTAATAATTCTCAGCTAAACTGGTCTGATTTTCTTTTTCTGATAACTAATATTTAACGTCGAACTCCTAGTTTTAAAGATCTCGAATATCATTCACGACAAACTTATTTTCGCAAGTGCCTTTCTTAAAAATGTATCATTATTTCTACTTAATATCTAAAATGAATATCCTATTTTTATTATAAATGCAAAAGTTTTTATTAATCTTTGTAACTTTTTCATGTCTATACGGGTCGACTGATCGACCTGATATTCTAGCTTCTTAGACCCTGGAATAATAACATTGGCTACAGAACAGCAGGTAGTTAAAACCCCCATATTAATAGTATTTATCTAAAATAAATACACTGATATTCCATGTAAAGAAGAATACAAACTACTGTGATCGATCGATATTTAATTGGAAAACTATTATAATAAACTATTATCACAATCACAATAGTATCAGGTTTTGGAGAAGGTATTGGTACAGCAGTTGCATTAAGCATCAAACATTTGTCCTAACTAAATGTGAGAGAGTGGCATGAATACAATATTGCGCTGTTATTATAATACTCGGTCAAGTAGGCATCAGCCAACGCCTGCAGCTATATACTGAAACACACAGTAGCCTAATTTGTTACAGAACAAGTAAAATGGTTTGAAACAGTGAAATAGTTTCAATTCAGCGATAGAATTTTTCTTTAATTTGCTCAGTCGAATTTTTCTTTAATTTATATATTATTCAGCAAATAGCTAGGACTAACTTAATGCTACATTAGCATTTTCTACCAGTTGCAGCTTCAGGCTTCTTCTATTTACCCAACACTACCTACCAACACTAAAATATAATTAAAACCCAAAAGAAGACAAATCAGTACGGCTATTGCGCGTAAGTTAAATACTATCCAAAATGTTCTACTATCAAATCGTACTTAGAATGTAATCCAACAACTACCACCAACTACCAATGTACAGTACGATTTGATAGTAGAAGTGAAGAGTAGCGCCGAAACAATCTTTCTCTAGTCAAATCTAGAGATTACATTGCTGGGTAACTTAAAATTCCAAAGTTCAAAGTACACAATAAGGCTATGAATTCAACATATTTTCCAAAGATTGCGTACTGTTCTTGATTCGCACCTGCACTACCGTAACTCCATTGTACATTTCCAAGCAAAGTGGCTGGAAGGCTGAAAGCCAGAGCACATTCATTTGCATAAAATGTTACATTATAATGCCGCTTTTAACTCCGTGCTAAGGAATAGCTCATTTTGTTTGAAACAACAATGGATTTTTTCATCGCAACTGATTGATGATGACGGAAAGGCGCCGCCCGCTCTTATTAGTAAAGGGTTCAAAGCAAAATCTGGGAAACGTTTATTAAGCGAAGGAAAAATGGACTTTATTTTTGTAAATAGATGACTTTTTAAAACCAGCTTTACTGAATTTTATGTAATGTGTGACAATTGACAATTATGCATAATTTGATTTTTTAAATACTAAGTTGAGTTATTTCTACAGCCAAAAATATGATATACACGTAATTATGTTCCTAATGATACTTACAGTTGTGAATGGTAATATCCTTAGATATTTGGTACTTAAAAGTAATTGTACAATAATATAAAAGATAATATACAGTAAGCGTTAATTGAGATCATTTACTCGTAATAAAAACAAACGTTGCTGAAGGTGTACAATGACGTCAGTTATTTCAGGGTGGGGGAGAGGCTAAGTATTTAATCTTATTTTCCTGGAAATGAAAACTAAACCACGACTGACTATTTGTATTTGAGGGTAATATAATATAAAAGGTAAATAAATATTCAATAAAGTATTGAATATTTCCAGAGAAGCCTAGGTAGGTACCCACTATTCACCATTAGGTGGGCTGTCAGATTGAATGTCGGTCTCTTTGATTCAATAAAATTGGTAGGTTATAGTAATAGTAAGTCGTATTGTCGTCGTATTATAAGTAAAATGAATTTTCGATAACTGATGATATTATGTCGATTTTCCTCATTACGCTTACAGGAAGGAAGACTGGCATTTTGATGTTGAAATTAATGTAATAATTTAAAATGCCATAATCACGAATCTGCCTTCAATGTTGAAGATAATAATATATATTAAAAACTTATTATTGGGACCTGTGCCACTCATGTCGTCACATTACAGGCCTATTCAAAGTGATATTCACTATCACCTACAGTCGCATATATTATGGTTTAGTTTTGAACAGGCCTTTATTACTTTTTAGCTAAATCTTCAGTTGTCTTTGTTTCAGGTATATTGCGTGTACGATACCAAGTTCATTATTACAAAGGTACAAGTAGCTTTTGTATTTTGCCCTTGAGTGACATGGTGGCTTTAGCAATTTGCTCCTTATTATGAAGGCCGTAAGGTCCACCATTCTCGTTGGAGTTTCGTAACCGTACAAGCAAATTACAAAGGTAAACAAACAGTTGACCACTGTTCGCAAACTGTGTTACTTTGAATTAGGACTGGACAAACAGACTGAATTGTCGTTGCTCTTATTTATAAAGGCCCTAAAATAATATGAATGTTTTCATTTACCTACCAAGACGATGGAATATTTTGATAAAGTTACCTCATATTACAACAATCTTTTATATATGGCTTTTCTTTTATTTCTTTTTTATATGGTTAATATTCCGTTTGTCCGCACGAAGCGATTTGCTTCGACCTTCATAATCCGGACGGCGAAGATTTGGAACTCCTTACCCGCTACAGTGTTTCCCAAAAATTACAACTTGGGTGTCTTCAAGTCGAGGGTTAATAGGTATTTGCTAGGCCTGTGTGTAACAGCTTCGACCACGTCTTCACTTACCAACAGGTGAGACTGTGGTCAAACGCAGTCCTATTTAATATAAAAAAAAAAAAAAAAAAAAAATGGCGCTTAATGAGTGCAGGTGTCCTTAGATAGGCGACAGCTGCAAGTAGCGAGTACACACGTTCACAAATCTAAGCTTTAGTTCCCTTAATTCTTAGAATATAATAGAAAACTCACAAATACAATAATATAAACTTAGAACTAAGATTACACAGAAAGAAGTGTTATTATTGGCGGTCTTATCGCTAATAGCGTTCTCTTCCAGACAACCAAGCAGGGAAAGAAAATACATAAAATAGAGCGACGGTGGTTATTAAGATATATAAGGAGACATAAGTACATAGTACGTACGTAAAATAGCACGTACGTAGTATTCTTCCCTTATATTAATGTGAAGTTGGATAATTCGTAAAGGTAGAGCCGCACTACCATTACACATGATAACAGTGTAATGTGTCGTTACAACACACTTGCGGTAATGTATTTCTAGCCTAAATGTATAATATCTGATGTGTTATACAATCTAGCGCGCTGTAACATACCACATCATTATTGTAATCTAGATTCAGAAACCAAGTACCGAATTATATTATAATATACTCGAACGTATTTTATTCCTTTGCAAAAATAACAATTATATAATATATAAAAATTGGAGTGTACCTTTAGATTATAATTGTGTACATTTGTATGCGTATTACTTTATTTTACACTTTATAGTATACAACATTATAGGTACAATAAAAGTAATAAAAATAATTAAACAAGCGGCGATCTTATCGCTAAAGGGCGATTGACTACAGATACCCAATAGATCCTGAAGAATCATTAACACAATATAATACGTTGGTACATACTATAAGTAAGCATATATATTCCAAATTTCAACGACTTATTTTATCGGCTGATAATAATTTGAAAGCTCAACATAAATTAATTCTTTAAACAGGTTTTTCACCAGAGAAAGCCGCTCGGCATCGCTATATTATAGACGAATACTATTAACTTTATGGCATGTTGTCATGTCATTTTGTTAACAAATGTAATGAGATACTAACTATTCGCGCATTGTTATTGAAATATTCCATCCACACAATGAACCCTAACCTAACATTTGTTACAAAACAAACATAATAATAGAAGGAAAGTCAACTATTTTTTTATTACTTCACGTTCCTGTTATTGTATTCTTTGGCCGTCTACGTTTTTATGCTTCATAAAAATTTACTGGATAGGTAGTTAAGGCTGTACTCATACTGTGCATCAGCATTGTAGGTTTATTTCGAGTTTATTCTTGGAACGCTATAAATCTAAGCTTTGTCGGGAAACCTATAATATACCGAATAATGCCCTCATAATCAGAATTCTAGAAGCATCTTTCCGCAATTTATGTACCCTATAAACCAAATGATCCAAAAATGATTTAGGTTGGACTGTACACGAGATTCTGATTCTGTAGCAAATGGAATGGCTTTCATTTGTCTCAGCGAAATATATTACTGATCAATGATATTAATATTACGTACATGAATACTCTACTTATTTTATTAACTTTTTTTTCATCAGACTAAACAAAGCGTTTGAATTCACCTGATGATACGTAAGCGACGATGCAATCTAAATTATCTCATTTATTCAGTAAAAAACCTATCAACTCTTGATTTGAACAACCCTACGTTCAAACGAAATCATATTAAGCTTTAAGCGTGGAATTTAAATTCTATTAAAGTTTCAAATGAATATTTTCCCTTTATAAGAGGTAGCATTGACGGTGGTTATCCTGTTCACCGAGGTAAGTTTTGGTTTTGGCATCCTTCCAGTCTCCATGGCTAATGTTGCCAACCTTTTATACCGGTAATTACCCATATTTCATAAGTGGTTGGACAAAATTGCGTACATTTTTGCTATTTAGTTTTTAAAGTCGGTATTTTATTAAAGCATTACTGTGATTTATTAAAATGAGAGAATAAGATATGAATGCACGAATATTGACATATTATTTTTATAATACGTAAAATATTGGGGTTTATATTCCAACAGAATAACAGGTTACGTTACTTGTTTTATTGACAGTGTTAAATTACAATAATTTCAAGTTGTGCTATATGTTGTAGTTTCAGGTCACTGCGCTCTAAGGCCTGCAACATTACCTAACGGCTGCGTCCTTATAGAAACAGCCGGAACACTGTTTTACGTGCCTTCTAAAACACGGTAGCGTCCAGGTGAACATTTTGCTGCACACTGAGGTTGAATCAGGGCCTCAGGACTACAAGCCAGACTTACGCTCATTTCGCACAGACGCTGCATTTTATGTATTTGTTAAACAGGTTTCCTGCGCTATCTCCTGTAACTGAACCCAAACCGCTGCAAACCCCACTTAACCCTAATAGTCGTTAAGGACCATTCACACCTACCGTACCGCACAAACCGCATTGTATATTTTTTGTCCCACGCTCCAGCCGCATAAGGTCGTAGTCTTTTTGTGAGTAGACACCTGGAAGCCAATAACTATATATCCCACGTTATGGCCTATTAATTTGTCGTAGGCAGCCAACGCGGCACTATCCCCGACAACCGTTAAGGCTGGGGTACCGAAAATACGTTTGTTTTCAAGTGAAATATCGACTTGTTGTTTGAAACAACCGTTGTTTAGTTCCTAAAACGGTAGACTTAGTTCGCGTTTGGGTTCTTTCGTTCTTTTTGCGCAGAAAAAGTTTTATTGATATTTTGGACTGTTAAAGCAAGTTGACGTGAATAGCCAGGAAACTATTATATATAATGATTTATTTGATCTTTAAAATAATGAAGCCAAACAAGAGTTTCTCGAATTTTGAAATAAATTATTCTAGGTCTAGGATCTATCCAACATTACCTAACAACTTTAACAATTTTACCTACCAAATTTTAGCCAATCGGTAAAGCCGTTTAGGCGTAAAATATAACACCACATACGCTTACACAAACAACAAAAAGATAATTATTAAATAAGATTATTATTACTAAAATGATATTCTATTAAATTGGTCTATTACAAAAAAAAATCAAATACATTTTTAAGGAGTTTAAGGTGCCATTGAACGGAATAACCTGAATCTTAGGAGATTCCTTGTGGGCTAGGGCCCACAAGGAACCAGGATATTGGCTTCGATCCAGGAGTAACTTTGCTACTACATAAGCCTGTTACACTCCCTGTTACCTCTTACCTCCTACGTCATGGAAAAATATATCACATTGCCGTCATCCGTGTTTACCGAGCGATACAATTTGGGAATCTTCAAGGCGCGGTAACCTTTCTAGACATCCTACGTAATTTATCATTGACCGCATCTATACTTTCCATACAGGTAGGATGTGGTCGAACAAAGACCTATCTATTATAAAAAAAAAACATTTTCCATTTATTACTCTAGATTCTTGGGGTTTAGACCTTAGATAATACTACATACACCTTTCAGCCTATTTATACCTTAAGGTATCCAATAAAAGGAGGCACCAACAAAACAAAGAAGCAAGTATACAAAGTAGAAGTAGCAAACATACAAACACAAACTTTTACCTTTATAAGTGTGATGAAAACACTTAGTTAATTTGGGCTTGTGTGCCATTTATGTTCCTGATGTCAAAGTGGTATTCAGTAAATTCGTAAAACTGAATTGTTTATGGGACATATTGGGCAAATTGCCAGAACGAGTGTCAGCTACACCTGGCCTGGTGATTGCATTGCTCGTTCTGAATGCTTCTGAATGGCTACTATTTTATTGTACGTATCATCAAAGAATAAAATGTGAATTAACAAAATTAAAATGGAGTGGAAAACAAACACTTACTTATAATAATTAGAGCTTAAATTAAAATAAAAAAAGATTTAGTAAACCCATAATGTATTATAGTTTTAAGTGGCCAAGATTATAATATATTTATTTATATATCATTTATTATTGCATAATATACCTATACCTATTCTCTGGGTATCAATTAGAGGCCAATCCTTGAGGTAGGAGTCAAGTTCGTCTCTCCACCGGATTCGCTCCACTAAGTAGTAGTCACCACAGTTACCCGACAAGCGAAATGTAATTATTAGATTGGATTATATTCAAGTTATTTGTACAGTCACAGAGTCACGTCGGGTTTAATTTAAAAATGCTCAAAAATGAAGGGAAGTGCAAAAGTCGATTTTGCAAACAGTCCGCTACGTGTCTGCGTGCGCATTCATTACAGGGCTGACCCGCGCGTGACTGCGCATAATGTTCGCCCCGATCGTTTATTACTTCTGTTTTAAGGGCCACAGATACAGCGAGAATACTATTTAAATTATAAACATTTAATATCAATGGCCCAAGAAAATATAACTACATAAAATACATTTTATATTACTAAAGGTTCCAGGTACGTTCTAAAACTAAGATACCTTAATAATACTCAAAGTTTAATTTCTTCATTTGAATAAAAGATTGCGTTATGGCCATTAAAACAAAATTACCTGATTCTAAAGCTTTCTTTGTATTTCTAGTCTCCTTCATGTATTAATTCGATACAATGCTCAAAAATGTATAAAATTTAACGAATAATTATCTGAGATTTCATACGCTGCGTTCATAGCTCAATATTTGGCACTAAATATTTGCGATGTTAAATTTTTATACAATATTTTGTTCAACGATAATCCTAAGGCGAACGTAGTAGACTCTAAAGCGCTATAAATCAACTTTGTTTACTACTATAGTATGTTATATGTATAGGTATACGATATATTGATCTTCATAATAATAATATGGTGTAGTTTGTGATATATTTACTTGTGCCCATTGAAATGCAGAAGCCTATATATATAATGTAATTCCAGTGTCTAAGTCATATTCATGTCAAGTCTGTCGGTTCAGTTATTAACATCATACATACTATTTGGTAGGATTATTTAACGCAATATTTTCACTGTAAAATTTATTTAATCGTACATCCTTTTGGTAGGTACATCCTTTTGAAATAGCAGTGCCTTGATTGTGATAACTATTATATTTACAAGCTTACTTGTTACTCATGCCTCTCTATATTAGTTTAGATAATATTTATTTGTAAAGTATACAAATATTGCAGTTATAAAATTGTTTATATCGAAAGAAAGGTTACGGGTTTAATAAATTTATAAGAACAATAAAATGTCTTTCCTCGCTGTTTACAACATCAAAAACCTGAAATGATAAAATTTATGGCACCCCTTAAATTTTTATGTCAAGCATGTTCTCTCGACCAAAATTCCTGATAACTCACTTTTTACTGTAGCATTTGATTATATTAAATAAATAATGGAAAAAGGTATATTTACGTACGTACGTATTTTTCATCTCTCTTAAAATATTCCGTTAAGAAATGTTCAAGCTCACTTTTTGATATAATATTAATAGAATATAAGAATAGAAGTACTCTATAAATAATATTAAGAATTGGATCGATTTAAATAATTTCACGGTTGTTTGTAAGAAATGAAAACGACAAAACAGGACATTGTAACCGTAATTACAGCTTAACTTAGAAGTCAAAGTCAAAGATATTAATGTATTGTGCATTCATAACTATTTCGTATTACATGAGAATTAAAATCGTCAGAATCCTCTCACAATCAAAGTAGGAACACCAAATCTAATATTGTGTAATATAATATCGATAGTATCTGCAGGCGGTATTATCGGTAGAATAGACACTGTAATCGGATAGCGGATAGGGAAGCCAGCTGAGCGGCTGGGAATGGTGGATTAATACCGAATGATGACACCTCCCTGTGACGTTCACCCGAATATTAACAGATTAGAGCCGTTCGCACCAAACCAGATTAGCCTGACGCGAACGCTTTTGTTCAAACTGTATTTTATCGGATTCAGTTTCAGTGCGATGTAGTTTAACTTGTGATTGATTCATTGTTTCGATGTTTATCTGTAATTTCAATTTTGATTTAACAATAATCCAAGAATTAATTAAGGAGCAAGGAACAATTTAAATAAGAACTGGTGGTAATTATAACACATTGCCGTCATCCGTTTTTCTCGATATAATAGGCAACTAAAGTTTGTTCATCGTTGACCACACATCTGCACTTACCACCTGGTGAAATGATGATCAAACGTAGCTTAGTACATATAAAAAAGAAAGAGAGGCACAAACATTGGAAGGCCAAAAATATTGACTTCCAAGTACAAAACCCTTTCACCAAAATAACTCCATGTCCACATACGAAAAATCGTCCCACATGACAGTTAAAACATACCAACACGGTTCGAGAAAATTAAATGGCGCCCCTGTAATAATAAAAATGAGTGTTTGGAACACAATGGGCGCGCCGGTTCTTCAATTTGGTCCGACCCTCGCCACTATGTCCACTGGCTCATTATTAAAGGACGTGTATACTGCTGAAGATATTACAGACAATTTTTCGGGTCGCGTGGCACGAGCTACTAAACTCGAAGAAGGGATTTTTATCGAATGGTGTAATGCTTTCAAGCTGAATTTTTCTGGGTCGACCTTTGAGCGAATATTGAAGGTAGATTTATTTTAAAAATTTTACATAGAAATCAAAAAAAGTGATTTCAGAAAGAGGTATACATAATAGTTAAAGTGAACAACTTCAAAACAAATTGAATTTACTAAGAATCGAACTAACATTAAATTAATGATCAGACATCGAACTTCACCTACTTACTTGCTACGAAGTTCATAAAACCATGAGAACTCTTCTCGTAATAGAGCGGATGATGTGGCATTTTTTCTTCTCCCACCGTGAAATGAGTTCTACGATAAATTTTGTGATAGGTGATCGTGATGAGAATAAACCAAACTGCAGCCATAGCATATCAAGATATTGACGTAAGAGTAGCAACCCTCATCCCACTGTTAAGAGTAATTATTGACGTTTGTTAGAGCACAATGACATTTTTTTTCTTTCTTTTGAAAACTGATTGTGTTGAAATTCATTGTACTACATGAAAAATAAGTATAATAGCTAATGTATATTAACTTCTAATCAACGAGTGAATAAAACGACTGGGCGTTATAAATTTAATAAGTTAATTATAGAGGGTGTATATCAAAATTAAAATAACAATGAATTCACTGCACAATTTAGTTATGAAATTGTTCTCTTCCAGCTATCAAAATCAAGTCCACAAAAACATTTGTATCAAAATTAGAAAACAATATTTTCTTAGCAAAATGTAGTTTTAAAGTGTTTTCCCCCAGCAGTTGAATCAAGTACAAATACATCAGTTTCACGGCTCCACCCGCAAGAAGTATCGTTAGAGTGAGGTTTATCTGTGTCACAGCACACAGCCTGTTTTCTCTCGGGTGCGACTCTGGGGACCACAAGTTATCAGCTGGCTTTCTATCAATATCCACGTACGCGTTCCTGTAAGCCTCCCTTTCATATTCCGTGATACTTTTCACAAATGATATAGATTCAATTTCACTTACCAAAGCTTATCCCCAATGTCATTAAGTTTCATAAAAGAATTCGAAGCGGTGGTGGCTAAGGGGTTATGTAGCGCAAAAGTGATTCTGGAGACACCGAGTTCAAATCTCGGCCCTGCACCAAATATATTTTATAATTAGTTAAGTACGGTTTTTTTTTAAATTCATTCTAGGTAAGCTTTGACCATGATCTCGCGTGATGTTAAGCGACGATGCGGCCGTAGATGGTAGCAGACTATACCTAAAAGGCGGGATAAATACCTCCCTGGTTTCACTCAACATCATGCCGGAATACGGTCGGGATGACCGCCTTAGCGACATGGTTTTGTCCAGAGAAACCCACCCAGTACAGCGAGTGGAAAAACCGCACATATCTAATTAAAGTAATTGGTGCGGGGCCAGGATTCGAACTCAACCTTTCCACATTACTCCTTGGCCACCACCGCTTCAAAGTTTTTCACTTACTATACTGATTAGGCCTACATCTTACTTACCACAGGATGCAAAACTGTGTCGCCAAGTGGTCACTACGACTGTTTTCTGGCACGATGTTCAGTGAAGTTCCGTGTTCAGTTCCTTCTGTGTTTAATCTGCTACAATATTCGACGTAATATCACGCAAGATCGTGGGCAAAGGTTAACCTATAATGAATAACAAAAGTGAAGTTTCATAACTAAATATTTCTTTCTTGTTAATATTATAACCACTAAATTATTAATATTGCTTGCCTGAAACTGCTCGTAATAATAAAACCGCTTATATACTTCAGATGTAAAATAGGGTAATGCTCGTTAAGTTGGCTTTAATCCGATTATGAGCCGAGATATACCCTGAAGGTGTTTTATAAAACCACCTTATTAGTGTGCTATTCCATTATGGCCCTTGCTAGATTATAATTTATATTCATTGCCACTGGAATCATTACAAAATGGTTTGTTTATTTTAAAGTAATTAAAGTTTGATAAATGGGAAAATAAGCTCTACTTACAATGCAAGATGACAAGAAAACGTCTTGTTAAAATATTTACTTAAAAAAACTTACTTGATCTTTGATGTATTTATATATTACTACGGCCAGTGGTTTTAATTTTATTATTATTTTAAGCGCAAAAATATAATGGGTTTTTCCATTCTAGCTAAATTTTCAGCTTATTGGCTTGAGCCGTTTACCCGTGCAAAAGTACCTAACAAACACTCATACATACACTCTCATTAATAATATTAATACTTCTGACTAGTAAGTAGTAGGAAGTAGGAGGATAGGCAAAATATACCGTCTTTCCAACATTGTAACTCGCGTAGAAAATAGCCTAATAAATGTCATTCGGTCCAGACAAATAAGGTCAAAGTATAAATGGACAAGTCTGACCTTGAAAATAATAATTTTTCTTTTATATACATCCTCAATATAACATCCAAAACCGTTATCTAGGAAAGCAATTGCCTGATAATTATACACTAGAGTTTATCGATCATTTTAGTCTCGGATCCAACGGTCGCAAGTCACGATGGTAGGAAGTGGGAGGTATGAACGCGAGAATCACAGTTTATTTGGAAACAGTAGCTAATTCAAGCTTTTAAGATTTATTAAGGTTATCTAATTATTATTATCGTTATTATACCACTGCAAAGCAAGGACTCTTTTTTTCTCCTTTCTATTCCTCAGGTGCTTGGGCCATAGGCCATGCCAATTAGGATAAAAGAAGACGAATTTGTCTCTCCTTTTTCGCTTGAACTTGCAGCGTCTTGGTCTTTAGCTGGTCCAACATGAAATTACCTATTAGGCTTTGAAACGATCTAGTAGTCTGTTAAATTGCAGCGAAAAATCTTAAAGTAATTGAAAATATCTAAAACAGGTTTCTAATAGTACACTCATTTCAAATCGTTCAAGGTCCAAGAAACAATAGCTCAACATTTTACTCTCCAACATTAGACCTGTATGAATGAAGGAACTATCTTCATCAAACATTTCGTGTGAAAGCAAATAACTGCTAATAAGTATAGAAGGGTAAACCGTACAGCAAAGGCTCACTGGTATGGTGAGGGAGCGATAGCGGATAATGCTTTAATTGATGGCAGACGGCGTCATGCGAGTGAAATATGTTGGCGAGATTTGTGGGGAGAGCTCTCCGGTACAATGGTGTTTTCAGGTGAAATTTGGAAAAGGTTTTGACTTGTCCTCTTTATGATTCAACATTATAAATTATATCACAAAAAAAAATCAGTGTAGTTTTTTAATTTGTTAGTGATAAGATATTATGTTTATTACTCTTCTTTTTCTTTAATTACGTACTTTGCTACTCGTAGTGGTGTATCAATGACCTCTCTCTGTGCTGCGGTGTGCTAACACTCGGTAGACGACAAAGTTTCAAACTTAAACACAAAAATCATTTATTTAAATAGACTATATTAGAGCACTTTTGCGTATTCAATTCCAGCCTGGAACAAATATTTATATTTTCTAGATTTGAATATTGTTTTCATAGAAATACTTTTTGGATGGTTCTGTGGAATAATTATAACTAAAGTCTCACACTTGAAATTAAACGCGGAATAAAATTAACACCAAAAACTAGAAGGAAAGCTTTTGTAAAATGTGTTTATTAAACTCGTATCGCTCACGTCTATAACAACAGTAAAGCTTAAAAGTTAAAGTCCAGCTCGTCACGCAACGTGGCTTTTTAGGCTGAACGACTATTTAATAATAAATTTATTTTATTACGAACATAATATACTATTACCTACGGTAACATACTATAACAAATCGGTGATTGTTGAGTGGAAAATAAATTGTGTTTCGTTGCCTTCTCACTTTGCTTTCAGTTCAAAGAAAAACGATGAAGAGTTGTGTTGTAGTTTTGTTGATGATATAATTTGTTTGTTTTGGGAATCTTAAATGCACGAATACAAGATAGCTTTCTGGGCATCTTACGTGACTCATCATCGACCGCATAAGCACTGGCCATCAGGTGGGACGTGGTCAAACGTAGGCCACTTTGGTACCTATATAAAATCTTACTTCTGTAATTAATTTTTAGAAATAAGATATCGTTTTCTTTAATTAACTATACTCGTAAATAGCTTTTTAATCATATTACTAAAGTACCTACAAAAGTTCAAAAAAATGTAATACGTAAAGTCATTGTAAAGAATAATTGGCCTATAATTATTACCTACTATTGACAAAGAGTTTTTATATTTTACTAACTAAAGGTAAAACAGTGCAATCATTAATCTAACGATAAAGCTAAATATCCCAGAGTTCGAAGCAAATTAAGCCATATTGTGGAGAAATAAATTTCATGCAATCGCTGTAATTGTACATAATTATAAAACTGTGTTGGAAAGGTCACATTACGGCGAAACCTTTCCGTGGAATGATATTGCACTCGAACATGCAACTATACTTAGGTGGAACATAATATTATTATAAAACCGCTGAAAAGTGTTAAATTTTATTTTATAGCTTGATTGCAGTTGAAAATATAAAATGTGTTTGCCGTATCACATTGCTTTATACTTTATTAATGTTAACCAATGGGGTACACGTCGTGTTCTAGAGTGGAGACCGCGTCTCAGCAAATGTAGTGTAGGGCGTCTTTGGGCAAGATGGGGTGACGATATCCGGAAGGTCGCGGGGAGCGGG
Source organism: Hemithea aestivaria (assembly GCA_947507615.1). Classification (NCBI taxonomy): domain Eukaryota; kingdom Metazoa; phylum Arthropoda; class Insecta; order Lepidoptera; family Geometridae; genus Hemithea; species Hemithea aestivaria. The sequence goes on from OX382328.1 coordinate 3,049,732, forward strand.
TGGAGGAGGAAGACAGAAGACCGAGTTAAGTGGCGTGCCATGGGGGAGGCCTATGTACAGCAGTGGACGAACGTGGGCTGATGATGATGATGATGATTAATGTTAAATATAATATTTAGTGAGAGAATATTTTATTGGTTGATACAGAGGTGCATATACATAGACAAGAATTTGTGACAAAAATAAATGATGAAAAGATCATGGTAAAGTTTTCTAAGGTCTATCTTAGGAATCTCTTAAGCTTTTGCATCACTTCACGCATATTAATTTTCGCGTGTCGTGTCAAATTCTATAAAAAAGTGATTTTGACCTTTTCGCTTTGAGAGAGAATTCTGAGGCGAACATTTCCGCGCTATAGAGCACTTCACTATATCACTTTGTCTTAAAAAAGTTAAACATTATTTCATTCAAGTAAAAAATCAATCAAGATCAGGTCATAAAAAAATAATATAAAGTATGTTTGTAAGGGAAACAACCCTCAAGTAGTTAGAGGCACGAGTCACGACGCAAGAGCGCTCGTAGGTGGTGATCGCGTGACCACAAAAGTGGGATCTAATTCTGAGACCCACTTAGCCAATTATCGGTGAGTTGACGTGTTGCCTCGCCTTCTGATGGTTCAATTTAACCAATGATTGCTGTGACGATGTGTTGTTTACTTTCCTCCTACACAACTTTACTACAAAATAAGTATCGACGTGAATAATTTATACAAAGAAATTGATTATGGAAAACTTGTGTGTAAAGTAGCCGACTGCTTGTTTATAAAGAATTTATTCATTAATTTTAGATTAAAACTAAGGTTTGCTGTTAATGCTCTGGTTATACGTTGATAGAAGAGTATTGATTATGCTAAATAGTGCCTCTGATGTACTGTTTATTTTCAATAAAAAATATATCAATTTATTACATTAATAGGTACCTATGTGTCTAAACTTACACTTCACACCCGTTCTCGTGATATAACCTATTTAATGAAATATCTACACAAAAAAGCCAAACAGTCCACCAAAATGCTCTTTGGTCTTGAATGGCTTGAATACGAAAACTTCAGGAGTACAGCCACTGGAACGCAGCAATCGAAAATGCGATCAAAGGGCGGTTTTCTAAATAGTTCGCGAATGGTTTACCGTTTCAACTGACGGAGTATGGTGCAAGTTAAAGGATATATAGCTTCTCATTTGATGAACTCAATTACTTCTTTTATAAGTCACATTAGTACTTAGTAGATGTAACAAAGAAGTATCTATTTTTTTTCCGAAAATTGACACATTGTGTGCCGTTCAGGTTAACTTTCCTGCACGTGTTATAAAATACATACTTAGATGACAAAATTATGTTATCTATCTAATTTAATAATTACTACACGCCGATCGTATGACATTGCTGCGACTTGTTTTAATTCACAACCCTTATCCACTTCCACCTCGTAGCTCAAGTGTTCATTTCTCAAGCTCAAGCTCAAGCGTTCGATGCTTTACTATCTGATCTGTGGATGCTACTAACTACTAACGCTTAAACATCAACACAGATGGCAGTCATTGTGAATAAACAAACAACAGTATTTACTGTCACCTCAGTACAAAATTTAAGCGGTAATCACAAGTGTTTCGTGCCAAGTTAGTCCTCCTTAAAACCATTCTCCTTCTACTATTGTTGGTGCTTCTACTAATAAGCGCCGTGGCCTGCCCATTGCCCATAATGCAAAATTCTTGTAACTTGACGAATTTATTGGATTCTCAACTTCCAGGAGGAATGCTGTGTAGTGGTTTGATGGTTTATAACAGTCTTCGTTAAACGTTCATAACAATCTTGACTTGATATTATGAAGTTGGAATTCAATATTATCAGTTATCATTGGCTTTAGCTTATACTATTACATCTAATGAAATAATATTTCTTCTCTGCCAGTGGCCAGAACAACTCCTGTAATTAAATAATTTTACAACGTAGAACACACTGAGAACCTAATTTTAAATACCGAGGTTATATAAATATTTTTAATAATCCTGTGGATGTCTTACTAATACTTCTCATAGATACACACTTTATGAAAGGGAGATGGTCTCAAAATAGAATTAATTACTGTGTAAAATTCGCAAAAGTAACACACAAATGCTTTTGAGTTTGACTAAATACGTGTTGACCCACAGCTGGGCAAGACTTATTTTTCTCCGCCTTGCTTCGTGCTTATACCATATACTTCCAGTTCATCAATCAAACGATATGTTCAATAAACGTTTATTGGTCAATAGATCATTTGAGAAAAATGATAAAAAATTTCGTAGGATCCAATTATAAAAGGTATAAAATTTTTTAAAAACTACGGGACTCAATCCTTTCGGTAACAGTATATTTCACCGTCCCTTTCTCGGCTAGCCGCGACTAAGAAATGAAGTAAATAATATTTACCTCAAATAAATGTTTAAAGGGTAACAGAATTGGCGACGTTTTCAACACCAAAGTGGCACCTTATTCCGTTATCGTGGGGTTTCTAAACATTAAACAAATAACGTTTCACTCACCGTCGTCCTTATAACAAGACAGTCAGTAAATTGGTATGTTTTCGTCTTTAGCTTCATTCACGTTAACTATAGGCATATTGAGAATTTCATTTTTTTATTCAAAGAAAACATGAGCAAGATCCTGATGGTAAGAAAGAAAGAAAGAACAGTACAGTGCCCAGGATTTCACAAAAAATCTAGATGCACACTGCCTGCTCCACCGCTTCTTACTCAAGTGTCGTAAAATTTTAAGTCTCCACACTCCCCTTTAATTCTGTAATAATATAAATTTGATTTAATTATTATTTTTAGTGTAGTTTGTCCTACTGTTAGGCAAATTCGTTCCTTTTCTTCATTCCTTTTGGCTAAGGGCAATATATTTGTGCAGATATTGTAAAAGGAATCCAGCTATCCCAAAATCTCCGTTTGGATCACGAAATCTGTCGCATCGTTTAAATTATGATGACTGCCCATAGTTCAACTCTAAGCAAGCAGCTCTTTCAACAACATTTATTGTAATGTTTGTTTGGGAATGTAGCTCCGTATTTCCAACGCGATCTGAGTGTGATTTCGAAGATAGCATTAAATAGTTAAATTTAAAAAACTATTTTTTCACTAAAAGTCTCTCTAAAAGGTAGGTAGTAGGTAAGTTACATACCTACTAGCTCAATTTAAGTTCTACTAAGTATATTTCTTTAAAACTTCGATCATAAAAAACTTACCTGTAAAGTAATATGCACATTATGTAGTCATATTTTCAGAAGCAAAAGTGTTAGTTAACTGTTAAGAAGTCTATTTCACTTTCCTGGCAGAGGCGAGAAACACCGCAAAGGGCTCCGGATCCGTTTTAATTAGTTTTATTTCACGAATCCGACTTACGAATCTTATAAAACGTTGCGGTTGAACAATTTAAATGAAAGGACTACCAACTCTCTAGCAAGTTCTATGTTTTAACTTGAAATTGCGTTTTAACAAAGTGTGAATGTTTTTTTATGTAAGAAAAATATTATAGTCACGCAAGCCCATTACAGTGTCTTCAAGCCGTCGTCACAAAGATGTGGGAATGCAATGTTCTAATTGATACTCATCTTGACACATATAATTCAAGCACGATCAGAACAAAGACAACAAAGATTGCAACGGCTTTTCCACGTCTGTGTGACATCGACTTTAAGAATTAAAAAAACCTCATGCGTAACGCTCCTTTACTAACTGCCCCAAAACAAAAATACTGTTTAATAAACCCAGCTCAATTTACATACATAATATTATGTACCTACCTAAATGAATCGCGGCAGAAGGAAATTATCTGCAGTAAGTAGGTATCGATTTTCTATTACGTAAATTAACATAAAACAATACACAGTTTAACAAAACATCTCTTTCCCCGCATGAAAAGTAGATAAAATCCAGTAAAATCTTATTAATCCCGGAAATGTTCACAAAATTATGCCCGCAAACCTAAACCTGCGTCGCAGAGGGACGTTAAATTTGGCGAGCTGAATTAAATTAGGCACACACTGTATATCATACGATGCTGCGTCGCCGTGGCCTAATTCAACTGTTTATATTCATGACGCTCACTCCACGTTGCGTCGTTCCAGGGGCTTTGTTTATCTCATGTGCGACAAATTTGTGGCCGAAAAGTTAGGCGGAGTGCTCTCGATTGTCGAGCCCTTTTGTTTTATTAAAAACAAGCTGCACTCACTCTGTGGGTTTAAGTAATGAACATCGCTTTAAGCTGCGGATAAAGTTACTATCTGACACAATCAATTAGATAGTTTTAGCATAAAAGGGAAACACTCAATGTTACCATAGATACCCATTGCTGGACATGACGAGATTCAACTATGTAATAATATCCCAGTGTAACAGGCGCAGCTGCAGTGCCTTGTCATAAAAACACACACATTTTAAAACTAATATTACTTTTAAGACACCTTTGTTGTCGCTATACTCTTATAATCGTGTAAATCAATTTAGATTGAGCCAATAATTGAATTGAATTTATTTTAAAAAGTGAGTAGAAGCCATCCATCATGTCACCAGTGATTTGATCAGCGCCAAAACAATAGGAGCCAATGACGTGATTTGTTCCTCAAATGAAATCCAGCCGCGGAACAAAAAAGATGGATTAACGTGGAAACGTCCAAGTAATTGTGAAAAATGCGAATCCTTTCCGAGTAAAAATGGAGATTTCAACAATTCGGTGCGTCTACAAATTGATATTTAAACCGCGGCAATTGAACCTTTTGGATAAGTATTCCATTCAATTAGTTGCGGAACGGCGACCAGATCAATGTCTTCAGTTTGTGGCTTCCATATTTATCTATTCACCTTGGATAAGTTTGATGTTGTCAAAAAAATTATCGATACGTACACTAAAATCTCACAAATATTTGTGACTAACTTTTGTTTGTTGCTTCGTTTCTGTTTACAAATTCTTTCTTAGTGTATTTATATCTGTGCCATAATATTATATCAACTCAACTCTTTCAGCCATCAGCAATTCGAGCTGTATGTTATTAGTTAAGTCTGAGTCACGCGTTTAAAAATTCATAATATAAAAGCAAAATAGTACATAAGTTTGTATACTTGTTACTTTAACGGTTGAACCGATTGAACTGAATATTAGTTTGTTAGTAGTTTAGATCCTAAAATAACAAAAAGTAATGTTCAATGGGTAAAAGCGCCTGCCACAGCTAGTCAATTATTATATTTAATACTAGCTGACCCGCGCGCACTTCGTAGCGCGTGACAGTAAATTATTCATATATTAATGAATTTGATGCAGACCATTTAATTCGATTTCCAATTCCACGGAAAAGAGGGATTCAATTCACGGGTTTTCTGCGACTTAATGGGCGTAGAATTAGTAAAGGCTGGCAAACCTTGCCAATATGTAACTACGATCGAATCACCTACTATTCAAAATGTCTATTGGACGTTTCGCCTACGTTCATAATAACTATTGGTTGAAATCAATATTGGACGATTCGCCTACGGTTAACTCAGCTACGGTCGATTGAGCTATGGTTGATTAAACTATTGGACGATTTGCCTATTTTTGACCGAACTAACGGACGTTTCACGTATTTTTAGACCATGTTTCCGGCTGCTAGTCAGGTATGACAGCTAAAAAATACTTGTTTATAGTACAGAATTCAGAAACGTGTTGTTTTTGATACCTGAATGATTTCTATCTGTAGGTGCGCAGACAGCTTATTATGCCACTTTGCCATGATGAGGTAGATGAAAGAAGATGCCAAAATGCCTGAAGATGCCATGACACAGGATAAATAATTCAGTAATAAGAAAAATATCTGGCGCTTCGCCGGCCGCTGCCGCGGCACGCTCGCTTCGCTCGCTCGGCTCGCGCATTGTGGTCACTGTTCAAACCTAACCTAACCAACAGATTTCGGTTTGCCCTGAATACTGTACTAAAAACACGCGAAGCAAAGAATTTATAAACCGTAGGTGAGTCGTCCATAGTTGAATTAACCAATATATCAAATGAACATTGGCCGAATCGCCCATTAGTTCACATGCCACTGAGTTGCACTGTAAGCGAGTCGTCCAATATGTGAAATGAACTTATGCGAATCGACCGTAGTTATATCGACCGTAGTTGAAACGACCGTAGGTATTATGAAACGTAACCCGTCCATGCGGGCAAAGCCATGAGAATAAGCTAGTGACTGATGTATCTGTATAACGTACAGCCTCAACCGCTAGCTGGATTGGGTTGAAATTTGGAACATAGAAAGGTTTCATGACGTAGACCACTGCTAACAGAAGCGGGTGCCACGCAGCGACGGGCGGACGTCGCGATAGTTTTTTGCAAGTATTTAGTGTAATTTACGTTATTTACTTTTGACGTATGTATACATAATATAATAAATTATATAAAATGTCAAAAAAATAGCATGCGATATTATGCTGTTTTTGAGGTAAGTTAGTAAGAAGTTATTTTTTTTATTTTTAAAAGTATTCTGCTGAAGTAAGAGTGCGAGTAAGAGACCGAGTAAGAGTCCAAGTAAGAGTCCAAGTAAGAGTCCAAGTAAGAGTCCGAGTAAGAGTGCAAGTGAGAAACTTATAACATTCAGGTCCCGGAGGGAGACCCTCAAGTCGTATTAGGCACGGTGTCCCTAGAAGAGGGAACGAACCGTTAGAGTGGCTAGGCCCAGAGCATGAGTCAGCAAGTGAAGATGGTAAGGCTTGCTGGCAGGGCGTGAGACGATGCGAGCCAGAGGGTGGAAGGCACCAAATTTATGTAAGAGCGCCAGATGACTCCCACCACAAACTGAGACTTCAGTTTCATTAAAACACCAGGTTTCCTTTCAATATTCGTTTATTGGATCAACGTTGCCTGAAGGACATACAAAATGTACACACAAAGAAATAAGCTAAGTTTTGCACTATAAAATTATATTAACCACACTTTTTATACACCTAAATTAACTTACATTCAAGTAATATAGTAATAACACAGAGAATTAATTATAACATAAAGAAGTGTGAGTGTTATGTTGTGTATGTAGTGTTGATCCCAGGATTATATTCTGGTGTCGGTGAAATTAAAAGTTAAAATATAGAAGGTTCCAGGCAAAAAGAATATAAACAGGTTATAAATAAATTTAGATGGAGTTACCGGAGTCCGAAGCCCAAAGTACGACCAACAGATTGCTGTCGGGCCCTAACAGGTACCGTTAAGGTCAGGCCGCAGAGAAGCGCCGCTACACAAGGGTAGGCAAGACGTCCCCGCTGCCTGAGGTCGCGGCTGTCACCTACTAGCACCGACGTGGCAGGCAACCCGCGGTCGTATCTCCACGAATTGGGATGACTCGGCGTTACAGGACACTCCAAAAAGGCTGGGGAGCTGCCGCCGCTCCAAAGAAAAGGCTGGAGAGCTTTCCGCCGCTCCAAAAAACCCTGAAGTGAACAAAAGGTTACACTTCAGTAACGTTAACGAAAAGAAATCTATTAGATTAAAAAGGGGGTAGATTTTATGTTGAATTAACCGAAATATTGCCGAGAATTACAAAATATACGCCCCAAAAACTCACCGCTTGCGCAGGCTCGGAGATTATGGTGTTCCGTGCTGCGAACTGGTGCGCCGGTTTACGCTGTTAAAGGCGAGGAATCCTACGACAAATAATGTGGCATGTTAAACCAAATGATCAGGAGAGAAAACGTGGTAGGAACCGATGGAGAAGTCACGCACCTCGCCGCTGTTGTGGTTGAGTGTGTGACGGTCAGAGGTTGATCACAAAATGGCTGCGGACGCTGCACCGCCACGCGCACCGGCCCGGAGGCGGTGCGTGGGGGTGAAGCGGCCATACGTCCAACCTCTGGTCCGGAATCAGTGACACTGACTCACAGACCCAAGCCAGCTAAAGATGGGACACTGCGCTTGCTCACATCGATTTTCCCTCACATGATCGAGATTTTAGTCGATTACCGTATCAAGCGGCGGCGACTGTCATCGGGTTCCTCTGATGTTTCTCCAGCTGTCAAGGCTACCAATCGGGTCTCTGACTCCAGGATTGTATTCCTTCAACTGGAGAAATATTCTAATGGAGGAAACTCCGGGATCCTGCCCACTTGATACGACATCGAGCGAGTAAATTATCGATACCGGTGATATAAACAGGATCGACTAAAAGGATCGATAAAAAAAAGAAAATGTCAGATTGACAAACGAAAAGTGACGTTGACAGAACATCATGAGCGACTTTGACGTCTGTCAGGTTGGTAATCATAAAGGTTATTTTTACAAGTTTGTGAGTGTAGAATTTTAATCTAAAAGTTATGGAAAATGGAATATTTCTGTATGAAATGAATTATTAAGTATGTAAAGAGAGGTGAGTGTGCTTCCTGGTGGTTTAGAACACCTCAAAGTGTTACACATCCCCTCGGTTGAGTAAGAAAATTTTTGTTATCTAAAAACAAAAATTTTCGCTAACGAAGTTAAAAGTTGAATCTATGTTGCAGGATGCAAGAAAGGAAAAAAAAAAAAAACTACAGCTATCTTATATTGAGGTCTCGCGGGGTTGAAAATGGGCTCAGGACCTTGGAGATATATCCGATACCATTTCAACTAAAAGTGGCCGCAGGACCCTCATAGGACTTCACAAGAAAAACCCGAGATACTTGCTACGGACAGAACAATTCCACAATAACACAAGCTATCTCTCAATACAAACAACAAGAAAACGCTAGCAACAAAGACAAAAACCGAAACAAAGATTTATTTATCTTCAGGTATAACCAGAAAACGGCCTCATGGTGGTCACTAAAGGATCAACATGGCTGAGTATCGTCCAAGGCACGGCCCGTATGACCCGGGTACTATAGACCACACAGAAGGATACAGTACGGGGACCGTGGTGAGACTAAAAAAGGCTGCTGTGACGCCCTAGGGATATCAACTACCTAATACGGACTAGTCACATATATGCAGAAAGAGATGCAAACAAGGCATCAGTAGGCAGCGTTCCAAGCGCTGAAAGGAGCAGTGTGCCCAAGGCAAAACACCGTCCTAGAGGGATAGGCACAAACATGGTGAAACTATACCCTCAGTAGTGCGGGCAGAGCCCATTTCGTCACTACATAAGTAAGGATAAATATAAGGCAGCGTACCGAGCGCTGAAGGGGACCAATATGGTACCACCAAGGCGTTGCCCACTACAGGGGTTAACAACGACGTCTTCTCCAAAACAACTAAAATCCTCATAACAAAATAAAGGAGGTTAGGCTGACCTGACAAAGTGTTGACGCTCTCTTGGCGCAACACTCCACCTCTAAGACCTAACCCATTCAAAGTCATCACCAGTGGGAGGAAAAAGATCAACTCCCTTAAAACGACAAGTCCAAACCAACGAGGCTACTGAGTGATACCGGACGGAGACTGGTGATTGCATACTTGATACTATATTATTTCCAGTAATAAATTAAGTTTACTAGAATAAAGTTATTAATGTTAATTATAGTTTGTTTTATTTCTTTACTTTTCCAAAAAACTCTATTTAAGAAATATAAATAATGTATTCCTTCATTTTTAGCAAGAATTGTTAATGGACTGTGGGTCTGCTCGGTGTACCAGACAAACACCACAATATAAACTGTGAATACATTAATTTTCAAAATTAAGTTTGAATAAGTTCCTAGGTATTAGATCATTAAAAATATAGGTACTAATTTGTATAAACTCTTCCAAAGCGTTACTCTATTTTCTTTCACTTAGTTCTATCCTGACATACCTCTTTCACCACATTCATCATACACACTCGCCGGTTCTTGGTACTCTTAAGTATTAGTTTGACCAATTGCGGTTTGTCCATTCACATTTACCTTACATATAAATCTTTCGTCAATCGCCTTTCGTCCATCCTCTCGCATTAGATTAAATGATAACTTGGCTCAGCGAAACATCACTAGAATACATTCAGCCTAGGTACTGAAGTAAACTATGGTGTTCGGTCATTGATATAAGGTTCACAGGTATTATGCTCTCTGACACCAGAAAGTGTGTTACAACACAGCAATGGATAGTGAATGAACTTTATTGTTTAATATTACTGTAGTCTTCAGCAATAAAATGAGTTTAGCTTTCCTAGGAATGAAAAAAATATAAATTCACATAAAACAAATTTTTACTTAAGAACTTCCTTATAGTAGCAAGTATGAATGAATATTAATAATTATATCTCAGTTCAAATCAACAACAAAGGAGATAAAATTAAATTTAAGTTTTCAAAAGGATTTATGTTACTGGAAAAGATGAGAATTTGGCTTTGACAAAGTTGTTTGAGGGGAAAAAAAAAATCTTTAAGTATTTTAACCTTTAAGCGGTTACACCATCTGGGCGGACTAAATCCTTGATATGGAAGTCTCCCAGGTTTTTCCCGTCAAGAGATTTTAGGTTGTACACCAATGGACCCAACTTTTTATTTATAATACAGCGTTCATACTTAGGTGCAAGTTTCGCTGAGAAATATTTGGCTGCATTAGAAAGATGAAAGCATTTCTTGTAGATGATTTGTCCTTCTTTAAGTTCGACTGGTCTTCTCCTAAGGTTATAGTACTTAGCGTTATGGGCATGGGCCGCCAGAAGGCTCTTACGCACCTTGCCAAATGTCGCCTTTAGTTCCTTTAAAGAGTCTGAGAAACCGTAATCAATATCGTCAAGGACGTTGCGATCCTCAGGATTAGGAGAATTGTATAGACTACCATCTATCACCATCTCGCGACCATGAGTCAGGTAGTACGGGGTGTGTTTCGTACCCTCGTGTACCGCGGTGTTAAGTGCGCACTGTATTTCCGTTAACGTCTGATCCCATTTTCTATGGTCTGATTTGACATAGGAACTGATAGTGCGGACGAGTTCGCGATTCACACGCTCTGTCTGGTTGGTTTGCGGGTGGTAGCGAGGATTGTAGTATATATGAGGAATGTTATACTTCATCATGCAGTCTCTAAATTCTTTTGAGATAAATTGGGGACCATTGTCCACAAAAACATATTTAGGGGTCCCGTGTACTAAAAATATACCTTTCTCTAGACATTTTATAATGGATTTTGAGGTCACCGTTCTAAGCGGGAATAAAGTAACGTATTTGCTAAAATAATCCGAGCATACAAAGAGATAGTGGTTTCTTTGATATGACGGAGGAAATGGACCTAAAATGTCACATGATATTGCTTCCGCCGGCCTTGAAATGCGGCGTGGATTTCCCATCATACCTGCAGGAGCAGTATTAACTGGCTTGTAGCTTTTACAGACATTACATGCTTCCACGTACTCCTTGACATCCAAAAACAGAGAGGGCCAATAGTAGGACAAAGCGACTTTACGGTGAGTCTTGGCGACTCCAAAATGTCCGGCAGTCGGGTCATCATGACATGTATGTAAAATGTCCCTTCTTTGTTCGTAAGGAACGACGAACTTCCAATCGAACTGATGGGTACCTTGATACTTGTTTTTCGTGTATCGCATCAGTTGCCCATTCCGGATCTGGTAATTCGGGTGGAGAGCTGGTTGGGATTCCACTCCCTTGAAGAGATCGATATACCATGGATCCTGGGTGGTATGTACGTCGCTGATGGCGTCAATTTGAATGCGGGATAGGGCATCAGGTATTATGTGTTCCTTTCCCTTCCTGTGAATCAATTCAAATTCAAATTGGCTCAGTCTGCAAGCCCATCGATTAAGACGACCTGAGGGGTTTTTTAGCTTGGTGAACCATTGTAAAGAAGCATGATCAGAGATGATGTAACATTTTCTTCCCTCCACATACGCACGATATTGCTCAAGCGCATAGATCACCGCGAGAAGTTCGCGCTCTGTGGCAGAGTAGTTCACCTCTTGGTCGTTTAGAGTACGACTGCAATAAGCAATGGGGTGATCTACTCCGTCCACTTTCTGAGTAAGGACTGCGCCGATGGCAAAGGAAGAAGCGTCGGTGTGTATGTGAAAAGGTTGGGAGAAGTCAGGGCACCGAAGGATGGGTGCCGACACAAGTGCCGTTTTTAATTTAGTAAAGGCAGCTTCCGCCTCTTCTGACCAAACGAATTGGCATTTCTTGCTCGTTAAGCGAGTCAAAGGTCGGGCTATTTTCGAGAAATTCTCTATGAATCTTCGGTACCAACCGGCCATGCCTAAAAACCGTTTAATGCCCTTAGCATCTTTGGGTACAGGAAAATTCAGAATGACCTCGATTTTGGCGGGATCAGTACGAAGACCATACCTGTCAACCACATAGCCTAAGTATTTCAATTCGGATCGACAAAACAGAGACTTCGCCATATTGACCGTTAAATTGGCCATCTTTAGTTTATCTAGTACAGCTTTCAAAAGACGGATATGCTCGTCAAAATCAGTGGTAGCTATTACGATGTCATCTATATAACAAAATACCTTGTTATCGAATTCGGCGGTGAACAATTGATCCATGAGTCGTTGCATGGTAGCAGAAGCACCCACCAGACCAAAACACATCCGGTTGTAGTGGAATAGACCGCGACCGGGAACCGTAAAGGCAGTCTTCTCCTTGGAGTCTTCGCGGAGTGGGATTTGGTGGTATGCTGCACTCAGATCAAGGGACGACAGATATTTTGCGTCTCGCAGATTGTCCAAAATGTAGTTGACATAGGGCAAGGGATAGGCGTCGGTTTTTGAAACTGAATTGACCTTTCGGCTATCTAAGCACAACCGTAACGACCCGTTGGCCTTCTCCACCATAACTACAGGAGAATTCCATGACGAGTGGGACGGTTCTACTATGCCGGCCTTCAGCATCCGATCTACCTCTTCCTCCAATGCCTTCTGCTTTGTCGGACTCAAACGGAAGTATCGCTGCTTGATCGGTGGACTATCACCCGTGTCAATCACGTGTTCCATCAAATGGGTTCTGCCCAATCCTACCTTGTTGGTATCGACCTGATCAAATAGGCCTTTGGTCTCCTCCACAGATTTCTTTTGATCTTCCGTGAGAGCGTTAAATGCTTGCAGACCTGGCTCGGTGGCGGTGATGGCAGCTAGATCTGCCCCGAATGCGACTTCGCCTATAGCCGAGATGATCTCGGGAGCCAGCTGGAAGACTTTCCAAAAATTCAGACCAAGTAGTAACGAGGTGGTAATGCCGGGACTGACATCAAAATTTACCAATTGTACTTCACCCTTATATTCGACAGGTAAAGACATGTAATGAGTACAAGCTAGAATATTGCCGTTAGCGACTCGTAAGAAAAATGGGTCCTCATGAGCATGAAGAGGAATGCCCATATCTTCAAATATGGTTTGACAACCGTTTCCTATAACGGAGCACGTTGCTCCACTATCTAATAATCCTTTAACTTGGATTCCTAAAATATTGACAGGTAAATATACCCTAGTGTCCCCTGGTTGTGGTTCGAAGATATTAGTCTCTCCTGGAGGATGACGTGATGATTGAGGCACGACTTTAGGTGCTCGAGGAGAGACGTGATTTAGTTTTTTGGCGTGGAGCTACACCTAGGGCACTGAGAGATGCGTACCCCCTTTGTGCCACACTTAAAACATACTATCTCGCGTGACGTTTGGCAGAATTTAGTTAAATGCGGTCCGCCACACCTAAAACAGCCCTTCTTAGACGAAGGAGGCTCGACTGCTGCTACTTGAGGAGTTGCAGCAGGGTAGTTCTTCCTTGGGGAATGCCTATAAAAAGGTGGCTTATTATTATACCTAACAGCTGTCTGGGAGTTTCCCGAAATCGACGGCGAGTTCGGTTCTTTGAACTGGTCAGCCTTTACATTCGCCAGCTCGATTCGCTTACATAATGACTTAAGTTGTTCGATAGAAGAAATGTCATGTAGAGCCAGTTCCCTGCTATATTCCGGCCTAATATTCCGAGATATTATGTCCAGCTTTTCGTCATCTGGGACAACTTTATTCAGGCGTTCAAACATACCTAACACCGTGGACAAAAATACCACGATGGTTTCACCTTTTGCCTGAGTTCGGCCTCGAATCTCTTGCAGGAGTTTGTAGTCGAGATCTGGAATGTCGAAATCGTCACGAAGTGCGTGTATAACCTCTTTGTACGACTGGAGCTGGGATCTGTTCGCACGAAACCAGTCAAGCGCTGGACCCTCCAGGAGCTCGGGTAGTCCCGTGTAAATGGCTTCTTCGGAGAACTTCCTCGCCTTCCTCAGCTCTTCGAGTCTTGTAGTGAAAGTACGTGCACACGTCGCGCCATTATATTTTAGATTAAGAGAATTTAAATTAATATGTTTTTCTGGCTTGACAATTATCTTCTTCGTGACTCGGTGCACCTCTGGAGCATCAGCATCGCTAGATTCCGACTGGGATTCATCGGCAGAAGCTGGCGTGTCTTCATCTTCCAGTAAGTTTGACAGCACCGAGGAGATGCGACGCTGCAAAACAGTAGCGTCCTCTGATACAGGCAAACGTGCCACCCGACAAAAAAGGTACCTAAGCCTAGCACTTAACCTAGCCAAAGTAGTGGCCGGCATGACCTCAATTTTTAAAATGTCTTCCTCTATCTCATCAACTTTTTTAGAACAAAGAGATAATTCATCATCAGTATTAACTGATTTTAAAGGTACTAGCTTAAGGCTACCCTTACGAGCGTATCTGGACGTTTGTGTAAGTATCTTTTTAAGACTATCGCGCCGCGACTCAGGGTTAATTTCTAAATTTCTAATTGATAACTCATGTGAAATTTCATCTTTCAAGAGATGAGCTATCTTACCACCAGCTTGTAGGAAATCCATTTCAAAAGTTAGTAATATACAAATAAAGTTGTATATATCAAAGTTCAAGGAAAGAAATATAACTTCCTAAGTAAATTCAAATAGGTATCAAGTAAAGCCGTAGATCAAAAATATAGTATGCAATCCAACCAAAGATCCCCTTTCAAAAGGAATCAAAGAAAATCAGTAATAAGTTTAATGGGTATCCCCCAGCCGTCCAGTATCAAACCGACGTAGGCCTCATATAATGTGTAGAAAGAAAAAATTGTCCACAACAGCAATTTATTAAAAATAAAAATCAAGTAAAATGCTTGATTAAATTATTGAGTCGGCTAAGCCCGAAAATTATGTTCATAAAGGTAAAGCTTTATGTCATGTAATATAAAAACTATTTTCAAAAGAAAGATTCTCGGCTAAGGCCGGAGCATAAATGTGTGTGTAAAATTAGTAAGTGTGTAATGTAAAATTTTATACAGTTAAATTATAAATCTAGGCAGCACCAGTTCAATGTTTTTTTTTTAAATATAGTTCTTAACCAACACGGTTTCCAACACATATAATAGTGAAAGATAATAAAATATCTTCACCAACCTTCTATAAGTTCTATTGGAACTTTACAATATTACCAATGGTATCATTGTATCACTACAGGTATAATACCTTTACAATATTAAAGAAGTTTAAATATTATGAGGTTTTTAAATTACTAAATATAAGTATTCACTTATAAAAAAAACTTATGAGTAAAAAAAAGAACTCAACACAACCAATACAGATCCAATTTCAGTTTAAGTGTAGAATAATTATTGAATTTCAAAGTTTTAAAAGCAAAATATTTAATGAAACTGAGAATCTCATCTGGCCCCACGTTGGGCGCCAATTTTATAACATTCAGGTCCCGGAGGGAGACCCTCAAGTCGTATTAGGCACGGTGTCCCTAGAAGAGGGAACGAACCGTTAGAGTGGCTAGGCCCAGAGCATGAGTCAGCAAGTGAAGATGGTAAGGCTTGCTGGCAGGGCGTGAGACGATGCGAGCCAGAGGGTGGAAGGCACCAAATTTATGTAAGAGCGCCAGATGACTCCCACCACAAACTGAGACTTCAGTTTCATTAAAACACCAGGTTTCCTTTCAATATTCGTTTATTGGATCAACGTTGCCTGAAGGACATACAAAATGTACACACAAAGAAATAAGCTAAGTTTTGCACTATAAAATTATATTAACCACACTTTTTATACACCTAAATTAACTTACATTCAAGTAATATAGTAATAACACAGAGAATTAATTATAACATAAAGAAGTGTGAGTGTTATGTTGTGTATGTAGTGTTGATCCCAGGATTATATTCTGGTGTCGGTGAAATTAAAAGTTAAAATATAGAAGGTTCCAGGCAAAAAGAATATAAACAGGTTATAAATAAATTTAGATGGAGTTACCGGAGTCCGAAGCCCAAAGTACGACCAACAGATTGCTGTCGGGCCCTAACAGGTACCGTTAAGGTCAGGCCGCAGAGAAGCGCCGCTACACAAGGGTAGGCAAGACGTCCCCGCTGCCTGAGGTCGCGGCTGTCACCTACTAGCACCGACGTGGCAGGCAACCCGCGGTCGTATCTCCACGAATTGGGATGACTCGGCGTTACAGGACACTCCAAAAAGGCTGGGGAGCTGCCGCCGCTCCAAAGAAAAGGCTGGAGAGCTTTCCGCCGCTCCAAAAAACCCTGAAGTGAACAAAAGGTTACACTTCAGTAACGTTAACGAAAAGAAATCTATTAGATTAAAAAGGGGGTAGATTTTATGTTGAATTAACCGAAATATTGCCGAGAATTACAAAATATACGCCCCAAAAACTCACCGCTTGCGCAGGCTCGGAGATTATGGTGTTCCGTGCTGCGAACTGGTGCGCCGGTTTACGCTGTTAAAGGCGAGGAATCCTACGACAAATAATGTGGCATGTTAAACCAAATGATCAGGAGAGAAAACGTGGTAGAAACCGATGGAGAAGTCACGCACCTCGCCGCTGTTGTGGTTGAGTGTGTGACGGTCAGAGGTTGATCACAAAATGGCTGCGGACGCTGCACCGCCACGCGCACCGGCCCGGAGGCGGTGCGTGGGGGTGAAGCGGCCATACGTCCAACCTCTGGTCCGGAATCAGTGACACTGACTCACAGACCCAAGCCAGCTAAAGATGGGACACTGCGCTTGCTCACATCGATTTTCCCTCACATGATCGAGATTTTAGTCGATTACCGTATCAAGCGGCGGCGACTGTCATCGGGTTCCTCTGATGTTTCTCCAGCTGTCAAGGCTACCAATCGGGTCTCTGACTCCAGGATTGTATTCCTTCAACTGGAGAAATATTCTAATGGAGGAAACTCCGGGATCCTGCCCACTTGATACGACATCGAGCGAGTAAATTATCGATACCGGTGATATAAACAGGATCGACTAAAAGGATCGATAAAAAAAAGAAAATGTCAGATTGACAAACGAAAAGTGACGTTGACAGAACATCATGAGCGACTTTGACGTCTGTCAGGTTGGTAATCATAAAGGTTATTTTTACAAGTTTGTGAGTGTAGAATTTTAATCTAAAAGTTATGGAAAATGGAATATTTCTGTATGAAATGAATTATTAAGTATGTAAAGAGAGGTGAGTGTGCTTCCTGGTGGTTTAGAACACCTCAAAGTGTTACAAACTGAGTAAGAATTCGAGTAAGACTGCGTGTAAGTGTCCGAGTAAGAGTGCGAGTAATAGTCCGAGTAAGAGTGCGATTAAGATTCCGAGTAAGAGTCCGAGTAAGAGTGCGAGTAAGAGACCGAGTAAGAGTGCGAGTAAGAATCTGAGTAAGAATTCGAGTAAGACTGCGAGTAAGAGTCCGAGTAAGAATGCGAATAAGAGTCCGAGTAAGAGTGCGAGTAAGAGCCCGAGTAAGAGTTTGAGTAAGAGTGCGAGTAAGAGACCGAGTAAAAGTCCGAGTAAGAGTGCAAGTGAGAGACCAAGTAAGTGTGTGAGTAAGAGTCCAAGTCTTGTCTCTTGTCTTGTCTCTTGTCTCTTGTCTTGTCTCTTGTCTTGTCTCTTATCTTGTCTCTTGTCTTGTCTCTTGTCTTGTCTCTTGTCTTGTCTCTTGTCTTGTCTCTTGTCTTGTCTTGTCTCTTGTCTTGTCTCTTGTCTCTTGTCTTGTCTCTTGTCTTGTCTCTTGTCTTGTCTCTTGTCTCTTGTCTTGTCTCTTGTCTTGTCTCTTGTCTTGTCTCTTGTCTTGTCTCTTGTCTTGTCTCTTGTCTTGTCTCTTGTCTTGTCTCTTGTCTTGTCTTGTCTCTTGTCTTGTCTCTTGTCTTGTCTCTTGTCTTGTCTCTTGTCTTGTCTCTTGTCTAGTCTCTTGTCTTGTCTCTTGTCTTGTCTCTTGTCTTGTCTCTTGTCTTGTCTCTTGTCTTGTCTCTTGTCTTGTCTCTTGTCTTGTCTCTTGTCTTGTCTCTTGTCTTGTCTCTTGTCTTGTCTCTTGTCTTGTCTCTTGTCTTGTCTCTTGTCTTGTCTCTTGTCTTGTCTCTTGTCTTGTCTCTTGTCTTGTCTCTTGTCTTGTCTCTTGTCTTGTCTCTTGTCTTGTCTCTTGTCTTGTCTCTTGTCTTGTCTCTTGTCTTGTCTCTTGTCTTGTCTCTTGTCTTGTCTCTTGTCTTGTCTCTTGTCTTGTCTCTTGTCTTGTCTCTTGTCTTGTCTTGTCTCTTGTCTTGTCTTGTCTCTTGTCTTGTCTCTTGTCTTGTCTCTTGTTTTGTCTCTTGTCTTGTCTCTTGTCTTGTCTCTTGTCTTGTTTCTTGTCTTGTCTCTTGTCTTGTCTCTTGTCTTGTCTCTTGTCTTGTCTCTTGTCTTGTCTCTTGTCTTGTCTCTTGTCTTGTCTCTTGTCTTGTCTCTTGTCTTGTCTCTTGTCTTGTCTCTTGTCTTGTCTCTTGTCTTGTCTCTTGTCTTGTCTCTTGTCTTGTCTCTTGTCTTGTCTCTTGTCTTGTCTCTTGTCTTGTCTTGTCTCTTGTCTTGTCTCTTGTCTTGTCTCTTGTCTTGTCTCTTGTCTTGTCTCTTGTCTTGTCTTGTCTCTTGTCTTGTCTTGTCTCTTGTCTTGTCTCTTGTCTTGTCTCTTGTCTTGTCTCTTGTCTTGTCTCTTGTCTTGTCTCTTGTCTTGTCTCTTGTCTTGTCTTTTGTCTTGTTTTGTCTCTTGTCTTGGGTTTCAATATACGCCGCCACGACATGATAGGTAAGTAGGTAGGTATAGTAGGGATACTATGCTGGAATAAAACCTATTGTAGTTCCCAGATTAGGCTTCTTAATTATGAACCAACTTTAGTTTTAATCTACCTGTTATTATGTACCTACTTTTTATTGAATTGAAGAGTGATCAATCGTATTTATTTTTAACTCCCGACGCAAAGACGAAAGGGTGTGATAGGTTTGACGTGTCTGTCTCATAGATTCGATTTAGATTTTGTTTGAAAAGTAAGTTAGGCGGAAGTGTTCTTAGGTATTTTTAGTCATAGCCGCAAAAAACGCGGCTTCATCCCGCGTGTACTAAGTTTGATACAATACATTTTCAAATCTCATTCGACTGTTGCATTTTTGTAACGGACATTCAGTGGTTCCTAAGCGGACGTAGTAAGGTACATATAGGTAGGTAATATGAAATAGAAATAAAAGCTTGTAAAAAAAAATATCAATAAATGTACAAAAATAATATAATTAATTTATAATAACTCATCTAGATATTAGCTCAAGTAAGTAGATGATATGAAATAGGTAGGTACCTACTGTATGCGGGCAGCGGCTGCCCGGCAGCCCTATGACTCGCGCATGTACCGCGAGACTGTAGGTATTTATGTTCAAAAATCACGCTCAGTCAAACTACTGTATATCTCTTTACCGTGCTACCACTGAGGTGTATACCTAAAATCATAGGCGGATCCAGGATTTGGTTTTGGGGGGGGGGGGGAGGGGCAAGGTGCAGACGGGCAAAAATATTATAATTTTTATTACGAAAAGTGTATGTTTAGCTCGCTCTGAGCGGTTAGGAAGTTTAAACATCCATTACAATAAGTGCGCGAGCAGCTAGCTGCGAGCGCCGAAAAAAAAATTTAATCTTTACCATGAAATATGTGCGAAATTCGTAACTCTACAATGCTTCTGGGGGTGCCTTGGCCCCCTGCCCCCCCCCCCCTAAATCCGCCTACTCGCTCTGAGCAGTAAGAAAGCTTAAACATCCTTTATAATATGTGCGCGAGCAGCTTGCTTAATGACTCGGGGGGGGGGGGCTTGGCCCCTTGCCCCCCCCCCCTAAATCCGCCTATGATTATCTATAACACAGATAAAAGGTTCTATAATAATCATTGCAAAATTTTACTAACATTATAAACGTGAAAGTTTGTGTCTGGATGTATGCCTAAATGGGTGTGAACAGATTTTATGTCTGTGTGTCTCCGGATAACCAGTGATTTTTACAAAAGATCCCCCTAGATGGAGGGCCACAATCGCGTGATTTTAAGTTAAAATATCTACAGATTTTTAACAATTCATAATTTCTCACATTTAATTTCTCAATTAAATAGGTACATAATATTTAATTAATCTAACAATTAAAAAATATATAATAAATGAAGTATTCACAGTAATTATAAATCTATTATTTAGTTCCGCTAGGTTACGCGGGACTCTTTTCTAAAACTGTTTGCAGAATAAACGATATTTCTTTTTCTTAGGACATTAGTTCCGTTATTTTCCGTGGCGCTAGATTGTATGAAAAATAATTTACTTTTACAATGAACTTTAAATGAATTTTTCTATTTATCTTCAGATGATTTTACATGTTTTAGAAATTAAAAATAAGCAGCAAAAAGATATTTATTACTGATATTTACACGCATCATGCGCACATTAGATTAGTTCCATTATTTTCCGCTGGCGCTGATTCATATGAGAAATAAGTTACATTTACTGATTTAAATGAATTCTAATTTGTTTCCTGATGATTTTACATGGTTTAGAAATTAAAAATAAGGTGCAAAATGATACCTACCTATGTACAGACCCTGGCTACTATATAGCATCAAAGTACTCGTCAAGACGAATCAAATGAGCCCAAACTCGATGGGGTTTTTTCTTTTAATCACGGAGTTCCTATGGCCACCTTCCAGCTCCGTCATCGGACCCTGGTTACTATATAGTATCAAAGTACTCGTCAAGACGAATCAAATGAGCCCAAACTCGATGAGGTTTTGTCTTTTGATTACGCGGTTCCTATGACTACCTTTCTTGTTTATTAGCATTTTATATGCGAATCTTTAGATTGATATAACTCTTTTATTTATGAACCGATTTGACTAAAACCAACACTAAGGTTCAAGTAGAGAAAACTGCAACGTATTAGTGATTTTATTCAAATCGGTGGTGTTGTTTAACCACACCAGTGACACAAACTATTTACAAATTTAGCCCAAATTAAAGGTTTCGTTTACAAACACATCGATAGATGGCGTATTTTTAGTTTGTCGCAGTTTGTCGCACCATATTTTTTTGAATTGAGTTTACTTTATATTCTATTACTTTTATTTAGAATTTTTGATGTAAATTAGGGGCAATGTGTCCGATATAAATGATTATTATTTATTTTATCATTTTATTTTACGTTTCCCTTGGAAAAATTGACAAAATGTTTTACGAATTAGATCGCGCAAGCGACTTTTTCGCGTCGTTTTGTTCATATGCGTATTTTCACGATTCATCTTAGTAAAGGATCACAATGAATGGGGAGAAATTTCCATTCTTATTATATGTATGGATATGGATTTTCAGTCGTCCTTTGTTTCTAATAACTTTTTTTACAAAAAATTATCCAAACATAAGAAGGAATATTAACTTAAACCGTAGATAAATAAAGTACAGGGACTTTATAAATCCGGAAAAGGATAGTTGTTGAATAAAATATTCTTCGTACAGTGGGCCCTAATAGGGTGATTTAAGCAGATATAAAAGGGATGGTTCACATACCTTTCTGTGAATAATAATAATAAGTTATATCTGTAATATTAGTAAAAGGTAAACGTAGAGACCACATCTTTATTTTCGTTAAATTTTACAAAACAGGAGTTTGAACTCTATCTCAATGGTAAATGACAATCGAAGCACGTTTGTTAGGTCATAACCTATTCACCCCTTTTTAAGAACATACCCACCCGTTACAGTATTTTAACATTGGACGAGGCAAATCGCTGAGAACTTTTTGAACATTCACCAAAGAGCAGAATAAAGAAAATAGAAAAATCACGGAACAAATTAAAAACATGAATTCAAAGAAATATCTTAAACTCACACTCTCTCTCTCTCTCTCTTTATTTGGTAGAAAACAAATTCGTTTGTTGCTTCGAAAAAAAAATCTTAAATAAAATTAAATGTTTTTTTAACATCTTACAGAAATAGACCTGTTAGCATGAGATACTGAGATTCTTCTATTACGATATTATTTATGTACCTAAATGTACATAATATAAATCCTAAACATTTTGGTAGGCGCGTTTGTTACTAAATCCGGCCGAATTATATCCCGCAGGAATAAATTATGAAGGCGGGCCATTCCCTCTCAACAGCACCGCTAAACTTTAATTAAGCTGCATTTCGAGTGAAATGGGTTCCCTTTTCAAACATTTAGAGCCAACTTCGTACAGCCAAATGATGTCCAACTTTATTATTAGACCCACGAAATTTGAGTGCGTGGAAAAACGCATCGGACGCCGGACCTACCTAAAATGACTTTATTTTGCATAATAGCGGCGCTGGATTAAAAAATGCGATTACGTGCTTCCCACTTCGCATGTTGAAACGCGTACTAAATAACTTCGCAAATACAATGTTTTTAATGGCGTGCGAAATGAAGTTGCAAATATTTTTATGGCTTCATGTTGAATATTTATGATGGTCACAAATGGTACCGGTAACACGGCTCGCTTCAACGCTTGAATCAATGATGGAAAAGTATTATTACTTTTCATAAAGCAACACATTATAATGCGGTAAATGCTAAACATATTTTTATTCGCACGCCAAAAAAACGCCAGCGAAAAGGATATTATCATTTTTACAAATACATAAACATAAAAATAAAACATATCTCTTTGAAACATGATGCTTTGTGACCATAAATAAAGTAATATGTATGTAACATCATAAAGCTTTCAGGACGAGGCTATATGGTGGAATATAACATCATGATATAAACTCGCTCATTTTCTTTGTACAAAAAAGAAAACTTGTTTATCATGGCGAGACTTCCATTATACGTCAAAACAAAGTAAACATCACAAACACCATCGAAATGGGTATTATGATAGCAATAAAATATTATTTTCATGGAGAGATCACGAGAGACTCTCCACCGTTCCGTCTGGCACTAGCCAGAGAGCCCAACAGAATTTAAGCTACACGTGTACAACGTTACCTCTGCCATCAGATAAAGCAATTCTGAACTCTATTGTAAACAAGTTAAAGAGTAATGAGGCGTAAAATGACAAAGGTACAAGTTGCACATTTGGCTGGCGCCCAGCTGAGATTCCGTACGTTCTGAGGACAAATCATTGGTAGAAAACAGATTTGAGCGGCCATTGCACGCGACTACCGACGGAAATATAGTTTGTTGTTGTTGTTTGCTCAACTTTATTTATATAGACTTCATGAATTCCGGCCGAATCGAGTGTTCAACAAATAGGAAAAGTTTGATTGAAACGTTTTGAAATATCTCTATGAGACTGGCTGATACCGATCCTTCATATCAATGGGTGAGCTATATAAATGGTGCTCCTTTAAATATTTTATACTGCTAGCTAAAATTGATCCATTCCACCTGCCTACATATTATCATACCCCTAAACACAGCTTCCTAACTAAATTTTAACTGGTTTCCAAAAAAGGTTCGATAGGTTTCATTTTTCAAGTTATGAATTTTAAAAAATATAGGACTCGCCTTTGCTTTGCTTATGATCTTTAGTTAGCTTTGAATAGAAATTAACATAACCATCCTGCTTAACAAATTTATGTGATTAATTAATTTACAAAATGTAACACAAATAAACTGTACTATATAGATATGATAAAATATAATTCTATTGCTGTTTAATACAAAACCCAAATTAATTCGAAGCTGCATACACAAACATTATAATTTGAAATTGAAATACACATCGGTTGTCAACAGACCGATATAAATTAATTCAATATCACGCAACACTTGCCCGGAAATTATTTCCCTTCATAATTACCGCATAAATTGATTATTTAAAAAATGGGTTTATTTTGAACTTGGGGTAAAATCAAGCAATTACAATTAGAAAGATAAAAATTGCAATTAGAGAGATAAAATATATACTAATCTGGCACCTGTCAAACATTTTTTAGGTAAGACAACCAGTTTTGAGGTGAGGGATGACCTGGACTCAAAAGTGGATGATACACAACCTGCTTTGAACCGAGAAATTTATTGTAGGGGTATGCCTTTGCTTTGTGTAATGGGATCCAATGGGATCTTAATATAATGAGTCATAATATTATATATGTACTGCATATTTATTAATAATCGTCTCGGTGATTGATAGCGAATGGCCATAACTAACATCTTAAAAGGCTCTCGCGAGGCGGTTGAATTAAGGGTTAGATACAGAAGGCGTTAATCTTTGATACGGACGCACTGCCTGCAGATTCCCCCTACGACCCTAACCATAGTTTGAAAAAAAAACTTTAATAATGTAAACAAATAATGACGATGATTATAATTAAGCAGATTATGCGCGGTTCGTATTTTTACGAGCATCACTCAAGAGTTACTCAGTTCAGTCTTCAAATATTTTTCCGATTTAACAAAGCCTTTACCTTCGGCCTTCAGCCTCCTCCCCTCGCAACCATGACGCAGTACAAAAAGCTATCAAACGTAATTGTATGCCAACGAAAAGAAATTTTCGATGGAAAGCTCCGATTGGGCCGATAAGAGCCCATTAACGTTACTCGGAGGTTTCTACTTAGTGCATACTGTTCCCGTATATGGACTACACTCACGACTTTTATAGGATACTTTTTTATCCTATTTTATTATATAGCATTGTCACATTATTTAGCTTAATAGCGTTATCGTTAATAGCTTAGCGTTTTTACCCGCTAAATAGTAGCCTAAACATATGTTTTTCCCAGGGCCTAAGCTGCATATATAATTTCAGCTCAATCAGTGCAAATGCACTCACTATCTTTTCCGTTTATTATTAGTTTAAGTGATTACTTACTGTAACAATACGAGTATATTCTATATCCTTGCACCGTCAGTACTACTATTCGGAAGAAGAATTGAGTTTGATAATAAAGAGATAGTTCAAGTTCTTTATTTCCATATAGGCATACAAAATGCACTTATGTGCGTCAGTTACATAGATATAATATTACAATTGTAATTTCAGCCAATAGGCTTTGTCAGCAATAAAATCTTGGATACAATAGTAAGCTAAATACATCAGTTATACCATGTTCTCTAAAACAAGAATCAAATCTTATCGTCATATAGTTATTAGTTATTCAGTTACGTATGGTTCACCTACTCCCCATATATTAAAACTTAACGAGTCTGTGTTTTCAGTTGCGTGATTGTTTTTGAGGAATTCTAACAAGTTTACATCGAGTTTATAGCAGATGTAAAGTAGTTTTGACGATTAAGTCGCTTTAGAATTTTGTAATAAAGTTCAACCATTTTGTTATGGCTTTACAACCCACGGTTGGTACGTAAACAACTGGCGCGGTATTTTCCTGTGGGAATTTCGTAAAAAAATCGAAAACAAAAGTTTTTTTCAAAGAGGGATGACACAGCCTTCCTTAAATTTGTATTTGAAAATGTTTGTGATAAAGATAAAATATTGCGTGCATGTTTTATTATTTAGCATCTCTTTTTAGACCCTTTTTTATGAGTACCTATCTATGGGCTTGATACCTATTTTGGTTAGATTAGATATTTTCTCTCTTTGTTCCCACCTCTATTCAGAGAGTTATTCCTTAATATTTCTAAAGAATTAAAAAATAAAAACTGTTTTATTTTTAAAAAAGGCATAGATATTTAATATAGAACATTATTTTACGAGCTCCAGACTGCAGTTACACCCATAAAAAACTCTTCTATTTTTTTTTTCAAAATTGAAGTTAACACAAAAAAAACTGAAAAGTCAATTTGGTTAAACAGCTTAAGTAAAGGAAAAAAGTTACAAACACCCACACACCTGTGCAACCTATACATAACCAATCACTTCCGTGAATAATAAAGCTATTAGTGGAATTTAACCCTTGTTATAATAATACCCCCGCAGTAACCAACTGACGCCTGAGCCCTGCACTAGTTCAAAGTTCACACGGGTATTTGTTTTAAATATTTTATTTCTGATTAATTCAATCAGTCATGTGTATTTCCTTGTAAAACATATCACACTTTTACTGAGATAGTGGGGATTTTTATGAGTGTATTTATTATTATTTTTGCTATTTTTTATACCTGAAATGATTCGGGTTAATTTTATACGTAGATCAGTTAGGTCTTCTTTAGGGTTTTTTTTCAGCGGATTAAACCTCAGGTTATAGCACGTTTTAATAAGCAGCGTATTTAATTATCACCAAAAAGTAATAATAAGTGAGTACAGTTGTGTCATATATGTATTGAATTTTATATCAAAAATTTATAAAAAATTACTAAATTTTGCTAAAAATGTACTAATGATTGTCCTAATAATACAGTCAGTAGCGTTAATAAATTAGATGAATATAGTTAACTTTAGAGGTATCAAAGCAAACTAACTTTCAAAGCTAGCATAAAATGAGCAGACTCAGCTCGTGTTTTCAACTCAAAAGTAATATGTTCCAAGAAACTACTCTCTATTCATTATTAATAGCATTTCACATTTGTAGTACTCGTACAAACACAGGGGTAAATAGTGGATCACTGCCCGGCTCGTTACGTCACCAGTAGCCAGGGACAACACGTCTGCTCTCGCCAACGGCTCACACAAGAGTGTCGCCCCCACTACCCGTGCCCCCGAGACAGGCAAATGTCATTCGTTCATTCATTCAATCATTCACTCAAATACACAAACACTACATCTCTCCCTTATTTAATGAAAACTCAATTGAATGATTTAATGAGAAAATATGACATTCACTGAGAATTTAATTTACTGAGAACCTTTGGTGTTACTTGTTTTATCCAATATCATCAATAACTTTTGAATCTGTATTGACTCGCTTAAGATGATGTTTGCTTTTGCTTACTGTATACTATATGTAAATAATAACATTAAATACCTACCACGCTACCGCGGTGCATCTGGCATTTCCGCAACAGCACGAGTAGACTGTTCCTACACTACTGTACGTCACTCTCTCTCTTTCTTCTTCTTTTTTTTTTTTTTTTTTTGTATATACATAGGTCTGTTATTGAACAGAATATTTCATATTATTATCAAATTTATTTATTTATTTATTACATCTTAGGAAGACCAACAGCTTACAAACAAAATTATAAAAACTTACAATAGTAGCAAAAAGCCTATAATAGGTCCTCCCGGCTAGCAATAACATAGTAACAATGCGTTATAGAGAGTCAAGAGCAGTTTTAAATCATGTTATGTATATAGACAATATTATAATTAAGTCACTTACATAATCCCTTATAGCAACAAAGTTCTAAAATTAACTATAATTAACTTTGGAAAACATACCTGGAGCGACCTGGAACATTCCTATAAGACAACAATCTGGAAGATATCTATAAGACAACAACCTATAATTAGGTATGTATGGTTTACCATTGACAAGAATGCCCATACTGCATATTTATAACAACCTATAATTAGGTATGTATGGTTTATCATTGACAGGAATGCCCATACTGCATATTTATAACAACCTATAATTAGGTATGTATGGTTGACCATCGACAGGAATGCCCATACTGCATCTGTGTAGCCTTTACACTTCAGGTCATAACATAAATTTCACGTACGGTTCTCATTTATATGAAGGCCCATACTGCCTATACTCAGTCACGTATAGTTCTCATTTACACGAAGGCCTATACTGCCTACATACACAATCACGTATGGTTCTCGTTTACTTGATGAGCCATACTCCCTGCACCTCAAATATGTACGATGCATCTACTTGGAAGGCTCGCACTGTCTACTCACTCTTTTTACCCTGTCGAGTAGGCTATATATATATGTATATTATATCATTTGTACTCTTATAGAATTAACGGAAACTTTGAAGTTTAACCTTCTCTTCACAAACGCGTTAATAATATTTTATAACCATTAATTTAACTATGCTTGACCATGATCAAAAGACTTTGACTTACTATCTTAAGTTACAATAGTTAATAGACATTAGTCTCGGCAGTTTGCAACTGAGAAATAGTGAAATATCATTATCCTGGTATACATGTATTTTAGTTTACACTTTCTCAAAATTAATCGAAATTTGAGATAATAACTTAGAAATGTATCAAAATAAAACTAGGCTAGCAGTATCATTTCTGAGTGAACGAAATGCATATATTTATACATTATTCTCAAGAGTGACAGAGCTCAACTACATTTTGTTGTCTCAGTTGTTATTGTTTGACAACATTCACTTTTTTATGAACTGGGTCTTATTTTTATCTTTACTACCTTCTAAATATTTTGTTTCTGTCCCGTTTGGCTGTGCCTAAAGCCCTACCTCTGGTAAGAACTTCATCGCTTCACTTTTTATTTATTGGATTTGCTTGGAGATGCAATATCTCCAATATACACGTTCATGACAATAATAATATGTATTTGTAAAGTGACAGCGTCATTTACCTACTTTTTATTTACGAGTTGGTGTTGCCAGTCTATGAAATTAGAATTGACTACTGTAAAATTATGTCGTCTGGTTTAAATAAATGAAAGATCAATCCTTCCACTAAATTAATATTGAAACGAAAACTACACCACAATTTTAAGATACAAGTAAACTCTTCATTCACCTCACCACCTAATTCCTGTTAAGACTCAAGACTAATAAACTCTTACTTAATTCAAGAGTCAAAAGTATTCTGAAGTTCAACATGATGTTACTCTGACCACGGTAAAGAGATACTCTGACCAGTACACTATCATTACAAAGAGATTTGCTTTTCACATACACGAACTCGTACGTACGTAACACGTATAATATACTCGTATGTCTATTGTGATTAACAAGCCTACTTTCAATAATATTATTCTAGAACAAGATCTTCGATACCACTCTGAAGATGTTTTTCTATTACTTTAACGGAATTCCAATTCTCAAAATTATGCAAAGTACTAGAAATTATGCACTTTCATAACTTTTGTGGCACAACCCTCGCAATCGTCCAACTAGGATAGGCAGCGCACCACTAAAACCATATTATCTTTCTCTCCCTCTAGCGCATAGTTAGCCACTTACACCTCTTCCTATCTTGTACAAGACCTAACAGCGCCTTCCCGGCTACGGCGCATTACCTGATGTAGCGGAGATACCACCGTCCCTTTTCCTGAGACTTTATCCTTCACAATGTTTTGCATTAGCTAATAGTGATCATGTCTAAACCTACACCTAGATAAGCAGTTTTTCTCAGCTTCCTATTTTGACAAGTCTAGGATTTCCAAGTGTCATACGCTTAAGGACTTCTGTGTACGGAATTCTGTCCGTTCACTCACACCACGTCCACCACACTGTCCACATTTGGAGCATGCGTCAACATAAATAATAACATCTCGATAGCACTCGTTTTTGTTGATCTTCCTAACTAAGCCCATCATTAATATAATAATATTATGATCGTCAGCTAGTGATGCCTGTAATGTTTGCTATATTCACCACTGCTGTAAGCACTGGCTCGGCAATGTCACTCCCAACTGCTGCACGTCCACACTCGCCCGCGGCTCTGGTGACACTGACGTGACAGCATTGTTCGTGTGCATTCGAGACAGTGTAACTACATACACTACGATGCCCAACACATAAGTGCGAACACTGATTAATAGTATGCAGAGCTCTTCTGGACGCGTTTTTTCAACAAATTATACCTACTGCTAGTGTCGACTATATTATGGCACATATTAAAACCTCCGACCGTGTTCACATAGTGTAACTACACTTACACGCAAACTACACTTTAACTGTAATAATAATATCATGACACAGACAGGAAATCTCAACCTTTCACATTTTGTTTATTAAAATAATAATTGGTTTGTATGCATTGATATATCGCATCGGACGGTGCCGCCACTTTGTCGATTTTAATGATATAACAATACGAACGATTTTATATATTTTTACGAGTATGCACAAACCACTTTCAACCCTACGAGCGAACAACCGTAAGGCACCGTAAAGAACTCATCGCGGGGGACAATGTTTCAGCAGTCATAGGTTATCATGTACAACCACAATAGTCTAGTTTGTAGATCTTCGTGTCGCCCTCCCACGAGCCCTTCATCAAGACGGACAATATTATAAAAGATAATTTCCTTGTTAGGAACCTAAGATGTAAAACTTTTAAAGTTAGTAAATAATTGTAAATTGTTTTACTGATCATCAGTTAAATAATTTAGTGAAATCATATCCAGATTACCCTCAAACTAATCATTCAAATCATTTTCAGTTTGTCCTCAGACTATCAGTTTAAATCATTTTCATAGTACCTTCAAAATATTTATTTCAATCATTTTCCGATTACCCTCAAACTAACCATACTAACGTGAAGTTCAATGCAATAGGCAGTGACCTCCTCTGGGTTCTTGCATAACAAATATCAACATAGTTTCCAGGTCCTAATCCACGCACACCATGACCTCCAGCAGCGTACCACAAGTTCAAATAAAGATGATCATCTATACTACTACACAGATCACTCTACTCAGTATATATTGTTTAGTTTTATTTGTATATACATAATATTAATTGTATTTCATAGTGATTTAAATGTTTAAACTATTCAGATAGCCCACTACGCAATATACCTTTTGCCCCGTTTGGCTTAATAAGTAATGCAGCTTTAACACTACTTATGAATTTACTTTCTGCGAGTCCCATTACAGAAACGCACTACACAATTCCAAAGAAATGATTCGAACGTTGTTTCAATTAGTATTGTCTGAATCTAAATCTAGTCATATCATATTTTGGTATTAAGGTTATAATTGTCACTATCTTAATTATCTAGATTCTTCCTAGCATACATAATAATATGTTCATAAATGTACTAAGATCGTAGAATCAATATTTTATTCTTTAAAGGTTATTCTCCTTAAAACAATCTCGTGAACAAGTCTCATCGCTTTTGCAGTAAAACTATACCTAGTTATTATAGTTTCAATATCTGCGGGTCAGTGCAGTCACATCAAAATACTATAGGTATGACATTGAACTATAGCAGTATGCATTGTAACTAATCTCGCTGTAGTTAGTTACATCTGCTGTTAGTTGCCTGATTTTATGTATATAAACCTACTGCATATACTGCAAAGCTTAATTCCTTGACAAAGTCAATATGGTTTACCCTAGCTACTGGTGACACCATAATCGTAGTGATATCCATGCTACGTACGTTGTAAACTCTATGAAATAATAAAATCCTATAGCAACAGGTTTCTAATACTTAAGTAATCTTAAACCCTAATTGTTGCTCTTAAACAGAGGTTGATTCATGAATATGTTCTAAATAGAGTCCACAAACCCAAGAAGAATAAATAAAGTTAGCAAACCAATATAGGTACCAATATGTGCAGGAAACACGTGAAATCTCTGTAGTTTCACGGATATATTATATTTTTTCACGAACATTATTTTTGTGTCTATTCATTTAAAACATTACTTGTTTATGTATCAAGTATCAACCACAAATTCAAATCTTTTCAAAACAAAAGCAACCCAATTTGTGGGCCACTATTTGCTTAGCACCTATATGAATCCCTCTATTCTTTCTTGTAAACAAGTAACTTATTGAATCCTCGTCTATTTTTTATTTTATTTAACTTTTTTGTCTGTATTTATAATTATCATGGAACAAATTTGTAAGTTACACTGCAAATTGTGTTTTATTGCATTTTTATGCAAAATAATGTTATTTTCTACATTTTATAAAATTGTTTTTCAATGTCCCTAATTATTAAGCACGAAATCACATTTTTCGCACTAACCTTTTAACTCGTCGCCACATGTAGTACTCGTACAAACACAGGGGTAAATAGTGGATCACTGCCCGGCTCGTTACGTCACCAGTAGCCAGGGACAACACGTCTGCTCTCGCCAACGGCTCACACAAGAGTGTCGCCCCCACTACCCGTGCCCCCGAGACAGGCAAATGTCATTCGTTCATTCATTCAATCATTCACTCAAATACACAAACACTACAACATTTATAATATTAACTCTTGCTTCTCTTTATTATTATAATTACCTCTTCCTCTTTATAATAAGCTTCTACGAAATTTGAAAACATTTTAGCTAGCTTGTTTGATGTCATTCTTTAATTTTAATTAAGGTTAATCAACTCGTAGCCGTGATTTTTCACTGTGATTATGTATTAGTGGAAATAAAAAAGAACATAATATTATAAAAAAGTTTGTTTTCTACTATATCTAAATATATTGATGC
Source organism: Hemithea aestivaria (assembly GCA_947507615.1). NCBI lineage: Eukaryota > Metazoa > Arthropoda > Insecta > Lepidoptera > Geometridae > Hemithea > Hemithea aestivaria. The sequence goes on from OX382328.1 coordinate 3,082,180, forward strand.
AGAGGTGTATGTTAGGCCAAATTTCAGAATGTGTGAAAGTGTTAAAATGACGAGGACTTAGTGTTCCATATTTTTGTTTTTTTTTTATTGTCAATCAAAAATGTGATGGGAAAGATATATATATACCAGCTGAACATCCTTGATACTTCTAGAAAGGAGATGTAGAAAAGGATCCCAGAACCAAGAAAGTGGTAGGTTTTTATGAAGCAAGATTTTGGGTCGCTCCGCCTGATTGATCTAATCAAGTTATAGAGGTAAATAATAATAATATGGCAAACTAGATTTTATATTTCTTTTCACACGTACGGTACTTACGTCTTGCGTAGCTACTATACGAGCTAAATAGAAGAGTATTTTCCTGAAATAAGATAACAATAGCAACCATTATGATACACGAGTAGCGATGATATTGCACGAAAATATTGTTGAAGTGTCTTCGCGGTCACATTACGACCGAGCATGTTACTAGAATAAAATTGGAGGTCGTAAATAAAATTGTAAGTACCCATCCAGCTCTCGAGATTAAAGAATAAGAAACAGAACAAACTGCCTCGGGCTATACCGAAGTGGCACTAAATTTCTAAATTTCTCTCTAGATGACACTAACAAAACTTCGGCCCCGTTGCGCCTGTTTGGAATATACGGGAATAATTTATGTGGGTTCACTCGGTGTTAACATTAAAGAAATGTATGGACTTGATAATATTTCAACAGGACCATAGTTCATAATAATATTTGATACGTTAACTTTATATTAATTAACCAAATTTCATTATAAAATATTCATATTTAATGGGACGGACATGTCAAACATAACAATATGTAAGAACAAAAAAATAAATGGTTTTGTATGGGTTTTCACACTCCATCATCAAAGTATAGTTTTCTATTTTAATGTTTAACGGAAAAGTAATAATCAACTTATCTTTTTGTCTTTAACACAAAAACTGGGACTTAGAAAGATAGTCAAACGATTTTGTCAAACATTTCGGAAAGATATGTATAAGACTCACACCGGATCAGAAGGTATGGCGTGTAATTTTAAATATTGAGGAGTGAAAACGAGCTGAATATATAGATTCTGTATCTTGCATCATGTTACCAACCCCTATGTTTCCAAGCGACGCGACGCGGCCCAAGTTTCGCGGCCTGACGTCTATGCAACCACAAACAGATGCAACTTTAATGTCTTTCGTTGCACAATACATTTGCATACACTTGCCTTATTGTCCCACTTCAAATGTACACAAGCTTTTGGCAAAGAAACCAAAGGCTCGTCTATTCACTGCACAACGTACGAGTATACTTGGCAAAACCTCTTATGTATTACAAAGGCCGGGAAGTAGCTGATAACAGCCAAAATAATCTTTAGGCACAATAAGTTAAAAATCATGGTCTTCGTTCGTTCAATTTTTTCACAATTTCTTGAGCACTTAAGTCACAAAAATACACGCGTCATTTATTTTTGATAATTATAATAATCTATACCTATCTGGGGGCACGGTAGTGCCCCCGCCAAGTCGAGCGCGAAGCAAGCACTGCCGTACCATCCTTTACAGGAAGCATTTCGCCGCATTTTCAGGCCCCTATTTGAGAACCTCTGGATAAGACCAGAACACAGAAAATTTCGTCATCCAGTAAGCTATAATTACACACTTAAAATCCAAAATTTCTAAGTCTGTAGGTCATTAAGTTCCGAAGTTAAGCGAAAGCAAAGTTTCGCATTTATGACACTCACTCACTCACTCATGATCATCAAAATAGAACTAGTACTTCCCATAAACTCAGAGAGCTAAAATTTGGTGCATACTTAGAAGTTATTGTATAAACTATAGAAAAACTAAAAAAACATGCAATTTCGGTCTCGTTTTCGAGATAATAAATCTGCATAAATAACTTTGTAATCTCATATAAATGTATAGGATTACAAAGTTACATTTGCAGTCAATGGTTAAAATTGTGTAATATCCAACTTATTAATTAAAAATATATATAAAGCCATAGTATATGTACATGTGTGTGTGTATATGTGTCGTAAATCGTCAGTTATGATCAGGCGATATCTAGTGTGGTCTAAGGCTAACCTATAACGAATCTATCACAAGAGCCCAACCAAACTATTAGAAGACATCGACATACCGCCTTTATTACAAGCTTTTATTTACTTTCACCTGTCTGTCTATCTGTCTGTCGGTCTGTCTGTCTGTAATTAAATCTTGCAAGTTTAATTAGGCCCACTTCTCGGTATAATAATATTATGATGCATTGGACTAAGAGTGAACGCACACGAATCTAGATGGCGCTGACTGTATTTTAAAACACACTTATGGTTTGTATTCCTGATAACCTTATAAAATAGCGTTTCTACAAAAATAAGTGAAATCCCACCAAAAACATTCTGTAAAAAACTAGCCAAGTCTCGATGGAGCTGCTTGTTTATCTCTAAAAAGTAATGAAATCTAGACAAAGTCGTGCCAAGTATAAGGTTCCTTACTGCGATTTCTTTATTATTATAGTTAATGTTGTGTGACTTGGCCTTTGAAGGGTACACAAGGGTATAATTCCAGGTGCTCCATGACACTATTGCACCAATCTGTCCGCTACCCATTCACGATAGAAAATTTCCACTTGGAAAGCGTTGATTGAATAACCAGTCAATTGTAGGCTTGATAAAGCTGCGTATTTCAATAATACTTATGTTTAGGCGATCCAAGTGTCATGGAGCATCTGGTTTTGTACCCTTGTGTACCCTTCAACGGCCAAGTCACACAACATTAACTATAATAATAAAGAAATCGCAGTAAGGAACCTTATACTTGGCACGACTTTGTCTAGATTTCATTACTTTTTAGAGATAAACAAGCAGCTCCATCGAGACTTGGCTAGTTTTTTACAGAATGTTTTTGGTGGGATTATAATTTCTGAGAGGAGTTAATATTTGCTGTTTTACTCATAATAACACAATAGTTACCTTATCGGTGCAATAACCCCCGATTTCATCCATTCAAACGTATAAAAAATGTCCCCTCATGGGGCTAACCCTACTCACGGGATAAATCAACCGTTAAGTTTCACATTACGCCACCAGTAATTAACCTGGAAAATGGAACACTCGCACGAACCATTTGTTATGGGACCCAGTCCTGGTACAGTTCAAACCAAACGTGTTTACTAAAATCATAAGTAACAAGTTAAAACTAATAAATTTAAATAAGTTTACAAAAGATGACAGCTACATGCAGTCCAGTTGCTGAAAAATAAACATAAAATTAAGGGGTAAACACGCAGACCGCAGTCCGCAGACGCATTGATGCTTTCGAAATGTGGTGCTGGAGAAAATGCTTCGGATCCCGTGGACAGCGTTTCGGACTAATGCATCTATACTGTCCAAACTCAAGATAAGGACAAGGCTCTCCACGATCTGCCTGAAGCGTATCTTAGAGTACTTCGACCACATTGCCAGAAAAGATGGTGATAACCTCGAAAAGCTCGTAATCACTGGAAAAGTGGAAGAGAAAAGACCCCGTGGCCGAAGCCCGATGCGTTGGTCGGGCCAGATCCGCACCACTCTCGACTCTACCGTCTACGATGCTCTCCGGGTGGCCGGAGATAGGACAAGATGGCGTAACATCGTGAGAAAGAAGGTCATGGATGGAGGAGGTCACAACCCTCAGACATGAGGGCCACGACTGATGGAGAGAAGGGGTAAACACCCTAAAAAGGTGGCTTAAGTAAGCTTTAGCTCATCTATATACACGTAGAGTGTATTAATAGACATAGATTTTGACTACTCTTAAATACACTTTCTATATAGAAGTCAAAAAATATGACTATTTGAGTAGCAAAAATAAAATCGGCGGTTGGCGAGCCGAACAGAGCGCACGCTACGGGCCGTAGCGCGTGCTACGATTGTGAAACATTTTTTGTTTTTAAGAGCGATCGTGTCTCACTGCAACGCAAATCCCTTCTCTCTCTCACTCTCTTATCTCTTAAAGAATAAAAATAATTGTCTAAAAATACTATAAATATAATATTTTAAAATTTACCTTTAAATCAATCTCGTTAACTCATACAAAAGTCACTGGGTTAAAAAATTGCAACTCATATATTTTATACGGCTACATTTATGGGATGTCAATTTTCTTCTCCCCAAAAATCAATTAGTTGATTCATGGAAACGTGGAATAGACTCTCTACATTCTATTTGATATCAATAAACTGCGCCACGTCCAATGTCCATCCAGTGTATTGGTGTGATTATTCTGTAATCCGCTATAGCCTTTGATTTCCATTCACTGTGAATTCTGAAGCCCTTGCTCGATGTATGGAGCGCTGTAATGATTACACCTTTCAGAAGGTACTGTAAAATCTTAATCTTGATTATTGTGGACTTTCGGCAACTTATATTAGTTCGGTTGCTGCATGTTTTAGGGTTCGAAACTATATTTTAGAGCGTAATGGACAAAATGCGCTTAATTTGGTAGACTATGACATCTTATTAAATACTACTTTTTTATTACATTGTTGAAACCATTGCAAGAGAACTTATTACTCGTATCAAAGTAAAAACTGACATCATTTATTATGCGACAATCAAAAATCTCACAAAAACCAGCTCCCGCGTGATTCATTATCAAAAATTACCGTAATATACTTACAGAGAAGTCACTGAAGTATAATTTACATACGTAACAACGTAGTGCGGTGTAAAACAGTACATTGACTTTCACCTTAAAATATTTATAATTGTTGAAAAAAATTCCTGTATACTAATTGACTTCCAACTTCAATATTCAGCCACGATTCGCTCTAGCTGGAAGGGAAATAAGTCCAAAAAATACTGGGCTAAGGAGCTGGGCTTATCATCTGATTTATGTGGCAAATAAGCACAGCGCAAAGTTTCGTAGGACTTTAAACCTTATGAATACTGCGACTGCGACTGTAATGGTCAGGCGTTATCGCTTAACACCAGGCAAGCGATGGATTTCGTTCATGTACTTGCATAGAAAATAGAGGTAAAGAAAGAAAGAAAAACGGAGAAAGAAAGAAAGGAAGAAGATTATGATGGAATTGAATGTATGTTGAGTAATATGTCTTTCTAGAGTTACACATTACACATATATATGAATATATTATATAAACTTAAATTCACAAGCGTCCAACTCATACACATAACACATGCCATAAATATTCACGCACATAATACACACATACACACACACACACACACACACACACAAACACACACACACACACACACACACACACACACACACACACACACACACATACACGCGCGCGTCCGCACAAATACACGAGTTTTTTGTACAACATTATGGTTTGTCTCACAGCGTATAATATAATCAGCGTATATTATAATATTTTCTTTTGTTATTTTTAGTATTGTATGTTTTTTTTCTCTTTCGTAAATTACATTTGTTTTAATTTTCTAAATTTATACTTAACGTCATAATGTTAAATGACATAATAGACCTAAATTCTTAAATGGGAGAAGCCACTGGTTCCTGAAACACAGTTTTTACTAGTTCGGGAGCCTATGGATTCAGTTTATTGTATTGTACATTTATTGTGTCAAATAAAGTTATTTGTTTTTTTTTTTTTTTTGATTGAAGAAAGGGAGGTCAAACTTTAAAACCTCTTAAGTATATTATTATCATCATCATCTCAGCCATAGGACGTCCACTGCTGAACATAGGCCTCCCCTTTGGACCTCCGTGGTTACATACCGGTTGGAAGCGACCTGCATCCAGCGTCTTCCGGCGACCTTTATAAGTATATTACTCGTATTATGTTCATGGATAATGAGGACATCTTAACTTTGTTTTTTTTTTAAATATTCTCCAGAGTTTACGTACGGTGCAACCACAACAATATCCTATTCCATTACTGTGCAACTCGATGGGAATTCTCGCATGTGTTGTTTATTTGACGACGTATAAATTTGGGCGCAATAAAGAAGGATTTCAATTTAATTTGCCGCCGGCGTTGTGTTTTTGATTCAACAATAAATGCCCGAGGAAAAGCTTTCTGAATTTCTTTCTCTGACACGTTCCAGAGCTATTGATTTCATCCTTTCTCTAAAGATTCAAGGTCGTTCTACCATCCAATCTGCGCCTGGGTCCACATAATATAATATGGTTTAAAGTAAAACGGAAAAATTTAGATATTATTGACATACAAACATATTAAAACAAATATAAATCAATAGGTCCTCAAACCTAAATATAGCCATCTTGGTAGAGGGGTACTTACAAAAATATTTCAACAAGCGATAGATATTTGTACTGCCCAGTACGATTCATTGATTTTGTTTTAATTTATAAATTGTTAAGTTTGTTTTTAGTCCATAATTTTAAGTGCCTACTTATCATACAAGTATAACTTCTAATTTATAATAAAATATAATGTATCATAAGTTAAATTTAGTTAAATTACGTGCAGCAATGAATAAATCTTGGAATATTTTATTATTTTATTCAATAAGAATTTCGCCACTACGTAATAGTGGGGGCTTATTAAGTGGTAGCCATTTTTCTACGCCGCGCCAGACCTCTGAGCAGCTATTATCTCCGCTGGAAAAAAGACCTCGATTACCGTGGCCAATGGAGAGGAGCACTGATAATAGTCTCATTGTATTATTTTTGTGAAATAGTTTTTAAATGAGAAAATGGAGAATCCTGAGTCTGTTATACAAAGCCGATTACAAAGTGAAATTAAAATGCTTGGAAAAACTGTACGTCCGCTTTTTCTTTTTATTTCAGAGATTGTTATTGTTTGTGTATTTTGATATACTGAAACCCATTTTTTTGCGTTGAACATGAATTTTTTTTTTATTCTACAAAATCATAGGCACATCGCTTTTTCTGATTAAAATATATGTATACAACATATATGGAGCATAAAATATATATAAATATATATATATATATATATATATATATATATATATATATATATATATATATATATATATATATATATATATATATATATATATATATATATAATAATAATAGTAGTCCTAGCAATAGCCTCATTAAACATCCATTTAGAATGCACATCCATAGCCTAGTTCAAGTAGTTTCCATTAATTAGCAATAGTCCTGTCACTTGGCGGAGACTGTCTTTGAGCCCATTTTCTATGGATGGACTCACAGACAGACTCCAATAAGTGTCACCCATTACATTTATATTAAAAGCTCAAAAGGGCCTCTGCGCGTTGGACTTTTTTGTCTCCGTGCACGCCTATAAAAAGGCCCGGGGTAAGCCCGTGTTTAAGAGCGATAAATAGGTAACAATAATTAGTTATTAGTAATATTAGGATATTGTTGTGTATAATTATTAAGTGACTTTGTTATAACCACTCACACGTCCGCGCTAGAATCGCTTCGCGCGCTCACTACTGATACCTACTAAACGTCTATTTTCTAGAAAACTTTTAAACCATTTTCAATGAAAAAAAAACATTGTATAGTTAAAACTATATAGAAATAAAATATCGAAAAAAATTTACTCAAATATTAACACAGAGCATATAAAAAAATGCGAACTTGGCAATATGTGTTAATATTCGGTATTTCTTTGGTTTAAACACTTTTTACAAAATATCTCTCAATATTTCTTATTTTTACCTGCATATTATTAAACTAGAATATATAAGCTTTAATTTGATACTAAAATATAATGACTTGAAAAGTAAAATTTAGCACAATAAATCAAAACAAACCACCCATTATTGTATAAATCTTCAGCGCCTAGAACAAAATACTGAGAATGGAAATATTAAATCAATAAATTAAAACTATTTTAGCTTATATTTTTTTATTTTAGATATACGTAACTATTCATGTTGAACTGTTTTTCTAAATTTACGTTGTTTTTTAATAAAATAATAGCGGATTGAAATTAATCATGGAAAAATATTACGAATCGTGGAAAACGAGACAAAGATCTTACATGTCGACTTTAAGACATGTAAAATTGTTCTAATTTTATTTTTTTCCTTACAAAATGTACTAATTTCGAAAGATAGTATCATGAGGATCATAACAATAAATAATTTTAATAAAATAAAGTGATTTAAAAACATTTTAAAAGCAGATTTCACTGGCACGCATGAAAACTTCGAAACATTAATTTAAAAAAATATATTTTTTTAATTTTACCAAGAACTGACTTCAGATTTAATGATCACAGATTAAAAATATTTATTACGAAGCCATTTGCAATCAAATTTACGCAAATTTTTAGCATTTTCATAGATAAAAACATGTTTTAAAGAAGCAAGTCCTTAGGACCGCTATAGCGGTCGGGACGTTTGAGTGGATAAGGGTGCTGCAGCAACGATAGCAGCAGGATTTATAATTGTATATAAAAAAAAAAACATATATGGAGCACTTAGGCAACTAATAAGGAATCTGGGAATCTGCGTAGCCTAAGAGATACTGATAATATGATCATAAAACTACCTTTACTTTTTGTTTAGGTACAATTTATTGTCCATATCCTGTCAGCTTGCTTGCTACCAAGCAAGCTGACAGGTGAGAGGACTGAAATAATCGTAACCTTTCCTTCTATATAGCTGCAGTGTGTCTAAGCTACGTGACCGCCGGAGGCCGGAGTTTCACCGTCATTAACCTTGTCTCGCCATGATTTAAGAGCGAATACGAATTTTCCCCATCCCCCTTATTCTTCCTTTCACCTTTTACATGGAACAGATTTTTTTGTTGGATTTAATAAACCGACACTCGGTAATGAAGGGAATTATAGCCCGGTACGTCCCGAGATTGTATTTCACATCTTGAATTCTTTATTAGCGGCTTAGGGGATTTTTATCAAAAATTCGTGTTAAAAGAGAATTAATTATAATATTTCAAGATTTTTTGTTAATAATGAAAAAGAAGGTGACTATTTATACCATAATGTACTAGCGCATTTAGGACCTATGTCTTAAATATGTTCTATATAGCATTTAGATTGTTATAATGTACTAGCACATGCAAAACAAATTAACACCTATTTGTGCCCGCGTGAAGAAATCCTTTAGAGGGAGTCTACGTTATAAAATCTATCTGTATTAAAAATTTTAACCCAAACCTTTTAGTGATTTGAGCTATGCATTGATAGATCAGTCAGATAGGCAATGAATAGGTTTTTTATTTTATTTTATATAGATGAAGAAGAAAGATAGAAGATAACTTGATTAGACTTGAGCACACCAACTTACACAAGATTACACTATTACACACTAGAAATGTTCACAAAGAAGTGTTCAGTTATCATGAACAATCATTAGGCTAGCATGAAAGGGCGATATGTGCCATTTCCTGCCAATCAGTTGTTATCGGGAGCCCCGCTCGCCCGAGTATGGTTCCGGTCAGGACCCTTGCCTATCTGAATCTGCGATACAAACTGATATTTGCTTCACTTCACTACCTTTGCCTACATTTACTCGTTTGATAAGAAACTCTATTGAATTTCATATAATATACTGATGAGATGGTTTAAGAATTTGTTTGTAATCTTATCATAATATTATACTTAAATGATGACCTATGGTTTTGCAGTATTAATATAATGCTATATTATGTTCTATGTACAATGAACAGGTTACCTATCTACAAGCCAAGCTTCGACTTTAATATCCGAGAGTTTAGTCGGTATTTTTATATAATTAAATATGCATATTTTTCTTAACATCCCAATTTCATAACCTTAAGCAGAAAATATTCAAAAGTGCATTAAGACAGTGTGTTACTTTTATTTTATGCATTATAGGCCTAAGTATAAACCACTTAATCTCACATGATGGAAAGTTCAGATGCGTAACTTTCATTAGAGGATTTGAGGCAATAATGGATGTTTACTAAAAAATTTTTTGTCCATAATATAGATTATTGAAAAATATTGGACACGTATTTTTTATTTGTAAATGTGATAAATAACGTGGGAGATACAACGCACTAAAGTTGCTTGATAGTGGTGTGACACTAAATCTAGTACATTTTTGTTTAGTGGTGTGGTTAAACGTCCCTGTTCTCTTATATCAAAGATTTATTCTAAGCAGCATTATCTATATTAATTTTGTTGGTTTGAACAGTTATTGATCAAGCGACCACAACAATACTAATATTCTCATTGGACCCAGCACGCGGCCAGCCACAGCCCCGCGAGATAAAAGTTAATGGCCCAACTTACCGCGAATTATTCCCCTGCTGTAGCATATTTTTTTTTATCTCCATTGTGAAAATGTTTTAATAATTTAAGCTACTTTTTGAACGCTGATGTTTATTATGACGAGTTTCCGTAATGTCGTTCATTTGGAAGACCTTTGTTATTTTTAATAAAAAACGTTGTTGACTTGGTTAATGGGTTCCATGTAATTTGACGATATGTTATGTAAAAATATAATAGTACACTTGTACTTGAAAATATTGTCTTGTAATATTGCATAAAGAAAACATACTTTTTTTTAAAGTTTTTAACTTTGGTATTTTATCAAGGAAAAACATAATATAATAAAATGCTGAAAATCTTTTTGCCTTTATTGAAAAATACGTAGAGAGATGAACCATTTTTATATTGGACCTGTCAGTTAAACATAACGTTCGGTCGTCTATGGAAGCAACACGTAATTGAGACACGTAATGGAGAAACTCGACCTCCAGACTTCAGTGTAGAATTTAGGAGTACCTACATAGGATCGCCACGTGACGTCGTAACGTGATGGTGTCACGTGAAATTTGAGCCAACGTGTTTGCTAGCTTCACATTTGGAAATTTATACACGGCTACACGTAAATCAAAACTTATGAAATAATAATATTATATAAGTTTATCTTTATTTGCATTTAATATTTTTTACCTATGTGTGTATGTAATCTAAATTTTTTTTTCTCAAAAAAAAATGTTACTTCACTTAAACTGTTGTGGTCTATGTTATGATTGGCAATAAATGTTTTTTTCTTTCTTTCTTTTCTAAATATATAAAAGGAAAGAGTGACTGATTGACTGACTGATCTATCAACATATAACCCAAACCACTGAACGGATTCGGTTGAAAATTGGAATACAGATAAGTTTTAAGGCGTAGACATCCGCTAAGAAAGGATTTTGCCACGCGGACAAAGCCGCGAGTATAAGCTAGTATTATATAGTTGAAACTGTAAGATATTTGTATGAGACATTCCGAATTTTAGTAGGTAATATTTGTATATATAGGTATATTTGTTCAAAATAAAAATGGGATAGGTATCTATCTATCTACTCAGCCCGTATCCACCCACTGCAGGGTATAGGCCTCCTCATGTTCACGCCACAGCTTCCGATCCTGTGCGAGTCTCATCCAGTTCCCTCCGACATATTTTACAATATCGTCTGACCATCGGGCTGGTGGTCTGCCTCGATGTCTATGTCCCTGTCTTGGATACCATACTGTGGCAGCCTTGGTCCACCTGTTTTCATCCCGTCTTGCCAAGTGTCCTGCCTATCTCCACTTTAATCTGGCTATTCGTATACCTACGTCTTCAACCTTGGTACGACGGCGAATTTCTACGTTTGGTACACGATCAACCAGGTGAATTCCTAACATGGCGCGCTCCATAGCTCGTTGAGCCACTCTGATCTTATAAATGTGCTCTTTGGTCAGCGGCCACGTTTCGGAACTGTAAGTGAGTATGGGCAGTACACATTGGTTGAATACCTTGGTCTTAAGGTTCTGTGGGATTTTGGACTTAAAAACATCTTCCAGTTTACCAAAGGCTGCCCATCCAAGCTGCACGCGCCTAGCGATCTCTCTTAATTGTGAGCCGGGATCGAAAGATAAACAGTGTCCAAGATAGATATATTCGTTGACTAATTCGATTGAGTGGTTGTCAACAATTACACCTGTTAAGCGTGACAGATAGTTTGTCATTATCTTGGTCTTGGACATGTTCATCCTCAATCCAACGCTCTTGGATGCATGTTGTAGCTCTGTGAGCATTACTTGGAGATCAGCAGCGGTGCTAGCTACAAGAATAAGATCGTCAGCGAATCGGAGGTGTGACATATATCGACCGTTGATGTTAACACCCTTTTCGTCCCAGTTCACAGTTTTCATTAAGTCTTCTAAAACACAAGTAAACAATTTTGGCGAAATTGTGTCTCCTTGCCGCACGCCTCTACCAATTGGTATGAGGTCGGATATTACGTGCATGCGTACCTGCATAGTAGCTGTTTTGTAGAGTTCCCGGATGATATCTACATAACGCTTGTCAATACCGCAACGATGGAGAGAATGAAACACGGCCCAGTGTTCGACGCTATCGAAGGCCTTTTCGTAGTCGACAAAGGCAAAGAACAAGGGCCGGTTGTACTCTTTGCATTTCTCCATTAGTTGCTTGACAGCGTGTATGTGATCCATGGTGGAAAATCCACTCCGGAAACCCGCCTGTTCTTCTGGCTGATATTGGTCGAATAAGGGTGAAAGCCTGTTACACAAAATTTTTGTGAATAATTTGTAAATCTGAGAGAGTAAGCTGATCGGACGATAGTTTTTTAGATTGGTTTTGTCGCCTTTCTTGTGAATTATTGTGACTAAAGCATTTTTCCATATGTTTGGAGTTGTCTTTTCTTCTAGCACTTTATTGAAGAGCTTAGCGAGCGGTTTAAGTATGGCAATGCCACCAGCTTGTAGCATTTCTACATACACTCCATCTTCCCCAGATGCTTTACCGCGTTTCATGAACTTCAGGGCAAATTCGATCTCATTTTCTGTAATTGGTGGAAGTGTGTCTTCGTCTACGCGTTCGACCGGATTTGCCCTGAGATCCGCCGCATCTGGTGCTTCTGGTTCCGCTGCTTTGGACGCATAAAGTTCTGCGTAAAAGTCTTCTACAACGCGTACTATACCATCTCTATCTGTTATTGTTTCTCCTTTATCAGCTAACTTATTAATTTGCGTTTTATATGTGCACAATTTTCTTTTGAATACCTTTGGACCTTTATTTTCATTTATTGTCTTTGTAATTATTTTAGTGTTATACTGTCTTAAATCCTGTTTTATATTTTTCCTAATAGATTTGTTAATATTTTCAATTTGTCTTTGTTCTTCTAAATTCCTATTCTTCATTTCTCTTCTTTTGGATAGTAGAGTTAGAGTATCTGATTTAAGTTTCTTTTCTTTCGGCTTTTTCTTTACTATGTATTTTTCAGTGCTTTCAGTTACAATGTTTGTAATGTTTTCATTTAGGGAATCAATATTTAAATCTGGTTCTAGTGAATCAAAACGGTTGGTAAGTTCAATTTGAAATTGTTCTTTTAAACAGTTGTAATCTTCGCTTTCATATTTTTGGTGACAGTGTGACTTAATGAGGTTGTGTCTTTCTTTTTTAAGGTTATATCTAAATGTGGCTCTTACAAGGCGATGATCACTGCTGGTTTTAAAGCTAGTTAGAACGGTTACATCGGTGATATTGTTTTTCTGGGGAGTCAGTATAAAGTCTATTGCATTACGGGTTCGGCCGTCCGGGCTTGCCCAAGTCCATTTCCTTCCCATGCGCTTTTTATAGAAGGTGTTCATTGCAAACAGTTTATGTTTTTCAAGGAAATTGACTAGAGTTTGTCCTCGTCGGTTCCGACATCCTAAACCATGTTTGCCAACGAATCTTTCATTTCTTAGAGAAGAGCCAACTTTTGCATTAAAGTCTCCCATTATTGTAGTATAGCGGCAAGGATTTTCATTATACGCTAATTCTACTGCTTCATAGAATGCTTCTATATCATCATCAGAATGGCTTGAAGTAGGGGCACAAACTTGGATTACTTTTAAAGCATATTTCTTATTGAGGGTCAAGATGACATAGCAGACCCTAGGTGATATACTTTTTATCTGCTTCACATAATGAGATAACCTTTTGTGGATGATAAAGCCGACACCCCCGTAAGACGAGTCTTGTTCTCCGTTATAATAGAACAGATGTCCACTTGCTAGTGTTAGAAGTTCCTCTCCCATACGTCTTACTTCAGCCAATCCAATTATATCCCACTTGATAACATCAATCTCTTCCAGTAGTTCAGTCAATCTGTTATCATTATTCAAAGTCCGTGTATTAAACGTAGCCAAGGTCATTGTTTGGCAGCCGGATCTCTGCCGGAGATTCTTCGCACCCTCTGCCCCACCGGAGCCGGAGCCGCTGCCGTAGCTCTGGCTCCGAGTGGGGCTGCCGGGGACTGAGGGCCGTACTATATGAGCGTTTATCATGATGAGGGGTTTTTAGCCTTAAAACACCACGCTGGCCAGTGCGTCTTGGTGAGTCGTCAGAGCCTCGTTTGTAATTTAGCAGGGCGCACCACGGGCAGGTGAGGTTGACTTGGGTGGCTAGATGTTATGCCTCCCTTACGCCCCTGGATAGGTATAGGAAGATTATAATTTAAGTTACTATCTTATGCTTGCGGCTTCAGTCGCGTGGCAAAATCTTTTTTTAGCGGAGGTTTACATCATAAAATCTCTATGTTCCAAATTTCCACCGACTCTGTTCAGCGATTTGGGCCGTACGTTGATAGATCAGTCAGTCAGTCAATCAGTCACTCTTTCTTTTTAATATAATATATGGATTAGAAGAAGATAGGCCATGGGGAGCTTACAAATTATTGGGTGGGTATGACCTGTTCAGAAATTTTGCATGCTGTGATGTCATGCAACACCCTCTTGTACAAAACAAATTAACAAAACCTTATTCTGGTAAACGAAGATGCTTTGCTGTAATGAACGCCAAATGCAGTTCCAATGTTTCTGTTGGTAATAGAGTTAGCACCGGAATTAGTGCTAATTGATTTGGAACCAGCCTGGACAGGTCTCTCGTTAGTGCCTTCATTAATATTTGTGATGTTTGATTTCTACTTTGTTACTGTACCTATTTTCATTATGTTTGAAAAGTAACTAGTAGTTCGCCGCGAACTGGGACCTCGCAGACCCAATTTCCCTCAAAATAGGTATATATACATGGGTAAAAGTTATAAGTATCTACGAAATATAAATGTATGGAAACTTTAACCTATAATATTCGTAAAAGGAAAGGAAAAATAAGTAACGGATATACATTAAAAAATCTTTATCTCTGTGACTATTTTATCCCACCAAAAACATTCTGTAAAAAACTAGCCAAGTCTCGATGGAGCTGCTTGTTTATCTCTAAAAAATAATGAAATCTAGACAAAGTCGTGCCAAGTCTAAGATTTCTTACTGCGATTTCTTTATTATTATAGTTAATGTTGTGTGACTTGGCCGTTGAAGGGTAGACAAGGGTATTATACCAGGTGCTCCATGACACCATTGCACCAATCTGTCCGCTAACCATTCATGATAGAAAATTGCCACTTGGAAAACGTTGATTGAATAACCAGTCAATTGTAGGCTTGATAAAGCTGCGTATTTCAATAATACTTATGTTTAGGCGATCCAAGTGTCATGAAGCATCTGGTTTTGTACCCTTGTGTACCCTTCAACGGCCAAGTCAGACAACATTAACTATAATAATAAAGAAATCGCAGTAAGAAATCTTAGACTTGGCACGACTTTGTCTAGATTTCATTATTTTTTAGAGATAAACAAGCAGCTCCATCGAGACTTGGCTAGTTTTTTACAGAATGTTTTTGGTGGGATTTCACTTCTTTTTGTAGAAACGCTATATTATAAGGTTACTATAAGGCCGACAGGCAGACAGGCGAAAGTAAATAAAAGCTTTATACAATTTTAACCATTGACTGCAAATGTAACTTTGTAATCCTATACATTTATATGAGATTACAAAGTTATTTATGCAGATGAATTATCTCGAAAACGAGACCGAAATTGCATGTTTTTTTAGTTTTCCTATGGCTTATACAATAAATTCTAAGTATATACCAAATTTCAGCTCTCTGAGTTTATGGGAAGTACTAGTTCTATTTTGATGATCATGAGTGAGTGAGTGAGTGAGTGAGTGAGTGAGTGTCGAAAATGCGAAACTTTGCTTTCGCTTAACTTCAGAACTTAATGACCTACAGACTTGAAATTTTGGATTTTAATTATGTAGTTATAGCTTACTGGATGACGAAAATTTCTGTGTTCTGGTCTTATCCAGAGGTTCTCAAATAGGGGCCTGAAAATGCGGCGAAATGGTTCCTGTAAAGGATGGTACGGCAGTGCTTGCTTCGCGCTCGACTTGGCGGGGGCACTGCCGTGCCCCCAGATTGTTGTGATCAAAATTTCAATAATAATAAAATATGAAAGGTTATGTGTGTATTCACTTGCAGAAAATAATAGAATAAAATAATAAATATTACTATAGTTTTTACAAAAAATCTCACAAAATCTTCATAGTTTGTAGCACTTGTTTACGAAGAAGTTGCCGATGTAGTGGACATTTGAAGAATAGAAATTGGAAAAAAATATCTAGCTTTACTTGTGTTATACAGCAAATTTACAACAGTTATTATAATATTGATATTGTAGCTAATTCTATAACATTTTTGTCGTAGCAGCCGATGATGACTTAGACTTGGAGCGAGAACGCAGAGCTACGACAGTCACGCGTAACATCTAGGCTCGCAGGTTTTCAAGATGTATCTACAGCTACTGAGAAAGACAAAGTGTCCTTGTTCAAGGCATTATCAGACTTTTTATACGTGCAACTCGTCGATCACATTTGCACTTTCCATCAGGTGGGATGTGATCAAACGTAGGCCTAATATTAATTATTTTTTTAAACAAAAGACTTGTGGATGAACTTTTCAAACAACAACGTTACAAAAAACGGATCCAGTACAACAACGCTTTCAGGATGCTTTTGGCGCTGTTTCGATACTACAGAGCGTTAGGGATCTTTGCAGATGTTAGAGTGAATGATGGTTTTAATGTCATGTGATAAACACATAAATAACAATCCCAATAAGTTTCTTGCTCGTTCTTCTCATAGAAATGCTTTTCGAACGAGCAGTAGAGTCTTAAAATACTTAGATCTAAACAATTGTAAAATTTACTTTCAAAAGTGAAGCACTGTAGCCTTTAGTCCTCGGAAAAGGAAGCTCATAGCTGGACAAACTATTGGATATAGATAAAAAGTGTTAAAGCCAAAGTGGTAGGATTTTTTTAAATGTAGTAGGTACAACAAAATATCGTACAACGCCCAGTTTTTGACATTTAGGCAAAAAACCTAAAAATGGGACCTTCTTCGGCCCCCCCACACCTCGGTCTCACCTCTGAGGGGTGGGGACTTTTAGTATGTTTATCACCTGAATACTCCAAACAAAGTTCCTAAGGTAGTTTTTCTGCTTTCGACTTTTCGATCCACATGCCTCTTTTGGGCACTCATTGACTGGACTACTATTTGAATAAA
This sequence comes from Hemithea aestivaria, assembly GCA_947507615.1. Taxonomy (NCBI): domain Eukaryota; kingdom Metazoa; phylum Arthropoda; class Insecta; order Lepidoptera; family Geometridae; genus Hemithea; species Hemithea aestivaria. The sequence continues at coordinate 3,099,557 of OX382328.1, forward strand.
AAAAATGGGTTTAAGTTTGATTAATAAATTTGAACATAATATCCTGCACCACCCGCACGATCATTTAAATTCATAATATTTTGTGTAAGTCAACATGGCTATTCAATTATCCGTTAGGGAACCGAACCTAGGACCGAATTATCAAAAATGTATGAAATGACGTATTACGTCGTATCGATTTTTCACAATTCGGTCTTTGGTTCGGTTCCCTGACGGACTGACGGATAACTGAATATCCCTGCAGTTCTCATAATATTATAATCGATAAACATTGTAATTTTGTATTCTCTATAACTCTACAACCCTTGCACCGATTGGGCTCATTTTTGGACGTGAGAATTCTTTTAGTTTGTACTTCCTTTTTAAAAAGTTTTATCAAGACTGGATCATCGGTTTCATTGTAATAAAGCAATCTCTTTAACTCTTGAACCCTTCGACCGATTTGGCTCATGTTCGAACTTAAAAATTCTATGGATTTATATTACGCGTTTGCAAAGTTTCATGCAGATTGGACTATTGGTTTTCCAGTTATCGCGTAACAAACATACATACAAACATAAACTTTGGCTAATATATTTGTGTCGCTTATAAAAAATGTGTATATGTTAGAAAAAAAATTATCAGCGCTCCAGTTTTGAAATAATCGTCAGACCTATCGTAAAGACTTTAAGTCACTTATATCTCTGCAACCCTGGAACCTATTTAGCTAATTTTTTCACTAAAATTATCCAATTAACCTTCTTAACTTGTGTGTAAAATTTCATTCAATTTGGATTAACCGTTTTCAAGTAAACGTCAACCAAACTTAAGCACCAGAGGTCAAGCGTTAAACTGGTCCAAACGCTGGCATTTCGCGGCTTTCGACTCTAAGACCTCGCTTCGCTCGGTCGATTAATACTTTTACGTATTAAAATGATGAACAAGAAAATAATTGCACAATTAGATTTTTTTTCTTTTTAACACATCCCTTCATTTGACTGATACTCATTGCAGATCGCCGTGGTTCTATATAGTAGAGATCAAGTTTTATGGGATTTAGATTTTGGATCCTAAATTTTCAGCCATAAAAATAAATTATGATAAAAGATGTAACTTCATCATAAATTCCTACGTTGCTCTTTACTCACAAGAATACCTACTCTAAATTCTTTCCTTCGATTTAGAAATACAACAAAATGGAGCAGGGCTCAGGGATTTTCAATTTCATATGTTCGAAACGTCGTTTGAACCATGCTTTTCGTGAAAATCCTTAATATTTCATAAAATAAATATAAAACGGCGATTTTGTGAAGGAATTTTAGCTTACCTCGTGGAAGCAAACTGACGTACATTTTACGAAATTTCTAGCTATTCTGTTTAATATTAATGTAACATAATATAAAATTGGATGCGACCAAAATTACTTTGATAAAATGTGAACCAATAAAATAATATATTGAATAAGCCAATAAAATACCTGTTGTAATACAAACCCTGATCAAAATATTATTTGTACAAATTAAAAGCAGCTCATACTATCATCCTTATTATAGTTATTAGTGTGTAGGTATATTTATTTATTATCATTCTTACTTTTTTGTCTCGTTTGTCATGGTTTTGAGATCTTTGTTTTGTAAAAAGCTTTCGATTTAGTAAATTTAAGGTTCATAATAACTTACCCATATATTTTTAAAAAGTTTAGTGGATATTCCTTGAGCTAGATTTCGTTCTGAAAAGATATCGATCCCTGAAATTACATAAACATTCATAACATAAACATTCTGTTTGGAGAGACGCAGTTTAAAAATAATTCTCTGTAGAGTAACAAAATCTACTTTTAGCAAACGGGTTTGTAGCCGCTTTGAGTCGTTTAATCGCATGGAACGGTTTATGAGCTTTCATCCGAATATTTCACCATGGCCTGGTGAGGGCGAGCACTCGTTGCATCAATTTATCTTTATAGTGCTCTATTTTACTTTTGTGTGTCACCAGAACGGAAATCATAGACATAGTTTTGTTATTGAGACTTTTTATTGGCAATACACAAGAAGACGGTACATCACATAGTCTCCGGTTACCTGTCGTTGTCAAACAAGTAGGCTAAGTATAATTTTTCTCCGCTGGGCTATTCACTTATCCAGAACCGAAGACCGAAACGATTTGATAAGTCAAAAATGTATGAAATTACGTATTAAATAGGACTTAATACGTCATTTCATAGATTTTTGACAATTCAAATCGATTCGGTCTTCTGTTCCCGATAAGTGAATAGCAGCTGGTCTCACGATTTAAGACACAGCTCTGTCGTGGTTGGGAACTAATTATCGCCAAAGCCTAACTGGTAACCATGCTAATATTTGTTGACGTACTGGTCAGTAACTTGAATCATCTCGAATATTTCTTAATCTATTCGACTTGCTATACGTAAATTGAATAAAATATAATAAGAAACAGTAACTATGTGTCTTCTTCTGGGCTAATTTTTCAGTTATTTCAATTGAGTTGGCAAGATGAAACACACACTGAGAAAATTTATAGGAAGGCTTTAGTTAGGATTGCACCAACTTGTAATTTAATCAGTTATTGTCGTTAGAATGTTACTTAAGTTAATACCACCTATATTTTACCACAATACAATATTATGAACAGTCTGTAAGCACAACGAATCATTATGTAGTTATTTATATACGATAATCAAAATCTTTTTAATAAATTGCCAACCAATTTGTTACGATATAAAAGTATCAATTCAAACGACAACTAAACATGCGAATACCGGTATAGTATACGATTACTATAAAACGGAGCAATCTAATTTTTACGATCACTAAAGTAAGCCTATAACCCGTTTCTATGGGAATTTTATAGGTTTGGTTAGGGAACAAAATGTGATTTCAATAGGTTTGTGATTTATAGTCTAGACGTTTTTTCAGGAGTTCATTGTTAGATCGCCTAATTTGCACAGAATACGTTTAGGGGCGGTCATCTCAACTAACACGAAACTAAAGTAGATTAAAGCTGTTTTATGGCTACCAACCGGGAAACTGGCAAGTAAATTCAATTTAACGGCTGAGCCGTCGCGTAACAAGGGTCCATTAAGGCAGCAGACGAAAAAATGTCGATAACAGATGTTAATTAATCGTATAAATCTATGGCGAGATGTAGTTTGGGAAAAGGTAAAGGTCGAGTTATATAAGGCTGTTGCTACACGACTTCTGAATGCCGGCTATTTTAATAAAAATCGATGAAGGTTTTATGTCAGTTTTTAGGGTTCCGTAGCCAAATGGCAAAAAACGGAACCCTTATATGTAGATTCGTCATGTCTGTCCGTCGGTCCGTCCGTCCGTCCGTCAATTCCGAAAATAATTTCTACATATTTATTAAATTCCTTTTAACAAAGTTGTTTGTAGAATACTTTATGCGATAAGACCGCCAATTGTTTTCTTCAGCCAATTGGTTAGTTAGTATTTTATTTATTCCTTGTAACTAGGTATGCCATAAATAATTATTCTTTTCTATAAATAATAAATAATAATCACTCTGGCCTCTCTTTCTTGCACTGAACCTTAAGCAATTATTATTGCTTTTACGTAGTCCAATCAGTGATTGTGTAACGTTTGTTATTGTTTGCTTCACAATATTATTGTTTCCATTTGTTGTATTGTCGTTAATGTCTATTTATATCTAGCTAATTGGACAATCATTTGTAGCAATTGATAGCAGTGTATATAATTACCTCTAGAATTCACTGATTTGAGTTGCTGAACTCATTAACCAGAGGGACGAAAATAAATTTAGACAAGAGCTAAAAATAATTTCACTTTCACTCATTAAATAATAAGTGGAAGATTTTAATTTAAAAATTAAAGTGCTTAGTGTGAATTTAATATTCTTGACATTGATTTAAATAAAGAAGATACGTCTTTATTTTTAGTACCTTTTTATACCAAAACTGATTAGGCAAATGGTTATATTGATCAACAATTTTGTTGGGATTTGAATTTAAATGTTAATCAACCTTTTTTTTTAAGTACTCGACTCACAGAAGATATCAACATTTAGAAACGAGAAATAAATGGACTAGAAAATGTATGGAATCAATAAATTAATGAAAGGGGTAAGAATATTTTTGTTATGTTTTGTTAAAATATTCTGACACCCACCCTCGGAAAGTTTCAGGTTTTGCAGTTAATAAGCATCAAAAATGGATCGGGTAAGTTCCATTTTGTGAAATACGTGAGGTAAAAGAGAATCGCAGTATCGTATCAAGAACTGATAAATTTGTCAATAAAGGTTAACTAACAGTATAACATCTTTTAATGACAGAAATTAAGCTCTACCGCTGCAAAAAGAGAATAAAATATTGAGATAAATATACTCATTAAATACAATTAACAGATAGATAAATAGATAGATAACCCTTTATTGGAACACAAAAGAAAATGTACAAAAACAAACTAAAACAATACAAAAGCTATGTGTAACAGATAGATGATATCAGATTAAAAGCAAACTACACTATATGGACTACGAGGACACACGAGGAATACGAGTATTAAGAAACGAGTGAATAGGTATTATATAGAACCTTTCAAGGTGTCTTAAGTGATTCATCGTCGACCGCATTTGCAAATTTCTTCAGGTGGGATATACCTATAAAGATAGTCAATCGTTGGTTGGAAGAAAAAAAATTAATTGAACCAATTGTAACACTTAGTTTTATATTATAGTTTTAAGTTGTTTTGTACATTTTCTTTTGTGTTTCCATAAAGGGTTATCTATCTATCTATCTATTGAACAAAAACATAATTTAATAAATCAAATCATATCGTGATGTTTTACTGTGTGTAAGTTAAACATAAGGGTAAAAAGTGAGTATCGATCCTCAATACATCTGAGTAGGTATTGCTTATATCAGTGACATTAATTACGCTCGCTCGGAAGTACGTTCGGGGACGCATTAGCTTAATTCGATGCCAGGATACGATTTTATTAATTTTTCACTCAAACGAATTGTTGATATAAACCTACTGGAAGAAGTCATATTTAACTACATTTTATATTTAATTACATTTTCATTTATGTTTTTAATTCATATTAAGTTTAAAAATTAATAAATTCTTTTACATAATTTAGGCATTAAAAGTGAACATTGAGAGCAAGACAAGACCCAGTATATTCCGTGCTATGCCAATTGTGTTTTGATAGATCAGTCCATCTGTCCCGCTTTCTTTTTATTAAGGACAGAATGAGATGAGAGATCTTTAGAATAAAAGTGATTTTATAATATTTATACTAAGCAGCATAGTTACCATGGACCTATATATTTCTTTCAAAAAATCTTTCTAGAACAAAAATCTAAAAGAAGCCATATCCATCAGTTTTATGGCGTTCCCATGGGGTTGCCGTATGGGAGACGCACATTAAGGATTCACATCGGTAAAATACGACACACAGCTTCAGTAGCAATCATGGACGGGTGCTTTTTATGGAATCTGGCTTGTGAGTGTTGCAATGTTTGTTTTGTAAAATTTTGGATAAAACTTTAAAAAAATATTTGAGTCTCTCTATGTTATGAGTCGAAGTAAATCACTTTAGACTAAAAATTTTAATAATGAGATTAAAAAAATCAAGTCTAGATCAAAGTCATGTTTGAGTAAAGGCGTCACTGTTTTCTCTTAATTTTTGGTCAGGACTGTGGTTGTCCAGCTATTAGCAAGAATTCACATATGTACATACATACATATAATCACATCTGGTTCCCGTTGGGGTAGACACTATTTCCCTCCACGTAGTACAATCCTGTCACACCTCTTTCGCATCCTCAACTTCATCACACTCTTCATACACGCTCGCCGGTTCTTAGTACTCTTGATCTGGCCTTTCTTAAAAACGCCATTTATTATTTGGTCAAAGAAAGTACGCATAGTAAGAAAGAAAACGAAAGAAGGAATCCACTTAACAGTTGTCCAGTTTTCGTTTTAACATTTCAGTTGGGACCTGTCGCGATATATACAATGGTTCAGTTATTAGGTAAACTCATGCTTACCAAAAAGCTCATGCTCATGCTTAATCCCAGATTTGATCCTACCATCTTGACGGTCGCTTTAAACACACTATAATTTTATGTCAAATTTTTTAAGTCATTGAATATGATCACATACGTTTATATCCATTATTCTAGGTCCGTCATACTTATACCTCATAAAGAAGTATTTTATCAAGTTTCACCTCGTCCATGGCGTGATGCGCGGCACCTACTTACTTTATAATGAGTACACTTCAAAAGTTGAAAAATTATACTCAAGTTGTTTAAACTTTTTTTTTTTTTTTTAAATGTCCTACGCTGTTGGTCTCAGATTAAGACCTCTACAGCTTTACCGGGCGTGTGGTGAGCGCAGGAGGCACTCGACCCAAAGTTTTTGTGGGCGACTAGCTCAAGGGCGCCTCAGATGGCACGAACCTCGGCTTGGGCCGTCGCCAGATACGGGGGACTAGACTTGCCCTGGCACCCCTGAAGGGGCGTGTCCTAGGGCCCTAACAGTGTTTTGATCTGTTTGATTATTTGGAGAGAATCTAACTGATCTGAAGGATCTCAGGTCTTCGACCGCGCCGGCGCGGTCGGTGTCGTGTTTGTGTTGGTTGGAGGATCTGGTATCCGGGACCAGTACCGAAAACGGAGCGACTGTTGCGCATGGTTGGCGGATTCGGCGATCCCAGCGCCGCCGATGTGACGGCAGCGATGGGATCGTCCGGATCGTTCAACACGTTTTTAGGGCGACGACGGAGGGGAGAAGTTGTTTAAAGTGCAAGACAGGTTATTTATAATCTTTCTAAAGACACCATAATAATTATTAAAACCTTAAATTATCGCAGTAGCAAGCTTTGCAGACTACGATAATTTAATGTTAGCTGTATTGTTGTGTATGTTGGCTTTGTTTTTTTTTTGGTCAGACATTACAAAAATCAATAATTGTTTCAAGCACTGCTGTTAGGCAAAATACCTGCTCAAAATACTGCTGACATTAACTGACCACAATTAAAAGACAAGAGTTGGTTTAACAAAATGTTGATCACACGTTGTGTTCAATGGTCAGACAAAGTTTTGAAAATTCAAAGAGCTCCGAGCCCCTGGGAATCCAACAGGAGTAGGTATAAATGGTCAAAGACGAGCATGCATCTCGACTAGCGCATCTATGTGAGCTGCCATTAGCACAAAGCAACTGTGTAATTCAGTTCAGTTACTCGCCTCTACGTAGTAGGGTTGCACTTCTTCTTCCCAAAATATTGGAACGAAGTTCCTTATCGCGCGTTGTGAAAGGGGGCTAGACGGAAAAAATCTTACTAAAAGTTGTCACGACACTTTTTGCTATTGTAAGCTGTGCGGCGTGCGCATGTTTCTCTGTCTGTCTCTCTCTTTCTCTCTTATAGAAAGCAAGCCAGATATTTTCATTAATCGAAAGGAACTTCGTTCCATCCGGGTGTCCCTTGACACCTCTCAAGTTTTTTTCTTTGTGCTTCCGTGCACACATTTATTCACACACACATCAGCACACATTTATTCGCAAAAAAATATAATTTGTAAGCATTTATAAGTAATAGTTGGTATTAGTTAACTATAAGTAATTATAATATATAATTTAAGAGAAAAGTCCATAAATTTATTTTGGATGCGCTTAACATAAGATTCTCCATAAGGAGTGACCTACTAGGTACTCGTAAATAAAATAAAAAACAGAAACTATAGTAACGACTATGCATTTGAACACAATACCGATTGTTCCCCCAAAACGAAACATTTTTTTTTAAATACTGTGGAAAATATTTTTATACTGTAACATTTCCCTTATGAATGTGTACGATACATTATTGGATTCTTTTATAATTATTTTCTAGTCCCAAATTATCACAAGTAAGGGTTCACCCACAGTTTTATTTAATAGTTCGTTAATTACAGATAATCCTGGTGCAGTGCAGCTTGTAATTTAGCTCAACTGAGCGCTGACGAATGGAGGAGCCGTCGGGAGTTGGCTGAATTAGGGCAGTTTCATCGTAAATCGCTTTTATATAAAACGTTTAAGAAAATGGTAACAAAACGTGTAATCGTGTGATTAGTTTTTATTTTTTACCTCCTCCTTTTTAAAGTCAGATACAACAATTAAAATTAATTATTATACGTTAGCCTTTGACTAGGATCTTGCGTGATGTTAAGCAAAGATGAGGCCATAGAAGGTAGCCCACTAAATCTAAAATATAAAAAAATATAAATATATCAGGACTTTTCACACAGCGCCAGCTAACCCCAAGCTAAGCAACTTAATGCTTAATAAAAAGGCGGGACAAATCCCTTCCTGGCTTCACTGAACATCATACCGTAACACTGTCATAATTATACGATTTTTAAAACTATCGCGAGTGTTCACCATAACTAAAAACAAAAACGGCACAACTCACGTCTAAAATTGGACATCGGACAGGACATCGTAATTGTCCGAAACCGTGGTCGAGATATTCTCGACAATTTTAGACGTGAGTTGTGCCGTTTTTGTTTTTAGGTACTGTCATAATTAACCGCTTAGCACAAGGTTTTGTCCAGTGGGTGGTAACCAGCCTCGACCAAAGCCACCACCAGTATAAAATTTATTCTTGATCAAAATATTAAGATATAATTTGTAACCACAAAACATCTAAACCATTTATAGCAATCCTAGCCAACATTTTAGAAATTTAAATGAAGGGACGAAGCCTCTATTCAATATTTCACGTTCCTGTGTATGCCACTGAATGAATTATGTAAATTAATTTGTGGTCACATTCAATATTAGCGGTCATTATTTGGTTAGCGGTGCATCTGATGCGATATCTAGTTGGACTCATTTATGATTTATTTATTGCATTAACAAATGAAACTTAAGATTTAACCAGGATATAAAAAATCGTGACTAAGATGACTGATCTTGAAGCAGAAAGAAAGTTCAAAGTTCAGTGAAGTTCTGTATATTTTTTGTGATGTTACAATGAAGATTTATATCATTCTTTTATTTAAGGAAAGCTATGTGGATGAACCATATAAATAGTTTTCCTGGCTTTATCCCACTAAGTAGGATCGGTACGATAGATCTAGCATAATATACTCGTACGTAGATAAAAAAGTCATTCCAAAAACGCGTAACTAATTTTGATTTAACAAACTTCTGAGGCGCTAGTTCAGACTTTTATAGGCAATTCATCTTCTTTCTATTTATGTAAATAATCATACCACCAGTCATATAATACTTGTCCACTCCCCAAGCACGCATATCCTCATTTACAATTTATCAAAACTTTTTCTTAACTGATCTACATGAATTAAAATAATAGGTACCTGAGGTCATACAAGTCCGTAACTAAATTATATTTTTATCCTTCAACAGCTAGATTAACTGATAATTCAAATATTTTTATATAAGGGTAAAAAAACATTTCACAGCCGTTTCACCGATATTAGAAACTTTATACTCTACTGTAATATCAAAAATTTTATGTAAAGCACGCACCAAGGACTACGCATTTTAATTTAACGTGGGCGAATAAAAACTTTTTTACTCAAGTTTTTGATAGCATTTTGCTCAAATATTATTCAAATTGGCACTTACCTCGGTATTGTTTAAAAGTAAGAGACCGCCCACCTTTTGGAACACATAAAAACGTCAACTTGAAATTGTGATAAAAGATATCTTTTGAGCTATTCACATAAGAATTTATGAATGTATTTTCTTAAAAGAATTACCTATTTTACAAATGACTTCAAAATCAAATGAACAAATATAATATTATAGTATCGCACATATTTCTTAATATTGTTAACAATGCTACGTTAATTATTATTGTAACTAGCTTGTGCTCACGGCTTTTCCTAAAATTCCTTTCTTAGCGGAGGTCTACGTCGTAAAACCTATCTGAGTTCCAAATTACAACCTGATCCGTTCAGCGGTTTGCGCTGTGCGTTGATAAATCAGTCAGTCAGTCACACTTTCCTTTTATATATTTAAAAGATTTGTAGATGTATCGTTTTAATGTGAATTAGATAAGTAGATCCTCAAGTCTGCTAAATGTTTGCAATCTCAAAACTTTGCTGTATAAAATCTATATAAAAAATTTGCTTTAGCACACCTTAGTTTCACCTATAGACTAGTCCCAATCAATCCCATTGAAATTAATTCTAGTTTTAGTACTTCATTCAGTCCAGAGTTGGGACTCAAATTCGATAGTACTTGGAAATCAGTTCGGGCTTCTAGCCTAAGGCATTCGGGCTTCTGTCGCTTACAGACCAACAGAGGAACAAACTTTATAAATAGTCGGAAGTAACTTTGTTTAATCTAATTTCATTCTGGTGTCCTGTTTGGAGACAGCTACATTATTTACTTAGCGATTTGACTAAAATAACTGACAAAATTTAAGGTTTGTAATTGGAGATACAATTACACAGACAGTATGAACATAGATAGATAGATAAAATAGAGAGAAGAAAAAATAGATAGATAAAAGTTCAAATCTTACTAATAAATATTATAAACGTAAAAGTTTGTAAGAATGAATGTCTGGATATCAGGCTGTTTGTTACTCTTTCACGCCTAAACAGATGGACCGATTGAGCTGAAATTTTGTATAGAGATAGCTTAGACCCTGGAATAACACATAGGCTACATAATTACTGCAGGTAAAACCGCTGGGCACAGCTACTTTTATTAAATTTCTTTTGACTTTCTAGCTTTAACCCCTTACTAGAAAGAATATTAATATACATTCTAATAACTACTAGTTACTAGAACCTCTAAATTTTTATTACTATAATTAACCTCAAAATTACTTTTGTAAGGAAAGTAACTGTTTGTTTGATTTCGACTTACTTCATTAAATGTATCGAAATTCGTCTAATCTTTATTTGCATGTTTACCGATTACTACGCCTGAATGTATTAAGATTTCATTTTGTTTGAAAGGTTCCTAAAATTTTATCGAAATTCGTTCAGTGGTTTTAAAGTTACGAATTATAACGTGCGTTTCGCCCTCGTTGTTGAAAGAGACCTTGAAGGCGGTGTAATTTTTATTTTCTGTTTCTTAACACTTATCATAATACTGTCTTTTTTAAATATCGACATAGCATGTAAAATACCTAAATAACCTGTGTTATTTGAATAACAAATAAACTCCACTTTTATCCTTAAATTCTTATTTCAAAGTAAACATTGTAGCTAAAAGCTAGGTGTAAAGACAAGGACACACCGCCACATTAACGCGTAATGTACCTACATACCGACTGACCAAGTAACAACTCATATGGTATTGTGCACGGTTGTAATGGCCACATTTTGTCTTGTGCCATAGTACCATAAAGTTACCGGGCTATCTAGACGAGTAAGTAAAATCGCTTAGAAAACGTTAAGAACACAAAAATCAAAACCAGTTTGTTGTGTTTAGATTGTTTATCTTGCTAGATAGTTGTTACATAATCAGATTAAATATAATTTTATACATAGGTATGTTAAAAAAATTATACTCAAAATATGCCCCAATTTTTAGATTTCAAGCAATGATGCACAAAAAATGCGGAATCTTGCTCTAACCGAAAACACAGACCACAAGTCTAGTTTCGGATAGAGCAGTTTTCACCACCATGATACCTCCTTATTGTACCCAAATGTTTCTGTATCATTAGATTTAATAGACCTATTTTTATAAATAAATAATTTAATTTAAAAGTTTAATATTAATATTTTAATAAACTTGTCTGTATTATATAGGTAAAAGGTAAAAAGCTTTCATTATCCATTTTATATTATAAAATGTTTATCATAATTATGGCTAGTACACTCTTTGTTTAATAGTAAATGGGTCACTTTAAATTTTAAATAGGTATATGTGTGTATAAAAATCTCGCGTCACTGTCACAAGTCTGAGAATACGAGAACGTCATAACGTATTTTTTAAAAAACAAAGACTCACGAGTTATAAAGTAAAATTTGCAAACGTTAGCGGCAAACAGTCCAAACTAATTTACAAAATCCTTTAATTCATTATGTGTCTCATTTTTAGGTCGATTTTAATAAAAGTGATCCGAGAAATGAAAACAGCTCGTCTGCAAAGCTTTGCAACTGCACTTTGTCAGCGGGCGACGGTGGCGTCAACGCATTTTTTATCGCGCACTAGTTTCAGTTGAAAAGCGTCCGCAGCTTTGCTTTTAGCCGGATTGTGTTATTGCTTTCTACTGGCTGGTGGACTCCCTGCTGCTAGTAATTTGAAAACCTTCCAAAATGTTCGCCCTGTATTGCAACGAGCTATATTTTTGCTATTCTATACTTTTTGACGTTGCTCTAATTTCTGAAAGCTTTGAGGGATTGTAATTTGGTGCTTAGTACGTGAGTTGAGCAGGGGTTTTATCTTCTCGAAAATTATTCGAGTTGATCAAGCTTGCTAATGACTATTACCCTTATAAAACAACGACGATTATATACCAAAGTACTTCAAAACAGACTCATACGCCTGTATCGCTATATCGGCACGAAATCTTTGAAACTTTGCAACAAACATCAACTCTTTAGTACTAACAAGATATCCATAGCAATTAAAGTCAAACTCGTCAGAAAAGTTTTAATGACTGTTACTTTGTAAAAAAAGGGAAAAACAACGATTGAAAAAAACAAGTTAAGAAACGGTTTTATTTTTTACCTGCCCTTCGAGTTTTCTTGAAATTGCCCATCTCTTTCGGAAACAGCTTTTGCCGAAAGTTTTTTTTTATATTATAATTACGTAAAGTTACGGCGAAGTCGTGTTAATTTGATCTCGGGTCGGGTCGAATTCTTTTTTAATTATGTTTTAAGGTTCCAAAAGTAACCGGAGACCTTTATTAATTCGTCCAGTTTGTTAGTGACTTGTTTGTGTAGGTGTGAACTTGGAAAATTTTAAGCATTTTATTTGTAGGTTTTCCTCGATGTTTTTTCTTATTTCATTTCTAATTAATGTTATAGACAGTAATGGAAAATTCTTTGCACATTTTAACAGTTTACCTCTTTATCATATTACAAAGCATTTTTTAAAAATATAATTGCCATGACCTCATTTGATACAAATGAACACTGGCCAAATGTGGCACACTCAACTAATTTACCTAACAGCTCCAATAAAAGGCTTTTCTGCGTCACGTCCACGCTAATACGCTTTAATTTATTTGCAAAACAAATACCCCAAAGACCGATATATCACACGTCTATTTTACATAATATCAAAAATTGTGAACAGCGTTAATGGCAAACGAGCAAACGATTTTCAACCTAAATGAATCACTTTTAAGCTCCTCTTTTGAATATAAAATTAGTTTAGTTAACAGCCAGTTTCACTTATAGTGCCTTTAGGATATAAAAGTAGTTACCTAGAACGTAGAAAGTTTTAAGTATTAGTTCTGAAATACTTTACAAAAATATCGAATGCTCGGTGTAGCGTTACGACGTTCAATTTCTGTTAAGATAATGTTAAAAGTTGAAGAGTTTTCCGACTAATAAAATGAATAACATTTTAAAATTTTAAGAGTTTGATCTTAAGAACCGCGTCGTATGGAATGATTTTATTCTTTTTTAATAAATTTTGAAATTCTTAAAGGGCCGGCAACGCTCTGTCTGACACCTCTAGTGTTGAAAGGGTCAATAGGCGGCGGTAACAGCTCAACATAAGGCGGACCGTCTGCTTGTTTGCCGCTCTATTTATATAAAAAAAAATAGAAAAGTTCAATAAAGTATGGAATGGGGTGAATAATCTCCAATATAAATGAAAAAGGCACGAAATACGAGTAGCGAGATATCATTAAGTTGGAATCGATTTTGAAGTAATACGGTGTTACACTAAAACGCCTGAACGGATTTGGAAAATTGTTTTTTAGCTTCCCAGGTTTAAATTTTTATTGAAATTATTGCTAGGATACCTATAATATTATCGGATATATTATCACCCTTGATTATTGAAAGCGAACTAATATTGGATATAATTTAAAAATAAAAACGTATAATAATTAGATGCACATAATATTAGAGGTACGTAACACATACACGAGTATACTAGTATAGGTTTTGATTAAATAAATAAAATTATGTATTAAAATTGTTTTGTTCAAATTCACTTGTTTAAAATAAATGCCTGATAAGCACTATCATAATTCAAAGTTCTATCTGCGGAATAGCAGCTAACTAAAACTTAGAGATTAATTGGCCTTTCCTGTGCTTAATTCCGCAGAATGTTTTTTGCAGTTTATTACGTCCTGAAGTTTGGAACAACAACTGTCTGCAAACTACTTCTCTTTTTTACTTTTTGTTGTTTTACTGAATTTTTGGCAAATAGCACCGAGTTCTGACCACATGAAATACTCAGCAAATAGAAGATGTAAGGTAACCTAAGCTTTTATATGACGAGTACAACGATATATCTGGATTTTATTATTAATTATAATTTACGTCATAAACCTATCTGTGTGCTACTTTTCATGCCAGCAATTATACAAACAAGCAAGAATTATAATTATAATTCATACAAGCTTATATTTTAACTTCCAGGATTTAAAAAAATCTTTTCTTAGCGGAAGTCTAAGTCATATAACCCAAATAAGTAGCACATATTCATCCCTATTCAGCGTTTTGAACTGTGCGTTGATAGGTCAGATAAGGCACAATTTAATAATATATATAATATTTAGAAAATATTTCTTAAAATAATTTTATTAATTTATTATAAATCACCTGCTTAAAAGCTACTTAGTTAATTATTCTTCAGACAAGCCGCAGGGAGCACTTGCACACGAAAGTTAATTTAACTACGTAAATCAACTTAATTAAATTTTGAGTTTAATAAGTTTGCACCACTATGGAAAATTGTTTATGAATTGTGCTCTAACCTGAGTTACTATTTTAATAGCGGATTGACCTGTTGTTGATACAAACGATTGGGCATATTGCTGATTGAGACCAATGTAAATATTTTTTTGGTTTATGAAAAAACATGACTCAAATATATCGCTTATAAATTTTGGTCGAACATCCTCATTGCCTCACTTTTTGAAATCTTAACTGTTTTTAGATTTAAGCTATTGTACAAATTCTGGTGATACAACAAAAAGTTATCTAACACCAAACAGACAAAAACTCATAATAAATATCCTAAGTCATTAGTTATAAAATTATGTTCCCTCCAACAAGCATTATCCATCTCAGCCGTTTTGATGAAATTTATAATGTATAAAATGTCCAGAAGTGTTTAAAAAAGTACAAGAAAACATCTCTATAAATGGTGATGTGCCATTGCAAATAGGACTTAAAAACTTTAAAGTAGAAAGTACATCATGAAAACTTCTTACTAAGAATAAAGCACCGTCTAATCATCTCATGATAAAAGTAAAACTTGAAGATAACTTGAAGAGTGCAAAGAGGGGTATCCATTTCCGTCAATCGAGTGTGGAAAGTGAAAAGTTTCGTTATAAAGTGAACGTGAGGTGAGAACTACGGAGGCTTGAAAAAGTAGACAAGGTATACTTAAAAACCGTCTTAGATGAGACTAGCTTATGCTCGCGGCTTCAATTTGAAATCATTTTTTAGTGGATATATGCATCATAAAATGTACCTGTGTGCCAAATTCTATGCATTAATAGACCTGTCAAGCAAATAACACATTTCTGTCTAGAGGACAAAATAATACTCTGTAGATAAAATTGATAATTAATTATTGTTTATTTTTTTTATGTAATAGGTGACAAACAAGCAGACGGCCCACCTGATGGTGAGTGGCTACCGTCGCCTATGGATACCTGCAATACCAGGGGTACCGCTGGTACGTTGCCTACCTTTCAAGACTCTATTCACTTGCCTTTTGAAGAGTCCCATGTTATAGCTCATCGGAAATACCGCGGGCGGAAGCTCATTCCACAATTTGCAGGTGTACGGCAAGAAGGAGCGAGTGAATCGCACAGTGCGAGAATGCCAAGCATCAATAATGTGTGGATGGGCTTTCGAGCGGTGACGGCTCGTGCGGTGATAAAAGCGCGACGCCGGAATCAGGTCGAATAACTCTTCAGAACACTCCCCATTGTATAAACGGTAGAAGATACAAAGGGATCCAACGTCCCTACGAAAACTGAGCGGTTCTAGGTGTTCGGTTAGCTTGAGGTCGTCAACAATTCTGACAGCTCTACGCTGTAATGCATCAAGAGGGTCAAGCTGATACTTGGGTGCTCCATTCCAGAGATGAGAGCAGTACTCTACGTGAGGTCTGACTTGTGCTAGATAAAGAAGCAGTCTCTGTCTCGACGTAAAGTACCGCTTCGCCCTATTGAGCACTCCAAGTTTTTTGGAAGCGAGCTTGGCCTTACCTGCAATGTGACCACGGAACTGAACATTAGCAGAAATGTCGACACCCAAAATTTTTATGCTATCCGAGACCCTGAGAGGAGTGTCCTGAAAGCGAGGAGCGACAACAAAAGGGACTTTCTTAGCGGTAAACGCGCAAACTTGTGTCTTGGTTGCGTTGAACTGGACCAGATTCAGCGAGCCCCAATCTGAGACCTGTTCCAGAGAAGCTTCAACGTCTGACACCAGTTTGTTCCTGCATTCCTCCACTACGGCACGGGGGGCATTGATGCGACCGCAATACTGAGCGTCACCAGTACTGTCATCCGCATAGCAATGCATACCACTAGTTTGTAGCATATCATTGATGTGCAAGATAAACAGCGTCGGTGACAACACAGATTATTGTACCTACAAACAACAAACAGATAAAACTGATAAGACACGCAAGTAGAATTAATTAAATTACAAATAACTAAGCCTTAAATACGTCTTAACGCCTATGAAAATGTCTTTACTTCGGGAGAATTTAAAAACTACACGATATAATAATATAGGTATATTTTAGTAATATAAATAAATAAAATGTTGAAAATGTAGATAAAAATCATGAGTTAATATTACCGCATCCACCCTATGTTTTTCACTTTCGCGTCTCACTCTCTTAGCGTTCTGAATTTTTAAGGAGCCCAGTTCACCGATGCTTTCAACAAGTTCTACGAATCGAGCCAACTTGGCTCAATTTACATAACACGCGTAATTCAGTCCTAACTTTGGTTTTCTTTCTGCGTCTCAGTCTTCGACGTCCATTTTATTACACGTACAACTTTTTGAAGGTAAAAGAGCTTGGAATAGTAAGCGTGGGCGTATTTTTCACTTGATCAAATCGGGAGCAATAACTTTTTATCATGACGTTTCTTCGGTGCCTATGGTATATAAATATATAATGTCTGTTCCTAAACTTACATATTTTTTTAATAGAATTAAGGGGTTTCTAATAAATATACTTCATTTATTTATCTTTCATATTATGTACGGATATTTAACTAAATATAGAGTTGGAGATAGGTGATGCCTAGCCCGATCAATACACATGTCCGGGAGATTCCGAGACAAAGCTTAACCACTGCTTGAACTGGGATGGGATTGACCAACTTAGGCGATGCAGTGACCCGAAGTGAACCTTAGACCGAAGATTACACTCTATCTACGATAGCACAATATTACTTGTATAGATAGGTATTTAGTTGTATGTTACGGTAACAAATACAGTACCTAGGGGTCTAAACAAGCGAATCGAAAATTATCGAAAAACAAACGACAACAACTGACATCTCAACATTTTTAGCGATAACGACAAACAATTGGCGCTTGTCTATGCCCCCTAGTCTGCTTCACAGGTAATACAAAATTAATTCATCATCATCCCATTATCGGCGCACTGCTGAGCTAGAGTTTCTTCCTTCTTGTGTCTTTTCTGACATGGATGGATTACAACCATTTCTTTCCTGTGACCGCTGCACTATGTCATCGGCCCGCTCATCAAAACATCCTTCTTATTACTACACTAGCTTATGCTCGCGGCTTTGCCTGCATGGCAAAATCCTTAGCGGAGGCCTATGTCATAAAACCTATCTATGTTCCAAATTTTGACCCAATCCGTCCAGCGATTTAGGCTATACGTTGATAGATCATTAAGTCAGTCACTCTTTCTTTTTATATAAATAAGAAGAATATATAAAACAAAGTCTCTTCCCGCTGTGTATCCCTATGTCACGTCGTATACGTAGATCTTTGAAACTACGCAACGGATTTTGATGCGGTTTTTTTTAATAGATAGAGTAATTAAAGAGGAAGGTTTATAATTATGTAAAATGCATTAATTACGTTACGTTAGTAACAAAAACTAGTACGACTAGTATTCAAAAATATCAATGTTATGTTGTGTTTCTGTTACATCTTCTCTCCTCAATTGCTGAATCCGCTTAATCGCCGATTAAGCTGAAATTTAGTAGTGGAGTTTAATCCCTAGAATAACACATAGATTATTATTACACCAATTAGGTCAGACTGAATTAATTTCATTCGAAAACAAGTGGTATTTAAAAAAATTAATAACCTGATCAGCAAAAATCAAAAATCAAGCGATGTCATAAAAATATTAGATTGTCATACATGCACGCAAAATTTCAGCTCAATCAGAAACTGGGAAGTGGATCAAATTAAACTTGCAAGATTTAATTACATACAGACAGACAGACAACAGATAGGTGAAAGTAAATAAAAGCTTCTAATATAAACTCATTTTTTAAAAGTCTATTCAATATTAAAAACGTTTTCAAATCGTTCAAACGAGCCTTTTTACCTTAATAATGGAGACAACGTAATTACATTTAGAATTCAAATCAAATCCTTGACGAGACGCCAAGTGAAGGTATCGCAAATCACGACTACTAATGAAACAATCGCTTTGACTTCACAATAGCACTTGATTCTTGACGACGTTGCGCGAATCAATTCCAATTACAGTCCAGGGGAATGGCGCGTTTTTAGGGTTCCGTAGCCAAATGGCAAAAAAGGAACCATTATGGATTCTTCATAGTCTGTCCGTCCGTATGTCACAGCCACTTTTTTCCGAAACTATAAGAACTATACTGTTGAAACTTGGTAAGCAGATGTAATCGGTAAACCGCATTCAAATTTTCACATCAAAATAGAAATAAAACCAGTCAAGTTCGAGTAGGACTCGAGCACCGAGGGTTCCGTACAAACCCGTAGGTTTGTACGGAACCCTAAGGAAAAGTGGGTATAATATTATAAACTGTAGGTTTTGATTCCCTTGCGAGTACTTGCGAGTTTGAAAATATGGGGCTAAAATTGCTGTGTCTTTTGATTGCGTTGACATAGATGTTTGATTTTTTTACAGCTCAAAGTTATTATAAAGCTGAGTATTTGATATGAATTTCAATTTAATCCCTGTACGCGTTTTTGAGGGAAGGGGTAGTAAATAAAAAAAATATTAAAAATATTTTTTTACATGATGTTACTAAAAATTTACAGTTTTCGTAATTTTTCCTGTGCTTATGATCTAAGACGTTGCTGCCTACCAAATTTCAAGATTCTGAGTTAACGGCAAGTACCCTTTAGGTTTTGATTCCCTTGAGAATAGGCGCGAGTTTAAAAATACGAGTAAAATTGCTGTTTCTTTTGAATGCGTTGACATAGAGGTTTGATTTTATTACAGTTTAAAGGTATTATAAACCTTAGTGTTTGATACGACTTTCAGTTTAATACCTGCACGCGTTCATGAGAAATGAGGTAGTAAGTATGAAATTATGAAAAATATTTTTTATATGATGTAACAAAAAAAATTACAGTTTTCGCAATTTTTCCTTTATCTGTGCTCTAAGGAGTTGTTTTTTACCAAATTTCAAGATTCTACGTTCACGGCAAGTACCCTGTAGGTTTTGGTTTTTTGAGTGTAGTTGCGAGTTTAAAATTGCGGCTAAGATTGCTGTTTCTTTTAAATTCGTTAACATAGAGGTTTGATTTTATTACAGTTTAAAGGTATTATAGACTTGAGTATTTGATATGAATTTCAATTTAATACGTTTATGCGTTCATAAGAAAAGGGGTAGTAGGTATAAAATTATTCAAAATATTTTTTTCATATGACGCAAATAAAAATTTATAGTTTTCGCAATTTTTCCTTTATCTGTGCTCTAAGGTGTTGCTTTGTGCCAAATTTCAAGATTCTGAGTTCACATGAAGTACCCCGTAGGTTTTGATTTGTTTGGTAATGTCGAAAATTTGCTGAAATTTGCGACATATTCGTCTATATCTTTTGATTGCGTTGGCCTAGAAGTTTGAATTTTTCAGAGCTCTAAGAAGCAATGGACTACAGTATTTCCTATAAATTTCAGCTTGTTACCTTTACGCGTTCCTGAGAAAAAGGGTCTTGACAGACAGACGGACGGACGGACGGACGGACGGACGGACGGACAACAAAGTGATCCTATAAGGGTTCCGTTTTTTCCTTTTGAGGTACGGAACCCTAAAAACAAAAAAAAAATACTTACAACTGAAACTCAATTTTTTTTCATCAACCCCATACGTGTGGAGAATCTATGGATGTCTTCAAAAATGATATTGAGGTTTCGAATATCATTTTTTTCTAAACTGAATAGTTTGCGCGAGAGACGCTTCCAAAGTGGAAAAATGTGTGAAAAATGTCGAAAAACCGAAAATTGGTTTAAACGAGATCTAGTAATTAGTTTTTTTTTAATACGTCATAAATAACGTAAACCGCAATTTAAGTTACAACGAACTACAAAAACTTTTATTTATGTTATGTTACTGTGTATTTATATTATGTTACTTGCTGTTACGGAACCCTTCATGGGTGAGTTCGAATCACACTTGGCCGCTTTTTATTTATTATTAATTATAGGTAAGCCTTAGACCACGATCACGCGTGATGTTATGCAACCATGCATGCGGCAGTAGATGGCTGCAGACTATACCTAGAAGGCGGGATAAATCCCTCCCTGGCATCACTGAACATCATGTGTCTTCAAAGTAAAGCAAAAAATAAATTAAAAAGAAAATTAAGATCAGGCGAGATCGTGGTCTATATGGTAAAGGAAAGGCCTAATATAAATCCTATAATATGGCCTATAATATGGTAACCTAGGCAAAGAATAGAATAGAATATAAAACTCTTTATTGTTCACACAAATACAACAATATAAACTTAGAACTAAGATTACACAGAAAGAAGTGTTACAATTAGCGGTCTTATCGCTAATAGCGATCTCTTCCAGACAACCAAGCAGGGAAAGGAAATACATTAAATAGAGTGACGGTGGTTATAAAGATATAAATGGAGACATAAGTACATATTTTGGCAAAGGCCTCATGGTGACCTATCTTTTGAACAAACACAGCAATTTCATACTTCATGTTGTTTTGACTTATAAGGAGTATGTAAGTAATAACTTAACGCTGACAATGTGATTTTAATTTAAAAAATTATTAAATTCATTTTAATATGTACAATTTAAAGTAGAAAATGCTTTTCATAATTAAATATTTAAGGGCTGTAGGTACAAAGCTTCTTAATTCAGGCATTATTTTAATTAATTCAATTAAACGAGTGGAAAGGTTTTTGAGGAATTTATTTTTCTTTGACAAAGTACATTGTTTAAATTTGTATACTGAAAAAATATTTTGAAACCAAGTCCATTCACTATTTTAAACTAGGTACCACAACGCACCTGATTTCCTCGAGCTCAATCATAAAAATTGATTTTAATATGATCTACTAGTTCAAATTTCTAATCCAATTCAGCGTCCTCTAAACCCTTGATTATTTCATTTCCATCATGATTTTACAGCGGTTTTTCAAAAACAAAACTAAAATGCGTAGCCATTATTTTTGGTTTCTAACCGCAATGTTTCTATAGAGGCGCCCCACTGAAAATATATCGAGGCATAAATATCCTGCTGTATACCACAACGTAAATCTCTTCAGTCTTTACTCAGGATATTTGCCACAACGTTGCGTAAATTCAACGGGCCTATAGTCTGTAATGGCCACTAAAACTTTTCTAATGACCGCTATGTCCTAAAACTGTCTCCGGAGGCGAGTTTCCGTGAAATATTTTTGATTTTTGCCGTACCGATCGTTTTTTGTTTTATTTGAATGTAATTGCTGATGTGTGAAATAATCCCTCATTTATTATTCCCTTTTACTACATTTAGGCTTATTACAGGTGGAGCAACTATTGCAGCTACTCGGACTGGAATTATTATTGCATCTTTCTGGCAACTAGTCGTTTCATAAATCACCACACACAGACACAGGAAGACCTCTCGGATCAAAAACCAGATCATACAAATATATTTCTCAGGCGGGAATCGAACTCGCAACCTTCTGCGTCACAAGCGACACCACTATACCTCTAGATGTCTATTAATTACTACATCTATAAACTTTATTTCAAATATCTTTGCCCAACGCGTCCAGAAATGTTATTTAGCAAGTAATATTTGCTTCCGTTGTTGTTAATATTGTTTCCAATTACTCGGACCCGTATATTATGGCTTTCCAAAATATCGGCTTCAATTCCAATTCTGATCCAGTTGAATATAATTGAATTTGTTAATCATCGTAAACATTGGATTGAATATAAAATAAATGTACATCAATTAAAAAATAATACGTATTTGTCATGTAATAGAATGTTTGTCTAAAAAATATATATTACAAAGTTGTTTTAAACGTTTGTGTGCAATGGTAGGGTAGTTTTAAACATAAAACAGCTTTCAAGCCTGTACTGAAATCCGCATTTAGTGGGGACTTAAATTGGTTGTTTTTAAGCAGAACATATGCGCTGTTTGTGCCAAAACCTCGGCAAATAAATTCACAGAAAATCAGCTAATTCCCGAAAAACATTCGTAGTATTTTGCATAAAGTGCCGGCAACCTTAAATTCATTGGTGAACCGTGCATGCCTAAATAGGTAAAAATATGTGATTGCAAGTAAAGAGTAAAGTTTTACATTAGCGTTTTAACGTATATTTTTTATACTAAATAGGCCAAGTTTGACCATATGGTTGACGATGTGGTTGACGATGAATCACGTAAAATGTCTAGAAAGATATTCACTTGTGTCTTGAAGATACCGAAGTTGTACAGCTCAGGAAATACGGATGACGGCAATGCTATCAGTTTTCTCATTTAAAAACGTTAAAACAAAATGATTTTAATGTATTCACTTTCTTTATTCAAAAATATTTATTGAGGCTTTGAGCACACTTCAGTGGTTATGCCAGCCTCATAGGAGCTAACAAAAACCACAACTAAATTTGATATTACTTATTCTTGGGATCTTGCTGAAATGTTATTTTAAATCGTAGGAATGTTAAATAAGCTTAGCCAATCGACCGATATACGTAAGGAGAAATTCGTATTATGCAGCAGCAAGCACGATAGAGCAAGCACTTTCCGCCAGCCAGTAAATCTCTGCAGGGTACACACGTATATCACCCAGCTTGCCCGCTGCGCTCGCAAATAAAACACCACCCTAATGGCGCCTTAAAGTTTTCTTTACGCGAGCCCGGTCCGGTGAACGTTGAGAAAATCATATTTCTTGCCCGTAATAGTTCCGGACTAGGAACTTGTTAACTGAATTTAGGGAGAGAAAGGCTCTTTCAATCTGTGTTATCTACAAAATGTAGGGTACCTAGTACATAGTAGTGTAATTCAATATGTACCTAATTTAAAAAGTCTCAATATCTGTAGAAGTCGTTTAAGATAGTAATTTGAATCAAAAATAATACCATAGGACTATTATATTTTCCAATCACTCAACCAATGTGATAAAATATGCGTATTACGCATATTTTATCTATAGTACCTTTAAAAATACACCAATGTTAGAATATAATACATGTGAATGAAAGTGTTTAGAATTTATAGCTTTTACACCGTGTACTGTCAGAGAATCACACGTATTTTAGAAAGTTTTACTAAATGAGTAATCAAAGGAGCTAAATTAAAATTTTATATCAAAGTAAGCAAAAATGTTCCTCAGCAGTTTCCAGATGAAAACCAGTTAATTACTATGCTATTCGTAGATGATTTTAGTGCAAATGCAAGGAGCATGTTTCTCTAATTAGACTTAGTCGTAAAATATGCAATACCTGTAATAACACAATTGCAAAAAATTAAACTGCTGGAAAAATACCTCTAAATTCTTCACGAATATTTTTTAACATAGCTTGAGCTTCTGCAATGGAATACGAAGTATATAACTGTCGAAAACAAAATAATCGTATAAGTACACCTTATTTTAAGTACTTTAATTCGCTTGCTCGAGTTTCTAAAAAAAATATTTAATTCCGAATCGGAAATTTGTTAATACCAGAAAGTAATTTGTCCTTGTCTTGATTCGCGGTCGTGAAGGTAATGCGGAGATCCATAAGTCCGCCACTGTAACACATATTAATACCTATATTTTTTTGTGACTTTGAAATGGTGTTCGATAAAAAAATATCTAAACAACATGTTACACAAAATACTCGTACTTGTAGTCGTACTCGTAGGTAAAATCCGTCCCCGAGCTACATACTCGTGATGTCCAAACATCATACAATATTCCGTGGTTAATAAATGCAAATTCTTGGCTAACAAAGCTTATCACAGTTTATGCATAAATAAAGAGATACTAGTCGTCTCGAGTTAAAGGACTGCCAGTTTACATGTGACATACTTGAACACATGAATGTTATAATGTACGAATTAATCAATGGATTAGGATACGCCAAACTGAAAACATAAAAATAAATTATATTATAAAAAGATTTAAAGATCGTATGACGAATGAAATTGTGGGCATACCGACTTCAGCAGTAGTTTAGGTTGACCACAATGCTCGAGAGGCCGAAGCGAGCGAGCTGCGGCAGTAGCCGGCGAAGCGTCAGGTGCGACTCGTCCTTGTTACAGAGCTCACAATTCATTGTTTTAGAATACTTAATGCTAACTTTTTACGATTATTATACAACAACAATTATAATGAAATAAGTAGATAGACAATTTGCCTCGCATTGCTAAAATTGTAGCCGGAAGTAAATTGGATACACGTATTTTTAACCAACAGTGACCTGAGACCTGAGAGCGGCTATACCTAGGTTTAACCGGCTAAACCTAGGTGTACTCTTTTTTGTGTTTTCTATATGATATCAATTATAAAATTTTATACTTAATGAACATTTTATGAAAACCAACAGTTACAAAATCAAATATTTTTTTTATGTTAAAAGGAAATGCATCGGGAAAAATACGCGTATAAAATTTTTACTGTGAGAAAATTTTCAACACTTTATTTCTCGTATTTTTTATTCGCCAATTGATATTTTAATTACACCCTCTATCCAAAATCTATTCGAACATCAACATCCATGTCTGAGGAATAATTCACACGTCCCTGGGGAACAAAGCGTTGAGTAAAGGGACTATTTCGAGCATAACAAGGATAACACACCCTGTACTTACGTACTAACACAAATGTATTGAACCGGGCTAAAGCTTAAATACTGTTACGTCGAGGTTCATTGTGAAATGTATCATTTATTCAAGTATACGTTTATTTATAACTACCTGAGTTCAGAGGTTTTATACTCTCATGTCTTTTCCGGGGCTAAGCTATGTTTATTGTACATACACAATTTCAGGATTTATAGGTCTTATGATCAAGACAACAAGAATAATTTCTTAAAAGTGTGCCTCAACGAAAAGGATAATATTATATTTAGGATGACGTAAAATAAACATTAATTAGTTATCAATTTATTGACAGAAAAGTTACCCACTATTAATATTCAGTTACTCCTTTTAACACTAGTGGACCAAGTAGACATTTCATTTTATAGATTTGATTTTATATTATCATTTTTATATTTTGTCCAATATAATTTGTTAGAAAAAAAACCAATCACCACATAAATTCAATCAAAACATCAACACCTCACTTGTTTCGCCCATTCACGTTTACCCATTTCATTTCCCGACGGGAATAAATCAATCTTTTGATTCGCGATAACGTATCAAAGAACCCAACTTCCAATAATTTGAAGCTCGACAAAATTAATAATTTTATGAAATAGGTAACTAAAGGTTACCTGAATTTCGTTGAATTTCGTTTATATGATAATTTTGGGAAATCGTCTTTAATTAAGGAAGGAATTTTTGATACTTACGGATGTACTTATGTACCTTTACCTACGATACAAAAAATATCCTTTTATCTTTATACAGATATCATATCTCATTTTATATTATGAAAAAAATCTGTTTGAACACCCATTTAAAGTACTCTATTGCCAATTCCACCATTCAAGAAATAGAAACAGTGAGGTCATAGATTTGCAAAAATACTTCGCTACTTCTATTGCAATCTTGACGTAGATACCTACAGCTTCTAATAGTTTTGGAAGATAAAGTTTATATTACTTGGATACGGCAACAGGGAATGGTAACGATTACGTTTAAACTTAAAGGCGTAAAACATAGGTACTGCCTGTGAAAATCATTTTTCTTCGGGTCTAAAAAACATTTTTTTTTTTATTTTAAAACAAAGCACTTAGGCTCCATCATAGTCAGCCAAAAAGGAGCAAAAATGGCAGTAAGTCGCGGCACCTCAGAAGCACGTACCGTTTTTTTTGCCTGACTTTTTCCAAGTGTGGCGATTTCGCAAAGTTTAAGTGGCCATTACTAAAGTTGTTTACTGCTGCCCTCGGGCACTGCGTTGCGCCGACTGACTGCTAGAGATGTACACTTGCCTGTTTTTGCCGGTGATGGCAAATCTACGCTTTTATACTGAATTATAAAATATTATTTATAAAGTAAAAAGCCTGAGGCATTTCCGTGTCCTGACATGGGCTTTATTCAAAAAGAGAGTCTTGAAAAATATATAAAATTCTATAACGTTCCTAAGGTATTTCAGGAAGGAAGGTAGGTGAAGGGTAGAAAAATCTATTTTGTGAGTAAACCTTTTAGTAATTATACCTACCCACACTCAAATCGTACTTCTACTTTAAATATTATAAATACGAAAGTATAGATGTGTATTTGTACCTCTTCACACCTGCACGGCTGAACCGATTGAGCTTAAATTTGGTTATACATTTAAGCTCAATCGGTTGAGCTTTAATTTTTTTTCATTATTTAGCATAGACGCTGGAATAACACAGGCAACGTTTAGCTCGTAAGGCCGCTGGGCATAGCTAGTAATTAGAGGTATATCTTCTTCTAAATATATAAAAGGAAAGAGTGACTGATTGACTGACTGATCTATCAACGCACAGCTTAAACCGCTGGACGGATTGGGTTGAAATTTGGAACATACATAGATAGGTTTTATGACGTAGACCTCCACTAAGAAAGGATTTTGCCATGCGGACAAAGCCGCGAGCATAAGCTAGTATTATAATAAAATGACCGACTGGTTCACCTCTAGCACTACGTTTCATTACTGCCACAACGTAGTCAGAAAATTGAGGGTGTAATTGCTAGGCCGGTCTTAGCTCAAAGATGTTTATGATGCTTTTAGCTTAAGAATACTCTGGGATACAATTTGCACTCGTGAAATCTTAAACAACAACGTGTTGTGAGTACTGATATTTCAAAAGTAACTAGCTTACAGTCAACGAATGTAGTGCGTTTTAAAAAATAAAATAAAATGCCGGCCGTTTTAACGTAGAATCAGACATGTTTTTGTATGTAATCGATGGAACCCGAACGGTCCTATGAGAATTATTTATTTTCTGTCCAAAAAGTAGTCGATGTGTACGGAATTCTAGTGTTTAAGCTACATAATATATGTACTGTTAGGTACACCAAATTCAAAGAGTAATGTTCCCTACAAACTTTAGCATCCCTTTTTACCTCTTTAGGGGTTGAATTTCGCAAAATCCCGTCTTGGGTCCCGTGGGTGCTCACTAGCACTCACGTTCTAACGGGAACCCCGTGCGAATTTTGAGACTAGTAATTACTGAGATTTCGTGATGTGTTAGTCAGTAAATCAGTGGATATTTAAGTCTTTAAATAAATAAATATTAAGTACCTATATCACTAGTTATATTCTCAGAAAAGTATGCTGTGTTATTCTGAAATCGAAGCTGTCTTACTTGTATAGTATATTAGAAACTTCGTCTTGCATCTAAAATAAGTATTTTTTATACTGGAAAAAATTCACCACGGAATACGCCTCGAAAGAAAAAACTTGAGAGGTGTCAAGGGACACCCGGATGGAACGAAGTTCCCACGATTTACACGATTTATTATTTACAAAAAACCTGTATACACTCAACAAAAATAATCGTCGCGATACCACACTGTTCAATGCGAAATAGAAATGAAAATATCTGGCTTGCTTTCTATAAGAGAGAGAGAGAGAGACAGACAGAGAAACATGCGCACGCCGCACAGCTAGCTTACTATAGCAACAAGTAAAAATTTAAAAAAAACCCCAACGCAGCGCTTTCAAAATATGTAATCAGCGGTTTTTTGGTGGCGGCCATCTTGAATTTTAAATTTATCATAGTGTTGTATTCTACTAGTTAAACCCCCCCTATCCCCCCATCCCCCATCCCCCTCCCCCATACCTCATTCCCCTCCCCCTCACATCTCCCCATCACCCCTCATCCCTCCTATTCCCCCCTTCATCCCCCCTCCCCCTTCATCCCCACAGATACAGTTAACTTCGAATCATATGAGACTGGATGGCCAGAGATGGTGCAAAGAGAGACACGTGGGTGATCCTTGGTAGAGATCTTAGATCAGCAGTGGGACGGCAAACAAAAAAAAATCAATAACATAAGTTGCATCTGCCTTACATTTTAAAAGGAACAAACCCTTTTTTTTTAGTCTATACTGTCCCACTAAGCTAAGACTTCCCCCAAATCCCTGCACGCATCTCTATCCTGCGCCACCTCTGGCCAGTCAGTCTGATGCGCGTCTAGATCGTATCGCCACCTTTTTCTAGGCCTAACGGCGCTTTCTATCAAACCCTTAAATTTCCATAATTTAATTAAGTTTTAATTTTAAGTGGCAAAGCGTTGTTCAAACAATAATGCGCTTCAGGCGTGCGGCGTGTAACTAATCGATATTCAAACAGCTCCCTCGGCGAGTATGCCACAATTATTACGAGTAGAAGGTACCTACCACCTACCGCCCAGTTATTGCGCCGTCACATGCTTTCCGAACCATTTAGCTAGTGCTAGACGGTCGTCAAACCAGGCCGCCTCTTACTATACGATACGACTAACTGAAAAATAGGGATTATGACCAACGAATTAGGGAAATAAATTATGACTAATTAAGTAATCCTTTCTTCGCGGATGTTTACGTCTAAATAAGTGTGCCAAATTTCTAACCAAACCAGTCAAGCGATTTGCGCTGTACGTTGGTAGAGCACATATTAATGAAGAAAAAATAATGTTAAAAATTAATATGACTCATCATCGTAAAAACGAAACACTTGATCTAAATCTAAAAATCACGAAATTTGGCACCGAGGTTCTTTTTAATACCTAGACTAGCAATAAATATAATATGAAAAGATTTTGCGCAATATATTTAAACACATTAAATTAAAACGTTATAACGTTTTAACGTTATGTTTTGTTTACGTTGTTTGGAGGGAAATAGTCTCTACCTACCCCAACGGGAACCAGGCTTGATTATATGTGTGTATGTATGTGTTATTATTTAAAAAAATGATCGAGACCAACGCCCACGCAGCACATGTTCGATTCTTATCTGAATGAAACCGTTTACAGTAAGTTTTCCACTAACCCGACGTCGGCGTCGTGTGCAAACGTTACCTACATTGTGCAAATTTCCGTACACTTTAATGGCAGTAAGTCAACAAACAAACTTCGGGCGTCATTCTCTGTATGCAGTGTATACCTGGCAGGTGAAATTTCGCCTCGTGTAAACAGGCAAGTTGAACACGTTTTGGTGAAGGCTTGAAGTTGAAGGTGTTCATTGTATTACCTGCACCTACAGGATATGACGTTATGATCAAAGATCTAAAACGCTTTAAACTGACGCATTTTGAACTCATGTTAATTTAGTGAAATGTGACTTATCGCGGTGAAATTTTGAAGTTAATTTTACAAAAACATTTTATTAAACCAAATTCGACGTTTCAGCATAGTTACATGATGTCCTTTCGTGACCACGGCTCATGTTACTGATCCCAAAAGGTCGAGATTGGTTTTGTGATTTTGTTAAACTAACATTAAAGTATCTACGCGATGAGGCCCGATTAATAAAATTAATAAGATTCTTAACGTGCATTAAATATGATAAAATACTGTCAATATACGATTTAATAAACTATTCCCCAAAATACAAGTTATTATCGCTCTCACATTTCATTTCGAGAACTAAGTCTCCCCATTTCATTTTTCCCTTACAATTTCCCCGCGAAATTTATTCTGGTGTCACAACTCGTCGGCATATTGAATATCTGTTCTCGACGTGGTATCCTCGTAGCTACGGCTTCGCGAGTAATCGGTGTCGATTATATGAACATGATATCGGAAATCTGTCATATATGGCATCATTTCCGCAACATGTGCTTATAAGTCACGAGATCGTGTTAAGAGGCCTTTACACTTGCATCATGAGCGGACGGTTGCGAGCGTCCTCGTTCATCGAGAGGCAAACCTCTAAATAATACCTAAATATCTTGCAACCACCGTCGTAAGTAATTTATTTTCTGTTTGGTTGTCTGGAAGAGATCGCTATTTGCGATTAGACCGCCAATTGTTACACTGTTTACATTACAAAGTTCTAAGTTCTTGCAAGTTGAATCAATAAAGTGTTATCTAATCTATCTAATCAAACAAAAGACAGAGGAACGAGTACAGAAGTACAAAATCATTATATAGTATAAAACAAGTCACATAACATAGTTTAAAACAAAGTCGGTTCATTTCTGTCAGTCAGACACACTGACAGAAATGATCCTATGTATATGCTTAAATCTTTAAAACTACGCAACGGAGTTTGATACGGTTCATTTTAAATAGATAGAGTGATTCAAGAGTAAGGTTTATATATTATGTATCATACATGCATAATATACTTAGAAGAGGAATACTGAAAATTTTCTGTTAGACGCTACGAAGTGCGCGCGGGTCCACCAGTGAATTATAATAAAATTAAGTTAATATCATTGTTAATTCTCATTAAAAATGCTAATGCTTGCAACTGTGCCGTCCAGTTGGAAGATTGAAACGGCTCGGGAAATTACTGCAATTTCCACTATAATTGAGTCGAAAATAACCTCAGTCAGATAATCACAAAGAGTTCAGTAAAATAATAGCAAATGAAAACTACTTTAACTAAAAACACGGTTTAAGCCTATGTTCTAAATTTCAGCTCAATCGTATCAGCCATTTATGAGTCAAGTGATAACAGGAACACAAATGTATACTTTCGCATAATATACATATGTAAATATTAGTAGGATAGGATTATTTGGCTATGCAGATTAAATTAATAAATATTTTTCATACCTCTCACGTTTAGGTTTATAAGTAGACACGTGCCCTTAGTGAACCCTACTGAAATCTGTGCTTGATTAAATTTGAAGCCGTAAAAAATCAGAAGTAGCCCTAACGAGCAAATATTTAGCAGTAGTGAAGTTAGTTTAACGTTTGACTTTGAAAAATGTTGTGTTATATTTTACTACTTTTATACGTATATTAGCTGTGGTAGTTACCACCAACTCGACTATACCCTGTAGAATAGCTGACATAATAGGCGTATTACGGCACGATTTTCTGGGAAGGATGCCTTTTAAGACAATTTCAGGGTGTTAAGCTAAAGTGAATTAATCGCAAATTTCCATGTCTTTATAGGTAATAATGTTCTGCAATAGTAAATTACCAAATAGTGTGTTAAGTGAGATTGCTGTCAGAACGTTTCATATTATCATACTTCAAATTAGTGTGTCAGAAGCACTATTCAATTCTAGATTTAGAACAAAGCTCTGGATTCACTACGCTGAACTTTCAAACGAACCATGCATCATTTAAATGCCATTAAAACATTTCAATCTTCATAGTTTAAAACGTTAATATTTTTTCGTTAAAAGTGCCCGAGGTTTGCCAGCGGAAAATAATTTATTGGTCAACATTTGGTGCCGACTGAGCCGTGGAGTACCAAAAATGGCTTGCATGTAGCGCTGAGGCCAGCGCACATGGGCTTATACCAAAAATACTTTTTATTGGTTTAATGTGACTTTTTAATTGATTTTAATATTTTAAACACACATCCCCAAATTAACCATATAATGAAATATATCTATGAAATATTTGACGGAATGTGTGTGATATCATGGCTTAAGATGCTCATGATCTGTTAACATGATCATGCCATTTTCTTATTTAATTTTTCATATTTCATTTAAATGATAATAAGAAAATGTATTCAAATTAATTCAAAATCCCCGCGACTAATTCCAGTAGTCACTATAACACGTACTAGCTCAAGAATAGGCACCACAAACATTACAGATGCAGCGGACGGCGCAAATAGAACTTGAGAACTGTTGTAAAGATGTACGGAGTCCGATAAGGGCGACCGTCCACTAAAGCTGGTATGAGCGGAAACGTGCCCCGAGCGGTGAATAGCTTGACACCGTCGACTGACATTATGGAGAAGTCCGCATGATCGATTTTGGCGATCTGTTCTCAGTGGACGCCGTCTTAAGGCGAAGACGTGCCAACTAGTAATGCATTCTGTGGCCTAGTAATATATTCTGTGGCTGCATCGTTCCGAGCGCAATCAGGGACGCGATTGCACTGCAGCAGACACCAAACTGTTATTTACCTACTTGTACTGTGGCATATAGAAATATACATACGTTAAATAAAAATCTACTACAGTCTTCTTTGATCACCGGTACCTAAGCCAGTAATAATAAAATACTCATGTACAAAATATCCGTTTGAACCAAACGTACATTTTTTACTTTGAAATCTGTGAATAAACAAGTAAAATAAATATATTAAAGTTGAAAGATAAAATTTAAATATTTTGTTTCAGTCACAAACACTCCTCACTTTGGCTGAAAATTCGCAAGAGAAAAATGTTAATAAAATTTACTTAAATTAATTTGTTCAATAAACCCTTTAACGGCATGGTCATAAATATGAAAAGCCGCAGTATTTTATCAGTACGCATACTTGTATCGTCCAGCGTGTTCCGTGATAGGTACATTTAAACGGTAATGGTGGATTCAGACCAATTACTCTGTCGCCTGAAAGCTTACTTAACTCACCTGTTTTATTGATTTTTGCGTGGTTAATGGAGTGAATTGACCTGTTCTGAATGAAACCATTTATACCGATAAATGTGGGGTGATGAGCCGTAATGGCTAATAACGTAATTTGTCAAAGTTGTAATTAGCTTTTAAAGATTTTAATTGATGGAAAAGAAATAAATTTATATAAATAAAATTGAATGGGAATGGATATGCTGTGAGTTCTTCTAGTTTCAAGCTACTTACATAATATAGGAGCATTGATTATGTCTATAAACCGAGTTTCATTGCAATCGGTTCAGCAGTTTTTATATTTTTGGTTCAGACGAACAGAGAAAAACTCTAGGCTTTATTAAATTAGTAGGATTGTTACTGATTAAAAAGGCCTGCCAAGTTTTCCCATATTCTTCTTCGTTCACATGTTATACTTAGTATACGATAAATAAAGTACGTTGACATAACTAGCTAAACGCGCCAACCAAGTGAATTGACACATTTTTCATAACAAATGGTGGTGAAATAAAGTCGAATGTCGGAACATTTTGCGTGCATCGACCCTGTACTCGTAAGCTCGAATGCGATGGCTAACATTCAGGTCAGTGCATTTAGGTACGTTGCCTGGCGACTTTATCGCTTGATTGTGGTTTACGTGTTGCTACACTCATGTTTATTCTAAAAGCTCGCTTAACTACACTTAAAACCTATTTATTTCGATAGTTCAGCTTAGAGTTCACAGTTTTAGAAGTTCCAAAAGTTAACAGCTTTGCCTTTGTGTAACTGAGTATCGAGCTCGAATTTACGTGTGTTTTTTTTCTTCAATATGTTTTCAATTTACAAACGAACTGCCCATGTTTTAGCATATAAAAATAAAAACGTTCACCGTTACCCCACATTGCAAACGCACAACCCTCAAAAAGGTTCAGTTTTTTTACCCGCGTTCTGTCGGTCTGTTGAGTTCACAAACAAAATACGCTCACTTTTGTCGTAACAAAACTAACAAATCGTGAAAAATTCAATAAAGGTTAACGAAACAAAGTTTTATTTACACAAACATTTTTAAAGTGGATTTTGAGAACTTTAATATTTACTTTACATGCATGATACGGATAAAATGATGTTATGTTGGTTTTGTTTTGTGATGTAAATGAGAAGTATTACCTCGACAACCTACCTGCGACAGGATAACAAAATATTAGATTATGGTTGTTTCATGCT
This sequence comes from Hemithea aestivaria, assembly GCA_947507615.1. NCBI lineage: Eukaryota > Metazoa > Arthropoda > Insecta > Lepidoptera > Geometridae > Hemithea > Hemithea aestivaria. The sequence goes on from OX382328.1 coordinate 3,133,954, forward strand.
TGTTAAGGTAGCTGACATTGAAATCATTACGAATACGTCTATATTATCTAAGAATAGATTTTTCGTAGCATGTAGGTCTTTGACTCACATGAAAATCTTTGAAGATTATGTACATTTCAGGAAAAAGAGAAACTCGCACAGAATAAAGATTGCTGAGAGTTAAAAACATTAACGCGGTGTGTTCGATGAATAACGTAACACGGACTCAGCTGTAGCACTCCGGTTTCTGGGATGATGTGGATAAAAGCAAAAAAAAACCGTATCAATCGGAATCGTACGGAATTTCAATGTAACTGAAGCTTTTAAAGGGAATTCCGATTTCTTCAGGCGAGTATTTGTGATTCAGAATCGGGTTGATTAATTTATTGCTTTTCGATGGATTGAAAAGACTGTTGTAGACATATGTATATTTACTCGTAAGATGTGGGGAAAGCTACACTATGTAAATAGATAAGATCACTTAAGATTTAAAGCATTTCCTTGAACTAAATAAGCATTTGTTTGTTGAAATGTCTTTAAACTATATTTGTATGAACCAGAGGTCTTTCTTATTACCTTATTATTTTATACGGTTTATGTCTCTAAGAACATTTTTTTTTTTATGGGTTATAGTGATTGTCACTGGAGTAAATTAGACAATACTGCCTTAGTTAGGTACTTACATCGTAGATATTACTTAACACTATATACCTACTGTACAGTTACAATGATTAAACATCGTCGCGTTACGTCACAGACCGCGATAAGTCCCCTATAACCGCGTAACCCGTACGTTCACCTTTTCTATTACTTTTGTCTTACTTTAAAAGCAGTGGTGGCCAACGGGTTATGGGGTGCAGATGTGATTCTGGATTACCGAGTTCGAATCCCGGCTCTGCTCCAATGACTATATTATTTAGCAATGCGCAGTTTTTCCACTCGTTATTCTGTTGGCTTCGGCCTTAAGTTACCACCCACTCAACAAAACTGTGTCGCCAAGCAGTCATTAAGACCATGTTCCGGCATGATCTTCAGTGAAGCCAGGGAGGGATTTATCCCGCCTTCTAGGTTAAGTCTTCTGCCAACTACAACCGAATCGTCGCTTAACATCATTATGATCGTGGTCAAAAACCTGTAATGAAATAAAAAAAATACTATAACGTTCGTTCCAGGGCACATATTCACAGCATTTTCACTGTTTTTAAACAGGACGTGAACAAAAGTATGCAGTAGAAACAATATGTACCGAAACAACGCAAAGAAACCGAAACCGTAGACAAAAAACATGTGAACAATCAGAGCGGAACAAGAGTAAGTCACGGTGGTAGTCATATGGCATAACTGTTAGTATAAAAGTATCTCGACTGCCGCTACGAATAGTATTGAAACTGTTAAATCTCTTTTTTATACCACTACTTGAAAGAACACCTAATTTAGATGTTTCTTCAAATAGTGGAATAAAAAATACGATTGTACAGTTTCAATAGTATTCGTTCTGGCAGTCTATCTAAGAAGTTATAAAAACCTGCCTTTTTACTTTAAATCCGGGGCACTACTATGCGCAAAAGTCAGGCTATAAGAATAGATGTAATATCAGTACACTGAGATATTATATATTATCCAAATTATAATATACTAACTTATGCTCGCGGCTTTACCCGCGTGAAAAAATTCTTTCTTAGCGGAGGTCTACGTCATGAAACCTATCTGTGTTCCAAGTTTCAACTCATTCCGTTCAGCGGTTTGAGCTGTAGGTACCTACATTGATAAATCAGTCAGTCAGTCAATTAGTCACTCTTTCCTTTTATATATTTAGATAAAAGGAAAGCATGACTGGTTAAATTGACTGATACATCTTGACCCGCTTCGCTGAATGGTTTGAATTGAAATTTGTAATACATTTAGATTTTTTCGTAGAAAAAATTATGCCACAAGATATAGCTTAAGACTAGACATAGCTTCTAGTATAAGCTAGTTTACCTATAACATTGTATCTAGGAACAGAAATATACGTTTTTTTACTAAAAGATGCTGTATGTAATTTTACCGCCATTTATTTATTGACCTCTTTTTTCTCTTAGATAGATAACACTATATTAAACGCAGAAAATATACAAAAATAAACTAGTAACTACTTAGTATTTATTTCAAAACCATTTTTTTCAACTTGGTAAAAAGAGTTAGTTACCTTAATCTCCACTTTTAGAAATTCCTTCTGAAAAATGAGATCATAAAAACTAAAGCTAGCATGAAAAGGTTATCGAAGTAACCACAAACATTGTACTCAAACAATGTTTTGAACTCCTCTTTTATGAAAACGCATTGATAAAACTTTACAGCGATTGGAACACTTCGGAACTAATAAAAGTTACAACTTTTATTGGCCGCGGGAGTATATTGACGATGCATATTGTTTCAGCCTGCATTATTTTCTATGTTATTTTTTTTTATATAATTACCTTGTTTATCCTATAGACATTTATAGGGTTTTTTGGGTGCTATATTTACGCAGTCAGCGGTCTGATACACAGTTTTTTTTTTTACTATTTTGCCAACATACAGTTTGTGTATTTTGTCAGTGTCACGTTTTAATATTATGTTCAAACTATTTTCGTGCCTAAGCAGATAAACAAATTGAGCTGAAATGTTGTATACATGTAGCCTAGACCTTGCATACCCATATGGTAAACCTTTTCCAGATTATAATTGCTGGTCACAGCTAGTAATAGAATAATGAACACTTGAACATTCAAAAGTTTCGGAGTCATATTCCCGTTCCCACAGGCGCGGGCATGTGCCAAGCGCATTCCGTTCCGAGCGATCGAATCGGAAGTCCGGCATACGGCCGCTTCCGGCGCGGAGACGTCACGGTGATCGCTCGCCTTGTCTGCGGTCACTCGCTCGGACCTTACGGATTAGAGATCCTTCACTTATTTACGATCTTTTATTTACTTTCACCTGTCTGTTGTCTGTCTGTCGGTCTGTCCGTCTTGTAATAAAATCTTGCAAGTTTTATTAGATCTACTTCCCGGTTTCCGATTGAGCTGAAATGTTGCATGCATGTATAAATTGATGACAATGCAATATTATTATGACATGGAGCTGATCTGATGATGGAGTTGGCAGGTGGCCATAGGAACTTCGTAATTAAAAGACGCAACCCCATTGAGTTTGGGCTCATTTGATTCGTCTTGACGAGTACTTTATGATCCTATGGTAATAATAATAAAAGCTTGTTTTAATAAAGTTTTTTTTTAAATTCCACTTGTCTAAATAATATATAACAGGAAAGAGTGACTGACTGACTAATCTATCAACGCACAGCCCAAACCGCTGAATAGATTGGGATGAAATTTGGAACATAGGTAGGTTTTATGTCAACTACATGAAACTTACCTATGTTACCTCCGCTAAGAAAAGATTTGTCCACGCGGGCAAAGCTGCAAGCACAAGATAGTTAAAAATAAATATAATAATAGGTAATAACAATAATATTTATTGTTAAACTGTGCCTAAAGTTGGGCACATCAGGTGTTATGGTACATAATATAGAACGACAGTTTGCCCACGTACGGACGTACAATAGTTTGAAGACAAAAGAGCCTTAAAGTTTAAGAATAGAATAGAATAATAATAGAATATAATAACAATACTTTATTACAAACCACAAATATAGATTACTATAAGTAACTACAGTACGTGATTACTATATAATTAGTTATTAAATTAATATTATAGTAAAAATAAGTATTAGTTATTAAACTTAGAGAAATAGATTTTATAATACATTATAATAAAAATGCTATTTGCTATTATAATGTATTAAAATAGGTTTACAATCAAATAATAGATAGTCATTTTGTTGTCTTTAATCGACAAGTACTCTGCATTTTGTGTAATTATTCGCGCGAAGTGTCAAATTAGCAATAGCCAAAAGCTTAGCAAACAAATAAAGGTTCTTTTTTTTTTGTTTAAGACTATAACACTTCTCGTGATCATATTATGCACGAATATATTTATTATTTATGTGGAATAGAATTATTTATGCGAACACAGAAGTGCGCTTTCATCAGAAGCACTTTTTGAATGTGCCCTTGACACTTCACGCTGACATTTGGGAAAAAGGAAAAGTTGCTTAATAAAGAACAAGTAACTAAATTAAACAATGGTAAACAAATATTTTGAAAAAGTATTTTTTAGGTTTCCTATTCACAGAGAGGTACTTTCTGAATAGGTGGTAGAGACAATAGAGACATATATAATGGGTATATTTCCAAATAAAATTTAAAACGCACAATAGAAACTTCTTCATCGTTTGTAACCTATAGGTATGATGTATGCTATAGGTATGCCCTCACATTTTGAGTTAACGCATAAAAAATAACATGCAGTAATTCTTACTAATCGGTGATAATTGGAACCATATCAAAAAGATAATTAAATGACTAGGTCACACCTAGTCATTTTATAGAGAATGTGGTGAAAAAGAAGAACGGAAGGGCTCCGTTCTTTCCCAGCAACGAAACGATGGGTTATCTATAAAATATGTTTAATTACTTTTCTCCATCTTCACCCGTAATATTATGTTCTCAATAAAATACCTGTTACGAGCGAGTATGTTATTTTGAATGGACTTAGAATCTTTACATATTGAACGCCATTTGAACCTAACGCATGTACACAAAATCCACTATAAAAAGTGGATTCCCTAGAACTAAAGTTCTCACTAAATTACTTTAAAACCTACAACAAATTACGCAAACAACTTGTCTGGCATTTCCTAAGGTTGTGGAGGCGCTATCTGTTTTTACGAATGTCCAGATAGAGAGCAAATGTTTGTCAACGGCCGGTCGGATGTTCACAGGAAACGTTTTATTCGGGGTTGCCGCGATTATGGTCCTATCACGGCGGTGGACAATGTTTGGAATCTTGTGACTTTAATTCCGACCTTGGCACATATTTCACACGCTAGTGAGAATAGTAAGTGAAAATTCTTTGGTGAATTTTTATACTAGTAATAAAAGTAATTCAGAACAATCGAATGTAACCTTGCAAGTTAGTATGATACGGTATAAAATTGATTTTATAATTAACATTGTAATTGCGAAAAATAATTACGTATAACGTGTCAGAGTGGGAACTTGCGCTCTATAAAATTTATTCAGTACAGGTCTTTTGTTTCAAAATCCAATTGATTTTTACTAACATGTATGATATGTACAAACAGAGGTTTGAGTTTCATGCAAATCACGCAAGGGGAACTCAATGATAAGAAAAATGATATTGACATCTTGAGAAAGATCCCATAAGACAATATGTTCGATAAGGGACTCTTAACCCAATTCACTCACCGCCAATATCAACGGTGTCCCAATAAATAGATACAAATGATCAATCAATGAGATAATAGTCCATTATTGTCACTTTAGCCCGTACAGAATGATTCAATAAAAGGACGAATCTCGCCGGACGCGTCGCGTATCCCATAAATATTAATTAGACGGAACCCTCGTGTTATTTATTGTTCGGACACTTACGAGCGGCCATCCGAGTGTTAATCGAATTTTGTTTTATTTAATGCGTTTCGTACTTATTTCTGTCTCGATAAATGTTTCTTTTGTTTTAATTGACAAGTTTGCTACTGAAAATTGTGTTAGACTCTACTAAGTTAGAGCAAACAAATAATTAAAACGTCATCGTGCAAATTTAGCGACGAACAACAATGAATGCTAGTTAACTGTGAGAATTAAAGCGACTGTTTGTCGCAAGTTGGCATACCTACTCATTTATATTTAATTCACTTGGAAGGAACTCTGCGACTGAATGTTTCATAGACAATTTTATTGAAAGAGCTTTGAAGCGAGAGCTTTTGCATCTTCAAGTGATTTAGATTTTAGATATTCGGAAAAGTGAAAATTACGGCGATGAAAGAGACTTATGCATTCTATTTCGTTTTCCGATTTTAATGGAGTCCTAATGTATTCGGAAATATGCAAAGAAGCCTCTTTGACGATCTGAAACCAACTGAAATATAACTTTACTAGGTTTATATTATTAAAAATAAACTTGAATTTATTGAATTCTCTACTTGTATTATTGTACCTATCTATAAGCTTCACGTAATTTGCGCAAATCGACAATACTTGCATGCAAATAGCCAAATGCTAATCGTATGTCGATATAAGGTTAATCGATTGCGGCACACTCCGGAAATTGATGGCTAACTATGTACGGATTTTGAATATCAAAGACAGGGCTATCAAAGACGTCAATTAGTGCGTAAGCCTTAACGGAAGCTAGCAAAAATAAATTAAAAACGATAAAACAAGGATGGCCGTATGAATATAGAAAAGAATACTCTTTATTATAACACCACAAATTATATACAGAGAATCTTAAAAAAACACAACTTAAGTGTAACAATTGGCGGTCTTATCGCTAAAAGCGATCTCTGCCAGACAACTTTGCATGGAGAGAAATAATTATAATCACATCGGTTGGTAATATACGTTAAGTGCAAAAGGGCGTAACCATAATAGAGATACCTAAGTGAATTCCTACGTCAGTAACTGAGAGTCATCCCCCGACGAAGGAAGAGTTCGGAAAAGGAATATCCTAAGGTGAGATGAATCACTTATCTTTTTAATTCTTTGGTGGTGAAGTACTAGCTTACAGTAAGATGTTGTTGAAGGTCCCATGAGTAGTATTATCTATATTATGACAGTAAGTACCTCAATAGTACCGCCATTGAGAATTTAAAGTGATGTTACGCCCTCATGACTATAGTCCACGTTTAGTCTCTTTCCAGCCGTAGAAAGTTAAATGGTTGCTCACTACATGCCTAAAACGAGCACGCTGCCATAATTCAGATTCTTTTTGCAGACTTTCAGCCAAATTAGTAGAGCGAAAATGTAAAGCTCTTGTGATTACAACTCAGTGGTAAAAACTCAAATTAGAATATTTCGTTTGAACGAAGAATTGAATTAACATTTTTTTAACTTGTTATTATTTAACTGATTTTACTCACGGAAGGGTACAGACGAAGTGCACTCATTCGACATAAAACTTACGAGTAAATTAATAATACTCACGCTACTTTTAAAAGTCGTACAGTGCTTAACAATTTTTGAATATTTATTTTCTTTTAAAGAATAATAGTAATAATTGTGCTTTTATTAAAATATTTTCGTTCTATCAATGTGCGAGGTGCAGTAAGAGTGGTTTTTAGTGCAAGTAGTATCTGTATAGTATGACAATGTCACGTAACTGTTCTACTGCGATTTGATCCGTTTGTGTAGAGGTAGTGTGCCGAGGAAATGACTTAAATGCCTGAGACAGACAACTTGTCCCGTGCATTGCAGTGTTGCATAAAGGATCGTATTGAGGATATCACACTATAAATGAATTTCACAATAAATGAATTTGAATCAGGGATACTGCGACTTTGCCCGTATGAGTTCATCGAAGAACGTTTCGTTTTCTCTTTGTCTTTCAGTAGCAACATTTTGGTATTACCTGTATCCTCCCATAGGGGGTATGGGAGGGTTATGTTGGACTCCGCGTGCGCAAGACGACTGCAAGGTATACCCACATAAACTTCTCGGCGGCACTCCCGCATCGTCTTTGAGACGGAGTACTGGGCTTGGAGCCTGGAGCCTTAGTCCTCCAAAATGGAACATTATACACTAAGATTCGATTTTATGCCTTTAAGAATCTCGTACTTGCTTTCCAATCCACACACTTGGCTACAGGGACGATATTGATTATATTGGTATTGTAGTAGCGTGCTCGTTTTAGCAACCGCATTTTGTTCAAACGCTTCTTCTAAGATGACTAACGTAGCTAGTTGAATAAATTATCCAATAACAACACAATACCACATCGTTTCCGATATGGTTCGGTTGGTACCGGACGTCAGTTGCTCCGGCGGTTAGTTACCACTCTGGTTTCGAACCCCACACACGTTCAGCGGTTACGGTTTCTGACTGCAAGTTTAGCACAACCCTAGCAAAGCTCGAGCGTTGACGCGGGAATGTAAATGTTTGAATTGTGAATGGTAGTAGTGAAAAGGTACGCTAAAAGTGTTATTTAATGCGAATTTCGCCAAGTTTTCAGTTATCTACTCCTGCGCATATTTGACGTGTGGAATTTCAGCGGGCTGTTGTTGTACTGAAATGGTGAATTTTATTGAGTTACTTTATTGTTTTCTAAAAGTGAAACCTTTATTTACTAAAATTTAATTTTATATTATAGTGTGATTATATTTGCAAAATATGTTCAAGTGACTTTTATTGTTTTCAACTTTTAAACCAACAGTGAATTGTGAAGTGTTTTAAAACTATATTGGATTGCACTTTGGACTGTTTGTCAACAAAGGATGTGGTGTTTATTGAAGCTGACCATCGTGTTGCAATGTAAGAATGTTTATCTTCCTCCTTAATGGAAATATGACTTTTATTGTGACAGCATAAGTAACAAAATCCTTCGGCACCGACAAACCAATTTCAGCGTCGAAATATGAATTTTGCAATGGAATTTTGGACGGTGCTAGAAAATATCACGCAGAGCAAACAAAGAAAAACTTCAAACCCACAAGCGGACTTCTAGGACTTGGCACTCGTAAATAATAAGAAGATTTCTTACTATTTTGTTTTCTTGTATTTAGTCTTTGAAATAAATACACTATATCATGTGCATATCGTAAGGGTAGGTTACACAATACACAAGGTGATTCAAAATTAATCATCTGATATTTCTTCAATTTTTTTCCATATTATAATTCTTTAAATAAATAACAAATGCAAAATTCACCATCTACGTCAAAATAAATATTTGTCTCTGTGTCACATTCATCTCAATCAGTCTAGCTGTTTGATCTGAGCATTGACTAATGACACATGCTGTCCTTTTATCCAGAAACAGACTAGGCTACGCACACGTCTTCATTTTCGTCAAAAATAACTGCAAGTTTTACAACCTAACTAGTAAGTTGAAAGTATTTGTACCTAACTAGTGAGTAGTTAGTTATTTTAACTTAAGAAAGTAGTAACTTTCTTAAGTTCTAATAAGAGATCATATTCATAACAAACTATAGAATTATATCCTCCTTTTTCAAGTAAGTTAAAAGCCGCAATTTTTTTATCTTTGTATTTATTACGAATAAATTAAACTTCTATTTATATACAGTGGCGGATTTGCCCTAAGGCCCAGTAGGCCCGGGCCTAGGGCGGCCAGATATTAGGGGCGGCCAATCGTGACAAAAAAATCACTGATGACAAGAAATAACTAAAAGTACGTAAATATTTTAAAGGCTTCAAGGGGCCATGGGTTTTTCTCGGCGGCTCTGCTCTATAATAAGAATATTTATTTTATCACCGCTCAGAACACATCTTTTGTAGCCTGAAATATAAAATTTTCTCGGTACTCGCAGCTAGCTGCTCGCGCAATTATTAATAGAATATTATGTCTTTTGCTCACCACTCAGAACGAGCTCATTGCACACAGTACCGGCGTTAGGGTGGGGCGCGGTTGGGCGACCGCCCAGGGCGCCGGATAAAAGGGGCGCCACAGGCTCTATAATGGGGCGCCCGTGGCGCCCCATTCGTTCTGAAAAATTCAATATTCTCGGTGCTCGTAGCAAGCTGCTCGCGCTTTTATAAGAACATTTAGTTTCTTTGCCACTCGAAGGAAGATAAACGCACATCATTCGTGCTGAAAAATTCAAAATTTTCTCGGCGCTCGCAGCGAGCTGCTCGCGCTTTTATAAATGAGAAAACTTACTTTCTTTGCCATTCGAAGCAAGATTAACGCACATCATTCGTGCTGAAAAATTCAAATTTTTTTCGGCGCTCGCAGCTAGTTACTTGCGCTTTTATAAATAAGGACATTTAGTTTCTTTGCCACTCGAAGCTAGCTAAAGGCACATCATTCGTGCTGTAAAATAACTAAATTTTCTCGGCGCTCGCAGCGAGTTGCTCGCGCTTTTGTAAATAAGAATACTTATTTAGTTTCTTTGCCGCTCGGAGCAAGCTAAACGCACAACATTCGTGCTGAAAAATCCAAAATTTTCTCGGAACTCGCAGCAAGCTGGAAAGGTGATTTTTTTTCTAGATACGCCCATGATTTTGCCCATCGGAATCGGCCCAGAAAAAAATCCTGGAATTTTTTCCTTTTTAGTATGGGTTTGAATTGCTTTTTAGGGGGCGCCGTAGAAATCTCGCCCAGGGCGCTGGTAATGTTAAAACCGGCTCTGATTGCACATCTTTTGTAGTCTGAAACGTAAAATTTTCTCGGCGCTCGCAGCAAGCTGCTCGCGCATTACAAGGTTTTTAAAATTTAATTCTATTCGGAACGAGTTTAACGCACACGTTCTTGTCAGAGATATAACATTTCCTATTTTAGACATTCAAATTGTAGGTAAACGTTGAAATGTACAGTACAAACCTACCTTGTTCACAAGAAAAAAAAAGTTGTGCGTGATTGAAGTAAAACTTCAATTTAATATCCCGTGAACATTCACGAATTTTACTCGACACTGGCAAAATGCACATGTTGCCATATTATTAAAAAAAAAAAAGAAATTAGACAGACCATAGTATATGACATATACTTACAACCAATCAGAATTATTATTTTTAAATGGCGGAAACTACACAGACTATAGTAAGCGTTACTTCCGTCAGAAAAAAAAAAAAGTAAGCGTTACTTCCGTCAGAAAAAAAATTTGAGTTACTCCCTAGTCGCGCCTAAAGAAGTTTTACTTCAAAAATTCTGGATCCGCCACTGTTTAAGGAGTAAGTAGGAGTAGACATGTTATATACGACGTAGGTGCAGGTATTACATGGACTGGGGCCTAGGGCGGCCTAGACTGTAAATCCGCCACTGTTTATATACCATTTGTAACTTCCCAAGGTGTTTACCGGATATCAGAATTAAGTTCTTAGAAATGATAAAGATTTATCGTTTTCAGCGCAGGTATTTGAAATTCAATTAATTTGAGTGTTCCGCATCTTACTGGGATTCTGCCACCAAATTTTTCGTTGAATCAACTTGAAAGTTATTTATAAGGGTTTTCGTACAGTCATTGATAAATTAATGTTCTGATTTAAAGTTAAATTACTTTATTTTAATTTAAACCATTTATTACTTTATTTAAATGTCCACAGATTTTAACGACACCGATGGAAATGAGTTAATTTTACGGTGAAGATTTATAATCTTCAATTTAAGCAATAATTTTTAAGTGTCAGAGCTTCATTACTACGAAAAAAAGTGTTCGAAATGTTAGCATTCATAAAGTTTTCAAATCAAATCAAAGTATTTATTTTTTAGAGGCGTATCACGTACAGAATTTCACAGGTAGACCGATTAAGCTGAAATCTGGTATAGAGATAGCTTAGACCCTGGAATAAAATACAGGCTACTGTACAGGGGGTAAACTGCCGCTAGTCTATTATAATTTAGCGCACAATTGGAAAAATAACACCTGCTTCCTATGGCTAATGCAATTAGCCAATTATAGACAAAAGTAGACAATAGACACGTAATCCTCGCTTTAATGTCACTTATCAATTAGTTAAGGTCCATTAGCATCAATGCTTTCAATTAAGTTGTCATGTCGCCAGTCTCGAATGAATATAGTCCACTAGTTTGGGATCTTTATAAGGTGCGATGTTTTCACAAAAATAAAAAACTGTTCTATGATCCCTATGAAGGAAAATCAGAGTAAAATTCTATGATCCCTGACTTGTATTTGGCTAATATTTTTGTTAATATAGTTGATCTTCATGAAACAAGGATTCAATTCATGTTTTTATCTAAAAATACAAGACATTTTATTAAGATAAGAAAAACTAAGTCAGCGATAAAACAATGAAAATAAAAAAAGTATTTTAAAAAAATTAATGTAAATACCTACCTTATCGTATATTTGAATATTTATTACATATTTTTACTTTTAATTGTCCTTGGATTCTTTAGTTAATATCGGCTATTTTAGGAGCCTTTGGCAAATTGACGCTATTTAATATCTAGAAGTTCTGAAGTCGATGAAGAAATGAAGTCCTAGAAGATGCGGGAACTAGTCTACGATTAAAATATATACTACAATCGTATGTTTGTAAATGGTGTCGCCAATTTTACTAGCAATTATCTAATTACTGAGTATAGGTAGTCTTCCGATGCTGATGACCTGACGTGGCGTCGTATCGTGAATTCTAAACGATGAATATTTTAACCAATTATTTAAATACTCGTCAGTATATGTACTCTATTTCCGCTTGAATACTATATTAGCTTTCGTTGCATATTGTACTAGGACTTAATATAGCTAGTTGCAATATCTTTATATTTTAAAGGATTGAAAGAGTGACTGCTCAATTCAAGCATATATATAGGCCAAAGTATTAAACGGATTGGGTTGAAATTTTGAATACAGATAGGTTTCATGACGTAGACCTCCGCTTAGAAAGGATTTTACCACACGGGCAAAACCGCGAGGAAATTTTGCTTTTTTTTAGATATTTACTATGTTCGACGATCAATCAGTAACCGTGTTAATTTTATTTTTGTGCGATGAAATTGTAATGGCTTTTTTGTTTTAGCTTTTTTAATGGTTCTTTTTTTGTTAGCTTTTTGTTATGGATTTTTTTAGTAAATTATATTTTAGAGGTATAGCAATCAATGAGTTTATAAATTCATTGAGGTTATATTAATTAGTCTGTGATAATATACTCACACATACATCTATGTACATATATGTTTCAAATAGTTTTCATGCGAATGCACTTTTATAAATTGCTTTATGTTTATAGAAGCTACAGAAGGTAGGTAGGAAGGTAGGTTTATCCAACTTAAGTTCTATGCTGGTTCCACAGTATACCATAGGTATTATAACTCGTTAACTTCCTCACGAAAGATATTTACTCTTATAAAATTTCTTAAGCTCAAGTGAATGTACAGTCAACTACAAAGAGATGTATCCATGTTAGGCTTATAAAATGAAGTAGATTTTCATTTGCCACAATGAACTACCCTTGGTTCGTGACATTTCTAGTAGCAATCAAACTTTATATTGTTATCGACTCGTTTAATATGCAACAATGATGTATCCCACTACTTTTCCTTAGGTGATACATAATAATAGCATTTAAAATGAATCGAATATAGTATAAGATTTGGTGGATACTGAAAATGTCACGAAGTAAGGGTAAATATTTTTTGCATACTAAAAGTTCCTTCATTTTGTAAGAGTAACATGGATACATCTCTTTGTAGTTGACTGTACCTACTCTACCCTAGACTGCATTAGTACTTACCATCAAAGTGGTACTGTCAAACGTAAGCCAATAAAAATTGTTTCGTTGCTGTTTAAGGTGCAGTTTTACTAAACGTCACGATCGATAAAATTGTTTTGACAGGTGTAAACTCTAAATAATAATATCATGAGAACAATAATTCAGGAATGAACTAATGGAAAGGTAAGTAACATTAACTAAGTCGCGTGCGATACCATCTGAAGTGGAGTGAACGCTTCACTGCACTATGTTCGAATTACTGAAACATTGAGCATGCCATGCAATCTTCACCTCTATTATGCTAACACATAAGACTTAAAATTAAATCACTGGTTTATCTACATTGAAGTTAATGTGTTTATTAATTAATTTGAAGAAATAAATCAAATTAAAAAGATTTGCAGGGCTATTCATTTATCCGTTTGTGAATCGAACCGAAGACCGAATTGTCAAAAATGTATTAAACAACGTATTACGTCGTATCGATTTAATAATACGTCAAACTTAATTTAGTTAATCACTGAATAAAGAAAAGAAACACCTAAGACGCCCTATTCCTGAACACAATAATGTTGCCCCAATTGTTTCTGCTTCCTAGGAAGACTTCTTTTTCTAACATCTAAACTTTACTTACGAAAAATTGTAATTTAACAATTTTGATTCAAAACGGAATAAATTAATAATTATATCTTAATACTTACCATCTATGAACAGTGTGGCGACAAAATACGTTTTGGCTTCTCAACACACCTTTCAAAATTCTTTACGGTTGGTCGTAACTTCTTGCGTACCTAATTACTTGAAGGGCATTCAGATCGTTCTACATTCTCTGCGTCATCTTTCAGTCATAGTCCGCCGTATTACTTGTACCTAGAAAAATAAATATACACTTTTAAAATAGAATCATTCAGTAGAACCCTTAAAAATTATGTAAGTGAGATATTATGAGTGCCTAATTCAAAAAAAATATTTTCATTAGCTAACATAATAATAAATAAATATTATTGAAAATTTTACCTCGCATTCTTTGATTGTGTAAGTTTTGCAATCGTCAAAATGTTCACATGTTTTTTAAACCGTCAAATAATAAATAAAAATAATAAAAAAAAATGCATTTTCTTTATCAATTGTTTTCCGTAACCATGACAACCCGTCAACAAAATAGCTGACACTCGATCATAACGTTTGTCATTTGTTATATGAATAAGTCAAACAATAAGAGAGGAGGTTACAATTTAAAAGAGGTTTGTTAACAATTAAAAAATATAAGAATCGACAAAGATAAAACTTTAAAAACTGGTAATGCCTTTTTAAGAACCATAGATTTCTTTCTATTCCTTAAAGTTCTTTACATTCGTAATATATTACGAGCCTGTATAAAAACCAGCATATTTATAGAGACAAAAAATGGCGCGTGCTCAAGAGAGCGAGCTTCCTGTGTGTTTTATGTTCAAGAACCTTTGTGCCCATCTCATGTGAAGCGAAGCGTGCGCATACTCAAGACGCGTGCCAACCAACACCCTGGTCGTGACCATATAATTAATTAAAATAAAATAGCCATAACTTGCCCACATTCAGGCATTAATATTGTCAATATTGTACGTATTGTCAATACGTACTGTGGTTTTACCGGGGGTAGACTTCCTTTGCAGGAGTTCGACTAGGTGGGTACCCCAACAGTGCCAGTTATTCTACCGCCTGAGCTGTGATGTGCAAACATTACTGTGCTTCAGAAGGAGGGCACTGTAGCTAGTGAAATTACAGGGCTGAAGAGTCTTAACATCTTATGACTCTCAAGTAAGAAGCGTTGGCCCAGTGCACCCAGAATTTTTCCTTTGTAGTCCCTGTTGTCCTGGGCAGCACAGCACTGTATGAGCAGCGTTATTTCTTACCATCAGAAGAGTGTCTTGCTCGTCTTCTTACTTCGTTGTATAAAAAAAAAGTACTACTACACCTCTAGTACTATACTATATAGACTTGCGACAGGATTGCTTTTTTTCTGTTAAGGAATTATACACACCGTATGCTGGTGCATCGCAACGAACTCATCGATATACGTCAGCTCACGAGGATCGCCAATATATTAGTCCCCATTATGGGGTCAACCTAAGAGGATGACTATTAACTTTCAGTAGTAGAGAGGTACTTAAAAGATAAACATGTCCTTGCAACTTGCAAACGATAACGCTATCCTAGCAAAATTTTTGAGCATCACTTGTAGATTACTTTATCCCTTTCGTTTATCTATGGCATTCTGACCACACACGTAAGTAATTTGTTTTACTACAAAAGTCCATTGTCTAAATTTAACCGTTTGAAACCGTATAGCGTAAAAAGAACAATATGAGGATGGCTATATCAGCTCTTACTATCAACGAAACAGTGCGTACGAGTTTCGTCACGCTTGGTAATCACATATATCTTCTATTTCTTTCTACCTTATAGAGATTGTAGTCCGTCTTTGTCTAACATTGCATATGTAAATGTGGGGTAGACTCGTGCCCGGAAGATGGCACATGCCAACGGAAGGGAATCGGCAGGTGGTTTGTTGTAGGGAGTCATGGTTGTTGGACATAATAGGTCATTAATCTATGAATTTGGCCATTGGTACCTATATCGGGGGTTCTAATTTTTATTTCTAACTAATATTATAAATGCGAAAATAAGTAATTATGTGTGAATGATTATATATAATAACCTTCTTACGCCTTTGGTATGGTTAGATTAGACCCCGGAATAACAGGTTGGTTTAGAAGGTAAAACCACTAAATTTTTAATAAGAAACTTTACCAATTACAAGGAAATTATAAAAACCTGAGAAAAAGTGACATTATGTAGAGGTTATTACCAAGTAAAAAGAAACAAATATAGCTACAAAACAATCTTAAAACTAGAGAACCTCTACTACTAAACAAAAAACAAATTAATTAATTGAATAGTTACCTAATTTTATATTTAATTTTTTTTTTTTTTTTTTTTTTACATTGCTTAACTGAAATGTACTTATTTAGTGTTAATTGTTTTCTTTGTTGCAATAAAGAGTTATCTATCTATCTATCTATATTTAGTCACTACTCCAATTTGCAAAAACTTTTTCTGCGGTGAAAATAAAGTAAAAATAGTACATCAAGTTAGCAAGACAAGAAAATAAATTGATTAATTGTATATTTGCTCACTACTCCAATTTGCAAAATCTTTTTCTGCGGTGAAAATAAAGTAAAAATAGTACATCGAGTTAGCAAGTCAAGTAAACCACGGGCAATGCTCCTGCGCCGGTTGGCTGCGCACCCCGCAGTCACGGTGTTGCATATTATCACGGTAAAGAGATATACAGTAGTTTGACTGAGCGTGATTTTTGAACATAAATACCTACAGTCTCGCGGTACATGCGCAAGTCATAGGGCTGCCGGGCAGCCGCTGCCCGCATACAGTAGGTACCTACCTGTTTCATATCATCTACTTACTTGAGCTACCTACCTACTACCTACTTACCTATCATGTCGTGGCGGCGTATATTAAAACCCAAGACAAGACAAAAGACAAGACAAGAGACAAGACAAGAGACAAGAAAAGAGACAAGACAAGAGACAAGACAACCTCCTCCCCTTTCCCCTCCTCCCCTCCCCTCCCCCTCATACCCTTCCCCCCTCCCCTTCCCCCTCCCCCCTTCCCCCTCCCCCTCCCCCCACCTCCCCTTCCCCCTCCCCCCTTCCCCCTCCTCCCTTCCCCCTCCTTCCCCCCTCCCCTTCCCCCCTCACCTTCCCCCTCCCCTTCCCCATCCTCCCCTTCCCCTCCCCTCCTTCCCCCCTCCTCCCCTCCCCTCCTCCCCTTCCCCTCCTCCCCTTCCCCTCCTCCCCTTCCCCCTCCTCCTCCCCTTTTTAACTAACTGACCTTTTTAATTTTATTACCTTTCCATGTTGCTTGATAAACAAGTGAATTAAATTAAAAATTTAAAAAACCGCCAACGCAATACGCAAATCTTCATTTTGTGGTGGCGGCCATCTTGGATTTTTAATTTTATATAATGGGTTGTATTCTACTAGTTAAGCCCTTTCATTTGATACCCATATTGAGGGGGTCGCGCAAAAAAAAGGAATCCGCCATTTTGTAGCGGCGGCCATCTTGGACCGATTTCCACCAAACATGTCTGAGAACACTCTCGACTAACCTTACTTTCAAACAAAAAAAACTAAATCAAAATCCGTTCATCCGTTCGGGAGCTACGGTGCCACAGACAGACACACACACACACAGAGACAGACAGACAGACAGACAGACACGTCAAACTTATAACACCCCGTCGATTTTGCGTCGGGGGTTAATAATGTTATTTCTGGATTTCCTGATAAGTTCAAGCTACCAAAAACAGCATAATATAGTATGCTATTTTTTTGCCATTTTTATATAATTTTATATAATTTATTATATTATGTATACAATACATACGTCAAAAGTAAATAACACTAAATACTTGCAAAAAACTATCGCGACGTCCGCCCGTCGCTGCGTGGCACCCGCTTCTGGATTATATACCCACTTCTACCCACATCTACCGACATCTATTCACTTCCATTTTCCGCCCGTTTCTATGGAGTCAAACTACTGTATATCTCTTTACCGTGATATTATGTTCATAATCATATTCCACACACCTCATAACACTCTCTAGTTTTTGTACATATACGAAGAACAAAGGTTACTGCATAAAATTAAATCAAGTTCAAACAGGTGAATATCTACTTCGTTTATCGTAGTAGTCAAACTCAAACGTATTTATTTAAATCACACTAAATCTCTAAATGCGAAAGTTTTTGAGTGAGTGTGAATGTTCGTTACTTTTGAAACGGGTGAACCGATTGAGCTGAAATTTGATATACCTAGAGATAGCTTAAACCCTGGAATAACACATTAGTTAATTATAATAAAGCGGATAAAACCTATGTATGCTATAATTCCTAACTGTGCTATATTTATAAAGCACTTCAGCAAGTAATTTTTACAGAGTTATTATTCTAAGACTCTGCCGCCCATTTAGAAAGTATCTACCTCTATGTGATTAGAAGTAATTGTAGCTCTCATTGAGGCAATAGCCTATAGGATACTTTATTGTCGGGTGTGTTGCAGGCCTTATTAAAGATACTTTAATCAATGAAGGGACATTTTAATTCAAAGATTTAGAAATTTTTCGTAAAATTGAAATGGGGCCTCCGAGAAAGTATACCCTTTGAAACTAGATAATAATATTTCAAATCTGTTCAGATCCCTTCTAATCTTTGAAACAAAAAAAAAGATTTCAAAGAATCGTGAATCGTCTTTTGTAAAATAACGGTTTAAACTCACTTGTATTTACTTCGGCGCGGACGCCCACGCGTACTCGCAGCAGCTCCCTGAGGAAGATCCTCGTACAGGAACGAAACGGTCGGCACGAAGACGAACTAAATACAAGTGAGTTTATGCCGTTAATATACAAAGATAAATCTTTGTCAAAAACTCACGAATCGTTTAGAGTAAAAATAATCGTAAACCGCTTTTATTAATCCTGTTATTGAGGACTAGCTTATGCTCGCGGCTTTGCCCGCATGGCAAAATCCTTTCTTAGCAAAAGTCTACGTCATAAAACCTATCTATGTTCCAAATTTCAACCCAATCCGTCGAGTAGTTTAGGCTGTGCGTTGATAGATCAGTCAGTCAGTCAATCAGTCACTCTTTCCTTTTATATATTCCTAGCTTATGCTCGCGGCTTTGCCCGCATGGTGAAATCCTTTCATAGCGGTGGTCGACGTTATAAAACCTATCTGTGTACCAAATTTCAACCCAATCCGTCGAGTGGTTTAGGCTGTGCGTTGATAGATCAGTCAGTCAGTCACTCTTTCCTTTTATATATTAAGAAGATTATTATCAACGCGAGCGATGTAAAAGCTTGTCTAGCTTCAGTTACTAGCTATAAAGAGAGATATTGCAATGAGTAGTGTAGTCGACAAAGGATACCCGTAACTGCTGTCACGGTAGATGAGTTTGATAATAATAAAGGCTGCTTCCAGTGTTGTGGTGCGGAAACTTTCATATGAGTACATGTGCGAGTATTGCTGTCGCACGACTGTCGCTATTTTCTGTTTGTTTTTGAACTTTTTAAAAGTATTTATTAAACAAGCACTGTGTCTTTTCATAATATTTGAGTATTAGATGTGTTTTTAGAGGTAAGATTCAGATTAATAAACGTTTTAAATTGAAATGTAATGTTATGGGTTCTTGCCAAAACTCTGTAAAACTATTTTTGCACTAAACGATTCGTGAGTACTTAGATTCATAATTGAGCTGAAGAAGATCCTCGTACAGGATCGAAACGGTCGGCACGAAGCCGAAGTAAATACAAGTGAGTTTATTCCGTTAATTTACAATTATGACTCTGTAAAACTTTTAGCAAATTCTTTACTTGATGAGTTTGTTAACCCTGTCCTAATTTTGAATTAAACCTGATTTTTTTAAACTGATTTATACTCGTATTATGACTATAAACTGGCAAATAACTAAACGCGCAAGCCTTGTTTTCATTGCTTGGGTAAGCAAAATAAAAAAGATATTCTTTTATTTTTTTCCATTTATCAATCGACAAATATTTGCTTGGAAAACTGAAGAGGGTACAAAATTTTCGGAACCGATGGGAAACCACGAAACAATATTGCTCTGGATTCCTCCGAGCGATAATAACATTATGATGTATTCATCTCTATACATATATACGTCTATATATTTACGAATGATTACTTGAAAAGCTTATAAAAATCGGTTTCGATACAGGAGAAGCGATGCCTTTTCAACAGAATATCCTACTTTTCTAGTGAAGTAAATGTGCGATACTTTAAATAAATATTACAGGACATTTCGTTAGGATATTAATGTCAGTTTGATAGCTGCTGTGTTCCTTGATTACACCTCGTTTCTGATAGAACAACTTGTCAGAACTAGGTCTCAAAGGTTTCGCTTAGATAATAATTGTCCTGGTGTGTTACTGGATAATTTTTATAAATTTTTGAAGGAAACATTATTTTTCATCATTTTGATGAAAATAATACCTAGTTATTCGCATAATTTTAAATCAGAATCAAAACAGTCACTCGAAATGATGAATTAGTCGAAAACCCTATTCTTTAATACGATGAAACGGACATTTACGGAGAATCAGGACACAATTCAGGCTTTGATCCACAAAGGATTCTCATATAGGTTATATTTTTATTTTGCAAAAATACATGCGGTTTAATTAAGCCCGAATTTTTGAAAAAGCTTGCATGTGGTTTTAATTCCACAGACAGTTCGTGGAATAGACGAACAATCAGCAATTTCGTGTGACATGCCGCGTTTGATTAATTGGAATTGGAAAGTTAGTTGGCGATGTCCAATAACGTTTCAAATAAAATGTTAGGGGTCACACGTTACACAATTTAAATATTGATGAAAAAACAAATGTTTTCTTTTATGAGTATATTTTTTACTGAAAAAGAGAAAAAATGAAAGAGGTAGGTACATAGGTAGAACATAGGTCCACATGGGATAGATTTAATGTTACATCAGTTAATACACAGAGTAGTTACACGTCGATTTATAGAAACCCAAGGATTCCTGATCTCTAATAGACACACACATATATAATTATCGTACACACATCTATTATAATCGCAATCATAATGGTATATTATATTTATTAAGCCGTTTCTTTTCAGGTGTCCACTCAGTTCGAATAGTGAACATGCGAGTACCAGAGGTGATACAATACGGCACTAAAGAGAAGATCACTCTCGACTGCGACTACATTACCGGCAATGTAACCGGCCTGGTCGTCAAATGGTTTTACATGGACAAGTCGCAGCCTGTCTACCAGTGGATTCCGCCGCAAAAACCTCAAGCTTTGGGCATATTGAGGAATAAGGTATAGATTGAATCTTTTTTACAAGCTTTATATTACTTTCACCTGTCTGTTGTCTGTCTGTCTGTCTGTCCGTCTGTCTGTCTGTCTGTAATCAAATCTTGCAAGTTTAATTTGACCCACTTCCCGGTTTTCAATTGAGCTGAAAATTTGCATGCGTGTGTAAATCGGATGACAATGCAATATTTTTATGACATCGAGCTGATCTGATGATGGAGCTGGAAGGTGGCCAAAGGAACTCGGCCATAAAACAACTCAACACCATCGAGTTTGGGCTCATTTGATTCGTCTTGACGAGTACTTTATGATGCAAGATGATAACAATAATTAAAGCTTGTTTTTAAAAAGTATTTTTTAAATTTCACTTGTTTATTATGTGAAGAGTTGCGGTTAAAAGAAGATGACGGGTAGTACTGTTATAAATGAAATGCCACATAACCTATTGAATACATACAACACTGCGTTTGTAATGGGCAGGCGTTATCGTGTAACATCAGGGCTCATCTTATTCATCTGTTTGCTACAAAAATGTAGTCGAACAAACTATATTGTACCCAAAAAAATAATTACTTCTTTTTTTTTAAACCAATATGGTCAGTTTTCAAAATTATTATTAATTAGTGTACATATGTTAACCACAAAACTTTAAATAATCCAGAGGTTTAAGGGTGTCGATAAATTAGTCTATCAGTCACGTTTTCTTATTGTATAATATTTTGATAATTATTATTTATTTATTTATTTATTCAATTCAATTACACATGTAACTTACAGACTAAAAATCCAATGCGTTACATGTTTATACTTAAATAATTTATTAAATACATTTTAACTGTACTTAATCTATTATTAGTTCATGGGGTTTATACCGCTGCGACTATTACTGATCCAAAGTGACGTCACTGTGAGCTAATTCACTCCCTAAGCCGTTGCTTCTAGAACTTCAAGATCTTCAAGGAAGTGATCTGTTATATCTAATCAGAGAGCATCATTTACATTTTTTTTGTATCAGTTGTCGTCCTAGATTGATTCTGACTCTGTCTTTTTAACCCCCGACGCAAAAACGACGGGATGTTATAAGTTTGACGTGTCTGTCTGTCTGTCTGTCTGGCTGTGTGTGTGTCTGTCTATGGCATCGTAGCTCCCAAACGGATGAACGGATTTTGATTTAGTTTTTTTTGTTTGAAAGTAGAGTTAGTCGAGAGTGTTCTTAGCTATGTTTGGTGGAAATCAGTCTAAGATGGCCGCCGCTACAAAATGGCGGATTACTTTTTTCTTCCACGACCCCCTCAATATGGGTATCAAATGAAAGGGCTTAACGAGTAGAATACATCCCACTACATAAAATTAGAAATCCAAGATGGCCGACATCAAAAAAATTGTGAATTACGTATTGCGTTGGGGGTTTTTTAAATTTTTAATTTAATTCACTTGTATGTAGATATGCAATGCGGTCTCTCTCGGTCTTTTGGCAGTATCTTAAATCTGCCTGTTGAATGAGCCCCTATTTTAATAAAGTACATGTATATTGTAATATTACAGCTGGACCTAAACTACAAAGTGTCTCGCAACCCGTACACGCAGCACCGCGCGCTCAGGATATTGGATCCTCAGCCAGAGCTCACTGGGAACTACACCTGCGTCGTATCCACATTCCTCGCAGAGGAACAGCGGACGAAGCCCATGACTATATTCGGTAAGTTTAGGTACCGCATCTCGTTGAGTTTTCAAGTCTAGTCGTCAGGTTTATTCCGCAAAAATTATTAAGCACCCATATTCCAGGTGACGAGTAAACTGTTGCCGCTATTCAGAATGATTGCCAATATTCAGACACATAGATACATTTGTTTAAAGAATAATTGCGCGGCACAGCATTGCGCTTTTTACCCTGATATAATATTAGTTGTTGAATCTCGACAAAATTTCAATTAATAAAGAAACAAAACAGCTCTACACATAAAATTGTGTACCTTTTTAAATTCAAACTCAATTATTAAAACCTAACTTCTTTCATTTCATTTTTAAACTACAAACGAAACGAACAAATCAAACAAAACCGTGTCCGTTGTCCGAAACCGTGGTTGAGACGTATCTCAACAAATAGTCAACGTGAGTACAGCCGTGTCGTATTTATAATATGGATAACACTCACGGTAGTTTCCAAAATCGTAAATCAAACAAAGTTTTGCCTTGCCAAGATTAAATGAAATACAGATGTGAAATATTACACTCAGTTACCCGTCTGAAAAGGTACCAATAGAAACGAAACGTTAACCACGAAGATTATCAAATACTTCCATGTAAACTCTGAGCTAACAATAATAGTTTAGAGATTCATTATTTAGAAGAGCATTATTTCACCGGCGCGCCTCAGTGAATATGTTGCAGGGCTGTATGCGCCGCCGTAGGTAAAGTTGCTCGAAGTAATTTCCGTTACATCTCAGCTCATGTTCAGTATTGTTACTTGTACCTAATGCTAGTGGGAAGCTCCGCTGAGAACTAATTACAAAATAGATTTGAATATTAGAAATAGTTCACTATTTATTTTAGTTATGCTCTCACTGCCAGACAAAGCCTTTTTCTTTCTATTTCTATCTGATAAAGCTAGAGGAAATGTTATAATTATTTTAGCGGCAGTGAAGTTTAAAAAACTGTTTACAATAATTTAAGATTTCTTGTAAAAAAGAACACTTTTCCAGTAAAAAACTGAACAAAAATTCCGGTTTATTTTAGTCAAATTCTTACTGAATGCCAGTGTGTACTTATTGTCTGTTTTTGTTCCAGTTCCAGAAACTAAATTCGACATGGTAGCCGACCGGCTCAACGACGAATTCCTGGACATCATCTGTATTGTTGAAGGGGTATATCCGCGACCAGAACTTGTTATTTTAGCGGGCAATAGGTATGTTTCAATTGTTATTTTAGATATTTTTCTAAATCTCTAAGAAATAATATTATTCTTGTAGATTATGAGCTTTTGACCACTATATTATTCATGTTATGAGATACTGTGATACATATGGGGATGGTATCGATATTTTTTATCTCTTGCACATTTTCAAAACCAAAAAGGAAATGTAAAGCTATTTGTTAGTGATTTTATCAGTTCCGCTAGTATTTTTATCTGGACCTAGGTATTTTAAATATATGTAGCACAAATTATTTTAAATCAAAATCATTTAAATTTTGATTTATTTATCAGTCATCAACTGCCTATATTCGTCCTCTGCTGGACTTTTCAGCTTCCTTAATTTTTTTTTTTTCAGGCTATTAAACGCGAAGTCGTCGGTCCACCTAGTGGAAGGACGGTACAGAGCGTCTACGAGCGCAGTAGTCAGAGTGGACGCACTGCCACCCACTGTAGAACTTCTCTGTGACATGCAAGTGCCCCTCGCTAACTACTACAGCAGAAAGAGAGACGTCTTTTATAGAGGTAATAATTTACGAGTTCGCACGACATAGGGAAACCTATGCCCACGGTGGGACGTAGATGGTGGTGAAAACATACAAATGATTTTGAAATTTTATTACTCATGATTATGTAATATTATCGGACATCAAATCTAACTACAACACTGGGGTATTAAATTATTATTAGGCGTCGTAAGTCGTAGGACTCTGTCTTACTTATAAAATAATCAGGGATTATACCTTCCTACTTGGTTTCGATGTCGAATTTTGGAAAAGGCTGAATGACTAGATTATGCTACATAAGGTCTATGTTTCTACATTTTATAGTCATTGATATAAATGTGTGTATAAATACTAAGGAATATTATTATGTTTTTCCAGATCCGCCGCCTTCTACGACAGAAGCCCCTAATTCTGCGCACTCACTAACTCAACACGGAGGTACGCATACGTATACTTATTATGCAAAATATATATTTCTAAATCGTATGAATTCACTTCTTAATCGCTTCGTTCTGTGCAGAACGGTCGTGGTCATCATAAAGAGTAGTCTACGGTATGGGCAGATGTTGCTCGCCTCACTATGTATCACCATTTCTCCCTATTGCTTGTCAGCCGGGAGCACTCATGCATGGGGCCACCCACTGCGGTTTTTATTTGGGCGGTCCACCTCATAGGCGACCTACCCCTTGGTCTTGTGCCCTTCACCTTTCCCTGCACCACTAGCCTTTCAATGGAGTCTTTCTCTCGCCTTGATACGTGCCCTAATTAATTCACTAGTTAAGCCATTTAGTTTTATCTGCTGAAATAGCGCACATGTTATTTTAAATTCAAAGCTTTTAAAATACGGTATCATAATTCAACTCAATCGACCATGAACTTTTGGGTTATTCCAGGTCTATAATTTTAGCTCAATTGGTTCAGCCGTTTACGCATAAGGACTGAATAAAGACGGACTAATATCCATACTTTCGCTTTTGGGCATAGTAATTTCATATAATAGTGATATCTTAGGTGGCACTGCACTGATTATGAGTATTATGTCTTAACATCAGGAGAGCATCCTTACTCGTTTGCTTACTAAGCATAAAAAAGGATTATTTAATAAACGAGTATTTATTATTTTCAGGTAGCAGAAATCTTTCGACAGCAATACTGATCATCACGTCTATAGTTCTACAGATTATTAGTGCTAAAGTTACGTGAAATGTTAAAGACGTTTAATAAATTAATATTATATTTTAATTAGAATTTTAGTCCATTGTACATAACTCAAAAATAACTTTAGTTTAGATTTATTAATTAAAGAATATTGAATAACATATTATAAAGTGAAACTTTTGAAGGATAGCGACTATCACTTTTCTTAGTCATTAATTTTTTAATGAATTTATTAGAAAATATTATATTGCAATATGAAACCCATTATCATAATCAGTCTCCATTTTCATAACATCAAAATTTATTTTTATAAAAGACCAAAATATAGTATTAGCATTATAGTATAGTTTTGATAGTAATATGATCAATTATTATGTTAATTCAATGGAATTATTGAAATATTCAAAATATTTATAAATAGGTACTCTTAAACGTAAATCATAAATTCCAAAGAAATCCCAATGACAGTGACAGTTATGTATGCGTGTTTTATAAAAAAATGTATCTATATTCCAAAGAAAACTTAACATCTAGTCGTTAAGAATAATAAAATAATATGTTTTGTCTATAATTTGTGTTTTTATTTTTACAATAGGTAAAATTTATCTCAATCTTTTACCCTTCCCTATTGTCTGTACACTATACGAGTCTGTCATTAAGTGCACATTAATTTAAAAAAATGTTTCTCTAGTCGTAATTTTTCATAATTTTCTTATCAACATTTTACAACACAACACAAAAAACAACAACTCAAAATTGTATTGATTGTAGCCAATGAACGCATTTCTGGCGTCAACTAGTGAAACGTAGATATTTCATCTTTTACTTTATTAATTTGAGCATTTGTTTGGCGATTTCGCGATCTACCTTCAATTTTATTCTTTCTCCCCTCCACGCCTTCGCAACGCCCCTGTCCGACGTCTGCTGCCGAAGCGAGAAGGTCGAGAGCACGCAAAATCTCCCCAAAATACTCCAAATCTGATCAGCGACGGGCGATCAGCCGCGAAACGCGTCGCGCGAATCATCGTAACTAGAAAATCTTCACAACAAACAAAACCCATCCACGGCGAGTGTCGAGAAAGCAGCGGCAGTGCAAAGCGTCTGACAAGATCCAGCACGCGGGCCCCCAAAGGAATCAGCAGGTACCCCTATCCTCCCTTTATCTTTTCTTATCACTACTAATGAATAAAAATCTTATATTTTGTCGAACTCCTCCAAAA
This sequence comes from Hemithea aestivaria, assembly GCA_947507615.1. Taxonomy (NCBI): domain Eukaryota; kingdom Metazoa; phylum Arthropoda; class Insecta; order Lepidoptera; family Geometridae; genus Hemithea; species Hemithea aestivaria. Next base: position 3,160,944 of record OX382328.1, read on the forward strand.
CGGCTCGACAGATTTTTTTGAAATTTTTTTGTGAATAATTAAGGTAGGTCTGCAAATAGGTCGTCAATTTTTTTTCAACAGAAGTAGACAAAGTAGCTTAGGCTAGTTATAGAATACTTCATAATAGTTAAAATACCAAGGACAGTGGGGTTTTAAACTATGCAAGAACGTACTGACTTGATTTTTTCTATGCGTTTATCAACTCTGGGATCTTTTACCATGAATTTTGTTATAAAACTCTAGTATGGTTTTAAACAATATCGCGGCTGTGCAATAACTCAGTCAGTAAACAAGCAAAACTAATCAAAGCGCCGCTCCAGTTACTTGCCTCTAACGATACGAAGTCATTCGTCATCTGTCCATAACCGTGATTGCTACAGGCATATACCTAGCTACCTACGAGTATGTGTATGGGAGCGTCGGTCCAACCATTTCCCACACAACAGACAATGACAGCCATTTTTTCAACCAACGTACTATGCAATCCTTTAGGAATAAGTGGACGGGAAAATGATATAAAAATACTGCAAATAAAAATTGTTTTACGAAAAAATACCATTTTCTTTAATTGAAATTAGGAATATTTTTATTTAACGCAAACCATTTAAATTTCACTCTTCCATTAGTAGGTACTATGTTTTATTAGCACTTAATAAGTACCACGATTTTGTAGTACAACACAATTTAGAAAAAACCTTTTTATAGAAAAACCATCATGATGTGCTTTCAGACTAGTTTTGGTATGAAAACGTAACGTTGAGAAGTTTCCTGTTCCGACGGGGGACAGGCGGGACATCGAGGCATTACTGCGATCACCACCGCAAATAAATTTCCCCCGAGTCACGTATTTCACAACGCGACGCAAGATGATCCGAAATATTTTAAAGAGACCGCCCCAGTCGCGAGCAGTTATTAGTTTTTGCCTTCGAGCGGAAAATGTAAAAATTGAAGCAACCGGAATGAGATGCCGGCCAGCCATACTGGGAAATAAAAGCTTTTGTTTTCCAAGTTATTTAAGCAATTGTTCGGTCTAACGTTCGGATAGAATAAATATAATTATTATTGTTTCGTATTCTAATAATACTTGCTACGTTCAATTTGAAACTTTCATAGAATGGATCAATAATTTTTAGATGGTTTTAGTCGACAATTTGTGATAGCAAGCAAGCATGTGAACACCATTTTCCAATTTCAATATATCGCAAATACTTTAAAATCAAATCTCGAAAACTAATTCGATATAGAGCTGGCAGCTAATATTGGATTTAGTCAAAGTATTGACTCAGCCAAGCGGGCTATTTCGGATTGGAGTGCATGAAAAATGTATTATTTACATTTTGCCGCGCCGTTTTACGATCAACCAATTTTCTCTTCCAATATCACACTTTAAAAATGGTATTTGATGTTATTTTTTATTGAAACAATTTTTAAGAGGGTATAAAATACTTTAGAAATAGTTTTGTATTTCACCTTATAGGTTTAGTATGCTAATCTGGGGCCGTAATACATGCTTAACTCCGGCGGTAATCTTTTTTACAAGCTTTTAATTACTTTCACCTGTCTGTTGTCTGTCTGTCTGTCTGTAATCAAATCTTGCAAGTTTAATTTGACCCACTTCTCGGTTTCCAATTGAGCTGAAAATTTGCATGCGTGTGTAAATCGGATGACAATGCAATATTTTTATGACATCGAGCTGATCTGATGATGGAGCTGGAAGGTGGCCATAGGAACTCCGTCATAAAACAACGCAACCCCATCGAGTTTGGGCTCATTTGATTTGTCTTGTAATAATAATAAAAGCTTGTTTTTAAAAAGTTTTTTTTAAATTTCACTTGTTTATTCACTATAGATTTGTGTTTGACCATTCAATGTCGCCTGATCTTATTGGCCAGCCTCATTCGGCACAAACGTTTAGCGTAACATTACGTATGTTAATCAGAATCAAACCAAAAATAAAGAGTAAATATTATCCAATAAAACAATAAGACAATCAATAAAACGAATTCTTACCGGCCACTTTCACTGAAAGTATTTTAATTTGATGTACCCAATGTACCCACCTCTGAGTATAATTTGTTAATTTTAATTAATTTTCAGGACGAAATCTTTAGAGTTTGTTGTCTTGAAAACTTCTCTTATAAATAACGGTTTATTGTTTTAAGGAATTAACTTGTTCAATTAATAGAAAATTTTGGAATTTTCAGATGGTCTCTTCCGGACATTACAAAACTTTGTTCTACTTAAGAACAGTTTAATGCTGTAGTTTCAAATCTTATCATTTAAAATATATTATTTATATTATATCTTTGTACTGAAATGTTTGGTAATAGAGTTACGTATATCGCAAGTTTTATTAAGAAATAATATATAACATTATGTTGATCGTCCTTAGACGGCCTCAAATACGATTTTTCTATAATTCATTTCTTAGATTTTCTAAGACTGCTTTCTTACTAAAGAGTACTATATCCAGATTAATCCTATCTCCAGATTATTTTTATTTTATAATAATCGCGACGTATTATTTTATGTTTGAAGATAGAAAAGGTATAAACTCGTCTAGAAACCCTATGTAAACTGTTTACTTACAATGTTCACTCACCAGTTAGAACTTAACAAGCGAAATTACCAGAATACTAGATGTTATTTGAGCAAACAAACTAAAGCATAGGTTAATTTTGTAATAACATAGATACTGTTGCTACCTACCTACAAAGTAAGTGAACTTAATAAGGCCTAGTGTGTATGACAGGCGTGAGCGAGCTTTCTTAAAATGTTTGTTTTGACGACCTCTGTGGCGCAGTGGGCTAATACTTGCTTGCAACGCAGAAGGTTGCGGGTTCGATTCCCGCGTGGGACAAATGTTTGTGTCATCCACAGACATTTGTTTTTGGTCTGGGTGGCTTTTAATATCTATTATAAGTATGTGTTTACAAAAGAAAAATATATACCTATTAATATCCGTTATCCTAACTACCATAACACAAGCATTAAGTTGCATAGCTTGGGGTTAGGTGGCTCTGTGTGAAATGTCCTGAAATATTTATTTATTTAGCAAAAAAATATTGAGTAAAACTTCGTATCTATTGAATGCCTAGGTAATGCGAGTAGCAGGCGTTATCACAAAGGTAAGGAAGCCTCATGCTCGTTTCGTTATCTCATCGCATAAAAAATAGATAAAGGTGAACAAACGAGTGAACGAGTAAAACGATGTATAACGAGGAATTAACACAGATTGAGTTATTTAAAATAATATTGATTATTTTTTTATTTATATTATAAGTTTAAATATTAGTAGTATAACACTTTACAACAATATGGTTTGTTTTTAATTAGCGCGATTTTGGAAAATAATAATCGAGTGACCTTGTTCGGTCTTTGCAATTCATAATGGAGGGTAGTTTAAAAACTGCTCCACCAACTTAAATACTGCGTCTTGCCGAAAGCGCAGTCAGTGCGTGTTCAAATCGGAACCGAGGCACGTTGTCTTCGCTCCAAATTTCTCCGAACACCCTCAACCTCAGAGGTGTGCCAAGTGATTCAGTGCCGAATGATTTTATTATGCCGTGCATATATTATTCCTAAACCTGCCGAATTCTACGGCGCCCTAACCGTGTGCGTGTGATATACTTTTTGGAACCCTTCTTGTCCGTGACAAGACTGTTTGCGAACCTTTGGAGGTTATTCTTGGAGTGCAGTGGTTGGCCAACCTGCAGGACTGCCGTGCTGTACTGCGTCTGCTGTTGCCCGAGGCAGCGTGGATTTAAAGGTTGGTGGTGCCCTTCAATTCTATTTCTCAAGAGTGTTTTGCGTAGATCTGAATGGTCGTTCCTCACCTCTTATACACGTACACATACCTCATACAGTCCACTAATATCAACCGAGATAGTGTACAGATCGCACAGACCTTTTTCACCGTAAAGCTGTACTACAATAATAATACTATCTCCTTACCGTGACTTTACTCAGTGATATATTCTCTCTGAATTTACTCCTTGTACCCAATAAATGAGTTACCTACAGTTGTGTAAATAGTTATCCCACGTGGCTCCAAATATCGCAGGACGATCAAACAAACATTAATTCAATTGGAAGCAATGATCCGTTTCGTGCCGTACTCTCGAATACGCAGTTTACTCACGAAACATGGAATACTTGTCTTTGTTTTCAATTTATTGAACAAAGACACACGTGTAAACTTCGGTTTGTCCAATCTTAAACTGTAATTTTCTGCTGTATTAAATATTTCTGAGACGGAGTACCTTTTTTTCATTATAAGTTAGCCTTTGACCATGATCTCGCCTGTTCTTAAGCGACGATGCGGCCGTAGATGGTAGCAGACTAAACCTAGAAAGCGAGATAAATCCCTCCCTGGCTTCACTGAACATCATGCCGGAACACAGTCGTAACGACCGCTTGGCGACACGGTTATGTCCAGTCATTGTCCAGTGGACGGTAACTAGCCGCGGCCAAAGCCTACCACTTGTATAAAACACGTAGTAACTGGTTTATTCCTACTGTTAATATGTGTTCTTTTTGGAGGAGAAACTATTTTTTCCGTCGTAATTACATGTACATTTTTCTTGTGAAATCAAATAAAAGCCAAAAATGTTTGATCTAATTCGAGGACCACTTTTTTCCACAAATGTACATCGTACATAGAGATAGCGAAATACTCTCATAGCAAATTCGCCTCTAGACCTGTACATTTCAACCATCTGAAAGTAAATTGTCTTGCACGGGTGAGATGCTTGTGAGCAGTGTCATTTTCAAGCGACATGACTAATGAGTCCAATAATATTATGTGATTAGATACTAACATAAAAAAATCTTTGGATTGAGAACTAAACAAACCAAATATAAATTTATTTCCAACCGTTAACGGTGATAAAACGTCAATTATAATTTTCCATTTGGTAAATAGTTTTCGTTCGCATATAAGACTCGTTTGAGAACCGCGTCCTCATTTTACCACAGCAAATGAAGCATAAATAAATGGAATGGTCTATTTTGAGGGACGAGTTTAAATTGTTAATAGTTATGTACCCTAATAATTATCTATATTTTAGGCATAAAGAGAAATAAGTAGGTACTTATATTATTTAGCTTAAGTAGAATTATTGAATATCTATTTCGAAAAGAATATAGCATTTATAAATCAATAATAATAATTAAAAAATAATAATTCGAGCACATCGCCCATATTTCACACCAAAAATAAAAAAAATAATATGATAATATTTTAAATGGTTAATTTAAAATATTATCATTTCGTTTATATCAAAATTAAAATTTAATCAAAATGTCAAATAAACTTAAGAAGGTCTTTTTTTTTTTTTTTTTTGTTAACACCGGGAAAAAATGCGTTACGCATACCCTTCCATCGGGGGTATGGGAGGGTTATGTGGGACTCATACAATCCGAGTACATGCTATATATGTATATCGTTTGTCCAAATAACCGCAATGTTATAACAAAAGTAGTTTAGAAACTCACGTTTATTTAGCGAAGTTAAATTAATTATATTGGCGCAAGGTTGCCTAATGGTCGGTCCGAATTGTTGATAGAGTAATAATGAGCCGTTTTATACCTGTTTAATGCATGTTTTTGTTTGTTATTATCGTATTGGATAATTTATTGAAAGGTTTTAGGGAGAGAATTAGTTTGCGTTTTAACGGTTTTAGTTTTCGCTTAGCGATGTTCTCGCAGTTTGGGGCGTAATTATAGTAATTTTATGTCATTTTCACACTATGAACTTTGCGTTTATTGTGCTAAAACAGCAGGTTCGATATAAAATGTACTCGTATTCATACTGATGGTTCACTTGGATGCTATCCTATTTCGGAAGGTACGTAAACAGTGGGGGCCTGGTTGTTTTGTATAAGATATGCAAGGGCAGTCGTTAGGTCATATTTAAGGTCCTGTTGGAGTCTATAGGCCATCTGACGCTGCGATCATCATCATGTACTTGCAGATTGGCCACACAATATAACATTTTACCTAATTTGATTTTGATAGTGTAAGATATGGTATTAACACAGTAGTAACACAGTAGGTAATACCTATTGATATAAATATGCGAAAGTTTGTATAGAAGAAATACATAAGACAACTGCAACATATAGGTTCGCCACACAACCTATAAAATGTGATTTGACTCTGACAGTGTAAGTAGGGTAACCTGTTCTGTTGGAGTATAAACCCCAATTATTGTTAATATTATTATAAGAATGGATTGTTACTCTTTCACGCCGCTCTTAACGGTTGAACCAATTGAGCTTAAATTTGGTATGTAAGTAGCTTAGACCCTGGAAGAATACATTGGCTACATTTTGCTGGGAACAGTTGATAATAAATTAGGTAGTATTTCATAAAATATGACATATAAAGGTAATCAAAGGACTAAGCGGCTTCGACAGCACATGTGTATCGAATAAAAATGTTAAGCTCGTCATTCGTTTCAATCTGTATTCGGTATCGGCGCCCGGGGCAGATTTACATGCATATAGAGTGGGCCAGTTTTATTTGCTCTGCTGCAATATCCATCGCTGCAGCGCTGCACTGCGCCCTTTGCGGCCGCTTTAGCCTTGCAACTTACTATATAGACTATAGTACTTTATGATTCAGTCTATGTACAAGTGAGTACACATAAACTTCTATACGAGGATACAGCCTAGGTTAAATATGTCACAAACCAAATTAATTATATATTATCGTTTGTGGTATTGACATCTTTGAATACAAACACGATAAATAAATATTCAAATTTCCACGTAAATTCCTACATTAATTCTCGTATTATAAATGCGAAAGTATGAATGTCTGGGTGAGTTTTATGTTTGTTACCTCTTCTTGCATATAATATACTTGAGATGAACGAATATAATTATCCTGATAATATATATCTAGGCTACTTTTCATCGGGTAAAGCTGCTGGGCATAGCTAGTTTATTATGTTAAACACCTTTAAAGTAAGAAAAGTTTTCTAAATTAAAATTAATCAAATTTAGTGGATCCAAACGTTTACATGAAGACTTGACAAACTCATTATAATAAATAACATTCGTACAACATAAGGAAATGATTTTCCACAATTCTTACTAGCGCGAAATTGCGATCTGTTTGGTGAATTTCCTCTGATTTCTTTATATATTCAGTTTTGAACGGTTAGGTAAATATTGAACAGTTGACGACAGCCGGCTCGGTGCGGAGGAAAAACCGTTTCATTAAAAGGAAAAACTAAACAAACGACTGTACCTACTCTGTACACAGCGGGCGCACACAGCCCGCATGCGCTCTCATTATAATACTCTACTCCAATATTCCACGATTGTAAGAACTTTCTTTGTAACACCCCTGAGATACTGTACACTGTATGTTCGAGTAACCAAACTCTAATGATTCTTTAATAATACACAAAAGTGCAACATTGAACACAACATTTTTGTCTCTGTTCACATAACCCACTTATTACAATCGTTATTATAAAATTTCGTTCTACTCATATAAAACTTTTTCTTAAAATCTTGTAACATGAAGTAAAACTTTAATGCAGGAGCATCAGAATGTCAATTAAAGATCAATAATATGAAATTTCATTTTTATAATCACTAATAATTTTGAAAAAGGAGACCTCTTTTTGTGCGTAAGTCAACTGCTGTAAAGAGTGCAAATAATATTGATATTCACTACTCAAGGTTTTAACTCATAAATAAATACCTACATTTACATGGAATTTTATAAATAGTGCAGATATTTAAAAATATTTCACTGTTTCAATAAAAACCTTAATAGCGCGCTGGTACTCTAACGAACTATCATAAAATAACTTTGAATGCTGTAAAAAGTCCCAAAAGCTTTCGCGTAATTAAGAAAATTCGTTACAAGCCTGACGAAACCATTATATTTTATGTAGGTCATTGCACAGGGCTGTTAAATCAGGGTAAAATTAAAGATTCCATGGCTATTCAGAGCACGCGCCAGCTAACGCCTTTGTTGTCGACAAAGAGTTAATTATTCAAATAACCTTTCTTGACTTAAGCAAGCCCGCCATTAGATACTGTAAGAGACTCCGATAGCTTGGGAGACAATGGCTGCTTCTATAACATTTGTTTCTTTGATCTTTTAATGGATTGTTTTAAAGTTTACATAAGAAGATAAATTTCAATGTAACTAAAATAAAAAAACAACATAAAAAATAATAATAATTACATCATACAACATAGGACATAGCAACTTAAAATTGGGCTTTGTATATAAGCTGACCTGAAACTGTGGCAGGTAGGCGTATTGTTACGTTTAAAACGTTGCTAATCTAGAGCCAAGGTTTCGCGACATGTAAAACACTAGAATCCATAGACAAAATTGCGTACATTACTTGCTTAAACCTCCTCATTAATATGAGTAAAATAACAAACGCAGCAATGTACATTGAAGTTGTCATCAATCGTAGTGGGTGAGAAATAGCCAATAGGCCCTCAGTGCTTCGGCGTGTCCGAACAATGTGGGGCTATAATGACGCTCAGAATATTATTCCTAGGTTTTTTTTCAGCAGGGTCAGCAAGATAGTTCCACATACCACCTCCTCATCCTCCGGCTTAGGATTATGATGCATAACGTGTTTTACCTAGGCTGAAACTCGCGTCGTTCCTTAATTCTGAGGGTCGTGACCTCCTCTCACTATCTTTTTCCTTATGGTGTCACGCCATCGATTCCGATTGATTGCCACCTGCATCGCATCGTATACCGTAGTGTCCAGTGTGGCGCAGATTTGGTCAGACCATCGTGTTGGACTGCGACCTCGTGATCCCTTGAGGTTGAAACAAAGGATATGATTTCACTCAATTGAAATAGAAATGTTCTAAGGATTAAAGTCTCTAAAATCATTTTCAAATAAAAACAAAAAAAAATTAAAGTAATTAAAGTAGACAAATGGTCCAGACCTACAGACACAAACTCTAACCAGTGATTAGATTAAAGCAAAAATAACTTTGTTCAATTCGGAGACTAAACGCAAATTAGATTAGGATACCTTTCGTTAGCGTAAACCTGGTGACATCGGGTTCCAATTCTGTTTCACAAAACAGAATTCTCGCAGGTTTGGCTGTAATACGACCAAGGAACTAATTGAATTATAATCATTACTAAGAAACTTTATTTATTTATTTATCAGCATGCTAACATACTTGGCGTACACAATAACTAAAAAAAAACTAACAATTAAAAACATTAACATTATAACTTATTTACTTACTTATTTTTATTATTTACTACTTATTATTTAACTACGTTACCTACATAGATGTTATTATTGAATTATATTAAAACTAGAAGGTGTAACTTATAAAACTACTATAAAACTAAGTCTACCGGCTTTACTCGTTGAAAAACAGCTTTTACGTAATAATAATTTAAATAATAATTGGTTTACTTACAAATATACAGTGGTTATAAGCATAAAACTAACTTACATCTAGACAAAGATAGGTTTCATAAATCGACAATTTGACTCAGACAGTTAAAGTAGTGGAGTATAAACATCAATTATTATTAAGTACGTTTATTTGCGACCTTGTAAGCAATTGCTCAACTCAATATATTCCTATTAAGCAAATGGATATCTATATATACCTAATCAAACTTAAACTATAGCATTTTATACTTATTTTCATTATTTATCACACTTGACGTTGCTAGTCTTACATATGTCAATGTCAAAGTGTGCTCGGGACGCTGGTCCGTAAATGGTTCACAAGTTGTCAATAATTGGCTTGTGCATCTGTTGTGCTAAGAACTAATTAGTATCTAACCTATATTTTTAGTTAATTTATGAAGAATACACGATCAGCATTAGTACGTAAACTGAAGAATGGCGATAGAATAACTTATGATAACACTAATAGAGCCAATAATGAGGCTCATATCAATAGGATATTGTTGCCATAATAATATTTTCGGTCGGTTTTCAATACGTTTTACCGCGATGAGAATAGATTGTCGTAGATTTCTATCTGTAAGGAAAATAAAATAATTAGTTTTGAAGTTACAGTATAAAATATAAATTGATACTTGCAACATTTTACCTTGACAAGTAATTAATTGTTCCGATAATATTACCAACATATCTTTAAAGTAAATTTCAACCATTTCAATATATATACTCGGAATAACTGATGAGATATAATATAAAATGATTTGAATGAACCATAACACAGTAGCAATGATTTTCTGTAAAAGATAATATTATGATTTATTATTCTAATTCTAAAGCCGGGACAACGAAGGATTTCGTTGACGCTGAGGGGGTTAGCAAAGGCCAACATAACCAATTAATGAGCGAACGCTAATTATTGTCTTTCGTTTGTTTGATGCACATCAACATTACACAATAACACGTTATAATTCTTACACATTTGGCTATCGACTTTCACATATTTCATAGAACCGATATTCATTGCGGTAGAGGATACGATGGTTCAAACTTATATTATGTCAAGATGGCTGTACTCTAAATTTTCTTATCTGCTATTTTGGGCTTAATAAAAAAGTGTTTAATTCGTAATTTTGATGAATTACGAATTATTACGTGTTCAAAGTGTTCCTTAACATGTGCAAATGAAGACAAGTGATTTAGAGTTTTTGTGTGTTGTTACAGTGATCTTTATGTAAAGCTTTTTGCGGGAACTCCAAGTAATTTCCACTAAATAAATTCCATCGTCTTTATTATTACTGTGACTGTAACCTGACCTAGTTGTAAAACTTGCTCTGAATAACTTGAATATTGACTTGATACATTAAATTATTTACGTGAAACTAGCAAATACACGAAAGTGTGAGTCCATAAATATCCCGTGATAATAGCAACCAACGAATGTCTATCTTAGAGAGAATGTGAAAAAAAAACTTATAGTATATGGTAACTATATTAATTGGTATACAAGGAATTTAAGTATTAAAATTTAAATATTTTTATAAGCAAATTCACCCATACCTCCAATACCTCTAAGCCATTGTTTTGGATACGATCAACCATAAATAGTACAAATCTCAAAAAAGTGCAGCCAATTGTAAAACGAATCTGGAAAAAATATACTCCATATTATATATAGGTATATTTCATATTATTTAAGTTAAAAAATCTCTTAAATTTGGGCACACCATAGAGTTAATAACAAGTATAAGAGGTACGGGTATCTAACCCGTATAAATATTTCATGAAATAGACATAATGGTTTTTGCACCGATTCAATCATGCCGATTACTTAGAAGAAAAGCCAAAATCCTGACATGTTCTACTATTCGTCATAATCATAAATGACAAATAAATCTGACCTGGACCCGGCTCTGGCAATAGCCATTCATTCGTATACTCAACAACATTTATAAAGGTAGTGACTGATAGTTTTAAAATGGGTCAAACCGCATTGTTCACACTTAGAAACTAAAATAAACAATAATAAAAATTAGCTTATACCATAACTTTAGGAATTCCAATATTTTTGTTAAAATTGTTCGTGAGCTCTAAAAACTTCTCAATGAACTTGTTTGTAAATTGTAATTTCATTTCTGTATCCGATGATGACGACTTTAGTTCATGGTTCAGGGAGGTTCTCAAGGACAACACGCAATTCCGATACATATCAAACATAAGTAGCAAGCGGTGATAACCGACGAAATGAGTAATATGGACGAGGGTTATATTAATGAACATAATTGTTAAGGTTTCCACTCGTGAAGATTTTGATCCCGCGATAAAGACAAAAGCATAAAAATTCATAATAATATTAACACAAAATGCAAATAATAATGCCAACGTAAAATAAATATTTTTGTTCAATGAATCCATTCCGATGGTTGGAAATGAAACAGATACTTGTTGGAAAAACTCGAAATAATAGCGATCATTTGTAACCAAAGATAAACTGATAAGAACAATAAAGTCTATTACCACGATAATGTCATGCATTGGAATGGAAAAATTATTTTTAGAAATTAAAAGATATTTTACACAAATGGTAGTGAGAATCGCACATAATATTGCACAATATGCAACGCAATAAAACTTCATTATTGTTGTTATAATTTTGGACTGGTGTACATTTTCATATAGGCCGAATAATATTTTTGTGTATTTAAAATCTATTTTCTCCATGGTGTTTCTTGAGTGAACACTAGGATATGACTGTCATCGTCTTCTTTTATAGTCCGCCGTAACATATTAATTATTGTAATTACTCAAATTATAAGTTTCACCTTGAACTGCAATATTCAAATTGATATTTAATAAATAGTATTGAAAGTAATTTTACAAAGGTATGCGATAATATCAACACAACGGCGATCATTTTAAAGAAATTTTTGGTAGATATATATTATACCTTTTATGTTTCAGTTTATTGTTTATTATTTTATTCCCAAATATAAACGTTCTTATACCTAATAACCTCATGATTGTAATAAACCAAGAACGATGAACCAAGATATTATTATCTTCTGGGTTTGCGCCAATAATAATAAAACTAAAAGAATTTTCTAAGACATTGAATGTTTATTTATTTTTAATCATTTACATAGATACATGTTGTGGTTAAAGCTCGAAGTGCAGCTACACTTAGGTTTAGCCGGTTAAACCTAAATGTTGCTGATCACTGTTGGTTAAAGTTATGTGTATTTAATTTTTTTCGGCTGTAACGATACCAACGTGCCGCAAATTTTTATCAACTTGGTTAATAGTTGTTGTAAGGTGATCGTCTTAATTAGTTGGCATTAAGTATTCCTAAATGATAAATTATGAACTCTGTAATAAGGACAAGTCGCACCTGGCGCTTCACTGGCTGCTGCCGCAGCAATTCGGGCGTTAGCCGTGACATATATAAGAATAAAAACTTGAGAAGTGTCAAGGGACAGCCGGATGGAACGAAGTCGGATGGAGAGTGCGATATCAAGACTTACAGCTAAAGCCTCCCCTCTACTCTCAATGGTTGCAGCCCAGCGGTGTGTGAGATATACAAGAAGGTCGCCAGCAGATCGACCATGACGGAAACCGTACTGACGGTCGCTGATCAACTGGCGACATTTGACATTTTTGTGTGAGAGTTCGATACTGCGAGACAGAGTGTGGCAAATGAAGCTGCCCTCGTAGCACATAATTTAAACATTGACATAAGACTAGCAACTCCCGTCCCACTGTCAAGAGTAATTAATTGATGTTTGTAAGAGCACATTGGGAGTAGCTACAATCCAATGACAGCGCGAGTAGCAGGAGTAGCGTCTTGATATATTTTATGTCAGTTTAGTCTCGAGAGTGGTACGGAAGTTGCTAGTCTTATGTCAATGTCAAAGTGTGCTCGGGCCGCTGATCCGTAAATGGTTCACAAGTTGTCAAAAATTGGCTTGTGCATCTGTTGTGCTAAGAACTAAATAGTATCTAACCTATATTTTTAGTTAATTTATGAAGAATACACGATCAGCATTAGTACGTAAACTGAAGAATGGCGATAGAATAACTTATGATAACACTAATAGAGCCAATAATGAGGCTCATATCAATAGGATATTGTTGCCATAATAATATTTTCGGTCGGTTTTTAATACACTTTACCGCGATGAGAATAGACTGTCGTAGATTTCTATCTGTAAGGAAAATAAAATAATTAGTTTTGAAGTTACAGTATAAAATATAAAAAGATACTTCAACATTTTACCTTGACAAGTAATTAATTGTTCCGACAATATTACCAACATATCTTTAAAGTAAAATTCAACCATTTCCATATATATACTCGGGATAACTGATGAGATATAATATAAAATGATTTGAATAAACCATAACACAGTAGCAATGATTTTCTGTAAAAGATAATATTATGATTTATTATTCTAATTCTAAAGCGGGGACAACGAAGGAGTTCGTTGGTGCTGAGGGGTTAGCAAAGGCCAACATAACCAATTAATGAGCGAATGCTAATTATTGTCTTTCGTTTGTTTGATGCACATCAACACTACACAATAACACGTTATAATTCTTACAAATTTGGCTATCGACTTTCACATATTTCATAGAACCGATATTTATTGCGGTAGACGATACGATGGTTCAAACTTATATTATGTCAAGATGGCTGTACTCTAAATTTTCTTATCTGCTATTTTGGGCTAAATAAAAAAGTGTTTAATTCGTAATTTTGATGAATTACGAATTATTACGTGTTCAAAGTGTTCCTTAACATGTGCAAATGAAGACAAGTGATTTAGAATTTTTGTGTGTTGTTACAGTGATCTTTATGTAAAGCTTTTTGCGGGAACTCCAAGTAATTTCCACTAAATAAATTCCATCGTCTTTACTATTACTGTGACTGTAACCTAACCTCGTTGTAAAACTTGCTCTGAATAACTTGAATATTGACTTGATACATTAAATTATTTACGTGAAACTAGCAAATACACGAAAGTGTGAGTCCATAAATATCCCGTGATAATAGCAACCAACGAATGTCTATCTTAGAGAGAATGTGAAAAAAAAAACTTATAGTATATGGTAACTATATTAATTGGTATACAAGGAATTTAAGTATTAAAATTTAAATATTTTTATAAGCAAATTCACCCATACCTCCAATACCTCTAAGCCATTGTTTTGGATACGATCAACCATAAATAGTACAAATCTCAAAAAAGTGCAGCCAATTGTAAAACGAATCTGGAAAAAATATACTCCATATTATATAATATAGGTATATTTCATATTATTTAAGTTAAAAAATCTCTTAAATTTGGGCACACCATAGAGTAAATAACAAGTATAAGAGGTACGGGTATCTAACCCGTATAAATATTTCATGAAATAGACATAATGGTTTTTGCACCGATTCAATCATGCCGATTACTTAGAAGAAAAGCCAAAATCCTGACATGTTCTACTATTCGTCATAATCATAAGGGGCTGCGCAGACGACAGACTATCCATGACGCACTTTTTAGTCTGTGAAAATAGAACCTATGCAATTATATACAGTAACGCACACGACGCGCAAAAAGTCCGGCACACAAATAATCCGTGTAATTCGGGCAGACCAGATCGCGCCGCATCGCGCCGCTCCGCACAAAAAGTGTGTGAAAAAAATAGAACGTTTGCTTCAACGCGCGCTAACGTAGACGGCACACACTTTAGTCTGCAATCTGCATTTGCTAGTGGTGGACGTAACGCTTCTTTCTTCTTCTTTTTCTGTACTTCATGTACAAAATAATACTTCGCGATCTCTGCACGATTTCCATAGCGTCTACGTCCAGCCCTGGATTTACACTAGGGGCATTCGGGGCGAGTGCCCAGGGCGGCAAATTTACTGAGGGCGGCAAATTTCGAAACGAGAAAAAAATATTCAATCCATAAACATCCGATGTTGAATTAAAATTTGTATTCTCAATCACGCTGGTTATTATTATAATTTTTTTTGCGCTCATAATAAGAAGTCTGGAATACTGGCCACACAAACTCAAGATTTTTGCTCCAAACGAGCTATCCGTCCACTTTTCGTAGCAAGACTTTTCTCGGCATTTGCAGCTAGTTGCTCGCCTTCTTTTTTTTATTTTTGGCACTCAAAACGAACTACGCACTCACTTTTTGCAGTCAGATATACAAAATTTTCTTGGTGCTCGCAGCTAGCTTCTCGCGCTTTGAATAATATTTTTTTTTTATTTTAACACTCGGAGCAAACTATGCATCCATTGTTTATATAGTCACAAAAACAAAATTTTCTCGGTGCTCACAGCGATTTTGGCACTCAGGGTGAAGTATGCGCCCACTGTTGTGTAGTCAAATATACAAAATTTTCTCGCTCGCAGCAAGCTGCTCGCAGTCTTTTTAGTCAACATAATATTATAATTTTCTTGCCACTCCAAGCGAGTCTTACGCACACCTGTCGTAGACAGATAGATAGGTAGATAAAACACTTTATTGAAACATTGAAAAATAAACTTAAACATAAAAACCCGGTATTATAATCTATGTGTCACAATTCACAATCAGCGGTCTTATTGTAGTTAGCATTATAAAATTTCTCAATTATAATTTCTCTTTTTCAAAGCAAGCTATACACACAGCTTTCGTAGTTAGATGTATATTTTTTTTATAAATATTCATAATTACGTATAATATGAAAGAACTCGACAACAAATTTCTTAGCAAAATGTCTAGCCGATGAGCGTTTATAAATAATATTTCGGCGGAGTGGGGCGGCATTTTCTCACTGCCCAGGGCGGCATTTTGGCTAAATCCGGGCCTGTCTACGTCCCTACAGCTGAGTCCCTGTGCGTTGAGTCTGTGAAAAATCCGCAACAGACTTTTTGCGCGCCATGCAGACTTTTTGTACGCCGCAGACTCGATCGTACAAAAAGTGTGCCGTCTGCGCAGTCCCTAAATGACAAATAAATCTGACCTGAACCCGGCTCTGGCAATAGCCATTCATTCGTATACTCAACAACATTTATAAAGGTAGTGACTGATAGTTTTAAAATGGGTCAAACCGCATTGTTCACACTTAGAAACTAAAATAAACAATAATAAAAATTAGCTTATACCATAACTTTAGGAATTCCAATATTTTTGTTAAAATTGTTCGTGAGCTCTAAAAACTTCTCAATGAACTTGTTTGTAAATTGTAATTTCATTTCTGTATCCGATGATGACGACTTTAGTTCATGGTTCAGGGAGGTTCTCAAGGACAACACGCAATTCCGATACATATCAAACATAAGTAGCAAGCGGTGATAACCGACAAAATGTGTAATATGGACGAGGGTTATATTAATGAACATAATTGTTAAGGTTTCCACTCGTAAAGATTTTGATCCCGCGATAAAGACAAAAGCATAAAAATTAATAATAATATTAACACAAAATGCAAATAATAATGCCAACGTAAAATAAATATTTTTGTTCAATGAATCCATTCCGATGGTTGGAAATGAAACAGATACTTGTTGGAAAAACTCGAAATAATAGCGATCATTTGTAACCAAAGATAAACTGATAAGAACAATAAAGTCTATTACCACGATAATATCATGCATTGGAATGGAAAAATTATTTTTAGAAATTAAAAGATATTTTACACAAATGGTAGTGAGAATCGCACATAATATTGCACAATATGCAACGCAATAAAACTTCATTATTGTTGTTATAATTTTGGACTGGTGTACATTTTCATATAGGCCGAATAATATTTTTGTGTATTTAAAATCTATTTTCTCCATGGTGTTTCTTGAGTGAACACTAGGATATGACTGTCATCGTCTTCTTTTATAGTCCGCCGTAACATATTAATTATTGTAATTACTCAAATTATAAGTTTCACCTTGAACTGCAATATTCAAATTGATATTTAATAAATAGTATTGAAAGTAATTTTACAAAGGTATGCGATAATATCAACACAACGGCGATCATTTTAAAGAAATTTTTGGTAGATATATATTATACCTTTTATGTTTCAGTTTATTGTTTATTATTTTATTCCCAAATATAAACGTTCTTATACCTAATAACCTCATGATTGTAATAAACCAAGAACGATGAACCAAGATATTATTATCTTCTGGGTTTGCGCCAATAATAATAAAACTAAAAGAATTTTCTAAGACATTGAATGTTTATTTATTTTTAATCATTTACATAGATTGATACATGTTGTGGTTAAAGCTCGAAGTGCAGCTACACTTAGGTTTAGCTGGTTAAACCTAGATGTTGCTGATCACTGTTGGTTAAAGTTATGTGTATTTAATTTTTTTCGGCTGTAACGATACCAACGTGCCGCAAATTATTATCAACTTGGTTAATAGTTGTTGTAAGGTGATCGTCTTAATTAGTTGGCATTAAGTATTCCTAAATGATAAATTATGAACTCTGTAATAAGGACAAGTCGCACCTGGCGCTTCACTGGCTGCTGCCGCAGCAATTCGGGCGTTAGCCATGACATATATAAGAATAAAAACTTGAGAAGTGTCAAGGGACAGCCGGATGGAACGAAGTCGGATGGAGAGTGCGATATCAAGACTTACAGCTAAAGCCTCCCCTCTACTCTCAATGGTTGCAGCCCAGCGGTGTGTGAGATATACAAGAAGGTCGCCAGCAGATCGACCATGACGGAAACCGTACTGACGGTCGCTGATCAACTGGCGACATTTGACATTTTTGTGTGAGAGTTCGATACTGCGAGACAGAGTGTGGCAAATGAAGCTGCCCTCGTAGCACATAATTTAAACATTGACATAAGACTAGCAACTCCCGTCCCACTGTCAAGAGTACTTAATTGATGTTTGTAAGAGCACATTGGGAGTAGCTACAATCCAATGACAGCGCGAGTAGCAGGAGTAGCGTCTTGATATATTTTATGTCAGTTTAGTCTCGAGAGTGGTACGGAAGTTGCTAGTCTTATGTCAATGTCAAAGTGTGCTCGGGCCGCTGATCCGTAAATGGTTCACAAGTTGTCAATAATTGGCTTGTGCATCTGTTGTGCTAAGAACTAAATAGTATCTAACCTATATTTTTAGTTAATTTATGAAGAATACACGATCAGCATTAGTACGTAAACTGAAGAATGGCGATAGAATAACTTATGATAACACTAATAGAGCCAATAATGAGGCTCATATCAATAGGATATTGTTGCCATAATAATATTTTCGGTCGGTTTTTAATACACTTTACCGCGATGAGAATAGACTGTCGTAGATTTCTATCTGTAAGGAAAATAAAATAATTAGTTTTGAAGTTACAGTATAAAATATAAAAAGATACTTCAACATTTTACCTTGACAAGTAATTAATTGTTCCGACAATATTACCAACATATCTTTAAAGTAAAATTCAACCATTTCCATATATATACTCGGGATAACTGATGAGATATAATATAAAATGATTTGAATAAACCATAAAACAGTAGAAATTATTCTCTGTAAAAAGATATTATGATTTATTATTCTAATTCTAAAGCCGGGACAGCGAAGGGGTTCGTTGGCGCTGTCGGGTTAGCAAAGGCCACCATAACCAATTTATGAGCGAACGCTAATTGTCTTTAGGTTGTTTGATGCACATCAACACTACACAATAACACTTCATAATTCTTCCAAATTTGGTTATGGACTTTCACATATTTCGTAGAACCGATATTCATTGCGGTAGAAGATACGATGGGTCAAACTTATATTATTATGTCAAGATGCCTGCACTCAAAATTTTGTTATCTGCTATTTTGGGCTTTTCGTTATTTTGATGAATAATTACGTGTACAAAGTGTTCTTTAACATGTGCAAATGAAGACAAGTGATTTAAAGTTGTTGTGTATTGTTACAGTGATCTTTATGTTAAGCTTTTTGCAGGAACTCCAAGAAAGTTTTTAATAAATAATTTCCATCGTCTTCACTATTAGTATGACTGTAAGAGTAACCTGACCAGGTTAGTTGTAAAACGTGCTCTGAATAACTTGAATAGTGACTTAATACATTAAATTATTTACGTGAAACTGGCAAATACACGAAAGTGTGAGTCCATGAATATCCCGTGATAATAGCAGGCAACGAATGTCTATCTTAGAGAGAATGTGAAAAAAAAACTTATAGTATATGGTTACTACATGTGTATATTGATTGGTATACAAGGAATTTAAGTATTAAAATTAAAATATTTTTATAAGCAAATTCACCCATACCTCCAATACCACTAAGCCATTGTTATGGATACGATCAATCATAAATAGTACAAATCTCAAAAAAGTGCAGCCAATTGTAAAACGAATCTGGAAAAAATATACTCCATATTATATATATTTCATATTATTTAAGTTCAAAAAACTCTTAAATTTGGGCACACCTAGAGTTAATAACAAGTAAAAGAGTAGCTATACCCGTATAAATTTTTCATGAAATAGACTTAATGGTTCTTGTACCGATTCAATCATGCCCATTACTTAGAAGAAAAGCATTTTTTGCCAAAATCCTGACATGTTCGTAACTATTCGTCATAATCATAAATGACAAATAAATCTGACCTGAACCCGGCTCTGGCAATAGCCATTCATTCGTATACTCAACAACATTTATAAAGGTAGTGACTGATAGTTTTAAAATGGGTCAAACTGCATTGTTTCCACTTAGAAACTAAAACAAACAATAATAAAAATTAGCTTATACCATAACTTTAGGAATCCCAATATTTTTGTTAAAATTGTTCGTGAGCTCTAATAACTTCTCAATGAACTTGTTTGTAAGTTGTAATTTCATTTCAGTATCCGATGATGACGACTTTAGTTCTTGGTTCAACGAGGTTCTCAAGGACAACACGCAGTTCCGATACATATCAAACATAAGTAGCAAGCGGTGATAACCGACAAAATGTGTAATATGGACGAGGGCCATATTAATGTACATAATTGTTAAGGTTTCCACCCATGAAGATCTTGCTCCCTCGATAAAGACAAAAATATAAAAATTAATAATAATATTAACACAGAATCCAAATAATAATGCCAACGTAAAATAAACATTTTTGTTCAATGAATTCATTTCGATAGTTGGAAATGAAACAGATACTTGTTGGAAAAACTCGAAATAATAGCGATCATTTGTAACTAAAGATAAACTGATAAGAACAATAAAGTCTATTGCCACGATAGTATCATGCATTGGAATGGAAAAATTATTTTTTGAAATCAAAAGATATTTTACACAAATGGTAGTGAGAATCGCACATAATATTGCACAATATGCAACGCAATAAAACTTCATTATTGTTGTTATAATTTTGGACTGGTGTACATTTTCATATAGGCCGAATAATATTTTTGTGTATTTAAAATCTATTTTCTCCATGGTGTTTCTTGAGTGAACACTAGGATATGACTGTCATCGTCTTCTTTTATAGTCCGCCGTAACATATTAATTATCGTAATTACTCAAATTATAAGTTTCACCTTGAACTGCAATATTCAAATTGATATTTAATACATAGTATTGAAAGTAATTTTACGTAGGTATGCGATAAGATCAACACAACGGCGATCATTTTGAAGAAATTTATTGTAGATATGTATATACCTCCTATGTTTCAGTTTATTGTTTTATTTCCAATTATACAGGGTCTTTGTTTATTCAGTACATTGGTGTAAAGGGCCTTATTGGGGAGGTTATTGGCCATGTTTTGAGGGAATATATGTTCCGCGAAAATTTACCGTTTTCGAGATATTTAATTTTTTTCGAAAAATACAGGTGAAAATTTTGAAAAATCATAATGAAATAACCCTGTATAATAATTGATTTTTTTATTATCTCATTACGTGGACAAATTATCAGAAAATTATTTAAATTAATCAAATTAAATCTACTCGTAATTTATCAAACTAAAAGAATAGAAGAGGAGAAGTAACGAATTTTGGCAACTTTTATGTATACCTCGAACCTAAAATGCAAATTATTTTCTCAAAAAAAATCATAAAATAAAATTTCAGGCAGATTTTTTAAAAAAACATCGTCGTTTCAGTGGCTGTTCGCTGTAACCTTGAAATTATATTTTCAAGGTCAATAGTCAAAACCATGAAATAGATTGTTTGTGTATCCAGACACACACTTATTTTATGATCATGTCTTGCTAATTGATCCGTTTGCGTAGATGGTGGACTGGATGTTAAGGCTCTGTCTCACTCCTCCGTGGAAGAGTTTTTTTAGTGGGTCCGTACTATACCCGTGCAGTCGTCCTGCACGGGGAGTCGCATGTAACCCTGCCATACCTCCAATGGAAGGATACGTGTAACGCGTTTTTTCGGTGTTAATAAAAATTGATAATTTTTTTTCTAGAGAACTACTTCTATGTATGATATCCCGACATGCTTATTATAATTTTTGGTAGCTTTTAGCAGGTAATACCTATATAAGTAAAATGGGGTATGGAAATAGAATAAGTTACAGATTTTTTTTATACACAATTATAAATCCTACTGCTATCGTTGTTGCAGCACCCTTATAACAAAGTCACTTAATTATACACAACAATTTCCTATTATTACTAATAACTAATTATTACTACCTACCTAATAAGTTACAATTAGTAGTGCTAATCATAAAACACAAATAAAAATATACAGATTCATTATCATAGTGCTAAATACTCTTTATTGAGACCAAAAAAGTTTACAGAATAGACTTACAACATAATTAAATCACATTAGGTTCACAATGAGCACCTTATTGCTTAGAGCGATTTCTTAATTATATGTTTGTTAACTTATATGAAGAATACAAGTTATGTACTAGAAAGTAAACTGAAGAATGGCAATAGAATAAGTTATGATAACACTAATACATCCAATAATGAGGCTCATATTAATGGGATAATGTTGCCATAATAATATTTTCGGTCGATTGTTAATACACTTCATTGCAACGAGAATAGATTGTCGTAGATTTTTATCTGTAAGGAAAATAAAATAATTTGTATTTTAAATTATACAGTGTAAAATATTATTAGATACTTCCAACATGTTACCTTGACAAATAATTAGTTGTTCCGATAATATTATCAACATATCTTCAAAGTAAAATTCAACCATTTCCAAATATACACTCGGTATTACAGAAGAGATATAATATAAAATGATTTGGGTGAACCATAACAGAGTAGAAATGATTTTCTGTAAAAGTCATACACATTATGATTTCCTATTCTTTACTAAAGCCAAACAATCAAAGCCCAATGAAGGGGTTTGTTAGCGCTGTGCACGACTTAGCGAAGGCCAAAAAATGAAACATAAAAAAAACTTTTTAAAAACAAGCTGCTATTATTACTATCCAGCACCAGAGTACTCGTCAAGACGAATTAAATGAGCCCAAACTCGATGGGGTTGCGTCGTTTAATTACGGAGTTCGTATGGCCACCTTCCAGCTCCATCATCAGTTCGAACGCTAACTGTCATTCGTTGGCCTTGATTTGTTAACTGATGGTAAGACCACCTGATGGAAAGTAAAAATGCGGAGAAAATATATACAATCGAATCGAGAAATCTCCTTTTTTCGTTGGCTGAAAACTAAAATATTTAAATAAGTAAATGTATACCTCTGTGCCATAATTTTGGACACGGTCAGTCATAAATAGTACAAATCTAATGAAAGTGCAGCCAATTGTAAAACGAATCTGGAATAAATTATTATAATTAATAATACGAAGTTAAAGAGCAGCTATAATTTTTAGTATTATATTTTACGCCTTAGGCATAATGGTGGACGTTGCACCGATTACTTCGTAGAGTAGTATTTTTTTTTTTCCAAAACATCTACGAATAAGGATACATTCCTTATTCGTAGCATAGCATGTAGAATGTTCGTTGCGAATTCATAATAATAAATCCATACGAATGCGAATGTGTATCTGTCTGTTACCTCTTCTTGCATAAACCACTGAACTTATGTATATAAATGAAATTTGGAATAGAAATAGTTCAAATCTCGAGAAAGGACATAATAAGATAGTTTTTATCCTACGAGATAAAAAACTGGCGTATCGCGGGTAACTCAGGGCCGGGTAACGCGGCTCTGGCAATAGCCATTTGTATACTATAAAACAACATTCTGAAAAGATATTGACTGAAAGTTTTAAAATGCATACGAGTAAAATGGACCAAACCACATTGTTCCCAATTAAAAACACGATAATAATAATAAAGTTTTCTTATACCATAGTTTTAGGGATCCCAATATTTTTGTTAAAATTGTTCGTGTGCTCTAATAACCTCTTAATAAACTTGTCTGTAAATTTTATCTTCATTTCTGTATCCGATGATGATGACGTCAATTCTTGGTTCAGGGAGGTTCTCAAGGACAACACGCACTTACGATACATATCAAACATAAGTAGCAAACGGTGATAACCGACAAAATGAGTTATATTGATGAGGGCTATATTAATAACAACAATTACAGTAGTTTGAATTTTTAGTCTAAAGATGTATTCAAACGAATAAATATTAATAATAATATTAAAACAGAATGCAAATAATAACACCAACGTAAAATAAACATTTTGGTTCAATGAATTCATTACCACCGTTGGAAATGAAACAGATACTTGTTGGAAAAACTTGTAATAATACCGATCATTTGTAACCAAAGATAAACTGATAAGAACAATAAAGTCTATTACCACGACCATATCATGTATTGGAACCGAAATAATTGTATTAATAATAAAAAAATATTTTAAACGAATGGCAGTTAGGTGCGCACTTAGTATTGCACAATATGCAACGCAATAAAACATGATTATTGTTTGTATAATTTTGGAATGGTGCACGTTTTCGTATAGTCCAAATAATATTTTTGTGTATTTAAAATCCATTTTCTCCGTGGTGTTTCTTCAGTGAACACGAGGCTACGAATGCCTGAAATAATTAGAAAAACTTCGTTTTATAGTCCGCCGTAACAAAATAATAAAATTGTACTTGTAATTATTGTAATAGTCTTACCTTGAACTCAATGAGTTTTTATAACCAGAGTAACAGGCTATAAATAAAAACTATCAAAAAGTGTCCGAGTGCCGTATACCATGGATCATAAATCACATTGATACATACTTTTCGTAATTAGACGTTTTTGGTTCGGACATTTATTTGATCAGATTGTTACTCTTGATATCGTAAGCTCTTTGCTTGAACTGCAATATCCAAATTGGTTTTGAATAAATATTATTAAAAATTACGTATGAGATAAGATCAACACATCTAGGCGATAGTTTTGAACAAATTTGGTGCAGATACATTAAAATACATTTCAGTTTGTTGTATATTTTATATTATATTCCTTAATATAACGTACTTATATCTAATAACCTGTCTGTGATATATTTCGGGTCTTCGACAATAATAATAAAGCTATTACAATTTTGTAAGACATTTAATGCATATTTATATTTAAACACTCGTTTGCTATAATCTAAATATATAAAAGGAAAGAGTGACTGACTCATCTATCAACGCACAGGCCAAACCGCTGAACGAATTCCCTTGAAATTTGGAATAGAGATAGGTTGTGTCATGTAGACTTCCGCTAAGAAAGGATTTTGCCACGCGGGCTATGCCGCGAGCACAAGCTCGTATGTAATATAACAAGAATAATAATTATTTATTTCCAAAGAAAGAAAAATAATAATACAAAATCATCAAATAATTCTCTTACTTCTAATAATAATGTAAAGTGCCTTCGTACTTAAATATTATTATTATGTGTCTACGAGTTGCATATTATAAATATATAGGTGGCTATAAAGGTGGACGCACATCCATCCGCATCGACCGCGCCCATGTAACCCACGCACACTTGCCGGAGTCGTCCGAATCTGAAGAAGATTTCCTATACAAAAAATCTATCGGCGCGATCGATGCGGATAGATGTGCAAGCACCATTATGCTGCATGGCGTGCAAAAAAAAATTCGTCGATGGGGGATTGGAAACACCAGTCCAGGCTCTGCCGATTCCCAGTCCACCGTCACAAAGCCGATACGGGAGTGCCGCTGATTGGTTTTAGTGGGTCTATATACCCGTGCAGTCATCCTGTACGGAGAGTCCCACATAACCATCCCGCGTTACGCATACCGCCAATGGGAGGGTGGTACGCGTAACGCATTCTTTTTTTTTTTCTCGGCGTATTATAATCGAATAGAATAATTATTAAACCCACGACGTACATATTTTTTTATTTGTTATAATGAACAGTAAGGCAATCCTGACCAGATGGCGTTGCGTTGAGATGTGACTCAGCTCAGTATTATAAATTCCTATTTAGTAAATGGATTAAAAAAAAAACATTTATTTCGGACTCTCGGCCCATATTATGTCCACAAAATAGTACAAATTTAAATACATTAAATTATAAAATAAAATCATTATCCAGATAAAATTAAACCCAAAAATTCAATTAAATTAAACATTAAAAATTATTATTCAAAAATTAAATGTATCTAAATGATAATTTAAATAATAAAACTTTGAAGTTCACGATGTTATTATATTTATTTATTTTTTTATCACACTGGACATCATAGTAATAAGCACTTATTCAATTATATATTAAATTTATAACATTCATACTTTTATAGCACAGTGTTGAAAATCAATGTTACCATTCAGTCCACACCTACATTTAGGAGAAGAATACTTATACCTTGTCAGCTTGGCTTCGGAAAATACATGGTTATTATACGAGTATATGTATATTAATTTTCATGGATATGACGCTCAATTCATAGCTAATGACCGCCCCAATAAGGCACTAATATTCTCCATTACCAATGACAATGACATTTTTGACTTCATTTTCGTGTCAGGACTATCCATCCTTAAAAACTAGCTTATGCTCGCGGCTTTGCCCGCGTGGCCAAATCCTTTCTTAGCGGAGGTCTACGTGGTAAAACCTACCTGTATGCCAAATTTCAACTCAATCCGTCTTGTGGTTTGGGCTGTGCGTTGATAGATCAGTCCGACAGTCACTCCTTCCTTTTATATATTTAGATACACGATAAGTACTAGTAAGTAAACTGAAGAATGGCGATAGAATAAATTATGATAACACTAATACATCCAATAATGAGGCTCATATTAATGGGATAATGTTGCCATAATAATATTTTCGGTCGATTGTTTATATACACTTCATTGCAACGAGAATAGATTGTCGTAGATTTTTATCTGTAAAGAAAATAAAATAATTTGTATTTTATATGTCAATGGTATGTAATGGTAAATAGCTACTTCCAACATTTTACCTTGACAATTAAGTAATTGTTCCGATAATATTACCAACATATCTTCAAAGTAAAATTCAACGATTTCCATATATATACTCGGAATAACTGAAGAGATATAATATAAAATGATTTGGGTAAACCATAACAGTGAAGCAAGTATTTTCTGTAAAAAAAATGATGTATTAATATTATGATTTCTTATTCTAATAATACCGACTTTGGCTATGGGCAGTTACATTTTCTACATAGCTGACATTTGGGGGTAGAAAATATACACATAAATGAAATATATAACATTAACATTAACTTAAGGGGTGACTGTAATGAAATACGATTAATTTATGAATGAAAACTTAAATGTTTATAAGCAAATTCATACCTCCTCGCCGTAATTGTGGACACGGTCGATCATAAACATTACAAACCGTATGAAAGTGCTGCCAATTGTAAAACGTATCTGGAATAAATATTTCGTATAATATATTTTATGAAATAGGCATAATAAGGTTATTAGGTTGACATTGCAAATTGCGCCGATTATTTCGTAGAATTACATTTTTTTAACAAACAACTGTCAATCACGAATAGAATGTAGTTAAATAACCTAGACCCAGCTCTGGCAATAGCCATTTATATACTGATCAACATTAAAAAAAGGTGATGACAGACTGTTTCAAAATGGGCCAAACCACATTGTTACCTAGAAACTAAAACAAACGCAGTAGTATAAAGTTTGCTTATACCATTACTGTTGGTATCCCAATATTTTTGTGAAAATTATTCGTGAGCTCCAATAACTTCTTAATAAACTTGTTTGTAAATTTTATCTTCATTTCTGTATCCGATGATGATGACGTCAATTCTTGGCTCAAGGAGGTTCTCAAGGACAACACGCACTTACGATACATATCAAACATAAGTAGCAATCGGTGATAACCAACAAAATGTGTAATATTGATCCCACCAAAAACATTCTGTAAAAAACTAGCCAAGTCTCGATGGAGCTGCTTGTTTATCTCTAAAAAGTAATGAAATCTAGACAAAGTCGTGCCAAGTATAAGGTTCCTTACTGCGATTTCTTTATTATTATAGTTAATGTTGTGTGACTTGGCCGTTGAAGGGTACACAAGGGTACAAAACCAGATGCTCCATGACACTTGGATCGCCTAAACATAAGTATTATTGAAATACGCAGCTTTATCAAGCCTACAATTGACTGGTTATCCAATCAACGTTTTCCAAGTGGAAATTTTCTATCGTGAATGGGTAGCGGACAGATTGGTGCAATAGTGTCATGGAGCACCTGGTATAATACCCTTGTGTACCCTTCAACGGCCAAGTCACACAACATTAACTATAATAATAAAGAAATCGCAGTAAGGAACCTTATACTTGGCACGACTTTGTCTAGATTTCATTACTTTTTAGAGATAAACAAGCAGCTCCATCGAGACTTGGCTAGTTTTTTACAGAATGTTTTTGGTGGGATTTCACTTATTTTTGTAGAAACGCTATATTATAAGGTTATCAGAAATACAAACCGTAAGCGCGTTTTAAAATACAGTCAGCGCCATCTAGATACGTGTGCGTTCACTCTTAGTCCAATGCATCATAATATTATACCGGGAAGTGGGCCTAATTAAACTTGCAAGATTTAATTACAGACAGACAGACCGACAGGTGAAAGTAAATAAAAGCTTGTAGTAAAGGCGGTATGTCGATCTCTTCTAATAGTTTGGTTGGGCTCTTATTTTAGTTGGCCACGCTAGATATCGCCTGATCATAACTGACGATTTACGACACATATACACACTCACATATATGGCTCATTCTCATTTTAGGTCAAATTTGATGGTCACACGGTTATATTTACTAAACGGTTAAAGAAAGAGACATAAATTTTGGATAGGTGAATAAAACATATATTAAGCTACAAAATAAATAAAGATTGTCATAATAGACGCAAAAAATAATATTACAATTTAACATGAAAGGTCAAAAACAGGGCCATTTTTCGTATTCTCATGGTGTCACACTTTCCGTTGCAGTGAAACATTTGGGCACTACTTTAACAAATTTCGGTGTATCTGTATATAACATATACCAAAATTTTCGCAAACAATTACACTTTACGGTATACAGTCTAAAAAAAGCCTTTCATTATTACTTTAAATTTAAAATGACATAATGCGGCGGTCACACGATTTTAGGTGCTTTAAATTTGCGTAGTTTAACGGCTGCTGTTAAACACAACATCAACAATCCAATACAGAGATCGATTCATTTCAATGATGGCCATGTATTGCAATCGTAGAAGTAGGATCTAGGACTTATCGAGCCGTGGGAAAAAATATAATTGCCAAGTTTCAATTTGTTCATGGGTGTATCGATCACTTGCATGGACAACATTTTTATGCATTGTATTTTAGTTATTTAAATCAAAGCTAGCTTTTTGAAACTCCAAAATGTGCGAGATAAAGATGTAGTATTTTATTTTATACATTATACCTAAACTTTCCAGAATTTCACCAAAAAGGGATATTTTCGTCACCAGCGTGGCATCACCTTCATGGCGTTTTTACCACGAAGGTGATTTTTAGGCCACAAAAGTGATTTATTTGTATTGTTTTCTTTTGAAAGGGCCTTTTTATCAACTAAAAAGTACTTTATCTGTTATGTAAGGGTTTTAATACATACATACCAAATTTCTGACTAATAAAAAAGTAAAGTGAAATAAAAAGTAATATCTCAAATTACGCATATTTTCTTTTGTAGTGAGGTTTGTTGTTACGTAGAATGACGTTTTATTGTACATTTTTGGTAGATTTAGTCTTTAAAAAGGGTTTTACTTGAAAAAGTTGTGAAAAAATAATGACTGAATCACTTTCGTGGCGCCGAAAGTTTCAAAACTGTTTTTCTTCGAAATGAAACGTCCGATTTAAATAATTTATATAAATGTTTACTCGTGCTATCCAGCTCTATAAAATATTATACACAAACATTACAAATAAGCAATAAATAAGAATTGCCATGAAGGTGACGATGAGAATCGATTCCATGAGAATGAGCCATATACTATGCCTTAAATATATTTTAAATTAATAAGTTGGATATTACACAATTTTAACCATTGACTGCAAATGTAACTTTGTAATCTTATACATTTATATGAGATTACAAAGTTATTTATGCAGATGAATTATCTCGAAAACGAGACCGAAATTGCATGTTTTTTTAGTTTTCCTATGGCTTATACAATAAATTCTAAGTTTGTACCAAATTTCAGCTCTCTGAGTTTATGGGAAGTACTAGTTCTATTTTGATGATCATGAGTGAGTGAGTGAATGAATGAGTGAGTGTCGAAAATGCGAAACTTTGCTTTCGCTTAACTTCGGAACTTAATGACCTACAGACTTGAAATTTTGGATTTTAAGTATGTAATTATAGCTTACTGGATGACGAAAATTTCTGTGTTCTGGTCTTATCCAGAGGTTCTCAAATAGGGGCCTGAAAATGCGACGAAATGGTTCCTGTAAAGATGGTACGGCAGTGCTTGCTTCGCGCTCGACTTGGCGGGGGCACTACCGTGCCCCCAGATGAGGGCTACGATAATGAATACAATTGTTAAGGTTATCATTTTTATTTTGAAATTTTCAAAAGTATAAGCATTTATAAAAATATCAACACAAAATGCAAATATTAGTGCCAATGTAAAATAAACATTTTTGTTCAATGAATTAATTACAACAGTTGGAAATGAAACAGATGCCTGTTGGAGAAAATTGAAATAATAATTATCATTTGTAACCAAAGATAAACCGACGAGAACAATAAAGTCTATAATGGCAAAAATGTCATGTATGGGAACAGAAATACATCCTTTAGTTATAAAAAAATATTTGAGACGAGTAGTAATTAAGTATGAAGATAAAATTGCACAATAAGCAACGCAATAAAACTTGATCATTGTGTTTATAATTGTGGATCGGTGTACGTTTTCGTATAGGCCGAATATTATTTTTATGAATTTAAAATCCATTTTCTATCTGGTCTTTCTTTAGTGAATATTAGGATATGACTGTCAGAAATTATATGAAAACTAGTCTTTATACTCCATTGTATATTATTATGAATTATTATGATAGTGTTGCTTTGTGACTGCAATATACAAATTGATACTTTACATATAGATAGTATTGAAATTAACGTATGCGATAGGATCAACTCAATAATTACGCGATTGTTTTGAATGAATTGCTTACGATACATCATAGGTATATATTTTTAAATAAATAAAAAATGCCATTTATTGCCAAAAAGAAAGGGTACAATATCCTAAATCTACTTAAATCTACTAAAACCACATACACTAACTTAATAAAATAAATTACTTATATCATATAGTAATTTATCGTATTATTTCGTAATTTATTTTATTAACGTAATTTATTTTATTTTATTTCGTAATTTATACTATCGTAAGTTATTTTATTTCTTCCTCAACATTAACGTAGTTATCCTAATAACCTGCCCATTGTCATATCATCCGGGTTTTCACCAATTTAATAAAACTAAGACTGTTTATTTATTTGTATATAAGCATGACGATTCTTGTTATAGCAATTAGAAAAACGAATAAATATTTGTATAATTATTATTTATATCTAATTATTATTATATTTATAATTACTCGTAATATATAAGAGACTAGCAAACCCGGCGAACTCCGTTTCGCCACCAGATGGTTTCCTGAAAAATTCCTGAATTTTCTTTGCTATAAACCTCACGGAGCCCGAGACCTTTCCAACGAATGCAAAACCGTGGAAATCGGTTCGTGCGTTCTGGAGTTATAGCGTCAGGGAGGAAAACCCGACTTATTTTTATATAGTAGAAAATATCATATTTTTATGCAAAAATATATGAAATTTCAATATAAAAATACGTAAATAAAAATGATTTTTTAAATACTGCCTAAAACGTTTCGAACTGTCATCTGATGTCTGATAGCGCGTGACGTCATACCACTGGCTGGTCCTTACGCTTCCTATGAAATGTTCCTGATTTCGACAAATTTTAATTATTCATAACTTAAAAACCACTAAACCGATTTTGATGCAACTTATGCTGTGCCCTTAGTTGGAGCACACTTAAACCAAAAATAAAGTCAATAACCAAAATGAATATTATATTTTCAGAGAGACATTTTAGTTATTGACTTTATTTTTGGTTTAAGTATGGACCAACTAAGGGCACAGTATAAGTTGCATCAAAATCGGTTCAGTGGTTTTTATGTTATGAATAATTAAAATGTGTCGAAATCAGGAATCTTTCATAGGAAGCGTAAGGTCCAGCCAATGGTGTGACGTCACGCGCTCTGATTGGCGTTCGCATTCGCGTAATAATAAGTAAATTTTTTTGAAATTAAAATTGATTTTATTCAATTTTGGCTTGTAAATAGATCCTTAAAATGTGATTTTAGGTTTTTAATACTGTCTTTTATGTGAAAAACATAACTTTATATCAATTCGTAACATGTGTCAACATCCCTATTTAACCTCAAATTCACGATCCACATAATTTACACAGTTCAACTTACCACCTTAAAGACAAATGCCTGCTGTTGAAGTTTAATAAAAAATTGCCCAAGAACACGCTTTTTTTTTGTATTCATCCAAGGAGAGCCATTGGCTACTACGTTGCCAGTATTAATTCGAAATAAGGTTGCAATAAAACTTATCAATATCCTTCGCGCTGACACGGCCATTACCACCTTAAAGACAAATGCCTGCTGTTGACATTTGCCCAATACGCGCGTGGTCCGTGGTTTCCAATTGAATAACTTATTTTTTTTACTTTTTTTTCATTTCTTTTGAAATTTTTCCTGAATTTTCTTTGCTATAAACCTCACGGAGCCCGAGACCTTTCCAACGAATGCAAAATCTTGGAAATCGGTTCGTGCGTTCTGGAGTTATAGCGTCAGGGAGGAAAACCCGACTTATTTTTATATAGTAGATAATTAGTTGATAGTAAAAAAAAACATATGACATCTGGAACTTATTGCTCCAAGTGTGTAATCGGAATTATATACGAGTATAAACAATTTGAAAAAAAATCATACACCAGCTGAATTCGTACAAATATGTTTTTATTTTAAGTGCACAATACTAATATTACATATAACATAATATATTAACCACAACGCAGCGTCGACATTATTTTAAAACGTTATTTTTATACCTCATTTCCAAAATTAATAATTAACATGACCGGTCATAAATTTCACAATAAATGTCATAAAATATAATCCGACAGTATAACGAATTTATTTGTTGTCTATAAAATCAGGTAATACACTGAAATTATACATTCTTTGAACGAACGAACCAACAAGAATAGATTTGTATGTCACCGTGAACTCCTCCGCCTTCTATTTTAACATACATATTATAAACACATTTAAACTCTGCAACAATGTTGACGACATGGTTAAGATTTTTTATGACTTAATTCAATTGGCGATTAATGAATTTGTCCCTACTTTTGTTTTCACACACAAGAACAACAAAAAACCTCCTTGGTTTAATAAATCATTATCCAGGTTACTATCTGAGAAAGAAAAATATAGAAATAAATATAACATCTATAGTAATCCACGCGACAAATTGAGCTATGATATTTTGCGACAAAGATGCCAAGATTTAATGACACAATGCCATAATCAATACAAACACAAAATAGAATCGGGTATAGTAAAATGTCCTAAAATTTTCTGGCGTTACATTAAAGAAAAGCGTGGAGGGCTATCTAATCTCCCTGCCAATATGCACAATGGCGAAACTACTGCCAAAACAGGTAGTGATATAGTAAATTTATTCGCTCATTATTTCTCCTCGGTCTTTAATTCCAGTAGTAGTCAGTGTGATAATCTTAATAATTATTCTGATAGTTCCAATAATAATACGCTGAGTAGCATTAAAATTAGTGAATATGATATTTCTAAAGCTTTAAAAAAATTAGACATCACTAAAGGGTCGGGACCTGATTCCATACCACCTGTATTTTTAAAAAAATGTACTAAAGTTCTTACATTACCATTAAGTATAATAATTAATTTTTCCCTCAAGACTGGTACATTTCCCACTGAATGGAAAAAAGCTAGAATAGTTCCCATACATAAAAAAGGTGACCCAGCAAACGTCAATAATTATCGCCCCATTTCTATTTTATCTTGCCTTGCTAAGCTCTTCGAAACATTAGTTTGTCCAATTATCACACGCCATATTGATGCTATAATCACAAAAGACCAACATGGTTTTAAATCTGGACGTTCTGTAGTTTCCAACCTCACTATTTACATGTCAGATTTGTCTGAAGCTTTAGATAATAGAAAAGAAGTAGATGCAATTTACACAGATTTCTCCAGTGCCTTTGATAGGGTCGATCATGTTCTGTTATTACAGAAACTACAATTTAATGGTATACATGGATCTTTACTAGATTGGTTTAAGTCATATCTATTTAATCGCTCTCAAATAGTTGCTGTCGACGGCTATGAATCCCACATTTATTTTGCCCAATCTGGTGTTCCCCAGGGTTCACATCTTGGGCCGATACTTTTCTCAATATTTATTAATGATATCGTTAATAATATACAACACAGTAAATGTTTACTTTTTGCAGACGACTTAAAATTATATAGAAAAATAGAATCATTTAACGACACAGTTCTTCTGCAACGAGATCTTAACAACATTCACAATTGGTGTATTGCAAACTCTATGTCTTTAAATACCAACAAATGTTACCATATCAGATTTTCCAAGAAAAAAATTAATAACTATTGTGTGACGTATAATATAAATAATGTAAATTTACAGAACGTCGATGAAATTCGCGATTTAGGTGTTACAATAGATAGTAAGTTAAATTTCATTTCACACACAAACATAATAGTGAAAAAATCTGCGCAAATGCTAGGATTTATTAAACGTAATACAAAGGGTTTCAAGCAATATAAGACACTTTTAATACTTTATAATGCTTTGGTTCGTAGCCATTTAGAGTTTGCTAGCACTATTTGGAATCCGTTTTATGCAGTTCATTCTCAAAGAATTGAAAACATACAGAGACACTTTACACGACACATCAGTTACAACTTACAAAAGTATTTACTACCGAAAATCTTATGATGACAGGCTAAAATATTTTAAGATGCTATCTCTCCGCAAACGTCGTAAACTAAATGACTTACTTTTCTTACACAAAACCGTAAACGGACAACTCGACTCTGTTGACATTACACAGCACATCCACTACACCGTCCCTTCACGACTACCTAGATACCCTACAACCAATCTTTTCTTTACTCCTACCTGTAAAACAAACCTTGGGCTTAACTCGCCAATTATTAGAATATGCCGTGAATATAATTCACTAATAAAGTCCTCTCCAAAAATCGATCTATTTGGTGACTCATTAATGCAGTTCCGAAAAAATGTAATGGAATCTTTTTCTTCAGATGCAATACCAACTTGTACATCTGAAGAAAAAGGGTCTGATAACATCTAACAATTTTTATTTTGTTATTCTCTCTTTTTTTTTTTACATTATTCTTATCCATAGTTTTGTTTCCCATACCATTCATTCTCTTTTTTTAAAATTTAATTTTAAGGTCAACATGTTTTCCAATCGCAAATGCTGAGGCCTCCCCTAATTGAGAAAACACCTAGGTGTTTTGTACAAACAATGTTATTGTCACTAGAGTTTAAGGTGTTTTTTTGTCGGCGGCCCTTAATAATAAATAAATAAATAAATAAATAAATAACACATATTACAATGATTGCATGAAAATAACAGCTAATTTTATACAATTAGTGAGCATTGCAGTAAATATTAAACTACGAAGCACACCATTTCGATTCAGGTCCATAAAATAATATTTTTCTAGAAAGTAAACTGAAGAATGGCAATAGAATAAGTTACAATAACGCTGACACATCCAACAATGAGGCTCATGTTCATGGGATACTGTTGCCAAAATAGTATCTTTGGGCGATTTGTAATACAGCTCATCGCGTCCAGTATAGATTGTCGTAGCTTTTTATCTATAAAAGAAATAGAACATTTTGATCAATATATTCATGTAAAATTTTCATAAGTACCTTCAATTACTGGGCTAAAGAGTCAACATCTTATGACTCTTGAGTAAGAAGCGTTGGTGCAGTGCAGAGTTTCGCATCATTGCGAAACCCTAGGTAGCACTGTACTGATTATGGGCAGTGTTATCTCTTAACATCAGGAGAGCGTCTTGCTCGTCTTCTTACTTCTTCACATAAAAAGAAAAAAAATACCTTGACAAATAATTAATTGCTCCGAAAGTATAACCAAAATATCTTCAAAGTTACGTTCAATTCGTTCCAAATATATGGTCGGCAGGATTGACGAAAAAAAGTACAAAGTTATATGGACAAACCATATAAAACTGTCACTTACATTCTGAAAAATAACATTTAAACAAGTATTATAATATGATTTATGGACTGTTATTATATCAATTCGTATTTATACTTTACAAGGTTTGTTATTCACAAAATAAAAAAAGAAATCATCAGTCATGGTTGGCCCTGACTGAGAGAGATCAGTTGAACTTTATGGCTAAGGTATCCCACAATTGGAATAGAGCGCCAGACCGCGCT
This sequence comes from Hemithea aestivaria, assembly GCA_947507615.1. Taxonomy (NCBI): domain Eukaryota; kingdom Metazoa; phylum Arthropoda; class Insecta; order Lepidoptera; family Geometridae; genus Hemithea; species Hemithea aestivaria. The sequence continues at coordinate 3,197,425 of OX382328.1, forward strand.
TTATTGTCAGGGTCATACAAATTTGATTATTACAAAAAAATCTGTCCTAGATCGCAACCGCTTTCTCGCATGTCCCAGCTCTGTGTGACACCAGCAGTTTAAATGGTTAAAAAAATATTGCATCAGCTTATCCTAATGTGTAGCATTTTGCAGACGGATGAAAGGCGAATGAGAAGGCCTGTGGTTTGGCAACTTTATCAATTTACACGATTTTAAAAACTAACGCGTTATACATCTTATTAAGAGCGTAAGTATCGAGTGACACTTTCTCGCTCGCACTAATTGACAAATTTTGAAATATAAATTCATAGATTCTTCTGATCTTGAAGAATGTTCAATAAATTAATTCTATGAATTGATATTTCAAAATTTGTCAAATAGTGCGAGCGAGAGAGCGTCACTCGATGTATACGCTCTTAACTACGACTATTAAATATTATGTGAAAATATTGACTAATCTTACAGACATTAAAGTCGAAGCTAGGCTGGTTTTCAGACAATTTTACTCGTGTAATGACTTTAAGGGGGTCATCCCATGTGATGATCTCAAAAAATCCAAATTGTTTTTATATAAATTGGTTTCCAAACATGTCGAGAATACGGTAGTAAAGTGATTTTTGAAAATTCGAAGTCGTTTTAAAGATACAGCCTGTTTGGAGCGCTGAGTTGGCAGTTGGGATCCAGGCCTATTGTGTACCGTCGGCTTTATACCTGGCTCTCCTTTTATACATATATCCATTTATACAAGCTTAGACAAATTTCTACAGGCTTAAACAGAAATTTCTAGTTATTAAGTATTTTACCGAAGTTATTTTAGTCTTGGTTGAACTTCGAAGAGTGCGACAACTACAAATAATTTTTTTCATAATGAATGGACGGAAAGGAAGTATGGGCAACGTATTATCACAAATGTTCTTCAGATGAAAACCCTCAACATCAATTTTGTCCAGAAGGCGAAGACAGTTGGTGTAAATGGCGTAAGGCAGAAGATAACAATGAGCTCGACCAATTTCATCACGATAAACCACCTCTAATACCAGAAGTACAAGTAGCTATCAAACGAAGGTGTTCGAAGATTTATCGAAAGACGAATTATTAATTCGTTGTTTAGGAGCAGAGACACAAAACAATAACGAATCTTTGAATTCGTTGATTTGGACTTTTGCTCCTAAACATCTTCATTCTGGCCCCAAGATTGTTGAAATTGCTAGCTACTTATCAGTTATTATCTTTAATGAAGGTTTTGAAGGTGTTTTAAAAGTGATGTCGGTTATGGGATGCCCCATTGGCCGCGAAGCCCATACGTATGTTGAGAAACGTGATGAACAGCGAATCTCACGTTCTGAGCAGCGCGTAAGTGATGTCGTTAAACAATCCAGGATTGACTCAAGAGCTGCACAATCGACTTTAAAAGAGTTTCAAGAGGAAGAGGAAGGAATACTCTATGGACCAGGCATCGCCGATTGAGGGTAAGTTGAGATTTTCATAGTTTTAAATGGACTTGAAACTTGAAACGCGTTTTTCTCAAAACTGTGTGTTTATGAACTTTCCTCCATCGTATCTCAAAAACAGCTTGACCGAATAACTTGAAATTTATAGAGCACACTCAACACATGTAAACGCATGGATTCACCTATTATCAATCGAAAATTTCCTAAATTTCGATTTTTTTATAGCGAAAAACAAAAAAAAATACGCAAAATTCACAACTTTTTTTTCAAATGTCTACCAAAGTTCCAATTTCATGTATATTCATTTGATAATAGTCCATTCCGTGCATTTAGGCTTACGGATTAAAACGCCGTTATTTTTTTTTTTCAGATAAGCCAAACAGCCGGAATCGTGGAGGAAGTGCGAGCTCATTTTTTCGAGGTGGGGGCGTTCAGAACGCTGTAACTCAAGTTCTAGACAATATTTTAAGCTTAAGATTTATATTTATACTGTCGAAATATAATATGTTAATAAATGATAATAAACTTAAAGCTCTATCTATTTACTGGTCGTAGAAAAAAAATCCTAAAAAATCACTAAAAAACAGGGCGTCACATGGGATGACCCCCTTAAGGAGCTCACTCTTTGAGGTCGCAACACTGGCTACTACAGTTTGACTTTTATATCCGTAAGTTAAGTCGGTATTTTTCATGGTTAATTTATGTAACGTTCATACCTCCTGCCCATAATTCTGGACACGATCGATCATAAATAGCAGGAACCTTACAAAAATGCAGATAAAAGTGCAACGAATCTGGAAAAAAGTGGAAGTGTATTTTTATATTATATTTAATTGAAGCAAGCGTTTAAAGTGTAGACTGATCCATATCAAGTAGTTGTGCACTATAGAATTTTTAAAGATTATGACAGTCCGCCGTGATCTGGCAGCCTAAATCAGTTATTTTTTTATAATAAAATACTTCCTGCCCCAAACCAAGAGCGACCGTCTCAGCTAGGTGATATCATATTGAGTATAAATTCATCTATTGAGGTAAAACCCTGAGCTTAAGCCGACAGATAATAACTATATTATACCTCTATAATAAACATAATAATAATAATAAAGTGTATACCATAACTTTGGGTATCAAACAATTTTTCTGAAAATTGGTCGTGAGCTCTAATATTTTTTTTATAAATTCATCTGTTAATTGTAACTTCATTTCGGTATCCGATGATAATGACGTCATTTCTTGATTCAGGGAGGTTCTCAAGGACAATACACAGTTTCGATACATATCAAACATAAGTAGTAACCTATGATTACCAATCAAATTAGTGATATTGTAAAAGCCTACTACCATTAGAAAGTATACAAATGTATTTTCTATGTTTGAGTAATATAGGAAGTAATATATTATGCCAAGAATATTCACACAAAATATCATACAAAATGACAATGTAACGTAATAATTAAAATGTAATAATTTAAAATTAAAAGTAGGAAATGAATCTGATGCTTTTTGTACAAAGTCAAAATAATAGCGATCATTTGTAACCAATGATATACAGATCAATTGTACAAAATTGATAAATATTAACACTGAATAGAAACAAAAAGATACATTATTATTGCTTATTGCAAACACATAATTAAGACATGAAGATACAGCTGCACAATACGCAAAACAATATAACTTGATCACTGCTTTTATAATTTTGGATTGGTGTATATTTTCGTACAGGCCGAATAATATTCTTGTGAATTTAAAATCCATTTTGTAAAGCCCGCTCTCCATAACGTTTGTTAAGTTACTGAATTAGACTTGACATAAATACATTTAAATGTTCTTTCTGTAGTTACCTATATACTTTGTATATTAGTAAATTAAAATTGTTATAGATTGTTCAAAGATGATATCGTTGATCCTTGAACTTACTGACTGCATCTATAATAATTTCTACAAATGTACTCGTATATAATACCTACATACAAGCTAGGTAAACTTCTAAATTAAATAGACGGTTTTTGGTGGCTTTAGCCGTGACTGATCCCACTAAACAAAACCGTGTTACCAAGCCAGGGAGGAATTTCTCCGCCTAATTGACTATGATAACAATGACTATGTTGGTAATTGATGCAAACAGCAGCCACTGGTGTTGGAGACGACTATAACCGCACAGCATTTGCTTGAAATTCCTACTTGTGATATTTAAGTATTTATCTATTTGCAATTATTAATCATAATAATCTATAAATACACTGAATGAATGATTTATATCCAAATTTTTTATGTATATAGATATATAAGTATTTATTTATCTATTTGCAATTTATTAATCATAATAATCTATAAGTACACTGAATGAATGATTTGAATGCATGATTTATTTCCAAAAAAGGAAGGAGTTACACATGCAAACATATTCCTAATTACATTGTTACAGCTATGTTTCTGCATTCCATTCAACTACTTCTGTGAGTCTCAAACATAGGCTGTGTAGTCTGTGTCTTGAGACTCGTGAGATGAGATCTTGGTCCCCTGTTCATTCAAAACATAAAGATAATTGACATTGATTGTATTATAATATTTGGTTTTCTATTTTGATTTTTTTTGTATTTCAAAATAACGTTATTATATTTGCTAGCTTCTAAGATATTATAATTGTAATACAATGTTATGAAGTAATAGTAAGTCGACAGAGCATAATCAAATACCAATTAGTGATAAATAGTGAGACGAGCTGAAATACGGTTAATTATTAGGGTTAATTATTATTGTGTTTACTGAAGGAATAAATATACCAACGATGTGTTTTAAGATCACAATCAAATGGCGCAACTCACTCGCTCGCACAATAAATATCACAGTATTGGAAATGTGAATTCGACGTAGAATTAACTTGTTGAAGTTTTGTTTTGGTGGTCTGTTCGTCCGTCCGTCCGCGGCTTTGCGGAGAAACTATAAGATCTAGAAAGCTGAAAGCTAGACAGCTGAGTTACGCCATTTGATACCGACCTTAACTCTGTCATGTACCTTAACTCTGTCTGTGTGTGTGCTCTGTGTGTGTCTGTGTTTATATTTATTATGTATTTAAATTTATTTATTATGTATTTTGCCTAGCGGTTTGAAAGAGTTAGCGTTGTTGTAGGTACTAAATTATTTTCTATACTAACTTAGATTTCCGCCAGACAACCCTAATGTATCGATTAGCTACTGCAACCAAGATGGATTAACTCTACTACTAATAGGAGACATCCTCCGCTTCTGATCTGTGGAGACATCCGACATGCGCAAACCTATACGTCATAGATTAATAATATTAATATAATTATGTACTATATATGTACCTATATATATTATATGCTTTACATTATACATGATTATAATGTGTTAGTAAATTGCAAAACTAAAATCGTCAGCAATAGGATACTTGTGTTGACTAATGTACTAAGATACCTAATGTGTCTTCCAAACACCAGAACAAATAATAAATCAGAATCATCATTATTCGTACTTAGCGCCTGGGGTACAAATAAAACATGATATTCCATACAAAGGCAAAATTAATAGCTTAAATAATATTATGTTACGAAAATTTTGTTTACTCGATTATTGTTATACATATTCATGTTAAAATTGTTAGAATTAATTTAACACAGATTACCATAATATGCCTAATGCTTAAATTCCATTGGCTGGGTTAATTGAATTATAATTATTATGAAACCGCATTCATAAATTCATTGATTTCGCTTACTGATCAAATCCATTTCAAATGCATGGAATAGTTTACGCGTATCGTAGCCCGTGGCACTGCGCTGTGGCCATATGTCCACACGCATCGGATGCAGGCTAAACTGACCCTAAATGTTTTAAGCGATACAAAGTTAACGCTGGGATTCCCTTTGAACTCCCTGGTCATGTCATTTGATGTCCCGGACAGAAAGGAAAGTGTTTGTGTGGTTTGAGGGCGCAATGGCATTGGTAAGCGTAGCCTGAGGCAGTTATTATGCGATTTATTCATAGGCTTTTAATTAGTGTCAATTCGTGACATAGTCCCTTCGTTAGTCAATGATCAATTTTAACGATTGTGACGTTTATTATTATTAGTTTTACTAAAAATCTTTTATTTATATACACTTTATATTTTTGATATAAAATTGAGTCTAATAAGATAATAATCGTTAAAAATAAATGTTCTTATTTTTGTTTATTTTTCGGATGAAAACGATAAAAAGATCTGTTTGCGGATATCATCTTACGATCTTTTCTTTTTTATTTCTTGCTAAAATTATACTTGAAAGAGAATACTTTTATCATGTCCATTTCTAAGATTTTTCCTTATAATTTTTGTATTGCTTAATCTTTATTGACTGTTTTAGTTAAAACTTCGTAATAAAATCTAGCTTTGATGACATAATATAATATGGATGTTATGAATATGAAATGTTACCGACTGGTAGCTAAATATATTTCAAAGTAGTTAGTGTTCCAAGGAATATCTACTGAGGCTGAAGACGTTATTCTAAGGAAGAACAATATTATTAAATCAGAGTCCCAACTCAAAGCAGTAGACTCTAATAACTGTACTGCGTAACGTAAGTAATTGCCGAGGGCCGTAAATGAAATTCTGTATGCTAATTGACTAAATACAATTATGGAAGCGGGCCCAAGATTGTGCGAGTGGCACGGTGTAACTCCTCGCACTGAGAAATAAACTTGCTTCACTGGAAACGATCGTTCTGCACCCGTCATAACATTTATTAAATCAACTCGACCCAACACCGACGCAACATTACAAGAAACTCTCTAGAACTGCTCTCTTTTTTTTTACGTATCTGTTTAAAAACTTCAGTTTGAAGTTTGGCTTTTATAGGATCCAATTTTGGTCTAGCTTGTGACTAAATTAGTGCGGTTCTAGCCGATGCTGTCGGTTCAGCCAATTCCCATTTTGATATAATAAATTGACAACATTCATTCTTATGTAACTTTTCCTGAAAATCTAGGTGAAACCTTATTCGAGGCAGTCGTCGAACATTTTAAAACTGGTGTCTAACTTATTTTAAATTTAAATTTATATTGCTTGTCACAATAAAAAAGCTCTGATCTAAACAGATCTGATTAAAAATTTTAATGCGTGTAATATATAATAAATTATGTATCTCTTACCTCTTTTCATTCCTGAATCGGTTCTTCTAGCTGAAGCAATTAAGATAAAATTTAGTATCTAGGTAGCTTAGATCCTGAAAAGACACATTATATAGGTACCTTTCAATAGATAATACCGCTGTTCTAATCAGTAGTCAAAAACGTTAAAACAGCTCTGCTTCTATGAATGAAACAATTAATATAATAATGGCACATCCAGCAAGAGAAGTGGTGGTCCATCGTTAATTAAACCGAGGTAAAGCAAAGAGCAGGCACCTGCGATAACGTACTCTATTTACTACGGTTTCTGAGGTAACCCTTATTTATAACCTCAAACGTTTTTAGCACCAGTTTATTTGGGTATCCCGAATTTATTACACGTCACGAATTTAATTTGGTCCCATGGTGATAACTTTTACGAACTGTTAGCCCATTGACACGGCGTAAAGAGCTACTAGAACCGTAAATAAGTTTATATTACCTATAATTTTCAATAGGTGCGACGCTGAGTGTCGCAAATTGGATGTTTAATTAATTCCATCATTAAACCCCATTATGCGCTCCTTATACGGTGCTTTAACTTGAGTGTTCTTAGATGTGTAAATTTTAGTTTGAGATATAAATAGTCTTATATTCGTTCTTTTTACAATGAATTGTCAAAGTTTAATATAAACCCTGTGCGGTTCGTGCTACGACGTAGAGCGCCATTTATATCGTCGTAGCGACGTAGCGGGAGCTACGAGATGCTTAGTGAGCATTTGTAGCAAGTTTAGTGGAAGATTCCGCTCATTTTAATGCTTATTTCCTTTGAGTGTTTCTTGTATTTTCTTGAAGACGCTTTTGAAATTGTATGGTTGAGATAAATTGTGGGACTGGTTGCTTTATAAGGAGTCTCAACTGTAATGTGTTTATTAATGAGTATCTTTGTTTAATATAAATTAATTTGCTTTCGTGAAATATTTAATGATGTTTTAATAAAATATTTTAATGTGGATTTCCATTAACTTTACTCTCCCTGTAGAATTGGTTCGTGAATTACGCTTCCATTATTCATTAGGCACGAGAGTAAAGGTCGATAAAAGATTACTCGGTTCGATCACTATTCCAGTTTATTTATGAATGCTAATAAAATAAACCTAAAATCAATCTCAAATACAAAAATATATCGTTGTGTACGTGGTGGGGTTAATAAAACTAAGGCTATTTCAGATTCAGCTCAGTATTGATTGTCTAGATTAGATTAAATAACATTTTATTGCAACCCACACGTAAAAGAAATACATATAGCAAAAAGAATATCACTGACAGTTAATAAGTGCAAAAACTGACAGTTTTATCGGTAAAAAACGGAAGAGAGTCCACTGGTCCCCCAAAATTTCGTTTCCCAGAATAAAGTTGTAAATTCGGCACCGATTTGGGAGCCCATTGGTCTCCCGGCAGGAGACCGATCAATAATACCAGGAGGACATCATGGAGGCAGTCGTTAGGCCATGTTGCAGGCCTTCTAGAGAAAGAGAGAAAGAAAGGGTGGGTGCGTGCGTGTGTGTGTGTGTGTGCGTGTTTGTGTGTGTTTGTTACTTTTTTACGCCTAGATTACTAAAACCCTGGAACAAAACATAATCTAATTTTCAGTGGGTAACCCGCTTCACCCGCTTTATCCACTTTTTGCACAACTATTTAGTAAAAATTTCTCAGCACTCCCAGGATACCACTAAAGTAGTCAGTTGTAATAGTTTATTCATACTCGTAAAATCATAACAAAAGTTCATATATGCTCAAGCACTCGTTTCTCATCGTAAAATTTAGGGTTTTACGTTTTCTTTAGGCCTAAATAAACGTTATCAAATATTTTCTCTGCATAAAGTCTTTGTTAGAAAAATGTGTGAGCTTAAGATAAATCGAGCCTTGATCGATTCCTGAGGAGAGTCGCCAAGGGACTATCAAAATCCTTTTATCTTCATATTATATATATTTGTTAGCTAAGTCTTCGGTTATACTTACCACTTTAAAAGAAATCAGTGTGTTATTCCGGGAAAAACTCAGTCAAAATTTTGATTTGAATCAATATTTTTTCTATATTTAGGTAACAAAAATTGTAGAAAATTGCTAAAAGTATAATGAATTTAAAAGCTTATAATACACAATTTTCTTGATTGGGTCATACTTTACCTTTTTACAAAGCAACAACCTCAAAAATCCCTTTAACAAGCTAATATAAGAGTCATATTTTGTTTAAATTAATATATTTATCGCCAACAAAAAGGGCATCACGCCAGCGGGTCTGTTTAATCTTCGTCCAAAAATATAAATTTTATAACATCACGTGAATTAACGAGCCTTTACACCATTTCCTTAGGCTGTGAGGTGTTTTCATAAGGCTATAAATCCATGAGGCCTGTAGTCAGAAGCCTTCTTTGAGGTTCAACCAGATACAACAGGTTTTATGATCTCGGCAGCTTTGCACTGTCGACCAGTACATTGGATTGCAAACTTCTAGTGGTGCACTGAGGCCAATGGTTATCTTGGATAACAGTTCCTGTCACTGTTTTATCATTTCATAATGAGTGATATGTACTGTTCCCAATTATTCTTAACACATTATTATTTGGAATAATAATATATTCACTGGCCTTTACTTGTGCAATATTATACTACGCTCGTTAAACGGAGACAAAAGTTTAAATTCTATTGATTGGTTTCCCAGCCCACTACTAACCTTCAACAGCACATATAACTATACTCGTTGCAGCTGAATAGATAATAATATAATGCAGGTAGTAAGATTATGTAGCAGTATTGAGATGATATTGAGGAAACCTGTTCTGATATAAAAAAAAATACTAGACAAAGATTAACGCTCGAACAATGTGCTAAAAGGAAAAATGTTACAGAAAAAACGTAAATCAATCAATTATAATAATTATCAGCTACCGCATTACCGTATTTCAAGGCAGCATAACATTAAGTACTGACACTTACACAATACAAGTGCCAACCGGAAAATTCTTGCTTCAGGAAATCTGGATTATGAATGTAATAAAACGGCTAAAATGAGTGTTCCCAGAGGAAGAAACGAATGCTCGCCTTTGATGCCGCAAATACTCAAATGGGATTTCTAGTATTAACTAAGCTTTAGAAAATGAATTCGAGTTTATGTTATTAAGTATACATAGAAGCATCTTGGCGACCTTTTTATGTATTCGTAATACGTTTTTATATTATGCTAAGACCCGGATGTAATAAAACGCACAGTAAGATTTGTTTTCCATTTTCCTATTATAACCGCTCGCAAAACTTGATAGTTTATTCTAGGAAGCCTAACATAAAGCAAATACATTTCGAAATATCGGCACCCGTTGACTTGTATAAAATTTGCTATGTAAAATAATAATTAGACCATAGCTGATAACATAAACTATCATCGTATTCTGCGGTATTACTTACGATAACTAATGTCATTTGTTCGCTTAGTACCTGGTTTAATCCTAGTACAATCGTCAGTCCACGTTTTGTTATAACACGGATTCAGTTAGATCATGTGTACCTTTAAAACCGTTGTTTACATAGGTACATAGTACAAAAATACTTTGTTGCTGCGTAGAAATTAAATTAACAAATTATTGCAGTCTTTTTTAAATCACAGTATCTTACATTCTTTCATCAATCATAATTTTATACATCAAAATATATGTAAAAGTTTACTACTTCTAAGCACTTAGATAAATTTCAGCGACAAGACAAACATTGGAGGCTATTCATTCAGAAAACTGTATCGTCCAATCACAAGATATAGGTCATCTCGACATAAATCAGTGGAACAGCCGTAATAAATTCGAACCCGGTGGCCATATCTGGTCCTGGTTTATCCAGCTATTTGCAATATAGCCACGCTGTGGACCGATAAAAAGATACCCGACTCAAAAAAGCGAGGAATCAATAAACGGATTAGCCCGATCCGTGCCGATTGCGCCAAAATAGCCGCGTGTTATGTTAATTTTAAGTCATCATATTTTATGTTTATGAATGCTTTTGTTTTAGTTAACGAGTCCATGAAAGCTTATGATGTAATATGGACAATAGTAACAATGTACTAGTAGGTAAATGCTACGTAAAACTGAAATTTTATAAATCCTAGCGTGAGCCCGTACTATAGTTTCAGGACCTGAAGCTTCATTTTTTTTATGAACCCGCGGGGACTTCTTCCCGCTTAATAGAATATTATCAGTGTTTCTCTACTATTATATTATGCATGTGTTATCAAAATCCATTGAGTAGTTTTAAAGATAAAGGCATACATAAGGACAGACAGACGTGAGAAGTAACTTTATTTTATACTATGTAGTGATGTATATGGAATCATGTTATTTCTAACTTCAATAAATAAATAATCTTTTTTATACTTTTAACTTCTTTCTTCTTTGTATAACGAGCGTTTACTTACTATGATTCTACAATAATTGTACCTCTAATACAATATTTAGTTATTCTTTCTACAAACTATTGTGAAATTCTGGGGAAGATCAAACATCAAAATTTTTCTTCACGAAAAACTAAACTGCAAAATTAGAAATATCCAAAGACAAATAGGCGCTCGGTAACCCCGCGACGCCGAAGAATTTTATCGGAGAAACAAGGTCGGTATTAGCGTAAATAGATTTTAGAGCTGCTAACATTTTATGGCTTTAAATTTTTCAATTTGATGCCGGAAGACTGGTATTAATGTTGTTTGAGAATTAATTGGAAACCAACGACCATTTATTTCTGCAGGTATTGAACATGAAAGAATTTTATAGACATTTATATATACTTAGTAGGTTTGCATTGAAGTTTTATTTTTAGATTAACACCGCAAGCACTATAAGACTAAGGTATCACTACATAGTACCTATAAAATATAGTTGCTTCAACTTACATCTTTCAAACTACGCAACAGATTTTGATGCGGTTTTTTCATAGATAAATTGATTCAAGAGGGAGGTTTATATGTATAAAACATGCATAATACAGCAGAGAAACACTCATCATTTTCTGTTAGACACAACGAAATGCGGACGTCTTCTTCTTCTTCTTCTTCTCCGAGACCTGGTCTCATTTACTTGGGGTCGGCCTTCCTCGCAACGAAATGCGGACGTGTCCGCCAGTAAAGTTTATTATCATATGGCTACGCAAGTACTTAAGGTTGGATCTATCATGTAAGTATAATAAAATATCTATTAAACAAATCTAAGCAGGATGGAGGTATCTATCTATCAAAATATAAAATAAATAAAATTTAAAGCTAAAAATTCCGTTATTTCATCTACAAAACCTTCCGAATCAACATCAACAAAAGCAAACTTAACAAAGAGCGAATTAAGCGTGTGCCTACAAACAGAGGCTCTATTAAAGTTGCAGGGCACGCGACGATGTGCAGAAGGCTTGCAATCCGTCACCTCGCTCAATGGACGCTGATTGTGACTCGCAATTTTTGTTAGCGAGTGAATTTGCGCGATTCATCCTGACTGTTACGCTGCGTCCGTGATTCTGAGATGTGCGAGCTGGTGGGAGGTGTGCACAGTGCAACACTTACGTAATGGGTAGGTTTGAACAATTTTGACTAAAAAGAATATGTAACGACATAGAGTTAGTTGTTGTCAACAAAAATAAGAATAAGCTATTCATATTTTAAAAACACATTTAGATTTATATTTTTTATTTAAATATGTATAAAAAAGTGTGACTGATTGATATATCTACACTGATTTACTATCATCGTCTATCTCAATAGCTGAGTAGATTGAGTTGAAATTTGACACTGAAATAGATATCCTGACGTAGACGTTTGTGAACAAAAGATATCTAAAGGAAGCGAGCGCAAGCGTAAGCTAGTACTCCAAATATAATTATGACGTGCAAAGAATTAATGAAAGGATTGCGCACTCAAAAACTGAAAAAGGCGGACAATTCTTTTATATATCATGAATTATGAGCGAGTGTTGTGGAGGCACCTTTACGCTGATAGAGTCACGTTTCTCTTGCAGACGAGGTTTAAAAATGTTCACCTCAAGAAGGCAACGTAAAAGTTAAAAATTCAATGTTGTGTCTCGGCGTCCAGGCGGCCAATTGCAGGGCATAAATATTTTTAACTGACTACATGATAAGAATTTTTGTAAGTTAAAGTTAAATTCTGTAAAATTAATGTTCTTTCTAGCCTCTATTTTCCTTTGGATTCAGTTTTATATCGTCTTGTTTAGTTTTAGTTTTCTTTAGGTCCCTAAAAATGGCGCAACTCTCTCACCCGCACGATATTATAATATTTGAAAGGTAAATTCTTAGAATTTACTTGCTGAAATTTTATTTTGGTGGAAATTTTAACGTAATTTTTTTTATAGTACCTTAACAAACCTAACTAATATTAGAAAAGCTAAATTTGAAATATTGGTAGCTTAGACCCTGAAATAAAACATTACTTTTCGAGAAGCACCGCTGGACACTGCTAGTTTAATAAAAAAAATCAACAGTAATCTTTAAAACTCAGATAAAAGCGATCCATAGCGCGGCGTCGCGACAGACAAACTACATCCCGGTCATCATTAGACGCGACATCATCCAAAACAAAAGGAAAAAACTAAGGTTTTCCGCAAACTCTTTGTAAGAAAAGTTCTCTGAGTTGACCCTCATTAGAGACAAAGGGAACCCTTTGGTCTCGGCTTAAAGACGTTCACTAATTCTGACCTTTGTGTTGAGCCGTGATTACTGATCCGATATCGTTGTGATGCTTGTGATGCCGCCGCATCCGCTTGCCGCTCACTAACAAAACATTTGTAAAGAGATAAACGTACACCTTATCCTACTATTTGTGAACCGCTTTTAAAAAGATGTAATTCTTGTATCTCATACATCACACATAGATGTACCATTAAATACAAATAAGTACTCAGGTGAACTATCTATATAACTAATAATATTAAGACTAATATTTTGTAAGTTTTGTTTATCATTGTTTCAATCAAAATAACAACAAACCAACGAGGAAATATCCACCAACAAACAAAAGGGACCGTAAAGAGATCATTCGTACATCGACTTTTTGAGAGATATTTTTATCTTGATTAGCATTGACTAGTGTTCTTAATAATATTATGACAAACAAGGATCCTGCAAAGATAGCAGAAAACCAACCCACTGAGACTGAGATCTGCAACACCAGGAGTATTGCCAATTGCCAGTACGTATTGATACTAAATGAATCAACAGCAACAGAAATAACGTTCGTAATTCCCAAATGCTGCTAAAACTGCAGCTATTAACCGAACACACACAAACATAAAAACTAACATTAATTAACACAACGTGCCCACTTAGCAGCAGAGTGCTTAAAAGATAATATAATTAAGCAAAGCAACTCCGAGTCGGCAAATTGCCGGCGAGATCTCTTATGTATACGCAACTAGGAAGAAAATTCGCGCACAGAATTTTAATTCTGTAATTCCAGCGCGTTATAATTTAAAGTGGGGAATTATGGAGAGAGATGTTATTGTCTGGTTGAGGCATTACTTACGTATGACTGTGTGAAGTCTCTTCTCTTACTCTGCTATGCACGCCCCTAATATGCATAGGATATGGATTATAGTATGTGACAATACCAGCTTATGTTCAAAGCATTGCCCGTGCATAAAAGTCTTTGCTTAGCGGAGGTCTACGTCTATCTATGTGCCATATTACAACTCAATCTTGTTAATAATATTAGCTGTGCGTTGATAGATCAGTCACGGCTTGTTTTATTTTTCAAAATATAGAGACAACAAAAAAGCCTTATAGTTTTCTGCACTAAAAGATAAGGCAGTTTATATTCGATTTTCCAATACTAAGGAAGCATACATTGCACGTGGCTCTACTAGCGCTTGGCCTATTTATTTAATAATATGACTGCGTTATCTCTTAACACAAAGTTGACACTTCGAGTATTTGAAAACCAAAGAAATACCAAGTCGAGAGTAAATGTTTAGGTAGCTAGCAGTAATAACGCGTTTTATTGGCACTTGACATTTGATTGGATCACTTTCAGAGATTCTCGATCTTATGAAAATGAACACTGAAAATAAAGTTAAACCATTTTTATATTGCCCGTAGCCAAAGAAAATGTTTAGCGAAATGACACACAATTTCAAAAGTCAATATCTACAGGAGTTTTTTCTATGAATTAAACTTGTTATTTATTACGAGTATGATTATAAAGTTTTCGTTTTGAATTTTTATTATAAGTTTTGTTAAAAGTCTTTTCATACGTAATAATTCATACAACATCACACATAATATTATACATCATACTAAAATTGGTTTTGTAAGTAAATGTAACTAACACTAAATGGAAGTAATCTGAAATAAAAAATGTAATTGAATTAAATAATTAATGATAGTATGGGTAAACAGAAATTGAACTTGCCTTGACAAGCTACCGCGTGTCTAGATACCTTTTTTTAAATTTTCTTGTCATTTAATAAAACAGAAGAGTCTGATTAAAAACAAATCCAGGTTCATTAAGATAGAGACAATCAGGCGGACTTAAGCGTAATTTAAAAGTAGTGTGTTCTTGAGAGATAACAATGATCTTTTCATTTCATTATGAAATGGAACTTTTCTCATTTTAACTTATTCTTTTTTATCTCTGGTGAAGTAGGACCGGCTCGGTTTTTACTGCTCGATCATCCGAGTTTCAGTATCTTTCTTTGTTTTTCCTACAAAAATGTAATGTAGATTAACTTTTGGGGTTATTTTAGGAGGCAAAAATCAACTCAATTGACTGACTTATTATGATTCCAAGTTCAATTTATTTTCAAATAATTTTGTGTTATTTTATTTTTTACTAGCTGCGCCCAGAGGTTTTACTCGCTGTACTATAGCTTATGTGTTATTCCAGGGTCTAAATTTCAGCCGCGGATGAATGCTTCGGCGTACCCGTTGCCCCGGCACTATGGCGTCCCGCAGGAACACCCCCAGGTTTTTTAGTGGGTATCCCCGCCGCTCCCATCTCTGGCGGGGGAGTCCCACATACCGCCCCGCGCCCCCCGGCGTGGGGTGATGATGCGTAAGGCATTTTTCCTAGGACAAAAAAAAAAAAAAAAAAAGGGTCTAAATTTCAGCTCAATCGGTCCACCCGTTTAGGCGTGAAGAAGCCATATAATATATTAGATAATATATTAGAGTATACCATATAATATATTAGAGTAAATCTATGTGAGAGAAAAATCTGTAACATATCAAAGAAACGTACGAAAGCACCTCACCAGTATCTACTACTTACTACTACTACCACTATCTACTTTTTATTATATAACACGTATTCGGTGTGCATCTGCACTGAGTGTCTTTTTTTTGAAGTATCAGTAAAAAATCTGAAATTTACAGGGGAGTTAGTAAAAATATAGTAAAAAATAATGCACAGGGTCTCGAATTTCTAAAACTTGAATTGAACGAGATATGACCAAAAGATTAGGACACTCAATCCTGATGCGCCGCTAAATACGAATATTTTCAAAAGTATTGACCCTAGGATTATAATTTTTAGTTCTGGAGTTAGTAAAAAATTTCTAAAAACTTTTGGGAAATTTTCAAATCAATAGAATGTACCGTTACAGATTTATAACGGTTTAACTAGGACACTCAGTTCTTACGCCGTAAGGATTGAGTGTCCTGCTAAATATGGGTTTATTGGAATAAATACATAAAAATAACATTACCATCTTGTAGTCTGACCCTCAAAACAATTTCTAAAAGAGAAACTATGTCGAAAAAGCTTACCCTTTTAAAATAAATGAAAGATTTCATTTTTACGAAACGTCTGTACTGAGTGTCTTTTATTTTTGAAAAAAAAGGGTCAAATAGTAGTTTTAGAAATTTGGCACTTGGTGCAAAAGTTTTTACTAATTGAATACTAAAACATGATATATAATTTGTTTTTCTAAATTGTATATTTTTAGAGTAAATCCACTTTTTGCGGTTTTCTGTGAGTGTCTTTTTTTTTTCGAGGTTGAGCAAAATTAATGAAATTAACAGGGGAGTTAGTAAAAAATTAGTAAAAACTTTTGTAGTAAGTGGCGAATTTCTAAAACTTAAATTGATTTTTTTATGAGCAAAATACTAGGACACTCAATCCTTACGTTTTAAAAAAGTGAAAAACCTCGATATCTCGGTAAGTATTAACTTTTTTTTCAGGATTTTTTTTTCTAGAGTTAGTAAAGAATTTCTAAAAACTTTGTAAAAAAAAATATACAGGCTAACACGTGGTGTTATTGAGTTATAGCGGTTTAATTAGTTTCACTGAGCGTAAGAACTGAGTGTCCTAGTTAAACGGCTCTACAGATAAAACTAAACCTCGTAGATAAAAACAACTTATATCCACGAGTTTTACTAATTTTTTACTAACTCTGGATATAAAATTCATTTTTGTAAGTTTTATATTTTTTGAGAAAATCCACATTTTCATGTTTTTCACTGAGTGTCCCATTTTTTTCAAAATATCAAAATGATTTTTTCAGGAGAGTTAGTAAAACATTAGTTACATCGTTTGCACTAGGTGTCGAATTTCTAAAACTAAAATTATTCTTTTTATGATCAAATAACTACAGTCCAGACGCCCGAAAAACATGAAAAACCTCGATATCTCGATAAATATTAACTTTTTTCCTAGGATTTTTTTTTCAGTAGTTAGTAAAAAATTAGTAAAATCTTTTGCACTAGGTGCCAAATTTCTAAAACTGAAATCAAATTTTTTATAATCAAAAAACTAGGACACTCAATCCTTACGTTTTAAAAAAGTGAAAAACCTCGATATCTCGGTAAGTATTAACTTTTTTTTCAGGATTTTTTTTCCAGTAGTTAGTAATGAATTTCTAAAAACTTTTACAAAAAAAACCAACAGGCTAACATGTGTTGTTACTGATTTATAGCGAATAATTAGTTTCACTGAGCGTAAGAACTGAGTGTCCTAGTTAAACGGCTCTACAGACAAAATTAAACCTCGTAGATAAAAACAACTTAGATCCACGAGTTTAACTAATTTTTTACTAACTCTGGATATAAAATTCATTTTTGTAAGTTTTATATTTTTTGAGAAAAAACACATTTTCATGTTTTTCACTGAGTGTCCCATTTTTTTCAAAATATCAAAATGATTTTTTCAGGAGAGTTAGTAAAACATTAGTTACAACGTTTGCACTAGGTGTCGAATTTCTAAAACTAAAATTATTCTTTTTATGATCAAATAACTACAGTCCAGACGCTCGAAAAACATGAAAAACCTCGATATCTCGATAAATATCAACTTTTTTCTTAGGATTTTTTTTTCAGTAGTTAGTAACGAATTTCTAAAAACTTTTACAAAAAAAACCAACAGGCTAACATGTGTTGTTACTGATTTATAGCGGTTAATTAATTCTGTTTTACGGAGCGAGCTAAATGAATAAAGCCGTGAGTTGTTCTCACCATGAATAATTCTTATACCTAGGCACTATTATTCAACTGACCACTATTTAATTTGTTGGCAATACTTTCTCTCTGATAACATACACGTTCAAACACTTGGCTGCCTCCCGACTCCCGGTGCCCAACTTTTACGAGGCTGCTGACTTTGGGAAGATCAACTTTTGCTCACAGAATTAACACACACACGCACATACACACACACACACACACACACACACACACACACACACACTAACACACATAATACACCTAGGGACCTGTTTAATTGAATAAGAAGGAGGGCGCCGGCAACTGTAACATAGTTTTATAAACTATCGCAATTTCCAACGTTCATGGCGTTTAAGATTAACGTGTATTTTAAGCGCAAATAAAGATTTATTATTTATATTAAGGGGTACGATTTTGCAAATTTACGCTAGGGCGTATTACAAGACGGATGTCGCAAAATTTAACAAAATTTATGAGAAACCAGTTGTTTAAGGATTTGAAATTTTAAAATTGGCGCCAAATGTATTTTTATTTATGTTATTGGCAAATGCTTCAGATGTACAGAAAGCAAATTAGAAAAAATTGATGTCAAATATTAACCTGTCAAAATTTTCAATTATATCTGTGCATTTTTGTCATTCAATCTTCTCTCAATAGCGCTTCACGGTTCTGCTCGTAATTTTGTATCAATTAATTTTTAAGGAAATAAAAGCCTTCCAAGTTATTTTTTGTTGTATAACTGTACACTCTGTACACCCCGTACACCAGTTAAAGCAATTTCAACCATAATCATAGCCAAAACAAGTTCTCAAATAAATAGTAGGTAGTGATTACGACTTTACTAATTAAGCAAAGGAGCGATGCAAGTCCATTAGTTATTTTAAACAGGGATTTTAGGCCATTCGATTGTAGTTGACATGACCGTAGGTATACGTAACCTACAAGACGGACGTTGCAAAATTTAACCTTTAACCAATAGTAAGTGGCACGTTCTTATTAATAATAAGGAGTATTTCTACTCTAAGAGTAGAAATACTCTTTATTGTGTCCAATGTAACAAAAGGTACTTAAATTACTATGACAATATTATAACACATTGGCCCACAATGGGCGGCCTTATCGCTTAAAGCGACCTCTTCCAGGCAACCAACTTTTGGATGAATACATTATCTAATGAAGTAGGGTTTATGTGGAAAATGTTAGGTATTTTAAAAACTTGTAATAATAGTTATAATATAATATGTTCTACCATACCATACGTATAGGGGCTAGGGGTGTGCATGATAAATCAGCATTAACCTATAAATAAATAAATAAATATTTCAGGACATTTCACACAGCGCCACCTAACCCCAAACTAAGCAACTTAATGCTTGTGTTATGGTGGTTAGGATAACGGATATAATACTTATATGCTTTTCGTTTTTAAATACATACTTATAATAGATATTGAAAACCACCCAGACCAGAAACAAATACCTGTGGATCACACAAATATTTGTCCCATGCGGGAATCGAACCCGCAACCTTTTGCGTTGCAGGCGGGTATAAGCCCACCGCGCCACAGAGGTTGTTAAATCTCAACCTGAGCCTATGCTCAGGCAGTATAATGATTTACTTACCGTTGTGCAGGTTTGCAACCAAGCTTGCCTTGAGATCGCTATTAGCGATAAGACCGCCAATTATAACACTTCTTTCTGTGTAATCTTAGTTCTAAGTTTATATTGTTGTATTTGTGTGAACAATAAAGAGTTTTCTATTCTATTCTTGCCTGACACGTGTTACTGTAAGTATATGCGAGCCCGTCTTACTTACGCGGGAATGAGGTACTGCAGCGCTAATATACACCACTCGTGCGTATTTGTATGAGTGACCTATTCACTATGAGCTCCTTTTGCTAGCTGCGAATGGATTAGCACTACGCCCGTACGTAAACTTGCAAAATCATAACAATATAAATAAAAGCCAATAACATAAATAAAAATACATTTGGCGCCAATTTTAAAATTTCAAATCCTTAAACAACTGGGTTCTTATAAATTTTGTTAAATTTTGCGACATCCGTCTTGTAATACGCCCTAGCGTAAATTTGCAAAATCGTACCCCTTAATATAAATAATAAATCTTTATTTGCGCTTAAAATACACGTTAATCTTAAACGCCATGAACGTTGGAAATTGCGATAGTTTATAAAACTATGTTACAGTTGCCGGCGCCCTCCTTCTTATTCAATTAAACAGGTCCCTAGGTGTATTATGTGTGTTAGTGTGTGTGTGTGTGTGTGTATGTGCGTGTGTGTGTTAATTCTGTGAGCAAAAGTTGATCTTCCCAAAGTCAGCAGCCTCGTAAAAGTTGGGCACCGGGAGTCGGGAGGCAGCAAAGTGTTTGAACGTGTATGTTATCAGAGAGAAAGTATTGCCAACAAATTAAATAGTGGTCAGTTGAATAATAGTGCCTAGGTATAAGAATTATTCATGGTGAGAACAACTCACGGCTTTATTCATTTAGCTCGCTCCGTAAAACAGAATTAATTAACCGCTATAAATCAGTAACAACACATGTTAGCCTGTTGGTTTTTTTTGTAAAAGTTTTTAGAAATTCGTTACTAACTACTGAAAAAAAAATCCTAAGAAAAAAGTTGATATTTATCGAGATATCGAGGTTTTTCATGTTTTTCGAGCGTCTGGACTGTAGTTATTTGATCATAATAAGAATAATTTTAGTTTTAGAAATTCGACACCTAGTGCAAACGTTGTAACTAATGTTTTACTAACTCTCCTGAAAAAATCATTTTGATATTTTGAAAAAAATGGGACACTCAGTGAAAAACATGAAAATGTGTTTTTTCTCAAAAAATATAAAACTTACAAAAATGAATTTTATATCCAGAGTTAGTAAAAAATTAGTAAAACTCGTGGATCTAAGTTGTTTTTATCTACGAGGTTTAATTTTGTCTGTAGAGCCGTTTAACTAGGACACTCAGTTCTTACGCTCAGTGAAACTAATTATTCGCTATAAATCAGTAACAACACATGTTAGCCTGTTGGTTTTTTTTGTAAAAGTTTTTAGAAATTCATTACTAACTACTGGAAAAAAAATCCTGAAAAAAAAGTTAATACTTACCGAGATATCGAGGTTTTTCACTTTTTTAAAACGTAAGGATTGAGTGTCCTAGTTTTTTGATTATAAGGCTCATTCTCATTTTAGCTCAAATTTGATGGTCACACGGTTATATTTCCTAAACGGTTAAAGACAGAGATATGAATTATAGATAGGTGTATAAAGCATATATTAAGCTACAAAATAAATGAAGATTGTCTTAATAGACGCAAAAAATAATACTAAAATTTAACATGAAAGTTCAAAATCCGGGCCATTTTTCGTATTCTCATGGTGTCACACTTTGCGTTGCAGTTAAACATTTGGGCACTACTTTAACAAATTTTTTATGTATCTGTATGTTATATATACCAAAATTATCGCAAACAAATATACTTTAAGGTCTACAGGCTAAAAAAGAGTTTTCAGTATTATTTTGAATTTAAAATAATACAATGCGGCGGTCACACGATTTTAGGTGCTTTAGATTTGCGTAGTTTAACGGCTGCCGTTAAACACAACATCAACAATCCAATACAGAGTTCGATTCATTTCAATGATGGCCATGTTCTGCAATCGTAGAAGTAGGATCTAGGACTTATCTAGCCGTGGGAAAAAATAAAATTTCTAAGTTTCAATTTATTCATGGGTGTACCGATCACTTGCATGGACAACATTCTTATGCATTGTATTTTAGTTCTTTAAATCAAAGCTAGCTTTTCGAAACGCCAAAATGTGCGAGATAAAGATGTAGTATTTAATTTTATACATTATACCTAAACTTTCCAGAATTTCACCAAAAAGGAATATTTTCGTCACCAGCGTGGCATCACCTTCATAGCGTTTTTTACCATGAAGGTGATTTTTAAGCCACGCAAGTGATTTTTTGTATTTTTTTTCTTTTAAAAGGGCCTTTTTACCAACTAAAAAGTACTTTATCTGTTATGTTAGGGTTTTAATACATACATACCAAATTTCTGACTAATAAAAAAGTAAAGTGAAAGGTAAAGTAATATCTCAAATAACGCATATTTTCTTCTGTTGTGAGGTTTATTGTTACGTAGAATGTCGTTTTATTGTACATTTTTGGTATATTTAGTCTTTTAAAAGGGTTTTACTTGAAAAAGTTGTGAAAAAATAATGTCGGAATCACTTTCGTGGCGTTGAAAATTTCAACGCTGTTTTTCTTCGAAATGAAACGTAAGATTTAAATCATTTCTATAAAAGTTTACTCGTGTTATCCAGCTCTATACAATATTATACATAAACATTACAAATAAGCGATAAATAAGAATTGCCATGAAGGTGACGATGAGAATCGATTCCATGAGAATGAGCCATAAAAAATTTGATTTCAGTTTTAGAAATTTGGCACCTAGTGCAAAAGATTTTACTAATTTTTTACTAACTACTGAAAAAAAAATCCTAGGAAAAAAGTTAATATTTATCGAGATATCGAGGTTTTTCATGTTTTTCGGGCGTCTGGACTGTAGTTATTTGATCATAAAAAGAATAATTTTAGTTTTAGAAATTCGACACCTAGTGCAAACGATGTAACTAATGTTTTACTAACTCTCCTGAAAAAATCATTTTGATATTTTGAAAAAAATGGGACACTCAGTGAAAAACATGAAAATGTGGATTTTCTCAAAAAATATAAAACTTACAAAAATGAATTTTATATCCAGAGTTAGTAAAAAATTAGTAAAACTCGTGGATATAAGTTGTTTTTATCTACGAGGTTTAGTTTTATCTGTAGAGCCGTTTAACTAGGACACTCAGTTCTTACGCTCAGTGAAACTAATTAAACCGCTATAACTCAATAACACCACGTGTTAGCCTGTATATTTTTTTTTACAAAGTTTTTAGAAATTCTTTACTAACTCTAGAAAAAAAAATCCTGAAAAAAAAGTTAATACTTACCGAGATATCGAGGTTTTTCACTTTTTTAAAACGTAAGGATTGAGTGTCCTAGTATTTTGCTCATAAAAAATTCAATTTAAGTTTTAGAAATTCGCCACTTACTACAAAAGTTTTTACTAATTTTTTACTAACTCCCCTGTTAATTTCATTAATTTTGCTCAACCTCGAAAAAAAAAAGACACTCACAGAAAACCGCAAAAAGTGGATTTACTCTAAAAATATACAATTTAGAAAAACAAATTATATATCATGTTTTAGTATTCAATTAGTAAAAACTTTTGCACCAAGTGCCAAATTTCTAAAACTACTATTTGACCCTTTTTTTTCAAAAATAAAAGACACTCAGTACAGACGTTTCGTAAAAATGAAATCTTTCATTTATTTTAAAAGGGTAAGCTTTTTCGACATAGTTTCTCTTTTAGAAATTGTTTTGAGGGTCAGACTACAAGATGGTAATGTTATTTTTATGTATTTATTCCAATAAACCCATATTTAGCAGGACACTCAATCCTTACGGCGTAAGAACTGAGTGTCCTAGTTAAACCGTTATAAATCTGTAACGGTACATTCTATTGATTTGAAAATTTCCCAAAAGTTTTTAGAAATTTTTTACTAACTCCAGAACTAAAAATTATAATCCTAGGGTCAATACTTTTGAAAATATTCGTATTTAGCGGCGCATCAGGATTGAGTGTCCTAATCTTTTGGTCATATCTCGTTCAATTCAAGTTTTAGAAATTCGAGACCCTGTGCATTATTTTTTACTATATTTTTACTAACTCCCCTGTAAATTTCAGATTTTTTACTGATACTTCAAAAAAAAGACACTCAGTGCAGATGCACACCGTATTCGTGTTTTCGAATAATATACCTCAGCAATACACTAATAATACTAGTAGATATATTTAATGGAAACCGATATTTATCCGTCACTCAAAGATACATATTCCAAGCTGCACATCCATACACACCAGATTTCATTCTCTCCTATTACTAAATGTATGCCATCCATCAAATCAATCCAAGATTTGCCACATCGGTATCAATAACAAAGTATTTCCAAGTAAATAAACTCTCGATCAATCATGTAAATTGCACTTTAATGACATAGACATAAGAGCCACATTGGAAAAAAGTGATGACAGTTTAAGGGGTAATTGAGCCATCCATCTTATGGTGCCTTGAGACAGAATCCATCTAGCTGGATTGATTATTGACGGATGACATTCTTTTGTGACATTCTATGATCCTTAGAACATTTAATCAGGAATAGAAACCATTACTAATTTGCTATGCAAAAAAGTCCAGTTTCTGCTTGGGGAGCAACGCACACCATTAATGATATCACACTAATGACAAAATTGTCAAAAATTGGCAAAAAATATACGAGTACTCACATAAGTACACAGTGATAACCTGTATTCAAACTCAAATTCAAAATTAATTTATTCAAATAGGCAACAATAGAGTACTTTTGCAAGTCAAGTTAACATGTTATTTTAATACCTAGGACGTCCACCCACAAGGTGGAAAGACGACCTTATAAAGGTCGCCGGAGCCGAGCATTGGATGCAGGTCGCTTTCAACCGGTAGGTATGGAGGTCCAAAGAGGAGACCTGTGTTTAGCAGTGGATGTCCTATGGCTGAGATGATAATGATGACCCTACCTTTTATCATTATACAACTAGTTCTGTGCCCAGCGGTCTACTTTAATTTTTGGCAGCGGGGATCGCCTGACAGTGGCGTATCTAGTAGAATGTCTAATCGAAGCCGTACTCACACAATATTATGTTCTTAGAACTGAGTGGCTATTGACTAATTCTGACTCACTACGATTGATGACAACTTTAATGTACATTGCTACTTTTGTTACTTTACTCATATTAATGAGGAGGTTTAAGCAAGTAATGTACGCAATTTTGTCACAATCTTTTATGAGATTCTTTTGTGTATGCTCACATTTCATTAAATTCTAGAATTTTAATTTTATTATTACTCTTTTTCAACAGACTTAAAAAAGAAGGGAAATACCTGGGGTAGACTTCCTTTGCAGGAGGTCGTCTAGGTGGGTACCCCAACAGTGCCAGTTATTCTACCGCCTGAGCAGTGATGTGCAAACATCACTGTGCTCCGGTAGGAGGGCACTGTAGCTAGTGAAATTACTGGGCTAAAGAGTCTTAACATCTTATGACTCTTGAGTAAGAAGCGTTGGTGCAGTGCTCCTAGAGTTTCACATAATTGTGAAGTCCTAGGTAACACTGTACTGATTATGGGCAGCCGTTATCTCTTAACATCAGGAGAGCGTCTTGCTCGTCTTCTACTTCATAACATAAAAAAAAAAAAAAAAAAAAAAAAAGAAGAAACAAGCAATAATAGTTATAGATAGGGGTGGTGGAAAGTTAAAAAAAACCGGTCAAGTACGAGTAGGACTCGAGCACCGAGGGTTCCGTACAAACCTACGGGTTTCTACTGAACCCTAAGGAAAAGTGGGTATAATATTATATACTGTAGGTTTTGATTCCCTTGCGAGTACTTGAGAGTTTGAAAATATGCGGCTAAAATTGCTGTTTCTTTTGATTGCGTTAACATAGATGTTTGATTTTTTTTACAGCTTAAAGTTATTATAAAGTTGAGTATTTGATATGAATTTCAATTTAATGCCTGTACGCCCAGGCAGCACACAAGTCAGATAACTGGCCAACAATACAACCTTATGCAGGGTAAAGCTTTATTATCTATGTATAGAAGCCGTGTGTATTGCCAAGTTCTGTATAAAATTTTTTTTCTGCTATAATCAAGCTATTAGCTGAGTTAGCTCTGTAATTTGCTGATTTTATTTCTTAAAGCTGAATAGTCATCATAAATAGACCTGTTACTCAAGAGTTTGTGTCACCTTTTGTATAATACTGGTATAAGATTCCATTATCAAGCATAGTGCTGGATTATTGATGTTCTGTTCTCTTATAGCTGTATTATACGCCACAGCTTGACACTTACAAAGCTGCTGTATAAAGTAGGCGTTGTTGTCTGTTATGAAGCATATAGTAACATAACAGAAATTAAGGTAGCTGTAATAACTGCTTTATGCCGATTTAAGTACGAAATTACCGTCATGTGCAGCTAACTGTTGTAAAAGCATTAGTAACAGATTCTTATGCAGAAGTTTGCTGGGTATTCACGGTAAAGTAGACATTATTTAAGCTTAAAGAACTATTCTGGAACATTAGTCAGCATTTAGCGTCAGTGTAGTTTGACATTTCGATAGATAAATACATTTTAATATTAAAATCTGCATTTAATTACCTACAGCTAAAAAGAAAAATATAATAAATTGGGTTACACTTACATATTTATGAGGAATCCTAATTGTTTGATTAATAGTACGAATGTGTGTGATTATAGAACAGTTATAGAAAATATGTTGTGTGGAAACCTCTTTTAACCAGACAACAACTGAATAAGTGGACATATAATGTCTGTTATGCAGACATTAGACGAGAAACCGCTGTGCACGCAGTTTTTTTTCAGAATGAGCGTCGCCATAATGAAAAACATAACCTAAAATAATAGCTAATAATTATAACGAATTATATACTCATATATTCAATTATAATAACGATATCGGTATAATATTCATGGAAAAAGTATTAAAAGTTAATTTTTGACCCCTTAAATTGCATGCAACGAAAAAAAATTTTCACTCGTAAAAACAAACCATAATAGACGATGTTGTTTATTTCTCAAAAACCCTGCTTATCAGGTGGCGCGTGAAAATTTTACATGAAATGTATATATAAATACACGGTAAAGTTGCATGCGCACTTACAACTTGCATGTTAAGTGTAAATTAAATTGTACTTAGCGATGACTTCAAATATTTATGCGGCCATTTAATTTGCTGTCCTTCACCAAACATTTAATGCGTGCTAGTTCGAAATTGTCACAACTTCAATTTAATTTTGCTATGAGCTATGTGTATCTATTAATTTGAATACCTGAACTAAAGGACCTAAGTATATTAAATTTCATTCATCATTCATTCATTGTCTGGCTAACGGCGCTGTAATGATTGAATAAAAGAAAAAAGTGCTTTAATTCAGAAGATACTCAGCTTGTCGAACAGTTATTCAAAACTTATTCATCTGTTACATAGCTATTACACAGCTATTAGCAGTATAATTTTGTGCCCAAATTGCTTGAATAACGTCTGAGTAAGCGCCAAATCAGCTTAATACGGTAGTCTTACACAGCTGTTAGTTACTTTGACTGCTGTTAAAAAAAACTTACTCAGAAGGTTTGTGCTGCCTGGGCGCGTTCATGAGGAAAGTGGTTGTAAATACAAAACTATTAAAAATATTGTTTTATATGATGTAACTAAAAATTTACAGTTTTCGAAATTTTTCCTGTGCCTATGATTTAAGACGTTACTGCGTACCAAATTTCAAGATTCTGAGTTAACGGCAAGTACCCTGTAGGTTTTGAATCCCTTGAGAGTAGTCGCGAGTTAAAAAATACGGCTAAAATTACTGGTTTTTTTTAATGCGTTGAGATAGGGGTTTGATTTCATTACAGTTTAAAGGTATTGTAGACCTTAGTATTTGATATGAATTTCAGTTTAACCTCCACGCGTTCCTGAGAAAAAGGCTCTTGACAGACAGACAGACAGACGGACGGACGGACGGACAACAAAGTGATCCTATAAGGGTTCCGTTTTTTCCTTTTGAGTTACAGAACCCTAAAAAAACAATTAATTCGTACATAATTTAAATTATAAAAAAAATTACTCTATTTTTATTTCAAAATGTTGCAGGTAAATTTTACTGAAATCGGTCTGGTAGTTTTTAAGTTACCTTAAAAATGTTTGTCCCCTCTCGATATTATAGAAAGCAGCTAGTTTGGAGCTTTTAAAGTAGTTGGTCATCGTTGTGTGTGTGGAAGAAATACTAGTTCTATCATATTATTTAAATTGAGAAAAAAAAATAAAATTCGATAACTTTTAATAATGTTCTTAGCATAATTTCATTGAATATTCAGATAAATATTCATTATTATATTATTTTGTTTGGTTTGTTTCATACACTTTTCTTTGATCAAACCATGTTCAACACAAGACAAATATCGTCAAAATCCACAAGATTTTAATAGAAAAGTTTGTTCTTACACCTAGACACTAGGTATATTCGCGCGCGGCTTTTTTCCATCTCAAAGATTTATAACATCGCTAAGGAGCTTTATAAGCCTTTGAGAATTATTTATGGCTAGTAATAAACGCTCATATTTTGATATTTGAGCATTTATTCTGTTGTAGCGCCTGTGGCTTCTCAGTACTCTCTTTCATTAGCAACTGTTGCCGCTTAATGGCTCGAAGATTACTTTAATAATAGCATTTTAGGTTTAGTGCTGGATATTTTATTCTTATAAATGCGTTGGAATTTAAAATAACAAAATATTTTATAAAAGTTCAAATTTAAATTCTAAATTTATTTATTCAAATGGAGCACTTTTGCATGAAAATTTTACAATAATAATTATTTCGTTCTAATTTAAGACTCTAACGTCCGTTCGGAAAGCACCTCTTTGAGAAGAACGAGCAAGAAACTCATAGGGGTTATTAACCTACACAGGATAGATATAATATACAAACAGACAGGCCTCCTACCTGATGGCCTGATGAGTATAACTTTCTATACAAATATATGTGCGAGTTCATATTTAACAAAGCGATTAGCATGACTCCGATGTTCATATTTTTCAAAACAGTACCATAAAGGGCGCGTTCACACATACCACTGAACCATTGTATCCTGGGTGTCAGTACGTCGCGTCAGTGTAAACCTCAGATTATGCTCAATCCAATATCAGAAGCGGGACAAGCGAGCCGCAAAAACAGTATTCACGTCGTCCTACCCCACATCCCTCACTGGGCATTAGGCGCGATATCGCGTTACAAGGGTCAATCTTTTGAGGGCATGCCCTACATTAGCCTCTGACCGGCCTCAAAGGAAATGGCACGAGATATTCGCTAATGGAACCATTGGTTTTGGAATCGAATCCGGCCTTTCAGGAGATGCATTGCTGAAATGTTTTGCCGTGCTGCGATTTTACAGAAAAAACTGCTACTTACAAAAGAATTGAAACGTGTTAAAGTGTTTTCTATAACTAAAACAACACAAACGGCAAATCTCACTGCTTATATTGCTAATATCTAAACCACGGT
This sequence comes from Hemithea aestivaria, assembly GCA_947507615.1. Classification (NCBI taxonomy): domain Eukaryota; kingdom Metazoa; phylum Arthropoda; class Insecta; order Lepidoptera; family Geometridae; genus Hemithea; species Hemithea aestivaria. The sequence continues at coordinate 3,226,699 of OX382328.1, forward strand.
TTAGTACAATTATGACAATATTACTCGTGAGTTTTTCGTTTTTGTTATTTTAGTCGCAAATGGAATTGTAAAATTCATTGTTATGTTAACATAATTACTCAGTCAAAGCTTTGATAGGTGTCTATTTGACCAACCGCGGCGACAAGCCGACCGTCTAGGGAGGTGACCAATTACATACAATCACAGATTAGAACGCAGTTACTATGTCAGATATTGTACACTATGATACAGTTGTAAAGATTAGGTCTTACTTATTAAGAAGGATTCATTTTCAACTCTGATAGCGGTGGCAATATCATTAAAAATTTAATCGAGACAACATTTTCATAAAAATAGACACAGGTCATCACTATAATATTTTTGGTGAATCCGATTCAACAAAGCCAATGAAAAATGTGCTGGAAGGTAGAATTATTAAATCTAAATGGTAGGCCGACTTTCTGCTATAACCCTCGACTCTGTAATGAATATATTATTATGTATATCTTACACACTCATATAAAACTATTGACTGTGGGTAATATTTAACTCTATTGACTATGGGTTTAACGAAGGTCAGACTAGGTCACGGAACAGCTGGAATTTTCCGTCAGCGATGCGATCCATACGGCCAAAGATTGGACTCAGTGAAAATGATACGAGTAGTATTGTCGTAGCAGCATGCGACTGACTGAGGAAAAGAAGAATTCTGTAGGCACTTCAAAGCAATAACTGATTATGTTTAATATTATGTTAGATACCACACTCGATACCCACAACAAATACGTTACGTTACAACAAATACGGGTAGGTTTAACAAATTAGTTCGAATAAAACAATCAAAACTCAGTTCACTGTTGAACGCGGCAGCATTTAGGGCACAATCACAGACTTGGCCGCATGGAGTAGGAGCACAGTTGACTCAGCTCTCGTGATTAATTCACCACAGGGCAGGTGGGCCAGCAGTTTGCTAACCCGCCATCAAGCAAGCAGTTTGCCGACCTCTGGTAATTATTTAACCGGTGGATGCTGATTGTTCCGCTCCCGCACTCCCTTTGTGGTAATGCACTGAATACGTAAAGCGATGTATATATTAAACTAGACGTTTGCTTCAAAAACATTCCATTAACTACCACTCAAAGTTTTTAAAGTATTAGTGGAATATACCGCTCAAAAATAGCTCCTAAATAAAACGTGAATATTAAAAACGCGGTTTAATAATGGAATTATAACATTTCATACCGTTCTCGATAATGGATGTTTCGTGTAATGGCTACTATTGGATTTTTTACCCAATTCACGGTTATTGCGGTGCTGTTAATTGGGAAACTTTGTCCGGCCCATTGGCGATTGATACGGTCCTGTGGCCAACACCGAAACGTTTCGATGAAATATTAATGTACTTTAATGTGGTGGGTCGGAAATGCTCAGATGAGGGCTGATCCTTCTATTCAATTATTTCGGGCCTTAATAAACCAAAGCTGTACAATATTTTTTTTTATATTGGATCCTTTAATTTTTTGTGTAACGTAATTGTTATTCCCTGTTATGTGTTATTACATGTTACATTGAAATAAACAATAAAAATAATATTCATCAACGTTTTCTACAGTCAAACATAACAAATAGAGAAAAGCCTAACTGAATGCTCATCATCAAAGATTTTGCTTATAAAACGTGTTTATTTTTGGTTGCTCTACAAAATACCTCACGAGGAACGAGAAAAAAATATTCTCTATGGAACTATTTATTATTTGATAGAACTCCATTAATATTTTTCATCTACTACGTCGACTCTAAGTGTTGATGCAATAAGACCTGAGCTGAGCTTTTGATGCCAATAGTTAGTTATTCTCTATTCTATGAGAAATTTTCTACACTGTCAAACTAATATCAGTGAAGCCAGGAAGGGATTTATCCCGCCTTCTAGGTATAGTTTGCTGCGATCTACGGCCGCATCGTCGCTTAAAATCAGGTGAGATCGCAGTCAAAGGCTTACCTATAATGTATTAAAAATATCTGCAAAATGTAAATAAACCAAATTGGCAACGATTTCGTTGTAGTATTATGCTTTTACGAGATCGTTAAATGCCTTTCAGCAACTGCTGGAGCACCGGCTGACAATCGCCTTTATAATCTTTAACAACGGAACGGAATTATCTAAGCTTCGCCCGAGGTTCTGCTACATGCAAATTTGAGCCTTATTTGCATTCGTGTGTATCCACGGTTGTCGAAGGCAAAGGCCGGACTAATTGCTTTACTGCGTTGCAATTAGACCGGGGCTTGTTGGATGAACTAATTAAGGCGCGGTGTTGCTTGCCTCACGTTTTTTGCCTTTAATTATACTAAGTTAGCAGTGGTTTTTTGTAAAGGTTAGAAGTGTGATTATTAAACATCCTTTTCCTTAAATGAAAGTAGTCATTGAAGCCATTTACAATATTTATACTACCTGGTATTACTCATGTCATCTACAAATCTAAAGATACCTTAACTACACAGGTAAGGTACAGGTAAGGTTCAATGCTCTCAAACTGTTTGTAACTATATTGGCCCTATCGTAGTTTTAACTGACCTTGAAAAAAGGAGGAGGTTCTCAATTCAACTAACCGCATTTATTTCTTTTGTATGTCACCTCAAAAATTTCGCTTGGATGAACCTATTTTGATGATTTTTATTTTATTTCAAAGCTAGTGCTTTCCATGTGGTCCCATTTGGTTCAGTTCTGATGTTAGAAAACTGTATGATTGTTTTCAAAATTTTATTAATCTAGAAGTTCTACCGTTAATATTGTAAATGGACGACAAGACAATATCTTGAACGAAATAATTTTCATAAACGATTTTATCCTCAGTCTGTATTAGGTAGCAGATAACCAAGCCCTAAGGCTGCTGTAGCAAGCAACGAGTATTGGTTCCTTAGACTAAATACACTTCCAGAGCGAAAGCAAATTTCATGCATAAAATTATAGAAGGCACCTGCGCGAGACATGCCACTGCCTCGGAAAGAGTAATCGGCCTAAGTTCGAGGCAGGTGCTACTCGAAATAAATTGTGGTTACACTAATTTATCATAACTATAAAGACTCGACTAGACAAAAACATATAATATTAAAGTGTATTTTTTTTTTTTGGAAATTCGATAGAGCAGTTTAGTAGGGAGTAGAAACGAAATGGTCACAAATCAAAACATACGTACAAAAACTAAACATGCTCTCGTCAAAATAATAATGTAATTTATCCCGCCTTCTAGGTGTAGTCTGCCGTATCGACGCTTAACATCAGCGATATCGTGGTCAAATTCTAACCCTGGTCGTGTGGTTTAATGAATAAAAAGTCTAATATAAAATCGTACCTCCACAACAAACAGAAAAGTGTCGCGTCGCAATCCGCCTAGCGTGCACAACACGGCACAGCTTGTTGATATTGAAATGAACCTGAAATTAATATGTATGCTGCGACGCGATACAATCACCTGCCAATGTTTGTTTATAACTTTGCCGAACATACGAGTTGCTCGAACTGTGCGTCGAGTGAATATGGCGTGAATTATATTATACATACAATACATAGCTACAGTGAAAAGTGGTTGAACTTTTCAAGTGGGTACGAAGCAGGTTGAGTATTATTTAGATTAAATCTGTTGACGTAATGGAAAAATCCACACTATAAATGAAAATGTGTCAATATTTTTTAAGTGTTTGATACGGCAATCTTTAGTAAGTTGCCTTGCTAAGGGAATCAATTCCAAAATATTTTTTTGGTATTATTCATTATATTATAGTCTTCGTTATTAATTATTACCTCTATACCTTGTTAAGCCGATAAGCTCACAGATCACAACACACTCGATCGGTATACATTTATTAACCTTCATAAGACTTTCAAACTCATCGACGTTATAGGTCTTTGGGTCCATTTGGACCCGTGAATAATTTTGATTCATTTTATTGAAAAACATGATTGTTTTATCATTTTTTCTTGTCAATATTTCATAACGTGTAAAGCAATAAGTTATTATAATTTAAAAAAAAAAAACTATTTTTTTTATTTTAGATAATCTGGAGTTATTTTGAGAAAATAAAACGGTATAGTTTACTCATATCTTAAAATGATGTTGCCCTAAATGAATCTTGTCGCATTGTCACGGGGACATTGAAACCAACTCCTCTGGCCAGCTTATACACCCTAGCTGGTATCGCCCCTCCCAGTGTACGACGAGAGATCACCTGCTCTGTGGAGAGGCACAAACAAGAACACGACAGCAGGCACCCACTTCATAACCAGACTCCACCGCTATCGCGCTTAAAAAGCCGCAACAGCTTTCTCAGACAGGCCAGCCTGAATGAGAAGCTTGCCCCAAAATCCAGGCTGGAGCGTTGGAAGAAGGAATACCCACCATCAAAACCGTCCGTCTCCCCAGCAGAAGCACTCCCACCGGGTGGTAATCTCCCATGGCCAGTCTGGAAGTCTTTAAACAGACTTCGGGCTGGTGTTGGAAGATCCCAAGAAAACCGTTATAGGTGGGGTTTCTCTGGAAACGACAAGTGCGACTGCGGTGCTGTCCAGTCAATGGCACACCTCCTCATGTGTCCTAACAGCCCCACAACTTGCACATTTGAAGACCTTTTGGAGGCTAACGATAAAGCAGTGGAGCTTGCGAGATACTGGGCTAAACAGCTTTAACATTATACGTATATTTTAAAAACAAAAAATTAATAAAATATGTATGTATATATAATATATATATATATATATATATAGCCATTTTCGACTCGAAAAGAAGAAGAATATCTTAAAATCAAATAAAATGCAAATAAATTTTAAATATTTCGTTTATTTGAATTGATTATATACTAATATAATATTTTCTAACATAATAATAAAAATAATATCCATATATGTATAATTATTTCATTTATTTTTAAAAAATAATTTTCTAAAAATTTATTACAACAATTGTATTTTATATTACTAATTAATATGTTATTTATATTTAAAATGAAAATAATCATAATAATGGCAAAATTTAACTTTCTTGCTCAAATTGAGCGTATATGTAAAGTAAGCAAGTGTAAAAAGAATCATGTATATTATGATGTGAATTTTTTTACAATTTGTTTTTTTTTAATTACTAAATAATTCTTAATTGTATTTTAAATATGATTTGATTGAAATTTCTTTAATATTATTCATTTTGATAAGTAATTTTTATTATCCAAAATATGCAAAGCTCTATAAAATGATTTCAGGGAATATGCTAAGTATATCTCTAATTTTTTTATCAAATCAAGTATTTAGAACATAAAATATTCAAAACACGATTTTGATTCTTCATAATATAATATATATTTTACTGAATTCTTTGAACATATTGATCTCAGAAAATATTAGATATTATTAGAAAATTATACGAATTAATTCGTTTTTTGTGTCCAAATATCTAATAAATAACTATTTAAATATTGAAAGTAAAACAATATAATTATGTAATAATAACAAATATATAATAATGAATAATTTGTTATATATCATGGTATTTTAAAAGGCCGGGTCATTTTGGACCCGAACGCCGTTAGAGTATAATGATATTTAACTCACTCAAATATAAACATTTTCAACTTTTTTTTCGCTTTTTACGTAGAGTTTAAAAATATAATAAAAGTCACGAAGTGACAAATCATAAAAATTAATACATGAAAAGTTATCCGTATTTTAAGGCAAAAATGGGTCCAAAAGGACCCGAAATCCTTATGAAGGGGAAATATCTACGATCATAATTAAGTTACCTCATGATATCTGGGGGCACGGCAGTGCCCCCGCCAAGTCGAGCAAAAAAAGCGGCACGGCCGTACCATCCTTTTAGGTATTTTACAGAAAACATAATTGTCAACAATTTTCATAAGTCTGCTGTACACTGTACAAAACGAATATTGTCTAATATTTTAATACGTACTATTCGCAATTATTACCAAATATTTCATTCGATTATTATTATATTACGGTAAATATACATATGTCTCAGTAGATGGAACGTGGAGCATAAGTAAACAATTCAAACGAAAAAGAAGATTTATTTACATTATTGTGTTTAAGGGTTTGTTTTCTCAACAATTTTATGGCAAAATAAGCAACGAGCTTTGACTCGCGAGCAAACGTGTATTTTCACGAAAAACACAAAATTGTAACATCAAATACGCAACGATCAACATTCAGGAAACTTCTAAAAGGTTTTCTAGTACCTACTTACTGGTAAGTTAAGAAACTCGACACATTTCCACATCATTTCCCGCCGAGTTCGAATTATTGCATGTATCGACGCTTAGCGTTCACATTGGATTTGCACTTCTTCAAAAACCTGTCACTCCTCAATATCCGGACATGAATCGAATCCTCGTGGAATATAACGCATTCTTGAATTACATACGAGCATTTTTTATGAACATCTTATTAAATGGAACAAATTCTCTTCACCTCCCCTGTTCAAATTTTATATTCAAGATGAACTGCCCAAATCCACACAAGAAAATAACGTAGCAAACACTACTCTTAAAATTTCTATAACGTTAAGAAATAAGATTTTATTCAATTTTATTCTTTCCAAGTTTCCATTTTCCGGTTTCCGTGTGCTACGCAAATCGAATCTACTCTTAAAATCCGTGACATTAAAAAATCGCCCTAAAGTCGCCCGTCTGTTAAAACCATGACGTTCCGTCAGTCAAACGTAATCGATTTAGTTAGAGATGTGTCGGAACGATTTTCTTCATGACAGACCAATCACGGGTGTAGGGAGCAGAGCGGAGGGTGCGATGTTTCGGCTAATAGTTCCAGTGGTTTGCCGAATGGGTACCTAAAGGAGGCGAGCGCCGAGGGTTAGCTTTATAGGAGTATCAAAAAGCTATTAGCCAATTGATGGGTAACTGTGAAAGCAATTTAAAAATGGAAATACAAGCAAGGAACATTGTTATTGAAAACAACGAGCTATAAATTAGTTTTATGGTCGTTTTGGTTATAAAATTTCAAACAAGTAATCATTTTCCACAAATCATTTTGAGAAGTTGCCGTGACTGCTGCAATTCTCCTATTAAAATATTTACAATACAAACCAAAAGAATATGCCAAACAAAGAAAGACAGACAGGCTGACAGACCTTCAAATTAAAAATCACACTTGAATTTCAAAAGCACGTTGAAATAAAACTGTGGAGCAGACATGCCATCAGACGACATGATAGGTAAAACACAAGCTACACTAATACCGAATGCTATCATTCTCATGTTATGTGCAAGAGATAGTGAGTCTTAAATAGTTGATAACAAAGTGCAGAATGCAATGTCAGTAAAGTTTGTTTAAAGTATTTGCTGAGGCGCTTTGTTTTCGACTTGTAAATTGATTGAAACGCCGCGGCGCGGGGCTTCTGATAATTGCTAATAGTTTTCTTGTTAGCGTCGAAAGTGGGAAGTTCTTAGACTAGTTGATTTCTTTGCGAGTTCCATTTCCTTTCTTCGTTGGTATTTTGGTATTAGGTGGTTGATTGCCGGCTCGCGAGCAAATTCTCAACAGATTTTTTGAACTTTTCATGTTGATGGGTTAATTTGATTTTTAATACGGTGCTTGGTAACTTTAAGTAGATTGGTATATATGAGTTAGGACGCTTTAAGTTGATATTACAAATAATGCCTATATGTGTACGAGTATATAACTACAAATTAATAAACATAAATGAAATAAATTCACATTTATGAGCAGTTATGTCGTCCTACAAAAATAATTGTGTTAATATTATTGTGATCCAATTCAATTACTTTTATTTTGCTATTCCACTAATATTTGTATTTTCGTTAGCTTTTCGTGGCAAAAGTATCTTAGCATTCAGTATGCAAAGCACCTCATAGAGTATAAAAATAACATTCCAGGCGTAAGAACACTAAACGCAAAATCAATTAACTTGCCGAAGTAAACATATTATAGGTAGATGATACTTAATTCCGTTCGGAGTAGTCAGAGATTACACAAACTCTTCCATCACGCCCTTTGATTAGCGCTGAGGGCTCTAGATGAGTTCCGAACTAACTCCCCTAACGAGTTGACCAACTGAAACTCACCCAAGTACAGTCCGAGTCGCACGTTACTTCGCACTTTTTATTTTATCTTGACTCTAAACAAAAAGGAGTCGTAGGAATAACGCGTGCTAGTACTAATTTACTGTTTCCGAAAGTTTATACATTTTTTTCTTTGTGTTATTCATTCACGAAGAAAATAAGCTCCAAAAATATCTAACCGTAAAATCCTGGGTTTCTGTTATAATATTTTCTTCTTTGCGAAAAAATACTGGATACTCTGAACTGGAGTCTGTTTGATTTAAAAAAATGAGTTATAATATAATGAGACAAATTTATAGAAAATATGTCATCTAGCACTTAACACTTCATCAAATTTACAAGTCCAGTGTCTTCTTTTCTATATCTAACCAGAGATATATGAAAATCTGTTTCTACGTGAAAATCAAAATAAGTTTTAGATCACCATTTCGCCACAACTCTTTATTTTTTGCACCAGTATGTCTACAAACTACTAGTAGGTACTTATCAAGTTTACCGAACTTCCATTGATAGCATCAGGTAATTTTGCCGACTGACAAAATTATTTCTTTATCTGAGTAGGAGTGGTCCTTGTTTTCGTGCTTATATAATATCTACATAAAAATCTGATTATATTGGTTTGTTTGTTCCAGAAGACCAACATAAATCAATCAAATAACTTTATGATATTTAGGTAACTTTGTAACAATATTATAAATGCGAATGTGTGTCTGTCTGTCTGATCTTCACGCCTAAACCACTGAACCGATTTACATGAAACACAAATTATGAAATCGTAAATAAAATAATAATATATATACCAGTTCATATTTTAAGGAATATAAAAACTAACATAAACAGTGGCGGATTTGCCCTAAGGCCCAGTAGGCCCGGGCCTAGGGCGGCCAGATATTAGGGGCGGCCAATCGTGACAAAAAAATCACTGATGACAAGAAATAACTAAAAGTACGTAAATATTTTAAAGGCTTCAAGGGGCCATGGGTTTTTCTCGGCGGCTCTGCTCTATAATAAGAATATTTATTTTCTCACCGCTCAGAACACATCTTTTGCCTGAAATATAAAATTTTCTCGGCACTCGCAGCTAGCTGCTCGCGCAATTATAAATAGAATATTATGTATTTTGCTCACCACTCAGAACGAGCTCATTGCACACAGTACCGGCGTTAGGGTGGGGCGCGGTTGGGCGACCGCCCAGGGCGCCGGATAAAAGGGGCGCCACGGGCGCCTCATTCGTTCTGAAAAATTCAATATTCTCGGTGCTCGTAGCAAGCTGCTCGCGCTTTTATAAGAACATTTAGTTTCTTTGCCACTCGAAGGAAGATAAACGCACATCATTCGTGCTGAAAAATTCAAAATTTTCTCGGCGCTCGCAGCGAGCTGCTCGCGCTTTTATAAATGAGAAAATTTACTTTATTTGCCATTCGAAGCAAGATAAACGCTCATCATTCGTGCTGAAAAATTTAATTTTTTTTCGGCGCTCGCAGCGAGTTACTCGCGCTTTTATAAATAAGGACATTTAGTTTCTTTGCCACTCGAAGTAAGCTAAACGCACATCATTCGTGTTGAACAAATCTAAATTTTCGCGGCGCTCGCAGCGAGCTGCTCGCGCTTTTTTAATAAGAATACTTATTTAGTTTCTTTGCCGCTAGGAGCAAGCTAAACGCACATCATTAGTGCTGAAAAATTCAAAATTTTCTCGGAACTCGCAGCAAGCTGGAAAGGTGGATTTTTTTTCTAGATACGCCCATGATTTTGCCCATCGGAATCGGCCCAGAAAAAAATCCTGGAATTTTTTCCTTTTTAGTATGGGTTTGAATTGCTTTTTAGGGGGCGCCGTAGAAATCTCGCCCAGGGCGCTGGTAATGTTAAAACCGGCTCTGATTGCACATCTTTTGTAGTCTGAAACGTAAAATTTTCTCGGCGCTCGCAGCAAGCTGCTCGCGCATTACAAGGTTTTTAAAATTTTATTATATTCGGAACGAGTTTAACGCACACGTTCTTGTCAGAGATATAACATTTCCTATTTTAGAGATTCAAATTGTAGGTAAACGTTGAAATGTACAAACCTACCTTGTTCACAAGAAAAAAAATTCTGGATCCGCCACTGTTTAACACATTCGGTGCCACCGACTCGCCATGCGAGTTCACGTTCATTTTGTTCGCGAGTCAGTGGCACCGAATGTGTTAAGGAGTAAGTAGGACTAGACATGTTATATACGACGTAGGTACAGGTATTACATGGACTGGGGCCTAGGGCGGCCTAGACTGTAAATCCGCCACTGAACATAAAGTTAAACTCAACACACTATAATTACTAGAATAATTAATATTATAGAATTATTGTAATTTTCAACTATTTTTATAGAGGTAAATATATTAATTATAGTACTTATTACTTACATAACGTTCTCTCATAAAAGTTAAAATAGCTTTGAATCGAATAATTTAAGGAGAAGTAGCTACGTTATAAAAACGTGAAATTCCTCGTGTATAATTATAAAATTTCATTATTTCTTCCCGGTGTTTTAATGATAATTATGAAATTCTCGTAACGTAATGATTATGATTCGCGTTCACCGCTCATTAGGAGCGCAACTCGATTACCTCTCCAGTCTTCATTTCCCTAATTGAAATGGAAGTAATTGGATTGATTCAAGCTTCATATTAATAACAACTTAATGTGATGAACGTTGAAAATTGTTCTTGATGACGGTGTGAGGTATCACACCATGCGATCAAGAAAATATTATTAAAGGTGTTTGAATATTTTCGTATGAAGCGTAGCAACCTAACATGAATTTTAAGTGGAGATTTTTGAGCCATTTTTAGGCTTAGTTTGTTTTTATCTTCGGCAGCATTTTCATTTATGACAATGTGTGACACAACGCGCAAATCAGGTTCCTTTTAAGAAGCAGCATTGGAAGGTTGTCAGCACCACCGAGTGTTATAAAATTCAGTTTTTTATTCAGCACTGCACTGCGCCCTGTCATACTGAGATATTCGTTGTTGAAACTAATCAGATATTTTTTTCTGATCTAATCTCATTCTTGATCATGATGAACAGTGTGTTCGCTGGTAACATTACCGTTCAACATAGAACACAGTAATGCCTACACATTGATACAACATTGATGAAAAGCCTTCAAAAGTGTACTTACAAAGTCATACTACTGTTTATTGTACATACATATAGTGGAAAATACTTCAGAAATGTGCAAATCCCACAACAATTTCTGTTCTCAATGTGCTTTTCTAATTACGTCTGATTATCCTCTTAGCATTATCCTGTGAAATTATAATTACGCCTAGATACCTACTGCGGTACTTTCTCGCAAGTCATCAGCGCTAGCGATCAGTTGTTATCCATATTCACAAGCTTGGCTCCTCCATTCCAAGATAAGATAACTTAACTGTTACTTCACACTCCATTATACCGATTAAACTCTATCTTATATATTATGGAAACATGTTATATTATGTAGCAAACTAATACTTGAAAATTTTACGATTCAAATTATAATAATTATTATTCTACGTGTAGGTATTTATGTATTGTAGCTATACAGAGAACTGTAAAAAAACTATTAATATAACTTTAAAAAAACACAATACTAAATGATAATCTAGTGTCTTTTAAATAGTACAATCGATTCGATATTATATATCCAAACGTAATATAGCAAGTATATCATTTAAAAGTTTTGAAAGTCCAGATGAAAATGGTCTGAAGTCTTAACAACTTCTACATCCTACTTGCCCCGCACTGCGCTCATCACATTGAGACATTTAGTACCTTAATTTATTAAAATTTCTGCGGCGATACCTAATATCGCTAATGCCTGAAACTTCATCCTCTCCGTAATGCGGCAAGATTAAGCGGCTTCCATTAATATGCGTATTGTACGTAGAAGCCTCTTCAATTCAGTCGGGTATATTGTGCTCAATTTGAGATGATCGCTTAATTCACAATAATCTATACCCGATGTTCGCCATATGCGCCTCGCGGGGCTTAAAGCGGTTAAACTGTATTTATACGGCCTCCTATACCTTATATGGTGCGATTATATACAATAAATACTCGATTATTAAAAAAGCAATGTTATGAATAAATTTAAACAGATAATTAACTGTTGGTAGCATTAAAAATAATTATATTACTAAAACGATATATTTTTTTAAACGGAAAATGTTATTGACTTCACTACTTTTATACGACGAAGTAAGAAGACGAGCAAGACGCTCTCCTGATGGTAAGAGATAACGCTGCCCATAATTAGTACAGTGCTACCCAGTATACTTAGTTAGTTAAGGCTCTTCAGCCCAGTAATTTTACTAGCTACAGTGCCCTCTTACTGAAGCACAGTAATGTTTGCACATCACTGCTCACGCGGTAGAATAACTGGCACTGTTGGGGTACCCACCTAGTCAACCTACTGCAAAGGAAGACTACCCGGTAAACTACTACTACTTATAATGGAAAGTGATGTTGCCTATTGCGGTCTACGGCGAAATACTTCAAGATACGTCCATAGTCGTATTGGTATGACAAAGTTTGGGTATCACACAGATTCGGGTATCAAACAAATACCTATTTAAGTATTTGTAGTACGATTTGTAATTTGAGTTTAATGTGTCCAATCACGCGCTATTCAAACAGCTTCAACATTAATGTTCATCACACCAAACATAACGAGCACGCCGCAACACAAAGCCACCTAAAATGACATCAATTCAATGACAAATTCACTGCATCAATTTGTAATACCATACGACAAATTAGACATAAATGAAATAGGATATTACGCGTTGTCAGAGCGCGACTGCTCTGTAGGGTGTTGTAAAACAGCAGTTACCCGGACCGAAGCCTGCCGGGCTCTGCGACCGCTTCACGCCTGAATCCCGGCCCCGGCCTCGCCCGTAATGCGCGTGTAAATTAAATATGAAACCTGGTATTAGGTGAGAGAGCATCTGCTCATAATGGACCTAAATATCTCACTATTTTAATTAGATGTAAACCTCCCTTGAATATTTAGGGCAAACTTAACGATTGGTCCGTTGACTCACTTTCAGGTGCTTGTACCTACTAGCTTGTGCTATTCCCATCAATCGCATTGATTAATTCATTTTGAACAATGAATAAACAACTGCCCTGTAGAGACGTTTGCACTGCTCTAGTGGGTGCATACATTATAGATTGGTAGACCCTAATATATGTTAAAATAGTTATTAAGAATATTAAAAAAATAATAATGCTTTCTTAATGATACAAAAACAATGTCTTCCATCTTTATGTTTCCGAAGTTATTTAGATATTTTCTGAGTAAAACTAATAATTAATGAGCCGTTTAAGTAAAATTTAGGATCTTGTAAACTTTCGCTTCAGTATTCAAAAGTCTGAGTGGCACAGAAAACTTTTCACATCATCAGCCTTGTAGTAAACTGACAAAAGAATTTTATTATGCAAGAAGTTCTTTCAGACTAATCATAAGATAGATTGTTCATTCATCTCTGTAGACGACTAAACTAATGCGAAACATTCCGTTTCGAATCCGTCTCTATATATCAAGGGCAAAACCACAAGGGGAAGGATTCGAGCAAACAATCCGCCATTATTGAAAAACTACCGTCTCGGTCATACTTTATCTCTGGGTACCCCATAAAAATGGGGAGTCGAACCAAACAACTCTATAACGTCTTACGGAATGAATAGTCAGAGGAGAGTCATAAATAAGGCGGGCGGTACACTAGCGTCAGATAAGCGGGGATCTATTGAGCTTATATAGCGCCTGGTAGAGGCTGCTATACTCGTGTAGTGTACCCTTACGGTGACGATTTATGGTACACCTGTGGCAACGCAGCCTGCAACTTGCTGACCTGCTCCTAGTACACTTGACGTTATTTTCTTACTTAAAACAACAAAAACACACCTATTTAGTATAAACCTTGAGTATGTGGCCGTTCTTCTCAAATATGTACTATCTTGTAAAATAATAGGTACTAGTTGTAAAATAGAATAATATTATTAAAATTTAAATTGTCTAACAAAGTGCGGTATTATTGTAGGCTATTGGAATAAATGCCTTTTAAGTTTAATTTGTAGAGGTATGTATTATTTTGTAGGGGTATAATTAGTTTATATTTCAAGAAAAAATAATAACAAGTACGGACGCAAAATATGAAATAAAGTTAATTTAAAATTACTCTTCCAAAAATGTTCATCAAAAACTTTCACTTGAATTCACTGAACTCCATTACTGCAATTAATTCGACACATCGCGTCGCATGCCAAAGTTATTTCGCTGAGCTATATTACCATTCACTGTGCGCCTACAGGTTGCTTTAATAAACCATGTTTCATATTTGTTAGGGAATTTTTCATTGTTATTTTAACATTTAAAATAATAAACAACAAAAACGAAAACAATAAAAAAATGTGTACCGTAGTTAAGTTATTGTCCTAGTAGCAGAAAAGAAAACATACTTACAGACATAATACTCGTATAATGACGCCTGGTTCAGGTGGGGAAAGCAGAGACTATTTCCCTCCACTTGGACCACGATCATGACACCCCGCTTTTGCTTCCTGAACTTTCATCACATCGAAGAAAAGAAAAAACATTAGTAATGCTCCATGCTCCATTACAACGTTTAAGTCACAAACTGCTATCGCAAGTTAAAGTAGTTAGTAAAAGATCCGCTGCACTACCTGAAGGAACAAACTACTAGGCTAAGTATACGGCCTACTACTGCTACGTAGAGGAAACCATGAGAATATACAAAAGTATTTATTTAAATTTTATTTATGTACATAATATTTAGCTAACAATCTTCAGTTCCCATCAGCTTTGGTTTGTATATTATGACTTAAAAAGGTATATTTTGTATTCTTTGTCTTTAAAAAAGTTTATTAACAGTTTCAGTATTAAATGACACAACCTGTATACCGATTTTCAAATGAGGCCGCTGGTGCGTGGCAAAAATTTAATTCAATTAACTGAAATACTTTTGCACTGTGGAGAGCACTCCACCCAGCGAGGGCAGATAAGTAGTTTTTCCAATATTCATTTAAACCTGTTAACTTAAATGGATACTGATTTAATTAATTTTGAGAGAATAACGTTCTTGGTGAAAAACTGAAAACTATAAGATTATATTATAGTTTTCACCTCCAAAAACATCAAAATTAATTTTATTGAAACGAATATTAAATCAAGGATATAAAGCTCAGCTACAGTCGAATGAATCACTACTTAATACTTAATTTATGAAAATTCCAGGAAGCCAAATTAATATAAAACATCCTTAGAGACGGTACTATTGTACAGTAATTTCTTATTATGTGAGCCGTCTACTCCATAATTTTCAATTTTCAAAGAGCTTTTGAAGTGGAAATGAATCGTAATTTAAATTCCTCACGGTAACGAAATAACTTTAGCTATTTTGTATCTTACAAAATCGACACCCTAATGAATAATTTAGTCAATTCACGCTATTTATGAGAAACTCAATACGAACTTGATGAACATTTATAACAGTTTTCTATACTATTGTTATCACCTTTGAAAGTAGGCAGAACTTTGGCAGCATAAGGCTTATTTCTATATATTTGAGTCACAGTTCGCAGATTACGTGCATGAAAGTAAATAATAAAAAATCAAATAGTACCGCGTTGACAATACAATTGGTGTTGCAGACGTCTATAGACAGCGGTAACCACTCACTATCAGTTAGGCCGTCTGTTTGTGTATCAGTCTCTCACATAAAATCGGTCAGTTTTCACAAAATTAAGACGAAAGCTATATTTAAAGCTATTCGATTTATTCAGAAGAGAGCAAAGTACTCTCGCATATCAAAGTACTCCATCACAAAAGTACTTAAAGTTACTGGAAATACCAAGTAAAATACCAACATAATTTTAATGTTGTTAATTTTAGGTTGTTACTTTTCATTTTATGTAAGTGTTAAATTTCAATTAAAACCATATTTTGACAAGTAAACCAAATTTATTCGATGGCCAATACATTATTTCAGTGGTTATTTGACCAGTTCCAGGCAGCCATTGTTTCGCTGTCAATAATAGTAAACGTCTAGTATGTTCGGTGACATACGAATGGACAATGGAACGCCGCGCCGCGCCAATACCCCGCCGGATGGAAAACGTAAATGAATCTGTCTGTTTAATGTTTCATTTTAAATTCCAAATAACACTGTGGTTTCATAATTTTGAGTTTGTTTTGTTTAAAGTTCCATGATACACAGTTGGCCTTGTAGTAATCTGCAACATGTAAGTTGGCCACACAGCCTATAATAGTGATTGTGAATTGGCTCTGACAGTGTAAGTAAGGAGTAACTGTTCTCTTGGAGCCCCAATAATTTCAATTTAATTTTACAATTACTGTAAAAATACATTACCATCAATATAACACATATTATGTATTTTTTGTGTAAACTTCCTTTACTTCTACAATAATTCGCCTTGTAGTTATTTTGGCAAACTGCAGCGTATACCTAATTGTGGTTGTGATTTGACTCTGACAGTGCAAGCTGAGTAACTTAGTTCTATTTATTGTTTTAACTATTATTTGTTTTACAGTTATTATAGAAACGTATTATTATGAAAAAAACATGTTACGTCTGGTTTTTGGAAAATTTGTTTAGATTTACGTGGTGAATTTTTTTTTAATGATCTGAAGTTAGCGGCTGCACAGTAGTGTGTGCTCATAATTTAAAAACTTGATACTTATCGAATAAAATAAGATGCAATGGGTATGTAAGTGAAAAGTATTTATTAATCCTATTGAAATATTTTACAAAAAAAACTTATCTCTAACCACTTGAGCAACTTAATAATAAATAATGTGAAGCAGATTAAATAAATCATTATGGTAATGAGAGTGATGTTTATAAATGGAATACGATATTTCTTAAATAAAATTATACAGCTTAATGAAATGAAGTGAAGATAGATCTTAATGGATAATGTAAAACAGGGTGGCTGTTAAATTGTGCAATTAACATTATAGTACCTAGCTATATCATATAGTTGCATACGATTTAAAAAAATTACCGCGAGCGTTATCCATATGTAAATATTCCGACTAAACTCACGGATATAAAAGTCGAAGCTAGGGTCGACCCAGGGCTTCGGACTATGACGAAGTCGACCTCAACGCGTGAGCTCCTGATGAAGGACTTCGTAATAGTCCAAAACCCAGGGTCGAGCCTAGCTTCGACTTTTATATCCGTGAGTTTAGGCGGTATATTTACATAGGTAATATATAGTTTTATAGCTATAATTTATCATCTTTATAAGTATTTTAATCCTGATATTTTCTAAGTAGCTCAATACACTTTAGTACCTACTTTAAAGATAAACGCAAAGTAAAGCAGGCCGCAGCGTAACAAAATATGCTACGTACATTTTATATGAACTGCCGGCACATATCCGAAAGGGATGCAGGGATATTTTTGTTATGCATTGCTCGCTCTCGTTTCCTATTGAGCTCAATATTTAACTCTTGCATTTTTATATACTTAGGTAGTCATGAAATTAAATTTTATATACTTTGAGTGATATGAATTATTATCGGGTTGAGTGAAATAAATTTATACAATAATGAAATGGAACAAATGTAAAGTTAAACTAAAAAAAGTTAAAAATCTCTACAATATTCAAAATAAACATAAATTAATAGTACGAAATATTTTTTGTAATAAATCGTTTTTAAACAAATTTGTGATTAAAATTAACGAATGAAATACAGATAAAAAAAAAATTTATATGTTTTTATTTGAAGATGAAATAAAGCTTAGATATCCCTGTAGTAAATCCCGTAATCGTGGTGCTGCGGTACCTCTTCCTCGACTTTCCTTTTCGGTGTGTAGGGATTCTTGTCCGGGTCAGCGTTCAACCTGATAAAGGAAAACTTTTAGGGTAATCTCATTTGCGGTTAGTTTGACGGACTTCTGAAAAATTTACTGTAATAATAATATGCTTTTGTATTTTAACCTTATGAAATTGCACACACACTTGTTATAGCCTAAACTAGAGAATATTCTCGTACAAGTTACCGAAATATGTATATTTATCTTTAAATATGCATACCTAATGGTTTCAATTCATAAAACACGCTTCATAACTCCACCGATTTCAATAAAATTAAAATATTCCATTTCCTATGTTATGATGTACTCTAAAAGATTATATTGTATTCAAATTATTTTTTTAAGATACCTATATTTCATGGGACATTACAAAAACAAGAAATCATAAAAACTGGTCTAAATTAGAATCGAGTATTTCCTTCTAACAAAACTAGTGGCTCATTTCTTTTACCTAACCAAAGTTTTCATAAAGTTTTTATTTAATATAAGATAATATATTCACTTGTAATGGGCGATGGCTTGCGAGCAGTCGACGTTGTACCACCAGTCGCACGCAAACTTAGCCTGGTCGAAGAGGGTTCCGTTGGTGCACAGGAACGAGGCGCCTTGGTGACCTTCCCGGCCGTCGTGGCATACGTGGTAGGCCTGCAAATTTAATCAAATGGTATCATGTTCGCGTTGACAAATTCTATCTACGTCATAAAACCTATATGTAATATAGTATGTGGTCCACCCAATCCGTTCAGCGGTTTGTGCTATGTATTGGTTGAACAGTCAATCGAACGCTCTCCTTTTTTACATATTCAGATAGTGTATATATTTACGTGCTACTATTGTATGTATATCTAAGTCGGAGGCATTTGCTAGATTTAAAATTATTAAAGTTTGACCTGATGTTTGTCCTGACAACTGCTGAAGGCAGAGTATGGCTTCATCATTAATAAGGCACGGCGCGCACTGTAGCTAATCACGAATGTCGGACATACATTACTTTTTAACCATGAAAATAAAAATGTATAATATAAAAACGAATTATATTATACAAGATAAAAGCAAAACTTTCAGTTACCTATTACACAAAAATCTCTACAAAATATTTTTCTTTGTCAAAGTTTACACATTATGGTACAATTTAAACGTGGATAAGTACAAATTTGGAAACAGTAATTCAACGTAACAAGGTAAACTTAAACAGTAATTTTGCTTCGTATTTCTGGGCTTATTTCAAATATTTGATACGAGAAAATTACGGCGTGATTGAAATAAGTTAAGATTACCGGCCGCTGAGCCGCTGAGCCGCTGAGGTTAGCCGGCATCCCCACAGCGACAATATCTTGAAACTTATTCAATTTCGGTAAATTGGCCGACCGTGGCAATTTGGTCACGCGGTATTTGATGTTCGGAACTTAATTATTTTCGACGCAAACCATCACAGAAAAAGTTTGAAGCCTGAGGTCGACGCGTTTGTAAAGCTATGTGTAGAAAAAATGATGATGTCCCTAATCCCTATTTTTTATATGGTAAATGCCTAAATCGAGAAAAAAGGGACAAAGGTTCAGCTACTCACAAGCTAATGATACAGCGATATAGAATACTTGTACAGTGTACAATTCACAGATTGGTCTTAAATGAAATTAAATCAGCAACTCCCTGTAACTCCCTTACTTTTTCTGCAAAAACGTGGTCCCAAACTCACACCACTAAATTATAATACTCACGCGACACACGGACATTGATAAGGCATAACCATGCTAAATTTATTATCTGTACATGAACTCGCCCATTCATTCATTTGGGGTGTCATTTTACTTAGTCGGATAGTGATGAGTGAAACAGAAATATTCAATCAACATGTGCAAACGGGATGGACAAAACGAAGGAGTACAAATTTAATAAGAAAAAACTAAAATAAAAATGGCAACATTCTACCTATTTCTTTCAAACTACTTCTGTCAAATTTGACAAAAAAAAAGTAAACAATAACATGTTGTTCGTATTTTTAGTGATTAATATGTTATTTCGAAGATTTTTCACAATAATGTTGATGAAAATGAATAAAATAATCCGTGGCGATGCTTGCCAAATGAATTACAAAATGTATATATACGGCGTATACAGCAGTTGCAAATAGAAAAGTGGTTGCTGCTTTGACTAAGTGTTTCTAAGAGAACAGCGTATATCTCAGGTACGTTTAAGTTAGATTAACAGTACATCATCAAGCTCATTGAATCTTATCATTGAAAACGTAAAATAATCGTTATTTTGTCCATAAATAACTATTTTGTGTTATATATTTGTTTACAACTAAAGTCATAAAATACATTATAGTATGACTGAAAATTTTTGATACTTTTCAAATTGTCCAAGTTGAATGATGATATTATGTGTATGAAAAATTGCGTTTTAGGGTTCCGTACCCATAGGGGAAAACGAGACCATATAACTAAGACTTCGCTGTCCGTTCGTCTGTCTGTCTGTCATCTCACGAACCGTGATAGTTAGAAGGTTGAAATTTTCACGGATGTATTTTTGTTGCAATACTAAAAATAGAATAAAATAAAAAAGGGGCTCCCAAACAACAAAGTGCTTTTTTCCGTTTGTTTTTGTATATATGAGATGTTTCAAGAAAGAGTTCAATTCAAACGAGTCCGACTTGCACTTGGCATTTTTATTTTGTTTTAATGTCTATAAGATGTCCCTACGTACAAGTACAAATACAATTGCTTTATTTGGGAATTTCTTTTAACATTATATTCATGGCACCTATTTTACTGTTACCATACTGGTACGCCTTTTTTACTTTTAAAAGATGATATTAATCTTATTTATTTTGTATTTTCTAGGCGAATCGAAATCATCAGTCAGAAAATTTGTTTTGGAAAGTATTAAAAATAAAGGAAAATGCCCGCCTACGAGACATCGAAAAGACCACCCCACCGCAAAAAATAAAGAATTGGATTACCCTATATATTTTGTATTTTTTTATTGTATTTTTAATATTATATTTGTGTCATATAACACATCGTCTTTTATTATCATTTTATAAAAGTATCATTATTAGACGCATGTCTGTTTTATGTGAAGCATGTGTGTTACTTTTTCGCGCCAGAGCTACTTATCTGATTAAACAGAGGTCAGTGACCAAGTACAGTAGCGATTTTTTTTAAAATAATTAAAGTATCAAAATTGTTTATAGTTAAATTCGGTATTGCCATACGGGTAACTCAAATATATTATTTTATGTCAGACTAGGGTAACCTTGGTATGCTTGAAACAAAACGAATATCTCATCAACCATGCGTTCGACAAGGTAATGGCAAATTTGCCAAATTTGGTACAGAGGTAGTTAGAATCCCCAAAAAGGATATGGAATAAGTTTTATCGGTTTGTACGACAAATGTCCAAATTGTCCAACTAGTATTAATGTCCAATACTAATTTGGTCAAACACTAATTTGGTCCAACATGGCTTACGTCCAACTAGGAAAAATGTCCAACACGAATAATTTCCAACATGAATTTGGTCCAAAATGAAATATCTCCAATTAAGAATAATGTCCAACACGAATTGGTTTATTTCTGACGCTGTCATAGAAGAAATGAAAGGTCTTAGGAAGATCTACCTTTCAGATGACAGCTGTCAAACTTGAAATATCAAAATCTGGAAGATCTTCAAAGTTTTTTCATTTCTTCTATGACAGCGTCTGCTTAGGACGAGTATTTTCCGAGATATTGACGTTTCAAGTTTGACAGCTGTCATCTGAAATGACAATCTCTCCAAGACCTTTAATTTTTTCCATAACAGCATCAGCCTAAGACGAGTATTTTCCGAGATATTGACATTTCAAGTTTGACAGCTGTCATTGGATTGGAAATAAAGATTGTTCACTACGTGACACTTTCTATAGGACTACGGGATTAGCTATTGATAGAACCACGGATAAAATAAAACTTTATTGGACATTTTTACGAATGGACGTTTTAGAATGGACAATTTTCAAATTGGACCTTTTTACGATTTGACATTTTTATGACTGAACTATTTTCCGAATGGGCATTTGTATGATTGAACGTCTATAATATTTGTCATTTTTCATAATTGGACATTAGTCGTATAAACCTGGGCTTTCGATCGGTGTCGGCTCGTGCGGTGATAAAAGCGCGATGGTCGAATCAGGCCGAGCCGGGGGGGCCGGGTCAGGTGAATTCTTCACTTTAGAGGTTTTTTCTTTCTTTCTTCAGACTTTTATAAAAGTCATTATTGATTTAATTCATAAACAAATGCTCTTATTTATTGTACAAAAATAACATTTTTGTAGCGGGGGTGAAGCCGTGGGTTTAACTAGTAAACAAAATAAATATAACGTTACCTAATCGAATGCGAATGCAATGAACGACAAAAATAACATTGTTTCAGCCATGCCTAGTTTACCCTATATTTTTATGTATTTTATGTCAACTAAAATCGAAATTATATAATTTGGTTTAAAATAATATTTGTTAGCTGTGATAAGTTTTTCCTGCTTTTTACTGCCTTCTTTCCATTTTTACACCAATTTACCACACAAAAGGTCATTTTTGTCCGTTAACTATATTATTTTGGATATTTTTAAAAATCAAACGACGCGTGCTTCTGTCGCTGATGGCGTTGTGTGACTGAGCGGCAGGTGAGTTGTACTTTTTACGCCCCGCCCATATAGTTGTACTTTGCGTTGAATCACTTTTTGAGCTGTGTTCGACTTCTATTATTTCCCTAATTCGTTGTAAATCAGATTAACAACTACCAGCATTACGGACGCACTGCCGATTGACAGTGGGAACCACTTAGGACATGTTTTTTCTGTAGATTAGACCGATCCATAGAGCGAACAAGTTTTCTTTATCGCTGTACCTATCATAAGTTCAAAGTAGCTGTAGTATTGTCCTATTTTCCAAACACTTCGTAATAATTATAGGTTGCATTATATCCGTTTTGAAGTGCATCCGTTCTAATGTAACTAACGTGCTAAAATAATACGAATTACACCTTCTCGCCTTCTTATTATTTACTAACAAGTACTGTTTTTCTTTAGATAAAAATAACCTCCATTTGTTTACAAAAAGCGTGATTAATATTCTCTGTGTGACAAAACAAGGCTTGTATTTGAACGAGACCATTCTCAATGTAACTTCTTGCTAGAATTTATTGTAGGCTGTTTGTTGGTTTGACAAACATAATTAGGAAGCTTTGAAAACAAATTACGTAACATAAAATAATGTTATGTATTTATGTATGTTACGTGGTTCGTTTGCTTTCTTTGATGTGTTTCTTTGCTTGGTTTAGACGTTTTAATTAATGCCTTTATTATTTCCGGGTTGGTACCCGGTATTTGTTATGATTTTCCATAAATTATGATTTTCAAAAGTATAAATGCGGAAGTTATGAGGAGTTGTGGGTGAGCGTGTGTGTGTTTTTGTTTCTTACCTTTGCACGTTCAACGGCAAGACTGATTGTGTTGAATTTTGTTTTTTGGTAGCTCAGACTAAAATAACACATAGTAGGTTAGTTTTTAAAAGCTCTCTTACAACCGTTGGACGCACTTGGTTACAACATATTTTAAAAACATTGCAAAGTAAAGGGCGTTATTGCAACTAGCGCTTCCTTAAGCTTGCAACAACCATTTGCGACCTATTTTATTCCAATGCATTTATCTAGTCGCTAGGAAGTCTATATTTATGTGTAGTGTTTTGAAACATCGCAAAACAATGAATTTTGTTGAGAGTTTTAATGGCGGTGTGGCCACCAGGGAAATTTGTGACACTTAAAATTGCAGTAGTTTTGTAGAAATTGCACAAAGTTGAATCCGTTCGTGCTATCAAAAGTTGAGGTAGTGCTTTGTTGTTTCAGCTGTTTATTTTGATATTATAGAAATATATTAGAGAACGTGAAAGAATTCTTCGTTGTCTTTACCATACCACGGCTGGACAAAAGCATTCTCAAATTCCTTCTAGTATCTACATTTATCTATGAATAATATAGTATGTATAAACGTATACACACCAAATACGAAATGAAAAAAATACGTTACCAAAAGTCTATTATTTTTTTAGTTTTATTTTCATGTGTCTTATAATTATCGAAGTGTAATTATATCCGAGCAATAGAGCATCGCTATTGTGTTCAATTCATAAAATTTACGAAGAAAAAATAATGTTTATCCATGTTATGCGTGTGTGTGGGTGTGTTTGTATTGAATTAAAATTCAGCATTACTTATTTTTGAATATGAAAGCCTCGATTTATTGGGTAATACATTGGATATTTGAACACAAATCGATTTTGAATTGCAGTGAAATAAAATGCTTGCCTTTACTTAAAGCTTAAAGAGGTGATTTATATTTTTATAACTATTTAGCTACTACCTTTTTGATACCATTATTTGTCTCCAAAGATATTATCAGCATTCTTGTAAGAATTGACAAAACTCTTAAGAAAAAAGAAGAGGAATTTGTCGCACCTTCCACATCAGCTGCTAGCAACTAAGGCATTGTAGTTTAAGGCTCTATTGAGAGGTAAAAAAAACTTCTACTTCTCCTAATGGTAAGAGACAATGCTGTCCATAATCAGTACATTGCCACCCAGGATTTCACAATGAGGTAAAATTCTAGATGGACTGCACCAACGCTTCTTACAGTCATGAGATCATGAGATGTGAAGTGTGATGTGTGAGTGTGTGTGTGTGTGTGTGTTGAGTCATGATGATGTTTAGACCCTTTATAGCCCAGTAATTTCACTTTACTTGTTTCATTAGCACGATCTGAGACAGTACCTGTGTAAACACAGACAGATCGTGTTAATTCCGTAACAATAACGTAATAAGTTATGTTGACAGTTGTTATTTACCCGCCGTTGTCTTATAAATGTAACTCCGAGTATTGCCGGGTTATTGGCGTGATTGCACGCGATACTTGTTCGTTACATAACTACTCTTTTGTTAAATGCTAACATTAACCAAGTGGGTTAACGTTTATTGACAAAACAGTTTTCTCAACATGATTTTTACAATCTTCTAATCTTTACCGTTCGTTGATATTATCTAACAAAATCTGTTAGATACCTATTACTTACAAAGTACTCGTATGGGGGAAAGCATTATAGAGTTACGAATTTTGCACATATTTCATGGTCAAGATTTTCTTTTCTTGGCGCTCGCAGCAAGCTGCTCGCGCACTTATTATTATAGATATTTCAACTTTCTTATTGCTCAGAGCGAGCTAAACACACACTTTTCGTAGTAAAAATTATAATATTTTTGCCTGTATGCACTTTGGTCCCCCCCAGGACCAAATCCTGGATCCGCCCTTGTATGTTACTCTTTTATTCTAAAATTTATCTTTTACCTGGCATCCAGTTTCAACATTAGCATACATCCCAGGGTGTATCGGCACGTGGTGGCATGAGAATCTGGTCTCCGGGACCTGGTGGTAGATAGGGAAGTCCACACCAGGGATGCCGGGCACATTGCGGAGGTCTTGAGGCTTCTCGTGCTCCCTCAGCGGCTTGCGGTACTGTGGCCGCACGTGGTAGTAATCTTGCTCGTATTGGATCTGTGGCTCATAGCGCTGGGAACAACAGTATCAGAACATAAGGATACCAAATATACCGTGCAGTCTTCAACAAAAACGCGGCGTAGTCATCACTTTTAACCACGACTATGTACGAAATTATTGTTAGGTGATTTTTTTTGAGGGCAGTCACATTTACATTTTTTTTTATTCGTTATATTGGTAAGCCTATGACCACAATCTCGCTTGATTTTAAGAAACGATGCGGCCGTAGATGGTAGCAGACTAAACCTAAAAAGCGGGATAAATCCCCCCTGGCATCACTGAACATCATGGCGGAACACGGGCACAATATGACCGCTTGGCGACACGGTTTTGTCCAGTGGGTGAGTGGTATTCAACTGCACGCCGACCACTATTCAAATATCTCCACAGAATTGGTACCAAGAGAAAAGCGACGCCAACCTAGGACCCATGGGGAGATGGGGATGCACATTAGATTTACTGATTTACAGGTGGCGCAGGAAAGGGATAAGTAGGGGGATTTGGGGAAGTTATTTGCCCAGTTACATTTCCTGATTCATCATTTTATTCGTAATCATGCCCTGTAAACTACAACCTGATGATAATAATATATATCATACGTCGTAAATTCACACACGATGATAAGTTCACACAGTGCAGTTATGCAGAGATTCATATCGTCTGCTATCATCTACGATTGCATTGTCGTTTAGTATTGACCAGATCGTGTGTAAAGACTATAATGAATTTAAAAAATTCTTCGCTCATCTACGATATCAAGTTCTACGTAACTGAGAGCACTTTGACCGTAAGCTTTTTGTAATTAAAATCAGGTGGCGTACGTAATAAGAGCAATAATGAACAGCCTTGACATCGATCCAGTTTTTAAGCTTACATAACTTATTGTGTTAAGCTTTACATAACTATAGGTACATATCGCTGGCATTTCAGTGCACGGTATGTTAAGTTTTTGAAGACTTTTTTATTCACAAATACTGATATTATACAATATTTATGTATATAAATAATATTCATCTGTAACAGGATAAGTATTAATGAGATGTAGTTTGTATTTTTAGATCTCCCTAATTTCATGATAAAACTTCCTTAGCAAACATAATACCCTTGAAGTTTCACAATAAATGTAGGTTTTCTTCTTTTAATTCCTCATTTATGATAAATTCAAGTCAATCTACTTCTCTTACACTTGGTTTGTCAGCTTTTAGGGTACGAAACCCTATTATAGAACCCTAACCCACTACTTGAATAAAAAACAAAACCCTTATAAGTAGCAGCTGTACTGATTATGGGCAGCGTTACCTCTTAACATCAGGAGAGCGTCTTGCTCGTCTTCTACTTCATCACATAAAAAAAAGTTTCACCGTCTGCTTGTCCGTCTATCTGTCAAGACCCTTTTACATATTTGCTATCAACTATATAAATCGTCACGGTTACAAGATGCAACGTTTCTACCTCTGATTTCTATGGTGACATCAAATAACATGTCTCAAATTACTATAAAATTAAAGTAACCAAGTACAGAGCCTTGGAGCCTGTTATTGCGACACCGAATAATTGGCTAGAAGCGGTTGGGATCCAGACCGCAGTGAGAGGGGAACGCTAGTCACGGCCGCCGGGTGGTTGCGCAGACGCAGGCCTTCGGAAACGAACTACTGTTACCTTATAGGCCCTTACACATTAACTTTAATTAAATTTCGCATTACACTGCCCTAAATATAATTTAATTTTGAATTATAGTTGATCTGACAACCTTTAATAATTGTGATTTGACTCTAACAGTGTAAGTAGGGTAACCTGTTCAGATGGAGTAGTACCCATACATATAGATAATCACGCCTGGTTCCCATTGGGGTAGGCAGAGACTATTTCCTTTCACTTAGTACGATCCTGATACACCCATCGTACGTATGCAATTATTGATTGTTATTAATTACCTGCATTTTAAAAATAAATGAAAATTTTGGTAGCATAAATTTCACTAACCAGCACAGTGGGGCGAAAAGGCACGCCATTTGATTTATGACAAATAGTAATTGGGTTAACAATTAAACGAAAACAGTATTGAATTAAAGTGGCTAAGAACTAATAACACTAATTAAACCAAACACTAACAATACAAAAATAGAAAAGTTTAAAAATAATAAATAGATCAAAAAATTCAATTCAAATAATGTCAGGTCAGGAAAACTCTTGTATAATTTTACTGTATCACAAAATTTAGGTAAATAAACAAGTCACAATATTCATCTACCTCACACTATTACAGCCATTGTGTCTTTTTAAAGATAATACCGCTACTACTTTTCTCAATATGATGGTAGTTTCTTAACCTAAGGGAGTTAGTGTTGATCATGTTCATCTACTAAAACATAATGAAAGTTTGTCCAACTTGATCTTTCCATTAAAATGTATATAATATATTTGTACCCTAGCTAGCCACGCCACATACTCGTTGAATATATTATACAGATTATATTGTGCAGGAAACACTGACTCCGACATTGCAATAACACGAACAGCGATCATGCCCCTACAAAAAATATCAAAGATACAATAAGAAACGAAACACCAAACTAGCTCCCCAAAGCATATTATAGTCGTATATCTTCTAAGGCGTCCAATGTAGCATAAACAAAGATGGTAATGTATAAATTATGCAAGTTACTTAGATAAAGAAAAAGTGTCGAAATAAAGAGAAGTGACGCTCCATTGTCTGTGCTACGGAGCACGACGAAATAAACCTATACAATACACTCGCTGATGTAATATATTTACATTTTTCTAACATAATGTGTAAGTCTTCCGTTACGACTGATAGAATAAGATGCTGTAATGTTGACCTACCGGCTTAAGGAAGTATTTTGCGCTCTCTAAG
Source organism: Hemithea aestivaria (assembly GCA_947507615.1). Lineage (NCBI taxonomy): Eukaryota > Metazoa > Arthropoda > Insecta > Lepidoptera > Geometridae > Hemithea > Hemithea aestivaria. Next base: position 3,255,123 of record OX382328.1, read on the forward strand.
TATAAAACATTTTGTTATGAGCTCAATAAAACCGAACATAAGATGTTTTTATTTTTATTAAACGGCATAAAACTATGAAATTAAAATCCCTAAAAATCAGAGAGGAAAAATACTATTAAAAATAATAAGGCAACTACAACAGACAATGCCGAGCCCAACTGTTGACCAAAGTAATCCGACAGAGCCCTATAAATTCAAATTATTTAAGTTAAGGTTTGAGTATATCAAAGCAAATGAAACCGTATTTATCAAGACTACTTGTATTAAAAGATAACGCCAGTGGAAACACCTCCTCATCAGCTCGCACGAGCCTCCACTTCACGCCGGATTAATAAACTCCACATTGTAAGGAGGTTCACAGTACATGCCTACATAATAAAAGCCCGCAGCCTGCGAGGTGTGAATTTGCAAAATTACTCCTGAATACCAATCTTTGTCGGAGCCAAGTTTCAAACAATTCTCACTCCTCGAGCGTTGATCAAAGAAATAAAACTAAAAAACAGGCCTTTCGACGAAAACGAGAGTAAATTTAACCAACAGTAATTCGCCTTTGAAGGGCCCAAGGGAAACTCTGCAAAAAGGAAAATTGCAAAAGTTACAGCTCCCTTATGAGGGGCAGAGTTATGGCTACTAGATATTTTAAGGTCGCTAAACTTGGCCCTTTCAAGCGATAACTGCTTAACACTAATTTCAATAAAACTTTTTAATTAGATAAACTGTGACGTTCGTTATAAATAATACTAGAGGACATTTTGTTAGATCTGGGTGCTATCCCTAATTACTTCTACCTATTATTATTAATGATGTTCTCACACATAATATAATAGGTATCTTACCTGCTGTAGATTTTATGAATAGTCTTAATGAGAATAATATTATGTTATTGTTTTGAACTCAACCATATTTTGTCAAGCAAAAACAATAAATATACGTGACCTTAAATCAGGGACATGTGAAAAAATCATATAAAATGATAATGATGTGATATAAAATGATGTGATGTGAAAAATATTGTTTAGCATACAAGGACAATTTATTATTTATTTTTGCTCTACGAACTCAAAAGTTTAAGTTAGTTTAGTTACCGATCACGAAGTTACAAAGTCAGACAAACACCGCACGACCACGTGCTTCTATCACAATGTAGGAGGTAGTATGGTTGTGCCGAGTCTGTACTCAATGAGCTCACAACTATCCTGTGTAATTGTTTGCTTGAACCCACACGTGAACTTCGCAGTTATCAAACTAATATTACAGTGTAGTCGTTGGTATATTCTATTCAAACTCATTTCATTAAAAGATATCCTGAGAGACTAAACATGACTAAACATTCGTGGACCACGTACGACGTACAATGTATCATAGAAAACTCTAGACGCAAACTCAAAACTTGAAGAGAGTTTTATCCTTGAATTGTTTTTTTTATTTTTTATTAGAGTTTTTTCTTTAACAAGGAAACAAAATGTCAAAAAGAGTCTTAAATTACCCACGATATGATTCACCAAGATACCACATGTAATTTAGGAGAAAATGTCTATATTTTTTTTATGACAATGAGTAACAAGACGAGCAAATTAAGTGCGTGATGGTAAGCATCATGATTACCCATATCAGACATCGTGCCACCCACTGTTTTATAAATCAAAATTCTGTGTGGCACTGGACTGTGCCTTTCATCCTGAAGTTCTTAAATCTCGTTACACCCAAATACTTTGTACTTTTAATAGATAAAAGAGACACCTATTTTGTTGCTATATTCGTTGGGTAGAGACCTGCCCTAAATCCTCTAAAGTATATTTTTCCTAGACCAACTCAGCCTGGCCGGTCCCTTCTTAAAATATTTTTTGCATTAGTTTTCACGAAATACCCGAGGAAACTAAATCGCGTACGAGCCTCTGAATACTTTAGTCAGCTTAGAGGGAGTTCGGTAAGCGTTAATACTGTAGGAAACATAAAAGAAAAACATTCAAAAATAAATTATAGTAGTATCAAACAACGTAAAGTTATAAAAATTAAGCTCGATGATTTTGAGTAGGTAATCAGGAACCAATTTTTTACTGACGATTCCAACGCTGCATGAAAAATGTTGTTAGAAATCTATGTAAGCCTCACTTTTTTATCTAAGAGTATGTTTATTTGTATTTCTAAAATCTGTTTATACAAAAAGTAAATGAAATAAGTTAAAAATAAAACAAACCTGTAAATATGCCGCATCCGACACGAGGCCACAGAGCAGAGCGCCGGTAAGTGCTCTAAGCACCGCTTTTCCCATATCCCCGCACATTTTGGTGTAGAATTTTGGTGTATACTAGATGTAAAATTTAATTTTTTCAACAATAGTGTATAACGGTTCTGTTGAATTTTGCGAACGCACTGGAGCGGCCGGTGCACTGAGGTGAATGTGTAGCCCCCACTTGGCGTTCTTGTGGAACACTTGTGAAATACACGATTAGGTACATTACGCGTACTTGGGGTTATAAGATTATTTTTGCTGTGTAGCTATTATCAATCCTTTAGCTTTACCTTTAAAAATTTTAAGATTTTATTTAGAGCTTTCAGTTAAATTAATTAGCACTACGTCCATTACTCATTTGTGAAGGCACAAAAAATAAAGGAGTACCACGGGTCTCCTCTTAACTGATTTTGAAAACTATTTCAAAATCAGTTAAGGCGTTGTCCCAATTATACCTCCCCCTCCCCCTCCTCTACCTTCTGGCGCAAGTTTTTTGTTCCTTGCTGTGCTTTTTTTCACGAGTTAAGCTTGTATTTACATAGAAAATCTAATTTATTTCATTTTATGTCAGAAAATGCAATTGTAAAGTAGTAGTTGCAATTAAGTATGTAATTAATGTGTGTGTTCGATCCGTAATGTTATCATTAGTAAATAAATATATTACTTAGCCTGTAGGTAATTATATTACTTAGATATTAATATAATATTTAGTGTTAATTCCGCTCTATTGCGTATCTTAAATCGGAATTAACTCTAAATAATAATAATATTTTACTAATAATTATCATGGATTTCCGCAAAATAACGCTTTATTACATTAACCAATCATGTCATGTGACATTTATGTGTTATCATGGCTGTAATAATATTATTGGGGACATTTACTTAAAAATTAGTTATTGAAATTTGTAGAGATTTTGTCAAAATAGAATTTTGTAACAAAATAATATAAAATTACATAAAAGTTATAGGATTGTCGAAAATCCATAAAGTTACGTGAAGCTGTCAGTGACCTTTCACGCACACATACGCGGGGCCCTTTCGTCGCGGCGCACGCACGCACACGTTCACCTTCATTAGACGTTTTCGCTGCATGCGCTTGCGCAACCAACCGGATAATCGCCTCTGATTGAGGAAATATCCCTAATATGTGTCTATAGCTATTCTAAATAAAAATTTTCTTATCCAACTTGAGGGGAACTGTAACAAAATTACCTTTAGCACTTAATCCTTTCATTCAGAATCATAATATCACTTAGTACTTTCCATGGAAGATAATAATAATCTGCCATTTAATTGGTTTTCACATAATATTATGTAAATTCATAAAAATAGTAATTCGAGTTTCAAGGCATTTTATCAGATGACATTGACGTTCATTGATGGCTGCCATTTGAAGTTGACATATGCAAAACATGGTGCCAAGTGTCACCAAAAAAAAAAAAAAACCATAAAGAAATTATCGATTTTATCAGTTTTTTTTATCATTTTGAGGATTCGCTCGTGTGTAGTGGAACTTATTTAAAAAGTTAACTATTTGGGGTGACCAGGTAATAAACTTTATGACATTTTAGAAGATGATTAGGAAAATGAAAGTAATTACTGTTTAGGTATATTTTCTAATTAGATTCAATTTCACGTTGATATTCGGAGGGAATTGTCCTCCAAAATAAACGTTGACTTCGTATCAGCTCTTCGAAGGTGGGGTCATTCGTTGTAGGTCAATTTCTCTCAGGGTGTCTTCGGGTTTCTGCTGTTTTGATATACAGAGTATTTTGATTGTTGGACTTAATAATATTTGGCTTTAGGAAACTCAGTTTTTCTCATATTTGGTGAATTCTAACATCTCGTTTTTTTATACTTTTGGTAGAATTATAATTCGATGGTAATGCTGGTCACACTGACCGCGGCCATTTCTTGGTTTTTTTTGTGAGAGCTTGTGAGAAGGCGTCCCTCGAAGAAAATTGTGATAGCGGCGTGGGGGCAGGCCTTCGGGCCTTGCCTCGCGCCACACTTGCAGATAGTCGTGCCCGGGAGCCTCTCCTCCATTTGTGTTGGACTTATTTCAAGTTTATACCGAAATATTTCATCGGCCTGGGAGTCGAGCAGCAGCCTTGTCACATCGCTCCACCTCCCATTTATGAAAAATAACACCCACGCTGGAAACGTGGTAAGTGTACCTAGGGCCGCGCTCTTTTCCTTTTGTGGTTATAGTTATTTTAACACTGGAATTGTATTGTTCCAGGGTTTTTACCCTACGCGTGAAACATCGTGTTTACCCTACGCTGGAAATAGTTCTTACCCTACGCTAAAAACGTGGTGTTTTTACCCTACGTGTGAAGCATTGCTTGCCCTACGCGTGAACGTGGTTATTTGCTCTACGCGGAACGGTGTTTGTACTACGCTGGTTTTCTTTTGGACCTGTTTAACTACGGCGTTCTTCTGGACGGTGCTTTCGGCCACCAGTTTATCTACAGTGTCTACCTACGCTGGTTTAGTAACGGCGTTCAACTACAGTGTTTAACCATGGCGCTTTAGATGCCCTTTATATCGACGGTGCCATAGGCCCCTCATTTTACTTAACTACAAAACTTATCGAGACTCATATGTATGCACGGTGTTGTAAGTCACCAGTGTTTGTAAACTGCCAGTTATACTATTATTTTTAGATAACTTATTGGGACGACCAGTGTTCCTGGTCTATTTTGTGGCTATGCTTATGTAACGTTGTAACTACCCTATTGATATTTAGTTTTTGTAAGGGCCGCTAGCCGCCCAAGATTTTAATAACTTTAACTCTTGTGATTACTAGAGATAATCGAACTTAGATTATAACCTAAAGGACTAAGGAGCTAATATTTGGCAGATAATATACATTTTATTAGAAAACTTTTGTTTGAATTCACGGAACACCTTTGTTGGCTGAGCGAGTGTCTGGCGCCCTTATTTATATAAATTCTTGACACTTTCTCTCCCCAAGCCTCGGTAACTCAACCTACGGAAACCCGACCCTCTCATGCTCTATCCTTTAAATAGGAGTCGGCCGGCACCTAACTACTCAGGCGTGAAAGCTGACAGACTACCACTGCTGGTCCGAGGCGGACACGTCTGATGAGTTACACAACTAACTTAACACACTCACTCACTTAACTTATAAAAATTATATTTTACCAATATAAAATCAATAATAGTATAATCTATATCAGATGTTAATGTTTGGCCTACAATGTTTATAGCAGCCTAGATCCAGGTCGGATCCGTAACTCGGAGCGGGCAGCGAGCGGGTGGCGGGTTACGTTACGGGGCTGATAGAGTAAGTTAGTTCGAAGGCTAATTCCCCGGTTTAATAGTTGCTAACGATATCGAGACGGCGAACTTTGGCTCGCGCTGTTCTACCATCGACCCACTGATTGTATCGAAACAGATACACTTCCCATTTTGTGAGTTAAATATTTATCCATTAGTTGCGGTTTCATCCGCAGAAAAGTAGCCTGGCTAACTCTAGGTTCCTCTAGTTTCTCTAGGTACCTACTTTGGGGTCGGTGTTGTCATTCTCGTATCGGCCTTACAGTAATTCTCGTAAGTAAACATCTCTTATAGATGCGAAGACCTAGTAATAATGATAAGACGCTACTTCCATACTATGTATCTTTAGCTCAACAGCTCAGTTTAAGTGTGAAGAAGTAACCAACATGCACACACACAACTGTCACTTTTATATTACTGATGTGTTTATATAAATTATTGGTCCATTTAAACCGATTTTTATAAATAGGAGGCTTACAATGCGTCAAAGCCTTTTTATTTTTATAGGTTGACATAATATCAAACATTCTCGGATAAAGCTTGTCGCAATTATTATCTAGTGAAGGTTTAAAACCAAGTATAAAATACTGGCTATTTTAAAACTAGGTCACATGCGAGTACAATTAGTCTCCATTTTATAAATGCTGATTCTATAAAAAGATAACAGTCATCACGAAGCAGAAATAGCAAATGTTATTTTCTATCGGCCTTTTTTAATATGCTCTAGTAACTAATAATATTCAAACATATCGATCAAATAATAACAATTTGTACCTAATTGGCAATGAGGCGGCGCTAAATAAGAAGAATAGAGGTGTTAAGAAGAGTAAATTGCCCAGCAGACAGTCTAGGTAAAATATAATATTAGATAATAATTTTCAAGAGTTTTTTACTTTTATACATATACTTTTCATCTTACTCTAAAAACATAACCATAACACATCTTATAATACAGGATTTCCTTTATTACACCACAGAAACACCTAAAATAAATTTCAAAGAGAGCACACGACCGTAAACAAGTTAATGTATTTACATAATAATATAAAATATCCTGCAATGTAGGCCTACTCGTACAAGATGCGGCCAAGTCTCGGGCCTACGCGGCAAACGCTTAAAATGCGTAGCTTACATGCGTTCCCCGTTTAATAAAACACGTCTTACGCGGTACCATATGTTATTGGGCTAATATTGAACAAGCGATGTTTACTTAGGGGAATACATAATGAAAATACGCACGTTTCAAGAGTTTGTCACAAGCCACGGCTAGACTACAGCACCTATTGCCAACTATTGTCCTTTGTGACGTTAGCAACATGCTCTATTCCTAGAAAATAATTTGATGTTTATGATTTTATTTTGATTTTTCTACATACGTGGAATAATCAAAATATATGAAACGAAAGAGTGACTGACTGAGTTACTGACTGATCAACGCACCGTCCAAACCACTGAAGATTGGGTTGCAATTCGGAACACAGCACAGATAAGTTTTATGATGTAGAAGAAAGAAAAATACCTCCTTTTTTCCTCCGCTAAGAAAGGGAAAAAGGAAGGTAGAAAAAAAGCCGCAAGCATAAGCCAGTAATTATCTATAGTAATATACCTATATAATATTCACCAAATCATGTCAATTTCAATATTCTCCTCTGCTTGCACGCGGAAGTCTGGAAGAGATCAGTATTATCGATAAGACCGCTATTACTAACAGATATAAAATTTTAAACATATGGGTTATTGAAATATATTGCGTTATCTATAGTTTTTTGTTTCAATAAAGTGTTATAACTACCTCTATATAAGAAGAGTATGTATAGTTCATAACAATAACAAATCTTTGTGCCTAATCTAACACTACAATTACAGATAGGGCCTGAGGGTAAAGGTACCTAATTGAAGGTTTTATAACATAAATGCCCGATGTTATTGACTAATTTATATTCATAGAGGGTGTAGGGAAGACCCTTGCGAATTTGCAAAGGGTTGGTGGTAGTGTTTACCTAATATTCTGTTCATCCCTCGCAGTTGGATCGGTTACTTGATGCTTGGTATCACAGAAATGAAGCTAAATTACTGCGACTGCGCTGATTGTAGTGATGATAATGAATGTTTTGTAGGTTCATTAGCAATAAAACTGCCATTTTTAGTAACTAAGTGTAGCTGTTTATTGATTTTGCCCAGTTACTTAAAATTTATATTAATGCTCTATTGTATGAGTACTCAACCTAGATACGCGTATTAAAAATATCGACTGTAAAACTGTAACTATACTTTGTAATGTACCACTATAGGCCAACTCTATTGCAGAGACCGACCGGGGAAGTAGATACCTACCTTAAATACCAGTTATTCATTAAAATAGTAATGTGCAGTCATTACTGTGTTCCTAACTGAACTGCAATGTTACCAGCGAAATGACTAAACATGATATAATATTCAAAAACTAATATTTATCTCAGGGTGACACGCGCAGTGCAGTGGCGTACTGATTTTTTTATTTCAAAGACTGGGTGGCAATATGTGCGATATATGATATAGAATAAATAGAAAGCTCCTACAATAAAATAAGTTTAAAAAGGTTACACACATTTAACAACAGTAGGCAATCATGAGGCCAGTCGCATGAGTCATAATTCACTCATCTGACAATGAGTGTGTCAAAAAAATGCTTTATCACCGTTTGTGTGAAGTAGAAGTCGTAAAACGTGTACCTGAAATGTATCTCTGTCTGCTAAATCTTGTTTAATATACAAGTGTAGTAAGTAATAAGGAACATTGTCAGTATTTAGATCGTAATGCTGCAGAGTCGGGCTAATGTCGACATAACAGTAGTGGCTGCGATAGCACTCCGGCACCGCGTCTTAATGGCCAGTTATGTTTTATGTGCCGTTCCGGTGCGACTTGAGAGCCTCCCCGGCTTCTGGACTGTACCACTGTACACTAACGTTTATATGTAATATTCTCTAGAGTTCCGCCCTAAAAGCTCATGTTGGGTCTGATCCATCTACGCCTAGTGCCAGATATTGCGTCCCTCTGTCAAGCCTCAACAGACTCGTTTGCTCATTCTTAATTATGCGCAGCTGCAGATTATAAATGTGAGCATGTATGAGCATGTGTGTGTGAATGTTTCCTCTAGGTATTATTTAGTGGGTTTTACTCAAGCAAACATTTAAATAAAACAGATAAAAACAATTCAAAATCCTAAAAAGTACCTACAGATATTTTTTTATACACAAACAAATAAAAAATCCAAGTTTTTTTTTAATACACTTAATCTCGTAAAACAGGATATCTGATATCTGTCGCATAATGTATTTGCAAGACAAATCTTACTTATGTAAAATTTTTAAACAGCTATTTTCTGTTCGTGACCACGGTGCATGTAACTGTACCGAAACGTCGAGGTTTTTTTTTTTTTTTTTTTTTGTGGTGAAGTAGAAGACGAGCAAGACGCTCTCCTGATGTTAAGAGATAACGGCTGCCCATAATCAGTACAGTGCTACTTAGGATTTCACAATTATGTGAAATTCTAGGAGCACTGCACCAACGCTTCTTACTCAAGAGTCATAAGATGTTAAGACTCTTTAGCTCAGTAATTTCACTAGCTACAGTGCCCTCCTACCGGAGCACAGTAATGTTTGCACATCACTACTCAAGCGGTAGAATAACTGGCACTGTTGGGGTACCCACCTAGACGACCTCCTGCAAAGGAAATCTACCCCCGGTAATTTCCTTTGCAGGAGGTCGTCGAGGTTGGTTTTATAATGATTTTGTAAAACTAGCAAAAAAATAAATACGCGAAAGACCTGATTAATTAAATTCACGATAGTTCAAATCGTGAAAGTTTAAAGTGTTAAATCTTACTTAACTAAAATGTTGTTGAACAAAATCATTAATACAGTCATGTCAATATATGAAACAGGTACTTCTTTAATGTAAGATCTAGTGTAGTGTAAGGGTATATTCAGTTTGCAATAAGTCACGCTCCAAGAGTCACTTACACAAGTGAAGTTTGTTGCCCTACATCGTGCATGTCATTAGAGTAACTGCCATTTCACGTCGCTAATCGATCATCAGCCTTCAGTGTGGAACTTGTGCTAATATCCTCCTTAAAACATTATGAGCTTGCCAACGGCTCGCACTTTATGCGCAGTTAAACAATATTGGCATTTAACAACACTGTAGTCTGTAGATTAGGCTCAGCGTTCATCACCATTTAGTGTGTACCTTCTGTCTAATATTATAATCTTTGACCTAATATCTAGAAGGATTCAAAATATTATACCCTTCAATATAAAAATTCCAAATTATAAAAGGCTTTCTATAAATAGTTTTCTTTAATAAATGTTAGGTCAAACGATCTAGTGAAACGGTAAACCTGTAGAAATAGGCGAAAAATGCGTCATGGCATTTCTCTCCTTTTGCTATGTTTTACATTCCCCCCGCGTCCCTCGGGGCGTTCCGACAGAAAGCCGGTTATTTCTTACATTCTCTACTAAATTCACAGTTAGGAAATTGAATTTTTCGAATTCCACGTCTTATACACTAGCCCCCAGTGTAACCTGGTCTGAGAGTCGCACCACCCTCGCAGAAGGTTTCGACCAAAAAGGGTTAATGTGAGGCCAATCGAAGGTCAGTGAATAGTGGTTATGTATCGTTTTGTTCTCGATTCGAGACAGGAAGCGGGAAGAAGTGAGAATGGCCCGTAATATCGTCTTGTTTATTTTTTCACTCATAGTGTGAAAGGTTTTTTGCTAGTGAAAGGATGGATTTTGCCCAGAGCTTTGCAAGACTGTCTTTTTGGACAAAAAATCTATGTCCATTTACCGCATCCGTAAGAGGGCCAAATAAAATGTACTTATAAATATCACTACTACCTACCTAATTAATTTAAAAAAATTGTATTATGTTTTAATAGTCTATTTATATTACGTAAAATACATTGTAGGCAGTTATTTTCGGGAAAATTTTAATGAATAACTCCCACAATGAAATAACAATTAACATTAAAGTACCCCCACAGCAAACGTCAGAAAATTGAACATTTTCCTCTTCAAAATTCAGCATTTATTATTAGAGGTATTTTAAAATTATTGTTTTCACTTCTATTTTTGGCTTTAAACTCGCAGATTTAAGGTTGAATTTGTATCGTTCCATTGAGCGTAGTTAACTGAAAAGCTATTAAAATATGGCAAATAGTCCCGCCAATGACAGGTTGTATTAAAATTGAAATTATCTGCTGCAGGAAGTTTCATATAATCTGAAATCTGCAATTCATTCCGCCATAATAATAATAGATTCCTAAAAGGTTTTTATTAACATTTTTATTTTTTAATAACCAGCTGACGCAATGTCTTTGAGTGTCGATTGGGAAATACTAAACGACCTACCAAAATACACAAAAAATTGTAATAATGAGTCAAGTGGTTTCGAAGCAGTTAGATTAACAAACACAACATGTCGCATAAACAATTAAAATGTGAGATAAATGTGATTAAATGTGTGATGTGTGATATTTTTTAAACATAAAGTCACAATAAATATTTTGTGCAACTAGCTTACGTTTTCAAATGTACCAATTCTTTCCCCCTGTCATTATCATAGATCAAGTAAGAGCAAGGAACAAGCCACGTTAGCTACTCTAGCTCGAGCTTATCGTTTAGTTTTTTGTAATTTTTATATTCAAGATATTTAGTAAAATTATCCCACTGTGTCATATGTAGGTTAGAAGTTTATTGAGTATTCCCATGATATGACGTATGATATGGTCCTGTCTTAAAATTGTGCTCTAGGCTTGTGGTTCTGAAAGCACATAAAGTTTCTGAGAACAAAACTAAAAAACCAATCTATTAAAATATGGATTTTTTTTTATGTGGAGAAGTAGGAAGACGAGCAAGACGCTCTCCTGATGTTAAGAGATAACGCTGCCCATAATCAGTACAGTGCTACCCAGAATTTCACAATGATGTGCAATTCTAAGTGCACTGCACCAACGCTTCTTACTCAAGAGTCATAAGATGTTAAGACTCTTATATCTTGAGTACCTACCTTATAATACCTGAACACAGTCAACAAGAGTCAGAATTAAACTGACATTAAGTTACAGCGTGAACTCGCCCTAAGTTCCATATGATCTATGACGTTCAGCGATTTATTTTCCTTTTTTTTTCTAAGGTGGTAAATGCCTTTCTTGAGAAAAACAAACTAACAATACTACAGCAATAAAGAACACTGTTACTAACCACAGATCGACCATCCATCTTTTCCTATTACATAGTTTGTTTTGTTGGACAGAGATCAGTGTTCCTTCTGTATACCTACATTATAATTTATTCTTTGCCGTGCCGAGCCATTACACTCGGCAAGAAGCGTAACGGCTCACAATATTCGTTCACTAACTTCGGATTCTCACAACTCTACAGTTACATTCACTGTAAACTTTATTTCCGTGGACATAGAGAGAGTTTTCATTAGAACTTTTGCTGGATAAGTTTGTTGCAGTGCAGCGAAGAGGGGTAGTTCCCGTTCGTACACACCCCCATCGTTCACACTGTTACCGAACGGGAAGAGATCATAAAATATGTTCCGCTCGGTCACAGTATGTACGGTCACTACTTTTTTTTGAAACGTTCCCGATCAGTTATACCCGGTCGTAAACACTGTTGACGATCGGGAAAAGATCAAAAAAGATGTTTCGCTCGGTCACAGTGTTGACGAGTGCTGATATTCTATTATAGTAAACAGCTCCGTAATTAATCGACGCAACCCCATCGAGTTTGGGCTTCTTCATCTGATTTGTCTTGGCGAGTATTTTGATACTATATAGTAACCAGGGTCACTTTTATGTGCTCTCATTTTATAATATTGGCGACCACCATGTAACAAAATTGTCCCGTGTTTTCTTTTTAACCCCCGACGCAAAAACGACGGGGTGTTATAAGTTTGTCGTGTCTGTATGTCTGTGTGTGTGTGTGTCTGTCTGTGGCATCGTAGCTCCCAAAAGGATGAACTGATTTTGATTTAGTTTTTTTGTTTGAAAGTAGAGTTAGTCGAGAGTGTTCTTAGCTATGTTTGGTGGAAATCGATCCAAGATGGCCGCCGCTACAAAATGGCGGATTACTTTTTTCTTCCACGACCCCATCGATATGGGTATCAAATGAAGGGCTTAACGAGTAGAATACAGCCCACTATATAAAATTTAAAATCCAAGATGCCCGCCATCAAAAAAAATTAATTACGTATTGCGTTGGGGGTTTTTAAATTTTTAATTTAATTCACTTGTTATGTAAACTAATGTTACTTCTCCACTCGAACTACTCGCGCGCTGTTCCATCATGGCTATTGCGTAAATCGTGACGTACTGTCCTTTTTAAACAGGTTCCCACAGGTATGGTAACCGGCGCGGCGTCACACTTGCAATGCTCTCTGATTGGCTAATTCAAGGTTATTGTAGATAATGCACTAGGATATGCGGTTGGGGTGGTATGTGAAACTATGCCTTATTATTACTGGCGCGGTATCGCCGTACTTACTTACCGTAAAGGCAACACAAGCAACCAATTTTAATTCGATAATCTGAATAACATTGTTTCTTAATACATAATATTATATATTATTATACTAGCTGACCCGCGCGCACTTCGTAACGCGTGATAGTCAATTCATAAAGTGATGAATTTGGTGCACCCTTTTCTCTCTTGAAGATTGATACGCTCGCTATAAACGAAGCGATTTTATATTATGTATGTAGTAAAAATTCTTTTGATTTAGAAAAATATGGGCCTTTTCTATATCAAAAGAAAGATTTGAATGAATACTTTCGAAGATATTACAGATTTGAAATGCAGTGGTACCAAATTAGGTATAACTAACAAAATAAATGCAACAATAAATGTAGGTATTATTTGACTGTTTTATGCGCCACGAAGTGCGCGCGAAACCACTAGAAGAACTTTTTAAATAAAAGTTAGTTCAGGTGTGATTCAGGTACGAGTGGGAATAAATAGTAGCGTTCGTCCACACTGTGAACAATCGAAACTTTTTATTCCCGGTCGTTAACACTGTTAACGACGGTGTGAACGACTGGGAAAAAAAGTAGCGATCGTACACACTGTGACCGAGCGAAACATCTTTTTTGACCTTTTCCCGTTCGGTAACAGTGTGAACGATGGAGGTGTGTACCATCGGGAACTACCCGCGAAGAGTACTTTGACATTTCGCGAATTGATAACATCTATGTTTGCACGCGATACCTTACGTACCGGTGCGGATGTAGGAGCTACAACAGAAGGTAAAAGTTTTAATCAGTACGTCTTTATTGATGAATTTGTCAAGAAAGTATACTTACCTATGTATTTCTAATGCCAACGATTAATCAAAAGTTGGAAATAAAGCCACGAATGTTAAATTCTAAGTTCCAAGAAGCCCCCCGAGAGGCCAGATGTTTTGAAATCGTCGTCTCGGATTTAATTAAATAAACTTTGCTCTGCTAAACTTGTTGCCTACGAGTAAATATTGCGACTCGTCGGACGAAATTTCGCATTATTTTTGAGTCCAATTGTGTCGAGCTCATTTGAACATGCCTTATTTACAAAGATACCTTTTTCTACCTTTTCTTTTCTCCTTTTGCCCAATCTCAGTGACTAATTTTAAGCTCAAAATCAAAATTCTTGCGTCCTCCCCGCAACGGTCGCCTTTGAATACAAACCTAAAAAGCTCGCAAAAAACACAGCCCTCGTAATGAAAGATCAAAGGCCGTTCACGCGTGCACTTGTCCCTTAGCCCTTATTGGCAAACAGTGTAATTAGTACGGCAAAAAGGGCATGATTGTGTAATCTACGTCGAGCCCATGGGGCCTATTGACCTTTGTCTCTAATGAAGGCCTGTGTCCGTGGCCCCAGGCATCTTTGTCGCCGTTATGACCTGTAGTATTTTGTGAGTGGACCTTTTGAATACTCTTCTTAAACTTATCAAAAACAATAATGTACAGCTAACACCCGCTTGCGATGCAAAAGGGCGCGGGTTCGAATCCCGCTGGACTTTTTTTTGTATGATCTACCGATATTTTCTACTCATCTAGGTGGGTTTCTGTATCTATTAATTATTAGTATGAAGGTATTTACAAAAAAGTATATAAGTCATATCCATTATTTAGCCACCGTAACATAAACATTGACTTGCTTAGCTTGGGCACAGATAATCTTGGGTTCGATGGCGCAGAGAAATGTCCTAGAAATTTTATTTTATTTAGGTATAGTTTTCGTATTGTCAGACGTAGCTTAGCTTATTAGATGGCTTGTTACAGTCAACCGCAGAGCAAATACTGCCACGAAGGCGCGTCGAGAGTCGAGACGTTAACACGGAGCATCCCCGGTGAAGCAGCTGAAATAATTCCCCAGACGTCTGTATTATTCCACCAGCGCAACACCTATCTCATAACTTAACTACGAACTATGCAAATGCACTGGTTTGTATGCCGTAAGTGTTGTATTTGAGTACACAGTACCAATACTTCTGCAGTTTTGTAATGTTCTTTGAAACTTGTTTATAACAGATATTTCAATAACTTAGAAAGTACTAAAAGTACCATTTATGTACAATAAAAAAATATATTTGTGCGGAACTGAAATAGCAAACAGAAAAATACAACTCACTTATTATTAAGAATCTTCTTATTGAAGTTATTTGAAAGCAATTACAAACTTCAAAAGAGAGAAAGCAATAGTTATTTGTTATACAAGAGTGCAAAGTTGCTTTTTTACCGCGTGCTCAGTTTGTATGACCGAGCTAGCGAAGGATTCTAAAATTAAATCACGAGCGTAGCGAGTGATTTATTAATTAGAATCCTGAGCGTTAGCGAGGGAATCAAAAGAGCACAAGGTCAAAAATCTTTGCACTCGAGTGTGACACATAATTTTTCATCCCCCCTCAGCGAGGAAATAATTCAATGCTAAAAGTTTTTTTTAAAATTATTCTCACCATGGATGCGCACAGTGTTGCCAGTGCACTATCTTCAAAAATAACCAGTATTCAATTTTAATTTACGTAGGTACGCTTACTTAAGAGTCCTTTTCACGAAAGAGGTCCCACGGAATTTAGCGGAACATATTTTTTATTCTTTTATTATTGACTTCATATTTTAAATCATTTTTATTTGTTACATAAAATAAATACCTTTTTGATTAAGAAATTAAATACCTATGAGAAATTATGAGGCGTTAAAAAGTTAAAGGTATTTAAACTTTTAAAATGTGCAATAGTGGCGTCCCGCAAAAAGGTCTCCTTTCGTGAAAAGCACTCTACCTATTCGTTTTAGTGATTATTTTCTCATTTTCAGTTTATTACAGTGAGAAATCGTTAATAAAAAAGTTACTAAAAAGTAATACTTAGAAAAAATTGCTACTAACTAGATAAAGTTATAAAAAATTGGCTTATTCTATTAACTCTGCTAAATTAACTCAACTATTATTTACTATTACAGTACTATATATTATAATTCATTAAAAACATTATTGCCTCGAAATGTAAATTATATCTAAACAACTAACGTAAATATAGTTCAAAAGAAACGTAATATGTTACAAAAGTAACTTACTGGCAAGGCTGATGGTGCGCCCAAAGCAAATTAAAAAAAAAAGTTTACTAAAGAGGTTCTTACTCCGAGTTTTTAACAAATTTAAAAAAGTTGTACGCTTATTTCGGTACCATAGAGGTGGAAGTAAATAGGTTTAATTATGTTTTTGTCTCTAGAGGGTAAAGTAAATTTGAATTTCTCAAGAGAATAATATGGACTTTTCCAGTCAGATATCGAAGCGCAAAAATACACTTTCCGAGGTGGGGGGATGAAAATTAAATTAATTGTGACAAAGAAGAGTCCTAAGCCAAAATTATTACCATATCAAATAGAAATATTACCATATTCGTATTTTTAGAGATCGCCCAACGCCGTTTGGTTTTATAAACATTAGAAATTATTAACGATTACAAAATACTGTACTTTACAATATTATACACAGTTTACATAAAAAATGCTATTATTGAAATCATCCTTTTGAAATTTAAGCATTTGTTGAATTTGTATACTGACTAACAGTATATAGTAGTACGAGATTTGTGGCGCGCTTCTTGATATCCATGTTTCGGCGCTATGATACTCCAGCGCCGGGAATATTAATCCCGCGAAACGCCGGGATTCCGCACGAATCCGGGATTAATCCGCCACTTGACTGTCGAATGGGACTGAAAAACGACCTTACAAAATATTTGGCTGGCTATTTTACTGAGGTTAGTTCAACAATTTATGGACCTAAGTGACTTAAAACCTATTCGGTATTTTTTGCGGCTATTTTGGTTTATGTTAAACGGACTTAAAATATGTATTTTTTTTATTTTATTGATTATTATTATTGCAGGTTAGTCTTTGACCATAATCTCGCCTGACCTTAAACGATGATATATTCGAAGATGACAGCAGACTAAACCAAGAAGATGGGACAAATGCCTCCCTGGCTTCATTGGTTTACTTATTAATTAATGCTCAATCAAAATGTCTTCGGAACTTAGCTTAAAGATTGACTTAACGCGAAATTAACCGCGAGCGCCTGATTCCACTAATTGCGGCGTATATCGACTCCAGCGGCACTCGCAAGTGACATCAAATTAATTATTTAAACGTCAAAGTTGCTCGTTTACGACACGTTAATTGATTTCACACTCATACTCGTGCAAAATTCAACGTGATACATTTGCCTCCTGAATTATTGAGGTGCATCTGGAACACGTGGAATCTAGGCGTATCCAGCTGTCACGCAGTCAGTCAATAGGTACATACATACCTAAATTATAATCAAAGGACTTAATTTGTAATCTGATTAAGCATAAGCGTTCTAAGCACGATTTTCAAAGCTTAATATATTTTTTTAAATATTAATATATTAATCCTAGTAGAATAGAAAACTCTTCATTGCACACGACAAATACAATAAAATAAGCTTAGAACTAAGATTACACAGAAAGAAGTGTTACAATTAGCGGAAAAAAAGAAAAAAGGAAAAGGAGGAAGGCAGAAGGAAGGGGGGGAGGTAGGGGAGGAAGGTTGGATTGGCAAGTACTTAATTAATTATTAAACCCGCACGCTGCAAAGCGGATTGTAACAGACTAATATTATATCATAAATATGATCTGTACACCTACTTTCACAATAGGAACTTTAAAAAATCACATTAATAAATGTATAATCAAAAGTCACAACGTTAATAATAAGTATCCGTTAATCTATCTATCCAAGCCCCTTGCATTCACCAAAATCCGACCAAAAAGGGCACTCAAGCCGGCCGATGTTTAACGGGCTCGAGTAGAAATAAAACCTCCTACTCGCTTTGTTCTTCTCTCTTTGTCTGTTTATTCGTTTATGCGTTCTTTGAATTTGATAGGAACCCAGATAATGGCCTTTAAAAGCAGCCAAAAGAGGATTACTTCCAACCTCAGTCGAATTAACATAGACGTAAAATTGGTATGTCTGCGGATGAAAAAAAAAGCTAAGTGAAGTTAATGCTCTCTTATGCTTTGTCTCGTTAGCTTACATTGTTTTTTTAATGTTTTACTGAGACGTATGATATTGCGTCTTTACATAAATTGTATACCTAAACGTAATATAACACCCAATCGCAGAAGAATTTTATAAAACAATAATAACTTTCTGCGCCAAGCGGTTTTAGCCACTGGTTTTACACATAGCCTATGCAAAGCTAACAGAGCTATCTACATACCAAATTTCAGCTAAATGGAATTAGCCGTTTATAAATTTTGACGCTATTTTTTGAGCCTTTTCATATTTTAAAATAACATTTGTAACCTTTCTTATAAGAAACCAAAAGTCAAAAAGTAAGGAGTAGACTCCAGTATTTATTGAATAAATAAAAGTTCTATGGTACGGAACAAGACAAAATAACAGGTAATTGCGCAACTCGCAGGCAATGCGACGTGCGGGTGCGACTGTAGCGCGGTACGTCGTGCCGGAGGCCGGATTATCCTCCACCTGGAGGGAAACTACAAGCTGACCGTAAACAGCTACTTTAAATTTATTTGACAGCAAATATTGACATTTTACGTACACCTCTGGGTATTAAATGAGTTTAAAATAATATTTAGAAAGTAACATCGTTCGTCCGAGCCTCAGCTATTTGTGAGAGTTTTGTTAGAGACAGACAAGCAGACAGACCTCCTGATGGTTACCCTAGTATGTACCTATTAAACTCTCAGGACCAGTGGTACCTACTACTGATGCGGTGTGGGTCATTTTCGTTAAGACCTAATCATTTGAAAAAGCTATTTGGCAATTCTATAATACGAGTATACTTATTGTCTGGGATAAGTGAATTTCGCTAGTCATTTGTTTATTTTCAGAACAGCCAGAGAGATTCACACTTGTTGAACTCGTAGCTTTCACAAATTCATTTATCATTGAACGCCCTGTAGAGCCATGTCGAAGGGAACCTTACTAGAAACCGAAACATTTACTATCTTTTACACCAGGCTTTTATAGCATATTTACCAGTTGCTTTTAAATAAAAGTTTCCCCAAATGTAGAACTCGTTAGCCGCAGACAATTCGCGGTAACCGCTGTGTGGCTCGACCCGGATTATCCGTGACCGGAGGCCAGTGCAAAGCTTCTTCTCGTGTACCTACTCTATGAGAACACATACAGCGAGATTATTCCTTTATCCATGCACAATTATTATGGAAGGGTAAAGCGAAATACGAGCACAGGAATTTTTAATCTTCCGCTCTGTGACTATGAAATGGGAGGATTCTTTGAGATCCAAACTTAAGCGTTTTATTAACCGAGTCACTTATTCTCTTTCATTGTGTTAATTTAAAAATAACTCTTCAGTACGAGAGATACCATACATGTCTGAACTATTTTTTCTGAATACTGGACATGATTGGAATTGAGGTATAATTAAAAGGACACAGTATGTTTAAGTTCAACAACTTGGCGCTAATACGAGTAATAAATATCACATGTCATTATTTCTTGGTAAATCAATAAGTAACGACAATGAATAAATTATTCATTGGGTACTATTCTTGTTTTAGAGAAATTGTGAAATTAACTAAGAAAGAAACTACTAATAGCTAGGATGGTAATATTTATCAATGCTTCCTGCTTAAGCCAGGTATTGTTGGGTATGCAGACGACAGCACAGTAGTTGAGCGATATACATCTAGCGCTAGGGCCAACGGAGATGAAATTCAGTCATGCAGAGAGGCCATGGTTGAGCGTATGAGCTTGCTTGGCCTTAAAAGTTGTTTCCGATTGGGGAGTAGCTAATTTGGTTAAGATTAATGCTACAAAAACCCAGGCGTGTCTATTTACCGCTAAAAGGAGTCTATTCAACGAAGCTCCTTCTTTCCAAAATGTTTCTTTACCGATAACTAACCAGCTTGAGTTACTAGGAGTTACTCTCACGTCTGACCTTAATTTTGGGAGTTACATCGAATCTAAGGCTCAATTGGCTGCCAGGAAGCTGGGTATTTTGGCAAAGGTGAGGCAATACTTCACACCGGGACAGCTGCTAACGCTGTACCAAGCACAAGTCCGGTCGTGTATGGAGTACTGTTCTCATCTTTGGGATAGTACTGCCAAATACCAGCTTCAGACACTGGAGTCGATTGAGAGACATGCCAAAAAGCTCGTAGGTGACCAAAAGCTCACGGAATCTCGGCTGCAGAGCCTTGAGCACCGTAGAATGGTCGCCTCGTTATCGGTCTTCTATAGGATTCATTTTGGAGAGTGTGCGCAGGAATTACACGAACTAATTCCTCCAAGCCCATTCTACCGACGGACGTCGCGGCAGACGGCAAAGCGGCATCCTTACTTAGTGGCGTTACCTACTGCCCGCACCAAGCGTTTTGCTTCGTCGTTCTTAATGAGAACTGGTCGCGCTTGGAACACTTTGCCGTCATCTGTGTTTCCCGAGCGGTACAACTTGGGTATATCTTCAAGGCACGAGTGAATAGGTACCTTTCTAGGCATCTTACGTGATCCATCGTCGACCGCATTTTCACTTTCCATCAGGTAGGATGTGGTCAAACGTAGGCCTATCAAGTATAAAAAAATATATATATATATATCAGGCGTGATTCACAAACAGCCAGTCTAAGAAAAAGACGCACTATGAAATAGATAAACCTTTTACAAAATTAAATGCAACTTCATTTATTCACACGACATCTTCTAAGAACTGCCATGTTAGACTTTGCAAAACACTAAATATTTTCGACAACTTAAACTTTCTCATTTTGACTCTTAATACGACAGTATAAAACACATTTTTACCAAGTTGCGTACTGTTATAGTACCAACATCATAATTCCAAAAACTTTTAGCAGAAATAAAAACAAATACCTGCCTGATATGAGCTGGGTATTACTCGGTGTTATCACACCAATATCGGATTCCTGATTCGAAAAATCTCAGATTCGTCTCGAAGAAGTGTCGTCAAACCCCTCTGCAAGATATCTCGGAGATAAAATGGTATTTTCTCACTTTTCCGCTCGAAATCGTAATAAGTTTTCGTATGCATAAATGGACCTCATTCCAAGTGTTGTAACAATGGGAATTTCTCTTCCGACCGGGGATCCTTTATTTTTCTCGTCTCTCAGCTTCCATTTCACTTGCAAATGTTTCATTCTTTATGAATTTACGCGACTCTTACGGTATAAAAAAAGGTTTTCCGGAATCAAACTTATACAAATATTTGGAGTGAAAAGTTTAGAACCTCTTTTCCGCGTATTTTCAATTTCCGGGTAGTGGGCGGGTTTATTTATTTTTAATTTTTATGACAAAATGTTAGTTTTGCGAGTACGTAGAACATAATATTTGTTTCGGTCGGATTGATTGCAAATCCAATTTGGTGCGTACGTGTGCAATAAACGAAGAGTATGATTGTGATCGCTGGACAGGTGCTTTTAAGTCGGACGACGTCGCGTGAATCGTATTTCGTCGTGTCGTCCGATAGCCAAGACAATGCTTTAGGAAATTAGATTTTCGTCGCAGTCGTGGCACGTTGGGCGCCTTACCGGACGACTTTAGACTCGTACCACAAACACTCAGGACCTAGGCCACTGTTACAGCACCTACCAATTTTTAATAAAATATCATAAATAAATATCACTATTTGTGGCGTACATTTATATTTACTAAATAGTTTTATTTTCATCGATATTGAAAGTATCATATATTATCATATTTAGTGTTCATATCGTTCCTACCTGTACTGCATCTAGTCATAGGTCATGTTGCAGGCCCTGTAGTAATCTCGGCAACTGAAACTGCAACATTATAGGGTTAACCACACAACCTATAAATTGTATTTTTACTCTGACAGTGTAAGTGGGTTACTTGTTCTGTTGGAGTATAAAAACCCCAATTATTATTATATAATCACCGAAAATTAGATTTATAAAAAAAAATCTCCTACTTAGATATTATTCCTATTTCAAAACAGTCTTAGGTTCAAAGAGAGTGTAGACCTAATACGTTACAAGTTAGCTATTTGCGCGAGAGGCGAGCTGCAAACTTATCAGCTCTTTGTTCGGCTGGCAACTGGCAACAGCTCACTCGACTCCACTAACAAATCCCACGTGCGATCGAAATTCATGTCGACAACAACGATACGAGGCACGAAACTTCAGCTCCAAACTCACTGAAGCTTTTTTAAAACTTTACCTATAAAGATGTGCTTGGGTACGTCTAGGTAGGTACCACTTAGGCAAATCACATCTGAATTAAGAATCTATATTTTTGATTAGGTATAAATCTTGAGAGTTAAAATACTCGGGAAACGTTCGTAAATCCGAGCGATCATCAGTCGTGATGGCAGTACTTCATATTTGAGTGCAGCGTAAAGGGTGCCGTATTGATGGTTGAAGATCAGCATCGCCCTCAACGTTTTACTATCTGCTATCAGAGACCGCCATGAAATCTATATTAGGGTTAACAATAAACGAAAGTGGCTGGAGGATTTCCCTAACAATGCCTCTCCATCTCCGGTCCAATTTCCTCGGATAAAAATTTCATATTCATAAAGTGTAACGGATTCCTTTATGACGAAAGTTTAAAAATCTCCGAGCGTCCTGGACGAGTTGGAAACTTAAGCCGAGAGCTTAGTTTTTAACTTTACACAATGCACCTAGACAGCTTTGCACACTATTAGTTTTGTACTTTGAAAAATTCTAAAGTTGATACATAATTTTGATATATTTTAAAGTTGAAGCAAGTCCGCGGGGAATCGCTTGATACGATTCAGCGGTAACTTTTAAAAGGTTAGTAATAGACTTGCTAACAAGTTGTTCTGTAACTTTGAGATCTCGAGTTAAGCCGCTCGACTCGGGTCGGTTAACATTCGTTTCAACATGTATGTACTATATGTACTCGCTATTCTTGTCCGTATATATAGCTAGGTATATAGGAAAGCGGCTGCGAGCATTCAGGGCGCGCTGCCATCTGACATTGGTGTAGAGTGGATTTTCTGAAGACTAGCAGGGAGCGTATTCGCACGCATAATTTTTTTGTCCTAATTTTGTTTCGCCGAAAATGTTTCGCATAACTTTTTTTAGCCTAATCATAATTGGGCATAATTATATCTAGACATACTTATGTCTTGCCATAACTGTCAGTTGCCCTAACGTTTTCTAGCATATATTTGTAAAGCATAAATTTGTATGTCATAATATAAGTACGCATAATTTTGTTAGTCCTAATTTAATTTGTCCGAAAATGTTTCGCATAACTTTCTCGGGCATAATCATAATTTTACATAACTATATTAAGGCATACAACTAATATTGTAAGTTAATAAAATTATTTAGGAAAGTAGTTTATGGCTCCCAGTAAGACTGACTGTCACAAAACCGACTCGGATAATTTAGGTTAGGTTAGGTTTGAACAATGTCCACAGTGCCACGGCAGCGGTCAACAAAGTGCCAAAAATGACCATTCACTTTCTAATTCAGAGAGAGGGTAGGGTATAGAGGAGATTAAAATGAAACAACCGCACAGTAGCTAGTGAAGTTACTGGGCTGAAGAGTCTTAACATCTTATTACTCTCAAATAAGAAGCGATGACGCAGTGCACCCAGAGTTTTACTTTGTAAAATACTGGGTAGCACTGTACTAATTATGAGCAGCGTTATCTCTTACCATCGGGAGAGCGTCTTCCCCGAATTCTTACTTCGTTCTATAAAAAAAACCGCGAGAAGGCTAGGTTAGGTTTTAAGTTAGAACATTGAAATTAATTATTCGTTTCTATTAGTATTAATAATATTTTGCTGATTACAATCCTAGTAATAGTATTATGACAAGATATCACTTTGCTAAAAAATTAGGGCTGGATATATCATTATACTGAAAATTATTAGAGCTAGATATTATTATGTCGAAAAATATTAGGGCTGAATATAATTATGCCAAAAAAAATTATGGTAAGATATTTTAGGCGTTAAAACAATATGCGTAACAATTTTATGCGTAAATATTATTATGCTTAAAAATATTATGGGAGAAAAATTTAGGCCAAAAAAGTTATGCCTAAAAACTTTAGGCGTTTTGATGTTTAGGCTGAAAAACGTTATGCCACATTAAATTATGACTACAAATTTTATGCGAGCCAATATGGACCCAGACTAGCATGTGGCTGATCTGCATATTATCATACAACGACGTTATCATACAAGTATTGAATATATATTGAAAATAGATGTAGAATGTAGATTTGGCCCTATTTCTTAATTAATTAAATCTTTTGTTAGAAATAATAAATGAGTACATTAAAGAAAGAAAGAAAGAAAATATTTTATTTGCGCCAAAACAGACCAAACTAAAAACACTCTTACAACTTAACTACTAATATAATATAGTTTGACACAAAAGGGTATCAGCTCAGCTTAATGTAGGCTAGGTTTAACCTACGCTGGTCTTCCGCTGATACCTTATTGCAGTGACTCCACGGTCGCCTCTTATGCCACTATCTCATAAAATCTTATAAATATAAATACTTGAATATTATAAACACAACGCGAAAACAAATGAACAAATTAGGTATCTAAGATAACAACATAGATTAACGATTTCCGATTGGCAAACATAGTCAGGTGACGGGCGATGGCGATTGGGAACGCTGAATGTTAATCTCATGATTGCACTTGCACCGGCTATAATCCATCATTGAGATACGGAGCGAAAAGTGATTTATTTTCATCCGTACGCGAACCATTTATAATTTAAAATTGGATAAATATTTGGTGTTTTCTACATAAAATACGTTAAAACAAATTATTATAATAATGTTGCATCTTATGAACATTGTTCTTAACTTCTTAAACTAAATCTAGCCAATTATCAAATTCGTACTAACTATGCGTTTTTGAAAACCAACGTGAGTGTTATCCATATTACTATGTAAACAAACGACTAAAAACTCACGGATATAATGGTCGAAGCTAGGCTCGACCCTGGGTTTCAGACAATTACGATGTCCTTCATCAGGAGCTCACGCCTCTCGGTCGCGAAGTTGGCTACGTAACTGTCAACACGAACCAAATTGTGCTCGTAATAATACGAGTATATAATATCAAAATTGCCGTTTAATTATTTCATGCAAAATAGAAAGCTTGGTGCAAGCTCTATTAAATAACAATGTAGTTACTTACTACCTATTTCACGCCAGTACGGCTGATTTATTTATTTTCACAAGTGTTATTTGTTCCAATTTTTTTTATTATATTAAATTACACATTTTGTTACGTTAAAATCATCAAGCTTAAAGCCGTTACTACGATTACATAGTTAGCTTTGACTTACCAAGTAAGTATAAGATTTAATTTTGGTAAATGTTTCTATGCTATCCCACTGCTGGGCAAAGACCTCCCCCAAATCCTTCCATATGTCCCTTTCTTGTGCTACCTCAGCCTTGCTGGTCTGTCGTCTTAAGAGTCCAAGTCGTCTCTCCATCTTTTTCTGGGCCGGCCTCGGTGTCCATTCCAAAAAAAATGTTTCTTCGGGCGGAAGAATGTATGTGTATTTGTTGCACTATTGGTGAAATAAAATTGACAATACACAAAGAGAAATACGCCAATAGGGACAGCAATATGCAATAATTCAACGTGAATTGCGCGTCGCCCTGTACATTACCGCGGGACATCCACTGACATGGCGGTAGTTCGCTACTACGAGTATGTCCCAGCTCCGATGACAGAATTGCGCTTTTAGTATTCATGTTTATTTTCAAGTAATGAGCGCGTGCTAAAACTAGAACCGAACGCTATCACATCATGTAATGATGATACATGAGCATCGAGATGGTATGATTTCATTTTCTCGGAGTCGTGGGAGGTCATTGGTTAAGTTGACCTACGATAGTTTAGCGTCTTCTTGTATACCGTACGCAACACTTTTAGTGGTAGCAGGCCGCAGGCAAACGGCAGACGATTCACAACGGAAAGAAATTTACACAGGTAGGTACATCTTTCACGAGTGAATACATATTTCTACTGTTTGCGATAAAGACCCTAGAAACCTAGGAAAAGGAAGCTGTAGCTTGATTTAGGAATTTATTCAAGCGAACCTTGGACCATAGAAACCTGAGGAAGGAACGGTGTAGCTTGTGTTATAAGTTTAAACTTATACAGGCGTCTTATAGAAACTTGGGTGACCTAAAAGACACCCATCTCTTACCCAGGCCAACGTATATTTATAAGTTTAGAAAGACAGAAAGTTCATGTAGCCAGCTTTTTAGGCACCATTATCTGTACGAAGCGATGTCCATAGCGTTTTACTTGCTTTAATTATTTATTAAATATTATGTATTAATGAGAACCCATAATTATCTATACAGCTAACTAGCTGTGACCAGTAAAGAGAGAGAGCTAAAATGTAGCGTGTGTGAAATTCAAGGATTTAAAGCAACCTACGTCTATTAGTTTTATAATATTTGTGTGGTGTACTCGAAAATGTAAGAGATGTTTTCTATTCATGAAAGTTGTTGTTTTTATGCAAGCGGATAAGGTTTTATTGATGAAACCTGCACACTGTATGTACATAGGTTATTCGCTTGCTGAAAAGTAGAACGCCCATCCATTTTACAACTGTCCATTGCATATGTAACACCTTAATTGTTATTCAGTGTGGAAGATTAATTAAGAATCTGAATACAGCTGCAAAGACTCAGAACAAAATCTAACATAACGCTGAAACGCACTCAAAATAATGCTTAGCATCACCTACATACCTACCTATAAGTTATAAGTGAAACACACATGTTAAAATGAGCAAATTACATGACACATTATGTTATGTAATTTACTCCTTAGTAAACCATCCTTAATCTTAAGGACCATCCTTATCCTTTTTCGTTCATCCTTTCATAAGGACCTGCTTTAAAGACACAGGTAGATAAAAACACTATAAAAACACAATAATTGTACCAAAAAAAACTAGAAACATATACACAATATAATACTCATAATAATATAATCAAAGTGTACCATTGGCGGTCTTATCACTAAGAGCGATCTTTTAACAGCATCTCAATTATGCTGTATGAAGTAACTTCACTTAATAACAGTGATTAATCAAGTCCGAGTAAGCAAACGATGATCGATTCAAGTCAAACATCCATTCGTCCGGTTCCGACCTCTGGCAATAGAGCTTCAGGGGCCACAGGGGCTATAGGGGCTACGGGGCAGCGCAGTATAAAGGAGAGCAATAAATTCAATTGAACGAGTGTCGCCAGCAGACATAACTCGGCTCCCGGCCCCGCCCGCAACAGATTCCTTACAGTTTGAATTGCCATTATACGCAAATACCCCGTTTTTGGGGAAAATATTTTAATTGTTAAATGATATAATACAACACTGTTGAGATAACTAACATAGGTATCATATTTATGTCTTCTTTATTTACAATTTGTGAGTAAGTAAATAGCGGTAAATATTTCATTGTTATTACATTTTCAATTATAGAAACACAAAAATACAACAACAAAATTCACTAGGTACGTTTATATTACATTTATTAGAAAGAAGAAGTCATTTTGTACTTAGGTGTGTAATATAATTTTTCCTAGTTAAGATTTTCAATAACAAATTTATCAACCTTGGAGAAAACATATAGTATCATGGCAACAATGTTTCTAAGAACGCAGGGAGGGACCAAAGGAACTTTAAAACGATGCCAGTCGTTTGTATAAAAGTTTTCTTTCTTATTATTTTCGCGTTTCTCGACACCAAAGGAGCTGTCGGACGCTAGTGACAGCTTGTCTTTGTGCGGCTACTCGTTAATCGTTTTACTATTGTTTTAAAAACGTATTGTGCTCAACTTTATTGCTATTGAAAACTATTTAACCCTTATTTGAGGTATTTAATAGACACGGGCAAAATGTGCAAGCTAGCTATAATTAAAAAAAAAACTGAATTAGGCGTAACTTTTTTTTATAGCAGACTAAACAAACGTTTGACCGCAATCTCACCTCAGGTAAGTGACGACGGACGTGACTTTACGGAATATTCCATAATTGGTTATTTCCTCGCCACCTCTAAAAACAAAGTAAGACTTACAAATTGAAGCGGAATTAGCACAAAATATTAATAAATAACTAAATAATCCTTAAATTAGAGGTATTGTGCTTGGCTAAAAGCCAAAACTTTATGAGGGCGGTAATTACCGATATGAACTGGTTCGTACCGAATGCACCTGATGGCTATCGATCACATGCTACAGGCTTCACTCATTATTTTAACTAATTGCTTTTCGATAATTAAGAAAATATTATAATACGTCAGTTAAATACAATTTTGAGGTATTAACATTAATAACGAAGCTTTTACTAAGAATCGCTTTTAATGAGAAACACTAATTACAATGAAATACGAGTATAATTTTAGTGGCATTGAAAATATATTTCAATATTGTCCTACTACGCCTTGTAGACGATGTCTAGACGAATAAGTAACAACGTAGTTCTATTGATTAATAAACAGTTTAGTTTCATAGTATAATGTCATTTTGAAATTCATGCCGTCGTAACACGTTTTACATAATTAATAATACGTATGTCAAGCAAGATATCCTCAACTACTTGGGCCACATTACTCAAAAGACAACCACAAGAAGTTGATGGTATTGGGTAAGGTTAATGGTAAGAGACTAAGCTAAGGACCGGTTCACCAATGAGATGGACTAATCTGTCCAATTAAGATTATCTTTACCGGCATCCCAGTTGCAGTACGTAGTAATCGTGTCTATTATTTGCTTGCGGACGCAATATGATCAGCCAGGAAAAAAGTGTTGCTCGGATAGACTACGTAGATAGACGACCTTCACTTAGTGAAAAAATACGACTTAGACAAAGAAGAGTCGTGAGGAAATGGTAGCGAAGTTGTGGACTGATTTACTTTTACGAACCGTTGAGATGTATCGTTTAACTTTACTTACATTACCGTTTATAGTGCAAGATTTTCCGAGTATTTTATGAGTTCAATTAGGTCCACCTTGGTTTAATTAGAACCACCTTATGTAGTAGGCACGTTAGTTACGAGAGCGGCCCAAGGGCGCAGGAAGTCCTTTCGCCCTCAATTAATAAATGAACTTAGTGCGCTGGCGAGCTAACTCTCCACTCGGTAAACCATTTAGTGTCGAGTTTATCTTTGGGATAAAGGTAACTTTTGGCATTACGAAGTTTACGGTTGCGATCACTGGCGGTACGATCCACAAATATTTACCTGTCAGCTTATTAAGGTATTGCGAATAAACTACGTGGTTTTACATGGATTTAAAAATGTTTACGACTGATTTAGGTCGCTTTTGTACGATGCTGAGAATTTCCTATTATAACAGAACGGTAAAAGCTTTTTAATGCGATGCTGGCTTAGAAAGGATTTGCTAATTTTGAACGTGCATTATGCATAATATGAGTACACTATTCATGACGAAGAAATAAAATAATGCTTTATAACAAAGCATTATTCTAGCAATAGCATGATATTCCCGACACCTTACATACGAGTACATTTATAGATCTCACCCACACCAGTATTCAACTAATCCGACGGTTAAAGTTTAATCTCACCAGCGATATGTAGATAAATTTCCCTTGCGGAGAGTTTAACACATGTTACACTAAAAGGTAGTATTTCAGTAAAGAATCTGTGAACTATTTTTTACACGCTAAGTACATTAGCGTAGGAAACGATATACTTGTACATTACGGTACTTACCTACGTGAAAGCGAAGAATATTATTTCGAAGACATCCTGGTCGCTTCCCCATCAGTACCTATAATTTTTATCTGCAAATGATTCTCAGTAATTAATAACGGGTCGACTAGTAATTAACAATTGGGAGTTTATACTCCGAGTTAAATCACAATTATATTATTGGTATACAGTACAGTGAAAAAAATCTGACAAATAAGCATCCAATAACCTAGAGGCACTTAATTGTATCACTATTCGAATATCCATACTGATAGTAAATGCACTGTGGTCTTGCATCTCACAGACCGAGCAGAGCATATCAGCACTCCACGTCCACTGAAGCACGGGTGTCCCATCCTCTGTTGAAGATGACATCTAGCGCGGAATGGATGTAATTTACTGCTGACATCTACTCACTTGGAAATTCAATTCTGGAATTGGAATTAAGACATCTAGATTGTCTTGAGAACATGACATGTGTTGGAAAAGCTTCTCCATTATTTACCAACGTCGTTTTAATTACTGGAGCAATTAACTTGAAATTGTTTTGTAACACCAATTAAAACGTCGAGGTATTTATTATCACCGTTGGTATGAAAATAAATACAACATACTCTTTATCAGTACAATAATAGAATGTAAAAGTGTCCAGAATAAAATAGACTATATTGAAACACCACATTACATACAATTTACAAAAATAGTAAACCACAGCCGTGTGAAATAAAGTTGCGATCGGTGCTCTTATCGCTAAAAGTGATTTCTATAATAAGAACCTAACTATCAACAAAAACAATAACAACCATCACTCTCATTGAAAATGGGAATCTACACTTATGAATTTAAATTTACTGCACTTTTGAATAGGCAAAACTAGCTACTCAAATGAACCTTCCCCAATAAGAGAACGAGGAGTGAAGCGAACACAACATGCTCCCAGAGACGTGCCACATTAGCTTTCATACAGCTATCTCGATATCTATGAATAAGAATTGAAATATTGCGTTGCTATCAGCAGACATTGCTTTCGTATTGCCTCCCCACACCCTCTCGCCTTTTGATCCCTTCGAAACATAGCGGCTAAATATTGAATACGTGATGTCAATACTTAACATGTAATTGAACATTCCATATGTTAAACTTCGTGCCGCGTAACTTCTGTAGCGAGTTAAAGAGATTAAAGAGACTGTGGGAATGAGATCTAACTGGCTTTACCCCATGATTTGACCCATTCCCATCCTTTACGTGTTCCGTCTAGTCGGTTGCAATACAAACTTTGGCCTTTAAAATATTAATCGGATTAAGTACGCTTTAAAAGCTATTAGTGTAACTCTCTTAGTTCTCGATTAGTTTTGGTGACATTTTCGCGTATAGGCCGTAAATAAATTTACAAAGCCTAATTGTGTATATTGTACTACCGTGGCTTTATAGAAATTCTTTCGTAGCAGAGATCTACGACGACGACTGGAACCTATTATGTGAGTTCAAAATTTCAATCCAATCCATTTAGCGCAGCGCTTTGAGCTGCATTGACAGATCAGTCAGTAAATTAACTCTCGTGGCTTTGCTGGTCATTGAAAAATCATATTTTTGGGACTGTCTACATGACAACATCTATCGCTTTGCCATCAATTCGTTCACCGCAGTAACTGTAGTACTGAGCTGTACGTAGATGGACCTTTCAATCAATCAGCTTTTCTTTTATATATTTAGATAAAAAAAAATAAAGACATGTAGTGTCAAATATGAACGATTTATGTTCCATTGAATAGGTTACAAATTACGAAAATACAAAAAAGTCAATGAATCTCGAACACGTTGCTTTTGAAACTGATTTTAAGTAGTAAATATTAAAATGCTCGCGTTCAATGTATCTGATTTTCCGCAGCATTAATCGCAACGAATGATTCGACCGATTCAGAAATCCATTCATAGGTGTGCTTTACAGCTCTACCTTACAATTTACTCGCCGGTATTAATTGAAACATCAGCTTTTTGATATCACTGATAAAGCTCGCTGATTTTAACTCGGCTACATTCAAAGCGCTATTAAAATACTGTTTATATAAAGGTAAATGAATGATAAATAGACCTATTTTCTGAATAGAGTAGAATATTTTTCGTTGGCATACCAAATTACAAGAAATTATTCTCAATACAAAACAAACTAAAAACTAGAGGTAAACAATTAGTGATCTTATCGCATCAAGCAATCTCTTACAGACCACCTGATTAGGAGGTTAATTCGCTTCTTTCACATAAATTGAAGGAGAAATATAATCTCGATTGTCCTTTATTGAAATACAGTCAGTTATCATTGTTACTGAAATCAATTCAATTAGGATGTTGATTACAATTAGGTTTGTCGTATTAGATTGAATTTCTATATAATCAATCAATTAATTTAACAATTACGCCAATATTTGCTGCTACAAGCAATCTACAGGCGGCACGCTGAAGGCTAACCAAGTAGATAAAATCCAAGTATTGCCTACCACTGTCAGATGCCTGAGTAACTAGGAGTCTGGTATAATTATCCATTTTGTTAGTCTAAATATTATTCAATTTATTATCCCTATATTTTGGGTCTGACGTTTCATTAGTCAACATTCAGATATTTTAAATTTACTATAAAACTAACGTCAACGTCTTTAGACGACGGTAACCACTTTCAATCAGGCAAACTTTCAACTTATATGTGTATGTCTCTAAAATAGTAAATAGTTTAATAGACTTTTATCTGCACCCACAACGTGCGAGCATGAAAGTCGAAAAAGCGAAAAAGGTGTGCCAGGATCGCACCAAGTGGAGGGAAATAGTATGTAGTTACTCACACACACTGTATGTATGTAGTTAATAGACAAACAATAGTAGGATTGCGTTTTAATTGACAAAAACTATTCGAAATTTATTCGTCATCAAACAAACCCGAATCAATTATATCGAAACAGAAAACATCCGATAGTTTTGTTAGTAAAAATCGTTCGATAAATGATTAATTTTCAGTTGTTACCCCGCAACGCTCAGTGAGAAGCCGAGGAATAATAATAAGATTATAGGCATGTTGCCGTGTTCCGAGTAAACCAAATAACGCTAAGGTCTACAAGGCTACGCTAAGGCTTGTCCCAAGTCCTTTCATTGAAATTAGATCGTAGTCTATTTACATGATAGCTCCTGACTCGGGGGACGCGATTGACACAAATAAGGTAAACGGTTTTGGAAATGGAATCGCTTCCTTGATTTCATTGTTCGATTTTTAAATTCAATTTTGAGGTAATTGAGCGTTATCTTGTGCCACCACTGAAAAACACCATTTATTAGAATTAATTTTTAAGCAGATATAAAATAATTAATAGATAATTTGATCCATTATTCGGAATATTATTAGAAATTTTAAGGTAATTTATTTTAAAAATTGGACAGACACCGAAATAAGATAGTGAGTATACTTAATACGCTAGCTCTTATCCGAAAACATTAGAAATCATGACAGATATCGATGAAATCCATTGTGATTCCTCGGCCGCGTCGGCTTTTTACAAGCTCGTAAAGAGAAGTCGTATAGTATTGTCTCAATTAAGGGCGCACCCGTCACGTATCAGAAGGGACAAGACGCCGTTAATTCGACGGGGACACAACATAATTTTCTTCAGGTAAAAGTATTACGCCTAAACAATATTAGCTACGTGAGCTGAATCGCTTGCCAATTGACTTACGACTGGTGTCTTGCAGCCTCCGAGTAAAGAAGTAGACGTATGACTGGAACGACCCCAACTTTATTGTTTTTCCTTTATCTAATGGAAGGTGGAATTATGGGCGGTTGTTTGTTACATTTTTTGCGGGTCGGTAAGTAAGTTCTTTGAATAACGGCGCTTATGTGCCATGAGGATTGCCTACATATTTTTCTTATGACAAATTTTGTTCGTATTTTATCTAGCGCAGACATTTAATATACCGAGTCAACAATATTACGTATAAAACAAAGCAGGAAAGCCTGTGCCATAAAGGGTCATTAGGTTTAAAATGGGTTTAAAGAGACGCGTATAAAGCCGCATCAGTCACATAAATAAAAGTGTTTCATTTCCCTATCAGCAAACACGTTTACTCACTACCCACTCGATATACACTATGGAAATGGTTTTTTCCACGCAGATAGGTACAATTTACGACTATTTTCCGCGTTTTGACAACGTGAAAAATTCGAAAATATGTGGAAAAATCTGGAGAGGATGATGCCGCCATTTCTCGTAATAGACGCCGCGCCGCACGCAAACTGGTGTGGATATTCAATGTTCTACTGTGTGTAGCCGCGATCCACTCCTTGAGGCAGTTTGCTTTTAGGACTACACTCCACTGCACCCGAGATAACTGGCTTTATTGTATTGTATTTCATTAATTCATGATAATTAAAATAGTAAATAGTTAAACTCCTGACGACTCTATTACGAGTATTTTTTTACTTGGCTTCACCTAAATTTTACATTAATATATTTTTAGTAAATTTTTATTTTTTTGTATAGTGAGAACACTAGTAATGTTAAGTCTTTTTATTTACAGTCTTTTTATTCCTATATATTAGTATTAATAATCATATTGCAAATGTGGATAAACTATTTTATTTCAGTGATCTTTTAGTTAAGTTGCGATCTATTTGTTAATAATATGTAGCTCGACACATAATATAATAAAGCGGCTTCAGTATAAGTGGCGACCGGGCCTAACCCCGCGACACATATTGCGCGCGTGACTCGAAATATCGATGTTGCAGATACGGCTTCCCTCTGAATTTTAAAGTACACTACATGGAAACAGAAGCAAGATAAGGGATCTCGACGGAATTTTTCTGCCGTAATACCCCTGAAAAGTGCGACAGAATCGAGAATACGGTTGCTACTAATTCCAATATATGCAAGGATTGCCTATCGGATTTGCGCTGTATAAATTTTCGAATAGACTAACTGTTGTTATGTAAGTTGACTAGTCGTTGTGTTTTGTCTAGTTATTGTCGAAGCCGTTTATAAATTACAATACTTTTAAAAATCTTGTGACTTTTTAATTCAGACATTTAAAAATCTAGCTTTATCCAACTGTAGATAAAGTTACAATTTTAAATGTCTTCAATTCATAAAATCTGGAATTTACATGTATGTCGTATCATAATATAGCTCGAGATAGCTCAAAGCAACAACGCATAGAGTCAGTATGTTTAGCAGAACACCACGTCTTCCAAACTTGCAAGTATTTGTTGCAACTATATAGATAGATTTATTGTATATTTACGAGTATTACATAGTAACTTGCATTCACCATTTCCATCGCTATGCTAATATCTTCGTGTCAATATTATTAAAATGCTTTTAGCTATTATCCCACATGATTTTCTCCTTTCCTATGAAGTAACTAACAATAGAGACAAAGGCGGCGGTATCGTCCGATCGCAATACAATGCCTTTCAGTGGATAGTAGAGGCGTTTTTATGAGATCGCTTGCTATAGGAGATGTTCAGTGTTTTTTAAAACTTTTAAATATTTATTGGCATAAAGATTGATACAAGGAGAATTATGAACATTTACATTTTTATCGTGCATAAAAAATTTCTGTTCTTCCCAATTCGTTCCACGACTTAAGCTGCGATTGATGCCACGATTTCCATTTATATTTTTAGATTAATTTAGAGTACAATATTTTATTTATTTTGTACTTTATAGCAAAGGAAACTTTACACGTAACACGTAAAATATTCCGTATTTCGTTTATTCATACAAATCCAGAAAATGTATGAAAGCAGAGTAATCCCGCAACCTTTGACGCCAACGCACACATTATACTAATTACAAAAACTGCAAAGCGGATCATTCTTCCTGTAAAGCCATCCCAGGAGATTGGATCGAAGCTATCAGCAATAACAGTCCCGTACTGATCGAACTCTTTTATATTACTACCGGGACATCGACAGAACCAAAGCTTTGTACAAAAAATGTAACATTGCGCGTGAATCGTTAGACGTACAAACCAATCTCGTGAATGCGATGTTGGTTGGTTTTCTAACGCTGAACATAACATTTTATACTTACGAATAGGTATATTAGGATATTATATGCCCAAGGATGACAGGCGCATTGCAGTCTTGTGTAGGACTTCTTACTTGTCGAATATCTAGCCACCACAGGGACTATAATATGATGTAGCTTTACATTGTAGGGGCTAATCTAGTGCCAAATTTGTCACTCTTTAGGATTATAATCTTGAAGTCAACCGAGATCGCTTTGGCATTTTACATTGGATCCGAGCCCAATTCGAATCCGTTAACCGTTAAATGATGGACAGACACTGATAACAAGCCGTTATCGGACTATTTTTGACGGACAGAATTCGGATGGATGTATTGCGTTACACAAAACGTTCTACGGCTACACTGAATCGGACGTTTCACGGATTCGTATCGAACTCGGACTCTAAACTCGTGTAATACAAAGCTTGCAACCGACCGCCTTGTTTCATTGACATTGCAAACATATGAATAGCGAGAGCGTTGAACATTTACTAACATACAATAATATTTTCTATGCATAGAACATATTATATGCAGATTAACATTCATATCTGGTTCCGAACGAATCAATGGTACTATTGCCGATTTTGACGTACTAATTGGGCTCTCTCTACACTACACCTATCATTTTTTTTATTCGTTATAGGGAAGCCTTTGACCACGATCTTGCATGATGTTAAGCGACTATGCGGCCGTAGATGGCAGCAGACTAGAAGACATAAATCCCTCCTTGGCCTCACTGAACATCATCCCGGAACACAGTTACAATGACCGCTTGGCGACACGGTTTTGTCCAGTGGGTGGTAACTAACCACGGCCCGAAGCCTAGACCAGTATGGCGAGTGGAAAATCGCACATAACTAATTAAAGTCATTGGGTGCGGTGCTAGGATTCGAACTCGGTGGTCCAAATTTGCATCCGCACCACATAACCCCTTGGCCACCACCGCATAACAGCATATTCGTTTAACGCCTAGTAGGTACGCAGGAGTCAATTTGTGCGCCTTGCCCTCGGGCCATCGGAAGAGGACCTAATTGCTGTCGAGTAGGTATCACGGATCCGACCAATGGGACGTCCCTCCGATATTGAGTTTCCACCTATAAAATTATACAGGTGTACGCTTCGAAACTGTTTGTAAGTAGTTATGGCAAAACGAATCCTTGCGTTCTGCTTACTTGAGTGTTTTACATTATAATATTTACTAGTAGTTCGCCTCGAACTGGGACCTCGCAGACCCAATTTCCCTAAAAATGTTAAAACCTTGGGTTTTAGGTATATATACATTATACATGGGTAAAAGTTATTAGTATCTACGAAGTATAAATGTATGGAAACTTTAACCTATAATATTCGTAAAAGGGAAAAAAAATATCCGTAAAAGGAAAGGAAAATGCCAAAATTGATATATTTAAAAAAAAACTTTATCTCTGTGACTATTCTATTGTTGTGATCAAAGTTTGAATAGTAATAAAATATTAAAGGATATGTGTGTATTCACTTGCAGAAAATATTAGAATAAAATATATAATATATTACTGTAGTTTTCTACAAAAAATCTCACAAAATCTTCATAGTTTGTAGCACTTGTTTACGAAAAAGTTGCCGATGCAGTGAACATTAGAAGAATTGGATTTGGAAAAAAATATCTAGCTTCACTTGTGTTTTACACCAAATTTATTTGTGTTTGTTATTTGTTAAGTCTCATAATGTAGTTGTTAACTTTTCCTTAAATAAATAAATTTACGACAGCTATTATATTGATATTGTAGCTAACTCTAACATTTTTGTCGTAGCAGCCGACGATGACTTAGACTTGGAGCGAGAAGGTAGAGTTTTGACAGTCACGCGTAACATGTTGGCTCGCAGGTTTTCAAGATGTATCTCAAGGCATTATCAGACTTTATATACGTGCAGCTCTTCGATCACATTTGCACTTTCCATCAGGTTGGATGTGATCAAACGTAGGCCTAATTAGTATTTAAAAAAAACTTGTGGATGAACTTTACAAACAGGGATCTCAAGGTGCTGCGGATCCAGTACAACAATGCTTTCAGGATGCTTTTGGCGCTGTCTCGATACTACAGAGCGTCAGGGATGTTTGCAGATGCTAGAGTGGATAATGGTTTTAATGTCATAATATTATGTGATAAACACATAAATAACAATCCCAATAAGTTTCTTGCTCGTTCTTCTCATAGAATATGCTTTTCGAACGAGCAGTAGAGTCTTAAAATAGATCTAAATAATTATTGTAAAATTTACTTTCAAAGGTGAAGCACTGCCTATTTGAATAAAAAATGGGTTGGAGTTTGATTAATAAGTTTAGAAAGTATATTATATTGATACTAAAAAAAATACCTAGGGCAAATAATTATACCTATATACTACTACTCGTATTAAGCAAACTTGAAAATTAGTAAATTAAGTACCTACTTCCACTGGTAGGATCTATACGAGGATAATATTATTATTATCAAACTTGACGTATCAAATAAAAACTATGCACATATCCTGCACCCACACGATCATTTAAATTCATAATAATATATTGAGCAAGTCAACATGGCTATTTACTTATTCGTTAGGGAACCGAACCTAGGACTGAATTGTCAAAAATGTATGAAATGACGTATTACGTCATATCGATTTTTGATAATTCGGTCTTCGTTTCGGTTCCCTTACGGATAAGTGAATATTCCTTCATTTCTCATATTATTATAGGTATAATCGATAAATATTGTAATTTTGTATTCCCTATAACTCTACAACCCTTGCATCGATTTGGCTCATTTTTGAACGTGACAATCCTTATAGTTTGTACTACTTGTTTACAAAGTTTTATCAAGACTGGATCATCAGTTTCATTGTAATAAAGCAATCTCTATAACTCTAGAACCCTTCGACCGATTTGGCTCATGTTCGAACTTAAAAATTCTATGGATTTATATTACGCGTTTGCAAAGTTTCATAAAGATTGGACCATTGGTTTTCCAGTTATCGCGTAACAAACATACATACAAACATACACTTTTGATAAAATATTTTTGTCGCCTATAAAAAATGTGTATATGTTAGAAAAAAAATTATCAGCGCTCCAGTTTTGAAATAATCGTAAGACCTATCGTAAAGACTTTAAGTCACCTATATCTCTACAACCCTAAATTCTATTTGGCTATTTTTGTACTATAATTATTATTTTACCCTACTTAACTTGTGTGCAAAGTTTCATTTAATTTGGATTAACCGTTTTCGAGTAAATGTCGATCAAACTTAAGCACCAGAGGTCAACCGTTAAACTGGTCAAAACGCAGGCTTTTCGCGGCTCTCGACTCTAAGACCTCGCTTCGCTCGGTCGATTAACGTCCTGGTATATCCACGTTTCCTATACGTGTTCATTGCTGTATTGTGAAATTGAAAGAACTGTGTGTAAATACATATCAATTATAAATTATAGTTGAAATGATTTAAAATGAGTTTCTAAAGCTGACTGTAGAAAAATGATCGAAGACCTGAGTAGCAAAATAAAGGATCAGATAAACTCATAAGAGAAATTATTTAAGACTTTGTAAACGCTTAGTTAATGATTGGAAATTTAAATATCAACACATTTAATAGACTTAATAGAATTACAACTTCTTGATTTTTTTTTGGGTAAAAAGTAGGTAGGCTAGCTCAGTTTTTGGCAAAAATCTGTAAATGCAGGAGAGAAATGCCATGTAAGCACGTGATATTCCGTATAGTAGGTAACTGCTATGAAGAAATTTAAATTTAGAGTTTAAGCTATTTCGAAATGTGCACACATTTATTCGACAGAAACTGAAATAGGTGCTTCTCAAGCCGCAAATATACATTTTCAAATTCGCTAATTCTGTTACATTACACGCGTTTCAATTGTGGTCAAAGCATTTAGCCGTTAACCGGTATTCGCGCGTTATATTTACCTGTAATATTGTTAAATGGCCGTAACCCGTTACAAATAGGTACCCACAGTTCGGTAAACCGCTTCAATTATAGCCCATTTTATACACATTCGAAATGCATGAACGTCCCGGTTCAGCCAGCAGTTTGAATATTTCATTAGGGTGACGTGTTTGCTCTCCCCGAGGAAAGCGAATTTTAGTTTATTAAACTTATTAGTGAGCATTATTTTAAAGAGGCTCTTAATCCCTCCATTCATATTTAATTGTCCATAAAGAATTTATTATTTTATACAGACTTTATTACATGCTTTACTTTAAACTTTATTATATTAATTAGTATCTTACTATTTTAGTGAAAAATTACTATAATATGAAAAGAGTGAAAAATTACTTCGTGAATACGAGGATACAACATAATATCTAGAGATTTTCCACTTTAAAATAGATCAAAAATTAAAACAAATTATCACACTTTAACATTCCGCACACCTACTAATATTTAACTTCGTCATTCTCTATTCATAGACAGTATAGATAAAATATTAAGTTGGGACCAAAAATATTATCCAAAATACGTAGTGGTGTGGTGGCTATTGGGTAAATGGAATATTACGCTCTAAAACTTACTTCGAAACTTTCTAAGCCCCTTTAGAGTGTTGGTTTTTAGGCTAACTCAATTTGCGTAAGTTTTGTACGTGGAACGAGCCGTCGGTTCCTTATTTCATTAAGCGGTCCCTTAGCATCTGTTGCTACGAAACTTGCCACCGATGCCTTAACTTCACGCCGGCGCGGGCGTTCCCTAAGCTCTCTTACCAACAACTTTTACTCGAATCTTCTCTGTTTCAAAAAGTCACCGAAGTTTACTTTGTTTAATAAAATGTTGTCTACATGCTCTGATCCGAATAATCAAACAATTTGCTACCGTTCGTACTTTAAAACATGAACAAGTTCAAGTTTTGTGATAAAAATAGATTATTTAAGAAATTTGTTTACATACTAAACATTTAATATCTACTCTAGGGCTTATTTATCTTCATATTGAACCAAATTGAATATAAGGTTGATATACGTAGTATGTATTTACTTTAGTAACAACAGATTTTACTACGTTTACAGTTTTTTAGGGTTCCGTAGTCAACAAGGAACCCTTATAGTTTCGCTTTGTCCGTCCGTCCGTCCGTCCGTCCGTCCGTCCGTCCGTCCGTCCGTCCGTCTGTCTGTCCGCGGCATTGCGGAGAAACTATAAGTCCTAGAAAAGTGTAATTTTGTATACAGGTAAGTAATAATAAGGGTAAGAGAACGGTGACAAAAAATAGTTTTTAATTAATTAATTTAGGCTACCTCCCGTACACGTAAGATGGGGATGAATTTTTTTTTTCTGGCTGATACCATCGTGTGGGGTATCGTTGAATAGGTATTTTAAAATGAAGGACGGTTTGCTAAGAAACTTTTTCGATTTCATGTTCTGTTTGAAAGATATTCAAGTTTAAAAAAAAAAATTTAGCGTCCCCCCCCCCCTCTAAAATCTGAACTACTAGCTTTAAAATTCTGAAAAAAATCAGAGGTATGC
Source organism: Hemithea aestivaria (assembly GCA_947507615.1). Taxonomy (NCBI): domain Eukaryota; kingdom Metazoa; phylum Arthropoda; class Insecta; order Lepidoptera; family Geometridae; genus Hemithea; species Hemithea aestivaria. Next base: position 3,296,458 of record OX382328.1, read on the forward strand.
TTTCAACCATGAACTTTCCAAGAAAATTATAGCGGTTAAGATAAAATTATTAGTTTCGGTAAAATCAGCGCTGAAAAAAAGAGATGTTGGCAAGGTCAGCAAATTCAAAATATAATTAGTCCATGTTTTAAATAATAAAAAAATATTAGACACGTATTTTTTTGTTTGTGAATAAAATAAAAAGTGGCTGACTAACGACGATTATAAGTTTTCGCATCCGGTACAAAATGCACAAAATCTGGTATATTGACGTCACGACTAAGCCATTGTTTTTTATCAAATTTACAAAAAAAAATACGTATCTAACAATTTTTTATAATCTACAATATGGACTTAACAATTTGTCAACAACCCTGTTGTTCCAACTCAATAAATAAGAATACCTAAAGCTAACCTAGCCTATAGTTTATTAATGCATAACTAGATGGCGCTAGTAGTAAAATTAGATCGCGCAAGCGTTCATGGTTGTATGGGACTATTTCAACCTGTCCTATTAACTTATCGAATATTCGTATGCGATTGAGGTTCTTTGTATAGGTTTCGTTCTTGTTCGTTGTGATATAAAAAATTGATTTAGATACGTATAAGATATATTATGATATTTATTATAATAGAGGATTCATAAAAATTATTCGTCTAATATCCGTGGTTTCATTGATAATAATTAATATTATTGTCTCATTATTAAGAATTTAAAGGTTTAATTACATAATAAATATTGCTTTATAATTAATAATATAACAATTATAGATAAGTAGTATTTCTGTAGATATTGTATATAACACGTCCAAAAACTAATGCGTCACTTTCAAAGGCTCGAAATGTGAAATAACCATCAAGTTACACTCTCTCCACGACCACCTAGACTATATTCATGACAATCTTGGGGTACTAAGTGAAGAATTGGGCAAGCAATTCCACCCGAACTTTTGTTCGATGAAGTAACGCTATCAAGGCTTCTGGAACGCACATATGATGGCTCAATATTGTTAGAGCATTTAGAATAGCCCTCTACATTCAGTTTCAGCAAGAAAATCAAATAACATAAAGAGTTTTTCAACTTAAACTTAAATTAATTAGGATCATCTCTACATTTATAGCGTTTTATTACGAAAACAACATAATATGTGTCATATCTTTTTAACTAGAGCTGATACAGAAATTTCAGTCACAAATTTGAAATCGTCGTCAAAAATTGGACTAATATCATGTATCATAACCCAATCATCCAAAATGCTGTTGTGCAGTGTATTCAATCTACTAGAACTACGGAACCCTACATTGTGCGTGGCCCGACTCGCGCTTGGCCTATTTATTTTTATTTAAGTTGATTAATGACTACAAAGACTATCCAGAGAGGGTTAACGAATTAACAGTTACCTAGAGGTTCTACACGTGGTATCTTAATCACCTGAGGGCCTACATCAGTGCAATGTGCGATCCTATTTGAGCCCAGCGTGGAAAGGCACGGATCCAATCTACTTCCCTCGGCGTGCAAATACTCTGCAATTAATCCACCAATCCCGTCCGAGACGAAGGGACGGAAGTGGCGCCTCGACCTCATCTACGCTTATCTACTGATTGGTGCTAGTGATTTACAATTTTACTTCCAATTTACAAAAATATTGAATAGGTTTTTTACTGTATTTATATATAAACTAGGTACGATGTTACCTACTGAAAAGAGTCTTTGTATTATTCCTGATTTAAAATTACCAAGTACCTATGTATGTACCAAGATTTAGCTCAATCGGTTTACTCGTGAAGCCGTGAAGAGGTAGAACACAGGGCCAATGCTTAAATTAGCCTTATTATAATAATATTAGCTTAGCTTAGCCAAAGGCAAAATATTGCGAGGCAGCAAAGAAATAATGCTTCTCTACTCGGTACCAGGAAAATGTTATAAACATCTCGGCTGATAAATGCAATTTATTAATAAACTCATCTACATTGATGCCTTATTATTATGATATAGGTACTTTGGGCACCTGCAGTATATTAGCCAAACAATTAATCAGTTTATATTGATTAGTCTCCAGCGCAGCGGTCCAATTACGGCGACCAACATTATCAATACATCAGCAATTAGCAACTACAAGACGATACGTCAGTCTGGAAACATTCACTTGACAAGGCTAGTACATAACATGGACCTAATTTAGGATTTGAAACCGATGAATTGAATATTTTAGGCAGCAAGAGTTGTAAAGAATAAAATATTAAGAAAAACTGCAGAACTGTCATAGAAATAAAAACCTGCATCTTACTAAAATTATGAATGCTAAAAGTATGTCAGTTACCTACATCTTAAGGCCTAATCGGCGGAAATTGCTTAAGCTAATTTAGGTATCTAGGTAGCTTAAACTCTGGTACAACACATATAGGTAAAACAACTAACAACTTTAGGTAAACCCACTGGGCTCAGCAAGTAAAATAAATTCAAAAAAAACAAAAAAAAATATAAATATAATAAATTTCAAAACGAAAGAGTCTGCGTGCAAAATTGAGCTTAGATACATAATAAAATGAGACTTACCGAAGTGGGGTTTTAAGGTACAATATCTATAAGCCAGTGCTCGGATAAGATCAAATAAATCAAGCATTCCAAATACTGCGACTGATCCAAATCCATAAAATCGGAACACGGAAACATATTTACTACTGCTTAGTCAAAGTTGTTATCATGGAAATATGAATCAATCAAGTTTCCGCATTCGGATGGTTTACTACCACCGACCTTATGATTTATGTGGACAAAATAAAGGATGTGACATCAGGGCTGCCACTGGATTAGCTTCCACACCATTCGGTGCCTATAGTGATTCTATCGTTCAGAAATCAATAAAGCGACATAATATCGTAATAATAATTGAAGCGTTTTCTTTTAAAATAATTGAGACGAAATAATATCTAACAATTTAGAAAGGATTTATTATTTTAATTAATCACTTCTCAGTCAAAAGCCACAACGATAACTAAATAAACTCATGTGACGAAACAACCATTACAACCCTAACAAACTACGATTAATTCGTCTCTCATAATTCATTGGAAAAGTATTCGAATCAGTGAAGTATTAGCATAAACAAGGCCGTCATAAAAACTTAACGCCTCCCTCATAAAGGGGTGGGCAGGTCGGCGGTTGGTACGGTAAATATTACGTTAGACTCTATTATGTCATGTTTCAACCAACTTGTCGAAGGGAATCATGTTGATTTATGGATGGAGAGAGCAAGAATCGCTCTGAATTGATTTGTTATCGTACTCCAATGTAAACGAGGCAGGAGACACGATTGCCACTCGAGGTATATTCAGCCATATTCTGATTACCTTAATTTATCATTCAAATGTTGATGTTACTAATAATACTTGTACAACCAGTGATGCTACTCTGCCTGAGTAAACAACTGAATATTGTAAACTCTGGCTTTTTCGACTAAGTAATATACATAATATTATGTATAAAATCCACCAAAAAATTAGACATGGCAGGCTTTAATATAAAAATGAGACAAGGCGGAATGTTTCCAAGTAAACATAAAACAGAAAGGTATACTCTCCGCGACCCACGACATAATATGAGAATGCCTACAACATCTTGATGGCATTTGCATTTTTTCTACAACATAACCTGCAGAAACTTCGATTATACCTACCACAGAATATGCCAGCAAAGATAAGTACAACCAACGATAAATATTCAGGTTTTCTGGAATTAAGCATAGAAAGAAAAAATTTCATTTTTCTACAGGTTGCAATATTGCAATTTAAAACTTAGAATAAACAAAAAATGTGAAGTCTGTTTCTTTACAAAAGATTTGTGTAGCTTATCAATGAGCATTCTGTTGGTTGAGTACACTGTGGGGTTTACTTCTATCCAACCTCCAAATACCAGAGCACGACATACGGCAGCGTGGTGGCAGTAAAGGGCATATTGTTTATACCTGTATTAGGGTTCCTCAACGCCGCGGTTCCGCCGTCGGTTCCGCACACGCCGCCTCGGTTTACGATCAGAGTAATAGCGATCCCTTGGCACTCGGCATATTTACTTTTATTGCGTCGCATAAGTCCGCCATATTTCGCGGGAGACACTTTCTGTCAGGCCGCTGCATTGAATTTGGTGACGGAAAATATATCTAGCAGAAGTATTTTCTATCGCGACGAAGGAAAAGCTCGCGTCATTTTGAGCTTTTTATAGATGTTCGATACAGAAATTTCATTAATTCAGTTCTGTAAAGTTTGACTCGAAGTTCAAAGGTTACGCAATACAAATAAATAAGAAAATAAATTGGGACCAGGTGTACCGACATTCGAGAGTTCTTTAGTCATGTGACGTAAAGTATTCATGTTCTACTTCACCTCAAAAAGAGACGAGAAAACCACTCTCGCAAAACAAACAAATCCTCGCGCTAAATCATGTACTAAACTAAATAAAAAAGGATAAACAGAGCAAATCTGGATCTGGCGGCGGCGTATACTCGTATTAACCCGAGGCGTAACATTGGATTAGAGATAAGATGATCCGATACGGCGGGATTAGCCGCGGATACTAAATACAGATTACTGTGACGTGCACACGCCACTTGCGCTGATATACTGCCAGATATAATACGCTGATAGACATCATATTACTCAAATTAGGGCAAGTGCTTTGTGGAGAGCTCTCCTACTGCTGAACGCTTTATGTTATGTAATGCAGGGTTAAATAAATATTAATTAGGTTCTTTGGACTACCATGAATTCCTAGCTATTTTACGTCTTTAAGGGTACATGGCTCCTTACTTTAAATTACTAATTCAGCTCGGCAACGGTATACAGTTGCAAGTTATGATCTAGTTGTGCATAAATGACGCAGGAACAAACAGACGTACAAAAAGCCGAGCGCGAGCAAATAAGCCAAAAACAACCTCCTCCGGGACAGCAACCGAAACATTTTACCCAGTTAGGTAGTGTGTTACACATTGTTTTTCGCCAATTTACTTTGCATTTCTATTCGCAAAAACGGTCCCCGAATGTGAGGATTCGAAATGTGCACTAAACTGAAACTACAGTTCGAGCTACATTGCAATTTGGTCTCGTGAATTTTAAGTTGTCTGTGACCGACCATTCATCATTTTTATGTTCCTATTGGTCCCTGCCAAACAGATATATAGTCGAGCGATAGATAGTTTTTTTTTTTCAATAACTTTATCAAATAGTGATTTATTTATCGGATGATGCCTAATGGCTCTGTATATGACTTCCCATCTTTCCACTAATACCAGTATCTACCGTTTTGTAAGTTGGAGTACTGTTCGTTCCTCTTTACTAAAATCGAGAACACACGTTTAATATTGTTAAGAATATCTAAAATCTAAACCAAGGTTTCTTTTAACCATTGTAACGTCAGCTTTGTTTTTACTCAACTTTTAATAATAACTCATGTTACATGATTAACGTAATAACAAAATTTTCGTCTATTTCATATTTTTCCAGCATTTTTAATATTAAGAGGAGAATTATGAATTAAATAATGGCATTAGATATAATATTAATTCCGGAGTGGCGTGCCGGGGTCGGGCGCACTCGTATCTGCTAATTATTGAATTAGCGGTGCAGCGCGGTACAGCCCCTGCTGCAGCGCTAAAAGATATTTACGCGAAATGCGATGCGAAACAAATAGAGTTAGCTTGTAATTATGCAGCCGCACGTAATGTTTCTATTCATTCATTTACGTAACTGCAAACTAACTATCTGATGTAGCTTGATACCCTCGGTTAGTTTCAGCTATGTGTTACATTAGCTTGCTACTTATTAGCTTCCAGTCGAATCGTGATTAGGTTGTTTTCATTGTGTTTCTATTTATACAGATTTATCATATTAGCATAGTTAATATGTAGCTAGCGGCTTTGCCTGCATTGAAAATTTCTTTCTTCGCAGACGCGCTGCAGGCGCTTTGTCTACGTCACAATACCTATCTATGTACAGCTATTTCACTGAATCGTTTGCAGACTGGACTGGATTTTAATATAATATATTAATAGACTTTAATATATTAACCAGTCAGTCACGCTTTCCTTTTATATATTTAAAAATGCTAAACGACTTCAGAAATACTAAACGACTTCAAATATAGGGTATACTTGAATAACTAAGCTTTCTTTATTAACTCGTTTTTCCACATGGTTTTCCTATCTTCACATAATTTTCATACCAAGCTTTCCACAAACCTATTTCCGAGGCCGCCCTCGGTATCGCTGGAAGGATGAGGTTGAGAAGGACCTGAGCAGTCTCCACGAGGAAGAATGGCGCAAGGTGACGCAGGACAGACCGAGTTGGAGAAACTTATTATCGGAGGTCAAAACCCACTTTGGGTTCTCACGCCAAGCCAATAAGTAAGCTTTCCACTCCTAGTTTTACTATGCAGGAATATACCCAAATAACATTATTCATAAAATACATCAAGCTCGATAAAGCAACAAATTAAATGGCACAAAGAAAACCAATAGTAACTCAAATATAATGTACATAGAGTAGCTACTCTATATTCGGAACCACGAAACATGCGGCATAAATTCATATCAAACAAAAACAATGTTCGACGCGAGCCACATTAGTGGTCCGATGTCGATCGTATTCCGATCATGCATGTTTCATGTGCTCCTCTAACACAGTTAAATAACTCTCTACATTTTACTTACCTTTACACACAAAACAGTTTTTAGTTTTAACCACATGACTAAGCTCAATGGGACCAAGCACTTTGCTTTATTACTCTTCTTACTGGTTTTTACACTCTTGGGCATAAAAAAATCGACATCCCACAGGCCAGCCTTTATGTTGCAGTTTCAGGTAGCGCGTTTCAGGTCGTAGATTACTACAGAGTGCAACATGATCTAACGACTCCCTCCTACATGTCTTACAAGAAACAGCCGGGACCACAGTTTTACGTGCCTTCCGAAACTTGGCAGTGTCCTGGCGGAAATCTTTGCCACACCGAGATTTGAACCCAGGACCTCCGGCGTTAAAGCCGGGCTCATGACCACTGGGCCACGGACGCTACAACGTTAGACCATCGTGTTGGTGATCGAGCTCTCGGTCGCTTGTTCAATTAATTTGCTACCAGTTATATTATACTAACTGCGCCCAGCGGTTTTACCCGCTGTACTGTACTGTGTAGCCTATATATTATTCCAGGGTTTAAGCTATATCTATATCAAATTTTAGCTCAATCGGTCCACCCGTTTAGGCGTGAAAGAGTAACAATCATACATCTAGACCGAAGAGTACCAATCATACACCTTACTAAAATTATTTTGTTTAATTGTTGTGTTCTCAGTGGACGATCTGTTCAAAAGTGTACATCTTCTAACTGATGCTTCAAGGAGGAATAACATTGGCTACTGTCCTTAAATTTACTGTGCTTACGTGTATGGATACTTCAGAAAATGTATTATGGAAATGCACTTTTGTAAACGGGTATTGTGTGCAATGTTCTTTGGTACGAGTAGAAATAGATGTGGGAGAGGCCACTATCATCATCGACGGAGTTCCAACTAACGCAGAGTAAAGAATATTGCGGTTAACACATCTTCAAGTTCTTTTTGCATAGTGCTTTTTTATGTCTGTACTAAATTCAGTTCAATATTCAAATACTCTTAAAAGTTTTTGAATCGTTATACTGCATCTTAGAAACAGTGACTCTCAGGAGAAAAGCTGTTTATATTCAGACAATTTGGGCACGGGTGAATTGTAATAACTTTAGTTGGAAAAATAATTCTTATTCCACCAAATGAAATAATATAACAAAGTGTGGTAGTAAAAATGAAACATAGCTGAAAATTAAAACACATTACAGTTGCTAATGATAAAATCTGCAAGAAGTTGCAGCAATATCTTCATCCGAGACACATAATATATCAGGCACCTTGTGTTTTATGTTTATAGTGCAGTAAAACAATTTGTTGAATAGAACGAGGGCTCGGGGACTAATTCCGTGTGAAAAGTTACCGCTAATAAAGATTACTCTTAGCACAAGAGAGCTGAGCTAATATGATATATGAATGCAGTTGTCTCGGGTGCTAAGTAATCGCTATGTAGACCTCTAATACGATGATGAAGTGTGTACTTAGTCACTTAGGATGATAATAATATTGTTACGTCTTAAGACTGAACTAATTATATTTGTTGAATAGATAAATTAGTAACTTATATGCTCATTAAAAATTCATACTAAGTTCATGACAAAACCATCCGTAAAGAAAGGATTTCGCGGGCATAAGCTAGACTGTAAAATTATAAAATATGATTTCGCTTACCCATGAATTTCAATATTCTCTTGTCACTGAACGGCTGGAAGACATCGCTATTAGCGGAAAGCCCGCTAATTGTAACGCTAACAGAAGTATTTTAGGAAGTCTAGTCGTTAACTATCTATTATAGTCAATAAACTAAGGATAAACTTATTTAGTGTTAGACTTGGGTTCTGCATTATAATATTATGAATAGTCAGATGAAGTAGTTAGTACCTTTATTTATAAGTAGGATTTAAAATTTTATGTTTTTTTAATAGTTAGGTAATGTAAATAATAAAATTAATTTCATCTTTGTTAATTAAAAATCTAATAAAGTTCCAGAATAATATTTATTCTTCTATTAAAGAACAAATATTAAAAATTATACTTATTTGCCGTCTACATGAGCAGTCTTTAGTTTTAGAATAAATATTGCAATAAGTAAATGACCTCCGCTACGTTGCGTAATGAAAATAACAGTAAAACATTCGCAATATTTCTTGAAGCATAATATCCCAAAAATTTAATTAAACGAGAATAATTGACCATCGAGGATTATATACCAGGCACAACATTTTTAATATCGCAAATACGAAAAAATGTTGAGCTATTATGAGGTTTAAGTACTTATGATTAGTTCACTAGTTTCATCGTTGTTAAAAACGATAATATTATACACTTTATGCAGAAAAAATAAAAGAACAATGAAAAGTTCTAACAATGGTTTTAATTAAAATTCCCGGGCTCAAAGTGAAAATAGTAAACTGGTACTAAATGAATTACTTTGCATGATTTTCAGTCATAAAACTGGGAAAATAATTCTGTGTAATGGGGAAGGTATATTTTAACAATGGGGCACATATTTAAATAGATGACTCAGCGTATGTACCATGGCCCTTACCATTGTACTTGATACGCAAGAATCTCATCATGTTTGAAAATGAGGGGAAAATATTTAAGTATGTTTTTGCCTCATTTGGTAGTACCTGCTACGAAAAGCCAACCACACGAAAACAAACAAAAAAGAGACATCCACCATAAACACACTCTAAGCTAGGCTCATGATATGGATTATATTGCAAAGGAATTTATAGTAAACGGTTAGGAGGACATTATTATCTGTATAGAGGTACACATGACAATAAATCGTGACTGATTGAGTGAAATATAGACGCATATCTTTGGTTAAAACTTATACTTTACGCACAGTGAAGTTTAATGATGTATATAATATGGTAATGTCTGGTGTATGCGAGTTATAATATCATAGAACAGAATTCCGCGTGTGTTTATTACTTACCTACCAAAAACCATTGAACCTAACAAGATGTGTACCTCTTTACACAAATCATGATGAAATTTCATTAAACAGCAAGACTGCATAAAACTTCGTAGTAATTTTATGAGTGAAACTTTCCATTTGTATAAAAAGCTTTCATGTCAGTGCGCCCTTATCAGCTTTATACACCGTTATCAGATAGAAGTAATTATAACCTTCTGAATTAAATGTTACAAATGAACAGTATTCAACGTGCTTTGTGGTAATTAATGGCCTGATTTTTATGGGACTTTCACATTTTCACATGAAAAGTGAGATTTCATTTTTGTTAGTCCATTAACTGTAAATAACAAGTAGAATATTAGTAGCTATTGTTAGACTCATTTGACTTATGTAGAAAACATTAACAAAAGTATAAGGTACAGAATATCGACCCTATAGCATTTTGGTTATACTTAGTTATAATTTGATGGTAAAAGCACTCTGTACCGCTACTTACCAACATTATTTTGTCATCATGTTTTAACATTGATCCAACGCATGGCAAAGAAGGAATAAGGGCACGTACCTTACAAATAATACTTACAAATAATAGTAAAAAGAAATCGATAGGCAATAAAAAGAACGTGAAGCATTGGAGGAAGTCAGTATTTTCTTCACTAAGCGTAAAAATTTTTACTATGTCTAACTGCGCCTATAAATGTTCTGTATAAAGTTACAGGACCACTTCTGGTATGGTCAGGTTCAGGGTAAGTGTATACGCGTAGGTATATAAAAGTATGTAACCTAAAAACTTAATGTGAACCATAAGTCGCTACTAATAGTCAATACAAGCCCAGGCTCGATCTTATTATTTGATAAACAATATTGCGACTTGCGTTGCATTAACCATGTAGTGTGCTATCTAAACATCCGAAAATCAATGTTTGGCCAATAGGAACAGTGCATGGCGTGCCTACTCATCGTAGTCCGCAGTTACGATAGCATCGGAGACTCGAACACGCCGCGTCACGTCTGCCTTGTTTATCAAGCACTCGCCTCCTGCAATAGCTGTGTTTCCATTTAATGTCCGACGCAGGTGTCGCCTACTATTCAATATACACCTGTCCTACTTCCAGCGAAAAATGTTTACTGAATGCTAAACATGCAGAATGGAAAATGCCTGAAACAGGGTTTACGGTGCGAACTGCGAGTACAAAGCCTTTAGCAGGAAATTGTTACTATTTCATATATCGAAATGGTTCTGAAATTCGTATTTGTTAATGTAATTTCCAATGCGCCTAATATTTTGGTTCATTTATTTTCTCTATATTACAATTTTTTATATTAAGTTGTTTAGCAACTAATTCATATGATTTTACTATGGTGGGTTGGTAGATATCGGATAATATATTGTACTAACTTGTACCTATACTTTTATTTTGTAAATGCCTACATACTTATTGTACAGGACAGCTCTTAGGTTAGGTATCCAGGGTTTAATTTTGTATGATTAAAATACGGTTCCTTGCTCCAATTGGTTTAATAGTGAAGTTAGTACTCTTAGTTAACACAGACAGTTAAGTTAACCGAATGACAAATGTCACAGTGACGCGTAGCTGCATCTTGCGATCGTAAAATCGGAAGGCGTTCCGAACATGCCCCCGGATGTTGAAAGGTTTCCTTTCAACAAAAACTAATCCGCAATCAGAGGACAAATCTTGCTGAATGACCTCTTGATGACTCCACTTGAGGTACGAATATCTGCGACCCGGTTGACTCCATCGGCCCCTGGATAAACAGCTACAATGCGGCCCAGCTTCCATTTAAGTGGAGTGAGATTGTCTTCCTTCACCACAACCAGACTGTTGAGCTTCAACGATGATTGATTGGAGCGCCATTTGGTGCGTTGCTGCAGCTCACTAATATATTCCTTGGACCACCTGGTCCAGAAATGTTGGCGCATAGACTCTAATCGCTGGAAACGGCTCAGATGGTTCAGCTGGCAGTCTCTGTAGTCAGGAGTAGGCATTGCAGTAAGGGGCTTGCCGATGAGGAAGTGCCCGGGAGTAAGCGGCATCAGGTCGTCGGGATCGCTTGAAAGGGGAGTCAGCGGCCGAGAATTTAATATGGCTTCAATTTGGGTTAGGACAGTGATCAGCTCCTCGTAAATTAAATTACAATTTCCCAATACTCTGTGCATGTGAAACTTTATCGATTTAACCCCCGCCTCCCAAAGCCCCCCAAAATGAGGAGAGTACGGCGGACAAAGGTGAAAGTTAATACCTTCTTCGGCCAATGAATCAGGCAATGAGTTACAGTTAGATTTCAGGAATTTACCGATTTGATTATAGGCGCCTACAAATGACGTACCATTGTCGGAATAAATGTCCGTTGGTTTGCCTCTCCGCGATATAAACCGACGCAGCGCAGAGAGAAAGCTATTGCTGGTTAAATCACCCACCAATTCGATATGAATCGCTTTCGTTTTAAAACATACAAAGATCGCGATGTAAACTTTAACGATCCTACAGCCTCGACCAAGGCGGTTGGCGGAGGAGATTGGACCGGCATAGTCAATGCCTACACACTCGAACGGGTGACCAGGACTGAGGCGCTGCTTGGGTAAATTCCCCATAAGAGGAGTGATGATTTTTGCCCTCATGCGAGTACATCTTGTACAGTTATGATAAGTGGCCTTGGCCAAATTGCGGCCGCCAATAGGCCAATAGGCTTCTCTTATAGAAGCTAATAATAGCTGTGGCCCAGCATGCATAAGATTTAGGTGTTCAGCCTTAAATAGGAGTTTTGTGAGAAGATGAGTGGACTGTAGAATTATAGGGTGTTTTTTCTCACGCGAAAACTCCGACGCGTTCTCTAACCTACCGCCAACACGCATAATTTTGGCATCATCAAGGAAGACGTTGAGCTTGCTAAGGGGACTTTTAGGTGGCAACGAATGTCCCTGCGTTAGGAGCTTATACTCGACAAATGAGTCAGATTGAGCATTCCTAATAACCAAGCTCAACGCGTTTCGTAGCTCTTCTGAGCTTAAATGGCCGGTATGTGGAGGTAGCTTTCTGCATGAATTTATAAATCTAAGGACATATGCTACAGTGCGTCTAAGTCGAGATAGGTTAGAAAACCGGCTGAAATCAATTAACGCTTCATCGCGCGGAACTGAAACATGCAACGAGACTTCAGGGCGAACTTCTGGAAGCTTAGGTTCGCTGTACTGGGCTGGAATAGGAGGCCACTGAGAAGAGTCTTTCTGCAAGAACTGAGGGCCTGACCACCACAGATCAAGATCCTGTAAATCGGTGACTTCTACGCCCCCCGAAACGTGATCAGCAGGGTTTTGATCAGTGGGGACATGACGCCAGGTACAGTTCTCAGTTTTCTCCATTATTTCAACCGTACGATTTCTAACAAAAGGCTGCAATTTATTAGGCAGCATCCTAAGCCAGCCTAACACAATCGTCGAGTCAGTCCAAAAAGTGGTATGTCTGACTTCAACCCGGAGAGAGTTAGTAGCCTTCTCGTAGAGGCGAACTCCAATCAGAGCTCCGCAAAGCTCCAACCGAGGGATTGTGGTCGGCTTTAATGGAGCAACTTTGCTCTTAGCCAAAAGTAATGAAACCTTGACTTGTCCATTCTCGTTCACGCTTCGCGCGTATAGGCAGGCACCATAGGCGCTCTGCGACGCGTCTGTAAAAATGTGGAAATCCACATAAGTGTAAGCCTCGCAGATAATAAGGCGAGGGATGCGCAACTCATTTAAAAGCGGAAGGCTTTTAATTATATTAGCCCAAATCTTGGCTATTTCTAATGGGAGCTCTTCATCCCATGATAACTTATGAACCCACAGCCGCTGCAACAGGATTTTAATGGGGATGATGCAGGGTGAAACTAATCCCATGGGATCAAAAATGCGTGCAGTGACAGAGAGCATTGAGCGTTTCGTCGAAGGGGAAGTTTCACACGAATCGACGGAGAAATAAAGCTCATCAGTGGCTGTCTGCCAACCGAGGCCTAGTGTCTTACACGAATCTAGGGATCCGATATTTAAATTAAGGGACGAACTTTCGTCACACGGATCACTGGTAAGACAGAGTCGAGGATCGTTGGACTTCCATTTGCGCAAGGGCATTTTGGCGAAAGAGAGCTCGGCAGTAACTTTCTTCTTAATGTCCAACGCCTCTGAAAATGAGTTAGACCCCGTGAGGAGGTCATCCACGTAAAAGTCGTGAATGATGATCTCTGAGATCCTCTCGTCACTGCATTCGAGGCCAACTTGCTTAAGGCACCTTGTAGCAAGGTAGCTAGCACTGGCGCAACCGTACGTGACGGTGTTCAGCTCGTACACCTTCATTGGGGAGTCTGCAGACGCACGCCAGAGAATTTTCTGCAAGAATCGGTCGTCAGGATGTACCGCAACCTGTCTGTACATTTTTTCCACATCTGCGGCTAGAATATATTTATATAATCTAAACCGCAGGAGTATTGAAAGAAGCTCATCTTGCACAGTAGGGCCCACCATCTGAACTTCATTCAAGGATATTCCTGAGGTGGTAGGACTGCTGGCATTAAACACTACCCGGAGCTTCGTTGTGGTACTATTTTCATTCAATACTCCATGATGTGGAATAAAGTACGCGGTTGAATCAGGGCTTAGAGTGCATTCTGACATATGGCCGAGCGTAAGGTATTCAGACATAAATGAAACATACCTGTCTCGAAAATCAGGCTGCTTCTCAAACCTGCGCTCTAAAGCCTGAAGACATCTCTTTGCGCGCTGCAATGAGTCACCTAGACAGTCAGCAGACTGTTTCAAAGGTATACGCACACAAAAGCGACCGTCAGCTAGACGCGTCGTATTTTTAACGAAGTGTTCTTCACACTTTCGTTCCTCCTCGGAGTATGATGACTTAAGGCCGACTTCCTCCAGCTGCCAGAACCGCGATAACAGATTCTGAGTGTCATCAACGCTGAGATCAGGATCCTGAGAAACATCCGTAAGCTTTGTGAAGTTGCACGTAAGAGGAGCTGATCCATGGGTGCCATTTACAGGCCCGGAAACCAACCAGCCGAGGCGAGTTTCCCATAAGATCGGATTATTAGCTCCCAGATTGATTTTTCGCGACCCGAGCAAATCCCAAAATACATTAGATCCAATGATCATGTCAATTTCTGACGCTTTATAAAACTGGGGATCGGCTAAAATTATATTAGCGGGAATATTTAACTGCGAAATATCAATTGATCGGCAAGGCACGTCATCAGTTATAGACGGCAGCACATAGCATAGGAGTCGTTTGGAATAACTTTCACTACGTGAACTAATGGAAACATAACACATTTTAGTTGTGTTGGTTTGCGTCTTATTGATGCCGAAAATAGGTTTATCTATATCAACATACTTGACGTTTAATGATCGACACAATTTTTCGGTGATTAAGCATGACGTACTCGCACAGTCCAGCAAAACACGTATGATACGGTCGTGGCCATTACCATCGACCACTTTAACAAGAGCCGTCGATAACAAAACATCCTGACGGGTTGTTTTTGGCTCATCCGCACAGTGTGTGGCCAACGTTAAGCCGTGGTCGCTAAGCGACACAGTCGGAGGCTGGACGGCGGCGGCGATAGACGCAGCGTCACGCGCGAGAGCGGGTTGATTAATTCCCCGTTTATTACTAGACGAAGTGTGCAGCAACGTATTATGTCTACGCTTGCATACAGTACAACCACCTTTTTTGCAGCGCTTAGAATAATGACCACTACGAAAGCAGTTGTAGCACACCTTAAGCTGAGGAATTAATTCCCATCTCTGCTCATTACTAAGGCCTAAAAAACTATCACAGTTATTTAAGTAATGCTCACCCTTACAGTGTGGGCACGACTTCGTACCGGAACTAGAATTGTTACTAGCGTAGCCACCCGACGGCGGTTGTGCTCCGGCTACAGAAACCAATGCTTTTATTTTCTGACCTTTAGGTGGCTGTGGTTGCTGGAATTGAGTGTGAGAAAGATTAGAACGACTAAATTCCATTGTTTCTAATAGATCAGCTCGATTGCGAATAAAATCGAGAAAAATGGACAAAGTAATGGGCTTCTCTTTATCGAGACGACCTTTGCACTCTTCCCATTCACGAAGCGTTTTGTAATCAATTTTACGACTCATCATGTGAATAAGAAGAGTATCCCAATATGAGGTCGGTTCGCCCAGGGACTCTAAAGCTCTCAGGCTTTTATTCAACTGATCTATCAGACGTTTTAAATTTACGCAAGATTCATTTTTTATAGTGTCAATATTAAATAAATTATTAACATGCGTCTGAATCAGTAGTCGCTTGTTATGATACCTCTCACACAATAGCTTCCACGCCACAGTATAATTACTCGCAGAGAACTGAATCTCCTGAATCATCACCGCAGCAGAGCCCTCTAGTGAGGCTCGGAGATAGTGGAATTTATTAATTTCACCGATCGCCTCGTTCGAGTGTATAAGACTATCAAATGTGTCATGAAATTCTAACCAATTGTTATAGGAACCGTTAAACTTAGGTAAATTAATGGTTGGTAACTTAACCAGCCGATGTTGGCTTGTATGAGAGCAACTTTCAAAACTGGGTGCCTCATTGGGCAGTGATTTGGAGTTGCAAGATAAAATCTCCTGCGCCCGTGCGAGGGATTTATAATAGAAAGACTCAAACTCCTCTCTCTCTGTGCTCTGCAAACTAACATCGTCAGCGAGGCATTCAACTTTAGTTTGAACCGCGTCATATTGTTCAAATAACAATTCAATCTTACCAATTCTTAACTGTAACTCATTCACCTGTTGTCGATTTAATGTACCAGTCAATTCCTCGATGTACTTGCCGAACGTAGTCAGCCGGCCCTTAAGACTAGCACGCTTTTTAATTAATTCCTTCTGATCTCTTTCACTCATTTTGGAAGTATTTGGGTAGAAGCGGGCTAGTTAATCTGGAATTGATAACAATAAACAATAAAGTAAAGTACTAAGATACAATTTTAATCACCTTGTTTGGTTGGTGTGTACCTACTATGAACCAAATTTTACAAGTGTGAGAAAACTATAATTTATTGTAAAAATATATATCTGGTACAATAAACACGACAAACAAAACATATACTTTCTATTTATAATCGAAAATGTGTATAATACTCAACAATTTCTGAGTATTATCAAAATTTATGTTTCAAATTTCTGACAAAAAGTTTCAAGTTAAAAATGCCGAAATAACTGTAAATTACTGCCAAAAAGTTAATCAAATACAATAAACATAATTAACAAAACATATATTTCCTATTTTTAATTGAATATGTTCATAATTATCAATAATTAAAGAGATAAATCGAAATTAATGTTTTAATTTTTTGGCAAAAAGTTCAAAGTTCAAACTTCAAAATATAAGCAAAATTTAAGTTATTTTTAGGAAAAAACTATTTAAACATAAATGACAATATATTGTTTGAGATTATAATATGTTTATGACTTTAATTAATGAGTTTAATGGTAATAAATGCAATTAAAGATTATATGAATGCAAGTTAAACCTACCTACAAGTTTAAAATAAAAATTAACCAGCCAGTTAAATACTCAATAATAAGTAAAAGAAACGAATAAATAATGGTTTATACAAGAAAACACTTAACAAACCTGTTTCTACTTACTATTTGGGCACAAATACTTATAATGCCAGGAGTATTGACTAGGTAACCTAAACAGAGTAATGGGTTAAAATCACCAAATGTCCTTATAACTGTTAACTGATCACTTCCCTTATTTCCTGGGTATCTCGGCTCGATGGACCATGTACAGGACAGCTCTTAGGTTAGGTATCCAGGGTTTAATTTTGTATGATTAAAATACGGTTCCTTGCTCCAATTGGTTTAATAGTGAAGTTAGTACTCTTAGTTAACACAGACAGTTAAGTTAACCGAATGACAAATGTCACAGTGACGCGTAGCTGCATCTTGCGATCGTAAAATCGGAAGGCGTTCCGAACACTTATTACAATAGACACAGAAAGCCACTCATACCAGAAACAAATACCTACCCATTATGTATATTAGGATTAATATAGTTTGTAATAAGGTTTTAATCTATTTAATAGTTGGTTTGTATCGTTTGTGTATTGCAGTTTTGACTTGTTATATAATTTAAGCAATATATTTCAATACCCCAATAGCTAAGCTCCAAATTGTCCGATCAGTAACATATTATATCGCATGCATGTATCGTATGCATACCTATATCGCTCGATCGATCCAATCCTCCTTTACTCGTAACATATATATACTGTTCTAACGTCGATATAACTAAGACAGTGCATAAGGGTCTTCCCCGAGAGCCTCCACTTGTTTTATTACAAGCCATTTGTCATATCTAGGTCCTTACCTAGTACCATTCATTTAGCGAGGGCCGGGCCTATAACAGTATATCACGCCCTCTGCGGTCAGTACAAGGTACTATCTGGTAACGCAGTATTTCTGCCCTATCGCATAGCGTAATGTGCCCTAGTAAGATATCTTATGCTTCTGGAATAATTGGATCTGGGATTTTATTATGAGAGATTGGTATAAGACAGGGTCGTGTGGCATAATAATATGATGATTTATTTCATGTTTATTTTGATAAAAATACTTTTAGGCGTTTTGCAGAAAATTTCTGGAAACGCGGGAAGCAACTTTGTTTAATACTATGTAGTAATGTTCAGAAAGTTGCAACACGCAGTTTCAATGTCAGTTGCTCCAAAATTTGCTCTATCTACAAAGCGTCTTATTCAATACTTTTTAATCACATCTTCATGATGTGGAGCAAAGGGGTTACAATATGCGACAATATAATATGTCTCATTATGTAGTGTGTACGCAAAATTTACCTAAGATAAATAGCTGTTTTTGTGCCTTGACCGTACAAACATTTTGTTCCTCCCCTCTCAAGCAACTACAGAAAGTCTGGTACAGTCAGAACCATACATTAGATAGTCATTTTACACTTTTATTGTTGTACGAGTACTGTTAAAACTCCGTAATTTTAAGTATTTTTCTAAATATATAAAAGGAAAGAGTGACTGATTGACTGACTGACTGATCTATCAACGCACTGCCTTAACCGCTGGACGGATTCGGTTGAAATTTGAAATATGGAACACAGATACATTTTATGACATAGAACTCCGCTAAGAAAGGATTAGGCCGTGCGGGCAAAGGCGCGAGCATAAGCTAGTCATAGTATTTTTAGATTTTTATCTCAGTTACCAATATTTGGTAGTTATTACACTTCGCCTACTGTATTCTCTGTGTGTATTACCCATGGCTGAATCATTGTTGATGACTTCACATTTATTTTAAGAGCTCCAGTAGAGAAGGGGGAAGCGAGGAGCACCCTGGCCATTCATTGTGGTTTTGCTATTTCAAATTTTGATGTACTGAGGTTCAACGGCTTCAGTAGTCTAAAAAGTAAAGAACATGCTTATAATAGACACACTAGTCACTAGATATATAATTTATAGTCTACGATAAGTAGAAAAGTGTTGAGAGTTGCGCGTGTTTTGTACCTCTAATATCTTGGATAAAACCTGCGCAGGATTGAGCAGATATTTTTAAGATTGTGTATAAAAAAATACTAGGTTTTAACAAAAAACTAAAGCTAAAGTTTTTGCTATTGCGCCATAGCCTGTGGCTATACATGCGTAGCCCATAATATGAATATCAAATGTTCGCTTTTCCCAACATATTAATCTGGAAGAGATCGCTAGGATTAAGAGCGCTACTTGTTGCACGTAGATGAATAATAAGAATATTTTTATTGCGTTTAATTTATATTTGACGACCTCTGTGGCGCGGTGGGCTAATACCCGCCTGCAACGCAGAAGGTTGCGGGTTCGATTCCCGCATGGGACAAATGTTTGTGTGATCCACAGGTATTTGTTTCTGGTCTGGGTGGTTTTCCAATATCTATTATAAGTATGTATTTACAAAAGAAAAGTATATAAGTATTATATCCGTTATCCTAACCACCATATTACAAGCATTAAGTTGCTTAGTTTGGGGTTAGGTGGCGCTGTGTTAAACGTCCTGAAATATTTATTTATTTATTTTTTATTTATTTTCTTTGACACTTATCTCTATCTAGTATCGCAAGATGTGGTCCCAAAAGATTTAGAATCTCAGATTGGCACGTTCGTTGTATTTATATAATTAAGTACCTAAAGTGCTGATAGTTTGTTGAGGCGTTTGTAAATACGTGACCTATTAAGTTCCAACAGGATTTAAAGAAAAACTAAACGTTAAATGGACACAGTTCTGTTATTTGCATTAAAAATATCAATAGGAATATATTCAGCGAAATAAACAAACTGTTTCGAATGGAAAATTAAATACAGTATTTTATTGACATTTTTAGCTGCATCGTGACCTGATGTGAAAATAAACTCGCACGCTATTGAAAAAATAATATCAATAGGAAACTGTTGAGTTTACAAATTGTTAAAAAATTACGGCAGCAATCTGTTTTCATTTTAAAATTTGCACTTTTATGCTTCCTTTCACTAAGGTTTATTTATTGAAAATAGTAAATCCGTACCTACTGATACTAATAGTATTATGTGTACACATAATACTATTGTAGTAAGATGGGTCTCATTGTCATAAGGGTATTTAATTTTAAACCTCGTTTTTAATGCCTTTGGTTTACGAATATACCTACTTATATCTCAGTAAGTAACTCACGTCCTAGTTTTGTCATGTTAGGTACCAAATCGTCCCAAAAATGGGTGCGAAGATCCTGTGGATCCCCTTCATCTGGACAAGGTTAAAGCCGCCTGGAACACGCACTGGCCATAAATTCCGGAGCAAGCATCGCATCGCGGCGCCCTCCCACTGAAGCGAGGTAATTGCGCGGTCGCGGGGCGCCGACTTCATCGCCAAACCTCATTTGCACGAGTGCTGCCGCAAACAGTTACCTTTAAAACTCGATCAATTCTACTCATAAAAGTGTCTTGATGGTATTTTAAATTGTCCAGTTATATTCTTGAAACTAGATCAAATCCTTACAATAATGTATTTCTGTGAGACACCAATTTATATCGTCCCGCTGTGTAACGCCGGCTTTGTAGTAGCGAAACAATTCGTAAGCAAAACAAAAAGTTTGAGAGACGTGTTGAAAAACGTTAATATGCTATGAGGCAGTACACCTACGCTACGCGGTGAAAAAAAAAAAAGAAATGGTTAAAATAAAAAAACATTATAATAGCTTATACTGACACTGAATGTAATTTATATTTACAAAATATAGATACAAACTCTATACGTATACACTAACACAGTGGATTTCTTGTTTTTTTACAAGAAAACGTATCGAGAACTAAAAGTAGAGTTCTAGCCCTTCCCACTGCCGGTTACACACTCAGCCAATTTATATAGCGAGAGGGCAATTACTGGTGCTTTCCGTCGTTTTAGCCGCCTAAACGTCATTTGAGGAAATTATTTCTGAGCGGCGTCCACCCCGATCGCCGCGGGCCAGGTGATAATCGCTACTGAATCGAGTAGACAACGTAATCGAGAAATCGATTTCACTCAATTTAGTACGAGCTCTTTGTATTTCAACAATAAATCTTTAACGAGTTGGTAAATTATTTTAATACTTGTAACTTCTCGCTAAAGAATCTTAATGAACATTCTACCTCGTAAAAGTGGAGCAAACTCTCGCATCAATGACTTAGCCAATTAAATTATACATCTCTTAAACTTTAAGTTTCAAGTCTCCAACGAGCTTGCTTAAAAGTTCGCGGAAGTCTCATGTCTACTTAAAATTTCAGGTGTTTTGAGCTAAGTGCAATATGCTTATACACTTAGCTCTTGCTACTCCTAACATTAAGTTTAACGTGCTTCATCTGTCAAGTTAGCAGAAGTTAGTACTTAGCGCTAATTTCATGAGATGGTTATAGCTGCAGAGATACGATATCTTTGTAGCTATATTAAGGTACTTGTATTATTAGTAGGTATAAACAATTTTTAAACTAGGTACATTATAGTATTTCCAGAATTTCTTTTTATATTAGAGACAGATACACGAGTGTTTTTGTAAGAAGCACACAAATAAGCAGACGGCTTGCCTTGTAGGGAGCATTCACTTTCACCTATAGACGTGTACTGCAATACCAATGGTATTTCGCGGTTTCGGTCATTACTGACGCAATTGCTTGTCAATAGGTGGGGTAAATCCCTCCTTGGCTTCACTGAACATCGTGCCGAAACACTGCAATAACGACCGCTTGCTCTTAATCTTCGAAATCACATTTTTTAGCAACGGATGAATTTACGTTAAATTATAATTCTAATTTCTAATAATATTAACAGGTTAAGTGATTACACAATTAAGTCATTATAAGTGCTTTACTTATAAAGCACGATATTTAATTTGAAGCCATACCTTTCCCAATTGCGAACTATTAATTTCTCGAAGATATTATTCCCAATGGAGTCTTTTGTGTAAGAGAAATTTTCTATACAAAAGAGAAAATTAATATCAAATGCCGCACTAAAATCTTCTACAAATCTTCATAATTACTAAACGAGTCGTGATAAAATGAGTCGGAGGCTATTAACTGAAAGATTAAGTTATCTTTTTCATTTACAACACTTTGTTACGTTAAGCAACATAGTTTCATTGACTTATTTATAATCTCGCTTAACTGAATGAACGTCTGCAACAATCTAAATCTCAAACTATAAAATGTTCAGAACAAAAGGCTCTTATACTAATTAGTTAAGAGCAATAAAGTAAACGTTTCTTAGTGCTCCTCAGTCTGCGTTATTTATGTTAATCTTTATGCATGCCGCCGTAATTGTCTTCTCTTTCTCATTCAAATTGTTTGCGAGGGCTTCATTATGTACAAATGAGTCTACACAGATTCCACATCTAACAAGCTAACTTACGACCACTCAACCCACCTTTATTTGCTTCATAACAAAAAAGAGTAGGTACAAAAACAAAAATAAAATGAACAAAAACAAACCAATAAATGTCTTCAAAATAATTGTATAATGTATCCTACTCGTTTAGGTACTCGAAATGGTTGGCAAGCTAAAAGCAGTATTTATTGTTCAAATTATAATCGACCTTTGTGTTTGTTATAGCTATTTCATATTCATTACTTCATAGCTATTATATATTAAATATAATACTTTTGCTGCTGCTGTTGGTCGAAAATTCGTTTTAACTAATTTTACAGTGACCTTTTCTTTGCTTACAATAACTATTTGCTGTACAGCGGTTGTTTAAAAGTCAAAAGTAATGAGAGATTTGTGTGCAATTTAGCTTGAGTTGGCTAATCGTCTGACCCCTAAGTTGTTTAAGGTTGTGAGGACAGACGTCGAACCGCGGCATGCCACATTATTTATAACCCTCGCTTGATTGAGAGTCTACAGAACAATGGCAATGAATCAAAATGAACAAAGACAAATGAAGCGGTAATCAATATTAGTCGACCGATATCAGCACGCCTTTGGTTTACAATTTACAATGACGATACTACTCTTACAAGACAATTTGAAACCGTATTAATAAACATACACTCAATTCTATTATTGATTGAATTCTAATATTGATTGAATTAGTAATTAGTATAATTTTTGCACGCCTCAAAGAGGCAGAGTGTTTAGGCGCTAAACTAATTATAATTTAAGATCGTATGTACCAACATTCTTACAAATAAAGGATTTTACT
Source organism: Hemithea aestivaria (assembly GCA_947507615.1). Classification (NCBI taxonomy): domain Eukaryota; kingdom Metazoa; phylum Arthropoda; class Insecta; order Lepidoptera; family Geometridae; genus Hemithea; species Hemithea aestivaria. Next base: position 3,319,752 of record OX382328.1, read on the forward strand.
TTATTGACAACAGTGGTTTCTAAAATATGGTCAGAAATATTATTTATTTCAATATGTACCCAAACACAATTATAAGCTTCTAGCTTATGCTCGCAACTCTGCCCGCATGGCAAAATTCTTTCTTAGCGGAGGGCTACGTTATAAAACCTATTCCAAATTTTAACCTAATCCGTTCAGCTATTTGGGCTGTGCGTTATAAATCAGTCATTTTCCGTTTATATATTTAGATATAATGTACAAGGCAATTGTAGAGCGCACTTACTTTAGGATGACAAGCGCAGTGCTATCTGTGACTTCGTATTAAAGATCCTACGACGGTAATATGTCAGTATTAACCGGTATTATTTTTGAATATTAGAAAGATTGAGATTTTTTTGATTTATTTTGAATATTAGGCTTATAATTGTGTTTGGGTACTTTTCTTTTTAATTTTTTTTAAACGCAATTTCTATCTCAGCTCAAGAAATCAAAGATGTCTCTAGTTTTCTATCCACGCAGATATGTATTTGCGTAACCAGCACAATCAACAAAATTAGTGAAACCTCTTCATTAAACCGTATGGTGTTAAAATCCAACATTCGCATCATGTAGAGAACACATCATATCCATAACAAGTGCGTATTCAAATTGTATTAACTAACTAGTAGGCACCGGCAAATAGAATCCGGTGAACGCGTCGCGACTAATTGATCAGGTAATTTGTGCCAGCCCTAGTGTGCAGGTGTGAGGGAAGCTTTATGAATTACAAAGCAGCTGGTGTGATTAATACGTGTTACATGCAGATGATAGGGCTGCCTCTAGAGGAATGGAAACTGAAATTGTTATTGACAGTGTACACATGTACTGTCAGCATAAACTGTCTGATAATAGTATATAATGCTTTTGTGTATTTAGTTGAGATTTTAGGATGTTTACGTAACTTTTAAGTGATAACAAATGTTATCGCTTAAAATCAGACGGATTAGGCGAGCGTCGCGTTCGTTTCGTTTATTTTCTTGCATAATAATTGCTAGCTGGGAGTCTAGATTCTATCTACACGTCTACAATAATTTTAGAAATGGGGGTTCGATGCACCCTGATAAGAATCATGTTATATAATACCTCTTAAAGTAGGTATACGACTACTCTGCCACTTATAGTCAGTTCTATATAACAGGTCCCGAATCCTGACTTGTTTCATATTTCACGTGTTTTTCTAATGCTTACCTTAGTGCAAAATACTACGGTAAACACAATATTTGATTGAGAATTGTACTTACAATTTGTTACTTACTAACGGTTTTAAGAAGAAAGGTTCACAATTTATGATATTTTATACATCATGGACCTCAAAGGGTCTCAAAAGGCTCTATAGTCACCGAGTGGCACAGCTGAACTGGATTCAAAATATATTTATTTGAACGAGTCTGTGGACCGAGAGGGCATCAGTACGAGAATATCCAGTAAATTCCAATGAAAGTGCGCCGAGCCGCCTCCACAAATGAAGTTATTGGTTTACCCGCGATAAATAACTAACTAACGGTGGATAAACTAAACTGACGTGTGATACCTCCGAACGGAACACCGTTCCTGCATTATCCGTTCGTTGTTTAGAAACAGAAATATCATTAGTTTGTTAACGGCTCATTAGAAACCTATTTTTCTCTTCTCATAATTATAATATTGTCATCAAACCTATACACTGATAATAATTATAGTCTGACTATAATTATTAGACAAGACTCTACCCTCTGTCAATGGTAATAAATTATCAAAAAATTACATATACACGTAACTTAAATTTAAAATCACAAATCCTGGAATCCTACAAAAAGGGCATTAATATGGTACCTGTTAATTAAATTAGATATTGGTTTATAAAAAAATATTCTTCAGTTTTAATTTCATACTCTGGTATCTTGTATACCCTAATGATTTAAAGGGAAATCTAATTAATAGGCAACTTTGTTAAAAAGTAGCCTCAGCCCTTTTATTTGGAAAACGTATACTAGAATCAGCCGGTATTGATAATTAAAAGCTTCCGAAATAATTATGAGAATTTTGTTCGTTGTTTGTAATGGCTGCTAAACTTCGAACCTACTCCACATAAAATGTATATATACATATATAAAGTCACCATTTATAGGATATAATATTAAAACGTAAAACTCTTTTAGCTGGGACCAGCTAAAACTGGATATTCAAAAATAACGTTATTTTAAAATTATATATCTAATTTGAATTAAAAAGCTGCACCAGTTAAATTAACCTAAAAACTCGATCATTAATTCGCTAGTGTTGGATTTATAAGTGAGGAACGAAGAACTGAAATAGTTTTAGCCGAAACAGCTAAAAATTCCCGTTTTCAGCGTCTAGACACGAACAAATAATAGCTTAATGGAATCATAAAGACAGAAGGAAGGCCATTCCATTAGTACACAGTTATTACAACGGGAAGGTGGGTACCGTGCAATCTATTACGTAGCGTGCAATTTCTTTAGATTTATTGAATAACTTGGTAAACACTAACGCGCTGGTAATGGAGGATTCTACGTTATTACTTTTGCGGTGGCGTTTTATACGGACGTGTATTTAGGTTAGCGGTCGCTTATGATTATACTCTGCTTCGTTAATGGAAATAAGTATATGAATAAAATCGTAGACACGAGTAGATAAACTCGAATCAAAAAGCATTCAGATTCAGGCCAGTATCAAAGCCGAGAGGAAAACACGCATTAGACAGGTCAAGTAACACAAAAAGGGCGCATTCAAATGATTTTGATTTGCGTTCTCCGTATGCCTCTTCGCACAACAAAATATCATGAAAGCCCCTCATTGAATAAACTTCCTAAGAACTTAGGAGAGCTCTTTTGAGCGCGTATTTGCGTAGCCATCGCGAGAGATTTGTTAAAGAACTCGTGAGGCGCTCAAATATGGGACGAATCAACACTGCCAGCGGAACGAAATGTTTTGTGTTTCGCACTTTGTTTCTCTAACTCACTTTAAAATGGTTATTTCAAGCTGAAAACTTAGTTTGTTCTTGAGTATTCTTTATGTCAATATAAACGACGTGAAAATAACAATTTAGAAATATTTCATTTTGTTTCTTTTGGCGTATTTTGAAAGTAAGATGTGTACGATCTCTCGAACAATTTTGCTTGAGCAGTCTCTGTATTGTATTACGCAGAATTCAGAGCAATATCAATGCGAGGACACCTACACTCATTGCTAAATATGTAGCGAGCGCTTGCGACAACGAGATTGCTTACAAAAGCTCACTCGACTGTGAAATCCTTTCAGAAGATATTCTCTAATAATATTAATATTTTATCAATAATCCCTGAATTTAATATTGCTGATTTTATCGTGAAAATATTATTGTTGGTAAGACAAGCCTTTCTTCAGTAATATCTAAGTGAAACTAAGCAAAATTACCTAAAATAAGCTTCGTACTTACTCTAGGTGTACTTTAGGTGCAATTTGTGCTGCAGTTCTTAAGTTTCAAGAAGTTTGTTATACTTAAAGGTATATTTAATTTGCACCGTGAACCGTGAGAGTGGATGCATCTCTTAAGTATCTCTTAAGTGCATAGGGTTACCGCAATTATAAAATAAAACTTTTCTTATTATTTTTCTGAACGAGTATGAAGATTTTTATAATACTCATAATTTTAAACAGAAACAAACTCAAAGAAACTATCAAAGGAGATAATATACCATATCAAACAAAGTAGGAATCATTTTCTTTGTATATGAGCCCCAAAAAATGTCTGAGTTTTGAGGTAAGTAACCAAGCATAAAAAAAAACATAATTCCAACTTCCCTTTTAAAATCGTTAAAAAAAGATATGAGAAACGAATAATATTAAATCTAAATTTAAAAAGAAAGAATGAGACTGATTTATCAACGATACAGCTTAAACCACTGAACGAATTTAGTTGAAATTTAAAACACAGATATATTTTATTATTATTACTCCGCTAAAAAAGAATTTCTCCACGCAAGCATACCCGCGAACTAAACTTGTTAGAAATAAATCAAGAAAATAATCCATAGAGAACGTTAGATTCTCAGAAAGGCTCTTAGACATAGTGATCTGATATCTGAACGTGACAATCTGACGAAAGGTTCCCAATTAAGTCCGGGTAATTAATTACTAATGATAACTTGAACACTCACTAATTGTCACCCCAGACTTGCTCTATTACAATGACGTTATCTGGAGGCATATCTTAGTGACCCATCTGATGTCGACAGGTGCCATTTTGGCCGTTTTATTAGCCGACGTGGCGTCTAAGACTTTGGAACAATTGAGGTGCAAATACATAATAGATATTTTTTTCTTTTGTGTACAAAGTGAACGAAACTAACTCGTATTCAACTGTGACTGACTGTAATGGATCCAGTCGCAGAGTTACCTAGATATTCAATACATACGAAGTACTACGCAACACTGCACTACATGGAGCATAATATGTTAATTTTAATAAGCATAATATTAATTTTCTGCTATTTTTATACTGGTGGTAGGCTTCGGCCGTGGCTAGTTACCACCCACTGGACAAAACCGTGTCCGCCAAGCGGTCATTGTGGTCATGTTCCAGCATGATGATAAGTGAAGCCAGGGAGGGATTTATCCCGCCTTCTAGGTATAGTCTGTTGCCATTTACGACTGCATCGTTACTTAACATCACGCGAGATCGTGATCAAAGGCTTACCTATAATGAATAAAAAAATCCTCTTATCACCCCTCTTGCGACCGGAGCAAATCGCTGAAGAACATGGGCGAGGTGTTAGTAACTATGGGGTGCGGTGGTCGGAAACCTCCTCGCGGTGCACCCTGGGTATTGGCTCTGAAGCCGGCCCCCTGGTGGAGTCGACTTCAGAACCAATAGCGAATATCCGGCAAGGAGGTGTAGTTCTTCTTTGTGAGGATGGACGGTGCTGCCTCTCCACGTACTATGCTATGACATACTATTAAGTTTTCACATTTAAACTTCTCTTCGTCTCACGAATCACGAAGCTTCCTTCTCTATGTATCAACCCTAGCTAACGATGCGATGTGTGCAGATTCCTCACCAAGTTCATTTCCTTAATTAAAAAACTATTAACACTTTTAATTTAAACACGAACTAACTAATTACGAGCAGATTTCGTTAAAAACTTATTAAGACGAGCACCTAGTGACTTCTAGTAGCGTAGGCTAACATTAAACTCTAATGGGTAATACAGACAGAATTAATTTGAATATTGAGTATGTTCTAATTAACAATAAATTAATGTTGGAAATAACATTTGCCTACTACGCGTAATTACTAAAGTATTTAATACGCTTCTAATAAATATAATAATTTAACGTGTTACATTATATAATAAATGAGAAATTCCACACTGTAAAAAAAATTTTTTTGGTAACGTAGGTATAACGTATTAAGCGTAGCCCCACGCTACGATGCTACATTATCGTAGACCCTCTACGTTTCCTCGATTGCGTAACAAAAAAAAGTAATGTAAAGAATTTAACAGACCTAGGCTATGCATGGGTTTGGAAAATCCTTGACGTACCCATTTGTTTGATGTTTGGACCTGTTTTCTTTAATTGATGAAAATTAATGGGTGAAGAAGACTTAAGAACTTATTTATCTCTGGATAGCAGCGGAATATCTCAGTAACACTGCATCAGTAATAGGCAAGCGTTATCGTCTAGCAGCTGTCCAAGCACAGACGCTGCGTAGACTTGTCAAGTCAACTGTCATACCATACATTCACAAAAGTACAATGTATAGGATGACAGTTCTACTCTTGAAGTTTCTGCGGAATCCCATTTGCTATGCTATGCTATCACTGCTAGCTTCTGTCCACAATAAAGAACAAGAATTTTAGTAGCTAATTTTGAAAGAGACTACGGCAAGCTAATTTATAGACTTTTATTATTCCAGTGGTTAAAAGCATCACTAGAAATAAATCCAACAAATTTCATAACACTTGTAGTGGCATTGCATCCTGCATTTGGGTGTCTGCTTAGCTATTCAGATTGCAAGCTCGGGGTTCGCAGGTGCTGAATAATATCCACCATTACACATGTTATTTTGTCTGCAACATGTGTACGTACAGATTACCCAGTTTAAAATTGCATCTTTCAATTGTATAAAACGCACCAAATGTAAGGTTAGACCGGGTTAAAAGTATATCGGACGATTAATAATATTCTTTTTTTTTGTAGACACGCTAAACTGTGAGTCCCAGGTTTTACTTAATTTTTTTTTTTTTTTTTAATCTCCTCTTTTTCTTGCGATCTACCCAAGTGAGCATTAAGCGAGAGTTTGGTGGAGGACAAAACATGTCCTAAGTCGTGAGTGGTATGTGCCCAGTGGCCCAACCAGCAAGTAATATTCAGTTCTTTCTTCTAATCCTTTATCATATCTTGGGGAGCTCTTCTCCTAATTCTCGAGAAATAAAATATAATGGACAAAACATTTGCCCTATACCTATATAATAAACTAGCTTATGCTCACGGCTTTGCCTGCGTGGCTAAATCCTTTCTTAGCGGAGGTCTACGTAATAAAACCTATCTATACCAAATTCCAAGAGAATCCGAACAGCGGTTTGAGCTGTGGGTTGATAGATCAGTCAGTCAATCAGTCACTCTTTTCTTTTATATATTTACTAGCTTTAGCTCGCGGCTTTGCCAGCGTGGTCAAATCCTTTCTTAGCGGAGGTCTACGTCATAAAACCTATCTGTATTCCAAATTTCAACCCAATCGGTTCAGCGGTTTAAGCTGTGCGTTGATAGATCAGTCAGTCACTCTTTCCTTTTATATATTCAGATAGATGCGAAAGTATACATGTCTGTATCTGTTACCACTTAACGCCTGAACGGGTGTACCGATTGGGCTGAAATTTGGTATACAGATAGCTTAGACCCAGGAATAACATATAGGCTATTACAGTACAGCGAGTAAAACCGCCGAACGCAGCTAATAATACATATATGTACCTTATTGATATATTGAATTTAATTACCTAGTTTTATTATTTAAACCCATGTTATTAATCGAAATTTGTTCAGAGCGATTGTTAGCTTTTTCAATTGAGATTTTCAAACCCGCCACCTGCCTGCCAAAGAAAACAAATCTCAGATATTTTCCGCTCCAAGAAATATTAAGTACCCTCATACCTAAGCCCGTCACACACATAGCTTTAATATAATATGGTATTAAATAAAAATCTTTAACAAAAGTAAATAAATAACCCCACCATAACCTTTCAAAAAATACTTCTTGATGACTACATAGGTACTCGTATATTTCATCATGATACTTTCAGAGTAAGTTAAAAAAAAACACAACTCTTTTAATTAGTCACGGTAGGTAATAAAGATAATAATTGCCCAAGAAGTAAGCATAAGAAATTAGTAGAAACAGTGCGATCCCTCCGTTAGAATGGGGCGGCGCGGCGTGGGGCCGGCGAGGTTGAACACTCTGCTATCTTCAACTTTTCTCGTTTAAACTTATTCCCTTTATCTAGCCCACCGACCTTACCGCCGACTTATCTACAGCTTTATTAAATTACTTGATAATTTCAATGCCTGAAGATCTCGCGTGGCTTGTTTATTCTTTTGAACTTTTTGCTGAAACTCCCCTCGGCCGGATTAAATTTCACGTCGCCCCTAACAACTGCTAAATTACCTCTTCTCAATTCTTTTTTTATATTATTTTTCAAGTTGCCAACCTTATAAAACCTAATGATTTTTTGTCAAAAATTTTATTCAAACTTTTCATGAATTGTATTTAATTATACAGTGACGCATTTTCCCTGTAATTTTCTCCCATCGGGAGCTGGATATAAAATTAACAAATTGCAAACAGTGAGGGCGCGCGGCGACCGCAACGTTTCATTACAATCCGGGGCTAATCGAGCGATGCCGCGATATTGATTAGCTGATTCACTGAAGCAATGAAACAACTTAATCAGCTCCCAAATTATGCATAGCTAACTTTCTGTCTGAAATATTCAACATTAAATCTGAGTCCAAAATATATATCACAATAGCCACGAAAATTAGAGTAAATTAACTTGTTTATGCGTTAATTAAGATTTAATATTTATTCGTATGTTTAAAGTGTACATAAAGACATTTTAAAGGCTATTAAATTAATCACATCTTTATAACTGTCTTTATGACGCCTCTATCATCTCTGCAAACTAATTCAACTAGCACCATTCGCCAGTACAAACGTAGGAATGATATAAAGTCGTCGTTTTGTTTCTAACTTTGCGACTAAACTTGAAAGTGAAGAGTTCTAAGTGAAGCTATTTCTGTGCAGGCGTGCCACTTTCATATATCTACAATCTATAGTGGGACTTAATTATTTTGAATCTTGTCTTGACTTAAAATATCTTTAGTGTGGTCTACAAATAGGTAAATAATAAGTCAGTAAATATAACTACAACTACAAAAATTCTTTAAAAAGGAGGTAAATGTATGATCATAGCACACTGCTGAGGAAGTTGGAGGTATACGGAATTCAGGGAAATGCCTTGAACTTGGTGGAATCTTACTTGTCAGACAGACAGCAGAAAGTGGATATTGGCGGTGTCATTTCATCAAGCCATCCTGTTAGAATAGGAGTGCCACAGGGGTCAATCCTTGGTCCATTCTTGTTTCTGGCATATATAAATGATCTCCCTTACATGGTTAAAGACCTAGCAGACATCGTTTTATTTGCCGATGATACCTCGCTAATATTTAAAGTGGATAGGAAAGATAGTGAGCTTATACATGTAAATAACGCGTTAATAGTAATATCTAAATGGTTTGCAGCTAACAATCTGTTATTGAATGCGAAAAAGACTAAATGTCTGAAATTTTCATTACCTAACGTTAGGTACATAGAATCTAATATAGTTCTTGACGGTGAAATACTAAAGCTTGACAATGCAACTTTGTTCCTTGGCATGAATATAGATTCTAAGCTACAATGGGGTAATCATATTAATGTATTGTCAGGGAAATTGAGCTCTGCAGCATATGCGGTGTATAAAATCAGGCAACTATCAGATGTAGCTACAGCGAGATTAGTTTACTTTGCATATTTCCATAGTTTAATGTCATACGGTATTTTACTGTGGGGGTCAGCAGCAGATATTGAGACTATTTTCATACTGCAAAAGCGTGCAATTCGTGCCATCTATGAGATGCGCCCAAGAGACTCTTTAAAGGAGCTCTTTAAAGAGATAAATATACTGACCCTACCATCTTTGTACATTTACGAAAATATTATGTATGTCAGAAAAAATTTAGATAAATTCAAGTTAAATAGTGACACTCATAGCTTTAATACTAGAAATAAGAATAAGTTAGCTGTACCTCGATTCAGATTGTCCAAAACGAGCCATAAATCATTTTTAGGGAATTGTGTACGTTTTTATAATAAAATCCCTGATGAAATAACGGGGCTCACAGAAGGTAAATTCAAAAGCCGTGTTAAAGACATATTACAAAAGAAAGCCTATTATAAAATTAGCCAATACATAGAAGACAAAGATGCCTGGAAACCTCTGCAACCACCTGTAAATAAATTATGTAACCAAGATAATAATTGTAAACACATATTTAAAACAAGTGAAATTTAAAAAATACTTTTTAAAAACAAGCTTTAATTATCATTACCATCTTGCATCATATAGTACTCGTCAAGACAAATCAAATGAGCCCAAACTCGATGGGGTTGCGTTGTTTAATGACAGAGTTCCTATGGCCACCTTCCAGCTCCATCATCAGATCAGCTCCATGTCATAATAATATTGCATTGTCATCCGATTTACACACGCATGCAAATTTTCAGCTCAATTGGAAACCGGGAAGTGGGTCAAATCAAACTTGCAAGATTTGATTACAGACAGACCGACAGACAGACAGACAGACAGACAGACAGACAGACAGACAGACAGACAACAGACAGGTGAAAGTAATATAAAGCTTGTAAAAAGCAATCCCTATGAGTTTCTTGCTCATTCTTCTCATAGAGGTGCCTTGCGAATGAGCGGTAGAATATTAAAATAAAATGTAAAATTGACTTGCAAAAGTGCTCCATTGTAGCCTATTTGAATAAATGAATTTTGAGTTTGAGTTTGAGTATCAATCGAGTGAAAATGATCTCTGTTGTTTATTTAAACCAATAATTAAGTTATGTTTACTAGAGCTAGTTAATTAAGTAAATAGTTTTTTAACACGTCGTTTCATTTCCATGTAGACCAATTTTTTTGGCGGAGATTTTTTTGTTCGTTAAGTGTAGTGGATTAATAGTGCCTGAGCATGCAATTGTAAAACATTCAGTATGTTCGTTCGATATGTGATAGTAGATGCCTTAGTACATATACCTAACCCTAAGTAATAAATAAGAACACCTATCTACGTATATCTATATACCTACCTACAAATTATTTTCCCCAAATCGAATCACATTTCCACTTAGAACCTCCGAAAAACCTGCAGAATATTTTAAGTAAAATTAGAACATGCCTATTAATTATTTCGCACTTATTTCCCTCCTAAAAAGTGACGAGTGACGTTTCACTTAACATGGACTTTATTTCGGAGAGATAAGGAAGTAGGTCAAACTAAAGTTAGGTTTGGGATCTAACATGCTGGATTAGAACAAAGGGCTGTCATCGTTCCACGTCGGTCAGTTTAAACCACTAGCTAATTCTAGGTAACTTACCATTCGCCCCAGTTTGTTTATATATTCAAGAACATGATTTGCTGCTCTTACCAAATTTAATCCACTTAAATTATTCTTATTTCTTTTCTCATGTTACCCATCTCTATTTACGCAAAATATCTAGTAAGGTGAAAATCTTTTTAACTCCTTCTAGTAAAACATGACTGAAAATTACCAACTCACAACTCAAACCACTGAACGGATCAAGTCGAAATTTGGTACACAGATAGATTTACATTTATAATAAATATAATACCTATCTCTATTTAGAGGTAAAAATAATTTATTTACTGGAGTAACTCCGGGAGTACCTATAAGCTAGTTGTAACAAAAGTTAATTATGACTGCTTGAGACTCCTTGAGCTCGTCTTAATAAATAATAAAAACTTCTAAATATTCAAAATAAGTATAAGTACGTATGTATTTATTTATGTTCGTACACGAGCGGCGTTAAAAGGTTAATTAAGGAGTCTTGTGTAGGTTGCGAGCTAATTTGTTCTTCGCAATAATAAGGAAATTACAATTATTAGCAACATTATAATTTAATTGAAGTTGTGATTTAGGTTATGAAATAATATCTACATATAAAATGTTATAAGTAGACTAGGTGTCAGGTGCATCAAAACGGAATTTGTTCTTTAGATATACTAGCTGCCCTAAGTAAATAAGACTGTCATCATATTAATTATACCAATTGTGGAAAAACGAACGTCCTACATTTACGTACCTACATTTTATTGTGTACGAAGTACGAAGTAAGAAAAGCACACCAACATGAGTGAATTCCCAAAATACTGGCAAAACTTTTAGTGGATTTGCCGGTAATTGAGTTGATATAATGTACATATAACTTATCTCCAAATAGTCGACACGCCCGTTTTTGGCACGAAGCTAAGTGTTACCATCGGGATACACTAATTTCTGGATATAGTTTACTGCTGGATTATCGCGCTACTTAGTTGATTACTATGAGGGCATCCGCTGCGTTGAGTAAGGGTACGTGGTGGGTATTGGTCTCGCGTGTTTTTATTGAAAAATATAAAAAGGAACATATTCTGTAATCCGTGATAAAAAGCGTATGTATGGGGTTCGTATTGGCGCGACGGAATCGCACAGGCGCGACGGGTTCGCAACGGATGAGGCTAAATAATATCTCTACATAATATCTATTCAGCTCCTCTAGCTAAAAAAAATGTACTGAAATTCCAGTACCAAGTTGTTCGTTTACCCACAACGACTATGATCCCAGTAGGTACATTTTAGCGTTAGCACTTGACTAGAGGTGCAGCAGACTGAGGTAAGCGCCAATCGTTTGTGGCTAACGCTAGAAAAAAATACTGAGATGAGAGATATTGTCGTTAGTCGTTCGTTTATCTACAACGACTGTCTTTAATCTATTCAACATTAACCACACTGATTAGCGCTTAGATACAGGTGCAGGGAGGTTAATCAAGCGCCAAAAACTTATAAATAAAAAATTGTACAATAAGTATAATTATTGTTGTCGTTCGTTTTCCTACGATTGTCATCCCAGTACAATTTTAGCATTACCATAACCAATTGGTACTTAACTAGGTGCAGTACGCTCTGGTCGCAGCTAGAACAACATAGTGCGAAGCAAACACAGAAGGTTGATCAAGTATGCACAAAGACCACTGTCGGCCGTCGATGTTGAATGTTGACCGCCACGTCTGAGCAAATACCTGCCGATGTGCTCAAACGTACGCAAATGGCATAAGTCTTGAAACGCAGTTGTATTATGAATACCTATGAATTTGTTATCGTTTACTAAGAACAACTCTGTAAAACACACTCGACATGGCTGCACCCATGTTAGTTGTTTTTTTTATTTTTGTTGTAATCGTCCGAAACCGTTAAAAACTACTTACCTATTAGATTTAGATACTGTAATTTATTGAAGACCACCTTGAAAGAAGGATGAAACAAAAAAGAATTTTCTAATTTGTTTCGGTGCCTAGTCGGTGATCATACAAAGTATGTGGATATAAAAAATAAATATAATAAGTAGGAACGATAATCACACAAGATACGGTAAAGTAGGTACCAAACCAAATTCATTGACGATAAAATATTTGAACTAAACGCCAACGATATCGAATTAAAAATGTCCCAAATCAATAATATCCCTAATATGAAATTCAAATTAAGCTCGGCCTATGTATTTTTATTCGGCTTCTGAATAATTATCGGCAGTTGAGAGAATCCATTATCGTCCGATCCAGTGTTAATAACGATTGATCGATATAAAATAGCGACTCGATCTAAAGTGCTTGTCATTTAACGCAACACTTCATTTCTAATTTCCCATCGTTGATCCAGTGAGATTTGTATTTGATTTTCTAGGTGGGCTCTATTCACTTTAAATACCTGCCATTTTGTGTATACCTAATATTTTGACTCTACCTATTGGCTATAGAGCCACTAATGTGATGTGTTGATTTTCGCACATTAGATAAATTAAGTTTCTGCAGAAAATACTTATTATATAAATTATAATCTCTTTATTTGAATAGCTTACCTAGCTTATGTAAAAAAACGAAATTCTCAATAAAAAATTGTAAATTATAATAGATAAAAAATGTTTTTGTTATTTTTCTTTTGCGAGAAAAACTTGAGTTTGGCAGTGTAAATTGACAGGTTGACGAGAGGGTCACATAAATTGAATAGGTGAGATAAACAAAATAATAGATTTTTCTGATCAAATCGAACAACAATCGCAAAATGGACAACAAATAAGTAAACCTTATGGAAATAGTTTGTCAAACCAGTTTTATTCGTTGTACGAGTCCTAGGTACGTGAATATGTAACTGCAATGTTACTTTTTACTTTTCGTCAACAAAATTCGACAACAAATCTAGTAATTTTCAGTAGAAATGTTCAACGAAAGCATAATATTGCACACGCGTCTATTTTCTATATGTTTCAAGTTCAAGTTCTTTATTTTCCATATAGGCATACAAAATGCACTTATGTGCGGTCAGTTCACAGTTTGACCAATAAGTAGGAAATAATAAACATCCAAATAAACCATGGTTGTTAAAAGTATAACATTAGTGATATTAAACAAAAAGTAATTGTTTAAGAATAAGAATAAGAATTTGTTTATTCATAGATTTCAGGTACATAATATCAGATCTTAATGTAATGCATTGTTCTGCCGAAACCTGTCTTTTCCAGACGTATGAATAATACAATAATGACTTATAGCTAAGAATAATTAATGCCTTTAGTTACATTGTATGGAGTATGCATGACTATTTATATTTTGTATTCAAAAAATTCATTTATGCTATAAAAACATTTCTCCGCCAACCATTGCGTCAATTTATATTTAAACACATTTAGTGTTAAATTCGATTCCCTAAAATGATTTGGAATTTTGTTATAAACTTTTATACACATAATAAAACAATTATTAGAAGTCAATGCAAGTCTAGTTGGAGGTTTAATTAAATTATTCTTATATTGGGAACGTAAATTTACTTTAATTGAGCTGGCTTGCTGAAAAATGTCTCTATTATTATATACAAATAGACACACATCTAGAATATATAAAGAAGTTACAGTCAGGATTTTAAAAGTTCTAAAGAATGGTCTACAGGAGTCTATTTGTTTTAAGCCAAATATCGCACGTATACATCTTTTTTGTATTATAAAACATTGATCAATATGGGCACATTTACCCCATATTACGATTCCATATCTTAATATAGAGTTTACAAATCCATAATATGCCGTGATCGCTTCTTTCTTTGATACAGTTTGTGCAATTCGTCTTAATGGATAAACAAAGCTATTTAGACGGGAGCAGACATACTCGACATGCTGTTTCCATGAGCACATGCTATCAAGAAAGAGTCCTAAAAATTTTATTGTAGTCACTTCTTCAATGGCTGTACCTTCATAACTTATATTTAAGGCAGATTTCAAACTGTTTTTTGTGTACATTTGCAAGATTTTAGTTTTATCTACATTTACTATTCAATTATTTGCCGAGAGCCATTGAATAGTGTTTACAATAGAGCTATTTATATCTTGTTCATACATTTCTATTTTTCTGTTTCACGCTAACACCAATTTAATTTACCTACTCGCGTACCTAAAACATGAACTAACGTAAAAAATAAAAAGCACTTTCATTTAGTAACAACACGCGTGCCACTGGCACTTAATCTGTGTCACCGGGATGAACGCTCTCCAACACCACAACTCCATTACGGGATTACTCTTGCACTCATTCTCTTATTAATTGACACGCATTTAAACCATTCATAACTATGCTTTTTATCGTTCTGAAACGGATGAAGGAATGCATGGATAGTGCTTGATGAAATATTATGAGGCACCCATAGCTAGTATTCTTTTATCTGTGCCCACAGTAAGCCCACTTGCTGCCCGCTGTGCACGCAAAACATTTCGTCCGTAGCTACACTAAACTCCATTACTAAAGTGCGATGGTGTTGAGTAGATTTATATTAAATACGTTTAATATAAGTATACCTACGTACCCAAAATTATATGGAAACAAATCGTAGCTGAGCTTTCCTTACATCCCTATAAAGCACTTGCGTCTTGCGCGTATAAACTAGCTCCTAAGAATCCAACCCCGTAACCGTAACCCTCTTGCTCCTATACCTATAAAATAAATTAATATTGATCTTTCAACATTTTACGAAACATTGCACTTGTTTCAGGATGATTTTTAATCTAAATTCCTGGCATGCCGTCCTTTGTGCGAGTGCCCTTCACCGTTCACCCGCCACGATCATGGAATCTAACATTATATTGGATCCTATCAATTTGTTCCGACCGAATAATCGACAACTTAAAGAAAGTAGAAAGGGGCCTGAAACTCCTTGAGGTAGGCCTCGGCTCGTCTGGGTTATCTGTAAGTAGTTGTTCACTTTATATTACGGATCAACCACAACCAGGCTTGTGTAATATTATAACCAATTTTCAAATTGAACATCGTTCTGGAACCTTTTCTAACCTAACATCTGCGAATTCGTAACTCAGTGATAACTTAATTTAGTTTCGGACACGAGCTGATAATTTTAAAACTAATTTTCAGTAAAGCAATTGAGTGTGTCATTAATCACGCTAGCTGGTGGCTGGTGGGATATATACTGGAATGGCGAGCGATTTGACGCGAGACGCGCTCGTGACACCTGCCTCCATGAATTTCACGGAAACACCCAAATTGGCTGAGCTTTTGAAGATAAAATTGAATCAGAAAATCAAAAATCCTTTATCCCCTATGGGTGTAAAGTGAAAAGGCTTTTAGTTACATAATTTCATAGAAGCTCGCTGATGTGGAACAGAAAAGGGTTTCAAACTGAAATATGAAACGATTAGTGAGCTTATATCAAGTGTAGGGTTCTGCTATTCTTATAAAGTTACGTACTACCTACGATAAGAACATTTTGTTTTGCTACAAGATTTTTAAACTCTACTAAGTATTTACTTACTTATATTTTATGTCAGACTTGGACGTAGCATATATTATAATTATTATATTGTAGTTTTCCCAAGAGAACATGAGTTAAGAACAGAATAACATAGTTTCTACCTAAGTGGAGTAGACAGACAATGGACCATTGAATATACAAGCTTTTATATAAAATTTCAATCCAAGCAGTATCGCTTACGGAAGAAATATGGCAATAAAAAACAACTTTTAAATTTTGGTCCCCTCGAGCATACTTGAGTAAACAGCCGACGAAGTAGTAAAGTTGGTCCGGGACAAACGACGGAAGATATTATGTATGTCATGGGAGGAGAACACAAGTTTTTGAGACATTTTTGGCTTAATCTTGGAAAGAAGAAAGTTTGGAACTCATTAGAGCGAGAGCCCGAGGGCACACCGCGCGTGCCAAATTAAATTCGAACAGGGTCTCGATTAAGATAATGATGCCTCAACCTACATTCTGCTGACGACGTGAACCAAGCTTTCGCCGCTCTTTTGTAAGTTATTTTATTAGGAATCGATTTTATGTTCCACATAAAATCATATAATAATACCTAGTCAGGTCATAAGTATTGTCACACAGTAAAAACTTTTCTTTTAGAATGCTGGCCACAAAAAAGTTTATTGAATTCGAATTTCGAATTGTTCATGAAAATAAAAATGTATACTTTTTAGAATTTTACTCATTTTTAAATATGGAGTGGACCGCAGTGGACGCTTAAAGAAAACCGTGTTGCAGTTATTGCGTTGCATCGTTGCGGTTACGCGCCAATTCAAATTTTTGACATACTGAAAAATTTGAATATAACCAAAAGATTCGTTTATCGTACCATCAAACGATACAATGAAGACTCTAGTGTAGATGACAGGTCAAGAAGTGGTCGCCCTCGGTCTGTTAGGACTCCAGCAGTGATAAAAGCTGTGAAGGCGCGAATTCAAAGAAATCCCAAACGTAAGCAGAAACTGTTGGCCTTTCAGATGGGGTTAAGCAGAACCACGGTGAAAAGGGTGTTAAATGAAGACTTAGGGCTTCGGGCATATCGAAGAAAAACAGGACATCGTTTAAATGCTCGTCTAATGGACCTGAGACTGAAGAGATGCCGCGCTTTGTTGAAGCGGTACGCGAGAAAAAAATATCGAGAAATTCTTTTTTCGGATGAAAAAATTTTTACCGTAGAAGAGAGCTACAACAAACAAAATGATAAGGTGTACGCACACAGTAGTGAAGAAGCGAGCAACCGTATTCCGCGTGTCCAACGAGGTCATTTTCCATCCTCGCTCATGGTATGGTTGGAATTTCTTATTGGGGCTTAACAGAGGTACATTTTTGTGAGAAAGGTGTAAAAACGAATGCAGTTGTGTATCAAAATACAGTCCTGACGAACCTTGTGGAACCTGTTTCTCATACCATGTTCAATAACAGGCACTGGGTATTCCAACAAGATTCGGCGCCAGCTCATAGAGCGAAGAGCACACAAGACTGGCTGGCGGTGCGTGAAATCGACTTCATCCGGCACGAAGACTGGCCCTCCTCCAGTCCAGATTTGAGTCCGTTAGATTACAAGATATGGCAACACTTGGAGAAAAAGGCGTGCTCAAAGCCTCATCCCAATTTGGAGTCACTCAAGACATCCTTGATTAAGGCAGCAGCCGATATTGACATGGACCTCGTTCGTGCTGCGATAGACGACTGGCCGCGCAGATTGAAGGCCTGTATTCAAAATCACGGAGGTCATTTTGAATAAACTTTATTGTCATAAGAATCTATGTTTAGTTAAGTTCATTTTGGTATATAAATGGTTACATAATAAATAAACTGTTCCAATAATTTTATATTAAACATGTGACAGAATTTATGACCTGACTAGGTATATTATATTAGTTTCGACTTTTCATAATTACTAAGAATAGGTGTAATCTTGATAGATAGATAACATATATTTAGCATAAATTTAATTGTATCTACCTACGTCTATTTTATTAGACCTTCCACTTTCCTTTATATTTAAAAGAAAAATACTTATTCCATCTAGTTTCCAGGCTAAAGTTACAAAGTGACTCATAGTGGGTAACTAGTATACTTGTCGCTTAAAACTTGATTCCAAGCATTGTTTCAAAGTAGGTAGAATGTGCCAGTAATAATGGATGAACAATTCTTGATCATCATTCCCTTCCTTAACGCCCTGCAATAAAGTTCAAGATTCGTTCGAAAATAACGGCTAAGGAACTCACTTGCGCGCTTGCAAGCTACCTGAGATATTACTTTCCAACTTTGATAAGTTTTCTATCACGACGCGACGCGACGGTGAAGCGCTGCGTCACACACACTCGGCGTGGGCCTTCAAGCGCAGTGTAGCTGCTGAGTGCTATATCTCATCCCAATATCGTATCCGCGACACAACCACGGAATTTCCCTCGAGCCCCATCCACCACCTCCCGTGAACAAGAATAACGCGACTGAATGCAAAATGAAAATTATCATACAAATTCGCCGTCTTATATGAACCGGGGTATTACTGTCGTTCGTGTAAGTATGCAAAAATATGTAAGCAGAGCGCCTTTGCCTTTCAGATGTTGAAGCGAAAATACGCCAAGAAATATCGGCTAAGTATTTCCCACGCGTAAATTTTCAGCTTGCGCAATTTGCATTTGTTGTGTAAATAATTGTAGGCCGCGTTTGCAGACTGCTTTAGTGTGTAGTAAACTTGGGGCACCTTATTGTGCTGCCGTCTTTGTGACTTAGCTACGTTCTCTGAATTCGATCTTGGGCACTTGCCTCATCAAAACAATTTATATTTTTTTATTTTCACATAGAAAATGCAATGCATTTTCATGCAGTATTTTGTACCCCTCGAGAGTGGAGGCCCGGATTGAGGCCGCGGTCGATTAGTCCCGCGATCAAAGCGCGGCGGAAACATGCGAACCTCTCGTGTGACAAACGTCCGGAAAATCTCCGTTCGACTATTAGCCCGAGCACGGCAATTATAGAGGCCCTGAGCCGTGGACAAATATACCGTGAAGCGTGCACCACTCAATGCTTTTTCACAAATTCAAATTTTTCAGAGAATTACGAAATATTTTTCGTTGAAACTTTCGTATCTGATTAAAAAGTTTTCGTTTGCTCAGCACTCCACATTCCCCAAGGTGCGGAATTCAACCTAATTCAGCTCAAATAGTTTCAAATTAAGTGCTTAGGCTGCCTGTACAGAAACGGAGCGTAGACACGAAAAAAATAATTAAATAAGTAATAGAATTGCCATAAAATCTCAGCTTCACTCCGGCATAGTCCGCAGCACCTACTCCTCGCTCCTGCCCGCTGCTTCGCTCCGCTTCAGTAGACATGCAGCTTAATACAAAGCTCAAAATTCTGCACTAGATTTTTTTTGTTTCTAAATAGGTTCAAAGGGATACAAAACCTACTCTTTCAAAGAGTTATAGATAGACTTAGCAGCTTAGGACTTAGGAGTCAACCTATTTAATAGTTATTCAAAACAATAAGTTGACATTAGTAGAATAATTTGAACTAGAAATGCTTAAACACATTAAGTGGGTTTATTTTCTTCAGAAAAGCCATCGTCAGAATGATAGAGGTCACAAGGATTACCTTCATTTCATAAATCAAACAACAAGAAAACAGTTCGAAAATGTATTTATTGAAACGCAAATAAAAGCTATTACAATCGGTCGAATATTAATTACACCCGTGGGGTTGCCACTAGATGATATATGAACAATATCTGTTGAATTAACGGACTTATATTGCAATTATTGTCGCGATAAAAGTAATTCGTACAATATTTATCGCGGCTTATACTTCCCTGTAGACGCAGCGATAACGATAATGTCATACAATTTTGTATAACGTAGTTTGTAGATTAAATGTACACAATTATATGAAAAACATTTGAACTTAGAATGGAGAAATACTAGTAGCAATCTTATAAAAGTTCAAAAAGTAACCAAAAAATTAAAAGACCACGAAAAACTCACGATCTAAAAAATAATAAACAGTACAAAATTAATAATTGTACTTATTTGAAATTTTTATTAAGTATATTTATTTGCATCACTGCATTTATGTAAAAAATGAGACATTTTTCAGATCCTTTGACATAACTGCACAAAAAGTGGCAACATCTTTGATTGTTTCACACGCAACTTGCAACCAAAAAGAAGAACTTACTTCTATATTTGGAGCTTTTTTTTATGTATCAGGGTGACAACGATTTTCTTGTCGAAAACGTTAAGAGTATTTTTTAAATTTTATAGGAAAATATTATTATTAACAATTTTAATTGTAGTAGTAGATTAACAATATTTTAAAGTAAAATATACGTACGTATTATTCGAACACAGATATAAAATAAATGCACATTATACTGTTAATACATCGCATAATATTGGAATAAAGAATTAGAATGTATAAGAGTTAAGAATCACTGATATAGCTTTGGTTTTGTACTTGTTACACTAATCCTACATCTTAAAACAATAGGGATGTTGACTAATTTTTGGAATTGCTTTTATATGATAGATAGACCCATTTCATACACGAATATCATATTTTTATGCAAATATATATGAAATTTCAATTTAAAAATACGTAAATAAAAATGAATTTTTGAATTCCAGCTAAAACGTTCCGAACTGTCATCTGACAGCGCGTGACGTCACACCACTGGCCTGTACTTACGTTTCCTTATAGGTTTTTAAATACTGTCTTTTATGTGAAAAACATAAGTTTATATGAATTTGTAACATGTGTCAACATCCCTATTATTATAACTTATATATTAATTTATAAGTATTTTGTTAGTGCCACATAAGGAGATTTTTGAAACAAAATATGGCAAGGATAATAAAGATATACTTTAAAAATACGCAGCCACATATACAGGGTTACTGGAAATTTGTAAAATGTACTTTTTAGAAGTGTTACGTTTGTACTATAAAGACATAATTATCTATCCTAATTATGTCAATTCTCTAATCATTTTCAATAAACTTTTACTATGATTTCAGAGTAGGCTTTTTACACCGAATTGAAAAAAATAAAAATTTTAACGATCTCAAAGTTTGGTCTATAGTGAAAGTTCTTCAACAAATAATGTTTAAAATGCAAATCAGAGCCCTATCTGCCCTATCTGAGAACGTCATCTGATTGCCAATAACCCTGTATATAATGGCTAAACTCAGATCTCTAAAAAGCTCCTAAAATTAGTGGTTATGTACATAGCACTAAAGTTGCCAGCCTTCACAATTTCTTAGCAAAAATACTTAGAATTAGTGTTAACTATTCATTATCATTGTTTCCCCTCTCAACTTCTTGTACTTTTGATCGCATCACTATAAAATACAGCAATATACTTTACCGCACCTACAACATTTTTACCAGAAATTTAACACGGAACTTATAAACATTTGTGTGCCAAAATATTTTAAAACTTAAACTTTCAGTATAGTCATAGGCGGATTTAGGGGGGGGAGCCAGGGGGCCAACCCCCCCCCCCCCCCCCTCAGAAGCATTGTAGAATTACGAATTTTGCACATATTTCATGGTCAAGATTGTAATTTTTTTTCTCGGCGCTCGCAGCAATCTGCTCGCGCACTTATTATTAAGGATATTTGAATTTTGTAACTGTTCAGAACGAGCTAAACACACACTTTTCGTAGAAAAAATTATAATATGTTTGCCCGTCTGCTCCTTGCCCCCCAAAAAATCCTGGATCCGCCCTTGAGTATAGTCAATACTCAAGGGCGCCCCTTGAACGTACGAAAAGATGTCATATTATGAACATATGCATTCCTATGTGAATGCTTCAGTAACTTAAAAAAACAATTTTCTGTTTTTTTTTATTTCAGTAACGATGTAAACCAATTTTTTTATAAAATATTTAGAAAAGATATAAAAAAAATCTAACATCATTTTATCTAAAAGTTGCTGGATAATTCATATTTACTGTTTAAAATATAATAAAACGAGATGTTCTAGGGATTGTAGGCTTAAAACTGCATATTATATTATATTTACTAGAGGTATAAGTTGTATTCTTAAGTATTTGTTTCACTATCTACTGTAAATTCAATGTCATACTTGATACTCGAAATTTGTTCTTTCTGCATATATTTGAGTTACAATCCGGATTTTGAACTATTAATAATAATTTTAGTATAAGTTTTGATTGTAATTTGTCTTGTACATTAAATAAATAAGAAACTCAATAGCTGCAATTATTTAACAAAGGCACTTGCTGATTTACAATGGTGCGATCGAAGTAGGTACAGTTCGGTACAAAGGATCAGAACTCGTCGTGTCTGGCGAGTGCTTCACCGAAGTCCGTGGCCTGCGACCCTACAAAGAGGTCATACTTCTCTAATATCTCCTCCTTGGTCAGTTTCTCGTCAGCGTCAGAATCTGCTTCGAACACTAGGTGCCTGAAATACACATGTATACTTCAGATTCTATATAAAAAGGATGTAGGAATAGAGGGCGTCTATGGGCTAGTTTACCGTTTGGGGATGTTTTATTGATTTTACATATAAATTTTCAAAATATTTAGAAAACCGTAATATATCTAACAGAATATATCTATCATACTCTTAACAATAAGATAGGTGGGATTTATCCCGCCTTCTAGGTCTGCTGCTATTCTGCTATCTACGTCCGCATCGTCGCTTAACATCACGCGAGATTGTGGGCAAAGGCTAACCTAATGAAGAACCTATAAAAAAAAAAGATTATTACATAATAAAAAATTCTAAATAAAAAAAAAATTTTAGACCTGCAGGGCTATTCACTTATCAGTCAGGGAATCAAACCGCAGACCGAATTGTCAAAAATGTATGAAATGACGTGACATGACGTATTAAATCGATATGACGTAATATGTCGACACCTTGGGGTACAAAGGTCGTAAAAGCCATAAACCCTACTTTACAGGACGAGCAAAAAACAAAATTTCAAAATCATTTTGGCTAATAACTTTTTTGTTTTTATAGGTATATTCACCTTATTAAGGGAGATGTGTTAATTTCTTATGTTCTTTGTAATGGAAAACCTTGTTTTACAGTCGGTCTCATGGTTTAGAAATTAGCGTGGATTTACGACCAATTTTTTCTTGAAAAATGGTTTATACTCCCCATAATTATTTGAGTTGTTACATTGTCATGAGTCGTAACTAGATTTAAGTCGTTGTAATTGAGCTTAAAAACCACTAAATAAAATAAAATTTCGAATTCGAATGTTGGGCGTCGTAACTATGATAACTTTATAGTAATATTTCATACCTTACCATAAACTTGGGTATCAAAAACCAATACCCTACTGTACCAAATGGTACCTATTGCTGAAATAATTACAATTTCTATCAGATTAGATAATGAATGTAATGTAGGCTACGAATAATAATGTCAGGAAATGTTACTGCACTCGAAAAATGACCCAACGAAAACCAGGTACGTGCCGGGTTTCAGCACGTTTTTCGAGCCAATCGCTGGTCATGATTCTGTATTTAAACCAATCCTAGTTTCTGTATTTAAACCAATTCTGTATTTAAACCTTTTATACCAAGATCCTCCTACTAGATTCGTCTTTTGTTTTGAAATTACGTTGGGCCACTTTTTTTTTGAAATTTGTTCCGAGTTAGACTTCTTTACTTTTATTATTCATTGAATGTAGGCAATTTTTTGAACTGAAACAAAACATTTTTTCTTTAATCAATTATTGTCTTTATTCAAGAAAACGTAAACACAACGACATTAATGATACGATACAGTGACAGTAATTTTATAACTATAAAAATATGATTTTTCGATGAGGCAATTGAATAGGTACCTATTTCACAATTTTTTGTACGTCAGTACGTCAGTCAATGAAGTTGCTCAGAGCATCATCTTCTTATTAAAATTCTAACAAAAAAATAAAATTTTGGGGGTACTTTATATTTTATATTACGTCAATTTTCATCTTGATCATCTTCATCATCCTCATTTGTATCTATAAGGCAGTCTTGTAAAGATTCATGAGGTAAATTCAAATTGTTGAAATGGTTTTGGTATGGTTCCTTTTTCACATAGTCGTTTCAAATCGTTGTATTTTGCAATTGAAATGGGCAGCCGACGATCATACAACTTTCGCAATACCAATTATTCTCCTTTGGTGGAACTTTGTTCGCTATTTGTAACGTTGTCGTTACTGTGAATCTTCCTGTTCTCTGCCTTTCCCCTTTTGCCTTTTTGTAGATTCTTCGCAAAGATTGATCGTTTCTTCAAGAGCGTCTTCACACATTGAGTATTTAATTTATAATTTATTTATATTTCTTTTTTTAAATGTAAAAATCCTGATTTTCTGAATTTTTTTTTTTTGTGCAAAATTTCAACTTTTTTGATACATTTTCTTTAAAACAGCACGTTTTTCGGCCATCTTCAAAATTTTTTCAAGAAACTTTTTTGTAATTCCTATTTATTTGACATCCTCGTAACCTCCTGCGTCTCCAGACATATCACACGTCGCGATCGGACAAGGTGAAATCTTAATTTTGCCTTTACTTGTATTTTTTCAAGTACTAAAAGTCGATATACCGGGCTTTGAACGCGCCATACATTAATTAAACTTAAGTTGTGTTTTTTAAGTGATAGTGACGTTTGATACCTCTATTGAAAGGTCTAGACGAGTGTGTTACGACAGTAATAGTTTTAATCCAAAATTTACATATTTACACATATTTTTGACATATCTTAGTAAAATCAGTGAAAATTTTCTTTTTTAATTAATTTCTTCGTTGTTTGTTTTCTTTTTTAATTAATTTCTTCGTTGTTGTTGTAATCTTGGTGTTAGGCGTGTCGGATCTTTTGTCTCGACCGCCCCTAATTGTTTCAGCAGACAGCGACCTACATTTGTGCAAAATTTCAACTTTTTTGATACATTTAAAAATAATCACGTTTTTCGGCCATCTACAAAATTTTTTCAAGAAACTTTTTTGTAATTTCTATTTATTTGACATCCTCGTAACCTCTTGCGTCTCCAGACATATCGCACGTCGCGATCGGACAAGGTAAAATCTTAATTTTTGCCCGCCCTCACGCCACTCACTCGATCGATTTAAAAATCGATCTTTTTTGGAGAGAATCGCCATCCCTAAACCCGGCCGGCGTCTTGAAAAAAACGAAAGAAATGAAAACGAAAGTCTAACTATCTAAGATAGATCTTACTCTAATCTATGTAGTTTATTGGAAATGGAAAGGGAGACCCGTGGCTATTGTAAAATTAACCTTATTTTAAAGCAATCACAATGTCTAAAGTTACTATGACGAGTCGCTAACGATGTAGGTATGTTTGCTATCATCGGTGGCTCTTGGCTTGACGTTTGATTTCAATCGAATTACTTCGAACGGAGTACGTAAGTACTTTTCAATTTCTTTGTAAAAAAATGTTTAAGGATGTAAAAGCTAATTTGCACGTCACAATTGTGTTCTGTATGGGCGTAAATACTTTACTATCAGCTAATCTACTTGAGCTCATGGTGTAAAAATTAAATTATACTAAATATAAGGACTTAAAAGGCTGTAAATCGAATTCGTACTGAACTTTGGTTTTTACAACCAAGCGCAATTAGTTAATTTGGTAGTACACACCTTCTCTTCGTCTTTTACAACCTAAACTTGTAAAAAAATATGGCATTACTCCAAATGGTCACAGCAATAAAATAAGTTTGGTTCTTACATCATGAATTCCAACAAGAATGCTGTTTAGACTTCGAAGTCATCTGGGCCGTAAAAACCATTTTTTTGGGAATTTATAAGCGTCGTATAGACCAATAAATAGAGTGGAAAATTCTGAATTAGACTGCATTCATAACTCTTTTTGGGTAAAAATGGTTTATACGACCTTTCTACCCCAAGGTGTCGATGTCATTTCATACATTTTTGACAATTCGGTCTTCGATTCGGTTCCCTGACTTATAAGTGAATAGCCCAGTGTGGCCGTAGCATGACATATGGGATCCCTCAAGAGGGAAACTTCAAGAGTAGAACTGTCATCCCATACATTGTACTTTTGTGAATGTATGGGACGACAGTTGACTTGACAGCAAGACAAGTCTACGCAATGTCTGTGCTTGAGGGGCTGCTGAAATTGGTGAAAAGAACTATAATAAATGAGGGTTACCTGGCTTCCGCCTCAGCGTGGTCGAACTCAGGCGGCGCGATCCACTCCTTCACCTCGTGCTCGTCCATGAACCCGTCCTTGTCCATGTCTCTGTATGCACAATACCACACATATAACACACATTCACTAAATTATTATAAGTGGCCTATGAAATATTTTCTTACTAGCAAACAGTATGATGACTAATAGATGATGATCTAGTCCGGCCGTATTTCGGCCATGGCAACTATTCTGACATTCGTGTGATCGCCTGTGGCTTATGTAGCCAATATTTTTAATGAAGATCAGCGTACAGAGCGGGCATGTGAGCAGTGAGAACACTATTTACATAATTGTTGTTGTAAACCGCCAGAGGTTACGTTTGGCGTCGAGTTCACGATACCTTCTCGACGTTATAACCATAAGGTTGGATATCCGATTCCTTCAACAATTGACATCGGACTTTATGTTTGACCAATAAGGTCTGTAGTCGATACCCGAAAAATCCGATATCCAACCCAATGGCTCTAACGTCGAACATTTAATTCAAAGTCGACGTTCACGCTTGTCTCGACGATCTTCCCCCCAATCTGGGCGAAAGTAGTTCAGACTACATCAAACGATCGCAGCGCCATTGGAGTAACCAGTGGCGCTGCGATGGTTCCACGTCGCATAAGACAGCTTGGTTCATGGGTTTCATAAAAGTTGTCAAAATTCGTTTCTTTACGTCACATACATTTATATACGTGTCGCCGATGTACTCCTCCAGGGACACTTGCCGTGCTGCTTCACTCGTGTTGTATACAATGTGAGGCAGATGTATGTACCTGTAGCCGGTGAACTGGTCGCGCTCCTGCTTGACCCAGTCGGGCTCCTCCTCGTCCTCGCCCTCCTCCGCGCGGTACATGTCGCCGATGTACTCCTCCAGGGACACTTGCCGTGCTGCTTCACTCGTGTTGTATACAATGTGAGGCAGATGTATGTACCTGTAGCCGGTGAACTGGTCGCGCTCCTGCTTGACCCAGTCGGGCTCCTCCTCGTCCTCGCCCTCCTCCGCGCGGTACATGTCGCCGATGTACTCCTCCAGGGACACTTGCCGTGCTGCTTCACTCGTGTTGTATACAATGTGAGGCAGATGTATGTACCTGTAGCCGGTGAACTGGTCGCGCTCCTGCTTGACCCAGTCGGGCTCCTCCTCGTCCTCGCCCTCCTCCGCGCGGTACATGTCGCCGATGTACTCCTCCAGGGACACTTGCCGTGCTGCTTCACTCGTGTTGTATACAATGTGAGGCAGATGTATGTACCTGTAGCCGGTGAACTGGTCGCGCTCCTGCTTGACCCAGTCGGGCTCCTCCTCGTCCTCGCCCTCCTCCGCGCGGTACATGTCGCCGATGTACTCCTCCAGGGATACTTTGCCGTCCTGCGAACACCGACGATCAACATACATTATATTTAGAATTTTATTTTCAAGTGTAAAATGACCACTTAAAGATCACTAGAACTAGTATAAAGATCACAAACAATATATTGCAAATGCTTCTTATTCAAGCGTCATAAGATGTTAAGACTCTTTAGACCAGTAATTTCACTAGCTACAGTGCCTTCCTACCGAATTACAGTAATGTTAGCACATCACTGCTCATAGGGAATAACTGGCACTGCGGTCACCCACCTAGTCGACCTCCTGCAAAGTAAGTCTACCCCCGGCAAAATTATAATAGAATCGACCGCATGCCAATACCAAAGGAAACATGTTATTTGACTACATAAAGCATACCTTATCTTTATCAATGTCTTCCATAGTCTCCAGAACGACTACATCTCTCATGGCTGGATGATCTTCAGGATGCAGGAAACCAGCAAACTCTGTCCTGTTCAACGCTTCATCTTGATCAATATCTGAAAAAATACATGCATATGCTTTAAAATAGAGCTTTAATATGGATTCTTGCTGCTTATACTAATGAAATGAGTTTCTCAAATACTAACGCCTTCTTAGAATTTAGGAATGTCAGCTTTTATTAAATTGTCAACTTATTGTAAGTAAAAGTAATTATATTTTAAGTAAAGTGAGCTCAGACCTACTGTTTAGAAATAGACTGACACTATATTGGGCATGCGTAACTCTTTAGCGTATGACGAGATCGTCGAGTGTCGAGTGATGGTCGCGACTTACTCAGCAGGGTTATTCACTTATCCGCCAGGGAACCAAACCGAAGACCGAATAGTCAAAAATTTATAAAATGACGTATTAACCCGGGGGTAGACTTCCTTTGCAGGAGGTCGTCTAGGTGGGTACCCCAACAGTGCCAGTTATTCTACCGCCTGAGCAGTAATATGCAAACATTACTGTGCTTCGGTAGGAGGGCACTGAACTTAGTGAAATTACTGGGCTAAAGAGTCTTAACATCCTATGACTCTTGAGTAAGAAGCGTTGGTGCAGTGCACCTAGAATTGCACATCATTGTGAAATTCTGGGTAGCACTGTACTGATTATGGGCAGCGTTATCTCTTAATATCAGGAGAGCGTCTTGCTCGTCTTCTTACTTCTCCACATAAAAAATAAAATAAAGTATTAAATCGATGCGGCGTAAATTTCATACATTTGTTTTTTGGTCTTTGGTTCGGTTCCCTGACAAATAAGTGAATAGCCCTGTTGGTCCATGAGAGCAACAGACTCCCGATATGTGGTCAGCCTAAAATCTAGTATAGCGTAGAGGTATAGTATAGTTACCAGCGTAACTCCATCGCCTGCGGTCTCTCTTCAGCAAGTTGGCGTATGTGGAGCCTTCGCTGTTGGGAGTCCGCTTCTCTTTCTCGTCCATTTCCTCCATGAAACCGTACACATTCTTCCTGTATGCCTGTCAATATAATAAAACCATAGGAAACAATTTTATTTGGCTTACAATTTTCTTATTCAATACTAGCTGCGCCCAGCGGTTTTACCCGCTGTATGCTGTGTACACTTTGCTGTGAATAGCAGTGTTATTCCAGAGTCTAAGACTATCTCTATACCAAATTATAGTTCAATTAGTCCACCCGTTTAGATGTGAAAGAGTAACAAACATGGATCCATACATTCATATAATTCTTATGAACTTTCATGTTTATAATATTAGTAAAAAGTCGTCAAGTCGTTTCAAATAAACAACTTGTCTGTGACCAAGAGTTTGTTTGTTTTTACAGGTTCTTCACAGATGAATAACTAAGCCGATTGAGCAGAAATTTAGTATGCTTAGGTAGCTTAGACCCAGAAATAACACAGACTACTTATCAGCATGTGAAAACCACTGGGTGCAGTTATTAAGTTATAAAATCTATGATTAAAAACAGAAAAAACCTTGAAGTAACTATAGAATGTGACCCACATTCAATAGCCACTGAGCTACTGTTCAGTATGATTTTATTCAGTTCACAGTAATTTGATTGGTGATTCAATGAATGTGCCCTAGATAGTTATCTGTTCTGAATTCATTGCAATAGCAATTTAAAAATAAATGAACTTTTATTATACATTGAGCATTGCCCATACCATCACACAATCATATTTAGATAAACTGTTTTTATGTGAAATCTTGAGTATCTAAAGATTTATACTAGACTAGCTTATGCTCGCGGCATTGGCCGCATGGTCAATTCCTTTCTTAGCAGAGGTCTATGTCATAAAACCTATCCGTTCCAACCGGATACGTTCAGCGGTTGAGGCTGTGCATTAAAAAAAAATCAAATAGATCAGTCAGTCAGTCAATTACTCATTCTTCTAAATATATAGAAGGAAAGAGTGACTGACTGATCTATCAACGCACAGCCTAAACTGCTGGACGGATCGTGTTGAAATTTGGAATACAGATAGGTTTTATGATATAGAACTCCGCCAAGAAAGGATTTTGCCAGGCAGGCAAAGCCACAAGCGTAAGCTAGTTTTATATATTTAGATTTTAATGAATTGAAAAAATGTGTGGGATATCAAAATTAAGGTGTGCAAGTCTTTTCAAAGTTTTTGTTTGGTAAAACAAGTAGGTTAGGTAAAACTCCAAGTTCAAATTTTTCGAGAGATTCAAAGGTTGAACTGTACCCACCTCCCAAGTGATATGTTCATTGTTATCAGGGTTATGCTGCCTCCAGTGCCTCTCGACATCTTCATCGATGTACCGCTTCTGTGTGAACCTGATCCAGTCCTTCAGTTCCACTAGAGTGATGAAACCATCATGGTCTGCGTCTATCTTCTCTACTATTATTCTAAAATAACATGTATCCTCTTATGACAATGAAGTTTTTGTTAAGGTATCATTGTTTACAAGTGAATAAAAAAAATTACAGTGATTTCAAGCCAACTTTCAAGGGCCAGCCAACTTTGTGAGGGTGGAACACATTTTTTTATTCATTACTGAAAAGTACCACTGATTTTATTAAAATCTAAGTGGGACCACTTGTGACACAAAAAAACTTGAGAGGTGTCAAGGGACACCCGGATGGAACGAAGTTCCTTTCGATTAATGAAAATATCTGGCTTGCTTTCTATAAGAGAGAGAGAGAGAGAGAGAGAAACATGCGCACGCCGCACAGCTTACAATAGCTTACTATAGCAAAAAGTGTCGTGACAACTTTTCGTAAGAATTTTTTCCGTCTAGCCCCCTTTCACAACGCGCGATAAGGAACTTCGTTCCAAAAAAAATCAAATTGGTTAGGGTATCTCCAAGTAATAGTTAAAAATTGATTTTAAATAGTAAAAGTGCAAGATAAACTGACAGACCCAAAAAATAATTCATAAAAAAATAGATGTCAAATAGTAATTACCTATTGCATGAATTTTATTTATTTCAGTATTTATTATCATCAAAATAGCTCAACATGAACATTAACCTACTTTTTAAAACCAAAATAATATGTAGTGTACCTATACATAGGCGTACCCAGGGGGGGGCAGGGGGGGCAGCTGCCCCCCCCTGGAAATCGTATGTCTTAGAAATAAAAATTTTTTGCGCTCGCAATAAGCTGCTCGGGTTATTTTAAGGAAGAATATTATAATTTTTCTACCGCACGGAGCAAGTTAACCGCACTATTTTCCTTGCCAAAAATATAAAATCTTCTTGGCGCTCGCAGCGAGCTGCTCGCGCTTTTAAATGGAAGTATATTTTAATTTTTCTACCGCTCGAAGCAAATTAACTGCACTATTTTCGCTACCAAAAATTTAAAATTTTCTCGGGGCTCGCAGCAAGCTGCTCGCGCTATTTTAAGGAAGAATATTATAATTTTTCTACCACTCGGAGCAAGTAACCACACTTTATACCTTGCCATATATAAAAAATTTTATTGGCGCTCGCAGCAAGCTGCTCGCGCTTATTAATGTAAATATATTTCAATTTTCTACCGCTCGCAGCAAATTAACTGCAGTATTTTTGCTACCAATAATATAAAGGAAGAATATTATATTTTTTCTACCGCTCGGAGCAAGTTAAACGCACTTTTTTCCTTGCCAAATATATAAAAAAATTTTGGCGCTCGCAGCAAGCTGCTCGCGCTTTTTAATGGAAGTATATTTTAATTTTTCTACCGTTCGCAGCAAATTAACTGCAGCATTTTCGCTACCAAAAATATAACATTTTCTCGGGGCGAATATTTCAATAAAAAAAGAAGAATATTTAAATTTTCTTACGCTATGTGCGAGCCGAAATCAAAGTATGGCGTACCTTTAAATAGGTCCTACCTGCTCAACGTTAAAATATATGGCACATAACACAGGCACAAAGTTCAAGTTCAGTAAAAAAATCTGAATCCGCCCTTGCCTGCCCCCCCTTAGACCAGAAGCTGGGTACGCCTATGTACCTATACTTAAAAATTATATTTATAGAAATAACATAACACACAAACTTGCTGCAAGATAATGTAAAAAATGATAGGTCACTGAACTAAAGATAACAGTTTTGGCTGTACTCTCCGAGATCATTCTGGAAGTGCTAAGATAGCTTATCTCAGTCGGTTAATTAGGAAGTTTATTGGTTCACTTTTAAAAAGGGTTATTCATGTATAAAATGGAAAATATAATAATAATAATAATGGGGGTTTATACTCCAATAGAACCTACTTACACTGTCAGAGTCAAATCACAATTTATAGGTTGTGTGGCCTGTGTTCCAGTTACAACTAATAGAAAATAATACTGTAGCATTAAGTGTCAGAGTGTCAGCATTGTGCTGAATTATTATTAAAAAATAGAAGTATTTTTTAAGTTATTTCCTTCCATAAAATAAGAGAAATGACAACAATAAAAAATTAATTGCCACAAACAGCAACACAAAAATAGCATTAAAAAAAGTTAAAGTTACTTACATAAAAACACAAAAATACTAATAATAATAAAAAAAATACAAAATTAAAAAAATAATAGTTAAGCAGTAGTAGTAGTAAAGTATTATTCTATTCTATAATGATGCCTGCAAAGAAAATTTAAACATTATTGTATATTATGCCCAGCCAGATTTGCCTGCTGAAAAGAGTTTGATTACATAAACACACAACCATAATTTCACATTTATAACATTAGGTACAATTCGAGGCAAACTTCTTGAGCATTAGGTGACGTGGTGGGGGAGAGTTTGCGCATCGTATTTTATACGTATTTACGATGCGCAAACTCTCCCCCACCACGTCACCTAATGCTCAAGAAGTTTGCCTCGAATTGTAATAGGATTGTAACTTATTTTAAGAGGCAACTGAGCTATAGCTAATAATGTTTAATATTTTACAAAGTTATTACAATGCTATGCCTCCATACCACATGTGTATTGTGTATTTAACCCACATATGCAGGTGACATCATTACACACACATTGTAAGCAGCAGGATGATGGCTATTTACTCGGCAGATAATCTCTTTGTGAATCTGGCACAATGTCTTATAGGTTGTTAACTTCTTCATAAAACAGATTCAATTAGTATTGAAATAGAATTGAATTACTTACCTTCCCTTTATTTCATATCAAGTTACAGGAAATTATTACAACTATAAGTCAAAAAGATACCTATATAATATTACTAATTGATTTCTTTGCTTAAATAATTTCTAATAAACATACAATAAAGTAAGATGTGTATATTATAATAATCACAGTGGGTTGGTGCCAATCCTTTTACAGGGTTATTAAATCAAACAGCTAAACCCACACAAGACAGCAGTGTAAACTATAAGTACTTTAAAGAGTCAAATTACAAGTGAATTGAAACAAAGACTTCACTCACCCTAATCGCCTCTTGCTTTCCTCGGGCGGCAACTGATCAAAAGTTTTCGCTTGGTCCTCTCCCAAAAAAGCATCATGATCGAATTGCTTATTGTGATGCTCGTTTTTAAAGTGTTCCTCGTCGGACAAGTGGTCCATCAACCGCTTGGTCTCCTCCGGCGTGGGAACACCGGCGAATACCGCCGATACGGCGAGGGCGAAAAACAAACACCTCAGCATTTTTTGCAACTGCAATAAAACCAACCGGTAACTATAAGAATAATTACTGTATAAAATGCAAAGCAAGTTTTGCTGCGAAACTATAATGTCCGTCATCAATTAATGATTGAAACACAACATACCCGCTGGCTATGGCCACGTCAGCTCCACGTAAATAGTTCACGCGTAAACTTCCTGGGTTCCAGAAAATAATCGGGAATTAAACTGATGCTGAATGAGATGGAATGGAATGACAGACATAGAAGACAGCTGACAGCAGTCTGTCATGCCGACAGATTGATGACAGTTGACAGCTGAAGCTGAGATGACAGAGTAAATTTTTATTTTCAAAAACGCCACCTTGAGGCGACCAAAAGATGCTAAATAAAAAAAAACTGAAGTTGCATTTGAATTTGTACTGGGGCCCTAGACAATCGCTATCGATAAAAAAATGTACTGAGATGACAGTCGATGTCGTTTGTTTTTCGATAACGAATGTCATCTCAGTACATTTTTTTAGCGATATCGATCGCGCTTGTCTAGGCCCCCAGGCATCGTAAAAAATTTAAGATTTTTTTCAAAATTTTGTTAATATTTGACAGTGGGCGCTAGCAAAACGAGAAGCCGCGTCTCCAGCGCCTGTTTTTGTTCAAACATTAACATGAGCATGACAACATCCAAAAAAAATCTCGGCGATTTTGACTTATTTGCTCCAACAATGTTTTTTGCTTTCCATATCCGATGGAAAGCTCGTACAACAAAACATAATATCAATATTCTAGACCAGTCGATAATTTTTAAAAAACAAAAAAAAAATAGTAGGATGAAACCCATTAGAAAAGGAGGGGAATATTATAAAAATAAAAGGAAAAATAATTTACGGGCGATCTGAGGTCGGGAAGGGGATGGGGGTGAGTTTTTAAGGGTAAAAAACGGTTTTTCTCGATTTCCGGCAAAACTAAAAGTCCTATCGAAAAAAGTCAAATATAGGACTTTTAGTTTTGCCGGAAATCGAGAAAAACCGTTTTTTACCCTTAAAAACTCACCCCCATCCCCTTCCCGATCTGAGATCGCCCGTAAATTATTTTTCCTTTTATTTTTATAATATTCCCCTCCTTTTCTAATGGGTTTCATCCTACTATTATTTTTTTTCACTTTTTATTATTTTTAAAGGGATCTACCCTGGTCTATTCATCAAAATCGCCGAGATATTTTTTGGATGTTGTCATGCTCATGTTGAATGTTTGAACATAAAAAAGTAGCTAGAGACGCGGCTTACACGTTGTAAAAAAAATTAAATGTCAGTTGTCTTTTTTTTATTTTTTTATTAATATAGCAAATATAATATACTTTTAGAAGGCAGTGGTCCTTTAAAATCTATGTTGATCCGTTCAAATGGCGACGTAGCTTTTATCAATTTACTCTTGGCCTTAAGAAACCTCGGTTTTATTTCGGCACAGGTAGGGCACGAGGCGGTCATCTCCTTGATATCATTAGCTGAGTAGGGCAAGTTTTTAGATCTTACCCAGTGATACATTCTAGTTACTCCCGGGTGGCAGAGTGCGTTATGAAGTTCTTTCAACTTGTTTATATTCATGTAGGCGCATACGCGGGATAGAGCGTCCGCAGCAGCGTTCTCAGTGCCTGGTCTATAAACTATATCATATTTGAAACAAGACAGTTCTAATCGCCAACGTTGGATCTTCTCATTTTTTATTTTACTGTTATGAGTTTGATTGAACATGAAGGCCACCGATTGTTGGTCTGTTATAAGAAGAAAATTTCTACCAATCAGGTAGTGTCTCCATTTCTTTAGGCTCTCTACTATCGCGCAAGCCTCTTTTTCGATTGAGGATTGTTTGCATTCAGAGTTATTCAATGTCCGAGAGAAAAAGGCAACTGGTCTTCCATGTTGGGTCAGCGTAGCCCCTAGCGCGAATTCCGAAGCGTCTGTTTCGACTGCAAACATTTCATTGTCGTTGATGGCTATTAGAGCGGCTGCCTTGATATCTTGCTTGAGGTCTTCAAAACACTTGAGCGCATCAGGTGTCAACGGGAAAGTTGTCACGCATGTAAGTGGCTTAATTTTTTCGGAGAAACGCGCAATCCATTTAGCATAATGAGCAAACATCCCTAAGACTCGTTTTAGTTCACTAGTTTTAGTTGGAGCGGGAAGCTCTAGAAGAGGTTTTAGTCTTTCCGGGTCAGGAGTGATTGTATTATTTTCAACAGTAGGTATACCCAAGCAAGTTGATTTTAGTCTTATTGAAAGCACTCTTCTGTTCATTTAGAGTTAAATGAAATTTATTAGCGGCGTCCATAAAGGGTTTTAGGTTGTGGTCATGATCCCTTTGATCTTTGCCGCAGACGGTTACATCGTCTAAGTAGGCGAACGTTCCTTCTAGTCCCTCTTCTGTGATGATGAAGTCCAGGGTTCGTTGAAAAGCTGCAACGCCATTAGTCACGCCAAATGGAATGCGTGTAAACTGGTACAATTTACCGCATGCTTCGAAAGCTGTATATATCTTTTCGTTTTCTAATATAGGTACTTGATGGTATGCGCTCTTTAGGTCGATTTGACTGAACACTTTAAATCTTGATACGTTGTTCACGACTGATTCTATGTTTGGCAAGGGGAAGGCATCCAGATCGGTGTATTTGTTTATGGTCATGGAGTAGTCAATGACAAGTCGTTTTCGATGAACTCCTCCTCCCGCTACGAGGACTTGGGCTCTCCAGGGAGAAATACTTGTTTCAATGACCCCGTCTTCAAGTAATTTGGACACTTCTTCTTTTATAAAGACCTCATCTTCCTTACTGTAGCGCCGGCTTCTCACGGCGATCGGTTGAATGTTCGGTGACAGATTTGTAAAAACGGAGGCTGGCGGCACCGAAGCTCGTAACACGTTGCATATTTCTAAAGGTTCGCCAGGCCCACCAAGATCGAAATGAACGCTCGAGTGATGTTTGAGCAAGTCATGGCCGACAATTACGTCGGCACAGAGGTTGTCGACAACTTAAAGAGGTGTTTGCTTGTAAGTATGCTTATTCATCGTAATGGTAGCAAAACAGACACCTTCGACAAAAGAAACTTGATTGAGAGAAGCGAGATTGACTGTCTGCTTGCAGGGTTTTTTGCGTAGTTTCATTATGCGAGCAACTTTACCGTTAATAAAGCTGACCGAACTTCCTGTATCAACGAGAGCATCAGCCTTGTATTCATTGACCATGATTGGAATTGTCGCACTCCTGAGGCTCGAAGGAGAGGCAGCAGAAATAGCTCTACTGTAGAACTGATCGTTGTTAGGGGTCGTAAGATCTTCAACTGTCGTGGAGTTCAAGTTTATATTGCCCGATCTACAGACGCTTGCGAATTGTCCTTTCTTTGAGCACTTTTTGCAGGTGGCTT
Organism: Hemithea aestivaria; assembly: GCA_947507615.1. NCBI lineage: Eukaryota > Metazoa > Arthropoda > Insecta > Lepidoptera > Geometridae > Hemithea > Hemithea aestivaria. The sequence goes on from OX382328.1 coordinate 3,356,932, forward strand.
TGTTGGCCGGACATCTGAACCTTGGATGAAGACTCCCGCCGCAAAAAAAGCAGGATTTAACCGAAGGTGGCGTGATCGGAGCGGCTTGAAAAGTTCGTGATGATGAAGCTGCCCCTTGATTTTCGGATTCCTTGTCCCGTGAACTCCCTTGCGATATGGCGGTAAGTTGCGGAGAGTTGATACCAAGAGCAACTGCATCCTTCTCTGCTGTTTCCAGAGCCACGGCTTGATTAAGTGCTTCTGAGAGAGTGAGTTTAGAGTTTTCTAGTAATCGCTCGCGAATCCTTCGAGATAGTAAGCCGGATATGAGAGAACTACGAACTGCTTGGTCTTCATGCTCTTGGGCTATGACGTCTTCGAATTTACAATCTTTCGCGGAAAGTCGGAGAGCTCTTACATAGTCAGAGATTGTTTCGTCAGCTCGTTGCTTGCGATTGAAGAGAATGTGTCGAGCTAGAACAGTATTTTTCGGTTTGACATAGATGTCTTCTAGAACTTTCATCGAATCTTTATAAGTGGAGCATGTTTTGATATGCTTGAAAATCGATGCCGATAAATGGTTAACTAGCAGCTTACACTTAAGTGAGTCTGGTACATCTTCAGTAATCTCTTCTGCTAAGAAGCTTTCGAATGTCGATTTCCAATGTAGCCATTTTGCATCTGCATCCGCGACATCTGGCTCGACGTCAAACTTATCGGGTCGCAGATATCTTGATAGCGAAGGCTTGCTTAGTTTTTCATCAGGCATTTTCAGTTGAATAAATTGTGGCGAAATAAACGAATAACCAAGAGGAACATTGGTTTTATTCAACTGAAAGAATTCCACTATATAGACATTATTAATAAGGTATGACAGTTGTCACAATTTAGTATTGACTTTTTTCTTTGGACGATACTATGGAGATCGTATACAATGCGGAGGTCGCATATCACCTCAGTCATGCTCATGTTGAATGTTTGAACATAAAAAAGTAGCTAGAGACGCGGCTTACACGTTGTAAAAAAAAATTAAAAATTAAATGTCAGTTGTCTTTTTTTTATTTTTTTATTAATATAGCAATGGCTTATGCACTTTGCCAGTGTCGAGTAAAAATGTCAGTTGTCTGTCATCGGTTGCTTGACTTGACATTTGACAGTCTGTGGAAAAATATTTCCAAAAATATTTATTCCGGCTTGTCTTGTGCATAATATCTAATATCATAGTAATTTACAAATTTCAATAACAAATTAATAAAATATTGGAACCATGGCTGAAGGAGATGTTGATTATAAAAAGGTGACGTCAATTCACGAATTCACAGTAAAAAACATCAAGGGAGAAGAAGTAAAGCTTGATGTGTACAAAGGTCATGTTTGTATCATTGTAAATGTTGCATCAAAATGTGGACTCACAGCCAACAACTACAAACAATTAAACGAGTTATACGATAGCTATGCAGAAAGCAAAGGTAAGCCGTACCTTCTAGAATGAAAGTTCAACAATGTCCATGTAAAGAATTATATCATATTTTATTACAGGGTTGCGCATTTTGGCATTCCCATGCAATCAGTTTGCTGGTCAAGAGCCAGGAAACCCAGAAGAAATAGTATGTTTCATGGGAGAACGGAATGTAAAGTTTGATATGTTTACAAAAATTGATGTCAATGGAGATAATGCAAGTCCACTCTGGAAGTTTCTAAAGGTAAGAGTTACCAGTTACAGTAATATTCTATCATATCTACTTTTTGATAACTACTTCATTTATCTAATCACATTTATAATGTACATGATAAATTTTAGATTTATAGATAAATAATATTAGTAAGATAACTATACATACATACCTGTTATGTTTATCTACTCATAGCCACAGTTTTTGAGGCCTATACCAGTAATGGAATATTTTAATTATAACATTAAGTACATATTTCTTATTTCCCTTTTCAGAGCAAACAGGGTGGCACACTGGGGAGTTTCATAAAATGGAACTTCACAAAATTCATCGTTGACAAGAATGGTGTGCCAGTGGAACGCCATGGACCTAACGTAGATCCCAAGGATCTTATAAAGTCACTTGAAAAATACTGGTGAATGGTGGAACACATTCTTGGGATGGGAAAGCAGAACTTGCATTTATTTTATCTAAAGGGGCTTTTTACAATAACAGGGTTATAATTTATTATAAATATTGTTGTGTGATACAATAATAATATTACATGTTTGACTATTATAAATTTTGACAATATAGATGTATTTTATATATTTTTTATTATTATGACCAGGGATGTTGCGGATGCGTATTTTTTCACATCCGCGGAAGCGGATGCGGATATTTTAGGGCTCACATCCGCGGATGCGGATGCGGATGCGGATCTCAAGAAATTTAATAAAAAAAACTGATTTTCTAGGGTAACAATTGTATCTAAAGGTTTTAACTCAATGATCGAAGTAGCGTGAGTGATGTATTTTCTGACAAACAAGTAAATATTTGTTTTGACAAGTAAATATGTGATGACTAAACAGCTATTGGGGGGAGAAATAAAATTAATAATTAAATATATTTTAACATAAATTTATTTAATTAATAATTAATTAAATAAATATATGTTACTTTAAACACACACATACATATATTACACTAATTTCCCACCAGATCATCATCATCATCATCATCTCAGCCATTGGACGTCCACTGCTGAACATAGGCCTCCCCTTTGGACTTCCATATGTACCGGTTGGAAGCGACCTGCATCCAGCGTCTTCCGGCGACCTTTATAAGGTCGTCTGTCCACCTTGTGGGTGGACGTCCTACGCTTCGTTTGCTAGTCCGTGGTCTCCACTCGAGCACTTTTCGACCCCATCGGCCATCCGCTCTGCGCGCTATGTGGCCCACCAGATAAAACTTCAAAAATAAATTCTATGAATTTATATTCCATATTTCAAATATTGTTATAACGTGCAAACGAGAGGGTTGCGCGATTCGACACAAGTCTTGATAATAATTATGATAAATTTTATAATAAAACATACCTGTGTCAGTTATTTGCTTTCGTGATTGTGTTTCTTTGGTTAATTTTTTTTAAGATGTTGAATTCTTCTCTATGCGCCGATTTTAATGATTTTTTAGGGAAGTCGTCGTGCGACCCTTACGAGAATATGTCTTTTTACATAATTTGCAATCAGCCTTCTCTAGGTCTTTATTCGGTGTAAAGTATTGCCGAATATAGCTCAACGTTGGTGGTGCCATTGTAGGTAAATTCACTTCACTTCTAATAATTTACAGAAATATCACATAACACAAAATAAACAATGTAATAAAATAAACATAGATCATTTTATATTATGATATAGTGTGTTATTTAACTATTAAAGATTATAAAAATAATATTAAAAACCGAGATGTTCACGAGTTTTCACGAAAATTGCAACTAATCAAAACAATAACAAACGCATCGGAACACCGAACTAAATCTGCGCTGCTATTGGTCAATGCGCACGTGTATAATGGCGAGCACTAATCACGAGCCACGAGTTTTTTTCTTGTTGTGACATGTGCCTAATCCGCATTAAAATCCGCATTGATTTGATGCGGATGCGAATGCGGATTTCCAAAATGATGCGGAAGCTCCGCAATTACGGATGCGGATGCGAATATCCGCAACATCCCTGTTATGAACATCAAGTGCAAATTTAATAAATGATATTTTTATGTGTACATACTTATTACTGGAATATTATTAGGAATTAGGTATATCAAGGATCCTAAAAGAAGTCTAGAATTCACAAAAAGAACTAAACTTTTATTATCAATAAAAAATATAATAAAATAATGATATCATACCAAAGACCTTTGCATCTATATAACAGACAATTTATGCTGTTTCTGTTGAATTTACTCGTAAACCGCAATTTAAGTTACAATGAGCTAAAACGTTTATACTAACATGTTACATGCTGCTACGGAACCCTTCATGCTCAAGTCTGAATCTCACTTGGTCGCGAGTTACAAGCCAAATGTCTGTCCGTCCGTATGTCACAGCCACTTCTTTCCGAAACTATAAGAACTATACTGTTGAAACTTGGTAAGTAGATGTATTCGGTGAACCACATTAAGATGTTCACAATAAAATAGATAAAAAAACAATAAATTTTTGGGGTTCCCCATACGTAGAACTGAAGCTCAAATTTTTTTTCATCAAACCTATACGTGTGTGTATCTATGGATAGGTCTTCCAAAATTATGTATATTGAGGTTTCTAATTTCATTTTTTTTCTAAACTGAATAGTTTGAGCGAGAGACGCTTCCAAAGTGGAAAAATGTGTGTGTAACCCCCGTAACTTCTAAAATAAGGGAATGATAAATGTAAAAATAATATGTTATGTACATCACCATGCAAACTTCCACCGAAAATTGGTTTGAACGAGATCTAATAATTAGTTTTTTTTAATACGTCATAAATCTTAAACCGCAATATAAGTTACAACGAACTACAAAAACTTTTATATTATGTTACGGAACCCTTCATGGGTGAGTTCGATTCGCACATGGCCGCTTTTTTTAAATATATGGCAACAGTGTATATCTTGCCAGTGTTTATAGAAATACCAAATAAAGTCGGGTACACACATGATGAACAAACGATGATACGATGGAGTTCGCACCGCACAGCCGTTGGTTTTAACATAGAGTGTTTTTACGAAAGGAGTCCCGCGGAATTTTGTGGAAAATGTTATCGATGACTACGTTTATTGAAGGTACACTCATATAATGTTCATAATAATAATAATTGTACAATTTTTTTTTTAGAAAGGAGTTATGGTGACCGGTGACCGTTGTAGTAATTAAACTCAGTTACGGGCGCCGTTACTTAGCTAGTCCTATGTTATATAATATAGATTGTATAATAAAACAAAATGATGACGCAATAAAACGAAACGCTTAAAATGCGTTTATAACCTATAAAACATATTTATTTTGAAAACGCACCGAACTCCATTGCATGTGTGCGGATAGGTAACGGAGACCTACGAAAAAGGAATGATTCAAATACAATCCTAAGGCTGTTGTCTCACCTTCAACGAGTAACGAGCAGAGTTAGAATGTAAAAACGAGTTGGCAAGCCGCGGGGTGAGTGTGCAGTTCCGATATTTATGTAGCACGGATAAAAGCGAGTGCGCTAGTGAGACGAGCGATTACACGCACTGTAGAGAAATGTCCACTGGTTGCTCTCTCGGCGTGAGTTCTGACTAAGCGGGAGTATCGCTGAGCGAGTGCTTTCATAGCTCTTGTCGCTCAGCGACAAACTAGTTAAGTGAGTCCTCGCCGGCAGTTTAAACAGTCATCGACAAACTATTTACTATAATATTATGCATCTCTTTTGTTTTTACAGAATCTATCTTTAATACATTTCTTGAGCGATAAAATAGCCAATAGTTAGTCGTTTTCTCGCCGGAGGTGGGACAACTGCCTTATTCGTTGACGGAGACACGACTTTTGCGTTTGGCTACCACACTACACGTCTATCTTAGTGTATACGCCCCTTTAACTTCGGCGTTCGATTGGACTGTCATATTTGACATATGACAATTTTCCTGTGTTTCTTATTTTTTGTGCATGGTTGTAGGCATCATTTTTGGGAATCTGAATGTAAAACCTAAATATGATCCAAGAAATATATGCAGCTTATTAGATCAATTATAAATAGTGGCTACAAGGAGTGCATCCTTCGCTTTGTAAGCTGCTTTACCAGGATTGCAAATGTCAATATGTCAGGATCTCGGCCTTAATTTCCAACAGAGAATGGTGAGAATTTGCGTTGATATCCGAATAGTTATTATTTAGACAAGTTTTAAGATATTAACTCTGTGTTTCTCTCTCAATTTACGCCTTCACACACTGATTGTAAGAAGTGTAATGCTTCGTAACCTATATCGGCATTTCCTTCCTACTTTCCTTCTTGTTTCTTGTGTATTAGTTGAAGTTACATTTTTTCTAGGGAGCAAATATATCGCAATTGGAAAGGGATATTGGGTCTGAGCAGTTCCCGCCTAATGAGCATTATTTTGGTTTGGTAAATGTAAGTATAACAAACTTATTATGTCAATTGATGTTAGCTGGCCAATAGGAATATAATTGGACCTACTTACATCCATTATTGAATCTTACTAATATTATAAACGTGAAAGTTTGTAAGAATGGATGTCTGGATGTGTGTTTGTTACTCTTTCACACCTAAACGGGTGGACCAATTGAGCTGAAATTTGTTATAGATATAGCATAGACTCTGGAATAACACATAGGCTATAGGACAGCGGGTAAAACCGCTGGGCACAGTTAGTTATTATATAAATTTGAAATATTATTGGAAACAACTAATAAAATACATGAAAAAGTACTTACCATGTGTTATGTCACTTCATACATATGTATTAACTTATATTAATTATGTATGTATTTCAATATTATTCAATAATTTTAAGTCATTGAATAACATTATCCATTTTAATGCCATGATTTTCCCAATGTTTCTTTAAAGGCCCTTTTGCAAATGAAATAGAATCTAATAAATTCAAAATATATGTAACATATTAGGGTAGATGATTACAGAGTTTAACGTTTTGACCGCCAAAGTCACCTATACTTGACAAGTACTTGCGGGTCCTGTACGCCAACGATGTCTATAGACGACAAAAAACCCAGTCTTAATAAAGTGATATAAAAATATTTATCGACTCTTGGCAACACTAGTTCTTTCGTAGGTATTTTTTTTTTAATTGTGCCTTGGCGCACAGGGCACGAAAATGCGTTTGTGTCGTGGCGTTCAAAAGGTTAAGGATTAATAAATTGAAATCTATGCCACATCTGTATTGCCTCAACTGCCCCATAGCTTGTACAAAACACTTTAAGGTCAATGTCAACATGTTGGAAAATTATTGGGCTAAGGATACTACTTCTTATATTACCAATAAGACTGCCAATTATTGTAACACTTAAATTATTATATTGTATTATTGTTTTGAGTTTGTTTTTGTATTTCAACAAAGTGTTTTCTATATTTATATCTCTAGCTGAAAAAAGCATTGCTGTTTTACATAAGACTTCTTACCGAATCAATATTCCTATAGGTATCACCAACTGTAATTTGCATGAATTATCCCTTAAAATCAACAGGGCTAGGATACATAAGACAAGACTTTTTTCCTTATTTTTACGTTATTTACTGTTTTTTTACATTTTTTTTTGTATATAAGGGTAAATACAGTTGGTCCAAGAATAATATTATAAACATTCCGCCTTATGCTGCCTTTCGGCATGCAAAATTGAATAGTTTAAAATGATCTTATTCACATGTAAAACTCTACTTTAAAACAGCAACATATAAGTATAGACATATGACATTGCATGTTAGATTTACCTATCTTAGCTTTGCCGGAGAGCAATGTGTTCATCAAATTACATAAAACAAACCTCAACAACTGTGCTAAGATATGGTAAAAGCAGTTATATATACAAAAATAGTTTTAAAAGCTCAACGAGAACCATAAAGATTCTATTTTTTTTTTCAGTTTGGCAACACATGCTACAGCAATTCAGTATTGCAAGCCTTATATTTCTGCCGCCCATTTAGAGAGAAAGTACTAGAATACAAAGCCAAAAACAAACGTACCAAGGAAACTCTACTCACATGTTTGGCAGATCTGTTCTATAGCATCGCTACTCAGAAGAAGAAAGTTGGTTCTATTGCTCCTAAGAAGTTTATTGCTAGGTTAAGGAAGGAAAAAGGTAAGTAACAAAATTGAGATTTAAAAAAATAGCAGGATGCCATTTAGATTTAAATAAAAAAAGGAAGATACAGTACAGGCGTCTTTCAAATGGACTGCTCCGATTAGGTTCATGCACACAATTTTACTTTGGCACGGCAACCAACATTTTCTGTTCCAGGAGGCCCTAGTTTACATATAGCAATGATGGCACTGTATATTCTTTTTATATAAATATCTAAGGGTGTACATTACCTACTTGAGATGTTTTTGAGAATATTTTGACCCCCCTTCCCTCAAGTGAGATGTCGTTAGATTTGTCCTTAAATCTCATGTGAGATGATGTATAGAAGTAAAAAATAAAAACAAACTTTCTGCTTTATAGTGTGAATATCATGGTTACTTATTTGTAATTTAACTCAAAAATCTCTTATTTTTTGCAGAAGAGTTTGATAACTATATGCAACAGGATGCTCACGAGTTTTTGAACTTTCTAATAAACCATATTAATGAGATTATTTTAGGTGAGTAACTTATGTATAAATCTAATAATATATAATTTTTGTGTCATATTGTTATTTATCGAACTTTTTCAAAAGGACATGACCAATTTTTATGAAATTGTCTGTGTAATTGTACTAAGTCTTAGAATATTATATCGTAAAAATTTGTATGCAAATAAAAATCTAGTAACACTTTATAAAATGATCTGTTTACTGATGAAAGTCCAGTAAAATCGGTCAAGCCATTTTGGAGATTAGATATAATATTAGATTAGAAATTAGACAGGACATAATATTATATTTGATATGGAAATTGAATTTTAACAGACACTGTTTTTAACCCCCGACGCAAAAACGACGGGGTGTTATAAGTTTGACGTGTCTGTCTGTCTGTGTGTGTGTGTCTGTGGCATCGTAGCTCCCGAACGGATGAACGGATTTTGATTTAGTTTTTTTTTATTGAAAGTAGAGTTAGTCGAGAGTGTTCTTAGCTATGTTTGGTGGAAATCGGTCCAAGATGGCCGCCGCTACAAAATGGCGGATTACTTTTTTTCTCCACGACCCCCCTAATATGGGTATCAAATGAAAGGGCTTAACTAGTAGAATACAACCCACTATATAAAATTTAAAATCCAAGATGGCCGCCATCACTAAATGGTGAATTACATATTGCGTTGGGGTTTTTTTTAATTTTTAATTTAATTCACTTGTATTTTTTAAATCTAATATATTTCGCAAATACACAAACAGCAGAGTTTGAATAGAAACACTACTATATTGAGACCAATAGGTATACTCTATTATAATAATGAAATTTAGAACATTCCATCATCCATCTAGAGGTATGTTCTCTAGATTATTTTTTACTACCTAGAAAAGTATGTAATAAGAAAGGATTTTGTGAAATTCCCATGGTAACGGGAATAATATCGAAATATACATAAAATATTCTAGTCTTTGAATTAAATAAAACAGGGAAGACACACTACAAGTCGCTCGCAAATGGACTGCTTCTATTTTCTATTAATAGGTACATGTACACAATTTTACTTTGACGCAAGTTGGTGCGGATACCGACACTTTACGACCCAGCAGGGCCTAGTTTGGCTATAGCAATATCGCGTACCTTATCTTCCCTTTTCTCTTTTTTTTTATTATTATTAGTGCACTACAAAATGTATTTTTATTCTCTATTTATATTACAATTTAGCCTATGACTTTGGCTGATAGCTAATTTACATTTATAACTTTTATTTAAACTTATTTTGCTAGGTAGACTAAAACTAAGAATATTGTGTCTTTATGCATTATGCACATGTAGCACTTTTTATACCACTATAAACTATTCACTAATATTACATATACACTACACTAACTCGAACTTGGTTCGCTTGAGTCTTCGTTTTAAATCAGTGGTGTTGAGCAGCCCGTGTCTTTTTCTTTCAAACTAATATTCTAGCAATTAATAAAAATGGTATTTGCTAGGCCTGTGTGTAACAGCTTCGACCACGTCGTTACTTACCAACAGAGGGCCTATTGGCTAATTCTCACCCACTACGATTGATGACAACTTTAATGTACATTGCTGCCTTTGTTATTTTACTCATATTAATGAGAAGGTTTAAGCAAGTAATGTTCGCAATTTTGTCTATGGATTCTAGTGTTTTACATGTCGTTTGGCGATAGCCAATAGGCCCTCTGGTGAGACTGGTCAAATGCAGTCCTATTCTATGTATAAAATAAAAAAAGGACTTAATTATTGTTTTCCAGCGGAACGTAATCAAAGCACACTAAAAGTGCAGAAGAATCCGTCGAGCGAGCCGGTAGTGTGCAACGGTACGGTCCCACAGAACACGGAGCCCACGTGGGTGCACGAGATCTTCCAGGGAACACTCACCAGCGAGACTCGCTGCCTCAACTGTGAGACTGTTAGCAGTAAGGATGAACATTTCTTCGATTTACAGGTGCGTGCGTAGATTTAAATAATAAATAAATATATATTAATATTATTGTTATATATTTTATTTATTTTTTATTTAAATAATAAATAGGCCAAGCACTTGTCGGGCTACGCGCAATGTAGGCTTCCGCAGTACTGGCAAATCTAATATTAACAGGCTAACTTTCATCAACGATATTTTTAAAACTAATAAAGATATCTTACCCGCTATAGTTTTCCTGGAAAGTTCATGATTTAAACCATATTCTTGATTTGTCGATTTTTAAAGCTAGTAGTTCAGATTTTAGGGGGGGGGGAGCAACCAGTTCCTCATTTTGAAATACATACCTATTCAACAACACCACACATGATTGGATCTACCAGAAAAAAAATCATTCCCATCTTGCGTGTACGGGATACTTCCCGTACACGCTCGCGCTGGCTGGCTCGCTGGCGCGTGGCTTTTTTCTTTAATTAAGTTACGGTACCCCGTAACTTAATTAATTTAAAATTATTTTTTGATACCATTTTCTTACCCTCATCGGATTATCCGTGCAAAATTACAGCTTTCTAGGACTTATACTTTCTCCGCAAAGCCACGGACGGACGGACAAAGGGAAACTAAATGGCTTCCTTGTTCACTGTTCACTATGGAAGCCTGAAAAGGAAACATTCGGTACAGGCTTCTCACAAATAGACTTCCAATTAAGTTCATGCACACAATTTTAGTTAGGCGTGGCAACCGACCCAGCAAGCCCTAGTTTGGCTATAGAAACAATAGCGCGTATTGTATTGTACTAAACTCTCAAAAAAGTTACAAACACTACCTTCCCTTGTGTTTGTAACTCTTTTGAGAGTTTATTTATAGCAGGAAGGGACCAAACCAAACAAACAAAGGCTAACAAGGTTTGTTGTCAATAGGGATGTTAAAATAAACAAGGTTTTTTTTTTTTTTTTGTTTCATTTCTTTACTACAATCTGTCGCCTTCTTTGGGACATTCGGAAGTATTTCGAGCTTTATTGTTGATGGCGTGCTGGGTATGTGTCCTGTGTCACATCCTCCTCATAAAAACAGCAGTTTACTGTGTCTGGACCATATCCTGGGGTATTTTTCTCTTCAGCCGACGCGTCTGTTGGGCGTTATCCATCAATGACCGTGCAAGGGTGTTCGGGTGCTGCGATATGCGTTCCTTGTAGGACTTGGTGAATCGGACAATTTCCTGTTTAACTGTGGGTATTCGTAGGTCGTGGTGTAGTAGTTCGTTGGGTACGAACCAAGGGGCGTTAGTGATCATTCGCAGAATTTTGTTTTGGTATCTCTGCAGGATTTCGACGTTGGAGTGGGATGCTGTGCCCCACAGTTGTATCCCGTAGGTCCAAATGGGCCTAAGTATGGCCTTGTACAATAATATCTTGTTTTCAAGAGTAAGTTGAGATTTGTAACCAATAAGCCAGTAGAGTTTTCTTGTTTGGAGACTAAGCTGCTTTCTCTTGGTAAATATATGTTTCTGCCAGGTGAGCCTCTTGTCTAAATAAATACCAAGGTACTTCACATGGTCTGCCTGAGGGACTTCAACATTATTAAGTTTCACTGGGGGACAAATTCCTCTTCGCAATGTGAAGATAACATTTACAGATTTGGCTTCGTTCGCCTTGATTCTCCACTTTTTGAGCCATTGGGATATGTCATTTAGTCCGTTTTGCAGTATTTGTGTAGCTGTCAAAGGGTCGCTATGTGAGGCGAGGATGGCGGTATCATCCGCAAATGTCCCTGTGGTGACCGAATCTGATGTTGGTAGGTCCGCAGTGAAGAGTAGATAGAGGACAGGTCCAAGCACGCTACCTTGTGGTACACCTGCCTTTATAGGGCGTAGGTCTGATAGGGCTTCCCCGTTCTGGACTATAAAATAACGTTCCTGCAGAAAGGATTTGAGGACGCCATATTGATAGTTAGGAAGGGCAGTTTTTAGTTTATAAAGAAGTCCTTCGTGCCACACGCGATCAAAAGCTTGAGATATATCTAGGAATGCACTTGCGCAGTATTTTTTGGTCTCAAGGGATTCCATGATGTTTTTAGTCAGTCTATGTATCTGATCAACCGTTGCATGCTTGCTGCGGAACCCAAATTGGTGATCTGGTATTAACTCTTTATGTTTTAGAACGGGCAGGATACGTTGGAGCAGCAAGGATTCGTATATCTTTCCTGGGATGGGCAGCAAACTTATGGGTCTGTATGATTTAGCTTCTTCTGGTTGTTTATCTGGTTTGAGGATCATTATAATTTGGGCAATTTTCCACTGCGGGGGAAAAAACTGGAGCCTCGTTATAGCATTGAATATCGACGTTAGAAATGATATGCCAGATCCAGGTAGTTCCTGTAGTATACGATTTGTTATTAAATCGTATCCTGGTGATTTTTTAGGATTTGCTTTCTTTATCACATTGACCACTTCTTTTGTAGTAAATTTCGTTGGTGGTTGGTGGTCTTCAGCGTCATCATTTGTGTCCTCTAGGAGGCTAGATATTTCCTCTATATGTCCCGGTGGGCCTTCATATGGGTGAGGTGTAAAGACGTTGGTCAGGTGCTCTGCGAACGTTTTAGCTTTCTCAGAGTCTGTGCGCGCCCATGTGCCGTCGATTGTTCTGAGAGGGGGAGAAACGCTAACGGGTCGTTTGAGTTTCTTAGTGGCTTTCCACAAGGAGTAGTTCGAGGAAGCGGAAGCATTTAATCCTGACAGGTAACTACTAAACCTGTTGTTATGATCTTCTTCTAGGGTATGCTTGAGGTCTCTGATGATGTGATTCAGGTGTTTTTTTAAAGCAGGGCATCTTGTTTGCTGCCACTGTTTCCTCGTGCTTCTTTTTAGGGTGACTTTGTCAAGGGTGCTTTTGGCTACGTCTAGATCCGTGCTATTTTGGCTTAATAGTGGTGTCGATGACCAGGCTGCGTTTTGGATACTGTTAGTGAAGAACTGAACAGCAGCATTTATGTCATCTATCGATTTTAGGCTAACGGACTCACTAAAGGCTTGATCAACTAGCTCACGAAATAGGGGCCAGTTAGTCTTCTTATTGTGTAGCACACATCTTGCATCACGTTTTTTAATAGATGTGTTCAATTCCACTAAGATTGGCGAGTGGTCTGACGATAAATCTAGGGAGCTGCGACAAGTCACGCTGTTTTTCGCGATGCCTTTAGTGATGCAAAAGTCAATGACATCTGGGATTTTTTTTTGGGTCAGTTGGCCAGTAAGTTGGTTGGCCTGAAGACACCACATTCATATTTTTTGCAGTAATGCATTTAAGTAGTTCACGTCCTCTGGGTGTGATAAGCCATGAACCCCAGAAGGTGTGTTTTGCGTTATAGTCACCCCCCGCTATAAATCTGCTTCCAAGGGTTTCAAAGTATTGTGAGAATTCGTTTTCCTTTATGGTGTACCTCGGAGGGCAGTAAAGCGCCGATACCGTTATGTCGCTGATCCAGTCGCTTATCACTATGCTTGTTGCCTGGATATGAATACTGCAGTAGCTGTTAATAAGGTGGTGTTTGATGTTTGTTTTAATTAAAACAGCTGATCCACCATGTGCTTTGTTGTCCGGGTGGTTGGTGTGGTATAATTTGTATCCTGGTATCATAAGATAGCTTTTTGATGTAAAATGGGTTTCTGATATTAATAATACGTCAATGTGATTAATTTTAAGAAAGATTTTTAACTCTTCTGAGTGATTTGACAAGCCATTGGCATTCCATACACACATGTTTAATGCATTGAATGTGTTGGCATTTTCGAAATTAGGTCTGTTAATATTTTGGTCATATTAATCATTTGATTCATTAGTGCTACCATTATTTCTCTGATGCCTTTCAGTTCGTATTCCTCACTTGAACCGGGTTTCGCGTTGTCTATGTTATGTATCGTATTTTTTGTATCATTAGGGTTTGTTTTTATGGCTGAGGCATACGATCTTTCATCGTTTGTTTTGTCGATTACAGACTCTTTTTGACTTCTTGGATGAGGAGTTATACGTTTCTTTGCAGTATGTGATGCAGGATATTTGATTTTCTGTAGCTCTTTATACACAGCGCAGCCTTTATAATTAGCGGGGTGGTTCCCGTCACATAAGACGCATTTCACTTTATCAGAGCGCTCTTTTCGTGGGCAGTTTGAGGTGTGATGTGGTCCCGCACATTTAACGCATTTTGGCTGTCTATGGCAGAATTTTTAGTGTGTCCGTATTCTTGGCAGTTAACACACTGAGGAATCACTTTTATCGGTCGGGGCGCTTCTATAATTATACGGCAGTGTAGTAAAAATTTTACTCGGTAGATGTCTTTGTTGTTTTCACTTGATTTCAGTTCGATGTTCCATATTGGCAGAAGTTGCTTTGTTTTTCGGTTTCGGATATTCCAGATGTTTGTGACTCTGTGTCCAAGTTCCTCAAGAGCTATTTTAATTTCTTCCTTGTCAGTTGACGGGTGAAGGTGTTTCAGTACAACCCTAAAGCTGCGTTCTTGTTTGGGTTGGTATGTGTAGAATTCAGTACTTTTCTTCTTCAGTTCTTTGTATATGACTGAATATGATTCGGCTGACTTTGGCTGGATTTTCACTCTTTCGTCTCTAAGCACTTTTACCTCATAATCTCCTTTTGCTACTTCTTCCAGCATTTTTAGTAAGGGCTGAATGTTTCCAACCTTGTCAATAAATAGTGGTGGAGGTCGAGCTGGTTTAGGTGTTGGTTTTCCTGATGTGTCGTTATTTTCTGGAGGGTCAAGTGCTTGGAATCTATTGTTAGTTGGTACAGCAGTAGGTGTAGCAAGCCAGTAGTTCAGTTTCGTTTGCTTATGGTTAAGCCGTGTTGTTTCTGGGCTTGATCTCTGTCTCTTGCCATAGTTTACTTGCATCCATTCTTGTGACTGAGTCGATTCATTGGGATTTTCGGATAATCCAGCAGATGCTTCGCTTGTTTGTGCGTTTAAGTTTAATATGCTGCTTAAGGAGTTTGATCTGGGTCTGTTTATAAACATTCCTTTATGGAATAATTGTTGAGTTAGTGCCTTTGGGTTGCTACTTGCTAACTTATCTTCTGGGTTGGTTTCATTTTCAGGGGTTTTTTTAGATTCTTCATTCATTTTATTCCCACGAGTAAGGACGAAATACAAGCATTTGCAGGGTGACGCCTATTCCCGCAAAAGGGCTGTATACAACGGTGTTCGCCAGGTGCACCGAGGTTGGCGCTAGCGGCTGGACTCCTTCCAGTCATGCATCCCCTTGGCACGTTACCCACCTTGGGATTAGGGTAATATTTAGAGAGGTGTTCTTCCTCTTGGTCCGGGCGGTGAAGCCAAGACCCCCGTTCTCGCAAAACTTGACTACGAGGTTACGAGCTGCATTGGTCATTTCCTACCAACACGAGACAGGCTTGCTAGGCCTGTTGGGTCAGGTTAGTTTAGTGACCGCCGCCTGACACTCGGCGTTGTTACTCGTTTTGCACCACCCAGGGGACACGTGTAGGGTGGGCCTAGGAACAGGTGGTAAATCCTACGGACGCGAGTAACACCATCCCCCTTGTTGACTATGGAAGTCTAAAAATGGCTGAGATAATGATCATTGCTTGCATAAGTTTTTGGGTGGATTAATAAAATTAGACATTACTTTGGGGAGTCCATAATAATTATTGGTTACATACATAATACATCGAAAAGTGCTCGAGTGGAGACCACGGACTAGCAAACGAAGCGTAGGACGTCCACCCACAAGGTGGACAGACGACCTTATAAAGGTCACCGGAAGACGCTGGATGCAGGTCGCTTCCAACTGGTACTTGTGGATGTCCAAAGGGGAGACCTATGTTCAGCAGTGGACGTCCTACGGCTGAGATGATGATGATGAATTAGACATTACTTTGCGGAGTCCATAATAATTATTGGTTAAATACATACTACATACACATTTAAAACATACATTTACATTTTAAATTCTGCTCTAATAAAATATTTACAAAAGAAAATGTATATATTTAAAAATATAACTATAAATAATTTTAAATGGATCTATGTATTTACAAAAGAAAACTATAATATAAGTCATAAGTATTATATCCGTTACCCTAACCGCCATAATACAAGTATTAAGTTGGTTAGTTTGGGGTTAGGTGGCGCTGTGTGAAATTTCTTGAAATATTTATTTCTCTAATTAAATATTATTTCATAATTTTTCAGGTGGATGTAGGTCAAAACACAAGCATAACACACTGTTTGAAAACATTCAGCGACACGGAAACATTGTGCAGCGACAACAAGTTCAAGTGTGACCACTGCAGCAGTTACCAGGAGGCCCAGAAACGGATGAGGGTGAAGAAACTGCCCCTCATACTGGCTCTACACCTCAAGAGGTTCAAATATATGGAACAGTATAACAGGCATATCAAGGTGTCACATCGAGTGGTGTTCCCTTTGGAGCTCAGGCTGTTTAATACGGTGAGTTTTGAGAGAAAACTGTTGTAAATTAGAAATTGGCACTGAAGTAATAAAACACAAAAAAACTAGGGCACAGTTAGACATTCTTAACATACTGAAATCGTAAGAAGCAAATTAGTATAACGCCGCGCCTCCAACGCCTGTTTTGGTTCAAACATTCAACATAAACATCACAACATTAAAAAATAAAATCTCGGCGATTTTGAAGAATATTGATATTTTGTTGTACGTGCTTTCCATCGGGTATGGAACAAAACATGGTTGGAGCAAACAAAAGTGTAGTTTGACAATGTTTGGTGAAAAATGTTGTGATGCTTTTGTTAAATGATTGTACCAAAACACTCGGTAAAGACGCGGCTTTAATTAAACACAAAAAAAACTCTAGGGCACAGTTAGGTCTAGGTTAGTAATTTTATAGACATTCTTAACATTATGAGTTGTAAGAACCAAATTGGTATAGGCTTAAATTACGCAAACATTGATGCAAGCAGATGAATGAGACGAGCCGATGCGATGGTTGCCTGCAGTATGCGCCTCGCGCGTCAAATAATTAAAAAATCATAGAAAATGAACGCCGAATGCATGAGACTTTTTTTTTATGTGATGAAGTAGAAGACGAGCAAGACGCTCTCCTGATGTTAAGAGATAACGCTACCCATAATCAGTACAGTGCTATTTAGGATTTCACTATGATGTGAAATTCTAGAAGCACTGCACCAACGCTTCTTACTCAAGAGTCATAAGATGTTAAGACTCTTTAGCCCAGTAATTTCACTAGTTACAGTGCCCTCCTCCCGGAGCACAGTAATGTTTGCACATCACTGCTCAGGCGGTAGAATAACTGGCACTGTTGGGGTACCCACCTAGACGACCTCCTGCAAAGGAAGTCTACCCCCGGTAAAATTGCATGAACTTAATTGGAGCCAGTGAACCTGTACCGTTGCTTCCTTATTATTTTAATCTAAGATGAATATAGAATAAACCTTAGTAAGCTTAAATAGTAGTTGAGGAGATGAAGGTAGTAAATGACTAGTATGTAATCCCATCAAAAACATAAATGTGAAATGAGAGCTAAGTTCAATATTGGGATATAATTTATTATGTACCTACCTATGCCTTGGTTGTTTGTTGTCTTAAACGACAAAACATGTGATATCTAAATGGGTGCCAAGCTCAATGGTCAGTCCTGAAGTTTATTTAAAACAACATAAAATATTTTTTAACTTGAAATAATTATTTTTATTATAACTCAAGATAATATTGAAGCCTAAGGTCTAACTTGGCTAGTTCTCATATTAGCCGGGACTTATCGCGTGGGTGTTTTTGTAAAACTAGCATTAAATACCTATGCGATAAGCCCCGACTACCGACTAATATAATTAATAGGAGCAGTATTTGTTGCAGTCAGACGACGCGGTGAACCCGGACCGGCTCTACGACCTGGTGGCGGTGGTGGTACACTGCGGCTCCGGGCCCAACCGCGGACACTACATCTCCATCGTCAAGAGCCACGGCTTCTGGCTGCTGTTCGACGACGACATGGTTGATGTGAGTACTATATTATTACATACACTGCGGCTCCGGGCCCAACCGCGGACACTACATCTCCATCGTCAAGAGCCACGGCTTCTGGCTGCTGTTCGACGACGACATGGTTGATGTGAGTACTATATTATTACATACACTGCGGCTCCGGGCCCAACCGCGGACACTACATCTCCATCGTCAAGAGCCACGGCTTCTGGCTGCTGTTCGACGACGACATGGTTGATGTGAGTACTATATTATTACATACACTGCGGCTCCGGGCCCAACCGCGGACACTACATCTCCATCGTCAAGAGCCACGGCTTCTGGCTGCTGTTCGACGACGACATGGTTGATGTGAGTACTATATTATTACATACACTGCGGCTCCGGGCCCAACCGCGGAAAGAAGTTAGAAACTAGTCAAGAAAAAAACGCGAAGTTAATTCTACGAACGTTTATTTCAAAATTAGTCATGCCTTACCCACCCTTTAAGTACGAGCGAGACAATCGCGCGCAAAGACGAGGCACTAAGGGTCCCTGCACACAGGAACCAACGGCCACAACCACAAAACCCCGCCCTCGGCATATTTCTTGCAGTGCGAGGAGCCTTAGGGGCTGCACAGACGATAGACTATCCATGACGCACTTTTTAGTCTGTGAAAATAGAACCTATGCAATTATATGCAGTAACGCACACGACGCGCAAAAAGTCCGGCGCACAAATAATCCGTGTAATTCGGGCAGACCGCACCGCACCGCGCCGCGCCACTCCGCACAAAAAGTGTGTGAAAAAAATTAAACGTTTGCTTCAACGCGCGCTAACGCAGACGGCACACACTTTAGTCGGCAATCTGCATTTGCTAGGGGTGGACGTAACGCTTCTTTCTTCTTCTTTTTCTTTACTTCATGTACAAAATAATACTTCGCGATCTCTGCACGATTTCCATAGCGTCTATGATTATTATTTCATACGTCCCTACAGCTCTGCCGACAGAATGATCGAAGATGTGCGTCGTGTCTGTGAAAAATCCGCAACCGACTTTTTGCGCGTCATGTAGACTTTTTGTGCGCCGCAGACTCGATCGCACAAAAAGTGTGCCGTCTGCGCAGCCCCTTAAGCGACAACGACGGCACATTGTTTTATAGCCCGCACTTTTCCGTCCCGCGTCAGTGGAAACGCGTCCTTAGACTAGCAATTTTTTTTAAGACAAATAATTTTTATTAACATTTTAACTACTTACTGACCCTAAATAAATATATTTTATTTTTTCCAGAAAATTGATGCATCAGCAATAGAAGACTTCTACGGCCTAACTTCTGATATTCAGAAATCTTCAGAGACAGGATATATACTATTCTATCAATCTAGGGATGCTAGTTGTTAAGTTTCTCCCTATTAACTATAGTAATTTATTGAATAGTCATGATAAATCATGTTGAAGCAATATGCCACGTTTGTTAAAGTTTAATAGGCATAGGTATAAATTATTAAATTGTTTAAAATTGATTTTATTCATCTTTAGTCTTGATCAATAATAAATATTATTGTAAATATCATTTCATTTCAAAATAAA